>CM068744.1:22062428-23330398 GCA_035084275.1 Hydrolagus colliei | reverse complement strand
TGAGGTAGGGAACGGCGATATAGGAATTTCCCGATATGGATATATCGGTTGGCTCATATCGAGATATTCCGAAATATCGATATTTTCAGTTTTTTCGTACTGCGCATGTGCGCGCATCGGAGTGCGCGCGCATTCGGGGCGTATCTTCTCAGGAGGTAAATATCTTCTCTCTCTCTGTGTCTCTCACTCTCTCCATCTCTGTGTTTTTCTGTCTGTGTCTCTCTATGTCTCTCTCCCTCTCTCCTCTCTCACATCCCCCCCCATCTCTATCTATCTGTATATTATCACATCCACCCCATCTCTCCCCCCCCCGCCATCCCTCTCTCGCACCCCCCACCCCTGTCGTCTCTCTCCCCCCCACACCCCACCACCCCCCCCAGCCGTCTCTCTCCCCCCCCACCACCCCCCCCAGCCGTCTCTCTCCCCCCCCACCACCCCCCCCAGCCGTCTCTTTCTCTCTCCCCCTTCCCCGCCGTCTCTCTCTCCCCCTCCCCCCAGCCGTCTCTCTCCCCCTCCCCCCAGCCGTCTCTCTCCCCCTCTCCTCCTCCCCCCAGCCGTCTCTCTCCCCCTCACCCCCCCCCCAGCCGTCTCTCTCCCCCTCACCCCCCCCCCCCAGCAGTCTCTCTCCCCCTCACCCCCCCCCCACCCACAGCCGTCTCTCTCCCCCCCCACCCCTTGCATACCTGTATATTGTATTTGAGGACTATGAATACAAGATGGCGGCTTTGCACCTCGGTCTGTGCATTGTGTATAGAGATGAGCATTCTGAGTCTTGTAGTTCAGTGTGCTCGCATCCCGATTTTACCTCGATATATCGATATTTTTAAAATGTCTATATCGGCATATCGATATGAAAATCATATCGGGTTTTAGCGATATATCGATATATCGCCGTTCCCTAGTTGGGGGGAGAGGAGGCGAGGAAGGGGGGCAAAGTTTGGTCAGGGATGGGGAGTGTTGCTTGGGCTGGTTAGGTTCACTGTGATGGACTGGTCTGGCTCCGGATCAGGTATTCTCTGTGACAGCAGAGAGAAGGCATCATCTTTTGCTGATGTATTCAGTTGATCAACTCGTGACTAACCTCTTTATGCAACAATAACAACAATATTACAATGGTAAAGCAGCTTTCATGTCTTGGGGCGGGGGACATCCCAAGTCGCTGGACAGTCTGGACGCGAACTGGGGGAAGGGTGGAGGGAAGAGGAGGAGGGTAACTGAGGGGAGGTCAAAGAGGGTCTTGAGATGGATATCGAAGGAGGCAAAGGATGGGGTGAAACTGAGGATGGAGTTCCAGAGGGTGCGGGCAGAGGGCTGATGGGCGATGGAGGGGCAGGAGGACGGGGACATGAAGCAGGCCAGAGCCCGCTGAACAAAGTGAGTGGGAGGTCGGTAGGGGGTTAGGCAAAAGAGTGAGGCCATGGAGGGCTTTGAAGGTGAGGGCCAAGATTTTGTATTGTGTCCTCTGTAACTTGCATTTCTATTGTGTCCTTTATGTGGGATAGTGTCTTGGGACGTCCTCCTGACATGTAAGGCACCATACAAATATTGTTTTGTTGCGGTGTTTCAAGCAAGGTCTCCTTGGAGTTGAACTGGCTCCAAGATGACATGCTTGGCAACAGAATGCCGGAATCGAGCCAATTCCTTGTGGCACTCTGCGTACTGCAGTTGCTGAGGACGGCAGATCAGCAGAGGAATTCCCAAAGCTCTTCACGGTTTCACTATGCGGTGGAGTATTTGTAGGCGAATATTGCAGACCAACTGTGCACAGCAATATCCCCAAAACAGCTATGAATCCAATGACCAATTTATTTGGAGGATTGTTGCTAGGACAGCAGGACAATCTATTTTCTCTTGTCGAATCGTGCCATGCAATCTTCAAAATGTTTAACATGCATCTGAATTGGCACAGGCGGCAGCTCAGCTTAAGGTCTCATGCTAAGGGTGGCACCTCTGACAATGCATTACACTCCCAGCTCTGGCTGAAATGGGGTGTCAACTGAGTCAACAGGAGCTCAATCCCAATATGGGTCTTGAACCCACAACCTTTTGACTTAGAGGCAACAGGCTGAGTTCTACCAGTGAGCCACAGGCTGATGCACAAAGCTGTACGTGGTTAAATTCTAGCAGATCCCCATTGCACACTCTAGGGTACATAAGCTTTCACTCTTGCCAGCATGTGCCTGAAAGTCTCCGTAACTAGTTGAGTAAAACAAGGTGCATACCTCCAGAGAGCAAATATACATTCTATTCAGATGAGGAAATTTCACGTGTACTTTGTATACATATGTGGAACACTCAGTTGGCTTCTGTACTCTTAAGCTTGTTGCTGGTTTTTTTGTATGTGTCAGACAATTGGCTGATCCAACAAACATGCTGTGTACTTGGAGTAGGCATGAGAGTCACAAGGACATTGGATGCCCACATCCATGGTCTACCTGAATCTTGTGACACTCCAGTGCTTCGTGCTAGTGAGTGGGGGTTTTGCATTGTCAGAGTCCTCTGAATCTGTTCATTTTCAAATTATTTTCATACAGATAGATTTGAGTTTCTTATGTTTGGTTCCATTGGGTTTCCAATTGCTGGCACTTCTTAAATATTTGAGCTCTTATTTGTGGGAGTCTTTTCAGTTTTGATTGAATCTCACAAAATGTATTTGGTATTTAACAAAACGTGTGCCCTACAACTCTTTAAATACCCAGGTGCAGTTGATTTGCCCAGGCAACATATTCTTTTTTTTAAAGTATCTACAGCATATCTAGAAGCCCGTCCTTTGCTAATATCACATTCCCGGAGCTCACAACATGCTGATTGATATTGTGTGACTCTCACTATCTTTCTCTCGAGTTAAAAAGTGGAGCTCCTGTGGCATAGTAGTTAGAGCACTTGTCTTGTAAGCTGGGGAGACCTGTGTTCAAATCCAGGCAGGTCAGGGCGAAACCTTGGGCAAGATTCCTTACTCCACACGCCTAATAATAATCTGTCCAAAAAAAACCACAATAATAAATTTGGTCATTTCAATCCACGACTGTGTGTGGGACACTGCTGTGTGCAATTGGCTGCCGCGATTCGCCCACAAATATACAGTCAATTCACTTTACAGTATATTCTGTGAAGCGCTTTGGGACATCGATAAGATGTGAAAAGTGCTATATCAAATGCAAGGATTCTTATAAAAAGGTTTTTGTGGAACAGTTTATATGGTTACAACATAATTTCTAATCCCCTTAGAGTGCCAAAGTTCCACTGGTTTATTGTGGTGCTTGAAGACTTTTCTTTGGCGATGTGTTATCCATCTGCACTAAGGTTTTTTCTACTTCCTTCTTGGATGTTCAATTTTTTTATGAGCTGTACTTTTTCTCAATGCTCTTTTTTTCCTTTTGGTCACCCCAAATTCCTCTCCTTTCCCTATACCCTCCCCATCCCTGACCCAGCACAGGTCTGAAACTTTGACTGTGCAGAGTCTTGGGCTATCCTCTTGACGTGAAGGATGCTATACAAGTGTCATTTTGTTGTTGTTTAAGGATGTCCATTTATACCTGATCAGTGTGATACCTTATTGATTATATCAATAAGTTCAGGCCTCATATACCTAAATTCGTCCATTTGGAGCTTTGTTTCTCTCCCACTGCCTTCACTTTATCTCTTCCAACGGCTTCTCCTCCAGCCCCCGCATAGTCACATGCGGCGTTCCCCTTTGGCAGTCCCACTAACTCTTCCCGCTCTCCTTCCCCTTCCCCCTACTTCGAGGACGTTGGAGAGGTTAGGGAGGTGCCAGGGAGTTAGTGGATGTGAACAAGTTCACAGCTGCGAATAGTAATCACGCTATGGAGCTATTCATCTCCTTCATAGCTTTATGTAAATGAACTTTTCTTCCCTTTTTAGAGATGGGTGTTATGCCGGAGATTGCCCAGGCTGTAGAGGAGATGGACTGGCTGTAAGTATTTTGAAATGTGCTTGTTGACTTTTATTGGAATATCAATCTGTTAAATGCTATAAAGCTGAAGGAAAAAGTGTTAATTAATTAAAAATACAATACAACCAAAGTGAGCAAGATTGTATTGATCTCACCCTCCCTGATGTGAAGTTAGGTTTGCAAAGTTCATAAAGCGATGCAATTTTAAGAAGTCGTGATTTAAAAGTTACCACAATATCTTGTATAGTACTTGCAATGACTTCATTCCTGAATTCAATTCTTAACTAGAAATTAGACCCAGTTTTCCAGAACATACATCGTTCTCCATCTTTCCAATTTCTTCAATAGGAGACAAAAAAGCATTTTGAACCGTTGTGAAATTAACAACATGATTATGAATCAAATCATTCAAAATGTGAATGATTTGTTGATGATTGGTTGATGATCGTAGAACAAATGTTGTGGCAACTATCGTCAAGTTACCAGGGCTTTCATTGTTGAAACTTTTTCCTGAAAAGAAACCCAAATTTGTTTTTTAAATTGTGGTGTGTACATTTCAATAATTGTTTTAAAATAATATTTTTCAGCCTCCCTACAGATATCCAGTCTGAGTCCATCCCTTTGATTCTCGGTGGTGGTGATGTTTTGATGGTGAGTCGATTCACATTAAGAACACAGTTTGCACTGCAGGTTAATCAGTTAATAATAATAGTTTCAATACAAACAAAAACACAAAATACTGCAGATGCTGGAAATCTGAAACAAATCAGATGCTGCCTGACCTGCTGAGTGTACCCAATGATTTCTGTTTTTGTTATAATAGTTTCGATGTTTTATTCAAATTGATATGAAGTAGTACCAGCATTTGTTTTATTAACTTTGTGAAGTTTTATAGAACTTTGGGAAAAAAAAGAACCACTCTTGATTTTATAGCAAATCTGTTTACTTTCTGCAGGCAGCAGAGACGGGTAGTGGAAAGACTGGAGTAAGTATAATACAACTTGTGCTTCTTTTAACTGTTACCCAACTGGGCATGAATTAAAACATTGGTTGAAAGATGTGCCCCACATGAATGGCGCTTTATAAATGCAAATCGTTGTTGAACCTGATGTCTTGCCTTTGGCCACTCTTAAACGTGTTGCCCATTGGATCACAACATTTTAGAAGCAGTTCCCAGGATACTTGCTTAACTTGGTATCAATCCGCCTAACTCAGTTGGTAGCACTCTCACATGCTAACTGGGTTCAGGTGCTCATTTATAAACAATTTTTTATTTATTTATTTTTTAATTGTGCTGAGTACAACATCACATCAAACTCAAATGAGAAATTGGGCAACCATCGTGAAACTAATGGCTTGCTGTACAGTGAACACTAAGATTGTAACCTCACCACATATTTTTGTGTTTTGTTTTAAAACTTGTTTAGGCCTTTAGCATACCTGTTATACAGATAGTGTATGAAACACTCAAGGACCAACAAGAAGGCAAGAAGGGGGGTAAAGCAAATGTCAAGACTGGAGGTGCAGGTAATGATTCCAAAACTGGTTCTATATTTCCCGTATTATGAAATACAGGGAGAAATTTTACCAGTAGTTATATTTGCTCTTAGCAACATTTTAGAGTATCAGTAATTCGGCAGCTGGTTGAACTCAGACTGAAAATCTGAGTTGTTTGTATTTCTGAAAAGAAATTGCAGAAAACTAGCTTCAAAAGTTGACAAATTTTGGGTGTTCTAAAATCCTACGTAAATGGAGTGAATCTAAACCCTGGTGGAATTTCTCACCATTAGTCTTTTGGTGGCTTCAGTTACTTCCATTTCTTGTTGAAAAATTGTTCTGACCTTTGTGCAGTATTCCAATACATTCCATTTCATTTAGGCGTCCTGTTGTTTGGAATTCATATTTCTAATTTTACATTTTTAAATATTGTAATTGTTTAAAATCCAAGGATAGCTAAGAATTCTCTCTACCCTTCAAAACGGAAGTTCTAGATGTTCTTTCCTATATCCAAAATGTAAGCACTTTGGTTTTTCAATATTTAATGGTTTACAATAATTTACAATATTTAAAGTTTGAAAACAATCCTCATTGGTCCTTTTATTTACTTGGGCAAGAAAGCAAATCCACTTGTAAATGAATTAACGAAGGTCCCGATTGGTGTACAATTCTGTGGCTACCGATTATTAAACTGCAGGGAATTATTTTTCAATATTTGTGACATCCAATGATTCCTGATTTGGTTATTTAAATCAGGGTGGTCCAACGTTTTGGCGGGCACAGGTAGAAATCCCTTTTTGAGAAAGGTCTACGGGTTTCATCCAGCATGGGATTAACTGGTTGCCCGCTGGTCGGATGCAGTCCAATGCCATTTCCGATATAGCAACTTCTGCTCCCTCCTACCAACCCGTTCCCTCCTATGGCAGCGGTAGGAACTGGTGGTTGGGAGGACGCAGTGTGGAGAGTGGAAATAATACTGGCCGTTACTGCAGTCTGTCAGGAAGGTAAGTGCCTCTCTTACCAACCACATCCTGAGCAGTCGCCAGTTCCTGTCAAAGCGGATAGTGATTATTTTCATCCACTGTCCTGAATCTCTAGAACTCTGCACCTCAATATTTCCGTCTTGCCCTCTCTGTCCTCTTCAAATCACACTTGAAGACTTTTCTCTATAACCCTGCCTTCGGTCACCTGTTTTCCCCCTGCACCATTTCTGGCTCAGCATCCAGTGACGCCACTGTTAATTGCTCTGAGATGCTTCCATGTGATGGTTGCTATATAAGTGCAAGTTGTTGTTGCTAAATGTCTTTAAAGTTTCATGTAGACATTTATGATTTCCTCCTTCTAGTCTTTAACAAATGGCAGATGAATCCTTATGACCGGAGCACAGCATTTGGTAAGTTTGCGTCCAGTTTATTTTACCAAATTTAGTATTCCGTTAGTAGAAATGCGGCTAATTTTTATGTCTCCCCTTCCCTCCCCGCTCCCAGCTATTGGAGGTGATGGTATGTGCTGTCAGAGCAGGGAATTCAAGGAATGGCATGGATGCCGCTCTACAAAAGGGGTGACCAAGGGTAAGGATGGTGTATTGTACATATTGAATTAAATGCAAGGATTATTATGAAATGTAATTTCATCTTTATACAATAGTTTGAGTTTGGCAATTATTTATTCGACCAGGAGAGGGGTTTATGTTGAGCTTGTTATCACAGTTTTGTAAATGAAGCTTCCTTTCAGAAGTGCAACTAAATGGAGTCCTGTAGCTCAGTGGTTAGAGCACTCACCTTACAAGCGAGAGACCTTGGTGCAATTCCAGGCAGGGTGAAACCTTGGGCAACTTTCGTTACACCATACGCCTAATAATAATCCCTCAAAAATAACAATAATAAATTAGTCTGTTCAATCCACAACTGTTTGTGGGACACTGCTCTGTGCAACTGGCTGCCGCGTTTCACCCACAACTATACAATCAATTCACTACAGTATACAGTAGAAGCCGTTTATCTGTGACCCGATCAACCATAACTACCGAATAACCGACACCGCAAAAAAAGTCCGCATTCGATAAACCGGAATTTATCCAGAAAAATTCATTTTTTGGATGTTTTATGTTGCGTCAGTATTTTGGAATGCTGCAACTAGGTGCCTGATAGTGGCGATAGCTCAGAATGCTGCCGGTACTGTAAAGCAATGCACTCTCTGAAGTGTACTCTTTGAGAGGCAGAGTGGGGGTGAGTTGATTAATTCAGATTTAATTTAGCCACAAAACATACACCCACCCAGAGCAAAGCTTGCAGATCAATTCATTGGCTTTTATTTTAATTAAAAAAAGACTCATCCCTACAATGCTTGTTTTACAGAGTGCAGTGTTTCAACTTAGTGTGCGCGCGCGCACGCGCGTACACACACACACGTACACACACACACAGGCATCGCAAGGCTTTTTGGAAAGAAAGTTAACTGAACTGAGCATCCGCCGCTCACTCTGCTTTCTCAATAACACAAGCTTTCCTCTCTTCTGCCTGCAGTGTCATTCAGACGTGTAACTTTTGCACTAGTTTAAAGATCTCTCTGAACTGCCTGGTCGCTGTGTGTAAAATGATTATAATTATTATTTATATATTATATTATATAAATGATTATTTAGTCTTATTATCAACATGCTATGTTTTTTAAATTTTTTTAAAAAAAGATTACAATTTTTTTTGTGTTGGGTTTTCTGCCGAATGTCCGGCAGGCGCTTTAACTGGCACTGGCCAGGTCCCGCGTGTGCCGGATAAACGTGCTTCGTATTATGTGAAGCGCTTTGAGACATGTAGAAGATGTGAAAAGCCCTTTATCAAATGCAAAGGTTATTATTATTATTAAATGTTTATTTAGAAGTATTGCTTTCCTGCCTAGCCAAATTTATTGGATGAATATTTAATTATCTCTTAGTACTTCTAATTATCACCATACTCCACAAACTAAATTATCAAGCTAATTTCTCTTATTGGTCATGCACTTAATTTCTGAAAATATAGTTGGTCCTTTATATAGATTTGATATAAAATATTATACAAATATGCTATGAAGTAGGGTCCGGCGATATATCGCTAAAACCCGATATAATTTTCATATCGATACGCCGATATAGGCATTTCAAAAATATCCGAGGTAAAAAATTGGAATGCGCGCGCACTGAACTACAAGACCCAGAATGCTCATCTCTATACACAATGCACAGACCGAGGTGCAAAGCCGCCATATTGTATTCATAGTCCTAGAATACAATATACAGGTATGCAAGGGGTGGGGGGTGAGAGAGACAGCTGGGGGGGTGGGAGGGGGAGAGAGACGGCTGGGGGGGTGGGTGAGGTGGGGAGAGAGACGGCTGGGGGGGGGTGATGGGGGGAGAGAGACGGCTGGGGGAGGTGATGGGGGGTAAAGAGACAGCTAGGGGGGTGAGGGGGAGAGAGAGACGGCTGGGGGGGTGGTGGGGAGAGAGACGGCTGGGGAGGGTGGGGCGGGAGAGAGACGGCTGGGGGGAGATGGGGGGGAGAGACAGACGGTGTGGGGGGGGGGGGGAGAGAGAGATGGGTGGGGGGGGAGAGGGACGGCGGGTGGGGGTGGGTGGGGGGAGACTGACGGCGGCGGGGGGGAGGAGGTGGAGAGACGGCGGGGGGGTGGAGGGAGAGACGGCGGGGGGGAGAGACGGGGTGGATGTGATAACATACAGATAGATAGAGATGGGGGGGATATGAGAGAGACACAGACGGAAAAACACAGAGATGGAGAGAGTGAGAGACACAGAGAGAAAGATATTTACCTCCTGAGGAGATAGGCCCCGAATGAGCGTGCACCCGGAATGCGCACGTTGCGCGCAAATGCGCAGTACGAAAACCCTGAAAATATCGATACTTCGGTATATCTCGATATGAGCCCATCGATATATCTAAATAGGAAAATTTCCATATCGACGGACCCTCCTATGAAGGCATTTGTTTTACAATGTCTTGGAACATTTTCAGATGTTTTACAGACAAGATGCTGAAAGAAATGCTCGTTCATTCAAAATCAGGTTTAATCTGTCTTGGTGCTTGGTCTAAATTGCAATGCATGTATAGAAGGCCAATTTGTTAACATCTGTAGTCATTCTAAAAGTCTTAAATAACATCTCTGGGTAAGCCAACTGGAAATATTTTCCAGGCCAATAAAATCTTGAATTGTTGAAATTGTTTTTGCTTTTTTTTTATTTGTAGGAAAATATTTCTATGAATTGTCTTGCCATGACCAGGGCTTGTGCAGAGTTGGTTGGTCTACCATGCAAGCTTCTCTTGATTTGGGTAAGTTTAATTAACTCGACTGAACTGTTTTCTCATATTATTAGTGTTACATAGCTTATGTAACACCTATGTTTAATTGCTAAAGGTTGCTCAATGACTAAGTTTGCTTTCAAAGTAGTTTTATAACAAGTACAATCCAATATGCAATTATTGGATACCATTGCTGTCCTATCAGTAATGCTAGACTAAACTTCTGTAGGAAATTGAAGAAATTATAATTAGTGATTTCTGTATGTCACTCCTAAAATGATTTATTTTAAAATTAAAAATGTTGTGCATTTCATTATTGTCTGACCAAAATCATGTTGGTCCTGATGAATCATTTTATTTGGGATGATATATACAGATTTGTTTTTAATCGATGAATCTCATGGTTTAAAAACTCATATTTAAATAGTCTCATATCCACCCATTTTGTATAACAAAACCCAGAATAGTTTTCATTTGGGCCCTGGTATGAAATGCCAGTCAGAAAGTTAGTATAAAAAAAAAAGAAACTACACTGAAATACAGGTAACCCCCACTTAACAAAAGGGTTAGCGACTTCAAAACTCCTTGTTAAGCGAAAATTACGTTAAGCGGGTGGGGGGAGGTCCCTACTGTGTTTCCGTATATGAAAAAAATTGTTCCCAGTAATGGCTTGCGCCTAGCCTAGCGCTAACATTTACAGTGTATCAGCGATGGCATAAGGTAGGTAGCACTGCTATTGAAGGCAGGGAGAGAGAGTTAAAGAGAAAGAGACTGAGGCAGAGAAAGAGACTGAGGGAAATTGTAACAGCCAGAGACTCAAACAGAGAGAGAGAGACACAGAAAGAGAGAGAGACAGAGAGAGAAAGAGACACGGGGAGAGAGAGAGACAGAGGGAGAGAGAGAGAGGGAGACTGAGACAGACAGAGAGACTGAGAAAAGAGAGAGACAGAAGGAGAGGCAGACAGAGCATCCTACCGCTTAAGCTCCTCCCACACTGCAGCGGTTTCTCTTGGATTAGGTGGTGCTGCAGTAAGTGTGTGCGCTTGTGTCGCGGAGGCTGCTGGGAGATAAGAAGCGCGCAAGATTTAAACTTTCATTATAGCAAGCACAGCCTTCGCTAAGCACATAGGGGAGTACAAATAGAAACCCTCGTTATAGTGAAGTTTCGTTAACAGGGCGTTCGGTAAGCGCGGGCTACCTGTAGGTGAATACTTTGATGCACAGGATATCTCTATGATAACAACCGTAAGAATAGTAATCTCTTCCAAAAAACATAATACAATAGAAGCTCATTTATCCATGACTCAATGAACCAGCACTTCCGTATAACCGGCACACCAAAAAAAAAGTCCCCATTCGATAAACCGGAACTTATCCGGAACAATAAAGGTGGAGCATTTGTGAGTCATTGTTGCGTACAGGTGCAGTATTTTGGTTTGCCATTAGTAGAGTCTAGGGTTATCGGCTTGCCGCTAGTAAGGCTTTAAAATCGCACTGCCATTTTTTTCACCTGCTTGGCGTCCTCCATTTTAAAAAGAATCGCTGGACTATAAACCTCAACCAGTAAAGGTGAGAAGCACAAAAGATTGGTTTTAATAATAAGTATCAATACAATATTCTGTAATTATCTGTTATTATTTAGTCTGGTGTGTGTTAAAAGAACTTTAATTTTTTTGTGGTGGGTTTTCGACAGCGGGCCGCCCGAATATCAAGCAGGCGCTTTGACCGGCATTGGTCAGGTCCCGCGGGTGCCGGATAAATGGGCTTTTATTGTAATACTTTGGTCACTCAATCACCGACTGTTTGTGGGACACTGCTGTGCACAATTGGCTGCCGCCTTTCGCCCACATAATAGTCAAGTCACTTTACAGTATATTCCATGAAGCGCTTTGAGCTGTCTCAAAAACAAGATCTATTATTATTAAAGAGGTGGTCTGTACAGATGAGGTAAAGCTAGATACAGTAAAACCTTGTTTATCCGGTACCCAACCAACCGGCATACTCAACCGACCGGTATCTCCCAATACAATTCACCATTCCAGCAACCGGATCTCATACCTAGCCATCCGGGATACTCACATTACCACATGCTGGAATGCTTTTTTACTGATCATTTTACCGAGTGTGTTGAAATGCTTTATTAGTAAGTATCCATACAATATTCTGTTATTATTTAGTCTATTATTAATATGGAATCTTTTTAAAATAAGTTAATTTTTTTTGTTGGATTTTCGACAACTTGCCACTCGAATATCCGGCATATTTGATTAATTGGCACCGGTCAGGTCCCAAGGGTGCCGATAACAAAGGTTTTACTGTACTTGCTTCAGGGCAAGGGAGAAAAAATTGAGCTATTCCAAAGACAAATGATGTTTGATCATAGCTGACAAGGAGCAGCTAAATGGTACTTATCTATGGGGGGTTTTTCTCTTCTGTGAATTCTGAAACAGGTACTGACAAATATGGTTTTGGATTTGGTGGAACTGGAAAGAAATCTTTCAACAAACAATTTGATAGCTATGGGGAGGTATGTAACTTGAGCTATCATGGATAAAAATTATGCATTTTTTTGTTAAATATTTGTATCTTCATGATTCTACATTATTTGCATTTATTTAGGAATTTACCATGCACGATGCTATTGGATGTTACATTGATTTTGAAAAAGTGACACTGTCATTTTCAAAAAATGGTAAGTTTTCATCCAAAATTATCTTCAAAATGACTTTCATATTTGGGTATGGATTATGTACCGTATATCTCCGCGTATAAGGCGCACCCCCCGTTTTTGACCTTTTCATGGTGAAAAAAAACGGAAGCATTTTCAATGATATTGCCGGCAGAAGGGAGGAGAGACAGGAGAGACAGGTAGGTAGGGAGAGAGAGAGGCAGGCAGCCAGGCAGCCAGGGAGGGAGGCAGGGAGAGAGGCAGGCCGGCAGCCCGGGAGAGAGAGAGGGAGAGAGGCAGGCTGGCAGCCTGAGAGGGAGAGAGGCAGGCAGGCACGCAGGCAGGGAGGGAGGGAGGGAGGGAGGGAGGGAGGGAGGGAGGGAGGGAGGGAGAGCGGCAGCCCGGGAGGGAGGGAGGGAGAGCGGCAGGCCGGCAGCCCGGGAGAGAGAGAGGGAGAGAGGGAGAGAGGCAGGCCGGCAGCCCGGGAGAGAGAGGGAGAGAGGCAGGCCGGCAGGCAGGCACGGAGAGAGAGCGGCAGGGAGGGACGCAGGCAGACTGGGTTCGGCAGAAGGTAAGCACAGCACTGAAGTCCGCTGCTGCTGCCGCTGCCCGGACGGCCGAGGCCGAAGCCCCGTCACCCGCTCCTCCCAACCCCCGCCGGACACTGACCAAACCCCGGCTGACAGCGCGCCGGCCGCCCCTCCTGTTTACTGAATCTCCGAGGCTCAAAATTGCTTGTACCTGCGTATAGGGCGCACCCCCTACTTTCGAGATCTTCCGACCTGAAAAAACGTGCGCCTTATACGCGGAGATATACGGTACTTTATTGTACCAACTGTCGCCACCTAGTGCAGGCTTAGATATTGCAATTGCATTTAGATATAATATTGCCCAATTAAACAAGGCTAAACAGCTTGATTGACAGCATTCCACAACCACATTTCTACAAGTGCAAATTCCTGCTTAATTAAATGCTTTTCTGGTACTGATTGTGGGCAGAAGTATTGCCAATTATTTGTAGGATGTTCAACCTTGTATTTGGTTGTGAAGTTCCTACAAAGGTAAATCTGCATTTTTGATTTTTCCATTTAAAACAAGTTTTGAAACATGTTGGGCCATCTAGCTGACCTTTGAATTCCCAAAACATTCTGTCAACGTATGTCTTTCATCCTATAACCTTAAATAGTTTAAGTAGCAGTAGTTAAATACACTTTAAATAGTTAATTTTTCAGCAAGCTGCTCTTTGAAACTATTTTCAGTTACTTATTCAATCACTTGTGTTCTTTGTAGTCTACTTTTTCTAGTAACAAAAATCTGATCATTTCTTGGGGTGTACTTGTTTCACCTGCTTGTGATGTGCAAAACAACTGCTGTGCAGGCTATTTACAAAACATATTTTTTTTAGGGAAAGATCTTGGCCAGGCTTTCGATATTCCTGCACATCTAAAGGGTCAAGCCTTATTTGCTGCTTGTGTTTTAAAGGTAACTTTTCAAGTTAACGTTTAGAAGTAGAAAAACGTATGGTTAGAATTTTAGCTGAAATATCTTCTTTACATCCTAGAATGCTGAGCTCAGGTTTAACTTTGGTGAAGAAGAGTTCAAATTCCCTCCAAAGGATGGCTTTGTAGCACTGAACAAGGCTCCTGATGGCGATACTGTGAAGTCACAGCACACCGGTACGTTAACAACAACAACTCTTTACTTTAGCCAGGTGGGGGGAGCAGGTTGCGTGGAGAGGAAACCGTAAGCATGGTCAAAAAGGTCTAAAAGCAAGGTTTTCTGTTCGGACTTGAGAAACGGGGCAAGGCAGAGCGATGAGGGAGAGTGTTCCAGAGTTTAGCAACATAGTGACTGAAAGTGCGACCTCCAATGGTGGAGCGGAGGGTGTGAGGGACAAGCAGGAGGCCAGTGCCAATCGAGCAGAGGTGTCTGGTGATGGATTGGGGAATGCGGACATCAGAGAGGTAGGGAGGTGCCAGAGAGTGAAGGGATATAAATACAAGTGTGATGATCTTGAAGTCGATCCGTTCGTTGATAGGGAGCCAGTGGAGCTGAGATCTGGGTTGGGATTTTCAACCGGATAAGTTAACCAACCAGGGCATTGATATAAACATTAAACCCCCAGAAACCTGAAAAATGCTCTGATCTTAATAATAAAATAATTGTCATGAATATAACGTAGAATCTAAGTTGATTTGTAATTTGGAAGCCAGTTTGTGTATAACAGTTTAGACTTAACTTAGCCTGAAAGTACAAATTTCCATTCTTTGAGTTTATCTTCTCAGTGAAATCACAGAAATTATGGTGTTAATTGATGGGGCAATCATTTAGAGCCACAATCATTTACAGCACAGAAAAAGACCATCTGGCCCCTACTAAATGCAAGGATTTTTATTATTATTATTTTTATGGGAGGTCACAGGGGAATTCTGTTGTTAATTTCATGTCAGAAATTGTAGTTGCCATTTGCTGACCATTGATTTTTCTCAATAATTTCAAAATAGTTAATGGATGAAAAACTCTGGAAATTGTCATAGACTGATCAGCAACTCTATAGGTTCGAGCTTAACTTAATCTTCAACCCAATTTATTAGCCAAAATGGAAATTTGGATCCTTTTCAGTTTGGTGAATGGTTTGTGCACATGTCGGACACCCGGCAAACAAAAGCTGTGTGTGGTGTTTTTTTTAAAACTATTCACAAAATCTCATACTCCTTCCTCATGCTAACCAAATAGTTTGAGCTCCTACTACCAACTTGCTGTGGTTAATTCCTTTCCAGGAACTGCCCAGGTGGCTCAGGCTAAGAACTTACCAAACTCACCAAAGTCGCTTATTATTGAGCCTTCCAGAGAACTGGCTGAACAAACTCTCAACAACGTGAAACAGTTTAAGAAATATGTGGCCGATCCCAAACTAAGGTGAATTATCTTTTTCAATGTCATTTGTTTCCACTTTTTCCTTTTTCAAATGTACATTGATGTAAAAATTTGCTGCCTATATTGTTAGCATGTCTGGACTTAACATTTTTACAATTTTAGATTACTGACCTGGTATTTGGGTAAAACTGCCTTCCATTTGCTGTGGTATTGAGTTAATATCTTTTCAACAGTCCTATTGATTCCGCCTCTACAGCTTTCTGGGCAGGACATTCCATATCATTTCAACAACAAAATTACATTTGTATAGCGTAATTCACATCAGGAGGACGTCCCAATCTGCTGTGACAAAATGCTTTCTGATCTCAGGTCTAATGTTGATTCAGGTTGTAACACTTGCGACCTCCTAACTCCCTACGAACCTGCCTCACTCAGTGGGCTCTGGCCTGTTTCACGTCCGCCAACTCGCCCACCCCTCCATTGCCAGACAGGCCTTCGAACATACTGCCCCCACCCTCTGCAATTCCATTACACAGTCCCTACACCTTGCACCTTTCCCTTGCCCCCTTCAAGACCTGTTTCAGGAACCTACTCATCGATCATCCAAATCGGTAACAAACCAAGAGAGATGCAAAGAGACAGACAGATACAGAGACACATGCAAACTGACCACAGATACAGAGAGACACATAAACAGATACCTCGCTGGTGGCTGTATGGCTTCTGGTAAAGTGTAATTACAATCATGATACCAGCATTTACTGTGAGTTTGGGTGTCGGCTTTTTTCACTGCTGATAATGTTACCCACAATGTAATTGTTTGAATCCCATAAATAAAAGATAGTGAATAAGGTACCTTCTGCTTGCGTGATTCAAACTGAGTCA
This sequence comes from Hydrolagus colliei, assembly GCA_035084275.1. Lineage (NCBI taxonomy): Eukaryota > Metazoa > Chordata > Chondrichthyes > Chimaeriformes > Chimaeridae > Hydrolagus > Hydrolagus colliei. The sequence continues at coordinate 23,314,266 of CM068744.1, read as the reverse complement.
AAGTTGATATCCTACATGCCTATCCTACACTTGCACATTTTGTTTAAAATTTCCGTTTGGGATTTGTCCGGCTGGGTTCAAATTCCAGATACCCGGAATAATCCTGTTAATCCAGGAGTTTATATTATAACCCAACTGTCAAGTTGAATATCATTCTTCTAATCTTGTTGGGCAGTTTGCTGGAATGTAATGTAATTTTGAACATTTTGTTTTAGGGAACTTTTGATTATTGGAGGCGTATCTGCAAAAGACCAACTCTCTGTGCTGGAGCAAGGGGTATGTTATTCTCTATTAATTCAACAGCAATTTATATTTATATACTACCCTTCACAGGGATAATGTCCTGGAGCGCTTTAACGGCAGTGTGGTTTGACACTGAAAACACAATAGTAAAGCTATAGAAACTCACCTGTAATTTGTTCAGTCAACTCATTTAACAAATTTTCTAGTAAGTACTCACTCATATTTAACTGAGTGGGTTAAATATCAGCTGATTGATTTAGTTAAGTAGCAGAAAAGGGGGAAAAAAAAAACTCAATTTGTTTGAAAGGATTCAACATCAAAATGTAATCACTGTACAGGAAATCCTGTGACAGCTTTGAGGCATCCTTCGATGTGAAAGGAACTATATCAAAATCGAGCATTATTCTAATATCATAAATTTGCTAAAATTGTAAACACCCCGTCAAAATTAAACTGTACTTATTTTTGTCTTTTCCATAGGTGGATATAGTCGTTGGAACCCCAGGTAGAATAGATGACCTTGTTTCAACAGGAAAACTGAATCTGTCTCAAGTTAGGTTTTTGGTACTGGATGAAGCTGTGAGTAGTCATTTTGTTAGGATTAAATGATTCTTATGTGTCCTTATACTAACATAGAAGCTTACCTTGTCATCTGATATCTCCAATATTTGGAATAATGTAGATTTAATGTGGTTGCCTTTTAGGATGGCTTGCTTACTCAAGGATATTCAGATTTCATTTCAAGAATACATTCTCAGATTCCTCAAGTTACATCTGATGGCAAGAGGCTGCAAGTATGAATCTGTCTTTGGACATATCAATGTGTGCTCTATATAGAAGTAGGCATGTGTCTTGTCAGCTTGAATTATAATTGGCAATTCCCAAAGTTTGTTTTGGATCGCACATAGCCTTGTCTGCATGACTACTTGGTACTGGTTGTCTGATTGTACAGGGGCCCTTGAATGTTACATTTTCAAACTTGTATCAAATCTCCTTGTAAAAATAATGTTTTAAATGTTTGAAATTGTATATTTCTTTCTCTACTGTTAATACAGTTTGCATTAATAGAGCCCAAATTTTACAACATGCAGGTTTGATATAACACGCTTCTGTATAGTCGGGTGTTCTGTAGAGCCCATTATTGCATGCGCACATAGCCAGCCCACTCAGCTAAAATGGCCAATTTTTCAGATCAGGTGGCCATTGTGATGACTTCCTACTTGTAATGATGTTCACAGTGACCTGATGATCCAAAAGCTGGCCAACTTTTTTTAGTGCGGGAACCAGCTGGCCACACATCTTATACAGTATATACATTGGCAGAATACTGCACAATTAACGATAATTACCTAGTTCACATTGGATTCACCTCTTCATTCTGCACCTTCTATTCCACTTCACATCCCTTGATCATATTTTGATTGTCTCCTATATAACATGAGAATTATTGTTGGTTCCTGCCAGCTTCCGAGAGATAATTTAATTGGCTTATTTTTAATAATGTCTCCAAAAAAACACAATCATAAAAATTGTTCATTTCAATCCACGACTGTTTATGGGACACTGCTGTGCGCAATTGGCTGCAGCGTTTTGCCCACAAATATACAGTCAATTCACTTTACAGTATATTCATGTGAAGCGCTTTGAGACATCCAAAAGACGTGAAAAGCGCTATATCAAATGCAAGGATTATTATTATTACTTTTAACTACAATATGTGCAGGTCTTTCTAAAGCTATCTAATGGCATTTGCAACAATCTGCCTGAGGCATTTGTAAGGTGTGTGTGGGTAGGGCTACATATTCCTATTTCCCCTCTCTTTCACCAAAACTGACATCCAGCTGCTGAGAGGAAACACCATGCAGTATCAAGAGCAAGCACACCAGTGAAAATTACTACCTTTTTAGGCTGTTGACGTTAGGGAGAAATACTTTGTACTGTATTAGGTTGAGAAAACTATCATTTGTGAGATGATAATTGTTGAATGCCATTGCGGTTCTAATTTGGGAATTGTATTTAATGGAAAGATTTTGCTCAATTAACTTTGCTTTACCTGCTTTACCAGGTAATTGTCTGCTCTGCCACACTTCATTCATTTGACGTCAAGAAACTGGCAGAGAAGATCATGCATTTCCCAACCTGGGTAGATCTTAAAGGAGAGGATTCTGTTCCTGAGACTGTACATCATGTTGTTGTGCGAGTTAACCCCAAAACTGACCGTTCCTGGGAGAAACTTGGAAAACATGTCCGGGTATGACTTAGGACACTTTTTATGTCATAGGATAAGATTTGAACTAGTTAAGCTAATTAATAGTATCCTAGATTAGTGTGCTCTTCTCTGACAAACCTTCCTATTTGTACAGTTTATTTCTTCTGCCCCATCTAAATTGCCAAATAATCCTTTATAATTTTTCCCACAAAATATACAGTTGATTCACCGTATTGTATGTTCTGTGAAGTGCTTTGGCACATCTCAAATGATGTGATATGGCACTATATCCAATGCCAATATTGTTATGACTTTTGTGTTGAAACAGAAGTATATCTCCTAACAATTTACCAGGAATAAATACTGTACGCTATTTAATTGGAATTCTGTACTTAATCTCATTTCTTCTACACCACCTAGACCGATGAGGTACATACAAGAGACAACACAAGACCTGGTGCCAATTCTCCAGGTTAGTGCATGCGCTTAGTGACAGTACCTTGATTATCTGACTTCCATGCAGGTTTCTTGCTTCAACACTCCAGCAGCCAGTCTCTGTTCTTGTACTGGGCCCCACACATCTAACATAAGAATTTGCATTTATATGTAAGTAGGATCTCAGAGCCTTAATAGCAGTGAGGTTTGACCTTGTGCTGAAAAGAGGGGGAAAGTGACTGAAGATAGAATTGAACAAGACAGGCTTCAGGTGTGATTTGAAGATGAGCAAAGAGAGAACAAGACTTGAGAGATTGAGGCAAGGTGTATCTGAGATTTGGGTCACAGTGGCTGAAAGCGTGATTGCCAGTGATGAAACGGGATGAGGGACCTGTGCTGGCTGAGTGAAGATGGCAGGTAGCAGTGTGTGATGTAAGCAAATTGGAGAGGATCCTGGTATAGGGTGAGGACAATTTTATATCATTTGAACTTTGTCAGTAGTGGAGCTGGAGAGTCTGGAAATCTCTACTTTGCCCCCTCCCTCCCCACTTTCAAGCACTGCCAAAAGACCTTCCTTTTTTTAGTGTGTTTACGATAACCTCCCCCTCCCTCATCCTGGCTAAAGCTCAGACTGTTGGGGTCTACCTCAACAGGATGCTACCCCACTTGAAGGGAACTAAGTAAATCAAGTTGTTTTCGTTTCTTTTCACAAATCCAGAATGTTCTCTTCCTTCACAACCATGCAGTCTTGTCCAGCCCTATTCTCAAATCCTCCACTCTTCTGATTCTAGTTCATCATTTGCTCAATGTGCTTTACTCTCAAAATAAGAACTACTAATCTTTACTTTCTGCCTATCTATTGTCTGATTATTTTATTAGTAACGTAAGCTTTCTTTCTTCAGAGATGTGGTCAGAAGCTATTAAAATGCTAAAAGGTGAATACATCCTGCGTGCAATCAAAGAGCACAAAATGGATCAGGCGATCATCTTTTGCAGAACAAAGATCGACTGTGATAACCTGGAACAGTATTTTATTCAGAATGGTGGAGGTAAGAGAACAATATGTGTTCCTAGTTTTCTATTTTTGTTAATTGTGTACTCTATTGGGGAGGGTGTCTCATGCTGACGGTTTTTGTTTCAGGCCCAGATAGAAAAGGTCATCAGTTTGCTTGTGTTTGTTTACACGGTGACAGGAAACCTCATGAAAGAAAACAGAACTTGGAAAGATTCAAGGTAACTTTGTTTGTAGGCAGTATAATCTTGGCAGGCTATTATGATGGAACGACAAGTTTATCCAGTAGGTAGCGAACATATCTACAAATCATGATGGCCACAAATTTGATCCTCAGTCTGTTCTGAGTTCGTGTGATCTCAGGTTACACAGCATGAGGGTAGATACAATTGATCCTGAAAACTTATTAAGGAAATCAAATTGGCCAAAAAGGCTACTGTTTCTGATCATCACTTAACAATAACTGCTGGAGGTACAGAAGTGCATATTTGGGTGGGAATAAATTCTCTGGTTGATATCTATAATTATAAAATGTTAATGAATGATAGCTTTTGTCTCAATGATAATGGATCCTTTGATGAAATGGAACACCACTCCAGGTTTTTGCAATACCTGACCCTGACTGATAATTTAAAAGTGGAAAAAATCCTAAACTAAGTTTCTGTAAAAGCAGTTGAATATGAATTTGTTGAAACATATAGATGATCAAAAAAAGTACTACAGTAAAAGCCTGTTTATCCGGCACCCGATCAACTGTAACCTTCGTATAACCGGCATCACAAAAAAAAGGTCCGCATTCGATTAACCAGAATTTATCTGGAAAAATCCATAAAACATTTTTCTTTTTGCGTTTTGAGCCGAATATCCGGCTCTTGCTTTAACCAACATTGGCCAGGTCCCGAGGGTGTCGAATAAACAGGCTTTTACTATACATTGTCTACCACTTGAGGTGTGAGCCTGACCTGAAACTAGCTGTATATTTCAGTCCTGATGCAATTTATCACAAATGACTAACAAGGGTTTACAAATACGACAACAACAAAATTACATTTATAGAGCGCCTTTCAAGTCGGGAGGACATCGCAAGGTGCTGTAATATACATATATAATATACAGCAAGGAAAATAGTCACTTGGCTCAACCAGTTTGTGCTGGTTTATACGCCCATGAGTAAAATTCAACCATGTTTTGTACTTTAAAAATTGAGCATTGTTCAAATAGTAGTTTGATTAACACAGGTACCAATATTTATTTGAATTTCCCTCGTAACTTTTTTTTATTGTGTCTTGAGTTTGGGAATTTACTGTTTTCTGTATGTGTTCCGTAAATTTACTTTTAAAGTAACCTGGTGGAACAGAAATAAGGAGATGTGTTGCCTTTCATGTTGCTTTTAAGTACAAAGACTATTGAATTCACGTTCTGCTTTTTTTTTGGATAGAAAGCAGATGTAAAATTTCTGATCTGTACTGATGTTGCTGCCAGGGGTATTGACATTCACGGTATTCCTTTTGGTAAGCAAATTATCTGCTGGATATAGTGCTATTTATTTTAATCATTTGTTTTATTTAAAAAAGGGAATTAATGCTATTTTTTTTTGCTTTAAATTCAGTCATTAATGTGACTCTTCCTGATGAAAAGCAGAACTATGTGCATAGAATCGGTAGAGTGGGTAGAGCTGACAGGTGAGGTGTAGGATTTGCATTATAGTATCATTTACATTTTACAAAGAAGTATTTCTGTTGATAAGTATGTTTTAATAAAGCAATGTTTTAAATCTTTCAGAATGGGTTTGGCCATTTCCTTTGTAGCATCTGAGAAAGAAAAGGTATGTACATCATTGAATACTAATTCTGAATGTGTTCATGATTTTTTCTGTGTGATTAAAAATCTAAGTGTTACAGGATGTTATTAAGTGTTACTAACTAGTCAATGTTTAAACTTTAAGCAGCTTTTGTTTTGTTTAATGTTCATACCAAATTGATTAACCTTTTAAAGGTGTTCATCACCTCTTTTTGTAGTGTATTTAAAATATATTAGAAAAATAGAGAAAATCTGAACTAGTGAGACCAGATTAGCGTCTTCCAACACATGGAGATTTCGGTCATCTGGGTGGTCTCTAGTTTTTGCTTGCTTTGCTTGTGTTTTACAGCTTAGCATCTTGGTTTTCAACTGTCTTAAACTAAACTTATTAGAATATTTGGTCTCTTAAATATAAGCACCAAACATACAGGCGCCCCTTTGGGTTGACTGACTGGCCCATCGGTCCTGCCGATCAGCGGTGAAGGTGGCCAGACTGGAAGTGAGTGTGTGCTGACAGGTTGGGAGAGTCGCAAGAGAGCGCCTATGGGGGCTGCTTATTGGAACCATAAGGTTTAATTAGGGCTTGCCATTCCAGCTCCCCTTAAAGAGATGAACTGTGGATAGAATTGGGGGGTGGGTGGGGGGTGAGCCCCTCTAGCCCTAGCCCTGGTCATTTATGGATACTAGTCAGGGGAGAGCAAGCAAATGCTGTGCTGTGAATTGTTGAAGTTCCCTGTAATCACTAGATAGTTATCAGAAACACAAAGCTTTAAGCTAATAAACTGATTAAAATATTTGGGCACTTAAATGTAAGCACCAAGTTCATTTTACTCAGCCCCCACCCTCAAGAGTGAGAAACTCAGACAATCACTTTGGTGACATCTCAGAAATCAGGCAACTCACTTTTCTTCCGTATTTGGAACCGATGGTGACTGAAATCCTAACCTTGCTTATCAGGGAACCTCTCTAATAAGGGTAAAAATATTATCACCAAGATCACTTCCCCTTCATTGCGTATGTGCAGAGGACAGGGTGTCACATTGTAATGCCCTTTGATGCATTGTCAGACGCCTTTGTCTTTTCACAGGAGCCAGCGAAACGTGCATTCACAGGAGTCAACAGCAATAAAATTACATTTACAAAGCGCCTTTCACGTCGGGAGGACGTCCCAAGGCGCTGAAATCTGTAAAACCTGCTGTCACACCTCCCTCTAACCTGGGGAATTTTATGAATTCCAAACACCACATTACATTGAGGCTGCATTAGTGAGTTTACATTGTATTTAACTACAATTCGGTTAAAGTTTTGTTTTCACCTCCTCCGCCCACCCCCTCTCCCACCCCCAGGTTTGGTACCATGTTTGTGCCAATCGTGGCAAAGGTTGTTACAACACAAGGCTGAAGGATCAAGGTGGCTGCACTATATGGTACAACGAAACACAGGTAGAGATTTGTTTTGGATCTAACAAGCTTTATGTTTCATACAGTGCTCATCCACATTAGTTCAAGAATGACAATCATCTTGTGCTAGAAACAGAAAAATATTAATATTTGGCCATGCATTTTGGAGACTACCAGCTATGTTAATATTGTTGGGAGGCTAGATTTCTGATTTGATTTAGAAAATGACTCATTTACCACTCAAGCCCAAGTGTTGACAGTGTAACATCTACTGAATGGCAACTTTGAGGGCCCTAAATAGGTAGCATTGGTCCAGTTTCCAGCAGCATAAGTAACCCGTACTAATTGGAATTAAATTAGTATCTTTCATGGAGATTGCAGGATCCCTGAAATAGAAATTATACACTCTTGTAGTCTGGATTCAATGTACAGTAGAGTTTTTTTACACTCTTAACATAATTAAGAATTCATCTGCATTAGTGATCCAAAAATATTTGACCGTGTTTCTGATTGTCAAAAGTGTAGCATTTCCTCAATTTGATGACTGCAAAAGTTTGCCAAAATAATATTTTTTTAGTAAAAATCGCAAAGTCAAAACTTTCAACAGACAAATCAAAATTCAGGGATTGTTTTGTGAAGACATAAGAAGAATAGACACAAAAGGACAGAATCCATTATCACACATCTCTAAAGCTGCCCTCTGTCAGACTGCGGTGGGGCATGCAATCATGTCGCATCCTGCCACAGACTGAAACAGCACTCAACTCTTATGTTCTGGGTAACCAAACAGTTCAAATCCTTTCTGGAAGGAAAAAAAAATGACAAAAAGAATGTAAGAAGTGTTTTTTTTTTACAGACGCCCTGAGCCATGCAGGTTCCCAATAAAAGCAGCACTCTGATGGTGGTAGGGTAGTTGTGGTGGTGCAAAGCATCGTCCGAAAGATGTAAACCTTCATTTTGATTGACTAGTAAAACTTTTGATTCTTTCATTTGCTGCATTACATTAAAAATTCCTTTGAACTTTTGAATTCAATTTGAGAGAATGCTACCTTTGTCCAACTATAGTTGTGTCTATGTTCAGAGATGCCAGTCTCCTGTCAATTAATTGCAGTTTAATGTTAAACCAATAGTTATATCAGAGGCTCAGACTCGCATAGAAAGCAGGTAGTGTTCACACAGATGTAGCTACAGAATTCAAGAACGGTATGTTTGATTGAAATTTGCTTTGGTCTCGCCATAGGGAGTAAAAGCCTGTTTATCTGGCACCCTCGGGACCTGGCCAGTGCCGGTTAAACAACATGCCGGATTTTCGATCGAATATCGACGCCGAAAACCCAACACCATTTTTTTTTTTAAACATACCATATTATTGATAATAGACTAAATAATAACAGAATCTTGTATGGATACTTACCAATAAAGAAAGGGGAAGAGGTAGAAAGAGAGAGGGAGAGATAGAGAGTGAGGGAAGGAGAGGGAGAGAGAAAAAGAGGGAGAGAGAGGAAAAGGAGAGAGGGAGAGGAAAAACCGACAGTGCCGCTTTAAGAGGAAAAACCCGAAGTGCCACTACCGGCAGCATTCAGAACTAATCGTACTGTACTCTCGTGCGACAATCAACTTATTAAATGCGCCACCACGATTGTGCCGGATAATATCTGGTTATTCGAATGGGGACCTGTTTTTTTGAGGTGTCGGTTGTACGGAAGTTACGATTGATTGGATCATGGATAAACAGGCTTTTACTGTGTATACATAAAAAATATTAAAACACTTAGTCTCCAAATTAGTAAGTTTTTTTTAAAAAAAATAATGTTGAGTAGTAACGCTAATCTTCACACCATGAGAGAAATACTACCTATTGTTAGTTGAACAAATGTTTTATTGTGTCTTGTATTTCACCCTGGCACGTGTTCTTTTCAAGCTGTTGACTGACATTGAAGAGCACTTGAATGTCATCATCTCTCAGGTTGAGCCTGACCTAAAGATACCAGTGGATGAATTTGATGGAAAAGTGGTCTACGGCAAGAAAAAAGCAGCAGGAGGTCAGTTTATTTTAATGGGGTAGACGTAGCTTTTTGAGACACTGTTGCAATTAATTTATAAAACAATTCATTTATAGAAGACCATTCATTTATATCAGATCAATATCTCTGCGTAGTCTTGTACTTCAAGTATGACCCTTTATCAGATGTTCTTTATCTTTGATCTCTCTTTTATGATCTGGGTGAATTTTCAGCTTTCACATTTGCTCTCTTGGTTCCACTTGGTCTCTTTCTTTGTGCCAGGCAAAATTCTTAAGTTGTAAACTTTTATGTTTTCATTTCCATGAACTTTAATATTTTTAGAAGAAAACCTCAGCTTGACAATGCAATTCCATTTCAACTGTTGGTATCAGTTTTTGCATCTATTTGGATACTTGTGTGCATAATCTACTTTTTTTTTAGTACTCGTGTTTAATAGCTGAGCTGAAAACATTCTGATATTTTTGTACTCTGGAATATTTCCTCCATTAAATGGCACACATGTTGCTAGTACAATCCATACACAATCTTGAAATATGTTTGCCTTGAAATTTTTCACATGTTCTTAATTCAGATGATTTCAATAGTGGATATGGCTTGAGAGAGGCACCTTGTTTAAATATTTCTCAAGGCCCCAACAAAACACACTTGGCTAAATTGGAAACAAAATGGTTAATCTGCAAAAAAAAAAAAAAAAATTGGCAGCACTTCAGAGAGTTTACATAGAATTTTTAAATTATATATGTGGGAAGAGTGGAAACTTACAAAAAAAAAGCATTGGGTCAGAGCACTTGAAAGAAAACTAAGGAAAAACAATTTAATCTGATTAAAGATCATCTTGTATAACAGTTGTAATGTTCGCTCTGCCCTTTTTATGAAATTGACTTCTGCTTTCAGAAAAAAAAAAATTTACATTGTCCAGATTCCTCTATGTATTTTTTCACATCAAGTCATAGCTGCAATAATAACCTCAAAAGCATATTTGGCTGGGGCAGAATGTTGAACTGGGTAATAATTAATCGGTGCAAAAACTATCCAAATGCCCAAGGTAAAGGACGATTGCTTGTTGTGCTTTTTTTTAAGGCTACTCTTAATTTGAACTCCGTTTGTTTCTCTTTGCCAGGTGGTCAGTACAAGGGCCACGTTGATGCTCTGGCATCCACAGTACAAGAGCTGGCAGCCCTTGAAAAGGAAGCTCAATCCTCGTTCTTACATTTTGGCTACCTGCCCAACCAATTTTTCGGACGCGTTTAATAACATGCCTGCAGTTGCCTCAGTAAACATTTAGGAAGGCAAAAAAAACGATTTAAACTGTTTAATGGTGCAGAATTACTTCTAGGACTGGTTTAAGTATTTCTGATTTTCAAACTACATTTCAGCATTTATCAATATTTAATTACTGGCATAATGTGGCAATGATACATTGATTGCTAGGGTTGAACTTGAGATTAAAATGATTTGAAAATCAAATATTTGTTGGTTGTTTTTTCAGTTTATTTTATTTCTCCTCTGGGGACATCTGACCCAAGAAGGAAATGCTTTCTCCAAGATGAACACGTTCTGTGATCATCATTAGAATAATGAATCAGCAGTTGCAGAAACTACAAGCTATTCAGTTTTGAGCAAGATGGAGATGGGTGTCTAATTTTTCGCTTAATTCTCCCATTAGAACCCGTGTGAACCACCTTTGGAATCTGTCTGTCCTTCACAAATATTTTGATGTAATGAAGGGTGGACAGATTAACTGCAGGTAGATCCTGCGCGTCGTAGTTTGATTCTTGAAAAGTGCGACTAAGCGAAACGATGTTAAGCAAATACATTTTTCCCAGAAGGATTAATGTATAAACTGGAGTTAGGTTCTTTTGGACATTTTGCGTCAAAATCTTTTAAAACAAAACATGATACTCGTTCCCTGACTGCCTGCCGGTCTCACTCACTCGCTGCCAGTCTCACTCACTCGCTGCCGGTCTCACTCACTCACTGCCAGCCTGACTGGTCTCACTTGCTGTCAGCCTGGCTCACTCCCAGGTCCTAACGTCGTGGTGCTCCCTTTCCACCCGCTGGCGAACAACGTAATAGCGAACGTTGCAACCTTAAATGAATATATGTTCCCAATGTATCAGCAATGTTATAACGAAAGAACTATAACGTTAAGCAGTGTTTACTTGTATTCCATTGTCCAAACCTAACCCTGTTCCAGTTCACTATACCAACTGAAGCACCCCACATAAACGGCGCTATTATGGGCAAATAATATTGGAATATACGTTGTTATTCTTGAATAGTGACAGATGGTTGATGCTGGGTGCAGACTACACAGTTTGTTAGTTAATAAAGCAATGTTTTCTGGGGAATTTAGTCACAATAATTGGATTGAGTTTTTAAATGGACAAAATGCATTCCACTGTAACCAAGATAACTGACTATTTAAATAAAATCAATCAATAAGTCATTTTATCAGTACTTAATCTCATCTCATGCCTCTGAATACATTTCGGAGATAAATGGAAATTGAATTACAGCAGATACGTAATATGTAAATATGTAGTTGAACAGTATTCAATTGATATGTGAACTGCACGGGTATGTGATCCGTCAATAATTCCAAAAATTGGTGCACCTGCACTTCAGAATTCTATATTAATCCAAAAATGTCTACACAGAATACTGTTAGTGTAGCTGACCAGTGCTTGTGTGTGAAACTTCACAATCTGCTTGAGGTGTTTAAAATAACAAGTAAATTGACAAACCAGATCGGGTTTAAAAGTGAGATCAAAAAACAGTCGTGAATTGAGTGACCAATTTTTTTAATAGATTATTAGGCATGTGGAGTAAGGAAACTTTCACTCTTTAAGTGGCCTAGCTCTAATTTTACGATTATTATTCTGTATTCCCCTACTAGAAGAAATAGTTTTTCTGTAGCTACCCTTTTGAATCCCTTTGTTATTTTAACAACCTCAATCAGATCACTAAACTCAAGGGTATACAGCCCAAGTTTATGCAACAAATCCTTATATTTTAACCATTTAAGACCAGGCAGAATTCTAATGAATCTGCACTGCATGCTCTCCAGAGCCAATATATCCTTCCTGAGGTGCGGTGAACAAAACTAAACAGTACTCCAGGTGGGGTCGGCCTAAGACTACAGTTGAATTATAATTTCCTCCTCCTCTAAATTCCAACCTCTTTTGAGATAAAGGCCAACTCCTATTAGCCTTGGCGATAACGTTTTGTACCTGTGAGCTTGTTTTATTTTGTGATTCATTAAAATGGTGTACAGTCTTTAAAGGTAGAACGCTCTTCATGTTTTATACTGTATTACGTGTACCTCAATCAAGTGTCAGGTTGTGGGCCGTGAATTTGCACATAGTAATGTCCTATCAGCAGCCATAAAGTGAGTAATGAATCTTATCTGAGGATAGTTTTCCAGTACATCAAAGCAAACTTCCTTTTGGAATAGTGATGGAGGAGCTTTAAGACCCATCTGAACAGGCAGACACCTCAATATAACACCTTATCCAATATGGTGTTATTGGATACCATATATGTACAATAATACAATAATAATAATCCTTGCGTTTGATATAGCGCTTTTCACATCTTATTGATGTCTCAAAAGCTTCACAGAATATACTGTAAAGTGAATTGACTGTATACTTGTGGGTGAAATGTGGCAGCCAATTGTGCACAGCACAAATAGTCATGGATTGAAATGACCAATTTTTATTATTGTGGGGTTTTTTGGATGGATTATTATTATTGGACGAATGATCAGGGACAAGGTAGATCTTCACTTAGAAAGATATAGGCTAATAAAGGACAGTCAACATGGATTTGTTAAAGGCAAATCTTGCCTTACAAATCTGATAGAATTTTTTGATGAGGTAACGGAATGGGTGGATAATGGTAGCGCAGTTGATGTAGTTTACATGGACTTTCAAAAGGCATTTGACAAAGTGCCACATGAGAGACTTATTAGGAAATTAAAGGCCCATGGCGTAAAAGGGACAGTGGCAGCGTGGATCCACAACTGGCTGCGAGACAGAAAGCAGAGAGTTGTAGTGAGCGGCTGTTTTTCAGATTGGAGGGAAGTGAGCAGTGGTGTGCCACAGGGATCGGTTTTGGGACCATTGCTGTTTGTAATCTACATCAATGATCTGGACTTGGGTGTACGGAGTACAGTTTCCAAGTTTGCAGATGACACTAAGTTAGGGAGAATAGTAAACAGTGAGGAGGATAGTAGCCATCTGCAAGAGGATATAGACAAATTGGGAAAGTGGGCAGACACATGGCAGATGAAGTTTAATGCAGAGAAGTGTGAGGTGATGCATTTTGGGAGAAGAAATGAAGGGAGGCAATATAGGCTAGATAGTACAATTTTAAATGGTGTAAAGGAACAGAGAGACCTGGGGATTTGTGTTAGTGACTCGTTGAAGGTGGCAGGACAGGTAGACAAGGCTGTTAAGAAGGCATATGGGATACTAGGCTTTATAAATAGGGGTATAGAGTACAAAAGTCAGGAAGTGCTGACTAACCTCTATAAAACTTTGGTGAGGCCTCAGCTGGAATACTGTGTTCAATTCTGGTCACCACACTACAGAAAGGATGTGAAGACATTGGAAAGGGTACAACGAAGATTTACTAGGATGGTGCCAGGATTGAGGGACTTCAGCTATGAGGAGAGGCTAGATAGGCTAGGGTTATTCTCTCTGGAGCAGAGAAGATTGAGGGGAGACCTAATAGAGGTTTATAAGATCATGAGGGGTTTCGACAGGGCAAATAGAGAAAAACTATTTCCACTCGTGGGCGAGTGGAAAATAGTTTCAAGGCGAAGTAGAGGGGAGCTGAGGAGAAATGTTTTCACTCAGCGAGTTGTTCGAATCTGGAATGCATTGCCTGAAAAGGTGGTGGAGGCTGATTCGATAACAACTTTTAAAAGGGAATTAGATCTTTATTTAGGGAGAACAGGTCTATTAGGCTATGGGGAGCGGGCAGGGCAGTGGGATTGAATCGCTCTTTTCAAAGAGCCGGCACAGACTAGATGGGCCGAATGGCCTCCTTTTGTGCCGTAAAATTCTATGAATCTATGAATCTGCCTGGATTCGAACACAGGTCTCACGCTTGTAAGGCGAGTGTTCTAACCACTGAGCTACTGGAGCTCCTGTATATCCAATATATGGCACCTCTGCCAATGTAACACACCCAGCGCTTAACTGCAATTCAGCCTTTAGACATTGACCTCAAAGTCCCAATTTTGGGCCGAAACCCCAAACCTTCTGACCCTGTTAAACTACCAAATTATTATTTTTAAAAAGAAGAAACATTTAAACCATATAAGCTTGGCTGAGTTTACAAAAACACATCTTGATAGTTTGAAAAAAAATTGTTTCTAAGGCAATGCAATCAGAAATATAAATACAGCGAGTGTATTAAGATTTTCTTTTTACTGTAAATTGACCACCTGACAGTTAAGACTAGATTTGAAAGCCATACGATTGCTTGGTGGGTTTACAGCAGCTGCATTTTAAACCTGTCAACTCCTTCCAGTCTATGAATGTCTTGCTACACTGAAAATGAGATGTCTAGAAGATGTGAAAAGCGCTATATCAAATTGCTAGGATGATGAATATTATTAATGTTCAAGGCCTTGTCTTCAGTGCTGTGGGAACCTAAACTGATTTGCTTAAGGTAGCACAAGACTGCTTTAAACCATAGTGACAGTCCTTTTCAGTACATTTATATAATTGTTGTCCTAAAACTGTTCTACAATAGAAATGAATGATGCAGCTATCAATGATAATGTGTGTCCCACAGAGTGCTGGGGACAGGATGTCAAAAGGAGTTAGCTGGCAAACATTTAGGAGTTATCTCCAATAAGTAACTTCAAATGTTCTTATTCAAACTGAGCATTGTTTAGCAGTCAAAGCTTCAGGAAAAATACAAGGGTTTTCTTATAAAGATTTACTTGAGATTACTTCAGAAGTTCTCACAGCCAAACATAAATTTTCATTTAAATAAATTGTTGCTCTGCTACTTGCAAACAAATTGAATACAGATTATTTTTATGTTGGAAGGACCGACAAACTAGAAACACAGAAATGGTGAGACATTTGAATACGTGAATCTATTCATTTCATTTGCTAATTGGCTTAGATCTTCTGCACTTCCCCTCACCCCTCTATTCCTATAATCACTGTGCCCCAAACCACTGCTATACTTCAAACCTCTAGAACTCCCTGCCTCAATCCCTCCACCTTGCCTGCTTTCTAGTCATCTTCCTATCACACCAGAAGGCTTTCCTCTTCGACAGTTCTTACATTCACTTCACCTTTCTCTCCGGCTTGGTTTAAAACTACTCCTTTGTTCAACGCTCAATGATGCAAACCTGCATGAAGGCCACTATAAATAAATGTATGCAAGTTGATGTTGTTCGTGGCACATGTCTGTGAGAAACGTTTCCCTACAAAATATAAAGTCAATACACTTATGGATCAAGGGATTAAGGGATATGGGGATAAGATTGGAATTAGATTAGAAGATCAGCCATGATCTTATTGAATGGCGGGGCATGCATGAGGGGCTGAATGGCCTACTCCTGCTCCTAATTCTTATGTTCCTACACTATATCCTGTAAAGCACTTTGAGACATCCTGCCGACATGTAAGACTCTGCATCGAATGTAAGGATAAATATTTTTACTTTGTTGCCTTTTCTTTCCAGCTGTTTAGAGTGAAGCTGAAGCAAACAAATTAAATTGTTTCTCATATTTGACCATTCTATTCCCCCAGTCTTCTCTTCCCCCCCCCCCCCACACCACCACCACCCACCTCTGCGTTCCCCCAATTTAAACCTAATATCGACAGATTGGACCGAATGGCCTTCTATGCTGTAAATTTCCATGGTTCTATTAGCTAGTTTCCAATCATTTGGTACTATCATTGTGCTTAATGAAGTGTGAAATTCGACGGAAACTCCGTTTCCTTAAGTATTCCACATACTGTATAAATGGTTAGCATCCACACAGCACTGGACGTCGTATTCAAATATTCTAATATGGTGCATTCAAATACTCAATGCTTAAATATTGTTTTCCCATCTAATGAAACGTTTTCCATGGCCCTGAATAAATCACGCTGCTTAATGAAAAGGAGTATCATCATGTTTTAATAATGACATTTTTAAAAAGTAATTTAAAATTTCAAACTTAATACATGTAACAACCAGTGGAGAAATATTCTTAGGACATCAATAAGAACTTGCATTTAAATAAAGCTTTTCATGTCAAAGAAAAAAAATTCAAAGCAACCATGAAAAATGTTCTCTACTTGTCGTTTCACTGGGCTATAACTTCTCCCATTGGGATGAATCTGATTAAAATTGTTTAGGGTTCAAATGAAATCTTAACATCCATGAAAGAAAATATGTGGTTTCTTTATGTAAAATTCACCCCACATTTCCACAGTAACTGATGAGAATTTTTAAAGAATACCAATCATTTTTCAGCCACGATGAAGGTAATAATAAAACAAGTTAATACAAGGCAACCCTGATGTAATGCAGTCTTCTGAAACCAATTTCTCACATGCAGAGTAGAAGGATGAGCAACAAAAATGGCCCATCTCTAGGTCGTCAAGATGCTGCTAGTATCACTTCCGAAAAACAGAAGTTGCTGGAAACACACAGCAGGTCAGGCAGCATCATTGGAGAGAGGAAAATTCGTAAAATTTCAGGCTGATGACCTTTCGTCAGAAGATTTCGCCCACAAATATACAGTCAATTCACTTTACAGTATATTCTGTGAAGCGCTTTGAGACGTCGATAAGATGTGAAAAGCGATATATCAAATGCAAGGATTATTAGTATTATTAACTAGTCCTGGGTGTTGTGAACCATGTGTAAGTTGCTCTTCAGTTGTGCGTTCTTTGCAAAGTGACGTCAGTGGTACTTCCCGCACATAGCACACATATGTGGCAGTAGTCAGTAATGTTAGCAGAGATACCTGTGCAGCATATTGGTAACAACAACAACTTCGATTTATATAGCTCCCTCCACGCCGGATGACATCTCAGAGCGCTTCACAATAGCGGATCCTGGGACCGAGCCAGGGACAGGGGTAGAAAGGTAACCAAAGGCGCGGTTGAAGAGAAAGGTCTTCAGCTGGGACCTGAAAAGAGGGGCCGAGGCGAAGGGAGTGAGGAAGGGAGTTCCAGAGCTTCGGGGCATAGTGGCTGAAGGCACGGCCACTGAGGATGGAGCGGAGGATTCGGGGGACATGGAGGAGGCCAGTCCCGGTGGAGCGAAGGCAATGGGTGCTGGTTTGAGGAGAGGGGAGGTTAGAGAGGTAGGGGGCTGCAGAGGAGTGGAGGGATTTGAAGACGAGGGTAAGGATCTTGAAATCGATCCTCTTGGGGACAGGGAGTCAGTGGAGGCTGGCAAGAACTGGGGTAATGGGGGAGCGAAGTTTGGTGCGGTGACCTGACAACCCAGAAATCAATTATTTTTACCATGAGTAGCTGTCCAGCCAGTCAGGACCTGCTCATCCAGCTCACAGTGCTCAACTCGATTGTGCTCTAATGGGGTTGATCTGCACCACCTTGAAGAATTCTCACTTGGTACCAAATTCTCCAACAGACAATCTTTTGAGGACGAATAATAACTTTGATGCATTTCCATTATTTAAGTTTCTTAACATTAATTTTGAAATAAATGCAATAGTGAATATAATAATAATTCTTGCATTTTGATATAGCACTTTTCACGTCTTCCAGACATCTCAAAGCGCTTCACAGAATATACTGTAAAGTAAATTGACTGTATATGTGTGGGTGAAACGCGGCAGCCAATTGAGCACAGTAGTGTCCCACAAACAGTTGTGGATATAAATGACAAATTTTGTTATTGTGTTTTATGGGGAGGAATAAGGAGACTTGTCCAAAGTTTCGCTCTCACCTGCCTGGATTCGAACACAGGTCTCACCCTTGTAAGGCGAGTGCTCTAACCACTAAGCTGCAGCTACAAAATATTGTTCAGTGAATTGGTTTCAGAGTGTCCAGGCGAAGGAGGGTAAAAAATAGCAAGGGTTCTGTAATGCTAACTGGTGACTCTGCATGTGTGGACTTCGGATGATGGCAAGACTGGTGTGGTTTGATACCTTTCCACTGTTCTACAAATAGGCTACCACATTTGCCTTGCCTCATGAAGAACAGCCAGCCATTTGTTCTGCAGTTCTGTAACAGTGATTAGAGCACTCGCTTCGCAAGTGAGAAACCTGGGCTTGATTCCTGGCAAAGAAAAACTTTGGGCAAATTTCCTTACTCCACGTGCTTGATAATAATTGCTCAATACTTTTTTTTGTTTAATTTGGTCACTCAATCCCCAGCTGTCTGTGGTACACTGCTGTGCGCAATTCGATGCAGCATTTTGCCCACAAATATAGTCAATTCGCTTTACTTCTGTGAAGTTCTTTGAGACGTCTCGAACACGTAAAATATTCCTATATGAAATGCAAGGATTATTATTATTTGGGTGAGACTGGAGGGTTGCCAGTATCTGTGAGTTCCAGCAGCAAGGAATCCGAAGGAGGAAATAAGGAGAGAAAATAGCAGATAACTGGCAAAGTGTTTCCTGAACTGCAAACTAACAGAAAATATTGTGGGATTATTACATTGTCATGGCATCTCAAAGCACTTTACGGGTTATAGTAATACCTGCTCGCCCCCTCCGCTCAGCAGGCTCTGTCCTGCTCCACGTCTCTCGACCCACTCGGCCCACCATTGCCAGGGGAGCCTTCAGCCCCTCTGCCCCATACCTCTGAAACTCCATCCCGCAGTCACTCCGCCTTACCCCCTCCCTGACTCCTTCACATCCCGCCCAAATCCCTCCCTTTCCCTCCACCCTCCCTGTCCCCAACCCCAGCTCGAATCTGAAACAACAACTGTCCAGCGCCTTGGGACATCCACCTGACGTGAAAGGCCCTATACAAGTGTAATTTTGTTGCAGTTGTGGTTGTTGTGAAGTGTAGTAACTATATATTTTGTTGGGAAACAGGGCAGCCCATTTGCACAGAGCAATGTTGCTCAAGCTGCCAATTTTATTTGAGGAGATCCTTGGCTAGGACACCAGGAGAAACTCCTTTCTCTTTTCAAATGCTGTTGTGGGATGTCTAACATCCAGCTGGACAGAAGGGGCATTGGTTTAATGTTTCATCTGAAGGATGGCACCTCTGACAGTGAAGCAATTATCCCAACACTGTTGGAGTATCAGAATGAACTATGTGGTTCCAAGTCCCAAAGTGTTGCTTGAACCCACAACCTTCTGATTCAACACTGAGAGTGCTACCAATTGAATCAAACTGACAAGCTTAGCTGATGGAGCCCGTACTAAACTTCACAAACTTCATAAAAACATTAATTCATTAAATCACTAAGTGAGCACTTCACACCTGAGCTTGTCACTGTTTGATTCTCGCGTTTAGACTCATTTTGCACATGTTTATATTCCGAGACTTCATAAGTACCCAGAAGAAAATAAGACGCTTTAACAACTTGCATTTATATAGTGCCCATCACGCAGAAGCACTATAGAGAGAGCACCTTCCAAAGCTTATGACACTGTTCCTTTTGTTACTTTGGAATGATGGAACTGGTTGTTCTTAAAAGTCGTATAATGTAAATGAAGAAAGGCTTACCAAAGGATGGAGCTATTGCTCTAACAAACTTACAAAGCTCACAAAGGTTCTACAGTAAGGTGGCTCTCTGCTTTTCTCCACTAGATGTCCCCATCACACTGTTACTGGCTGTTCTTTTTTCAGATGCCGCCCATTAGTGGAACGCAATTTTTAAAAATCCTTTTTTGAACATTGAAAATGATTACAATACATTGCAAAATCCCACTTGTTCTTCATCTTCTGGAACTTGCTTCAATTAGAACACTGCGTTCGATTTTGAAAATCCTTCAAACGGAAGTTGATGAGGTTGCAGAGAAAAACAACAAAGAAGATTCAGGCTGGGGCATAGACTAAGTACAGTACTGTAGTTAGAAGCACACGGAATAGAATTTATATGCTTTTGAAGAGAAATGATTGATAAGTGGTATAATTCGAATATTTAAAATATGAGTAACATAAATTATGTAAAATTAAACCAGCTTTTTTTTCAGCTGGTGAGAAGAATACTGCAAAATATACAGTCGATTCACTTTACAGTATATTCTGTGAAACGCTTTGGGACGTCTTAAAGACATGATAAGGCTCTATATCAAATACGATGGTTATTATTATTACAACACTGGAGGGCATCTTTTTAAACTGAAAATTAAGAATTACAGTACCAGATTATAGAATGTGTATTTCCCCAATGTAGTGGATTTGCATAATAGACCTCCAGTAGTATCTGCTGCTCTGTCAAATAATTCCTTTGAAAGCACTCGATTAGTGTTTCTTAAAGAACGGTCAGGGAGAATGTAGAGATCTCAAGATATCACAGGAAATTTTAAGGAGTTGGTTGGATGGTAATAATATATCGGTTCAGGAAATAGCGGGGATTTTCAATGAATCCTTCAAAAATGAATTCAATACAGTTACATGTAATGATACAGCATGGAAAAAGACCATTCAGCCCAACTGGTCCATGCTACTGTTTATGTTCCACATGAGCCCCCACCCCTCATATTGCCCACTCCTATACTTTGTTATTCATTCCCTTCACGTTGATGTATGCATCAAGCTTCCCCTTAAATACATTGATATTTATTGCTTCAACTACAGTTTCAGTCAGTGAAGACCTTGAACAGAATCCAAATACAATTGTTGGGGCAGATGAGTGTATAGAGATGTGCAGTAACACACAAAAAAATTCTGGTGTCTTAGTCCTCTTCTCTAATGTTGCCTCAAACCATGTGAAAAAAAAGAATGGTTTTAACCAGATGCTTTTTGAGTTATTTTACTGGGGTGGGAAGGAATAATTTTACAAAAGCATGAATTGGCTTGATCTCAATTCTTTGAATTCAGAAGACTGATGGAGCTTAAACTATAAATGTAAACTCTTTAGATAATACTATTTATAATTTATGAACTGTTGAACATTTGTTTTGATTGTTTAAAGTCTGTTTTAGAGAAGTTCAAGATTCATTCAAATCATTCCAGATGATCAGAGGGCACAGGTCAACAACCATCACCTTGATGTATAAGGAAATGAGCTGAAAGACTTAGAGAATGTTATTCAGAATGTTTCTCTAATAGGGTTTTGTTTCAGTTCTTCCTACTTACTCGGCCCCCTACTTCCCAGTTACTGAAAAGTCCATCTCTTGAGAGGGAAAGTGAGAAATATTAGTTCTCCATGTCTCTCTTTATGTCTCAACCAGTACGTGCGAAATTGCTTTACTCGGCAAACAAGTCATTAAAATTAGCTAAAATTTTGCAAATGGACCATATAGTATGAAGTTCCATTAATTGTCTTCCCAATCATCTGGTTAGCAACCTAAGTAAAGTTTAAAAACCCAGTTTCCCCAAATAGTTGATACGTTTTGAAATGCTTCTGCGCTCTTTCGTTCAGGTATCAAAATAACAATTCAACAGCTAAGCGCTCGTTTTAATTACACTAACTTTCATTTCTGTATAGTGCTCCTCACACAGAATAGTGTCTCAGAGCAACACTCCCCTTCCAAGTGCAGTCCAAATCTCCTGCCAAATGCTTTAAACCTATAAGATTCTCGAGGGGCATGACAGAATAGTCAGTGGGAGACTGTTTCCCCTGGTAGGAGAATCTATAACTAGGGTTCACAGTCTTAAGATTAAGGATCAGCCTTTTCAAACAGAGTTGAGGAAACACTTCTTCACTCAGATGGTAATAAATTTATGGAATTCTCTACTCCCAAAAGGCTATAGATTCTCAGTCCTTGAACATAGATTTCTAATGGATAGATGGATTAAGGGATATGGGGATAAGGCGGGCAGATGGAGTTAGATCAGAAGAGCAGCAATGATTTTATTGAATGGTGGGGCAGGTTCGAGGGGCCTAATTCCTATGTTCCTATATTGAACGATATGGTGAAAGAGAAAATGAAAAAATATGTTTATTTAAAAAAAACACAAAATAAAAGTAACTAGTTATCACAGTACATATTTGAGATTTTAATTTTTTACTGATTTCTACAAGTTCAACATTTTTAGTATGATTAATCTGCGAATTTCCCCAAAATATACTATGATAAAACTACAGCCCTAGTCATATCATAAGCACTAACTTACTCATTTACACTTGTGTTAACCAGACCCATCCTACCCACAACAACCTTTATATCCCCATCAACCCAGTCCTTTCAATGCTCCACTGGCTCCCTATCACAGAACGCATCAATATCAAGTTCAAGATCCTCACACTCATGTACAAATCACTTAATGCCCTGCCACGTCCCTGCTTACTCCCCACTCCACCGCCACCAATTTGATCACAGTTTGCGTTGATGAAACTGATCTGAGAAATGGATTTAAAACATCACCAAGCATCTTACAGTACTCCCTTACGTTTCTTTATTCTTTAAAGGCTTGCAACACAGTGTTTACTGCTGCCTTGGTTGACAACAACTCTGAAATGAACATATAATGGAATCTGCAATCTGCTTTTCTATTATTCTCTTCTGTTAATACTCTGATCAGTTAACCTTCTTCCGTTCCTATTTCTTGTCTAGACTCTGCCCAATGCATTACAGAAACATGAAAATGTTCAGCCAATAAGAGAGCCATTCAGCTCAACATATCTATGCCACTGTAACCTGTTTTTTTAATGGACTGTTTTAACAATTAATCCCACTTACTGGCTCTTTTCCCATGTCCCTTGATGTATACACTCCTTAGTTCAGAATCATTTTATTAATCCAGGTTTAATGAACACTTGCAATGAATTCCATATCCTAAGAACACGATCCACAAGCCTGTTACTAACTTCCATATAATATCAAGTTCTATCTGTACCACTACCCTCAGTGCCAATGCTTGCTGTTCCTGACTGGCTGCCTGCATTGATGTCAAGTCCTGGATGAGCTGGAACTTTCTTTTTTACATGAAAGTCGCTATCTCCTGTAAATATAACTGCCTTGAATATGACTCACAGACATCACTACTTTTCATTTCCTTGTATTTTTGAAACTATTTCTATTTTACCTTCACCTTTGCTTATTCTGTTCAAGGCATTGTTGTCTATGTTTCTGTTTCTCCTTATAAAAACACATTTTATTTCCATCTCCTTTAAATTGGTATTAAAATAATTTGATTTTCATTCTATTGTTTTATTTTCTAAATCTGTTTCCTACTTAATTCTCCCTGGAGCTTTGTCATTTTTATGTGAACTTTAATTCTTCTTTACAACTAAATCTAATTGTTATTTGAATGGAAACAATGTGCAAGTCTATTGCTCTGGTTCACATTACTCTGAAGGGATGCTTAATATGTCGATTAGGGATTTCAGTAAAAATAGAAAAATAATATTCTTCAATCCAATTAAATTGCAGCTTTATCAGTTCTTTCATAAGAACAGAAAAAACAGGAACTCAGGAAAGGGCATTAGGATTATCAAATTCACTTTTACTGTAACCGATTCAATAGCTTCCTTATACAGCATTGAACTTTCTTACTGTGGTTTTCACACCACTCGCTCTCAACTAATAATACTTGCATTTGATATAGTGCCATCACATCCTCAAAACAGGATTTACTGTAATGTAAATCCAGAATCCCCAAAGATTTACTGTAATGTGCAGTGCAGCTAATTTGCGCAAAGGCAATGTCCAACAAACAGCCATAATGTGAATGATCAATTGTATCTAGAAGATCGTTGGCCAGAACACAGGGAGAAACTCACTTTTCTTTCTGAATAGTGCCATGAAATGTGTCCACCTGAATAGATGATTAGGACCTCAGTTTAAAATCTCATTCGTTGGACAGCACCTTGAACAATGCAGTGATCCCCCAGCATTGCATTGGAGTGTCAGCCAAAACTATGAGGTCAATGTCACAATTTAGGACTTGAACCCACAGTTTTCTGACTCAGAGGCAAGAATGCTGCCAATTCAGCCAGGCTGACATTTGGGGGAAGGGTATATCTGACATTATACATTGGACAAGGCTCTGTGCAGGTAGTTCCTAAGTGTCAACCATCTAAAATCTCCACAATCACAGATTTCCACCTTTCCACTCTGGCCTGATTCCCCCTTTAAATAAATTTCCACTCATCTCCCAGGTTTCAGCAGCACGTAAAACATTGTGCAGTTCTTATAGTGTGCATTTTCTTCTCAATATGTATCTGATCCCCAACAGCCTACTAAATTGTTTTGATAAAATTATGGAGATTGGAAAGAATTGTGGAGATCCGAATGCCTCTTTCTCAAATAAAGACAAACCAACCATTATTCTGACCATGGAGAACAATACTGAATCCATCTGCCATCAAGTGCCTAGTTAATCATCACTGCAGCTATACAGCTTTATACCAGTCCAATTCTATGTTTCTCCTGCTCTCAAATTAATTGATTTTTTTAAAAAAAAGTGAAATAGAATATAAATGTACAATATTTGTAAATATATAGAGAGAAGTCTAACTTAATTATAACTACCTGAATATATAAAGTGTGGTCAGCTATCTCAAGCCTGCTGCATGCTCTCCTCCCCTCTGTGCCCCCATCAATAGCTGAGGCTTCAGTTAGTATTCTACGTGCTCTTAGATGCCATCAGCGTGGAGGGCACTGTATAAATTCAAGTTGTTGTAATATGCCCCTACCCTATGGAACTCCCTCACTCTACACCTCCATTTCACCCATTTAAATTCTGCCTAAAACCCTACCTACCAATTACAGTCACCTCCCCTTCACCTCTCCCCCTTCTCGCTCACGTATCGTTCGAACCTGTCCTTGTAAAGTGCTCCAAAATGTTATCCTACATGAAGGCTACTGTATGAATGCAAGTTATTGTTGTTTTAAATAGTAAATTTGAGAACCATTCAAAATAACACAAGCCTTATTTAAATGCTTGAGAACTGTAACTGAGAGTGTGGCAGTGAGCTTTGGGAATAAGTACAAACAAATCAAATAATCCATCCATTTAGCTGCACGAAAAGTGAGACATTTTCAAAGCTCCTAGGCAATCCACATAGTATTAAAATTCCTATTTCCAATTTCAACTCATTTAAATCACTCTGTACTTCGCAGACTCTTATCTTTCCTGACTCTATCTCTCTTGCTATTCTATCATCTAGTCTGTTTCTCCCCATTACTTCCTGTCAAGACCCCATTCTAAAGAACCATTATGCAAGACCCTTGAAGTGTTGTAACAAGGTTAACCTATATATTATTGGGAACTGGCCTATCCATATCCTGGCCATTTGATACCAGTTATGGATAAACCTGCTTTCACTTATTTCCACCTTTTGATGCTTTAGAACCACTGGTCCTGGAAAATCTCATGGGCCATAGAAGATGTGGAAGTAATTTTAGACAAAACTGCTGGAATGTGAAAATAACACGGAATGTCACATGAATACAAAAGTGACCACTGATACTGGAATTTAGTACAGGGAAGGTCAGTGCGTAATGGGGTCAAACTCTTTGGCTCTTGTGATCTGTGCCCATGCAATCTGCTGCTTGTTAACTTACCTTGAGTGCTATGCTTCAGAGAAGTGCTTTATATTATTTCCTGCAGTTTAGGAATGGTACATGACCTCATTACTCTTCACTTGTATTTTTTTCTTTTGTTCACCCTCCCCCGACTGTTTTGTGTATGTTACACTTCCAAAACCGGAATCAAAATATCCCCTTCTTGATTAGCACGGCCACTATCAATATATCTTCTCTTGCCTCTGGGTAAAGCAGGTCGAGTTCACGTCGTTTGACCTAAGAATTTTCAGTGCCACAAAGAACACAGTCAAGATTTTTGAATGGAGATCAACTCAGCAGTGACCTCGGGAGGCAAAGGTTCAACCTACACCAAAGGTCTGTGTGTTCTGGGCCTTTACGTTTCATGTCATGCCTTTACATTGGGGACAGGTAGAACATAATTAGTGTAAAAGCGATCTCTTTTATGATTTCTCTCCTAGAAGCAGGTTTGTTTCTCTGAAATGTTTCTACAAATCATATGAAGCCCATTTCCGCAGATCCCTGCCTCATGTTACACACACGTATTCATACCAAAGCACAACAACTGCAGTAAGTGCTCTCTGTAACACAAGAACCATTATTATGTTATAAGTGAAAGCACTTGAGGCATATTATTCATGGCCTTCAAATTTAAATCTTTCTTAAAAGATTAAAATTGAAGATTGTGCAGAATTTGGGAAAATTGTTGAATTCATAATAATAATTCTTGCATTTGATATAGCGCTTTTCACCTCTTCTAGATGTCTCAAAGCACTTCACAGAATACACTGTAAAGTAAATTGACTGTATATGTGTGGGCGATATGCAGCAGCCAATTGCGCACAGCAGTGTTCCACAAACATCATGGATTGAAACGACAAATTTATTGGTTTGTTTTGAGGGATTATTATTAGGTGTGTGCAGTAAGGAAACTTGCCCAAGGTTTTGCCCTGCCTGGAATTGAACCTAGGTCTCTCATTTGTAAGGTGTCCACTGAGCTACAGGACTCAAATTCTGTATTATTTTAGAAAATATTTGATTTAAAATCTGTTACTGAAATTATTACGTACAATCTTAAATTTGAAGGCAATGTTCCTAAGGCGAAGATTATTTGTTGCTTCAAGCCTCAAACATGATGTGGAGGAAAACATGCCTTATCAGAAGATTGCAGAAAAGATAAATGACTCAGCTATGCAGCCTGCAATTAATCTATTTCTTTGAGTGTTTCATTTATGAATTTATTTTCTATATTACTCTCTTGCTCTCCTAGCCTCTCTCCCCTTTCATCTTTCAGGCAAGGTAGGCAGAGTAACAATAATAATAATCCTTGCATTTGATATAGCGCTTTTCACGTCTTCTAGACGTCTCACAGAATACAATGTAAAGTGAATTGACTGTATATTTGTGGGTGAAATGTGGCAGCCAATTGCGCACAGCAGTGTCCCAAGAAACAGTCGTGGATTGAAATGAACAATTTTTTTATGAGGGATTATTATTAGGCTTGTGGAGTAAGGAAACTTGACTAAGGTTTCTCCCAGCCTGGAATGGAACCCAGGTCCCTCGCTTGGAAGGCGAGTGCTCTAACCACTGAGTAAATACAGTATTAGCACATTTTATAAATATATGTACAATTTATGTTTTAATTTAATTTTATGTACAATATTTGAAAACATGACAACCTTCTGACATGAAACAGTCTATCTAAGTTTCATATAAGTTTGTATTGAATTATATTGTAAACATTGTTTCAGTGAACATATAATGAACGAAAAATCTGCAGAATTGTTTTGTAAATCACAGCATTCTCTGAATAATGTAGAATAACAACAACAAAATTACACTGATAGAGTGGTTTTCATGTTGCGAGGAGGTCCCAAGGCACTGAATGTTGCAATCTGGTTATATTTTCAGTTCTGAGGCCAAAATGGTGCTTCGGTCTTTAGAGGGTTATATACGTGAAACTGACCCATGAAACTGACCTGAAATTGACAACCGTATCGCTGAAAAAAGAGAAACTGTGACCTTAAAGCACAGCATTGAACTAAATATGAAAGCTGGTATTCTCTCATAGCCTGAATTCCATTACTGAAATATGATCATGCAAAGCGATGGACCATAAACATGGTTACATGAGGATGCTGGTAAATCTATCTGTTCCTTGTTCACATAAGGTTCACACTGGTGGTCTGTCAGGGGCTGAAAGCAAATAAAGGAACACAGAATGTGCTGAAAGATTGTATTGTACACAGTGAGTAAAAGGTTACAGAAGTTGGGTCAGTCTGCACCAGGCTCCACTAGAGTAAATTATTCATGGCATATAAACCCTTATGGGCATTTATAATCGGTGAAATCAAGAGAACGTTGGTCTTTTCTTTATTATTTTTATTTTTACTATGCACCAGTAAATCCTTAAAGCCCGATCTAAGAAGGTGATCCTGTCCAGTGGCTACTGAGACTTCAGGTAAATTACATGCTCTACTGCAACCACATGCTGTAATGGATGAATAGCTTCACAGTCTCAATTTCTTTCATCTGTGTAAATGAAGGTCAATTTAAAAAGCATGACTTTAACTGAAAATTCAGATTCTGACCTTAAATTTCATCCATCTTGATTTCTCTCTAAAATATTGCACGCTGCAATAACCATATGAATTATACGTATATATTGAGGAGGAGCTTCCAATAGCACCCAACTAGTTCATGGTAGAAATACCATAAAAGATAGTACATAAATGTAACCTGCTGGACAGCCAGTGAAGGACCTGGATCTCTATGAAAAAGTGATACATGTCTGGTGATGTAAAGGGGAGATAACAAAATCAAGTGATGACTTTATAGGGGGCATCAGTATCGAAGTGAAAAGAAAAATCTGTATCTTCGAGGCTATAATGTTCGATAAAATTTTGGTCATGGTCCAAATTGTGGATTCTAATAGAGGTCATTTCAGACACCGCAACCCCTCAAATTAAAGTGCGGTCTGTTTAGAGTGGCTGAGATTGATTGAGCTCAGGGCTACTGCAGCACGTCAAGGCAATGGTTTGAGATCTTGCAACATCAATGCAACAACAAAAACAATTCTCCCATTTAACAAAGTGCATTATCACGTCATTGAGATGTCTCAAAGAGCTTCACAGAATACACTGTAAAGTGAATTGACTGTATATTTTGTAGGCAAAACGCAGCAGACAATTGTGCACAGCAGCATCTCACAAACAGTCGTGGATTGAGTGACCATATTTTTCTTTAGAGTGAGAAAGCAATTTGCCAATCAACAAGCATCCGGGTTCCTTTCCCTTCAAAAGAAAAAGAAATATTCAAAAATAATAGTAATTTGATCACTCAATCAACGACTATTTGTGGGATGCTGCTGTGTGCAGTTAGTTGTCACATTTCACCCCAAAATATATAGTCAATTCACTTTACAGTATATTTTGTGAAGCCCTGTGAGACATCTCAGCGATGTGATAAAATGCTATATCTAAAGCAAGGATTATTATTATTACTTCTAGGTAAATGGAAGCGTATGGTGTAAGGAAACTTGGTTAAGGTTTTGCCCTGCCCGGGTCCCCTTGTTTTTGAGGTGCTTACACTAACCTAAATGCTGCAGGATTCCTTTTCTGCCTGACTATTATAACTGTTGTGATATATGGTCAGGAAAAGAAAACATTGATTTGTACTGGACCTAATGTTAGGAGGAACTGAATCCTTCCAAGATGTAAGAATATACCAGCGGTTAACTGCAGCAGTGAAACACAGTAATTGCATTAACAGCTGTGCTTCAGGAGAACAAAGGGGGAAACAAGCAATCTGTTTGGGAGGAAGGTGAGGAAGAAATAACTTAAAAATGTTTAAAACAATAGTGGCCAGGAAAACAAAACGGGGACTACTGAATGAAAAGTACAGTGAAGGCAGAAGTGCAATAGTATGTAGTGCAAACAGTAGAATAGCTCAACATATAGCTCATCAGAGCAAACAGTGATTTACAATGATAATTATTTCCTGAATTTGATACAGTGTCTTATCGTGTCAAAAAGCACTTTGCAGTGTTGTCTGTTAAGTGTAGTGATTGCATTTGTTGGCAGAGCACCAGTTTGCACACAACATTGTTCCACAAATAGCCAGGATGTGAACAAGCTAACTGGAGAATTGTTAGCTGGGACACGAGGAACAACTCCATTCTATATAGTCCACCTGAAAAAGCGGACATGATCTTGGTTAATCACCTAATTCGAAGGATGGCACCTCCAACCTCCATGAGCTTCAAGTCCACCCTCGCCCGTCTCCACTGGCTCCCCATCCTCCAGAGGATCAAATTTAAGATCCTCGTCCTCACCTACAAGGCCTTATACGGCCTTGCCCCATCCTACCTAACCGATCTACTCTCCCCCTACACGCCCACCCGGACCCTCCGTTCAACAGGACTTGGCCTGCTCCAAGCCCCCCGCCCGAACCGCCCCACCATCGGAGGCCGGGCCTTCAGTTTCTCCGCTGCCACCTTATGGAATGCCATCCCTCAATCCCTCCGTTTCGCCTCTTCCCTTTCCTCTTTCAAGGCCGATTTGAAGACTTTCCTCTTCGATCGTGCCTTTTGTTCCACCCCGAACTCTTTTACCTCCCCTTCGTGTTTCACCCCTTCCCAAACACTCCCCTCCCAGCTCGGGTCACACACCTCTTGTTTAGCGCCTTGGGACGTCCTCCCGACATGAAAGGCGCTATATAAATGTGAATTGTTGTTGTTGTTGTTGTTGAACCCATAATCTTCTAACTCAGAGGCGATAATGCAGCAACTCAGCCAAGCTGGAACAAGGTATTCTCCAATCCTGATTCTTTATATGGGCTGCATGATTCTGATGCCACAATTCATTATTGCCCCACTCAGAACTGGAGGTAAAAGAGCTTATAGTAAAGTCAACTGGTAAATAAACTGTCAAGGGTAGCAGGGGCTAAATGTGCAGTGGCAAGATTGACTCAGCCACTCTAAATCTGCCAGTGCACACTGTAACAGGCTCTGGCCTGCTCTATGTCCCCCGCCTGCCGACCCACCATTGACCATCCGGCCTACAAGCTTTGAAACTCTATCCCACATTCCCTTAGCCTTGCTCCCTCCCTTGCTTCCTTCAAGGCATGTCCCAAAAGCCTCCTTTTTGACCGAGCTTTCGGCCACCCTCCACCCTCCCCGATCCCAAGCGGATTTCATTTATCCTAACAGATACCCATGAAACTGTTGTGCTTTGACTCTAAAGACATGAAGGTCACAATTTCCATTCATTCAAATGGGGATCACATGCTTGAAACATTTCACTCCTGAATGTGAGTGACTGTTAATCCAAGAGAACTACAGGTACCCCAAACAAATGTAAATGGTTTTACAACTAGTAAACAATAAATGCATTCCCAACACCAAATGGCAGTAATGACCTAGAAGATTGTATTTATCTAAGTTGAAACACACAGAGTTTTAAATTTGATTTGATTCATGCATGGACCCTGTGGTGAAAATAACAAACTAAATGCACTTATCTTCATTTGTTATTGTTAAACTCAATGTCATTTACACTAGAGAGAAAAAATACTGGTGATATTTATGTATGTGAATTTAATGATGGTCTTTGCTCCCCTCCCCACATTAATCTCCTTATATAGTTGGCTGGCCTTACCATCTGACTATTTGAACGTTTTTCTATAGATTTAATTAATTTCCTTTTTTTGCTCTTTGCTATTTACAAACTACAATCGGTTTTAATTCTAATCAGGAATACTGCTGGAATCCAACCAGCTAAACCTGCATAGCTTGTCATTGAGAGCACTAACTGACAAACCACTGCTTATCTAACTAGGCCCACCCTACCCATTAGGGCTTTAACTTGCAGAGTTAAGGGGAGAATCTCTGCCCCCATTGACTGGTCTGCACTGGCCGATGAGCCAGCCTGGCTGTCCAGTCATCAGCAGTGCTCTGGAGTACTGCGGACGAACCTACCTGATTCAGGAACTCGACAACCGAGAGCACCACAGAGAGTGGACTTGATTCTGTAGCCAAACATATCACCCCTTTACCCTGAACTCCAACCTTTACTAAACCATTTCTTCCTGACCATCAATAGCTTGTTCTTATCTGCCACAGCCTCTCCCCTGCCAAATCTAGTTTAAATTAATCCCAATTGCACTATTTACATTGGTGTCTTCTGTCCATTGTTCTCCACATAGGATTTTGTATGCTGCAAGAGGCCACTTGGGTTATTTGTAGTAGTTGAATGATCCAGATACTGTATGCAAGATTGAAAAAACATGTTGTATATAAAATTATATTTAGAAAGTTTACAAATTTGTTATTATCAATATAAGACTACAATAGTCAAAGTAGGTTTAAAAAGTAAGGATCAGTTAAAATTAGGAAGCAGTTTTAATTGCATCAATACACTTCTTGGTTTTCTCTGTTTTCAGTTTTTGCAATATGATATTTTGCTAAGGTGAGAATTAACTCAGACACTGAAATGTCACAACTCTGTTTCCTGAGCTTCAAATCTCGTGTGAGAAAGAACAACACTTATTTTGTCAACATTTAATTACAATTTATTTACACTCAGCCAATTTGCAAGTATTTTCGGGTTTGGTTTTGAGTGCCAGACGCTATAAACCAGGATGAAGGACGTGAAAAGGTGACACGACAATTATCATTTGGGACACTGTAGGATGTTATTCTCCAGGCTAGACCATGTTTGGCCTTGGGTGAACAGCCACTGACATTGTTAAAATGGATATGCCCCAGATGCTTGCATTAGCAATTGAAATTGAATTAATCAGCACTGAAAAACAGTAAACACAGACTATCCGGAATTCAGATCTAGCCAGACCTGGCCTCATAACTAAAAATACATATTTTAAAATTTCCCTGGGTCCGCTTATGTGTAGATTTCCACCAGTCCAAATCTCCTTGCACATGCCAATGCTACACTGATAGCCTCACTGTCCTTGCTGGCATTCACAGTGGCCAGAGATGTCAACTTTGACTCAGATTGTTTGAATCCGATGAGCAGAAGATAGCAAATAAGCCACGTTCTGCTCGCTAGGTTCAAGCAATTTCAGTGTCAATACACTATAGGATCCATGCAACAAGGTTGGCTGACTGGCTCTTTAACCACTACAATCGGTTTTAATTCTAATCAGGAATACTGCTGGAATCCAACCAGCTAAACCTGCATAGCTTGTCATTGAGAGCACTAACTGACAAACCACTGCTTGTCTAACTAGGCCCACCCTACCCATTAGGGCTTTAACTTGCAGAGTTAAGGGGAGAATCTCTGCCCCCATTGACTGGTCTGCACTGGCAATTCTGGCCGATGAGCCAGCCTGGCTGTCCAGTCATCAGCAGTGCTCTGGAGTACTGCGGACGAACCTACCTGATTCAGGAACTCGACAACCGAGAGCACCACAGAGAGTGGACTTGATTCTGTAGCCAAACATATCACCTTGGAGATGGTTCAGCTGCTTATCTCCCATCGAGGAGGAAAGTTGGAGAGAGTGTATATTCCATTCCATGTACAGGGACATTTCCATGGAAAGGAAGCATGCATCAGATTTTTTTCACTCTGTATATTAGACACCACATTTACCAAACAAAAATGGACACTTTCTCAGACCCTGGTCTATTTTCTTAAATTAAAATAATAACAATCCTTATATTTGATACATATTCCATATTGGCAGGATATGTCATAGGATTTATTGTAAAATGTAGTAATTGTGTATTTTGTTAGCAAATACAGCAACCAATATGCACACAGCAATGTCCCACAGAGATATGACATGAATGATCAATTTTGTTTTGGGGTCTGTTGGCCAGAACACCGGGAGAAAGTCCCTTCTTTAGGTCAGGACACTGGACTTGTTTATGAAATAGCTTGATCCCTAGATGCGAGGACGGGAGGGTAAGTATTCTCGAAGGATACTGTTAAATTGCCGGAAGGGCCTTCTTTATCTGAACCTTTCTTGTAATTTTTGTGATTAATGATAGTTTCAGAGGTTTGGGAACTGGAGGAATGGTGTAAGAAAAAGTGCAATAATACTAGCAGTAATGTTGTATCTCCATTCTTTCAAAAAATCCTGAGAAGCGAAACGTGAAAGCCAAGTCAATTTGTTATAACGACACAAACATTAGATCAAAGCTGAGCTGCTTTACTTCCCTGACTGACAATAAACTGTGAAGCTTCTCACAAATGTGCGACCCAGGGCAACAGTTTTATTGCAGCAACTAAGATGAAATGACATAAACCCCTCCCGCTGTCATTTGAGAAGTCGATCTTAACCTTAAGAGAATAATATAAATAAGTAACTCGACAGTCCAACTATTTCCTCAGTCTTGGAAAGGTTGTATTTTATAAGGACAACATAAAATATCTGCTGCAAACTCATTTTGACTTCCTGAATTCTACCATACAAATATGGTGAATGGTTGAGGAAATAAATCCACAAAGAGTTTATTCATTATTTGATGGGTCAAATCACAGCTGAGATGCCCAGGGCTGGATTTGTGGCATGACGTAGCTGCCGATTAGTGTCAACGCACATGTATTTTTAGGTATGTCACTTGAGCAAGGAGGCGTTTAGCTTCAGAACCTGTACCTACTGAGTACGCAGGCATTTGGCAACTGTGCAATGTGCTCCTGTAGTTCTTCAGATCACAGCTTTGAAGGTATGCCTTGCACACCCCAATCTCAGCAATGCCTTGGATTACTGCAGACAAGCTTGGCTTCATATGGTTTTCTCCTTGGAACCAGTTCGACGTAAGGAAGATAAATAACATATAATAATCCTTACATTTGTTATCGAGGTTTTCATGTGTTCTAGTCATCTCAAAGTACTTCACAGATTCAACTGTGAAATGAATTGGCTATATATTTATGGGCGAATATGCGACAGACAATTGCGCACAGCTGTGTCCCACAAACAGTCATGGATTTAAGTGACTAATTTATTTTTGTTTTTTCTTGAGGGATTATTATCAAGCGTGTGGAGTAAGGAAACTTGTCCAAGGTTTCGCCCTGCTGGGAATTAACTAGGTCTCTCACTTGTGAGGTGAGTTTGCTAACCACTGAACTACAGGACTCCAGTTTCTCCTACACTTTGCTAAAATTTTGATTTAAAATACAGTTTAGGATGATCAATGCAATATTCCACAATAGGTTTATGTGATATCAGTGCTATGAAATCAAATTTGTGAAGCTATGAAACGGAGCATATTATTTATTCTTTACTTGCTTTTGTCAACTTCAGGGACATGGGCAAAGGATAGAGAACATTGGGTCTGAAATGATTGTTCTTAAAAGTGGCAGCACAGACATGATGAGTTGAATGGCCTCTGCTGTAAATTTCTAAGGTTAAAAGTCTCAGCCTGGCTCACAATGATTGCCTTTGGGTCAGAAGTGAATCTTGACTGACCCTCTGGTACTCTATTCAATCGTGTCTTCAAGGAAGTCAGGACTGAGATAGCTGTCTGGCTGGAATTACTGAAGGTTGACCACAACACATCTGGGATTCACTAGTTCCAACTCCTTTTGTGGCTTATGATCTAGACCCCTCCACATTAAAATAACTGATTAAAAAATGAAAGTCTACACAAGTCTGGTTCTACTTCTTGATCCTCCTCCCAAAACCAGGAGTGAGGCATTAGCCTGAAAACTATCTTAAGCGGTCAAAATATATATTCTACGGGATGTTATCAATGTTGACCTAAAGAACCTAGAGGATGTGAGGAGTAGCCAGTGTGAACTGAGAAGCAATAGGTCATGCCTCACAAATCTGCTGGAATTCTTTGAGGAGGTAACTGAATTAGCGGATGGGGGTAGTCCAGTGGATATACATTACATGGATTTTGAGAAGGTATGTAAAGAACGTTAAGGCTCGTGGAATTAATGGAAATTAGCCGGCTTGTTTGAAAACTGCTTTAGCAGCTAAAATGCTGAATAGTGGAGAACAAACCCTGTTTGGCAGTCTAGTTCCTGACAGGGTTCCACCAGAGTTTGGCTGAGAGCTTACTATAAACTGGCTCCCATGTTTTCCCATAAAAAAAGAATCACTAAACTTGGCAGCAGTTCCTTATGCAGTGAGTTGGGACATTTCAGCATGACCAAGCAGCAATAACAACAACAACAAAATTAACAACACAATTACATTTCTACAGTGCCTTTCACGTCGGGAGGATGTCCCACCTTACCAAATGCAAATATCATTTTAGAAAATTGCAAGGAGCAAAAATCTTTGCCATTCTTCCTATTGCAGAAGATGGTAATGACAGTTGACTCCCAATAATTTGACCCTGGTTTAACTTGTTACCACCACTTGTCACTGCAATTCACAGTATTCCTAAACGATTAGAAGATGTAATACTGTATTGCAATGCTTACTCATAATACTAAGCTGTGTAGCCTAGTGATGGATAAAGGTAGATAGAACAATAGATTGCAATAGATGCATGATCCAGCAGGAATTTATTTTGGCCCATTTATTCCTTGTGGTCCTCCTTCCTCATACTATCTAATACTTTTCCACTACGTATGCTTGGCCAATTCCATTTTACATGCTCCTTGCCAACTGTTATATCCATCATCGCTGGCAAATAATTCCATATCTCCCAAACAGCTCTGGAAGAAGTTCCCGCAATTCTCTCGTTTTACTTCGTTGAGTCACAACGGTGAATTAAGACAGCAGGGACTGTGGTATTCTGTTACATTAGCGCAGACACCAATAATAACAACAATCCCTCCGTTCGATATCGTTCCTATGTCTTTGAGACGTCTTAAAGTGCCTCACAGAATACACTATAAAATGAATTGACTATGTTTTGTGGGTGAACCACAGCCATTTGTGCATCAAACAGTCGTGGATTGAGTGACCAATTTTTTTTAAGCTATTATTACCATCGGAAAGCAATCTGCAATCAACTAACAACCAAGTTCCTACTTACTGGTAAACAGAGAAGTTTGGAGTAAGGAAACTTCCAGAACATTTTGCCCTGCCGGGAACCAAACCCAGGTCCTCTCACTTGTTATGGGATGATAATAATAATAAATATAATCCTTGAATTTGAGATAGCACCTTACCACGTCTTCGAGATGCCTCGAAGTGCTTCACAGAATAGACTGTAATGTGAATTGACTGTATATTTTGTGGGTGATATGTTGCAGCAAATTATGCATTCCAATAATAATAATAATTCTTGCATTTGATAAAGCGCTTTTCACGTCCTCTAGACCTTTGAAAGCGCTTCACAGAATATACTGTAAAGTGTATATATGTGAGCAAATACGCGGCAGCCAATTGCACACAGCAGTGTCCCACAAACAGTCATGCATTTAAATTTAAAACTTTTTTTGAGGGATTATTATTAGGTGTATGGAGTAAGGAAACTTGCCCACGGTGCACCCTACCTGGAATTGAACCCAGCTCCCTAAGGTGAGTACTCTAACCACTGAGGTACAAGGCTCCACATCTCAAAGCGCTTCACAGAATATATGTAAAGTGGATTTGCTGTGTATTTTTGTGGGTGAAACGCCGCAACTAATTAATCACAGCAGTGTCTCACAAACAGTCGTGGTTTGTGGACATTTAAAATAAACACTAAGTGTATATAAGTAAAATACTCCAGTGAAACATTGTTATACCAGAGATGTTGGAGTTTACCAAATCCTAAGCGGGTTATAATGGGGTTTGATAGTTGGTCAGCATTCTGCGTTCATTGCACATAAGTGCCTCAAATCTCCAGTCAGGATACAGTCAACAAAATGGCTGTTATTGAAAATGAACCATATAATTTCTGCCAAACTATGTCTAATACTATATTTTCGGTAATTAAGTGAGCAGGGTGTGTCTCTCCGTGAAGAGAGTCTGTGTTCCGTTCCAGACAAATGGAAAATTTATATGCATAGGTAACATGTATAATTGGATAATCTTAAGCAAATGTATCAGTCACCCAGCTGACCAAACAGAGAACGTTTCACTCAGTATTTGGTTATCTCTGTCTGTGTGCATCCCAGTAACATCAGGGGCTGGATGAGCACAAATTTCTTGCAGCTGAATGTTGACAAGACGGAGGCCATACTTCTTGGCTCTCGTCAACGTCTCCATTCGCACGGCTCTCACCTCCTCCACCTTCCCAGCCTGCCCCTAAAACTCACCGAACCTGTGTGCAACCTTGGCATCAGGTTCGACCCCCAACTGTCCTTCCTCCCCCACATCCGATCCATCACCAGGACTGCCTTCTATCACCTCCGACGGATTGCCAGTCTCTGGCAATACCTCACCTTAAAAGCCACCGAAACCTTGGTCCACGCCTTCGTCACCTCTCAGCTGGACTATTGCAACGCCCTCCTCGCCGGTCTCCCCTCCACCACAATCCACAAAATCCAGTTTATCCAAAATTCTGCCGCCAGCATACTCACCCGCTCTAAGCTTCGCTCCCCCATTACCCCAATCCTTGCCAGACTTCACTGGCTCCCTATCCCAGAGAGGATCGACTTCAAGATCCTCACCCATGTTTTCAAATCTCTCCACTCCTCTGCACCCCCCTATCTCTCTGATCTCCTCTCCCCCTCAACCCAGCACCCGCTGCCTTCGCTCCTCTGGGTCTGGCCTCCTCCATGTCCCCCGAGTCCTCCGCTCCACCCTCGGCAGCCGTGCCTTTAGCCACTACGCCCCAAGGCTCTGGAACTCCCTTCCTCACTCGCTTCGCCTCGCCCCCTCTCTTCCCAGTTTCAGGTCACAGCTGAAGACCTTTCTCTTCGACCAAGCTTTTGGTCACCTTCCTGCCCCTGCCCCTGGCACGGTCCCGGGATCCGCTACTGTGAAGCGCTCTGAGACGCCGTCCGGCATGGAGGGTGCTATATAAATCGAAGTTGTTGTTGTTGTTGTAACATTCAGTCCAATTTCCAACCATAGCGTTTTGTGAAGCAGTTAATTAACACAGCATTAACTGCTTTTACTGACAACTTGCAAATTACACAATGTAGTGTGACTGCCAATGAACCTCACTCAGCCTGTTCTCCAGATGAAAGAAACAGCAAGCAGCGTGAAAAGAGCTGAATCTGATATTTTGACGCACTTTTCGTTTCAGTCGAGAATAATCAAAGAAAAAACGACTGGAGTTGAAAACTGCACCACAATTTAATCTCCTGTACGTTCCCTGAGGGTGGAGGCGATGTGAAGTTAGTTGCCACTCTCAATCTTCACTTTGCACAGGTATTTTAGAACACCCGAAACCTGTGTTTTTATTGCCCCACCTGCTGCCATCCTTCACAGTGCAATCCACATCGTCAACTCTCAACTCTAATCCATCCCCTGAGCCCATGTCCTGGTGTTGGTTTCAGCCTGTAAACCATACATAATTTGCACATTTCGGTTGTGGCTGTCATTACTCAGAAATAACTAACACTTATGCTGGCTGAACCTCTCCCAGGAAATATCATTCGTATCCTAATCCTTTCAAATTTCAGAAAAAGATTTTAAAAAAAGGAAGGGTGATAGTTTCTACTCTACTTTAATCAAGCTGACAGTTGTTTCATAGAATTTTAGTTATAATAATCCTTGCATTTGATATAGCGCCTTATCATCTCAAAGATGTGAAATTATAACAACAATATAAAATTTACATTTATAGAGCACCTTTCACATTGGGAGGACGTCCCCAGGGTGCTGAACAATCAGGGATCGGGACCCGATCATGGGGCAGGGGATGGAGAGGTGGCAGAAGGCACGATTGAAAAGGAGGGTCTTGAGACTGGCCTTGAAGGAGGCAATAAATAATATTAAATAATTCTTGCATTTGATATAGCGCTTTCCACATCTAATCGACGTCCCAAAGCGCTTCACAGAATATACTGTAAAGTGAATTGACTGTATATATTTGTGGGCGAATCGCGGCAGCCAATTGCGCACAGCAATGTCCCACAAACAGTCGTGGATTGAAAGGGAGGCAAGGGAGGAAGCGAGGCAAAAGGACTGTAGGATGGAGTTCCAGATTGTGGGGGCAGAGAGACTGAAAGCCCGGCCACGGATGGTAGATCGGGCGAGAGACATGGAGCAGACCGGAGCCTGCTAAATGGAGGGGGCAGGCAGGTTGGTAGTGAGTCAGCAGGTCGTTAAGACAGCTCAAATCGCTTCACAGAATATATTGTAAAATGAATTGACTGTACTTTGCGGGCAAATTCCACACAGCAGTGACCCGCGTGGATTAAGTGACAGTGGACAGTCATGGATTGAGTGAGTAAAATTTATTTTGGAGGGGGTAGGAAATCTAAGCCTTGGATAGTGATCTGGCAATCTCAAAAAATCCGTAGTCCAACTAAAAACTTAATAAAAGGAGGTGTACGGAGTAAGGAAATTTGTTTCACTCTGTCTCGGATTCGAACCTCAGTCATCTCGCCTGCGAGGTGAGTATTCCAACAAAAACATTATCGGAGTCCAGTTATTTGTTTGCATGTTGTATTAGTTCCAAAGCAGCATTTTGTTCCAACACCAGATTATTATACGTAACAAAATTGCAACAAATAGACATTGGGCAGCCAGTGGATGGAGGGGTGGGTGTGGGGGAGGCACGAGCAACCTGCCTCTGATGTGTTGTACTATCAGTGGTACGATGTGAGGAGGAGGAGGCAGGGAAATGCGGTTACAGTTTTCTCCTGCTTCGTTCTGTTTGCTCGGACTTCATTACTTCTCCCCCGGGAGGATGTGCTGCATCGATGGCCTTCCCATGTAAAGCATCACCAGGAAGCATCACTGATGACCTACCAGCAAAACCACATGCTCACAGATTTATTCCCAAAAGACCCACCACTTAGCTTAGCTGCAGATTCACATTTAACTAGTAATATTAGCCACTAAGGGTCTCATTAAAATAGTTATGATGTTCCAGGCAGATGCACAGTCCTTTATCCTGAGTGTGTTTAATGAGAACTAATAAAACTGAATGTTTATGTTGCCTCTAACATAGTCCTTATAAAATCTAGACACCATGTCGGTTATTCTGCTCTATGAAATGCATACAGCAATATCATTGATACGGGCTAAGTGTTATCTGCTCCATTTGGTATATTCATTGAATTTGTCCCTGTACTTTTATCAATAATTATGATGCTATTTTAAATGGTAAATAACACAAAAATTGAATGGTACTTGTGTCACAATTGGTTATTTTGTGTTTTATTTTCTCTTTCCAGCTGAAGCGCCTTTTCTTCTTTACTTGCGGTGGTGGTGGGAATAAACAGGGTCTCCTTGAGGTTCAGCTGGCTCCACATTGAATTGCTTGACAAGGGTATGTTGGAATGGGGTTGACCCTCTGACTGAGTGAGGTAGCTTTGGAGGTAAGCGGGGTATTCTTGGAGCTGAACTGCCTCTAAAGTGACATGTTTGGCAACAGAAAGCCAGAATTGAGCCTGCACTTTTTTTGGGTCTCAATTCCGGAGCCAAGTGGGTCCGCAGTACTCTAGGACACTGCTGATGAGAGCGTAACCAGCCTGGTTGACCACCAACCACTCTGCAACACCACCTCCAATTCCTGTGACTTCCATCATCCAGGAGAACAAAACCAGTGGTTATTGGAAATACCACCAAGTTCCCATCCAAACCATGCAACATCCTGACGTGTGCATACATTGCCATTCAATCATGGTTGTTGGGTCACAATCTTGGAACTCCCCACCCAACAGGATTGTGAGAGCACCATCGCCATTAGGACTGTAGTGATTTAAAGAGAAGACCCATAGTTTCACCTACAAAATATACAGTCCCTTTACTTACCAATATATTCTGCGAAGCACTTTCAGACCTCTCAAAAACATGATAAGGTACTATAGTGGGTTAAAGTGGGAAATTGGAATTGAAAAAATTAGTTGAGGTATGGATGAGCCTTTATCTAATTAAATGGCGTAACAGGCTCGAAGGGCTGAATGGCCTACTCCTACACCTATGTTCTTATGTATATCAAATGGAAGATTATTATTATTGTTATTATTATCAACATCTTCTCATGGCACCCAGAAAACAATAACAAATTACATTTATGTACTGCCTTCTACAACCATCTTCCCCATCATAAATGTTGGCCCTGAAAGTGTCACCCACACCCAGAAATGAATTAAGAAACATCTGTTAATATCTTGGCAGCGAAACCTGCAGGACAATATGTACTTTTTTTTAGATATGATAGTTTATCAAACGGCAAGTTTACTTGTTGTAACTGTAAAAACATTCACTG
The DNA here is from genome assembly GCA_035084275.1 of Hydrolagus colliei. NCBI lineage: Eukaryota > Metazoa > Chordata > Chondrichthyes > Chimaeriformes > Chimaeridae > Hydrolagus > Hydrolagus colliei. Next base: position 23,272,283 of record CM068744.1, on the reverse strand, counting down.
TTCTACATCTGGTCGCTCTCTCCTTTAAATTGCATTTGAACATCAGCAAAACCGAGGCTCTCCTGATTGGCTCGCACCAGCAACTCCATACCTCAGGCACTGGCAGCATCGGCATCCACGAATGCACACTCTACCTCCCTAAGCCAGTCAGGACCCTAGGTTTCTTGTTAGACTCTTAAACTGTCCTTTCTCCCCTACATCTGTGCCACAATCCCTTATCCGCTTCCTCCACTCGGCTTTAAGGAGAAGACCCTTCACCTCCTTCTCAGGGCAACCAAGATGGACAATAAATGCTAGTCCTGCCATATCGCCCACATGCAACCATCAGCAGTCGGGCGTTCAGCCTCTCTGCCTCCAACCTTTGGAACTCCATCCCACAGTCTATTCATCTCATTCCCTTCCTTGCTTCCTTCAAGCTTTTTGACCTCAAGTTCAGTCACCCATCTACCCTATCCTCCGTTTCTTGTGATACCAACCCCTAGCTCGGGTCCAAATCCCTAACTGTTCAGCGTCTCAGGACGTCCTCGCAATGTGAAAGGTGCTACATAAATATGATTTATTGTTGTTGTTGACATGGCAGGATGAATGATAGTTTTTAGAGCCTTTCAAGATTTTCTATTGCAATGTTGTTAAAACCCTGTTCAGTTATGGCATTATAACGAGCCATTTCACATAAAATTAGACCAGATACATTGCTTAAGTTAGCAACATGTAGCCTCAAGAGGGGCTCAGATTCTGGGTCTGGATCGGAGAAAAAACTGGAAAAATATGAGGTTTACAAATCCAATGGAAAAGAATGTGAAATTCCACCAGACATCCATCAGGATAATCTAGAAGCAAGAAATATAATCTGTAAAGTTCTGAATAATTAATTATTCAGATAATTTGCATGAATATAAACTTCATGAATTCAAACAAATTTGACATATAAAACAAATATTTTACTTGGCTGAGGCACTGAAAGACTGCAACATACCTTTGTATTAACTACACTCATGTTTAAAACATGACATCACAAGATCATAAGATTGGTCTGGATGAAGAAGGCCTTTTGGCCTATCTAATCTCATCCCCTTACCCTAGGATCCATTGTGTGACCTTGTGTAGATCTTGCTTCTTATGCAAAGCTTCACACAACTGAATTATTGTTAATATTTACTTGAAGTATATTTAAGAAACACAAGTGAACTCCTAAGCAAGAACTGCCCACTTGGCCCATCAAGCCCTGTCCTTCGACAACCAATCTTATCATTACCAGTATCTTACTTGTTTTATCACATGAAGAAACATTCTGCAAACTCTCTCACTGCTCATTGAAGACCATAGAGAAACATTCTAGAATATTGATCTACACTTTTGCCTCCTTTATTCAAACACAGCCAGTTACTTGTTTACAGACTATGTGCTTTTATGGTCTGAACAACAACACAAGGTCCATTGTATTTGTTGGAGTATGTAACACTGTGCTGGTAAATACTTGGATAATGAAGTGGTAGGAGAGACAAGTGTACCAAATATTAATAAACAGTAGTGGTGCCTCTCAGACTGCACTAATATTGTTCTTAATATATCTATAGCAACAACTATCCAAACGTAATGTACTGCCACTATTATGGGGGATTCATGAATGTGGTACATAGTTTAATTCCAGCAAATATTACATTTGAGCTGCCATCCATGGCAGGAGTGTCATGTTGACATGAAGAGAATAAAATGTACTTTCTATGTGCCAGTTGGAAAAGATTATTTTCTGACTGGCTAATATGAATCAAATAGATCAGGAAATGTGTATTTCTGAGAGAATACTGTTGTTGGATTGGTGCAATGTCAATCTCTGAACATAAATGGCAACATCTTAAGATACCGAGAGTATGGTACATCTTTCATAACAGCAAAAGCAGTCCATGACAATTGTCCTTTAATGTAACCAGTATTTGCTGCAAGCCATCTGTTGTGGTGACATTCCAGGTGCCTACCAGACACTGTTTAAACTTCGAAGAAACTCTCATTGCAGACTCAATACATACAGAATCACTCAGATACATACGCCTCACTCTTTATTCTGAGATGATGAAATTTGTTCAAAGACTTTACGGAGCAAAACTAGACTGTTCAAAAGAATGCCTCTGCCGCCACAGTTCAACAGTATGGTTTAGAGTGCACCATTTCTTGGGATGTATTTGATAATTTTTGCTATAAAAACAACTTGCATTTGAATAGCGCCCTTCACGCCAGTAGCGTCTCGGAATGCAACATTTTGAGAAGAATGTATTTTTGAATAACTGGTTACAGGAATTTGGAGACACAGAGTAAATTTGGGAGGCGATATGGGAGTCGATTATCTGGTTTATTTCGTAAAGGATTTCTTAATTAATTGTGATGCCGACCTCTGGGAACAACACTCCAGCTCAAACTATTTTTGCTTCTCTCAAGTTGGAATGACGTACGTGCTTGACATACTTTTTGTTGCCGGAGGTATCCTACTCGGATTTCTTCATTAAGCAATCTGTTAAGAAATACTTTGAAGTGAACAAAGTGGACAGGACATCCCAGCACAATAGAGAGGTTGGGGGGAGACTGGGAAGTCAGAGAAACTGAGCTGAAAGAGAGAGAGAGAGAGAGAAAGAGCAGGGTCGGGAAAGAACAAAAGATATAAAACAGTGATGTTTTAGGTCAGCCAGCAAAGTACATTTTCTTGATTGAATATTTCTTGATTTATCAAGAGTAGTGCAAATGTTTGGGGATGCTTCTTGACAGCTGTAGTTTTTGGCTGGCAACATTGCAGAGGAAGATATTGAGCTACAATACATATCAAAATAATTTGTTTATTCTAGTTGTTACCTTAATACAGTATTCACTTATTTTAATACATTAAGCATTCATTCAAGCTCGGACTTGCTTTAATACTTACTAATGCAGGCTCTGGTTGACCTGATCCTTTTTTATGTTCAAATGTTTATTGCATAATGAAAATGTTTACTCCGTTAAACATTTCTTCCATATTGAATGCTGCGACTTAAAAAATGTACAAAGGTTTGAGGAGTGTCAAGCCTTTTGTCTCTACCTGATTCTTCCATTGATCTACAATAAATTACAGGTATTGATATACTGTATTCTCCTTTTGAAAAAAACGCATATTTTGTTTCAACAAATGTGTTTGATTGTAAAGATACCTGGCATTGAGAACCTGAGGTCACAGACTGCCCAGATGGAGGTAGAGTCCTAAGGATCTTGTCAAGCTGCAATGCTTTCTTTCTACACCCCCTGCCGTAGAGGTCACAACCTTGGTTTGTTTCCAAGAAGCTGCCTTACCCCATTTCCCTTTTAATTGCAGCCATTCCCATGGCGAAGGAAATCCCTGAGCTTTCACCCTAACAAGCACTAAATGTTCCACTAGAAAAAGGAGCCAGTTATAAAACAGTAATAAATGTTCTACTTTATTTGCTTTTTTTTCACGGGGCTTGAAAGAATGTGACGGTACCACATTAAAGAGCTTCGCAGGAGTCTGTCCATACGCTAATGAGGCCTGCTCTGCACCTCACCACACGCAATGCCCTGCAGTGATGCTTTCAACTTAACCTTCATCTAATGCCAGGAATGTGCAAAGTCTACCGTAAGGGAAGGGATAGGTTAGCTGACTGCAAAGACTCCGAAGTCACTTACCTTTATTGAAACCGCTCCAGTCCAAATGTGTAGTTTTGTATTTTATCAACGAACGTGACTGAGGAATTTCTACATTGTGCTTTTTGTTATTAAAAAGGTGCCATTTGATATGGAGGCATATAACAAAAGAGAAAGGGACAATGATTAAAGGGAACATTTCTACCAGTCATTTCTTTGATTATCTATCTCCCTTCCACTCTTATTTGACCTTCCCTTGTCTGTAGATTCTAAGAGCTGAGAAAGCATTTTGTATTCTGCATGTAAGATGGACAGGATTATGGTGTGGCTAGAGACAAGATCATAACATTGGAATGGATGAAAGTCCATTCAAACTCATCCTTCCAGAATATCCACCTACCATCACTCCAATCACAGCATCAACCCATATTTTTAAATTAATCCAGTGCCCGGCTTTAACCATCCTGACTGACACCTTGTTCCAGTTGTTAAATGTCCTGTGGTTAAAAAACAAACTTGCAAATCCAAATCTACGAAACCAGGTCTATCTCCTGAAATTGCCCTTAGCAATTCTTAAACCTAAACTACGTCAACAAGAACAACAACAACTTGTATAGCACGCCTCATATAAAGCCTAATACTGAGTCAAGAGAATGGGAAGAGGCCCATAGGCACAGTTGAAGATGAAAGTCTTTAGATGTGATCTGAAGATGGGGAAGGAGGAGATAAGGCAGCAGAAATGAGGCAAAGAGTTCCATAATTTTGAAGCGTAGTGGCTCAAAGCATGACCACTGATGGTGGGGGGTGGGGGAGGACAGTCAAAATATTACACCTGAGCTGGACGGTGGATTTGCAAGGCGTAGAGCCAAGAGAATGGAGAGCAAAGATGACCAAAGACATGGTCAACAGGAAGATCTTGAGACGGACCTTGAAGGAAGCATGGGAAGGGGCAAAGTGAATGGATGCTGGGATGGCATTCCTGAGAGTGGGGGAGAAACAACAAGAACAACAGATCACATTTGTATAGCGTCTTTCACATCAAGAGGACATCCCATGGTGCTGGATGGTCAGTGTTTCCTAAAGGCACAACTCCTGGTGATTGAACGGAGGGGACTAGGGACAAAGAGGAGGCCGAAGCCAGCCAAACATCAGCAGTGGGTGGTAGAGTGGGGGTTAAGCAAGTCGGATAGATATTGTGTATTGTGGAGCTGGGGAGACCAGCGTGGAGGGCATTAGAACAGTCCAGCCACATGCTGAGATGGAGAGCAATGGCATCATCAGGGAATAGTCTGCCCACTGGTATGGAGGAGGTGAGCGGAGAAGCGGAGAAGGGAGAGAAACATTCATAGCTTCACTTATTAAGTAAGACAAGAGCACAACCTAATAAATAGATGTTTTAGTATTTGTCACTGTACACCTAGCGCTATCAATTTAAGTTATTGTAACACTGCCTCTTGAATCAAAATTCAATACTACATATAAAATAATATTGATCACTATTTCAGAGTCAACAGGATCATATTTGTGAAACAGATTGATGGAAGCAGAGTAGAGTTTAGTCTGAACCAAGAAATTGACTCTGATATTTCCAAATGTTTGGCAATGCACATCACTCTGCTCTTCAGTGTCTGGACGGTGAGGTCAAAAATTTGGATTTGCAAATGATATTGAATCCTACAACCTTCAGCCACTCTGCCCCAACTCTCTAGAATTCCATCGTGCAGTTCCTCCACCTCACCCCATCCCTTGCCTCCTTCAAGATCCACGTCAAGCCCCTTCTCTTTGACCTTGCTTTCGATCAACCTCCTCCCGCCATCCCACCACCCCGCCCTCCACCTTCCCCGATTCCTACCACCAGCTCGGGTCCAAAATACTGTCTGTCCAGCCGCTTGGGATGTCCTCCCGACATGAAAGGCATTATACAAATGTAACTTCGATGTTGTTGTATGTACTTTATGCCAACCTTCCATATTACACTTCAATGCGAGTAACTTCTCAGCACATTAGAATGGTGTGCCTGTGGGTAGGTGTGATACACATGCAGTTATAGCCAACATTTGTTGTATGATCCTTTGTAAAGAACCAAATTTACACCCCGTTGTTTTTCATGGAGTAGACATTAAAACTACAGGCACAAACAAGTTCACTCATCTGGCCACTGGCAGTTTTGGCGGCCAACGAAGCGAATGCTCATTCGTATCTTCCACTTTTTCCTTCAGGTGAAAAGAAGGCACTGGCTGCTGCAGAGCGCAGATATGCCTCCTGATTTGATCTCATTCTGTGCAGAGAAGCATCAGCTTAGCTTCATCCCCAAAGGGAACAACCATCATCTGAAGTATGAGAAATTGTGCTCGGAAACCTGAAACCTACCATCCATGGCTTCATATGCCTGATCCCTAATGCTTTGTCCCACTGCACACTCCTACCCAGAAGCTGTGATATACATGAATGTGTGCTGTGAATTGTCTCCTCTGAAGAGATCTCTAATGGTACTTTGATGCTAATTGTTAATGAGACTTCTTTAAAAAGTGAGGTTGGACAATATGATAAGTAGTAGCACATAACGCATTTTCTTAAAACAATTCGGTAGACATAATAGATTTTCTACTACAGTTATAGACCTATGGTTGTTCAAAGACTTCTCAATGCAATACAAAATTATCTATAGCGTCTTTCATGTTGGGAGGACGTCCCAAGGCACTGACATGGGGTAGAATTGAAGCAAGAAAAAGGCATTTTCTATAATCTTTACATTGTATTTTATAATAAAATGAAAAGTACTTGATACCTATGAAAGGAAATCAATATTTTTTTCCTCTCCTCCCCATTCCTCCTCTTCTATTTTTATTATACTTTAACCTTTTGCAATGTTCAATGTTTTACTAAAACAAACTTTATTTACATTTCAGTATTTTCAGCATTTTACCAGAATAATAACAATAAAATATGGATCTATTAATAATAAGCTTACATTTGATATAGCACTCAAATATTTTTAATCACCTCAAAATGCTTGCCAGAATTTTCTATAAAGTACAGGTGAACGCTGTACTTTGAAGTGTAATTCGCATTGAAGTGTAATATGGAAGATTGGCATAAAGTACATACAACAACATCGAAGTTACATCAATTTATGGACAGCAATGTTCCATAGACAGCCATGAAGTGAATGACCAATATATCTAGGGGATTATATTTTATCTCTCACAAATATACAGTCAATTTTCCTACTTTCCTTCCCCCAACCACAACTCCTCCCTCCCCTGCTCTTTTCCCTACCTCTTCTTCCCCCTTTCTTCCCTCTTGTCTTCCCCCCTCCCCACTGCTCTGGTTCCAACCTTGGGATGTTGTTGTATTTATGAAGCGCTTTGAGACGTTGATAAGACGTGGAAAGCGCTATATAAATGTGAGGATTCTTATTATATTTTATTATTAGCCATAACAATTAAGGCAAAGTGCTAAGAAATGGCAGATAGATTGTAATGGAGATATATGTAACATAATGCACACTGGAACAGGAAATTTAAATATATGTAAGGACAGAGAATGGAATGTATTTCGATGAACATTAAATTTCAATTTGAATTTAAATTCTTCTCAAAAAAGGTAATCAAATATTGGGATGCATCTCAAATATATTATTGTAACTTTGTATGGATTATATACCAGACAACATTGAGATCACTGCATACATTATTGGTATTGGCTTCACAAGCCAGACATAGATCTATGTTGCAGAAGCTCAAAGAGCTGAGCTTATATTCTTTGGAGAGAAAATTTGGAGAGGAAAGATGTTAACCCTGGTCATTAAAAACAGTTAATAATAATAATCCTTGCATTTCATATAGCGTCTTATAACATAATTGAGATGTCTCAAAGCGCTTTACCAAATACAGTGGATTCACTGTATATTTTGCAAGCGGAATAATAATACTTATTATTATGCTATTAATAATCCTTGCATTTGATATAGCGCTTTTCACATCTTCTAGACATCTCACAGCGCTTCACAGAATACACTGTAAAATGAATTGACTGTATAGTTGTGGGTGAAACGTGGGAGCGAATTGCACAGAGTAGTGTCCCACAAACAGTCGTGGATTGAAATGACCAATTTTTATTATTGTTTTTTTTGGAGGGATTATTATCAGGCTTGTGGAGTAAGGAAACTTGCCCAAGGCTTTGCCCTGCCTGGAATCGAACACAGGCCTCACGCTTGGAAGGCAAGTCCTCTAACCACTGAGCTACAGGTCTCCAAATGCAATAGCAACTGTGCACAAACAGTCATGGATTAATTACCCAAATTCTTTGTTTAGGGGATTATTACTCCTGGAAAGTGATCCGCCAAGAACAAAGAATTAGGTTTCTACTTATTGCTGGGTAAACAGAGGTGTACGGAATAAGGAAACTTGCCTAAGATTTTGACTGTACCAGAAATCGAGCCCAGATACGTTTGCTCTAACCACTGCACTGCAGGATTTTTATTTTAACAAATCAAAGCTGCAATTCAACAGCCCATGAGACAGTTGCCAATCGTTCTTGTATTCCATGCAGCTTCCAAACTATGACAGATGCAGTCATGAATGTATGATTGAATTCTCCTTTCAGCGATTTCAAAATTGTCTTCAGTGTTTTAGTCAAGTGTGTCACACTCAGATTAAAAGTGATAATCTGAATGATCAGAGGTCTGACTGGATTTTCCTATGGATGTATGGCATAACTTCCCACAATTGGGCCTTCAGCATCTGTGAACAATGTGCCATTCCTCCAGCAATGCCTGGTCTGTGAGCTCAAGCCTCAACTTGGGGGTTTGAACTCACATTCCTCTGATCAAAAGGCGAGAATGATATCAATTGAGCCGAACTGAAGATGGGAAATACCAACAATAAAAATGTTGGTGTTAAATTGACAATTTATCCCAAATTCAATTTGAATTTATCACATCAAATCACTTCTGAAGTGCAAGTTTTAACTTTTAAATCGATATTTTGATTTATATTGCCCACAAAATATACAGCAAATTCACTGTACAGTATATTCAATGAAACGCTTTGATATATTTTGAAGAAGTGATAAAGCGCTTAATCAAATGCAAGGATGTATTATTATACATGTATATATTTTATTTTGTTTTCTTGTGTTTCCATGTTAATTTCATTGTAGCCTGCACAACCAGTGACCTTTTCATAACTCCACCACTTGTGTTCTCTAACTAAGCAGCAGGGCATGTTAGTTGTCATGTGAACAGATTCTTTGAACTCACCAATGGATGGATTAGGGTGAGTGAGAAATCGCAGACACACGTTTCAAGTCCTAACGCTACCTCACACAATGTGTCAGTGTATTAATCTGTTGCTCCACCAGGCTGAGGCAATTTATGTTATAAGAGGAACTAATGGATCATTTTCCGTCCTTCAATAGTTCATTTAGAATTCGAAAAGTGTAACAGAAGTAATATCCTTAAATGGTAAATCATAAATGTACCCTACAGCACTAAGTAGGACTGGGAATACCTTCCCTAACACAGTCCAGATTCAAGTTTTCTGAAAAGGTCTGGATGCTTATTGACCCCAGTGGTTTCAGTAGAACACAAACCATTTTTCATTAATCAGAGCTGGTCAGAGCTTACTTTATACAAGGATTGTACCCAGTGCCAACAGATCCTTACACCAAGGTGTTCCACAGCCAATCCTCAGACTGCTCAAATGAACAGAAAGCATAATCAATCAATCAAAACTTACATTTATATAGCACCTTTCACGTCGAGAGGACGTCCCAAGTCACTGTACAGTTAGGTAGGGACAGTAGCAGGGCGGGAGGGGTCGGGGCAGGACGAAGAAAAGTAGGAAAATTGACTGTATATTTGTGGGCGAAACGCGGCTGCCAAATTGCGCACAGCAGTGTCCCACAAACAGTCATGGAAGTGGGATTAAGGGAAATGGGGGGGGAAATATATCAAGGGGAGGGGTCGGGGCAGGGGGAAGGAGAGCAGGAAAACCGACTGTATACTCGTGGACGAAACGCGACAGCCAATTGTGCACAGCAATGTCCCACAAACAGTAGCAGAAATGGGGCCAGGGGAGAAAGGGGGAAAAGAGGGCAAGGGGGGAGAGGGAAGGATAATGTAAGAAATTTTCACAGCAACCTTTGTTTCGAGTTTAAATTCTGGGATTTCTGTTTTGTTTCTGGTTCGAGGTTAAACGGTGAATGAAGTGTACCTCTCCTCTCCGGGTCTCATAAAGATATGAAGAGACAATTTCTAAAGAGACTATGCAGATAGAGTGGATAATCTTGTTAGCGACAAGGTTCGCTTGTCACCTGCTGAGTGTTCCCAGCGATTTCTGTTTTGTTTCCTTTCATATTCTTCTCCAACTAAGCAGATATATTCATTTACCTATGCTACTTTAACACACCTAACATTTGGGCTGTATTGCAATTCATTTAAATGCCCTATTAATAAATAATTATAGTGCTATAATTGGGCATGTGTTTGAATCCAGGTAGGTCAGGCTGAAACCATAATAAAATTGGTCACCAATCCATGATTGTTTGTGGAACACTGCTGTGCGCAATTGGCTGCCGCATTTCACCCACAAATATACACTTTACAATTCACAGTCACATTCAAAGTGAATACAGTCAATTCACTTTCCAGTATATTCTGTGAAGCGCTTTGAGATGTCTAGAAGACATGAAAAGTGCTATATCAAATTCAAGGATTATTATTATTATTTAAATGGATCAGGTACAAGATAGTACAAGAACAATCCAAGTGCAACATGTTAAAGCAAGTTTGATGTATTTCCATTTATAATAATCCAATGATACATAAAGCATCTTGTATGTTTTTGTTACAGATCACTGCCACATCATCAGCTGAGTGGATTCTGTGTTCTGTACCCGTTAGCTTCTATGTCAGCTATTAATAGAGCTAGTCTTGTTAGGACCAAGGTTCCTGTGATTCATGACGTATGCAAGCCTGAATAAAGCTGCAGTGTTTTTCTCACTCTGTTTGTTGGTTATTTTTCCCACTCTTAGTACATCTATTCCCTCATAATTTTCATGCTAGAAAAAATGTCTGCTGCCAGACAGACTCATATAACTAATACTAACCTGTGAGGTGTTGATTATTAGGATGCTTTTCACAGTGTAGAGAGAAATGTAGGTACGTATGCATATACAGTAAAAGCTTGTTTATCCAGCACCCAACCAACCAGAACGCTCAACCAACCGGTATCTCCCAATACAATGCACCATTCCAGCAAACGCATCTCATACCGGAGCCATCCGGGACACTTGCGAGTATGCTCACTTTGCGCATGCGTGCAATGCGTGAACATGCGCACTTATTAAAATTGACAAATGTTGGAATTTTTATTTTACCAATCGTTTTACCGAGTGTGCTGGAATGCTTTATTGGTAAGTATCCATACAATACTCTGTTATTATTTAATCTATTATTAATATGGTATGTTTTAAAATAAGCAAATTTTTTGTGTAGGATTTTCGGCAACTTGCCACTTGAATATCCGGCATATTTGATTAAACAGCACCGGTCAGGTCCCGAGGGTGCTGGATAACCAAGTTTTTACTGTATATATATTTTAATATGTATATGTTGAGCTGGTTGTTGATATAATCTCTGGTAATTGGAAAATACATCTCCATGAGAGAGGTTAGTAGTTTGAGTGTCAATTTCTGAAACAATATAAAGCCAAATGCTTTCTGTCTTCACTCATTGCCAATTGACTTGTGTGGATTTCCAGCATTGGCAGGTACTGTATTTCCTGTTTTACTTTCTATTCACAATTTTGTTTTACATTAGAATTTGCAGCCAATGAGTGGGCACGGGTTCAAGGATTTGTTCCAAGGAAGCTTTAATGATAATTCAGAGGATTATCGTCAAGCAAAAACAGAAGGAATTAAAAGATGCATTAAGTCTTTGCTCCCACTAGCCTCTGGAATTTATTCCAGATAAACTGATCATCTTTTTCTTGATGAATGTTGTAATACTCCATTCCAGGTGCCAGTCTGGCTCAACCTCTTGTTTCTGAGCCAGAAAATTGTGGGTTCAAGCACCACTTCAAGACTTTGAGCTCATTGTCCAGGCTGACACTTGAGAACAGTGCAGATCTGGGGAAAGGCCCATTTTAAGAGGTGTCATCCTTCGGATGATATATTAGACCAAGACTCCATTTGCCTATTTAGGTGGACAGTAGTTTACTGTAAAGTGTCAGGGATGTTTTTATTAGGTGAACACAGCAATGTTGCACAATCTTATCTGGGAGTCTATTATAATAAATAATCCTTGAATTTCATATAGTGCTTTTCATGTCTTCTAGATGTCTCAAAGCACTTCACAGAATATATTGTAAAGTGAATTGTCTGTATATTTGTGGGCGAAACTTACTATTAGGGGTGTGGTGTAAGGAAAATTACCCAATCATCCCAGACCTGCCTGGATTCAAACACAGGTCTCACGCTTGTAAGGCGAGTGCTCTAACCACTGAGCTACAGGATTCCACATTGGCTGGGATATTGGGAGGAACTACTTTCTCTATTTTCAATAGACACTGCATTGAAGGGCACTATATAAATGCAGGTTGTTGTTGTCAATAAATAAGTCAAGAGCTAGATTTAAGATCAGATTCTAGTAGTCGTGCTGAAGGTGTATAATAATGCTTTAATTTGGCCACGCTTGAAAGACAGTGGACAATGCTGGATCATTGGACCCCATCCCCACCCCCCTCCTCTGCACCCAGATCCACCTTCTGGCCCTGCTCATTTCTAACACCATCAACCTTTCCCTCTCCTCAGGCACAATCCCTACCTTCCTTAAAACAGCCACCATCACCCCTATCCTGAAGAAACCCTCCCTTGATGCATCGCAATCATCAAGCTATCGACCCATCTCCAACCTCCCGTTTTTATCCAAGGTCCTTGAAAGAGTGGTTGCCTCCCAGCTCCGCTCTTTCCTTTCAACTCACTCACTCCTTTGAACCCCTCCAATCAGGTTTCCGCCCTGTTCACAGCACAGAAACTGCTCTGGTTAAGGTTACAAACGACATCCTAACCACCTGCGACCAGGGCTCCCTCTGCCTCCTCGTCCTCCTTGACCTGTCTGCTGCGTTCGACACAGTCAATCACACCATCCTCCTCCAACGTCTTTCCTCCCACCTCAACCTTCAAGGCACAGTCCTTGACTGGTTCCATTCCTACCTGACCCATCGTTTATATTTTGTATCTTCCAACGGTTTCTCCTCAAACCCCCGCACAGTTTCTCACGGCGTCCCTCAGGGCTCTGTCCTCGGCCCCCTCCTTTTCACCATTTATACGCTCCCTCTGGGCGATGTCATCCGCAAACATGGGGTAAATTTACACATGTATGCGGACGACACCCAGTTGTACCTTTCTGCCTCATCCCTCAACCCCCAGACCATCGATGTTCTGACAGCATGTCTGCCCGACATTGAGTCCTGGACGAGGGACAACTTCCTCCAATTGAACGTGAGCAAGAACGAGGCCCTCCTGATCGGCTCAAGCCAGCACCTCCGCACATTGGGCACTGCCAGTCTCAACATCCAAGGCTGTACTCTCCACCTCACAAAGCCAGTCAGGAACCTCGGCATCACGTTCGACCAAAAACTCTCCTTCCTCCCCCACATCTGTGCCTTGACCGGCACCGCTTACTTCCACCTGCGCAACATTGCCAGGCTCCGCAATTATCTTACCCCCCACGCTGCCGAAACACTCGTGCACGTGTACATCACCTCAAGGCTGGACTACGGAAACTCTCTCCTCGTCGGCCTCCCCAGTTCCTCCATTCACAGGCTGCAGGTCATCTAAAACTCTGCAGCCCGTGTACTATCCCGCACCCGCCTCCGCGACCACATAACCCCACCCTCGCCCGCCTCCTCTGGCTCCCCATCCTCCAGAGGATCGAGTTCAAGATCCTCGTCCTCACCTTCAAGGCCTTACATGGCCTTGCCCCGCCCTATTTAACCGATCTACTCTCCCCCTACAAGCCCACCCGGACCCTCCGTTCAGCAGGACTTGGCCTGCTCCAAGCCCCCCGCCCGAACCGCCCCACCATCGGAGGCCGGACCTACAGTATTTTTGCTCCGACCCTATGGAATTCCATCCCCCAATCCCTCCGCCTCGTTTCTTCCCTTTCCTCTTTCAAGGCCGGTTTGAAGACTTTCCTCTTTGACCGTGCCTTTTGTTCCACCCCAAATTTTCGACCTCCCCTATGTGTGTCACCCCTTCCCGTACACTCCCCTCCCAGCTCGGGTCACACGCCTCCTGTGCAGCACCTTGGGACGTCCTCCCGACGTGAAAGGCGCTTTATAAGTGTAATTTGTTGTTGTTGTTGTTGTTGTTAGATGTCTTGACATGAAAGGACTGTCCAACTCTAGACCCAATGCATAGAAAAGCAACGCAGTTAGTCCCTAGTATCAGAAACATTTGTTATGAGGAGTAATTAGATAAGGTTACTTAGATAAGTAATTAGATCAGCCTTAATAACACAGTGTCTCAGACGAAGCTTCATAAAGAGAGAAACAATGTTAAATTGGTTAGAGAAAATAAGCCCAAATAATACTGTGGGATATAACAAGGCTGCAGCTAGAGGTTCAGAGTTATTTTACTGCAGTTTTGATGGCTCCACTAATTGTAAGGCACACCCTGATTTTGTAGCTATTTTTTCATGGAAAAAAAACATACCCTAGATAAGAAAATACTGTTGTGTTGCTTAAAAAGTTCCTCATTTTAATTTGCACATGGAATACTGAAAAAATTACCCCAACATTGCTAAATAGTAATTCCTACTTAATAATTGGATATGTGTCATACTTACCTACAAGAACACAGTGTCATCTACTTCCGAAATTGAGTTGGTAGGAGTAGGATTGACGAATTTCCAGTTATCAACGGGAGTTGCTACTTGCCTTTTTGTGAGGAATCCTGTTATGCATTATATAGTTCAGACACCAATGGGGAAAACTTTTGATGATTGTTCCATGCAGCACCTTTGGTTAAAATTGTCTTATTACTGTACTTCAGATTCCTAGATCCTTTCTTCCCAGGGTTGAAGCTTTCCCTCCCTGATGTGTTACTATATTTTGTGAAAAAAAAACACTCCTCATGTGGATTTTCATTATGTTCCCAATGTAATTGTGAGGATATAACTCATTCATAAAAACAAGTTTGTTTACTTTTATTTACCTGCTAAATAATAGGCTATAAATAGAATTTCTGTATTTACTAAATCAGCGAAAAAGAAAGGACAAGTAATTCTTTGTTTCTTCTACACTTGAAACCCAATCTAAAATTGGATGTGCCCTACAGGGTGAAGTAGGGTTTCAGTGCTTTCATTGTGTGGAAGAGAGCAAAATCTTTCTGCAGCTATTAAATCCTTAAATTTCCTCTATGTAAAGAAAGAATTATGATATTCAAATCAATGATGTCCTGTGTGAGGTTAGCACCATGTGATTCTGATTTTATTTTGTAGAAACTCGTGCCTTTGTAAATATATGTATAGTTACAGCATTCATTGTATGATTAGCAAATTTCAGTACTGTCTTTTGCCAGGATTTTCTACCTTCAAGCAAATGAGGACCAGGAGTATGCTGCTGACCGTTAATGTCTGGCACATGCGAGTCATCCTATTTGCATTTTCCTGTCTCTGTGCTTGATTTATTGATCTTCTGAGTTGTCATGACAACTGTCTAAGACGCATGGTGACAGCAATTACAGGCAGTGTCTTTAGTGTGATCACTTCAAATGGCTAAAACAAGTGAAATTGCAAGCAAACATCCGTCACATGAAATATACTTAACCTGTTATGCTTGAGAGATGCACGACAACAATTCATTCCAGGTGTATGGTGCTCTTCACTCGAGGTAGCTTCCCAGAGCACCTTATAATAATAATAATAATAATAATAATAATCTTTTAATTTGGTATAGCGCTTTTCACATCTTATTGACGTTTCAAATCGCTTCACAGTAAAGTTCATTCTGTAAAGTGAATTGACTGTATATTTGTAGGTGAAACGCGGCAGCCAATTGCGCACATCAGTGTCCCACACAGTCGTGGCTTGAAATGACCAATTTTTATTATTGTGTCTTTTTTTGGATGAATTATTATTAGGCATGTGGAATAAGGAAACTTGCCCGAGGTTTTACCCTGCCTGGAATCAAACCCAGGAATCTTGCTTGTAAGGTATAAATGTCTAACCACTGAGCTACAGGACTCCACATAGGACTCTTCTATGCTTGTCAAATGCTTGCTGGAGAGATGAATAATTAAGCCACATCAAATATTCTGCATGTCTGACTGCTCAGGTGGATTAACTCTTTGACTTGTTTACACCCTACTCCACTACCTGCTACTTCTGCTCGGCTGGAGGCCACTATATCAATACAAATTTTTGTTGTATAAAAGATTTAGATTTAGTACAAAAGATTCTCCTCTGTTTCAAATAGAATTAATACAAGATTCTAGTGGCATCAGGCTGTATGGTGTTTGATAAGTACAAACTGTTTTCTGAGAGAAACCCTCAGAACCTGGAATCGTGACTCATCATCCTTATCACTCTAAACTGGGTGAGGTATTTTTGAAATAATCTGTGCCTCCAGTTTTAAATCTTTGTAAAAGATGGGTTTTCCCACATCTTTGGTAAAGAGTGATGCCTATAATATGTGCCCAATGATAGCAGAGTATGAAATCTATTGACTCTTAACAGTATACCAGCAGATTGAATTAATACAGTATAATGAATATAGTGTGGACACTGTGTGGGACACTGATGTGCGCAATTGGCTGCCACGTTTCGCCTACAAATATACAGTCAATTCACTTTACAGTATGAACTTTACTGTGAAGCGATTTGAAATGTCAATAAGATGTGAAAAGCGCTATATCAAATGAAAAGATTATTATTATTATTATAAGGTGCTCTGGGAAGCTACCTCGAGTGAAGAGCACCATACACCTGGAATGAATTGTTGTCGTGCATCTCTCAAGCATAACAGGTTAAGTATATTTCATGTGACGGATGTTTGCTTGCAATTTCACTTGTTTTAGCCATTTGAAGTGATCACACTAAAGACACTGCCTGTAATTGCTGTCACCATGCGTCTTAGACAGTTGTCATGACAACTCAGAAGATCAATAAATCAAGCACAGAGACAGGAAAATGCAAATAGGATGACTCGCATGTGCCAGACATTAACGGTCAGCAGCATACTCCTGGTCCTCATTTGCTTGAAGGTAGAAAATCCTGGCAAAAGACAGTACTGAAATTTGCTAATCATACAATGAATGCTTTAACTATACATATATTTTACAAAGGCACGAGTTTATAAAATGTAATTTTACAATGTAATTTTGTTGTTGTTATATAATATCAAATGTTACAATTGCTATCATGTGATGTGATACTCACATGTTGTCATTGGCAGTAATAAGCTACAAGAGTAAAGGGGAAAGGACTGTAAGTGGGACTGAAAGTATTGCTTTTGAAAGAGCCAGCACTGGCAGGATGGGCCAAATGGCTTTCTGTGCTGTGAGTGTCTATGGACCTATGGTTATTAACTCTAATGACCATAATTAGCAGCTCCTGGCTGGCTTTGAGATTATCTTCAAGCAGAGTTCTTGTGGATCAGTGGAACACACATAGGGTTACAATAACAAATTAGATTTGTAGAGCGACTGTAATGTCAGGAAGATGTCCCAAGGCGCTGGATATTCAAAGATCTGCACCCAAGCTGGTGGTTGAAATCAGGAGGGTGGAGAGCAGAGAGGTCCCGGGATCCGTTATTGTGAAGCGCTCTGAGACGCCGTCCGGCGTGGAGGACGCTATATAAATCGAAGTTGTTGGTGGTGGTGGTACCGATAAGAGGGTGCCAGCAGGCACTATTGGGGAGAAGGGTCTTGAAACGCGTCTTGTAGTATGCAAGGGAACAAGGCGCGGTGGAGAAGCTGAGAAATGGTTCCATCAAACAAAATTACACACTGCCAAAGGCACTGCAAGTATCACAGCACAATTACTGTACTGAACACCTTCACTCTGTGCAGTACTTGACATTGCTTAGTTCTGATACAGAAAACCTAAAATGGGAAAGTGTTCCATTTGCCCAGCACTGACATTACTCACTTAGGTAAATAAAGCACTGGGTACCATGGAAAGATTTATTTGACAGTGGCTTGACCATAAAACAAAAGTGTTATTAGTAAATTTTTATTACTCATGTTACAGTTTTCAGCGGATTCAATACTGCAAATAATGGACTAGCAACAGTTCTTGAAAGTGGAATCCAAATGAACCTGAAGCCTCTATGTTGCCACCCCTTCTATGCTTGTCAAATGCTTGCTGGAGAGATGAAGAATTAGACCACACCAAAGATCTGCTCGTCTGCATGTTCAGGTGGACTTGAAAGATCCTGTGCCATTGTTTAAAAGGATAAGGGAGTTTCAATTTGGTTTGCAGCCAAATACTCCCCCAAATAAAATTGTTCATGCGTTTTACTGCTGCTTATACATAGGTAATTGGACACAGAAACAGGAGTAGGATATTCAGCCCCTCAAGCCTGTTCTGCCGATCTGTAATATCATGGCTGATCCAAGTTGTTTGGATCTGGAATGTATTGCCTGAAAGGGTGGTGGAAGCCGATTCGATACATCATCTTTAAGAGAGAAGTAGATCATTATTTTGGGAGGACAAGATTCCAGGGCTATGGGAAGAGAGCAGGGGAGTGGGATTGATTTGGACAGCTCTTATAAAACAACCAACACAGAGAAACTGGGCTGAATGGCCTCCTTCTGTGCTGAATAATTCTATGATCTATACCTCAAGTCTAGTTACCTGCTCTTGCCCCATATCCCTTAATACCCTGACCTCACAAATATTTATCTACATCCACCTGGAAAATGTGAATGGATCCAGCATCCACAGCCTTTATGAGTAATTGCTGTGCACAATTGAGCTATTGTGTGTCGCCCACAAATACACAGTCACTGCCACGTGATGTGAAAGGTGCTGGACTATAAGAAGCATTATTATGACAGTCAAATCTTGTCTTCAACAACTACTCAGGAGCCTTGGGCTAGAGTGGCCTTTATATAAGGGTGGCCTCTGAGTAAGAATTAATCGGTATGCGAACAGGGCTGTTCAAGCTGTTCCGTGGTGGTTTCGGAATAGAGGTTGTTGCTTGAAAAGATTTGACTGTAATTAAATGTATAGAGAGATATGCATCCAGTATAAATCAAGCCAAAATGTTTAATTTTCTGAATGAGTTGAAGTTGGATCAATTCCAATAAAATGTTGGTTCTGAGCTCATCTTTGCTGACCTGAGGGATCAGTAACAGTCGCAAAGTGTTTGCAGTCATTAAAATGAGAGCAACCCTTGCAAGTGTGAATGTGATGCGATGAAAGCAATGACCTTCCTACTGGAGTTTAGTTGCTCTTACAATATGTAAATATTTTTGGAAAAGGCGAATCAAATACCCCCCCATTGGATTCCTTTCACTTTTATGATCACCAAGAGGGTTGGGTAAATGGTGACTCAGTTCCAGGGCTTGAGCTCAGATGTGGTATTTGCTAACTTTGTATTTCAGATCAGCTGATGAGACATTGGCTGCCTGCCCAGTTGTTCAGCGAGTGCTTTTAATTCAATTACTTTTGATTTAAGATCTGAAGGCAGGAAAGGGGGCAGAAATTCTGGTGCATGAGTGATCACTGAGCAATCTTGGAGAGCAATTCAAACCGGCAGAATAATTATTTATTGTAGAATCTGTAGACGTTGGCCCCTATCTATTATGACTTTGCGGTCACAAGTCATTTGCAGAGTTATTTGGATGGTATTAATACAGGATGCAGGGAGGGGCATCAGCCAGACCCTGTGGGGGTAATTAGCTAAGGAGATACTAATCTGCATCAAGTAGGAACTAGCAAAAGTATCAGCTGATTTTAAAAGAATGAAACCACAGAAAATACTTTAGTGTTGTTTTGCCTACTGGAAGCATTGTTTTATCATTATTTCTACCATCTTTCCAAGTATTAGTCAGAGTATTGTGTAATGTTATTTAATCCAAAACAGAATGTATATTCACTCCGTTTTTTTATTCGAACTCTACAAATCAACCTTTTTTTAAATCTGCAAGTCCTTTTATACTAGCATCCTCCATATTCAATTGCCACTTATGCCATGCAAGCAATATGTACATCTTTCTTCTTTCAGTTTTTCCTTTCTTTTTTTCCCAATCTTGTTCTATCATTCTTTGTGGTCTTTTTATTTCTTTTCCACATCTGGTTGTTCTCCCAGTTTCTGCCATTCCTTCCTCTTCCTTTTGCTTTTTCTTTTTCTCCTGTATTTTCTTTACTGTTCTTTGTTTGATCTCTCATGATGTTTGTCTATATATCTTTTCTTTTTCATCTTTCACCCAATAGGATCTGGGGTTCTTATCTTTCCCCAAAATATTTCCTTTGATCCAGCCTTCCGTTTTAGTTTTTTTTCTCCAAAACCATATGGCTTCTCCTTTTTCAAAAGGCTCTTGTCCTTGTTTCTTCCAATTTATTTATCTCTGTACCTGTGTTCTCAATTTAGTTTCCTCCCATATTAACCCATCTCTTAATTTCTGGACATCAACATCTGTGCCAGTGACTATCCTTGGTCATCTACTAGTGTATTTCTGTAGTTTGTAATGCCAAATGTTTATCTTCCTTTGATCCCTCAGCTTTCTTCCACATTTTCCTTAGTGTTTGTATCATTCTTTCCACCATCCCATTGCTTTGTGGTGATGATGTTCGGTGATCTATGTTCCACTGTTTTGTGAAAATTTTATATTCAGCAATTGCAAATTGTGGCCCATTGTGGCATACTATTTCTTTAGGTGTGCCATGTCTGGCAAATATTTATTTACTTTTCTCTATCACAGTTTCTGCAGTTGTATCATTTAACACTGAATATTCACAATATCTTCAGGTATAGTCTTCTATTAATAACTAATCTTCCCCATTATAAAAAAAGAAATTAGTTCCTATTTTTGCCCATGCCATGTTTGATCTCTGATGCTCCATTAAGGGTTCATGCCGTTCTCTGTTTTTATGTCCAATACCTGGGGACGTCCACCCGACCAGAAAGGCACTCTAGAAATGTAATTTTGTTGTTGTTGTTGTCTTGCGCATGTCTCACACTTTCCTATGTAGTCCTCAATTTGTTTGTTTATGCCTGGCCAAAATACTATTTCTATTGCTCTTCTCTTCACTCTTTGTATTCTCCAATGCCCTCCCTATATGTAAGTTTCTCAAAAATAAATTTCTTAACTGTCTTGGAATTATTGTCCTGTGTCCTCTATATGTTTTTCCTTTTTTCTGCTATATTTCATTTCTATACTCCCAATATGGTTTTACCTCCTCTGGTGCAATTTTTTTATTTTCTGCCAAGCTTTGTTCAGCATCTTCATAATTTCTTGACTCACTTTGTTTGCTTCTATTATTTCATTCTCAAGTCTTGTTGCTTTTGTGATTTCCCACACTTAGAATTCCATTTCCTTTTCTAATTGTTTATCCTCTATATTCCCATTTTGACATGTGGCCCTTCTTAGTGTATCTGCCACGTATAAGGTATTTCCTGGCTTGTATCTAAACGCTAAATTGTACCTTTGTACCTTATTCGCATTCTCAGTATTCTAGGTGGTGTTTCGTTTAGTCATTTCCTGAAAAATTGCCTCTAATGGTTTATGATCATTTTAGATTATTACTTTCTTTCCAAATAAAATGTTTAAATATTTCACATACAAATACTACTACAGTACTAAACATTCCTTCTCTATCTGTGCATTTTTTTCTGTCTCCGATAGAGCTCTTGAAGCATATTCTACTGTTTTTTCTTCCTGAGTTAACATTGCTCCTAACCCTGTCTTATGTGCGTCTACAGATATTTTAACTGGCGCATATACATCATAAATTTTTAGCACTGGAGCTTTTGTTGTTGCCTCTTTTATTTGCTGAAACACTTTTTTCTGTTCTGTATCCCACATTAACTCTCTTTTTTCTTTTGTCAGTTCCCTTATTAGCTCCATTATTTCTGTTAATTTGGGAATAAATCTTGCCACCCAATTGACCATTCCCATGAGCCTTTTTACTCCATTTTTTAATCTATTGGTGCAGGCATCTTTTTTATTGCTTTACATTTTAAGGATCAATTTTTAACCCTTGTTGGGTAATTATATGTCCCAAGTATTTTACTTTGGTTACTCCTATCATGTATTTTCCTGTTTAGCGTTATATTTTCTTCCAAACATTTTTTCAATACCTTCTCCAACCTTTCATCCTGTTCTTTCCTTGTTTTACCATATATCAAACTATCATCAATATAATTGAGCACCCCTAGTATTTCTTCTAATTTTTTTTAAAACACCTCTTGTGCTGACTTAATACCAAAGGATATTCTTTGAAAACAATACCTCCCATATGATGTCATAAACAATGTCAAATACATGCTATCCTTTGACAATTTGACTTGCTAATACCCCGAAAAGCAATCTAATATTCAGAAGTATCTAGCTCCATGTAGTAAAGCATGTACATCTTCTAAAGTAGGAATTGCATCATGTTCTCTTTTTATAACCCTTTTTAGCTGTTGTGGATCTAAACATATCCTTAATGATTTGTTGGTTTCACTATCATTACCACTGCATTCACCCACTCAGTGAGTTTGTCCATCTTTTTTATTATTTGGTCCCTTTCCATTTGGTCCAATTTGTCTTTCAGCCCTTTTCTCATTGCCTCTGGTACTCTCTTTAATGGCTGAATTACTGGTAATATTTGTCTCATCTAATTGAATCGTATACTCTCCTTTCATTCCAATCACCTGTTTATACAGTTTCTACTATTTATTCCATCTCCCTTGTTTCACTTTTCTCTGTTTTCACTTTCCCAATTTTTTTAAAATACAGTATTCTCAGTTTTATTATATGTTCCAATCCTAATAAAGTATCAGCTTTTACTCTTACAATGTAGAATTGCAATTTATATTGTCTCCCTTGGTATAACACTTCTATCTCTATTTTGCCCACTGTTTAAATTTTTCCTTTCTTATACGCCATTAGTTTACCTTTGCCTTTCTCCATGTTTTCCTTATTTGGTTCTCCTAATTTATATATATACTTCCCATACCATTACACTGGCCTGGGCTCCTGTATCTAATTTGCACTGAATTACTTTCCTTACTTTTTTTTACATAAAATTTACCTTCCATTCATTTTTGGGGAAAAAAAATATTTTGTGTGTATGGTCTTTATTAATTCCACTGCTTCAATGTTGTACTCTTCTTGTTCATGCTCTCTGGATTCTATATATGAGCTATCTCTCTATTCAAATGCCCCTAATTTAATTTGCCCAATTCTTGTTCTCCTCGGTTTATTTGACCTCTTGTACTCTCTTCTTTCTGTTTTGACTTTTCTCCTATGCTTTATATATATTACTATATCTCCCTATATTTTCTTGTCTATTCCTGCATAATCTTGCTTAATGACCATATCTTTTGTATTGATAACATTCTTTTCCTTCTGCTGGACATCTCCTCATATGATGTTCTAATCCTCACTTGCTGCATTTTTCCTTTCTGTTTGACCTTCCTCTTGGCTTGTATGTTCTCTGCACTCCATACTCTTCATCTATATCATTCCAACTTTGCATATTGGCTAGTTCATTTATTTCCGTTGCTGTTTCTCTCTCCATCTCTCTAATATTTTTTTTTTGCCACCTCTTCAATCCTTATTGTCTCTATTGCCGATTCTAACATCAGGACCCCTTTTCTCAAAAGCTTTCCTCTCAATCTCATATTGGTTATTCCAACTTCAATTTGGTCACGTGTCATTTTCTCTCTTAATGCTCCTTAGTTGCAAATTTCACTTAAGTTCTCAGTAACACACAGTACTGATTAAATGATTCTGTGGGTCCCTGCTTTCTTGTTCCAAACTTAAATCTGTCCATTATCACATTATTTTTTTCCACAACTTTGTTCCCGCATAATATTCATCAGCTCATTTAATGGTATGTTTACGTCTCTTTCTAGGTTTGCAAAATATTCCCTTGCTTACTCACCTGCTACATTCAAAAATATCATAGACTGCTGTTCCTGTGGCAGTTTCATTATGCTTGCTGCCAATCCAAAAAAATTTAAAGTCTCTTTCAAAACGTTGCCAATGGTGCCTTAAACTTGCAGCCAACTGCAGTGGTCTTGGTATCTGCACATACTTTGGTATGGCATTTAATTCTGGTTCTCTCTGCATATTCAGTCCGTATTCCATCTCGTAGTCAGTTTCACTCCAGTTTTCAATTTCACTTCTGATCCTATGTAATGTTATTTAATCCAAAACACAATGTAGATTCACTCCGTCCTTTTATGGAATTCAAACTCTCCAAGTCAACCTCTTTCAAAATTTGTAAATCACACTTCTCAGAATCCTTTTATACTTGAATCCTCCATATTCAATTGCCACTTGTGTTGTTGAAGCAATTTGCAACACTTGCAAGTTAACTTGACTGTGATAGCATACCAACAGTACAATATGAAGTTACAACCCAATCGGGAAGAAATTGTTGAGAAATACAAAGCTTTTGAGCTTGTAGAAATGTCCTTTAAACCCACAGATGAGTTATAGACTTCAACTCACTCCTGGGTAAGAATAGGGAGGGTATCTATTTACAATAATAACTTGCATTTATATAGCTCCCTTTATAGAAGGTAGCATCCTGTGCAACTAATATTTAGGGTAAATATGAAGATTTATTGGAGTCTCAGTTGTTAGAGCACTCACCTTACAAGTGAGAGACCTGGGTTCAAAAACTCTAATAATTTGGTTGTTTCAATCCACGACTGTTTGTGGGACACTGCTGTGTACGATTGCATGCTGCATTTTGCCCACATATAGTCAGTTCACTTTACAGTATATTCTGTGAAGCTCTTTGATACGTCTAGAAGATGTGAAAAGCACTATATCAAATCTATAGATTAGCATTATTAATATACAGTAAATGCATAATTAGAAATGTTCATACTTACACATACTTTGATAATTAATAGGGTAACAGCAAATTAAAAGATAAAATGCTGAGAATGCATTTAGGTGGACCAGCATCTAAACTGAATTTCCTTATTTGTGCACTCTGAGATGTTATCCTGCATGAATGGCATTATGTAAAGGCAATTTTTTTTTGTTGCTTTCTGTCATATTCTTTTTTTTTCTGTCCATCTCTAGATGAGGTTGGTGGGGGGATGGTCGAGGGAGCCGAGGGGGTTGGGAGGAGAAAGGTGATAGAAAATGTGGTCAAAAACTTGGAAGGATAGAAAGGTAGGTTTGACTGAAAGCATCAACACAGTCTCAGCAATCTGGCAATTCAGACAATTTGGCAATATGTATGAAAGTACATGACTTGAAAAGTATTAAAGTAGAGGATGAATATCACTGTAAATGAGACCAAACATCATTGATGCATGTGATGGAAAAAGTTTGGATGGATTGTATCATATTTTATACTGTGAAAAATATGGCTTTGTTTATACTGCACACTTCCTGAGATCTGCAGGTAGTGTCAGGAGCATGGCTCCAGCACATTTGGACTGTCTGAGTCCCCCCAGCTGGATGATTGAAGATGAATCGCTCTCAAAATTGCCGTGAATTGCTGCCAAATATACAGAATAAGACAGCATGAAGTGCACGAGACAGTTCATTAAAAGTATCCATACAATCTGATCATGCACAAATACATTAGGAAAAGAAAGTGACTGCTGCTGTTGGAGATGTCTCAAAACACTTTACATGGATGAATTGGGAGACATCACAAGGTAATGAGGGAAGGTGAGCTCTTTTCTCACCAGAGCTGTTTCCCATTGGTACCAACATTCCCACATAAAGCCAGTTTGCTTCTTAGTGGACAGTCCAGACACAGATGGATGCCAAGTGGGGGTTGGGTTGGTTGTCGAATGATGATGGTGACTGAATTTGTGGTCAAAGAGGAAAGATTTGAAACCGACCATGAAGAAGGCAAAGGAAGTAGCGAGTTGAAGGATATCTGGGGGCAGAGATATTAAAGGCTCGACTTCCAATGGAGGGGCAGGCAGGCAGGGCAGTGAATGTGAATTAATGATTGGAAATGCCAGAGTATGCAATGGGAATACTGCCAGAGTTTAACCATCTTAAACAGTACTGCTTGCCATTAAAAACACCATCTGGCAAGTTTCCTGTTGCTTGCCAGATGGTCCAGTAGAATTATTCTACCTGTTCGGGTTTTGGCTTCCAAGGTTAACAGGATGAGTGTGAAGAATCCCTGCTCCAATAAAAATGATTTTAATACAGAGAGCGGAAACAAAAATTAAGGAGGAACATTAAACATGTCAGGAAAAGTAGTGACCTCACCTAAATTAATAGCTGTGTATTGTCTTCCCTACTCTACTATGTTTGGAAGTTGGCTTTTGTCAGGAGACTAATTGTATCCCAATGTTCAAACAATATTTGAAAATTCATTATAAATTCCTTTGAAAGTGAGCCATGTTCCTTAGCTATTCATTGAATAGTGGTACAAGCCAAGTGTTTTCATTATCTAAGTTCTGCAAATGCAGACCAGGTTAACCAGCACAAAATAAATGTCAGTAACACTGAATTGTTTGATACTCATTGCAAAGGAATTAATTCCATCCTAGCTTCATTCCTGTTTTGTAGCTGTAAAATTATGGACACCTTTCCCTTTTCCTGCTGCAAATTCCTGTGTGATGGGAGGGATATCCTGATTTCAAAAATGTTTTGAAACCCAATAGTAAATTTCTGCAAACAGTACTTGGATGTTAGTGGAAGAGGATCCAGATGTAGGGTTCTTACTGAGGAGAGCTCCCAAAAGGATCATTTTTACCCAACTTTCCTGTACAGACAGGAAGTGGCAGTGTCCAGGATAGACCCTCGTTTCCTGCCATTTTCCATGAGCTGAACCTTGATGCAATTTCCATTTTTACATGGAGATTAGCACTAATTATCAACAATAAAGCCACACACAGGAAGTACAGCACTGCGAGCGCATTGCAATTTCTGTTTTGCTTGGAACTTATCCAACAAGAAAGGCAATTTACATCTGAGTTTAAAGGAATACTTCTTGATTTCTCCAACCTTAACTTATCTACTCACCATAATCTATTGGACCCACGTTTTAAAGAGGGACACTTCAAAATATATGTAAGAAACACAGGAAATACTATCACTTTCATGTTGTTAGGGGCCTCAACTAAAACACAGTGCTTTAAGTCTTTCGTTCATCTTTATTTAAACTCACATTTGGCTTTAACAAGAAAAGGGCCTTTCTAATTTCTCTTTCTTGCTTATGCTGAATTTATATCTAAATGTATGGTGATCTGCAAGTATTTATGCATGTTAAACCTCACTATAATAAAATACTAAAGTCCCATTTGTGAAGAATTAAATTTTGTGTTAAGTTTCCAGAGAGAACTGGGATTTTCTCTTGAACACTGCTTTAATAATAATACGTAATAATTTGATATAGTGTCTTATGACGTAGATGAGATGCATCAAAACACTTATTTTACTGTGAAGTGAGTGAGGTGGCTGTGCAAATTTTAGGCACCCACAGCAGCTAACTGATGCAAAACAATTTCCCACAAACAGACATTTTCGCTAACTCCATACCTGTTTTATGATCGTTGCTTCCATATAATCTCATGTTATCCCAATATCAATAAAAAGACAATATTATTTGAATAACAACAATGACTTTCACGTATATAGAGCCCTTCACACCAGATAATATCTCAGAGCGCTTAATAGTGGCAGAGCCTGATTCCGAGCTGCTGGGGGAGTTAAGGTTAGGTGGCCGTAAGCACAGTCAAAAAGGAAGGTTTTCTGGCCTTGAAGAGGGGAAGGGGGCAAGGCGGATGGATTGAGTTTGGGAGCATAGTGGCTGAAAGTGCTACCTCCAATGGTGGGACGGAGGGCGCGTTGGATGGGCAGAAGTAAGGTGCCTGTCAATCGGAGGATTGGGGAGTGAGGAGGTTGGAAAGATAGGGAGGTGTCAGGCAGTGAAAGGATTTGAACATGAGTGTGAGGATCTTGAAGCCGATTTGTGCGGTGATGGTGAGTCAGGCCAGAGCTAATGAGATGTGGATACAAAGTTTGATCTGGGTCAGTATGCGGGCTACAGAGTTCTGAATGAACTGGATATTTTGAATGGTATGGAGTGTTGGAGTAATCCAAATGGAAGGTGATGAATGTTTGCACAAGAGTTTTGGCAGCATTCTGCTTAAGGTACGATCAGAGGTGGAGGAAGGCGCTTCTGAAATCCCAACAACAACATACTGACTGTATTTTGGAAAGTATGTTATTTCAATGAACAATGTTAAACTGAATAAATATGATAACAGGGTGGAGATAGGATTGGAAAATTCCACTTGGCCGTAAACCAAAAACAATTTACTTTGCAACTTTGGTGAGCTGAAAAACAAAGGCACTCACAAACTTGCATGTAACACCAATGCATTCATCTGTATGTCTCAAGAGTATTGTGCTATCTTTTTGCATCGTCAACCCTCCAAATAGACAGAGGGTGTCTGGAATTGCTCCTGTTCACAGCAT
The DNA here is from genome assembly GCA_035084275.1 of Hydrolagus colliei. Lineage (NCBI taxonomy): Eukaryota > Metazoa > Chordata > Chondrichthyes > Chimaeriformes > Chimaeridae > Hydrolagus > Hydrolagus colliei. The sequence goes on along the minus strand of CM068744.1, from coordinate 23,244,020 downwards.
TTGAACCAATGACTTAAAATTTAAAATCATGCAGAATTTGAGAACAGAGCCTTTAATTAATCAACAGTTAACAACGGATTTACTGAGGCTGATTTGCCTGCACTGGCACTAAAAAAGAGCTGCAGAAAATTGGCTTCCAAATAAAATTTGAAATCATGAAAAGTTTCCAAAAATAATTTGGAATGTGAATTTTAAGACAATCATTTAAAATTTAAGAATATGAGAAATTCCAGGTTCCTAATAAACATACTAATTTTACTGAGCTTGAACGAAATTTTACACAATCTTTAGACTTCAGAATTGACCAGGGATCCAATAATTCTGAGATTAATTTGAAGTTCTGCCCCCAAATTGACTCCACTTCTACATCCTACATGCTTAAAACCAGGTTTGCATTGAACGTTAAACACTTATCCTTTTGTTGTCAGTATACCCTGCCTTTCAGCACCTTGGGACAATCTCCTGATGTGAAAGGTACTATACAAATGTAATTTTGTTGTTGTTACATCAGTTTCAATGACCTATTTCCCTCAGTTGGTACCACTCTCATTTCTGGGTCCATCGCCTCTGGGATTGGAGTTTCAGAGAGCAAGCTTCAAGTGGCTGGTAGCCCATCTGCCAATTGCATTGGGCAATTCTTCAAGTATTCTTATGGCTATTTGTAGGACTTACTAATGCAAACGGATGCTACACTTGTAAACAAAATTAGTCTTTTTACTTGACAATACCTGCCTTTGAAAAGTTTAATGTTCTATAATAGCGCAAGTTTTTTCTTGCCTGCTAAGCAGAGATTTATTGAATTATATAAAGTCATTGAAATTATAGCAAAGAAGAGAGGGCCATTCAGTAATGCTGATGCTAGCTAGCCTCCTACTGGAATTCTTTCCCTGAATCCTTTCATGTTATTTTCTTTTCAAATACGTATCTATTTCCTTTTTAAATGTTGTTTATGTCTTAGCTTCAATAGTCACTTGTGACAAGACATCAGCATGTGATGCCACACGAGCAGTCTGGCTCTATTGGTAGTACACTCAGTTGTGAGTCAGAGGTTTATAAATTCATGCTCCACGTCAGGACTTTTCACTCAGGGTAGTTTGACATTCGGGGTATTCGCTGTATTGTCAGAAGTGTTGTTCTTCAGACGAAATATTCATCAGTGGGCTTGTCTATCCATTAAGCTGGATGTTAAATTTCCTGTGGCACTATTCAAAAAGAGAATTGAGTTTTTCTCCGCTGTCCTGACCAATCATCCAGCCTGACTGTCAGGCTGAGTCACCTTGTGTCTCATTGGATAGCACTTTCACCCCTGAGTCAGAAGGTTTTACTCTTCAGAATAGTATTTACTTAGTTTTTAACTGTTGTTATTGTCTTCGCTTCAATAGCCATTTGTGACAAGTCATCCACGTGTGATGTGATACACTTCAGAACTTTCAACTCTATTATTGTAGACTGATACACTCCAATGCAGTGCTGGGGTTGGATTGTAGGAGGTGCCACCATTTGGATGTAATGTTCAATCTAGGTCTCATTGACTTGTTCAGGTCACTATTTGAAAAGAGAAGTCTCCTGGCCAATAATGCCCCAAATAAAATTGGTCACTCACTTTGTAGGACATTGCTATAGACAAACTGACTTTCATGTTACTTATGACCTAGTCACTCCATTCTGCAGAAACACCTATTAAATATTCGCGACAGTTTAATTTTTAATAGGTTTAATACTACATCAAATACAAGGGTTATTACTGTTTGTTGCAACAGCATTGACTCCTCTAGTGGTATTCCTGAGCCAATATCTGTGAAGACAAATGAAATAAAAACAATTTTAGATATAAAATATTTTAGACATGCAAGCACAATGTGCAGTGGGAATAGTAAATTCGGGGAAAATTGCACGCATGATCTGAAAGCCAATGGTAGTTGATGGACTGGACAGCACTTCACATATTCGTTGTGCTCCAGCTGTTTCAAAAACATGTTGCAACATCTGTTCTGGAGCAATAGGATGCAAAGTAGCATAATGTTGTTATCTCAGAATACAACTATTAATTTATCATATGATCTCACCGTACAATCATTCACACTCAGGAAAGGCTGGTTGCTTTAAGGTTTCTACCCTGGTTCAGATCTGCCAATCTGACTGACTTTGTGTGTGATGGGCTGCTGTGATTTCATCACTAGTAACAACTTTCTAATCTGCAAGTTTGTTCCTTTACCCGTTAGAATTTCAGATCATTATCACTTCCCCTAAAAAAAGCTGTGATGTGATGTACTTGTAGAATAAACCTGAATGTTTCCCAACAATAGCTTGCTGCACCTATTCCTCAGTTCACCATTTTAATTTGGTCATTTCAACATGACTGTTTGTGGAACACTGCTGTGCATGATTGGCTGCTGCATTTCATCCACAAGTATGCAGTTAGTTCACTTTACAGTATATTCTGTGAAGAGCTTTGAGACGTCAAGAAGACATGAAATTGCTAGATCAAATGCAAGGATTATTATTTACTATTTTGAGCAATAAAATAACAAAGCAAACATGACTACCCTCAGGAAGTATATGGTGTTTAGAACAACCTTGTTTCCATCCAACAGCCTGATGCTATCACCTGATGCATCAAGTGGCTCAGGGTTGTGGAGAGGGGAAAGATGACTGATAGAGCAGACTTGAACATTAATACAGTACAATAATAGCTTTCTCATATCACTTTTTTATTTCTTAATTGAGCCAGTCTTCAACTAAGATCCATCTAATCTGTCAGAGAGCCTGAATGTCAGTCGATGCGTGCTCTTGGATGGATCACGAAAAGCGGATAAACCTTTAAAAACAGCCAGCATGGCATAAACATCAAGCACATTGGAATCCATATTAAATAATAAATATTTGATGAGCATACAGAACCCATATAAACCACTTCTCAATTTGTGATTCCCAAGTTGCAATACAGCATAAATCTCTCCTCAAATATTTACCATATACTGTATAAAGGAATACAATTGAGGATCCTGTAATTGGTTGATATGACCAATTTGTGAATGCTATATTTTCAATCCCAAATGTGATCACACCAGTGATTTACACAAAGTTAGAAAATCTTATTTCAGATTTGTCAAATGTTCACTCGAGCATCCCATGAGTGGTCGTATTGATCCACCGTTAATAGCTAAGTAATGTGTGGAACACAGTGCTGGCGAGCAGTACATTAATTATCCCTAAGTATTTTCCACTCCTTTGGGGATTTTAGGTCAGCTCAGTTGCTGGAATAGTCAGGAACATTGTGATCAGAAAATTACTGCCATCCTGCTGTGTTGGTGGCCAACGTAGGTTTGCAATTAAGTAGATGCGGTAACAATTACAGAGTAAATATTTCCAATACTTTCTTAAATAAAGAAAAAGGTTCTATTTATATCAAAACCGAGAAAAACATTTTAAGAATTGAAGCTGCTGATATGATCATCAATTTGCTCACAGTGTCAACAACAATGACTTACATTTATATAACATTCTTCATGCAGGGTAGCGTCTTGATGTGTGTCGATCAAATCCTGATGGCTTCCTCTATTTATTAAACCATAAGCATTTTTCAGCACACTCTATTTTATAACACGATCTGGCAAGAGCATCTAGTTTTCCTTATTAAAGTTCCTGCTGCTGAATTGACTCTGTGGCCTGCTGTGTACAGGATAAGCAGCTATTTGTCTTGTGAATAAGTAGAATGCAACTATAATATTGTGTGTCGCTGAACATCTTCCGCAATTGATATTCATTTTATTTACTGTATTTCTGCTGGAAGAAAACAAATGATCAATTTAGTCCTCTTGACTGCTTTCAGATAAAGTTTAATTACATCGTTGAAAGCTGATAACACTCGGAGCACTGAAATTAGATAACCTGTGACTGGTGGCTGAGTGTGTCTGTTGTCATTGCTCAGCTTCAGAATTCTAGCACAGTTGAAGCATGTTAACTCACATCTGCCACATGCTGTGAGCAGAACACAGTAGGATTAGAGTGACTGTTTTTCTTCTTGGCTGGTGTCACAGAGGGGAGTGAGACAGCGTTATTACAAACCACTTGTTATAACAAACATTCTCCCAGGATCTCAGAAGCTTCCCTCTGCTCCACAGACGTCTCAAAACACAATAAGGCAGAACTTGATCAAAGCTCCTGTGTCAGTCTCCACAAGTTTGTTAATAATTAGATGCATCAGAAGGTTAAAAACATAGGAACTATAGAAATGTACTGCACAGAAGGCCATTCAGCCCAGCGTGTCTGTGCTGCCTCGTTTAAGAGCAAACCTTACAGTCCCATTTAGCTGTCCTTCTCAATATCCCTACAGTTTATCCCCTTTTCGGTATTTATCCAGTCCCTTTTGAAAGCTACGGGAAAATATACAAGCCTTTCGGCCTGTCAAGTCTCAAAATGATCACATTATGGCAGATCCTTTAATTGTACACCTTTGAGAAATTCCTCTAATGTAAATCTGTTTTATATAAATCCAAATTGTTGTTAATCCCATTTTTTCCTGCATTTCAATCTGCGACTTTATGGAGAGGCACTGCTGTGCTCAATTGGCTGCCACGTTTCGCCTACTTTACAATTTCCTCCTTGAAACGCTTTGAGACATCTCAAGAACACGATAATGTGCTGCATGAAATGCAAGTAAAATTATTGTTATGTTTATCCATCTTGTTCCGAGCCAAATTTGTGATCAGTTTGCAGTAAACTAATATTTACAGGGAAAGTGTATTCTAAAGCATAGCCTGCAGAAAGTTTGTTCAGTACAATAACAGTATAATAACTGAGACGCCATTCGGCGTGGAGGGCGCTATATAAATCGAAGTTGTTGAAGTTGTTCTTGTTGTAAACTTAAAGAGGGATTCCTGTTTAATAGCACTAAGGCAACATTTAACTGCCACGAAAAGCTACATTTGTTAAGCACCTGAGCTATTGTAAGGGGAAATGTGGTTGCAATAAAGCAGAGAACAGTCACCAAATGTCTGTGGAAAAAAAATTGAAAATACTTCAAATAAGAAATAAGAAATGTCTGCAGCATTCGAATGCTGCTAAAGATGCCATTACTGAATTAAACCTTTCGTCTGGTTGCTTTACCCTTAAATTCACACCATCTTAGTTGAATACTGTAATTCAATTACAATCATTTGCTTGAAGAAAATAATTTCCTGACAATGCGAGGACTTTAAATTGTAGATTTTGCAAACTCAACAGTTGTTATGTGATTAATCTGAAAAACTCCTCTTCACCTCCAGAATCCAAACCCAAATCCTTGTTCCTTCTAGTGGCAATAACTCGCAAATCAATTCCACACAATGCTTTCCACTAGACAATTATCAACAAGCATGGCAGAGGACCAAGAGCTGCAGGCAATTTGAAAACCTCCCACTCTGCAGCGCATTTTACTACAAGCAACATTAATGCATCAAAACCTTCTTCCCACTGCAATTTCATACTCCCCGCAAAGATAAGGGACTGCTATCAAGCCAAATTCCATTCCACCATACAACAACAACTTGCATTTATAATTTTTTTTTTAAGGGGCAGTTATCACCCTTCATGGAATGTAGCATCTCGGAGTTCTTAAGAGTAGTGGAGCCAAGCCGGAGTGGGAAGGAGGTAACTGTAAGCATAATTGAAGAGATAGGTCTTCAGGAGTCATCCCAAAATGAGAAAGTAGCTTCGGGGTGGCTGAAGGCATGGCCTCTGATGGTGGAGCAGAGGGGACGAGGGACAAGCAGGAGGCCAGAGCCAGCCTAGTAGATGCGCCGGTTGGTGGAGGGGGGCATAAGCAGGATGGAGAAGTATGGAGATGCCAGAGCATCAAGGCATTTGGAGATGCAGGTGAAATAGACCCATTCCGTGATAAGGAACCAATGGAGCTTGTTGAGGACTGGTGGTGATGGGGTACGGAGTTTACGCTGGGTGAGTTTATGGCTGCAGGAGTTTTGCATTAGTTGGATTTTGTGAATGGTGGTGCTGGGTAGGGTGTTGGAATAGTTGAGATGGAAGGTGACAAAAGCATGGATGACTGTGCTGAGTGTAAGGCATGGTTGAAGGCAAGAAATGTGACGGTGGTGGAGGAAAACAATCCTTGTCAGGACAGCGGGGATTGAACTTGACCCTTAGTTCACGCGCAGATTTGGTAAGTCTGAGGGATCTTCTTATTGTTAATATTCTGATGTTAGAATTAATTAATACAAATATCAAATAGCAAAACAAATACCAATTCCATTAACTTCACATTTTTCAACAGACCATGAAATCAATTGAGAAAGCAATGTTGCAGTCTAATTTATTTAACCTAACAAAGCCATAGAGCTATATCAAATGCAAGGATTATATAATTATAATATCAATTACTGTACTATTATTGTCCATATTATCCAATGTTGATTGCTACTATCAGCAGAACACATTCCATGGTTCATTTATAAAGGGATTAAGGGGTATGGGAATAAGGCATGTAGCTGCAGTGAGAATAGAATATCAGCCATGATTGAATGGCGGGGCAGGTTCGATGGGCTGAATGGCCTACTCCTGCTCCTATTTCTTATGTTTTTATGTTCCAGAAAGGGTAGAACCAAATATTTGATCAGCTATGCCTATGTTAGGCTATACATTTTGTGATGTAACTTTATGTTATTTATCTATGTAACAAACTAACTTCCTGTTCTTTTACTTTTACACTGTTCTGTAATGTCACACTGGTTGACAAACTATCATCCTGAAAAAATAATTATAATATTAATCTTTGCATTTGATAAGGCGCCTTTCCCGTCAGAGGGATGTGTCAAAGCACTTTACAGGATATCCAAGGGTGGAGTGACTGTAGATTTTGTAGGCGAATGTGGCAGCCAATTCTCTAATACAGTATATCAAAGTCCTTTCAAAATAAGTTTTCTTAAAATTGTTTGCAATATTTGAAACAGATTCTTAACATTGACATATGGATGACTGGAATAAATTATTTCAACATGATCAAAAGCCCTTTAGATGCATCCAGTAGTTGTTTAGCCTTGCTGATAGGTTTCACATTCATTGGATCTATTCATTCCATGACCAATAATCCCACCCAATTCCTGTTCCTTTTCTTCTTTGCCAATAAACACCCTTCCATTGTGTACATATTTCATGTATCCTGCACCATTGTACATTACCTTATCCACTGTACTTTGTCTCGATCCCTCATAATTCAATTGTGTACATATATAAATTATTTTTAAAAACATGACTGTACTTTTGTGTTTTATCCAAGGATGTGGCTATTAGAGAACTCTTGACACGTATTAATCTCTGGTAATTAGAGATTTCCTTTAAATTTACGGTAGATAAAAGTCTACATCTTCCGAGTTGATTGGATCTCTCTGGAACTCACACAAATAAACCTCTTTGACTGTGCATGAGTTTGCTGCAGATAACAATAATCAGAAGAATACTAAGAATAATAATCCTTCCATTTGATATAGTGCTTTTTACATCTTCTGGATGGCTCAAAGTGCTTCAGAGAATATAATGGAAAGTGAATTGGCTGTATATGTATATGGACAGCAAGAGCTGACAATTCACATCTGGCATCATGTGGTTTATGTATTAATCCTGTACCTTCATACTGTTAACTAGGCATGTGATTTAAAATAGAGAATAGCTAGGCAATGGATGATATATTATTGGAGATGGAGATTTTCTTTAGCAGCTGAGATCAACAGAGCAGTAATATGTGTAGAGAATATCTTTGGATCGCTTACAAAGAGCTTTCAGGTTTCATATAATACATACACAATGCATGCACACGTGCCACTGGGTAAGCCGCATGGACCATATGGACCTTTGAATAATATGCTTCCGTTGACAGCTGTTAAGTGTGCACATTAGTAAGGATCCCCAGGGTAAAAGATTAAATACGTTTTTGAACCAGTGGTTTTCCACACATGCAAGTCTGATAACAGCAAAGGAAATGATGATGTTAGCCATAAAAAGACTGAAATGGAATGGAAAAATGCACCATGTGCTTATCAAACCACAAGAAAGGGCCTCAAAATACAAAACATGTTACTCCACTGAGGTCCTGAACTAACTAGGGTCCAACATTTCTCACTATGTTATGATTAAGTCAATTATTGTCTTAAAGTTAAGGGGCAGTAATATTTTGGGAAACTTGAATGCAGTTTTCATCTCTATGGTTTTGATTTCTTTCCTGGTTGCATTCCTACCTGCTCAGCTCTTGATTGTGTCTCCGCAAAGAGCTGCTGCTCTGCACCTCATGATCATGGGCAGTGTTCCCCAGAGCTCTTGCTTCAATCTTCTCCTTTTTTTCATCTACATGCTCTCCCTTGGTAACATTGCCGGCAGTCAAGCCAGCACTCAGAAATATATGTGGATGACATCCAAAGCTAGCTTTTTGCCATCATCCTAGACTCCAAGACCGAGGCTGTTCTGACAGGCGGCCTGAAAACCATAATCCCCAACTTCACCAGGCTCCACTTGCTCCCTATCCCTTAGCAAACAACAAACACAACGACTTTCATTTATATAGAGCCCCTACATCAGGATAGTGTCTCATAGCATTGCAGTGGTGGAATTAATGCAAAGCAAAGGGTGAAGGAGAGATAACCATACACATGGTTGAAGAGCTGGTTCTTACGGTGAGATTGAAACATAGATAAAGAGGTGGTAAGATGGAGGAATTCAGGAAAGGATTCCAAAGGTTATGGGTAAAGTGGCAGAAGGCATGGCCACTGATGATGGTTTAGAGAAGTCAGGTATGTACAGCAGGTATGTTCCAGTTGAGCAACAGGTGCAAGGAGATCGGGGAGGGAGCAAGGTGCTAGGGCATGAAACAAACTGATTTGAAAATCTTTGCCCTGACCTGATTTTAGTCACAAAGGAGGGGGTGGGGGGAACACGGGACAACAATTGGCTTTCATGGTTACACCTGTACTGCCCATTGGACACCTGGCATTGGACTGTCAGGTAACAGAAACCTATCTTCAGCCTGGATTAGAGAGCAGAAAATTATTTAATTGAAAGTTCCTGCTTCAGATTTTTCTTTAAAAACAATTGCTGGAAAATATTAATGTTTGTAGAATATACTGTAAAGTGAATTGACTGAAATGAATGCAGAGGTCAGGAGGAGGCCATTCAGTCCATAAAGAGTTTGCTACCTCTCTGAGCAAGTAGTAGTTTCAACCCCACTGCTTTGTTTTAATCCATACTACTTTCAAGCCTTTCTCCTTTCCTCTTGAAATCCACAATGGACTCTGTCTCTACCACCTTACTGGCAGTGCATTCCACATCCCAACAACTTTGGTTAAGAAAACATTCTCCTGAGGACTCATTTCACTTTTCCTGTGGCTAGCTTACATTCTTATACTGTGTATCTAAAGCTTAGTTTTAGTCAAGGTATTCTTACAATTTTACATTTATTTTTCACTGTTGCTTGTTCACAATCCTATAGTAACACATAAAAGATAAGCATTGCTTGCACAACAGTGAGTTGCTCTTTCTCAGTTCAAATTTCCGAGCCTCCCTGAGTTTGTATGTGGCCATACGTCCCTGGAGATAAAACTGTGTGTGGTTGCTTAATCCCAGTCTTTAAAGATAATAATCAACAAGCAAATAAGGGGACAGAAAAGAAAACAGGCAAACCCGAGATTAAATCTTATTTAAAACTAATTTTGCATTAACAATTTTATTTGTCTTGTTGGTGACATGGAAATGTGAATTCATGGAGATGTTTCGATTTTGATTGATATACCATTTGATGTAATTTAAAGAAAAGCAGAGATTAAGCTACACAGTAATATGGGTCTGAATTTGAGCTTCGTTCTCTATCCTAAAGCCATCTTAATTCTTAACATATTAGTGAAATTTGGTAACTTCAGTTCTGAAAGATTGCTTTGCTTCAGATTGTTGTTCCTCCCGACGTGAAAGGCGTTCTAGAAATGTAATTTTGTTGTTGTTCAGTTCAGTATTGCACAAGAAAACATTTACTGCCCACTTCACCACGAGGATCGTTTATTGGAAATAGATAAGGTAATTTCTATTTTTTAAAGGATTTTTGACCTGGCAAAAGAAAATTATAGAACATGCCAAACTGAGAAAATAGTTGTTCAACACAAAGGTGACTGAGAGGGATTCTAAATTGTTCTTAATACAAGTTTTTTGTTTATTGGGGTCAGTTTTATTATATTGGGATGTGTTAATTTGCACCTATGTATTTTCCTATCAGGCATTTCCATCCATTTATTTACAACAAGAATAACTAGCATTTATATAGAAACCTTCATGCAGGGTAGCATCTTGGTTCACTTAATAATAGTGGAGCTTGACCTGAGCCTGTGACAGAGGGTGGAAGAGAAGGTCTTCAAGTGTGATCTGAAGGGCAAGGTAGGGGGATTGAGGCAGAGTGCTCCAGAGTCTCAGGGCATAGTGGCTGAAAGCATAGCCACCAATGGTGGAGCTGAGGAAACACAGGACGTTGCCACCTGAGTGAAGTGGTCAGGTAGAGGAGTGGGGTGTAAATCGACTTAGGGGACGGTAGGTACTAGGGCTTGAAGTGATTTGTAAATTATTATGAGGATCTTGAGATTGATTCATTCTGAAACAAGGAGTCAGTGGGCCCTTCGAAGTATTGGGTTGATGGGGTATGCTGTTTAGTATCCTCAAGAGCGGGGAAGTTTTAGTTAATTGGATTTTATTAAAGGTGGAGCTGGAGAGATTTGCAAGGAGAGCATTGGAATGATCGAGACAGGAGGTGACAATTGGGTGAATTAGTGTATCAGATGTATTAGATGTGATGTACAGTGAGTAACAGGCAATGCAGTGGAGGTGGAGTAAAGTGTTCCCAGTCAGGTTGACTGGAAAGAGCAGCTGGGAATTGAATCTAATGTTTAGGTTATGTACATTTTCAGAAGTATAAGCCAAGGAAGTTAAGGATACAGGGAGATAAAGAAATTCAATAAGGTAGCTACAGACAAACTATTTCCTCTGGTGAGGGAATCCAGAACATGCGGGCATGGGGGAGTAATGTTAAAATTAGAGTCAGGCAGTGTAGGAGTGTAATTAGGAAGCATTTTTTCACATACAGGCTGGAGAAAACCTAAAATTCTCTCCCCAAAAGGCTGCGGATGCTGGATCCATTCAAATTTTCAAAATGGAGGTGCATAGATATTTGTTAGGTAAGGGTAACAAGGGATATAAAGGCAGGTAACTGGAGTTGAGACACTGATCAGCCATAATCTAACAGAATGGCGGAACAGGCTTGAGGGGCTGAATAGCCTAACCCAGTTCCTATGTTCCTGCTGTTCCCTTCTCTTTTTGAACAGTGACAAGGGTTGTACCAGTATTCCCATTGGACACCTGGTATTGGACTGTCAGGTAGCAGAAACCTACCTTCAGCCTGATTGTTCTGTTAAACTGGTATTTCTGCTAAATGGTAGTGCAATCTCAAAACCCTCAAACAAGTCATTCAAAGTATGGCAAGGTTAGCTTCTCAGGTACAATGATTGAGAATACCCCTTGGATTGAGAGTGGGAGGTGGGGGGGTAGAGAGGTGGTGAAAGGGAAGAGTCTCCTCTTATAAACTGAGCATCAGTCAATGTGTTAAATATTATAAGGTGGTTAAATTGACTATCAGTGTTAAATAGCACATTTCAATCTTGAAGCAATTTGAGGTGTCCTCCCGAAGTGTTAAGATGCTATATCATGGGCTATGATTATTGCGTAACCCATCCTGTCATTCTTGAAGCAGTTTACAGCTGACTTCATCTCATCTTTGTTATGTAACACCACAGTGTTGTGAATTTTGATTTTTTTCTTCCTCTTAGGCACGTTTTCAATGACAATCAGCAGCATGTCTACTGAAGAATGGTTAAAGGGTACAACACATGGCAATGATTAACCTCTTCACACAGCAGGAAGTGCTGATTATTATCTTCTCGAGCTCCGAGAGGATTGCACTTCACTGGCCTTGAGCACACTATTTACATTTTCTACATGGAGAGTACATGACAGGAATTAATAGCTCATGGAAAAATCGACTGAGAACGCACAGATGCCATTTGGAGTATATGGATCACGTCTGATTCTAAAAATTACTCCATATGTAGGAATCAAAAAAACAAATTTAAATATATGACTACAAATCAGCAATATTACAATTAACCTCAACATTAACAACTTGGATTTACATGGCACCTCTCAACAAATAAACACCGCAAATGCTTTGCAAAATATAATCGATCAGAAGTGAAGTGATTGTTGTTATACAGACATATGTGGCGGCTAATCTGCTCCAGCTACACAAAATACAACATTTACATTACAGATTCACATTTATACAGTGCCTTTCACCATGGGAGGACATTCCAAAGTACTTAACATAAGCAACAATGAGATGGGAACTGAGAAGACAATTAATTTGAAGTTGACAGTGAACCTGGATTTGAGGCAGAATATAATTGTGTGAAAAATTAACAATAATGAGCCATACGTTTGACATAGAACCTTTCAGGAGGACATCTCAGCAATGCGCAGGATTTACTGTATAATGTAGTGAATGGGCATTTTGCAGATGAACAGGAGATAAGATACAAGGAGAAAGACTCAATTATTTAAAAAAATGCAATATACTGCAGATGCTGGAAACCTGAAACAAAAACAGTACTCACTGGGAACACTCAGCCGGTCAGGCAGCATCTATGGAGAAAGGAAAAGTGAGTCAACATTTCAGGTCCACGACAAGGAATTCTATTGCAGAGCCTCAAAAGCCTCTCGCTCCCAATATGCTCCAATTCTGACGAAGGGTCATGGACCCAAAACGTTGACTCACTTTTCCTTTATAGATGCTGCCTGACTTGCTGAGTGTTCACAGCGACTTCTGTTTTTGAAAGACTCTATCATGATTCTTTCAAATAATTGTCGCGAGTTTGTCTCTTTATGTCTTAGTGAATCAATAGCAAAACCTCGAGACATCAGCAGAGCTCCCAGCAACCACTGGAATTGGAGAAAGGAAAAGTGAGTCAACATTTTGGATCCATGACCCTTTGTCAGAACTGGGGCATGTTGGGAGGGAGAGGCTTTTAAGGCTCTGCAATAGAATTCTTTAAAAGCTTTCTGAGACTAGCTGAGTCCAAAGTGCTGCCCAGCAGTTGCAGGTCAGTGTGATCCAGTGTCTCAGTTTATGGATCCAAACCGCAGTGTAAAAATGGATGCAACCATAATTGTGCTGCTTTTATTTTACACTGACAGCTGCACGATGAATGCTGTTGAAGGGTGCCACAGATATTAGAGCAGATATCACTCTATGGCCAACTGAAGCTTTTACATATACGTATCAGCAAATCTTCTGATGTTATCGTTTAAGTAGTGCAAAGCATTGTAGTCCTTTCCTTCATGGGACTTTGCTAAATGTGAGACCAATAATATTGCTTAGGTCTTAAGCTTGAGGTCTTTTTTTGAACTGAAGTTTAGATGGAACTCTATAATTTTTTTTTGTAAAATCAGCTTCCGAACTAACACATTATCCAAATTCCTGCATTCTTACACTTACAGACAATGGTCTCAAGCTTAAAACCATGTGGAATTTAGGGCTTTGGGCATTATACTCCCAGTCTTCTTTTGCAGTTTGGCTCCTGTTATTTTGGTAAAGTTGTGGTCATTAGCAAAAGAGTACCTCAAAAGTGCTGCACGTGTGCAAAATGTATGATAATGACACTGTATCGTTTGATATGCGCAAATTGCCTGTGCCAATTCTTCAGCAAAATGCATGCTCCACATTACAGTAAATTTACCTAAGCACTTTGGAATGGCTCCTTGACACAAAGGGCATTGTAACAAATACAAATGCAAAGAATATTATGTGATAATTTCACACACTCCACTGTCCCGGAGCATTCAGCAACCAGGATATGTTTTTTCAAAAAAACACTGGAATGGCTTCAGCTTACTCATGAGAAGTCGCTACGTTTTATTACAGTCCGCCCAGTACTTGAAATCTCACAGTATGTAAGAGGGTTCAAAGCTCCCTCTGCATTGCAGTACCTGCTAAAGGCCACACATCTGACCTAACTCCCCACTTCAGAACACCCACTACGACACCAGTGTGATATTCTCATTTCCTGCACCAGCCAGACATATACTGCTGAGGCTCCTGATCTAATGCCAAATTATAGGACGTTTTGTGCTGTGAACTGAACTGTGACAAGGAAAATGAGTCCAGATTGTCCCAATCCAACTCTCCTCTGAGGTGTGTAAGCATTAAAAGAGTTTGGAGAAAAATTTGCAAAAATAAATTAGTTTAGGTTTCCAGTCATTAATGGTCAGCCCGGCTCCGAGTCAGAAGGTGTTGGGTTTAAGCCCAACGTTTGAGATTTGGAATCACATCATCAAATTTGACACTCCAAAGCAGTGCTGGAGGGTGCTGCATTGTTAAAGGTGTTGTCCTTCAGATGAGATGTTAAATCGAGGTCCTGTATGTCTGTTCAAGTAGACATCAAAGATCCCACAGTACTGTTCGAAAAGAGAAGAGAATTTCTCCCAGTGTCCTGGCCAACAAATTCCCCGATTAAAATTAGTCACTCACTCCATGGATATTTGTGGGACAGTACTGTACGAAAACTAGCTGCTGCGATTTGGCTTGTAAGGTTAACAAGAACCAAATGGAAAGAATCCCATCATCATGTTCATTAGTGTCACTGGCTGGTCTGTCATTAGCAGTCCTATGAAGTTCTTTTGATCTGTCTGGCTCTAGACCCAGACTACCCAGATCATCACAGCGCGTTGATTCTGATATTTCATGGCTTTAAAGCCTGCTCAGCCACACACAAAAAAGGGCTGGATTAACCAATAAACCAACAAAACCATATTTTGCAACTCAAAGTCTGTTTATTGTTGGCCTATCTTCCAGTTGCACTATGTGCTAACCTAGTGAGGTGCAGTGAACAATGGGAAGAGACGGAGTGGGATGTATAAGGCAGTGGGGAGAGTTAAAGGAAATTCATGACGGGAGGGCCTCAGATCCCTTAATCCAGCTCTGTCAAACAGACCCTGTTTCTCTTCACCCTTTGTAAGATAGTAAACAGAATTTAAATGGAAGAGTACAGGAATGTAAATTGAATCAATACGCACAGGACGTATATTCTCTTTAGTTTTATCTGAAGAAATCAGTGCTGACATTCCTAAAATCAGCCAAGATCAGTATGATTCTATGGAGAGGCAGGAAACCTGAGGTGGAGGAGATTCCCGCCAAGGAAACTCAAAGTTGGATATAGCCTCCTTTATTACAGCATTAAAAGGAGAATGAATTATATTCTTATTTCTATGTTCTAAAACAGGCCTCACATCCTGCTTGCTCTGGAGCCTTTCCAAACCCAACATCCTTCCGGGGTTAAGCAGGCAGGTCTTGGCCTTTCACAGCTTAATTCAGGAATCTTGTACGTTTGGGATATCAACTACAGAGCATTATAATGACTAAATAATTACTAGTCTGATCTGGTGTTCCACCCTTCCTGCAATCTTTCTTATATCCGTGTGTTCAATTGTCCATTACTTTCTTTTCTTCAGCTTCTTTTTTGAGCGATATCTTTCAATAAATTAAAACAACTACTGTATATTAGCCTGCACTTGAAATCTTAATTCAATGATCTTCTGTTTCAACTTGAACAGACATCAATATAGTGATGTTTTAAAATTGCAGCATTCTGGACTCTCTACCTGCCATGATATTTCACATTTGTACATGCAAACCTTTTCCTGCAACAGGCCGATTCATATGAAACATAAACTCCATGCAAAGACACCAGAATAAATATTCTCCTAAATAATTGTTCATCTACAACAACAACAAAATTACATTTGTTTAGCGCCTTTCACTTTGGCGGACATCTACATATGAAGTGAAATACAGTAACGCGCAACCACGTTGTTATATTACTGCCTTACTACAAACTTCACTGTATATGCTGCTATATAGTTGAAGTGCCTGTCATTTGTAACCCATGAGCCCTAATTTCCGAGTATAGAT
The DNA here is from genome assembly GCA_035084275.1 of Hydrolagus colliei. NCBI lineage: Eukaryota > Metazoa > Chordata > Chondrichthyes > Chimaeriformes > Chimaeridae > Hydrolagus > Hydrolagus colliei. The sequence goes on along the minus strand of CM068744.1, from coordinate 23,227,984 downwards.
AATTTTGTGTAGGTGTGCAATTTCATGCTGAAGTATTCGTTGGGAATTCAAGGCACAAATCAGGATTTCTTACAGTAATCGGAAAGGTGTCATACGGACCCATGAAAATGCTAATGATATTTACTTTCAGAGCAGAGTTTCTGATGGCCTGGCCTGTGATAACAACAACTTGCATTTACATAGTGCCAGGATTGCAACTCGGTATACTTATCAGGTGATGGCGCTTGATGTCGAGCTGGAGAGAGGGAGGTGACCAAAAGCACTGGAGCCAGCTGAATGAAGTGGACAGATAGAGGAGTGAGGGTGCGAGCAGCAAATTTTAGTTAGCAATCCCATTTGCAACTTCAAGACCTACATTAAAAAATTCTGTTTTAGTCCCAAATGATTTACTACCAGACAGGAAATAGCATTCTAGACATTAAAGCTTATTTTTTCTGGTGAACAGCATGTCGCAGTTTCATTGTGGGTTTAATTCTATAAAACCTATGAACTAACAACACCAAAAAAAACCAGCAATGGGAGGTGAGGCAGCTATCTCTTCAAACTAAACAATTCCATGATATGTTCGTATACTGTATTTTGAAGCCCCGACTAACAGTTTAGGTCACACTTGAAGCTTCAATACACTTCAGTCAATAAAATGCTGCCTTCTACTCGTAGATCAGGAAGAAATTGTGAAATGAAATTCAAAACCTTACTGATGGAAGGAAGATGAATAATTTTTCTGCATTATCTGAAATCAGCCTATATGTTTTGAGTTCCTGTATTGACCCGAATGGCATGGTTTATACGTGCAGCATAGGTGCCAGATATAAATTAATTTCTACCGAGTGGTAAAATTTAGGCATTAATTACAGCAGCAACCTGAAGTGTTTACTGAATTTAAAAACAGAAATATACGTGGCAAAATAATCCAGAAATTATATTCAGGCTGAAACAACAGAATCCTGCAAGTTTAGATTCAACATGTGAAATGAGCATTGAGAGCTGGTGGCTGGTGTGAATGTGTGTGTGTTTGTGTGGAAGAAATGAAAATAAGACATGAGGAAATAATAAAATCAGAAGTGTTTTCTTAAACAATCCCCAAGCTTCCAGTCTACATGGCCAAGTAGCTACACTGGCTGGTGCCTTTACAGCAACAGCAACTTGCATTTATAAAGCACCCTTCACGTAGGTTAAGATATCGGAGTGCTTTACAGTGATGGGGTCAGTCACGGAGCGGGTGTGGGGAGAGCAGAAAGAGGCAGAGAGAGGAAGCGGGAGGTGGCCATAGGCATGGTTGAAGAAGTACGTTTGACCCAATTTCCAGAAGGTTTACCTTTGGAGAATCCCGAGCAGTCAAGATGTGACAGATTCACCATAAAGTGACACTCAAGGTTAGATTACAGAAAAGCCACTGAGGAAATGGGTATTTACTTTGACAATGTGAGTTCTGTTCTCTAACAATTAACTTACATTGCACCCTGTTGTACTTGAGAGAAGGCATAATAATATGAAGGACAAATTGCTGTAAATTGTTGCACAAATAAAGTGTAATTACTTAGTTGGAAGCAGAAAGCGAGCAATGCCATTTGAACTGGAAAACTGGCTAATACAATTGTCAGTGTATGTGTTGAATTCCTTTTATGAAAGGCAGGATTCTTGTTGAGTAATAGGACTAAATTCTTGGCATTCTGAGACAGAAAGCAGGAAATTTAATAGAGGTTTAACAAAAACAGCTGATGCAACAAGGGTTAAAGATAATGAATTTAGTGGCTAAACTGATTTATTTACAATTTCAGAGGTGAGGTACTAATACTGTCATCCCTTTCATCTATCACTTTCAAATATTGAAATCCACTGTGTCATTACAATATATGCCATCGGTGTTTGACTGGATTAATATATGGTGGCTTGTCTGTTAACAACAACAACAACAACAACAAATTACACTTATAAAGCGCCTTTCACGTCGGGAGGATGTCCCAAGGCACTGCACAGGAGGCGTGTGACCCGAGCTGGGAGGGGAGTGTATGGGAAGGGGTGAAACACGTAGGGGAGGTCAAAAAATTCGGGGGGCAACAAAAGGCACGGTCGAAGAGGAAAGTCTTCAAACCGGTCTTGAAAGAGGAAAGGGAAGAAACGAGACGGAGGGATTGGGGGATGGAATTCCACAAGGTCGGAGCAGAAAAACTGAAGGCCCGGCCTCCGATGGTGCGGCGGTTCGGGCGGGGGGCTTGGAGCAGGCCAAGTCCTGCTGAACGGAGGGTCCGGGTTGGCTTGTAGGGGGAAAGTAAATTGGTTAAGTTGGGCGGGGCAAGGCCATGTAAGGCCTTGAAAGTGAGGACGAGGATCTTGAGCTCGATCCTCGAGAGGATGGGGAGCCAGTGGAGACGGGCGAGGGTGGGGGTTATATGGTGGCGGAGGCGGCTGCGGGATAGTACACGGGCTGCAGAGTTTTGGATGACCTGCAGCCTGTGAATGGAGGAACTGGGGAGGCCGACGAGGAGAGAGTTTCTGTAGTCCAGCCTTGAGGTGATGTATGCGTGCACGAGTGTTTCGGCAGCGTGGGGGGTAAGATAATTGCGGAGCCTGGCAATGTTGCGCAGGTGGAAGTAAGCGGTGCCGGTCAAGGCACGGATGTGGGGGAGGAAGGAGAGTTTTTGGTCGAACGTGATGCCAAGGTTCCTGACTGGCTTTGTGAGGTGGAGAGTACAGCCTTGGATGTTGGGGCTGGCAGCGCCCGATGTGCGGAGGCGCTGGCTTGAGCCAAACAGGAGGGCCTCGGTCTTACTCACGTTCAATTGGAGGAAGTTGTCCCTCGTCCAGGACTCAATGTCGGACAGACATGCTGTCAGAACATCGATGGTCTGGGGGTTGAGGGATGAGGCAGAGAGGTACAGCTGGGTGTCGTCCGCATACATGTGTCAAATGATGGATAATTTACTGCCAATTGAAGGTGATGAGGATAGAATGTAGACATGGATCACACACTTGCCTTCACACAGATTTTTATATTAAATATTAACATAGTGCATCACAGCATAATCCTCCCTGGCAGAATCAGGAAAATCTTTTGTCGGACTGCAGAGAGCACAGATTTCAGATTTCTTCACCAGATAGTGTGCTACGCTTAATTTTAAACAAAATTAATAGTTAAAATAAGTTAAGTTATAATAAGTTAAAACTAGGAATCAAAACAATCGCTTTGCAATAATCAAAACAAAGATGGCATTTCCATTCTGATAAGCATGTTGTGAGAAACGAGAATTACAATATTAATAAATTTTGTTACAGAGACTGTCACATCAGGAGGATATCTCACTGGATTTATTGTAAAGTGTAGTGACTGTTTTTTCAGGTGAATATTGCTCTGGTCACAATAACTTACATTATATCTAATGTGGAAATAAATAATTCAGTTTAGGTTTATTTTATCTTACAAGTAGAACATTTTACAGAAAGTTGCACAGTGTGGTTGAATTTTTCAATATCTGATGTGTTAACTCTTAGGGCGATCAGTCGGGACAGCCAAAAAATACTGGCAGAATGCCGGCGCTGCCCACCAACTGAGACCAAATACTTTTAGTTGTGAACATTGCAAGTTAGACTCACGGTCACTCTTGCAAAGTTAAAAATAATTGCAAGCCTTTGAATATTACACTTTTCTTCTGAACTCAATTCATATGCTGTATCTACATGATATTTGGAATCTCTCTGATTAACAATGTTATGGCAACCTATTTGTTATAATGTACTTCCTTGGTCTTTTATTCTTTACTTGGTCCTTTTAAATTCTTTAAATTTTGCAGGCTGTTCCTTTGGTGCAAGATCTTGATGTTGGTCTATGACTAGGACTTGGGAGCAGGGATTCTTCCAACTCCTGTTAATCCTTTAAGTCAAAGTCATAATTACTTGGGAAATCCTTGCTGGACAAGTAACAGGAACTTTGCCAGGTAGTGTTTTCAATGGCAAGATATGCTGTTTTAACTGGTTAAACTCCAATCTCAACACATACTCTGGGATCCCTAAACCGTGGCTCTTGCTACCTTTAATAATAATCCTTGCATTTCAAATAGCACTTTTCACGTCTTCTAGACATCTCAAAGCGTTCACAGAATATACTGTAAAGTGAATTGACTGTATATTTGTGGGCAAAACACGGCAGCCAATTGAGCACAGCAGTGTCCCACAAACAGTCATGGATTGAATGATCAATTTTTATTAGTGTGTTTTTTTTTGAGGGATTATTATTAGGTGTGTGGAGTAAGGAAATTTTGCCCTGATCTGCCTGGATTCGAACACAGGTCTCATGCTTGTAAGGCGAGTGCTCTAACCACTGAACTACAGGACTCCTAACCTATGCCTAATAGTCTCTGGAATTCGATAAGCAGGGTACGTCCCTCCAGTGAGACAGTGCACATTCCATTACAAACACAAACAAATTTCCATGTGTAAGTAATATACATATGTGGAACTGTCAGACTGGTTTGGATACTAGGGTCCAGCGATATATCGCTAAAACCTGATATAATTTTCATATCGATATGCCGATATAGGCATTTCAAAAATATCGATATATCGAAAAATTGATATATCGAGGTAAAAAATCGGAATGTGCGCACACTGAACTACAAGACCCAGAATGCTCATCTCTATACACAATGCACAGACCGAGGTGCAAAGCCGCCATATTGTATTCATAGTCCTCGAATACAATATACAGGTATGCAAGGGGTGGGGGTGGGGGGAGAGAAGGCTGGTGGTGGGGTGAGGGGGAGAGAGGCGGCTGGGGTGGGGGGGAGAGAGACGGCTGGGGGGGGGGGGGGGTGAGGGGGGAGAGAGATGGCTTGGGGATTGGTGGAGAAACGGGGTGGAAGTGATCATATACAGATAGATAGAGATGGGGGAGATATGAGAGAGACGCAGAGACACAGACAGAAAAACACAGAGATGGAGAGAGTGAGAGACACAGAGAGAGAAATTTATTTACCTCCTGCGGAGATAGACCCCGAATGCGCGCGCACCCGAAACGCGCGCACACCCCGAATGCATGCGCACCCGGAATGCGCGTGTACTCCGAATGCGCGCGCCGCGAGCGCATGCGCAGTATGAAAAACCTGAAAATATCGATATTTCGGTATATCTCGATATGGGCCCATCAATATATCTAAATCGGAAAATTTCCATATCGACGGACCCTATTGGATACTTTTAAACAAGATGCTGGTTTTCCACATGTGTCAGACACCCGAGTGTCCAAAAGTCTGTTGCTTTTCAAATTAAAATTGTAAGATGCACTTCTTTTTATAAAGTGTTATCTTTAAAGCAACTTAACCAGTTGGCTCTTGAAATTCTGCATCAAACAGGCAAAGATCACAAGTCTGATTGTTGCTTTCCCTTGTCAGTTTTCTGTATTTGGATAGTCTCAACAGCTATTATTTACCAACACATTTCCATTGCTGCTCAGCACAAGGGTGTTCAGTGCAGCTCAGAACAGATGTGCTCTCCCTCTGACAATTCACACTGAACACTCGCCTCTAAATTTTATAGTGTGAGTTACTCTACTGCTCGCCAACCTCACCAACTCCAAATCTTCCAGAACGCTGTAGCCTATACCATTCCCTGCACTGAGCTTCACAAATTCCATTATCTCAGTTTTGAAGAAAGGCATCCTCATCAAATTGCAGATTTGAGGACTTTATAGAGGTACATAAGATTAAAAAATAGATTTGAGAACGTAAACTCAGAAGAATACTTTCAGCTGCACTGAGACAGTAGAGCAGGAGGACACAGATTCAAGATTATTAAGGATAGACACCAGGAAATTCATTATCCAGATGATAAATAACGACTGGAACAGGGTGCCAGGAAGGATGGTGAGGTCAGCACATTACACTAATTCAAGGAACAATTTGATGTTGTAATGGGAAGACTGTGGGTGGTTGTTTTGGAATGATAGGATCAGATAGGCCAAAGAGTCTTCCTCATTTGAACTAATCTTCATATCTTTTGATCTCCTTATTCTTGGCTGGCTTCACTGGCTCCTTATTGTGAAACTAAAAAAATCGTCTCAGTACCTTGGTTGGGGTTTCTGTTCACAAATATGTGACTCGGGTGTGTGATTCAAACAAGTTTATTTAGCATTCATGAAGCGGTGCACTAAGTTGCTACAGACTCTCGTCCGTCTACTACTAGTGCACACCAACTACTAGTATACACACATCTTTATACAGTTTCAATTCTTTGTCTACCATATATGGGCATGGTTATACATTAATTACCTTATTTGGTCAGCAATATATGGCCTTGCAGTTGTCTTACAGAAACATCATGGCCTAGGAGTTAATGAGATATAGGCCAACTTCATCTTACAACAAGATAAGCATACAGACATCATGGTCTGGGAGTGAATGAGTTATAGGCCGGCTACATCTTACAACAAGATAAGCATATAGACATCATGGCCTGGGAGTGAATGAGTTATAGGTTATAGGCCGGCTACAGCTTACAAGTATAAGATAGCCTAAAAGCAAGATGATAACGAAGCCTAGAGCTTTACAATTATATCATAGCCTTGGTATGCCTGCCAGACACCCTTATGGCCCCTGTTATTCGCATCTTTCTGTAACAGGCTCACAGGTGTCGGCTAGAGGTTAAATCAAAGCGTAGTACAGGTTTGCAAGTAACTATTATGCGTAACGTACGTACAGGTTTGCAAGTAACTATTATGCGTTGCGTAGCAGACGAGCAAATAACCACTATTCGTACATGGCAGACGAGCAGACTTCTCATTCCTTCCTTTTTGTCATTCCATGACAACCTGCTACTCGAATGCTGAGAAATCATCGTCAGGAGCCATGTACAACATTGCTGCCGGGGCATCCCAGCCTGTCATCATAGATAGTATAAGTTTTTTAAATAAGGGTATACAACAACATAATACAACTACCAGGATTATAACAATTATGATAATAAATGGCAAAATTTTAGTCATCCAACCGCTAATCGACCAATCGGTCAACCAACCCCATATACCAGAGCTTACGTCAGTCTGATGCAATTCTCTGACTTGTTGTTGGATGTGTTGTACAATATTATTAATATTCTCAGAAGCATCCGGAATATAGGAGCAACATTCAGAGCCAATCAAGGCACAAGTGCCTCCCTTTTCAGCAAGCAATATATCCAGAGCTATCCGGTTTTGGAGGGTTACAGTGCGAATAGCCACCATTTCAGCGGATATGTCTTGTAAGGCATCCGCGGTTTCATTCGCAACAGCCTCCAAAACCGTTTGTAAAGCCCCCAATGCTTGATTAGTACGGAGCAGACCGTATGGGGGCACAAATACCCCAAAAATCTGTTCGTACCATGCTACTGCTCTACGTGTGATATGGTTTTTTGTATGCGGGTGTTCCGAAAGTTTTGTAATATGCAGGTGTGGGACAACATGTCCAAGGTAACAGGAACCACTCCAGTTGGTTGGCAGCCATGGGTATGCCCAAGTCCCGCACACCCAGTATGTCCCATTAAATGAGGGTACTGGGTGGTCTGGGGGAGTAATGTGGATAATTGCCTCGTATTGGCTGCCCGTCACCTTACAAGAAGTATCATTGAGTGAGATGGTCGCCGAATCCTGCCGACTGGTGGCATTTCCTAATTACAGAGAATATGAACAATAACTCTCTCCCACTTTTGTCCCTGGGCCTGTTCGTATTATACAAACACTTCCATCTGTTTTCTCTACCTTGATACATGGTGGTTTTTGTGTGCAGTTATAATCTTGACGGTACATAGTATTATTGAGGGGAGAACAGGAAACTGTCTCATTAGTTAACAAACCAGTCATATTAAAACCCGATTGTTGCAGAGCCCGTATTGTCTGCATTTTGCTGAAAGGGACTATCAACATGGGAAAACCCCCTCCCGCACTGTGTGGGAGAGCCGCACACACCCAACAGCTTGATACTCCCAGCGTCACCGTTGTTTTGTACGCAGTGAGGAGAAAAGTATTTGCTACTATGGAGCATTCTACTTCTGTGTCCAGCATCATCCCCAATATCATCAGAATCCCTGTCCATTTTGCAAGGCTGAAATGTGGATATCGTAGGCCCTGCCCAAGCAGTCTCTGTTTTTCTGATCATGTCGGCCCACTTCGTCTCCCGAAGGCATCGAACGTCTTCCACCAGAGTGACAGGTAGTTCTTCATCGCCGACGTCCACAACTTCTTCGAGCTTCTTTCCACGACGTCTTCGAGTCTGTAGGAACAAAATTGTACCCTAGGACGGGACAATGGTGAAGACAGTAGCATCATGTTGTTTACACTTCATGATTGTTTACACTCAAGTCGTTTACAATCATGTATGTGAACCCAACGATCTCTCCCCTCTAATTTAACCGCAGTTGGAGTTGAGAGGAGAACTTGGAAAGGACCTATCCACCGGGGGTCCAGGCATTTCCTGACCCAATTGCGAATCATAACATAATCACCGGGGTGTAAAGGAGGATCAGGTAAACTAATATTGTTAGAGGAACTGGAACCTGTTGTTTGATTAATACGGAGAATGGTAGAAAGAGTTTTGATATACTCCACCATGTCAGCAGACATATGAGTAAGCGAAGAGGAAGCCGAAGCCGACCAAGGGCCTATTAAAGAGCGCCCATAAATAATTTCTGCTGGAGATAACCGGGCAGTTCCAGTGGGGGCCGAGTGAATCTGAAACAATACAAGAGGCAAAAAGCGGACCCATGAAGAGCCATGCCCCCTTGTAAGTTTAGCCAGTTTTGTCTTAATCGTCTGATTGACTCGTTCCACTATGCCCGCCGCTTTGGGATGATAAACACAATGAAACGACTGTTTACTGTCTAAATGGGAACAGAGAGAGCGGTTAACAGAGGCAATAAAGTGAGGGCCGTTGTCGGAAACTAAACGACCAGGCACCCCAAAACGAGGAATTATTACCCGTAACAACAATCGCACAACCGTCTCAGCAGTATTGTTTACCGTTGGAAATGCTTCAACCCAACGGGAAAATACATCAATGATAACCAATAATACATAGTTGAAATTCTGACATTTAGGTAACTGAATAAAATCCATCTGAAGCACCTCAAATGGAAGTTGAGGTACAGGGGTATCACCGGTGACCACTGGGAACCCTTTCCCAGGATTGTGCTCAGAGCACAATAGGCACCGGAGGACAGCTTTCTCAGACAGCTGCATCATGCATGGGTGTCACCAGGTCTGTAGGAGCCACTCAGAGAGCTGTTTACCCCCCGAATGAGTCTGTTGGTGACCGCAGGCGACTACCCATCCTGCCAGCTCATCAGTCATGCAGGTCTGACCGACAGGGGTCACCTAGACCCCTTCCTCGGATAGGGCACAGCCTTCTTCAACCCATGACTGACGAGTTGCCACCGGAGCGTCCTCCTGGAGTAACACAATATCATAAACAGAGGGCATGTTAGTACGTTGTTTGGGGATAATGGGAACCACAGTTTTAACTGGATAGGTACCAAGTGGGGCCTCAGCCACTAGTCTGGCACATCTATCCGCATGTCCATTTCCAAGTGAGACCGGATCCTGGGCCAACGTGTGGGCAGAACATTTCACAACCGCTAACTGAGCAGGTTGCAGAGCAGATTGTAGGAGGTTGACAACTTCAGTACCGTTAGAAATGGGATGACATGATGAAGTTAAAAACCATGGTTTTCCCACAACCTCCCAAAATCATGAACCACGCCAAAGGCGTAGCGAAAGTCAGTATATATGGTAACCGGTTTTCCCACAGCGTGTTTACAAGCCTCCGCAAGGGCAATTAGTTCACAGGCTTGGGCAGATTTAGGAGGAACCAGTTTCTTCATACAGACTGGGGTTCCATCCTGTAAGGAGCTGGAGCGAAAAGTATAAGTTATCCCAGAAGAAGTGGCTGCATGAAATGCCATTCTTGTCAGTATCTGTAAGAACTAAATTACAAGGTGAAATCTCACGTTTCTTTAAACATTTTCAGTTGTTAACATGACATTATCATTACCTACAGAAACACTTTCAGTTGATGTGGAAACCAAAGGGTTACGTAAAGTCATTTTGTCCACATAAACCAGAGTGCCTGCAGTCAGTGAATTTAAACTGCCCACAGTCAATGGCTGCAGTAAATTCTAACTGCTGCAAGTTAACTGCCACAAGCTAATTTATCCATATTTAATTTCTACAAACAGTTTAAGTAAATGCTGGAATATACAAAATATATGATACATAAAATATATCAGGCTTCATTTTTAAAAAAAAATCTTATATCTTCAAAGTTTACTCTATTTTATCGCTTCGTTCTTGCGTCAAATATTCCAAATTATTGGTTGTATTTTTACTTTGCTATTACTCAGTACATATGGAACGTGGGTAGTGTCTGGCTTATACTCTGCGTCCAGAGAAAAGTCAGACCTATCACGGTCCGGTACTTTTTAAATAATCCAAACCTATGGAACATGGATGAAATCTGGCCATACTCTGCGTCCAGAGCAAAGTCAGACCCACCATTGTCCACTTTAAATGCATCCATTACATAAACCATACTTCAATTTGCTTTCTTTTTTTTAATTACTGCTCATTCAAGCTAAACCATATACAGGTACAAACATTTTTTTACACACATCTTTTACACAAAAAAAAGGTAACACATTGAGCTCAAGTCTTCTTAAGGACCGTACAGTCACAACTTCCTTCGGGGCAAAACTTTCAATTAGGATTATTGTGACTGTTCGGATTGCTCTTTTTAAAGAATAGTTAGGGAGGCACAAGTCTATCAATAATTTGCAGAGTGGCCTCAAACTCATGTTGTGACTTTTGACCTTCCCCAAATACTCATTCAAAGGGTCGCAACATACCCCATAGAGACCGTAAATTCAGGTAGCAATTGCTTAAAATTTGTTTGTTTTTTTCACCTGACATTTTGTCATCACACTTTCTTTTTAATCAGAACAAGTGGTGTTATTGGAACATCAAATCCAAATAGTTTTCATTTCAATTTTATGTGTTTTTACGTATTAAAAAAACGTATTCTCAGTCAGGTTAATTTAAAAAATATGCCTGACTTGTTTGAATTTTCGAACGTAAGTTTCTACATTTAATTTTGTAATCAATTTTGTTTTAATCAATATTCATTTGGTTTTCGACTGTCTGGTCTTTGACTTTCATTTATCTGTTGTAGCATAACATAGTTAAACATATAAAACGCAGTAAATATATATTGTTTTATCAATACATACTCTCCTCACACACTAACATCAACACTTATTAATTCTAGCCGTTACCGTCTTTCTCTTAACTACCGAATACTCTCCTGTGTTTAGTGCCACTGAACATCCTGTCGACTACGCCATTGTTAGAGATTCGACCATGAGTGAAATGCACTAGAGTCGTATCTCATCAAAACAGGTTGTTTATTCAGGCTAACCCGTCAGGGCTTGATACCAAACACAGGGATCCCTTAATGGTGTATACTGTCCAGCAAGAGATTGATTCTTTATCCTCTGCAACCTAATACTCTCCTCTGTTTGGTGGTGTATACTGTCCACCCCAATACTCTCCTCTGTTTAGTGGTGTATACTGTCCACCCCATTGTTTTTTAACTAACCCGAAGCTAATCGCAACTCTTTCTGATTTTCTGGCAACACTTTACACATAGACGTTAGGGGACACGGCCCCTCAGTTTTATCCACAATATTACCCATACTTTTGAAATTCTTATACTTTAATAATAAAAAAATTACAACCTTATGCTTTAAACTAAAAATTCTTATACTTTAAATCTTATTCCTTACAACCTTAAACTTTAACTTACAACCTTATACTTTAAACTAAATTCTTATCCTTACAACCTTAAACTTTAACTTACAACCTTATACTTTAAACTAAATTCTTATCCTTACAACCTTAAACTTTAACTTACAACCTTATACTTTAAACTAAATTCTTATCCTTACAACCTTAAACTTTAATTCTTATACTTTAAATCTTATTCCTTACAACCTTAAACTTTAAACTAAATTAACCTTAAATTCTAAACTAAACCTCGTGCACTTTTGAACCTGCTGCACCCAGCTTGTACGCCTTTTTTATCCCGTTAACGGTCCTTACCCAGTAAGATTTGAACCTGCTGCACCCAGCTTGTACGCCTTTTTTATACCGTCGACGGTCCTTACCCAGTAAGATTTGAACCTGCTGCACTCAGCTTGTACGCCTTTTTTATCCCGTTAACGGTCCTTACCTCAGTAAGTTTTTAACTGAATACACACCCACCAACCTTTTCTTATCCCGATCTCATTAACGACTATCAGTTACGCATACGGTTGGTGCATCCCTGGAAGCCTATTCCGTAGGTGAAAAACACTGAGAGTATTCAAAAATAGATGATATACTCACTGGGCTGCGCAATTTCACTTAGGCAAAACAAACCCAGGGATTGTCCCGCCGTCTACGCACTGTCTTATTCGTCACGAGATCCCATCCTCGTCGCCAAATGTGAAACTAAAAAAATCGTCTCAGTACCTTGGTTGGGGTTTCTGTTCACAAATATGTGACTCGGGTGTGTGATTCAAACAAGTTTATTTAGCATTCATGAAGCGGTGCACTAAGTTGCTACAGACTCTCGTCCGTCTACTACTAGTGCACACCAACTACTAGTATACACACATCTTTATACAGTTTCAATTCTTTGTCTACCATATATGGGCATGGTTATACATTAATTACCTTATTTGGTCAGCAATATATGGCCTTGCAGTTGTCTTACAGAAACATCATGGCCTAGGAGTTAATGAGATATAGGCCAACTTCATCTTACAACAAGATAAGCATACAGACATCATGGTCTGGGAGTGAATGAGTTATAGGCCGGCTACATCTTACAACAAGATAAGCATATAGACATCATGGCCTGGGAGTGAATGAGTTATAGGTTATAGGCCGGCTACAGCTTACAAGTATAAGATAGCCTAAAAGCAAGATGATAACGAAGCCTAGAGCTTTACAATTATATCATAGCCTTGGTATGCCTGCCAGACACCCTTATGGCCCCTGTTATTCGCATCTTTCTGTAACAGGCTCACAGGTGTCGGCTAGAGGTTAAATCAAAGCGTAGTACAGGTTTGCAAGTAACTATTATGCGTAACGTACGTACAGGTTTGCAAGTAACTATTATGCGTTGCGTAGCAGACGAGCAAATAACCACTATTCGTACATGGCAGACGAGCAGACTTCTCATTATGACCAAGCAGATTAATTTTAAATTGCATGTCCTCACCTTAAACAGTCTCTACAATCTTGAATCACTCGATCTCTGTAACCTCTTGTAATCCGACTCCCTGGCCTGTCCCTCATCATGCCAACTTCAATATGTTTCATGCCTTCTCACAGGTAGGCAAACCCTGAGCCCAACCTCTTCCATTATCCCTTTGCCTCGTCCCTTAATAATCCCTAAAAAAAAAGGTAATTTCAATCCATGACTGTTTATGGGACACTGCTGTGTATAATTGGCTGCCACATTTTACCCACAGTCAATTCACTTTACAGTATATTCTGTGAAGCGCTTTGAGATGTCAAGAAGACATGAAAAGCGCTATATCAAATGCAAAGATTATTATTATTTCCTTTCTATTTTCAAATCATGCCTGGAGACCCATGATTACACTTCTGACTATTGTGTAACCCCTTGTTACTAATAATAATCCTTGCATTAATCACGTTGTGCCTTATCATGTGGGCGAAACTTCTCAAAATGCATTACAGGATATACTGTAAAGTGGAGTGAAAGTAGGAGAAAATTGTAGGAATTATAGAAAAAAGGGAGTACATCTGTAAATGGTTGAGGGGTGATTGCAATGCAATGTCCCAACTCTGTCCTATATACCTTGCTTTCTGCCCAGATCAAAACTGGTTGAAATCCATCTGTAAAACCTTGCTCCATCTACATCTGAGACAAGGCATTTGCAGAGCTGGATTTGCAAAGGATTCCTAACTGTTGAATCTTGCTGATAACCGGATGTTGGTCAAATTAAATCACGGAAATTTCATTCTAACATCACTCCGCTTGTGGGTTTACGGAAGACAGATGGCATGATGCCAATCATGTTCCTGGCAGGAGTCAATATCCGTGGCTTTTGTAAACCCTACTAGTTTCTTCAGCCCATTTTGGGTTGAAACAATCTGGAAGAACTTTTTTTTTTGCTTTTCACCATCTTATCTTTTGCTGTAAAAGTAATAATAATCCTTGCACCTGATATTGCACTGTTCACATTGGGGGTTATCTCAAAGTGCTTTGCAGAAATTACTGTAAATTGTATTCATTGTGTTTTGTAGATGAATGGAGTAGTCAATTTGCACATATCAATATCTCACAAGACGATGAAGCGAATGACCAACTTGAACTGAAATTTTGAAATGAAATGAAAACTCATTGAACTCAGAAAACTGAAGGGGCTTTTGTTAATATCATTACTTTGTGATTGAGATCGGGATGATATCCAGAAGACTTTCTGAATTACATATGTACTTTTAGGAAAGATCAATCTAATTATCTTCCTGTTACCACTATCTCCAGGGATGTGGAGTAAAAACAAACGCAAGGAAGACTGGTAGCTCAAAATAGCAGAAATAACTAAATAAATAGTCTGCCAAATGATTTGCAGGTGTCAAACTAGATCAACATCTGCTAACAACTAAACTCATAACCCTATTATTTGCCCAAACATTCCAGTGGCATCTCTTTAAGGTTTATGCAATGAGATCAACTGCTGATCTGGGACCAGAGATGTTCGTATTAAAGCATCTGTTACTTTTCCACTGAATTTGAATATTGCACTGTTTGCTGATATGGGCCTGTGCCTATACAATAATTCAATTCAATTCATTAAATTCAAGAATGTTTTACACTTTTGAGAGATCTTAAATTTTAATTAAATTTATATAGCACCTTTCACATTGGGAGGACACCTCAAGGTGAAATAGCCTTAATCCTACATTGGAATTTCAGGTCTATAGTGTCTATTCTATATGTTAGAATGCTTTAGTTTTGACTTTCAAACCAATTTAATTCAGCAGTTTGGAGCCACACAAAATCGCATGAATCCCATCCTGATTTTAGTTTAATCAGCTAAAACTGTATAGCTTGCCATTGAAAGCACTGTCTGGCAAAACTTTCCCATTACTTGTGCAAGGACAATCCTATTCTGAAAGGGCAATGTTGACAGTGGGAAGAATCCCTACCCTCAATGACTGGTCTGCCAGTTAAAATTCTACTAATGATCCAGACCTACTAAGCTGTCATCAGTTGTATGGAGTGTTGTGACCAGCGTAGCTCAGGAACTGGACTTCTAAGAACACCACAGAGAGTTGACTGAACTCCAATGTATTGCTTTAAGGACATAAGTGGTAATTGAATATGGATGATGCAAGGATAAAAGGATTCTGGGAAAGTGACTGGGCAGATTTGAAAGAGTTTCAATTTGATTTGTAAAG
This sequence comes from Hydrolagus colliei, assembly GCA_035084275.1. Lineage (NCBI taxonomy): Eukaryota > Metazoa > Chordata > Chondrichthyes > Chimaeriformes > Chimaeridae > Hydrolagus > Hydrolagus colliei. Next base: position 23,212,491 of record CM068744.1, on the reverse strand, counting down.
TTGGATTAAATTACATTACACCGCGTACCTCCCTCAACGCCCAAAAGACAACACCAATGCTTGAAATCAGAATGAGCAGTTTGATGGAGCACTTTAGGAGACCATTCATTTTGGCATTTTGTGGGCCAATGATTGACTGAGCAGAGTTGCACTAACTGGAGCATGAATCACGTTTACTGACACACTTATTGTTACATATTAAATTTATAATATTCAACAAAAACAGTGACAAAGTTAAATTTGTATAGTGCCTTTCATGTCGGCAGGACATCCCAAGGCACTTGCTTTTGATATTACGGGTGTATGTATATATAATGGCTGAGTTGGTAACATTCTCATCTTTGAGTTTGAAAGTTGTGGGTTTATTCCCCACATCTGGGGTTTGAGCTCTACCGATCCAAACTCCGTGACTCCATCTCCCCCATCCTCGCCTGACTCCATTGGCTCCCCATCATCCAGAGGATCCAATTCAAGATCCTGGTCCTCACATTTAAAGACCTCCACAACCTCGCCCCACCCTACATCCGTGACTTCCTATCCCCTTACCAACCTGCCCACAAGCTCCGCTCAGCAGGCTCTGGCCTGCTCCACGTCCCCCGACCCACCCGCCCCACTATTGGCGGGCGAGCCTTCAGCCACTCTGCCCCCAACCTCTGGAACTCCATCCGGCAGTCCCTCCGCCTCGCCCCCTCTCTGGCTTCCTTCAAGCCTCACCTCAAAACTCTCCTCTTCGATGGACCCATCGGCAAATCCTAATCCCCCCATTTCCCTCCCCCTCTCCCTGTCCTCAGCTTGGCTCTGAAGCAGTGACTATCCAGCGCCTTGGGACATCCACCTGATGTGAAAGGCACTATACAAGTTTAATTTTGTTGTTGTTGTTGACCTTACAATCCAGACAGCTACTTCAGTGCACTGCATCAGTGTGCTACATTGTCATTGAATGAGATGCTAAACCAATGTTCCATCTCTCTGTTCAGGGAGACATTAAAGATGTCATGGCACTATTTGAAATGAAAAGGAAATTTCTCTTGGTGTGCTGCCAACAATCCTCCATATAAAATTGGTCATTCACTTCACAGCTATTTATGGGACATTGCTATGTTGGCTGCCATGTTTGCCTTCAATTGCACAGTCAGTGCACTTAACAGTAAAATACTGTGAAGTGCTTTGAGACATCCCCACAACATGATAAGGCACTATATCAAATTGCAAGGATTATTATTATAACATTGAAATGTTTCAAAGCACTTCACAAGATATTGTCAGAAAGGGAAGCAACTGTGGATTTGTGGGCATATGCAACAATCAATTTTCACACAACAATATGCACATTCAAAAGATAAGAACCAGTTTTTGTGCGGAAATATACCTTAAACTTATTGGATTTGGGAATATAAGTCTATGCAATATATTAATGATTTCACCATCTGTTTTGGGATGATTTTCATTTGGGAAATAGTTCACATTTTGCTTCTAGACACGCATTGTGTAATTAATCAAAGTTTGTTTTCCTGGCACATGGGATTTTCTCATAAATGCTTCAATATATTATCACTAGCTGAAAATTCAGATGGCTCTGATGACAAAAGTTGATTTGTTTATACTCTGCATTTAAGTATAAAATAACTGTTTTGTTTGTGTGTTTTCCTGTTTGTTTCTTTGAAGCATTCTAACAGAATTCATGGCTTTCAAGTTGTGCACAGTAATTCTTCACTGATAAGGATATTTCTGGTTTTAGTCTCTAAATCTTAAACCCTGTATTTTAGCAGCTTTTACTCTTACCAAACCAGGATGTAAAGGTACTTTGTTATATAATTTCACATTAACAGAGAGCTCACATAAGGCATCTCTGTAAGTGCAATAAAGAGGATCCAGCTTCAAAGATATATTGGTGATATATTGGGGAATGAAGACTAGGTGTACTTTACAGATTTTGTTGTTGTTGTTGATACTTAGTCAAATATAAATTTAAACATCTGTATAGATTTTTATATAAATATAAATTGATGTAAATCACAGAAATAGGAATATATTGAAGGAAGTTTCTCCCGGTATCCTGATAAACAATTCTGCATAAAATTGGCCGTTTACTACATGGTTTTGTGTAGAATTGGCTGCTGCATTCACCTACGAATAAACTTCACTTTGAAGTAAAATACTATGGTGAAGGGCTATAAGACATCTTACTTAGAATGACATAGAATATACAGCACAGAAAAGACCATTCCACCAAATTGGTCTTTAACAGTGTTTCTGCTCCACATTAGCCTTCTCATGCCCTTTCTCAACTAAGCCTATCAGCATAACCTTACACAATATTCCTTTCTCACTCATGTACTTATGTAGCTTTCCATTAAATGCATCTATGCTATTTGCCTAACTACTCCTTGTAGTAACAAGTTCCAAATTCTCACCCCTCTGGGTAGAGAAGTTTCTTCTGACTTATCTATTTGATTTGTTGGTGATTATTTTGTATTTATGGCCCCTGGTTTTGGTCTCTCGCAATAGTGGAAACATCTTCTCTATATTTACTCGATCAAAACCATTCATAATTTCAAAGACCTCTCCTCTTTCATCCACTTTAGTGGGACAGAACTTGCATGATTCAAGTCCTACTTTTCCAACCACCTCCATTTTATATCGCAAATTATTTATCCTCCTGCTCCTGCCAAGTTCCTTGTGGGATACTCCAGGGATCCATCCTTGGCCCTCTTCAGTGACATCCGGAGACATTGGGTAAACATCCACATGTATGTGCATGACATGCAAATCTACTCCTCCAATAGCAATTCTAGGTCCATAGATATATCAGCGCATATGTCAGACATTAGGGCTTGGAAGAGTGCAAACTTCCTGCAACTGAATGTGGATAAGATGAAAGTCATACTCCTTAGCTCCCATCAACGTCTTCACTCCTGTGGATCTGAAGTCCACAACCTCCCTTACACTCACCAAACCAGTTGCTCTATCTACCCGTCTGGTTCGACCCTAGCTGTCCTTCCTCCACCCATCCGGTCCTGACCAGGACTGCCTTTCTCCGTCTCGGCTACATTGCCCACCTCCAACCCTAACTTAACCCAAATGCAGCTGAAAACCGCGTTTGTCACCAACATCCTGCTCGTCCCTCGTACCCTCCACCCCATCATTGGGGATCCTGCTTTCAGCCACTACGCTCCAAAACTCTGGAACACGCTCGCTCATCCGTTCTGCCTTGCCGCCTTCCTCCGCTTGTTGAGGTCCCACCTGAAAACCTTCCTCTTCGACCATGCTTATGGCCACCTCCCCCGCTCCCATCCGACCACCATCATTCCCCAGCTCACCACTGTTAAGTGCTCTTAGATGCTACCCTGATGGAGGGTGATTGCATAAGCTATTCATACCTACATCTTTCGCCCTTCTCACTTCACACCCCTCAACCTCTTTTCCACAAACCGCGGCTATTCTTTTAGTCACTGATCCCCCCAAATCTGGAACTTTTTGTTTCAATCCCTCTGCCTTTCCCCCTCTTTACTCATGGTCGGATCACATCTGAAGACCTTCCTCTTTCATTGCAATCATCTCTCATTTCTCCCCAGCTCGGTGTCAAGTACAGCCAGTCAGATTTTTTTCCTTCTAGCATGGGAACTAGATAGAGCACTCCCTTTGTGCTGGCTGATTTTGTGTAGTTACAGTCTCACTATAATGAGGTGGGATTTTACGGATCTCTGACAGCACACTGTAATGGGGGCTGCACTTTATGTGTCCCTGAGGATTTACAGATAACTAATCTGTGTTGCAAAAGCAAACAATACTTCCTTTTTACAAAACCATGGGGACATCGATCATGAAATGCTCAAATCCCTTCTGATCATGGAACAATGGAAATAGGAAGTCCGTTGACCAGACTTAGGAGAACTCTGCTCCATCACATTAAGGCCCCAAAGAGATGGCATGACACATTTCAGATCACCAGCAGTTGTGAATTCTGTTACAAATACCATGCTTTAGATCCTGATAGCAACACTGTGCATCTGTAAATATTGCAATGTCGAATAATGGTAGGAAGTATTTGTTGGACTGGTAGATAATAACAATAATTATTTCATTTGATATAGTGCCTTATCATGTTGTTGGGACATCTCAAAGCACTTCACAGAATATACTGTAAAGTGAATATCACTGTATATTTGGGGAGGGGGGATTGGGGTTGCAAAATGCTTTGAGAGACAATTTCAGAGCATTTGGGGACAATTCAGCTATAATTCCTCTTTACCAAAATATGGGGCACAAATCAACACCAACAACTTGGAATTGATTTTGAAAGTTATACTGTTACTGTTTAGTTTTATATCGTTTTAAAACTAGGACATTCACATATCAAAAATGTTGGCCGAAAACCAATTAGACTGCAAGCTATTTGATTCCTAATGCAAGGCAAAATCATTTGTTTACAGAATGTGGTGAACATCAAACATTTAATGTTGATTCCTGACTATGATTAGAAGGGATTTAAGGATTGAATGAACAATGTCCCCATATTTTGGTGAAGAGGAAGTATATCTTGAATTGACCCACAAATGCTTTGTAATTGTCTCCAACTCTAAATCCCAACCCACACTCATTGCTCTTGTCATTATGCTTTGATGCTCATGTCCCAATCCGTAAAGTACACTATCAGAGATCTAGTCTTCATTCCCTACGTGATTTGTCTTCACCCACTCACTACTCCCACTCATACTATTCCCTTCTCCTCATGTGACGATCTCCCTTCCTCTTGAATGTATTTACACTATTTACATGGGAGACAGGCGAGGAGGGTTTTGGAGTAGTCTAGCCAATAGGTGACAAAGCCATGGACCAGGATTTCGAGGGCTTTTGGGGTGAGTTATTGATGGAGATGGGCAATGTTGTGGAGATGGAAGAAGGTTGGTGAGGGACTGGATGTGGGGAAGAAAGGATAATTACTAGTCCTTTCACAAAACACGAAAAAGATAATCAATTTTCTTCACTCATTTTGACTTTTGGGTGGTTGAGAAGGTTCAGTGGGAAGAATGAATAGATTGCTATTATTTCTGTAACATTCTATGATTGTATGAAACTCGAGCTTTAAAACCTGTGAATTGAGGAGAGGAAAACTGAGGAAAATGGGGAGCTCCACACTCTTGGGGTCCTGGGAAAGTATGTGCTTATAAATGGAATCTGACAGCACCAAAGGTCATTAATTTACCCGCAAGTGAAGCATAATATGTGCTCACTCCCAAAGGTTGATAAATTTACTGACCGGGAAAATACCTTTCCTCTTGGAACAAGAACTTCCTTTGTAACATCACAAGAAACGTTGGGATGAAGAAAGCTCATTGGCTCATTTGACCTCTTCCTTCTGGAACACCCACCCTCACATCATCCCATCACAACATCTTTTTTTAACGAGGCCCGTGTGTCCTGGCCTCAACCACCCTTCCCGGTAACCTTTTCCAGTCAAATTAGTAACGAGGCAAAATATTGATTTCAAAATAAGGAGTCTTCAGCCCCTTTGATCAAAAATATTAACCTTTAATCCTGCATAAACTGCCAGTAAAGGCTTGTCTAAAGTAACTGGCCTATATTTGCATTTTATTGGCTCCTGGGCTTTTTTTTTGCTTTTTACTCTTTTAAAATTTTACATTTGTCACAAACTGTAACAATTGCACCATCGATAGAAACGGATACAATCTGAACATACCCCACCATTAAAGCAGCTCTATAATGTTACTCTGAAATAGAGAATTTATTTGAAAAAACAGGTTTGCTGTAAAGCTAATACTGTACGTAAATTGACAATTAGGGTTAGGGAAGCCTTACTGTATGAAGGATGATTGTGTATCTATTTATTTGTGTGAACTTACTTTGAATGTCCTATGGGCAGCTTGTAGTGAGTTATGTGAATTTTGACTGGACTCCAGATCTGAGGACAATTTCCACAGTTTTGGCCTGGATAACCTCACCCAAAATTTTTAATTTGAATCTCTTTAAAACATATCTAGCCTAAAATACCAGCAAGCATGTGACACAATGTAACTGCTGAACAGCCATTATGGTTTACAGCATTAGCAATTCAAATACCAGATTATGAAAAGAAGCTTTTTTTTGTATTTATTGACATGAATCAGGTTTTTGTTTTTGGTCAGTGATTACGTGGGTATCTAAAATGTGAGGTTAAATTTCCAGTGTAAATTCTTTTTGTTGTATTGAAGCTTATTACTCCTAATCTTTGTGCCTCGGAAATGTCAGATCGTCACTGAAAATAAAAGGAATCATTCTTCTCATAATTTAAGATGTTAATGTTTTTTTGAAAAAAAAGAGAATTTGCAAGGAATGCTTTTCTGCTGAAGACTGTCTTAAAAGACTTACCAAACATCCTCTGAGCAAAAAATATGTGGAGTGGAAATATTCTCTTGTTATTTGTCTTGAACTGTAAGAAGTCAAATGATAAAGCGCTTCAATGGAAGGCTGACATTTCACAAAGTCTTAATAATGATAATCTTAGGCTGTAAATCAGAAAATTGGTTTGGATAAAGAAGACCCTTCAACCCATCTGATATTATTACTTCAAAATATCCCCAACCCGCAACTCATCCCCCCTGCGTTTCGCCCACAAATATACACTGGACAATATATTCAGTAAAGCACTTTGAGATGTCTTACTGGTATGATAAGGTGCTATACCACTAAAAGGATTATTATTCTCTAAAACTAGGGATTGTTCTCCTTGCTCTCTTGTGCACTGGCCATCAGAGTTGGACACCCTCCTTATATCTTGGTGACCGCAACTGTATGTGATACTCTAGATGTGGCCTGACCAGAACAGTGTGTAGCTGAAGTCGACTTCTAGGATTTTCTACTTAACTGATGTAGGACTAGAGCCCATCATCCTGTTCCTTGTTGATTGCTTCCTCACAGTATTGAAGTGATGAGCAATGCATCAACCAATACCTGTAGATCTTATTCATTCAGTTTTCTACCCAATGCAGACCCCTGAGGCACCGCAAATAATACTTTTTGACTGAGGTTTGCTATTAACTACTCTCTGCTTCCTTCCCTTCAGCCAATTCTGAAGGTGTGTCCATGACTTGTCCTTGCTACCCAGTGACTTAAGATCATTAATGAGGTATTTTGTTAAACACTGTTTGGAAGTCCCAGTACACTGTGTCACAGTCCTGTGGTTTGTGAAATTTAAATTTTAAGTAGTCAATCAGGGAAAGCCAGTGTGATGCAATTAATGGGGTTGAAAATGCGCTCAAATGAAAGACCATAGTATAGATGGTTTGAACTGTAAAAGAGCCTCAACACATCAAGTACATCTCATGGAGGGAACATTGGATTGACACTGATATTCCCATTACTGATCTGTGAAATCACTACCAGAATGTTGGGTGGCAGATGGATGGTTTAAAGAGGACAGCCTGTGCCTGAGGAGTCTTTTCTTCACACAGTCATGTGGAGACTCTGTTTATGTTCCCTCAATCCCTCTCCTCACACAATACAATTGCAGCTATAATAGTAGAATTTGCCATTTCCTAAAAACAGACTTCTTCACATACTCTGCCAAACCCACAAAGCAGATCTCAGACTCACTGCCTGCTGGGACGATGATTAAAACCCCACATGCAAAGAGAAATTCCACCTGGGTCTAGATTTATTCTATCTATGTAACGTATCAGGGGGCCCAAAATTTGGCAAAATCTTAAATCAATCCTAATTTTAAAGCCCGTCTTCAGGACGTTATTTTAAGAACTATGGAAAAAAACAGCTTCAAAGCTGAGACAGAATTCAACAATTTGCCAAGTTTCTCGCATTCTGAAGGGCTAAGAATATCTGGAGCCAGGTGGAATTTTTATTCCTATTTTGTTGGTAAGCATAAGAGGTAGCATAAAATTCCTCCTCAAATGAGTACCTGAATTGCTCTTCGTAACACAATTGTTGTTAACCATTTCATTTCTCACTTGTGCTGATAGGAGCATGCTTGCAATTCGGAATCCATTGTATTTACCATCAAAACTAAACTACCATCTGATATTACTCCAAGAGGATTAACATCAGTACATGGTTAATAAACGTCATGGAAGTCTAAAAAAAGAAATCGAACAACCACCACCTTTATCTGAGAAAATAAAACTATGATTTCAAAAGATTTATCCAAGATCAGGAGTCATATCACAATAATAATAATCTTTACATTTGGCATGGCTCTTTTCACATCTGAAGGATGTTTCAAAGAGATTCACAAGATATACTGTAGATATATATATATAAATATACTGTATAAACAGGATATATAAGTGTAGCAACTGTGTATTTTGTGGGTGAATGTGGCAGCCAATTCTGCAAACAGCCATGGAGTGAATGACTGATTTTATTTGGAGGATTGTTGACCAGGATACCGAGAGAACCCCTCTTCTCTTTTTGAATAGTGCACTGGTACATTTAAAATGCACCTAAAGAAGGAAGAGGGAGGGTTGGCTTGACGTCTCACTCAAAAGACAGCACCTCCTACAATACAGAACATCCCAGCACCGCTGCCTTGTTGCGATGATCCTCCCATGCCAATGTTGAGTTAGGAGAATTAAGATTTTGTCCCAGTGATTAATACAATACAATTATATTTACATAGCTCTTTTCACGTCAGGTGCCCCCTACTTGCCCGTCTGCAGATCGTACCTGAAGACTTTTCAACCATGCCTACAGTCAGTCCCTGTTCTCCCTGGCTCTGCATAAACTATACTATTGTTAAACAGCTCTTCGAGATGTCTCAATGACATGATAAGGTGCTATATAAAATAGAACGATTATTATTTTGGATTAAAAACTCCTGATCAGTGTCCGCTACAAGGCGGTGGTGGCCAACACACAGCTCAACCCCAGCATTGTTACTGGGTTCTTTATTATGTGTACCTCTCACAGCTGAATACAGATCACAGCCTTTGAGAAATGTTTTCTGATGATTTCTGCGCCATTCACTTTTTCAAACAAATACAGGGTATATACATTTTTTAAGATAGAGTGAGAGCACTAAATAAAAGAAACGTTAAAAGTCCATCATAATTGTTTTTGACCTTTACATTTTCAAAATACAAGACATCTGTGCGCAATTGGCTGCCGCTTTTTGCCCAGAAATGTACAGTTAATTCACTTGTCAGTATATCTTGTAAAGCATTTTGAGACATCTAGAAGATGTGAAAAGTGCTATAGCAAATGCAAGGATTCTTCTTCTTCTAATTATGATTACTATTATTCAATGGGCACATCCCAGAGATTAGCCTGTTATTTTTTCAGTGATGCTTTTCTTTCATCAATCAGTATTGTGAGTACAATTATATTTTCCAAAAGGCGCTGATGACGATAAAGATGACAACAATTTGTGCTGAGGGAGTGCCTTTCATGTAGGGAAAATGTTTCAAAACAATTTACAAAGATAAGACTGAATGGGCCCAAGCTGCCCAAGATGGTGGGGGATGGGAAAAGGGGTGGCAGGGAGTTAGTCGAAGGCAGAGTAAAATAACTAGTAATTAAATGGGCTTTGGTAGAGTTAAACTAATGGGGAGGGAGAATGAACTGCAGGGATTTGAGCAGATGGTTCCAAAAGACAAGGGCAAGGCAGCTGATAGTTCTTCCACCAGAGGTGGGACAGAGCTGGCAGGGGCATGAAGCAGTCCAGAGTCAATGGAGGGAGAGGCTGGCAAAAGTCAAGTCACAGAAGACAACAGAGAGATGGCAGGACAAGGCTGTAGAAGCATTTGAATATAAGAGTAAGGAGCTTTAAATTGATTGACTTGGGGTAAGGAGCCAGGTGGAGGCAGGCAAGGATGAAGTGATGGGCTTGAGGAACCTGGGGTAGGATAGTATGTGAGTTACAGAGTTCTGCATGATCTGCAGCTTGTGGAGGGTGCAGGTGAGGAGGATTTAAGCAGAGCATTGGAGACATTGAGAGACAGACATGGAGAGATTATCAGCTGTCTGGGGCTTGGGGGCTGGGGTGGGAGTACTGATATAGTGGCAAAGACAGGAGATGTTGCAGAGATGGAGGAAGGTGGACTTTGAATCTGGCAAAACGTTTAAAAGAACAAAATGGAAAGGTGTGCATAGACTCCATGAGTCAGAGTGAACAACCAGGGAGGTCAATGTAATAGGTAATTGAAGTGAGGAAGCATCGATGGAACAGATGGGTTTGTGGAAGAAAGCTACAAATCATCCTGTCTATCTGACAGACCTTCTGTCAGAACAGCAGTGGCCCTGGAGTTGAGTGGATCCATTCACAGGTCTAGTGTCCAGTTTAAATGAGATGTCATCTGCCTGTATCTAAAGTGGACCTGATACCTATGAATGATATCACCAAGGGAAACATGCAGATGAGGAAAAGGAGAGGACTGAGGATAGAGCCCCGCGGAACTCTTCATGTGACCCTGGGGAGGCAGGAAGAGATGCTGTCAGAGGAGATAATTACAAAGATTTAGAAATTTGCAAAAGAAACAAAACAATACAAAGGAATATGTAACCATAACATGTTTATAACGTGTAACATGTGAATTGGTTAAGTGTTACATATCATACGAATGATAGCAGGGTGCACATTGTGCAATTTTTGCCCGGTGAGCTCACTCAACCAAGGGTCGGTAAATGTACTGACAAGCATAAAATTACCTCCAATGTGGTGAAGTTCAGAGAGAGGTCCTGAAAGGAAGGATAGTATAACTGTAGGTTGAACATATGGACAAAATGAGAGAACAACGTCTATGATAGGGAAACAAAAATAACATCGCCTTTACTGTTACAGCTTTCATATCAGCAGGATAGATCAAAGTGCTTTGAAAACAAAGATGGAAAACTGAGGAGAGATGGCTGAAAATAACCCACTGAGTGGAACCTTACTTGAATATTCAATAATCCTTACGTCACTAATCATTCCCAGTGGTGCCTGCTATTCCTCATTTATTTGGCTTAATTTAAGGGTCATCTGTTTGTAAACCTCTGACTCTCAGGTGGTGTTGACATGATCCCCTGAAGCTGGAAGATTGTAATATATCTGGACAGAAAACCTTGAAAGGAAGGAAGATTGTTTAAACAAAAGTGAAAAGGTTACTCATGATTATCAAGCAAGCCGACTGTTTGGCCTTGACAAAAGAAGTAGACCACAGTAGGCAGCTGCTGCTAAAGTCTCATTCTAAGTGTTGCAGATGAAACCAAGGTAACATCCCTTATGAAATTCAACCCCTGCAAGTTTTCCTTTCCTGTCTCCACTGTCTACATTTGCTTCTACAACAAAAGTCTAGAATCAATAATAATAATAATCCTTGTATTTGATATAGGACCTTATCACATCTTCAAGATATCTCAAAGCACTTCACAGAATATACTGCAAAGTGAATTAATGGTATATTCTAATCTTAGTGTTAATGACAAATACTTTGAATCTTAATAATAATAATAAGATTCTTTACATTTGATATAGCGCTTTCCACATCTTATCGACGTCTCAAAGCGCTTCACAGAATATACCATAAAGTGAAATGACTGTATATTTGTGGGCAAAACCTCATTCCACAGTTTGGAAAATTCTTAGATTTGATCTTAATTTGAAAGGATGCTTTCCATTGTACAAACCTGCACAAACTTAAACTTAGGACCTTAAGGCTAAGCATATAAAAGATGTTAGGGCCTATAAACAGAATATCATTTTTTCACCTTATGCGTCTACAAAAACATCAATTGCATTATACAACTCCACTTGCCTGGGCACTACAATCAGTGAAAGAAGTGTAGCTCTATGATGATGGTATGGGTGATGATCTACTTTTACTGACCTCTCCCCCAGTCCCTTCTCATCTTACCCAGGCTTCATTGCTCAAACCAAATGACCCACAAAGAATTGTGAAAACTTTAAATTCTTGCAATAGTGATCATAATCTCTAGACAGGTGCGAGCTCTTTGCAATGAGGCTGTGACATTTTGTTAAATGCAACTATATATTTTTGCACCATTTAGAAGATTGTATTCAATAACTGTCCTTTGAATAAAAATATTTCTCAGCCTGCCATACTCATAGCGTTTGTTGGCTGACCAATTTCTGATATCAATGTATGGATACAATGTGTGTTCAATCACTTCTCACTATGAACCTTACCCCAACTAAACAGCCGCTAAGAGATACCAGCTGCCTGCACCCATGGATGAAGAAATTTCAGATGATGGTATATCTAAGCTTATTTCATGTTAGATTTAGTGCAGAAAGGCATTGAAAGAGGTCTACAAGTTGCCTTTCTCCCTTGGATCCGAGGGAGAAAGAGTCCTTGGAGATCAGAAAAGTTTATTGGAATGACAACAAATTTATATCCTTAAAGACAGTGAAGTAATGGTCTGGATTTTCTCATCACTTCGGCTCCCCTTCAGAAAAAACCTGGACTAATCTTTGCCTTCAATGGTAGTCTCCTACTCAAGTCTTACTACCTTCTTTTACCCTCAGTAAACTCACATGGAAATTGTAGGTAAATTCTCTTCTTTCCACGAGTGTTCTCAGTGGTGGAATGCTGCAAGAATTCCTCCTTGTTGGCATTTTCTGTGACCGAGCTTTTAGCCTTTCACTGGAACTCACTTCCATAATGTCTGTATCTGTGTGCAATTGGCTGGTGCATTTCGCCCACAAATATACAGTCCAAATCTAAGAATACATTCTCATCTGTGAAGTACTTTGAAATGTCTAGAAGGTGTGAAAAGCGCTATATCAAATGCAAGGATTATTATTATTATCTTCTTTCCCCACCTTCAAAACCAGATAAATTGACAACTTCGTCTTTTCACTACAAGTTGTGTTTTTGTTTTATTGAGGGAGAGAGATTGTGAGAGTGTTGCTAATAAATGGATGTGTTCTCTATTGGTCCGTATCCCACTTTTCACCATTGTTTACTCATGTCCACATTAGCAAATACAGCCATACTGTCCCCACCCACCCCCACCCACCCAGTACTGGAAGTTGAAAGAAATAACAATAACGTTTTAGGTATTTATCCTGAGATTTTAATTCATTTGATCTGTACAGTTTCTGATATAATCCAGGGTCTTTAAATGTTCAGTATCGTATTCCCAGAGGTAAATACACAAATGCTGTGTTTATACTGCTCAAGTGTGAATGAGCTGCTCCTGATTCCACCATCCTCCAGGTGTTGCCAGGAACAGGGCTCCAGAACAATTTGTGATGGCTCAACCACAATACATGCTGTTTGTTTTGTGGTGAAACAACTCCAAATATTATAGCTGTTTGCTGTAAAATATAAATACAAACACAGCATAAATCATAGTAAAATATTAATCAAGCCTATTTATGCACTGGCTCCCATGCTTTGATGATATGCTCATCCTGTAATCTATAGTCTGCATTTATCCAACACAACCGCCAATTACAGTGAACAGCATTTATGTGATAGGATTACTATTGTAATAACACCTCATCAGTCATGTAAAATTAACTTGTCTCAAGACAGTCCAAATCATCTCACATGTCCTATTAGTAGAAAAAGCAATCTAATGCTTGATAAACTCTGTTTTATGAATTGAATGACATGAATTGAAATTCTCAAATTATATTCTCTGTCGTCTAATCATGTTCATGATTGTTCTTTTGTGTCAGCCTGGCTCAGTGTGTTACATTCTCGGAGTCAGTAGTTGGTAGGTTTAAGCCCCACATCAAGATTTGAAACCCATTTATTCTTTCCTGACACTTCAATGCAGTGTGTAGTATTGTAGTATTTTTTTTCAAATGAAATATTAAACCAAAGGTTTTACTTGTCTATTCAGGAAGACTTTAAAGATCCCATGGCAATACTCGAAAACAAATGGGAGGGTAAACAATCCCCCCCAAATAAAATCAGACAATCACTTTGTGTTCAAAACCACTTGCTCTCTGGCACCTCTCTACCTTTCCAACCTCCTCATTCGCCAATCCACCACTCAGAGCCTCCACTTGACTGACACCAGCCTCCTGCTCATCCCTCACAGCTTCTGCCTGACCATTGGAAGTCATGCCACTACTCCCCAAATGCTTGAATAATACTCTCCCTCAATCCCTCCACCTTGCCCCTCTCTCCCCAATTTCAAGTCCCAGCTGAAAACATTCCTCTATGAGTGTGTTTATGTCCACCTTTCCCTAACCCCAACGTGTCCATCCCCCCACCACCCCCACCCCCCCAAGCACAGATTCAGACGGTGCCACTGTTAAGCACTGTGAAATGCTACCTGGCGTGGAATGGTGCTATATATGTACAAATTGTTGTTGTTGGTTGGCTAATTGTGGGACACTGCTGTGCACAACTTCACTGTAGTATTTGCCCATGTAATGCACAATCACTGCACTTTACCTGTAATTACCTTTGTATTTCACAATGTCTACTGCTGATAAATTTGGTTAAGAGTCAGACCTGACACAACAATAGCAGAATTACATTTACAGGGTATCTTTCATATCGGAAAAACATCCCAAACTTCCTCTTTTGAGTCCTGAATGACCTTATGTGCATTTCCAGCAGTTTCTGTTGTTCATTTCTTCTGTATGTATTAAATGACTGCTAATATCGGCACAATCCAACAAATTGTACAGGGTGTAATGGATAGCTAGGAGTAATTACAAGGAACAAATATCTTCTAAGGGTTCAAATGGCATCAATGCTTGCCACAGAGAAATATGAGCTGTTTATAATTGTCACAGTCTGAACTCCCATGAAATTACAGCTTTAAAACCATTACCATGAGATCTATCTGTTTTATAACATGTTACAGAGGTTCATGGAGTTACATGAATTGATAGTCCAGTGTGTGAGCTTGCTCTGCAGTACTTCCAATGATAGACCAGCTAGCCTAGTTTATTAGCAGGACCTGAAAAGGCAGACCAGTCATTTGGGGCAGGTATTCTTCCCACTCAGCAACCCTGCAAGACAAAGCCCTAATGGGCAGAGTGGACCTACCTCAATCCTGTGGTCCGGCTAATCAGTGCCAAATACTATCTAGAATTAGAAAAGCAGGGTGAGTACCTCCAGAAAAAACATGCATTGCATTCCAGGCATAGAGAAATTTCCATTTGTAGGTGGCTTATATATGTGGAGGCCTCAGTTGGTTTGAATAATCATACTTGGTGAATGGTTTTTGCGTATGTCAGACACCTGGCTGACCAAAACAAAATTGACTCTGTTATAACCCTACCTCATAATCACTATATGTTATATAAAATCAATACAATGCAATGTCATTAGTATTTCAGACAATCTACTATCACAAATAAACATCACGAAGGAATAGTGGAACAGAAAATACTGATGGTTCACTGTTTGACGCTGATAAATTAATCCTGATAAGTAGCTTATTGGCATTGAATCAAATTTATCCCTGGCAGAGCGTTTTCTAAAGAGTTTACGTGTGATATATTTTCACACGGAGGGTAGTTTACAATACAATATTTTATTTCTAACAGGAGAATGTGATTCTCCAGAGGGCAATGATGGCAGTGTGTTGGGAGCATTATTGTTTTTTGTAGTAATAACAATCCAGTGGGACATCTGCTGCTTTTACATAATACATATTTAACATCGAAATATTATGTTTTACAGTTTTGTGCTTTGTCCAACTTCTTTGTGTACACATGGACCTCCAGTGCCTTGCAAACATGCACGTACAGTGAGACAGGCTAGAGGGTTAGAATCACTAGGATAAAATTAGGAATAGAATGAACCTTTGACATTCAAATACTAAAGATTAGTATTCTTGCCCTAAGAGAACAGAAATTTCACATCAACAAAACAGGAAACCTAGACCTTGAGAGGGAGCTGACACCTGTTGATAGTGATGGAATTTCCCTCAACCTATTTAAGCAATACTTTTTCTATCATATAGTTTAACACGTAGAAAGTTTATAACACAGGAGGCCATTTGATCCACTGGATCTGTGCTCACACCAAACTCTGCACTCTATCACATCAATCAGGCTCCACTGTTGCAAAACAAATCGAATTCAAGATCCTTAAATTTGACTACAAATCACTTCATGTCCTAGCTTCTCCCTAGGTCTCAAACCTGCTTACACCCAACTCAACTACTTTTTCCCTTCTCTCAGCTGGCTCCAGCAATCTACACAGCCTATCTTCCCTCTCCTCCACCGCAAGCAACCATGCTTTCAGACATGATATCCCGAAACTCTGGAACTCCCTCTCTTAATCCCTCCAATTTGCCCCTTTTTTGGCCCATCTTCACACGGCACCTGAAAACCTTCCTCTTTGACCATGCTTACCTCCCTTTCTCCCTGGCTCTGCGTTAACTACTATTATACATTCCTAAATAATACATTGTGTGAAAAGATCTATATAAAAGCATGCTGTTGATGGTGGTGCTGTTTATCCCAGCACAACAGACTACTCTATTCATCTTTCTTGTATTTTGGGCCTGCCCTTTAATACTTTTTCAGGTATTTATCAACTCTCTATTATAGGTTTGGCTTCAAAAGATATTTGTAGCATTCAACATGCTGGAAACCTTTTGTGTAAAGAAAAATTCTAGCCAGCAGGTTCACCTTAACATTTGTTCAGCTGAAATAATTGCTTGTAGATGAAAACAGAGCCAATTTGCACTCAGCAGTGCCTCACAAAGAGCTATGATATGAATGACCAATTTTATTTTGAGGCTTGAAACAAAAACAGAAATCGCTGGGAACATTCAGCAGGTCAGGCAGCATCTATGGAGAAAGGAAAAGTGAGTCAATGTTTCGGGTCCACGACCCTTCGTCAGACCCTGTTCTGATGAAGAGCTGTGGACCCGAAATGTTGACTCACTTTTCCTTTCTCCATAGATGCTGCCTGATCTGCTGAGTGTTCCCAGCGATTTCTGTGTCTGTTTCAGATTTCCAGCATTCGTAGTATTTTGCATTTTTATTTTGACGCTTGTTGCCCAGAAAATAGGAAGAGACTCCCTTCGGGTTTTTAATAAGTAGTGACATGGGATCTTTAAACACCCATCTGAACAGAACCTTGAACCAGTCAGCAACACCTCGGTTTAATGTTTCATCCAAAGGACATCTCTGTCAGCAGTGGTCCCGGTTGGCTCCCCCAGCACTGTACTGTATATAGACTATGAGCCGATGCCCAAAGCTTTAAAACTCAAAGTTGAGAATGGTCTGAACCAGATTGACACCTATCGTTGGAACGGAGCTGTCATACAGTTGCTTCTAAATATTGTAGATAGATCAGTGGTTGAATACTGCTGGGTTTCTAACGTGTTAACTTAAAGATGTACATTTTACCTTTCAAGTTAACAACATCACAAATAGCTTTAGAGTGTATCGTATGGACTGTTTCGTAAGTAAAATTTGCAAGTAAATTACATTGCTTTAGTAAAGAAATTGTATTTCCAATTTTACATTTAATTCTTATCTGTCTGAAATTCAGGATAAACCTGGCTTTAGTACGCAGCAATGTCCACTGAGGTTCCTTAATAGGGAATTTAAGTTGGGATTCCCTCTGCTGATCAAAAGTATGCTATACACATTGAAAGGTGAGTTAAGCCATATTAAGCAACCTTCTTAAGCAAGAAGGGGCAATATTAAGCAAGCCTTACAAGCAAGAGACTGGCGCGAAACCTTTGGCAAGTTTCTTTACTCCACATGCCTAGCAATAATCCCTAAAAAAAACAATAATAAATTGGTCACTTCAATTCACGATGTTGTGGGACACTGTTGTGCACAATTGGCTGCTGTGTTTCGCCCACATTTATACACCATATCAATTCACTTTACAGTATATTTTGTGAAGCACTTTGAGACGTCTAGAAGATGTGAAAAGTGCTATATGAAATGAAAGTATTATTATTATCATTATTATTTTAGAAACTAAAGATCAGTAAAATCCAGGGATCTTACCATGAAGAAGCAAGTTAAAAGTTACTTTCAGTTGGCTCAGTGGTTGCATAAGAGGTACAGAGTATAAACATGTGCATAAACGTCCTAGGGAAGGGAGGAGAGAGACATTGCTAAAAGCAAAAAAATCTGACCATGTGATAATCATCACTAGACATAATTCTGACATTGAATGTCCTATTTCTCACCTCTAGGATATTTATGTTGAGTTATGTGTGCTTCATCCTGTAATGGATAACAATAGTCAACATAAAGAGTAGTATCAGTCAAAGCAAATTTATGGAGAAACACAAACTGTCTTATCTATCTATCCAAATGGAATTGTTGAGGGCAGTATAGACAAAAGCTGATTCCATGCGTGACTCCCCTTAATTCCTGAGTTTTATCAGCATTCCTCCACTACCAGAGAAAGATGGTAGAGCTTTTTGTGCCTGCTCAATATCAGGTGTCAGATTGACTTCATTTATTGATGACTTACCTTGAGATCAGTTAGAGTAGTCAGTGATAAATGACTGTGCTTGTGAAGCCTGTCAGATCTCTTTAGAGGTAACACACCAAGTTCAGTGAGAGGAATGAGACAGTTCTGTGCAGAATTCATTCCCATGACCCACTGTTAACTCTTACTCCTCCGTTGGCTTTGAAGATTAGGTAGCATCATAATTGGTGACATGTTTTAACATTCAAGTCATTTAAAATTAGACATTGAAGCCAACAAATGACACAATCCAGGACACTGATAGTGATAAAGTGTGATTGTAAATACGCAGACCATGTAACGGGTACAATAAATTCTTCACTTTTGACATAAAAATAACAATACAAACACTGACTTCAATTCAAAAAGAAATCCTTTTCTGCGCCATGTTATTTTATGCAATCACTGGTCCATAATAATCCCACACTCCATAAATTCTGTGAAATTGTGTCATTTATTATTGCAAAGAACCATACTGAAACATATTATTAAATATGTTGTCCTATTTTCTGATCCTTGTAATATATCCTTCTACTGATTGGTTTTTATTTGCCAATGTGTTGCTTTCTGGGGGTTACACGAAGAATGTGGTCTGATATGCAGTATTTCTCAATTGGATTCCTTCAAAAGGATTCTGAGTCATACAAGTTCAGCTCCTTCAAGTAACTGGAAACTCATAATGCCAAACTCGAATTCAAAGCAATTTATATCCAGAGTGAATGCCCTGCATCTTACCAGGAATTCAAATAGGTTTCCTAATTAAGGAATGCTATTAAGAAGTACTGCAAATTTAGTCCCAATCTAATCTTATTGTTCAAATTATGATAGGTGGCCAGAATCTGAAAGGGAATCGGTAAAGAAATTTCTCCTTTATCCTGGAGAAGAAGGATAAACAAAATCAGGGAAAATATTTACATGTTTCTGTAAAGTGCTAGATGTGGCACAGACTTCAAAACTGATGACTTTGTGGAGCATAATCCCAAACTAAAGATAGTTCTTCTAGTAAGAATCGATCTATAATTGAATGCATATTCCTTTAATTCTTTTTCAGTATGATAGACACATACCACACATGTATTATGAATACATGATTGTAGCCAGGATATATGTACAGGGGTCAGAAACATTTGTTTGAAGTGGTATATGTGTTGGACGGGAGGAAAAAATCTTTGAGCGTAACATAAAATAAGCAATTGGAAAAGGAACAAAGGCAGGAAGATGCAACTTCTACTTCTGTGCAAATTGGAGTTCAAAAGACAGGATCTGTTGTAGGCCTCCGTCAGATGGGTTTTTTAAAGCAAAATATCCCTTCTGGATTATGCTTTAGGCAAGATTCTTTTTACAGTCTACTAGCATATAAATTCTTCCAAAACCACATAATGCTCTAGTTATAGCACACATGATGGCTGTGGAATTGCATCACTCTACAGCTTGCTGTGTGTTTCAGGGAGGCATGCAGACCTTTTGTACTTATATTGTGCATGAATTGCTTACCTCATTACATGCCTTTAGTAATGCATTTACCTCCATGCTCCATCAATCAGAAAGGTCGAACAGCGCAATCGATCGATAAATATTCCATGACCACTAAGGATGCACTTCAAAATCATAAACAGAACTGTGCCCAGTTTGTGCGGATTAAATGGATCCCTCCTCCCAATCCTCTTCCCACCCCCACTCCCTCTCCATATGGATCTCACCACCTCAAAGGACTCCATCTAGTGTCAAGGTTAAAATTCAGTGAAACAATGTTTGATAGGAAAGGCAATCCGTTGAGGCAGGGATTGGAAACCAAGGTGACTGTTTGAATGGGACTCTTGTTCATCATTAGAGCTACCAATTTAAAGTTAAGTGGAAAAGCTTCAGTTTCAATAATGGATTACAGATTAATAGAACTTTTTCTAGTAGTTAATATCTGCTTATCTTGATACTGATCAGTCCATGTTTGATCAGTAACACACTGTGAGAATAGCCTGTTGTAAAGTAAATGAGGTATTGTGGGTGAATATAATAGCCAGTTTCTTTACTCTTGGATCTTGGTAACCCAAATCTCAAGAAAGATTTCCAAATTGAAATGCAGACTTGGCAATGTTCATAAAAAAGGTTTTATTTATATTGATGTAATTTATCCTTACAATATTATATTAGAACAACAACAAATTACATTTGTATAGTGCCTTTCACGTTTGGGAGGACATCCAAAGGCGCTGGACAGACAATATTTTGGACCCGAACTGGGAGTAAGGATTGGGGAGGGTGGAAGACGGTTTGGGTGGGGGGACGAGGTTGATCAAAAGTACGGTTGAAGAAGCGGGCCTTGAGGTGGGTCTTGAAGGAGACAACGGATGGGGTGAGGCAGAGTGACTGCATGCTGGAGTTCCAGAGCATGGGGACTGAGTAGCTGAAGGCATGCTTGCTATTGGTGGAGCGGGCGAGGAGGGGGATGTGAAGCAGGCCAGAGCCTGCCGAGCGGGTGCAGATTTCAGGTTGGTAGGATGTTAGGAGGTTGCAGAGATAAGGGGGAGTGAGGCAATGGAGAGCTTTGAAGGTAAGGACCAGGATCTTAAACTGTACTCTGTGTGATGGGAAGACGTTGGAATCGGGTGAGATGGGGATGATATGGTCACAGAGCCTAGTGCAGGAGAAGACACCAGTTGCAGAGTTCTGGATGATCTGCAGGCTGTGGAGGGAGGAGGGAGGCTGACAAGCAATGACTTTACACAGTCAAGCCTGGATGTTATGAATGCATATAGCAGAGTTTTGGCAGCTGGCAGTGTGAGACCGTGGCAGAGTCGGGCAATGTTGCGGAGGTGGGGAAAGGCAGAGCAAGCAGGTCATGGCATGGATGTTGGGTAGAAAGGATAGTTGAAGGTTGAACAAAATGCAAAGGTTCTGCACTGGCTTACTGGATGGTGTGTGTGTGTGTCCATGGATGCTGCTCCTGAAGTGTGGAGGCGCTGACGGAATGCAATTAGGAGGACCTTGGCCTTGTTGTCAATCAACTGAAGAAAGTTGGCTCTCTTCCAGGACGATGTCTGTCAGACAGTCTGTCAAAACAGCAATGGTCCTGGAGTCAAGGGTGGAGGCAGAGATACAGTTGAGCGTCATCCGTGGACGTGTGGAAGTTGACCCCATGCCTGCTGATGATGTCACTAAGAGGGAGTATGTAGATGTTGAAGAGGAGAGGACCTAGGACAGAGCCCTGAGAAACGCCAAACGAAATGGCGCAGGGACTTCAGGAAAAAACGTTTGTGGAGATGAAGTGGAGGTATTGTGAGTGGTATGAACTGAACCATACATACAACCAAAAATACAAATAGTACTACTCAGCTGAATGTTCCTGATGATATTGCCCTTTCAAATAGATTTGCAACCTTTTTTTAATACAAGTCAAGTGCCAACTCACATCTTGTTAAATTAATGGAACCAAAAATTAATGTTTGATTTAGTATATCAAGTTTTGGAACAGAAGAAAATATTTCTCCAAAATAGACAGCTTAGTAAGAACTTGATCTCCAATGTTTCAAGTGATGAAACCATTGCCCAGTGTGACACTGAACTGAGAGAAAACTGAGCTATGAGAGTCTGACTGTGTTCCTGGTAGTCTGGTCTGAGTTAATTCAGCTCTAATGGGTTGGTAGTGGGTGCTACAAGTGGCCTCAAAGCTCTGCATTAGAGACAAAATATCAGCCAGGGTTCCTACTCTTGATCACTATCCAGTGACCTCTGTTGGAATGTGGTGGGTATGAAGGATTAAGCTTGACTGTGATTTTGTTCATGGTTGAACAGACATTTGACACTCACTGACTTCATTAAGAATAAACACTTAGGTGAGGTACTGGAGGGAGATCAGTATCTGTGGATCTCATGTGTAAGCCACCACTTCAAAACATGTCCAAAAGTCTACCTCTTTGCTGTCTTGTGACATGAAACATGCTATGTAGGTGTAATTTGTTGTTGTTGTTGGCATATTTGTTAATTTTTGAAAATCTATATATCCCATTTCCCACCCTGCTTAGCTTCTATTCCAACCTCCTTGGTTGGCCAACAAAATAAATGTTTCTTGATCAAATATTTAATAAGAATCATAATAAGAATCCTTGTATTTGATATAGAGCCTGATTACTTTGTTGAGATATCTCAAAGTGCTTATAGAATATACTGTAAAGTGAATCGACTGTGTATTTTTGGGTGAAACACTGCAGCCAATTGCACACAGCAGTGTCTCACAAACAGTCGTGGATTAAGTGAAAACATCTTTTTGAAGGATTATTACCCCGGTTAGTGATCAGTCAATCGACTAAAAACTGTGTGCCTATATATTATTAAATAAACAGAGGGATGCGGAGCAAGGAAACATGTCTAAGGTTTCACCCTGCTCAGGAATAAAACCCGAGTCCTCTCACTTTCAACGTGAGTGCTCTAACTGATATGCTACAGGACTTAACATTTCTTGATTTATGGCATAAAGCTATGTAGTTTTGTTATTTCAATGATTATTTTGTTGGTGAGCCACTGTCCTAAGGAAGTCAGCAGAGTTACTGAAGCCTTACTACCGGCAAATGTGGCTTGTGATGTAAGCTGGGTTTCCTAAACAAGGCCATGTCATGTTGTAGCTGAGGTCTCAGGGTTTACTATTTATGCATCAGATTTCCTGCTGAAAACACAGTCCTGTCATGAAGTGCTTTCACAAGGTGGGGTAGGCACCAAGTCATTACCATTTCTGCCTTACTTATTATGATGGGACATGGTGCAGCTCTCAAAAGGTTAAAGAACAATATAACGTATTTGCAGTCCCTCTACTGGGAGATTTGCTGCTGTGGTTTCACACCAACCTCTTAGCAATCAAACACTATCCAGTGCAGCTGCATCTCTTGAACTTTTCTGTTTGTTTACAGATAGGATTATGATAACAGGGCAGGTCATTAAAGACACTGTCAACATTGAGAAGGTGCAGTCGTTACTCTTCCATCATCTCCACAGGGAGAAGGTGCTGTCTGTGACCACCCTCAGCCTCCACTGTTTTCCTCTAAAATGTCACTTCCCAAATGCAATCCATTGCTAATTCATTTACAGGAAGTGTAAGCGACAGAATCTCCAAAGGGAAAACTTGCAAATCGGAAAGATGGTTTCCTTGATTTTAATTACCAATGGTTAGTATTCACTGTGTCGTTCAAACAACCCTAATTTTAAAAATGGATAAAATGCCCTCTCATATCAAAAATGATAAAGGTGTTGGATATAACCTTTTAGTCATAAAATGAAAAGTTGAGGGACTGTGGAATTCATTTAATCACAGGTTTTTTAATTGCAGAACTGGTAAGAATGTTTAAGAGAGAAGTAGATAAATATTTTGCTAGTAAACATGTTAGGAGATTTGGACAAAGGGCAGGGAAATAGTATTACAAACCTTGCATTTGATATCTTACCTTTCATGGTGCCTCAAAATACTTCACAGCACTTACTGTAAAGAGTAGTGACTATCATTCAGGCAAAAATGGCAGCCAATTTGTGCACAGCAATAATACCAACAACAACTTCCACGTGCTTCGCCCACAAGATATAGTTATTTCATTTTACAGTAAATTCTGTGAAGTGGTTTGAGATGTCTCAAAATGTGATAAAACCAACAACAACAAAATTACATTTGTATAAGGCACCATATCAAATGAAAGAATTATTATTTTTATTATTATATAACGCCCTTCAAACTGGGTAGTCACGGAGCAATGTCCTATAAACAACTACTCTGGAGCTCCTGTAGCCCAGTGGTTAGAGCACTCACTTTACAAGCGTGAGACCTGTGTTCGAATCCAGGCAAGTCAGGCAAAACCTTGGCCAAGTTTCCTTACTCCACATGCCTAATAATAATCCATACAAAATAAACCACAATAATAAAAATTGGTCATTTCAATCCACGACTGTTTGTGGGATACTGCGGTGTATTTTGGCTGCCACATTTTTCCCACAAATAGACAGTCAATTCACTTTATAGTATACTCTGTGAAGTGCTTTGAGACATCGATAAGATGCAAGGAAGCAAGGATTATTATGCAAGGATTATTATCCTTGAATTGTACCCAGATCTCTCACTTGCAAGGCGAGTGCTCTAACCACTGAGCTAAAGGACTCCAATGAATCTTATGAATAGGATATGAAAGGCATTGTATCAAATGAATTGATTGTTATTTTATTGTCTATGATTCTTATTTTTGTTATTATTATTATCCTCTTTTCAGTGGTTGATTTCTCATTGAATAAGCTTGCCGGTGTCAAGTACGAGTTGTGAAATGTGGCTACTGATAATTAGGATTAGTATATTGTCTATAACTAAATTCTGGCTTTCTGCCATCAGCAACTGAACTGGGAATGAAAACAACATGAAGATCACCCAATAGATTATACTTTGAACTCTCTATGAGGCATTGATTAAAAGTAATGTGTGAGGTACAATAGTTGTGTCCAAAGCTGCTGGAGTCAGACTTTCTGCATAACTCATGTTAAAATCTTGGCTTTTTTTGTCTTCTGGGAATTGTTCTTAGAGAGTTCCTTTATATCTGCTCCTGTTACACGTTAGAACTTCTATTCCAACAGATTTTATCAGGTTTTCTGGCAACAATTGATTTATATAATATCCTATGTACAAAATAAGAGCTAAAATAATCCATGGTTTCTGGGAGGCAAAAATCTCAAAAGAATCTGAGCGAGAAGTCTAATGGCAAAGAGTTATTCTGGAAAAGATTAGGTGAACTGGCAATAGCTTCAAATAAATTACCTCTTTTTTGAAAGGAACTAAAACTTGCTGTAATTAAATCATTCTGAATTGTAAATGACACCTCAGTTTAGTTCTAATAGAATTTTCTCTCATAACTGTTTTTTAGCCAAATTGGGATGTAATGCAATTTACACTGTGTTCCCACCATGATCAGCCCACAAAGCTTCTAACATTTAAACAGAAAGGATTGTGATCTATTGACAGCTTATTTCAACATGCTAGACAATGTGTACTCGCAAGCTGGATCAGGAAATAGTAACACAAACTCACAAATAATCACTTCTGCCAATAACAGGATGTGCAGCACTCTGGCATCCATGATCTACTTTGAGAGGATTCTGATCAGAGTTCTATATATGAGACGTTCTACACATATTCAATTACCAGCAGAAGTTGCTACTTGCGACTTTGTAATTCTATTTGTAAACCTAGATGGAAATGCTACCATTTCAACCCAACTGTAGCTACTGTAAGGAAACACTGGTTTGTCCCCCTACAGTGTGGGCGATTACCCTCATAAACCACCTCTATTGCTTATTTTTCTTACATGTAATTCTAACAGTAACCTTTGCATTTCTTTTATTTTGGGGCACTGTTAACCAGGACAACAGCAACAACAACTTGCATTTATATAGTGCCCTTCATGCCAGAATGCATCTCGAAGTTCCCGTCTCTTTCAAATCCCTTCTATCTGGACATTGTCTTTAATGTAGCCTTTCCTGCCTATGACAAAATTTAAGTCTATACGCTTTTAAATTGGAAGTAGCATCCTGCTAACATAGACCATCTGTTTATTTCCTGAGGATCCAGACAAAATGAACTAGATTCACCAAATAAATAGAGAAACAGAAATGTCTTTCATTAGGGTTGGGGGGTCAGTGGCCCGGTTAAAAGGATCAAAACAGCACTGCGGAGGCATTGGAATAACTTGATATAAATAGAAACAGTTTGACTGTCACTGCTGCTTCTGGCAAGTCATGTTATTCCAAGTTTTGGTGAATATCAGATTGCACAAAGGCCATGATCTTTGTCATGTGGGTTCCGATATGCTACTTCCTTTCTCGTTGTGACTTTTAATGCAAAATCACATTGGTTGTATTTAGCAATTTTTTAAATGATTGCGAAGCTGTGAAGACAAAACTCAAAAAATTAACCAAAATTGACTTTTACTGACTTTTTGAGTTGGGGTCTTCCTGCTTTGCTTTGTATCAGCTGTGTTTTGACCCTGAATCATACAATCTCAGCATCTGTGACACTCATCACTACTACTACATGGTTAGCAAATGATATACAAACAAACTAATGGGGCAAATGGGTTGTATATATTGTAAGAACGAGGACAGAGAAAGATGGAAAGGTTTGAATGGTATAATACGATCACACATCTTTGTCCAGAAGAGAGCATTGCAATTAATCCCCCCCACCGAGTCCCACCCCCACCCCCCACACCCACACATTTTATTATAGCAATACCACATTATGATATCAATCCACAGCTTCCTATTCAACTCAGTCTCAAACTCGAGGGAAGGCTTTGAATTACTTTTCAGTAAAGATATTTATAGTTCTTTTTAAATTGTTTCTTAATTTAGCCACACTATTTGGATGTCTCAAAGCCCCCCATAGAACTTGCTATTGAAGTGTATTATTATACATTTCACAACAATTCCTTTGAGACTTCTTGAGAATGTTATAAGGACCCATATCCAAACTGCAAATATTCTTGATTGAATAAGCAGGTTAATTTTTTTTATTGAAGAAAAGAATTCCATATGGCCCTTACCATCAAATCATCCCATAGTGACTCATTGTTTGCAGGCGGTGTTACAAGCCACCTAATTACAAGAGGAAAGCCACTCCACCAAGACCAAACCACTAAAGCATAGTTCTGAGAATAAAGTTACTGGGAAGAGTGGCAATGAGCAATACTGATGAATAAATGATCACAGATGTGATTTTGAACATAGTCACAGAATTTGCTGCATGTGGTCACAACTAAAGCTATTCTTTTCATTTTTAATTAAGCACAAATATTAAATAACCTAATCACAGAATGAAAATAATGCTTTAAATCTTCATTTGTCCCACATTTAGGAACAATGGCAAATGACCCATGTGAGTGGTACAGTTCAATACTCCCACTACCCTGTCAAACTACTCTTGTTTCCTTCAGTGTCTTAAAATGGAATATTATCCAAAGAACTCAGGGAGGCAGAGGGAGGGAGGGGAGCCTTACAGACTGAAGTGTCAACAAACACAAGACCACAAAGTAAATGCATCTGCCTGTCCTCTACAACATAGTTCTGTTCAATTACAACTAATTTGAACTCAGCTCTTCAATATCAACCTTAATTTATTCTGTGGAGTTACAGAAAATTTTCAAAGCTGCCCACAGCCAGCATTATACATCAATAAAGCCAGAAAGAAGGGTGAATGGAGACATTAATTATATGTGAGAATTCAATAAAATAAAGCTTTCCTATTGCACTATAAGAATAGGAAAGAGAAGTGTTTGTGAAGAATCTTGATTTTGTGTCTTAGCAGATAATTAATTCACAAGACGATCTAGAAAGATTCAGATGAAGGACAGATGACACCCTTTGATCTATTGTATTTCATCCTCCCAGAATTGTTTGGGAAACACTGTGATGTGTTTTGATGCAATTTCTTTAAGCATGCAATTTCTTTCCAATATTAACTTCACACTATCTTTTCATCACTGTGAAATGAAATATTTCCCAATCTATCCAAAATTGTCCTTCATAACCAAACCTATCCTGGTGCCGTCTTGTACAAGTGTCTGAGTATATTACTTTCTCCACCCTGTTTGGTATAGTATATACCTTTGTAGGGTCTTCACTGACTCTAAGGTGTGTCATTTCAAGGTTGAAGAGATCTTGTTTACATAGTTAAGAACATAAGAACATAAGAATTAGGAGCATGAGTAGGCCATTTGGCCCTTCGAGCCTGCTCCACCATTCAATAAGATCATGGCTGATCTTCTCACCTAACTCTGATTACATGCCCTATCCCCATATCCCCTAATCCCTCTATTTTTCAAAAATCTTGAAAATGTTCAAGGACTGAGCATCTACAGCCTTCTGGGGTAGTGAATTCCATAAATTCACTACCCTCTGAGTGAAGAAATATTTCCTCAACTCTGTTCTAAAAGGCTGACCCTTAATTTTAAGACTGTGACCCCTGGTTATAGATTCTCCTACCAGGGGAAACAGTCCCTCAGTGCCTACTTTATCTAGCCCTTTAAGAATCTTATATGTTTCAATAAGATCCCCCCTAATTCTTCTGTACTCTAGAGAATACAGCCCTAGTTTATTCAACCTATCTCATCCCAGGAACTAACCTAGTTCATTTCCCTAAAACTGGGATCAGCTCCAGTTCTGTGTTGTAGTGTAAATGGGTAGCCCTTTGTTGTCTCAATGTTCTTCACAACATATTGTGTAAAGGGTAGTGACTGTTATTTATGTATAACATGGTAGTCAATTTGCAACACAACATTGGCCCATAGACAGCCAATGTTATTCCATTGCTATTCAATCTTACCTATGTGGAAGTAAATAATGTTTGCTCTCTAGCCATTGTATGTGATTGCACAGAATATTGGCAATAACAGAACAAGGATGACAATACTGACTCACTAGATATAAAAGCCTACTAAATTGTGTTATCAGAGGACTTGCTTTAAAGTGTATTATGTAGAATGAAATGCAATAAACCAAGACTTTCTGGAAGGAGTGAAAAAGGCTTACAAGCGAGAGACCTGGGTTCGATTCCAGGAAGGGAAAAACCTTGGACAAGTTTTCTTGCTCCATACGCCTGATAATAATCCCTCAAAAACAAATTGGTCAGTTCAATCCATGACTGTTTGCTGGACACTGCTGTGCACTATTGGCTGCCGCATTTCCCCCCCAAATGTACAGTCAATTCACTTTACAGTATATTCTGTGAAGCGCTTTGAGAAGTCTAGAAGAAGTGAAAAGTGCTATATCTATATATTATTATATCAAATGCATTATTATTGATTATTATTATGAAAAAATATATTTTTGAAAAAATAATCCTTTCATTTGGGATTGCACCTGTCACATCAGGAGGACATCCTGTGCAATAAGCATTGCATCACTAGCATTGCATTTAAGTGGCATCATAGACTAACTGAGTTGCACTCTTCACAGATGCTTTGAATCCAGAATCTTCTGACTCAGAAGCGAGAGTGCTACCAACTGAGCCACACTGACACTCGAGATTACACTGACACTCGAGATTCACTGACCTCTGGATCACCAGAAAACCATAGTTATTTGAAAAGCCAGACAACAAATTTATAAAGGCTGTACTTTTATTCTAGTAAAATAATTGTAACTGCACAGAAACAAGGTATTCATACAATTAGTGCAGCTAATCTAAATCCATTATCCTGCTCGTTCCATAATTTTTAATATTTGTGTAATTCACTTTTAAATAATTTATGGGCTCTGCTTCAGCAGTGACTGCTGGCAAAGAATTCCACATTCCTACTATTCCTCTTTTGTGATCTTAAAATGTTTGTCATTTTATTACTGCCTTGCCTATCATGTAACAATCCATTTCTACTTTCCCCATCATAATCTTTAATGATCCTGAAGATCTTTGTCAGATCAACAACAACAACAAAATTGCACTTATACAGCGCCTTTCATGTCGGGAGGATGCCCAATGTACTGAACAGTCGGGACCCGAGCGGGGTGGGTGGGTGGGGGGGAGGGGGGAGAAGAGGAAGGAGAGGGGGAAGAGTTAGTGGGGGAGCCGAGATCACTCTTCTCTCTGCATTTCATATGTATCTATACTGATATGCTCAAACAAGGTTCATTATGCCTGTTCAGGTGGACATTAAAGATCCTACAGCACTTTACGAAAAGAAAAGAGAGTTTGTCTTGGTGTCCTGGCCAACAATCTTCTAAATAATAAAAGTTGGTCATTCACTTCATGGCTATTTGTTGGACATTGCTACATGCAAATCAACTGCTGCTTTCGCCAACAATACACAGTCATTGCACTTCACAGTAGTAAAATCCTACTTTGAGGCATGGTAAGGCACTATACCAAATGCAGAGATTATCATTATTGTCTCCAATGAAAACACAGGAGCATTTATCAAACTCAAAATGTGTTTGCATTGATATTAAGAAAACGCATTGCCTGTGATGCTACACCATATTTGTTCATTCTGCAACTGTCCACCATTTGGGCGTTCTTGTAAGTATCATGTGAGTCTCTACTCTTTGACTACAGTTCAAAGAGTCACATGTTTATATATGACTGAACGCGCTCACTCTGACTATTAATTCTTTTGAGATGGAAATGAAAGCAATTTTGTTCTCAACATTCCAGGCTTCTGCAGCACAAAGACCGGATTGTTGAATGAAGTAAGTTTTGTCAAGAAACATGCAGAAAGGGTGCAATTAATATTTGGTTGAGCTGCCATTCATTTATGATGTATGGTTTCAATAGCCCTATAATTTTGCCTTAAATCAGCAAAAGAAAAGAAAAGCCTGATTATAGCTTCGCAAATCATGTGATAGGATTATTCTGTAGTGATGACATCAGTGCATTTAATGAAAGTCATTCTAGGGTGACTAACATGAACTTTGTACAATTTATTGAGCTTACAATACAGATATTAACAAATAATAAATGGCAATGAGTAAAAGGATGTAATTTTATCATAGGTTGTGATGTTGTCCTTAACTCATCTGACTTTTGCTCTCACCTTTTATGACATTATATAATTTCCCGAATGAACTCTTTATTAGCTGCTGCAACCATCTTGCAGTCTACATATTTTACCTTCATTCAACCAAAATGTGTCTCCATCATTTTAACAAACAGAAATAATTACTTTGGGTCAGCCAGGTGGTTTCCTTGGCTGTCCATGAAACAATGTTGTGTTTTAAATTGACTACCATGTTATACATAAATAACAGTACCTGCCCTTCATACAATGTGCTGTGAAGAACATTGAGACAACAAAGGGAAACCACATGTGGAAAACCATCACCATGCTTAAGAGTACCCAAACCAAGCAGAGAATTCCATGCATCCCACATCAAATGTAAATTCTAGAGATAGATTATTGGAATGGTGATTCACTTCATGCTTTTTGTGGAACAAACACTAACAATTTATAATAACAAGGCATCTACAAATGCTTAATACAGCTGACTGGGATTCTGGGATTGAAGGTGAAGATGGAAGGGTCCAGTCAGAAGGACTCGGAATGGAGTTCCACAGACTAGAGGCAGAATGGTGGAGAGGATTGACCAGGGAACATGAAGCAGGCTGATGTTTTCTGAGTGAAATAATAATAATCCTTGCATTTGATGTAGCACTTTTCACGTCTTCTAGATGTCTCAAAGCGCTTCACAGAATACACTGTAAAATGAATTGACTGTATTTGTGGGCTAATTTCAGCAGCCAATTGTGCACAGTGTCCCACAAACAGACACAGATTGAATGACCAAATTTTTTTTTTTTTTAGGGATTAATATTAGGAGTGTGGAGTAGGGAAACTTGCCCAAGATTTTGCCCTGTTGGGAATCGAACCCAGGTCTCTCTTGTGAGTTGAGTGCTTCAACCACTGAGCTACAGATCTCCTGAAGGGATGGATCATACGGAAAGGTTGCAGAAGTTTTACATTATAATGATTTGTACTTAAATCTACATTTTGCATAACCATATTGGTGGAGATCAAAGAAACTTGGTACCTTTCTGACCAATTTGTAACCAGCAACAACTTAATTTTTTGTGTAATAAATGTTACCATATCATGCGTTAAGTGTTAAATCCCCCACCCTATCTCTGGGATCTCCTGCAATCCTATTTTCCTGCCCATTCCCTCTGCCCTGCCAGCTGAGGGTTACTTTATATCACCCGCTCTCTGAACCAGCATTGGTTTGTCATCTTGCCACCTATTTTGCCGCCATTCTCTACCTTTCTCCCTCCCACAATGCTTTCAATAACAGTCATTTTCACTGCATCATTAGCCAGTTCCTGCCTACCCCCTTATCTCTGACACTCCCAATCCATTCCTATATTTTGAGACTTTTTCCTACATGAAAGGAACTCTCACAATTCATGATGTTGTTTTAAGAGATATAAGTCACTCTTTCAGATGGAACATGAAGTATAAGATGTTTTGAGGTAGATGTTAAAAATCTCATGAAGTTATCTGAAAAGTGAATGGAATTTCTTCCAGCAATCTGTTCAACATTCTTCCAAAATAATTGTACATTTGCCTCATGGTAATTTGTGGGAATTTGCTATGTGCATATGGATTTTACATTTGCCTACAAAATGCTTCACTAGGCAGGACATTAATTACTTGTGAAGTGCTTTGAAACATTTCAACATGATAAGATGCTGTAAAAATGCAAGTTCTTTCTTTTACACATGAATTTTAACAAGCGCAGGGAATATTTCTGAAAAGGGCTCAAAGTAAAAATATCATTAAACCAATGATTTATTGATGATTATTTTCAGAGTCCAGTTAGCATTTCCTTTCATCAAATATACTTTTCAGTTTTCTGCATATTTAAACAAAGTTTCTTAAAGCTGATCTGCTACCTGAATATTCACACATCAAACATTTGATGTAAATATGTCTAGTAAAGCCCCATAGAAGAGCATTAGTTGAAAACAATAATTGGTTAGGTGACAAGATACTTTCCTTGAATAAGTATGGAGAAATTTCCTTGTGATGAATTTGTATTTATTTGTATTTATAAAGCAATTTGGATATTCTGGTGTACCTTAAATTCCAAAACTTGTTGACCATTTCTAATGTCCTGGAATCTCGTGATATTTGTGACTTGTGAGATGTGGCCTTGAAGCTCTTAAACCTTGGATGAAGCTTTTCCATTCCAATAAACAGACACAATTTTATAAAACTATCTTCATAACCATAACCCTTCATAATGTGCATTTTCTGTGTAAACCTATGCTGCACCCTTTCCATCCCTGTTTGTCCTTTCTCTTATGGGTCACTTGGTACAGCTTCAAGATCAACCTAATCAAACTGTTGGCTTCTACTTGGTGATGATTTTGCTCATCTCAGCCAGGAAAACAGCTGACTTGTTGCTATTTGCCTTCTGGGTTGGGAAGCAGAAAATAAGCCAGGAATTTGGCTTCTGGATATCATTCTACTGGAAAGTGTATGAGTGTTAATGGGTATTAATGGCTGCCGCATTTCGCCCACAAATACACAGTCAATTCACTTTACCGTAAATTCTTTGAAACACTTTGAGATGTTGATAAGATGTGAAAAGTGCTGTATCAAATGCAAGGATTATTATTATTATCCTGCTGGGAAGTATAAGAGTAAGACCATTGTCTATCATGGGCACTGCAAGCCTCTATTCGATATACTCCCAAACCTTCTCTGTATAACTGTCCATTGAAAACAGTCCCAACCTTTCAAGTCTCTCCACATAACTATGACCTGACTTGACTGGAGTGTGTCACTCTACCCTGTATTCTCTGTAATATTTTTTATAATGAATTAGTTATGTTCAATGAAATAATAAAGCCAAACATAATGAATAACTTCAACCATTTACTTATTGAGAGAGGGTTTTCTTTTTCACTCAAGATTGGAGCTTCTGTATATTTTCAGAATCTGAAATCCACCTTGCCACATTTCTAGTTGGCATGACAGAAGCTGTTAAGAATAGGCCGAATGCTGCACATTATTTGGGGAGCATTTTCAAATTACCTCAGTTGCCTTGCAGAGTGCAGCTAGTTTTGATTTGATTTTGTTAGTGTTAAGTTTTTCTTTTAAAACAAAGGCAGACATTGCTTGTTTTTTTATGCTGATGGAGCTCCTGTGTAACTGATGACATTATAAATTGTTAGCAGCTTAAGGTGCCTGCCCTGCACTGCCTCCAAGACATGTCAGTCACGGCAGTGATTTGTTCCATTACATTCAGTGAAAACGGCCCTCTTCACTGGCTGCAGCACCAGACAGTTTCATTTATTTTTAGTAGTGGAACTGGGAATTAGCAAACAATTCTCCCTACTTACAGAACATGACTTCCTGTGTAACAAGGATATCCCATGACCTCACTCCTTTGCCTCGAAGGTGCCAGTGATCCTTGACAGAAAGGCAACGCTTTGAACTCAGAAAAGGAACCAGATACAAATTATCGCACTTTGCTGATTCGAACATTGAAAATAAACTTCATCATGGACTTCGCAGACAGGAAAGAGCAGTGCCTGAAACAAACAACAACTTCCTGAATGCCAGCAGAGTGAACCAATCCACATTTCCCTCTAATAAGAACATTACTGTTAATTGCCATTAGCTCAGGGAATTTCTGTGTTTAGCTCTGAGCTTGTGGCAACTTCTTTGTTTAAAATTACAATTGAAGTACGGCATATCCCCCAAAATGTGGCTCCTGAATTGAACTTAATTGATGTTTTCTTCCTTTCATTCTCTGCGCTAATTGACACAAATCCATTAACCTTTGCTTACTTGAAACAAAATGAGGTTTCCTGTGGTCCTCAATGTTCTCCAGCACATTTGGATCAATCTCTGGATTCTTTTTATGGTGCTTTTCTCCGATGATCTACAGCAATTCTTGTGCATTTTAACAAAATAAAAGCAAAAGAAAATATTTAGATCCCAAAAAGATGCTAAAACCCACGTTGGAGGTTGAATTTTTGTCTTGTACCAAGAAAGAGCTGAGTAAAATCAATGTATTTTGCTCCACAAGGCTGCTTTTACTTACTCTCAGGTTCTAATTCTACTGAAAACCACATACAACTGCCTGAAAGGAGAGGGGTCTTTAATGCTTTTGAATCTGCTTCAGGTTAATACATTGAATACAAAATAATGGCTACCTGGCAGTGATTATAGAGGAGTAATCTAATTCAGGGGTCATAAACTGTGAGAGCAAAGCTGCAGGGTCCTGCACCATTGCCTGAAACCTTGGATTATATTACTGCCCGCAAATCACTTGATGCTATTAGTTAGCATTTGTAGTAAGGGGTTGGAGGTTCTTCTATCTTTGTGTTGGTAGAAGCTATGGGTGAGGGCACTGACTGTCATTTCATGTTCCTGATGCACACGAGAGAGAGTTGACGATAATAACTGGGCCATTTTGCTGAATCAGTTCAGTGCATGTCTCCACAATATGCTCAAGTTGCACCTGGAGTGTGCCGTGCACATCTGATCTCAGAGACGTAAGGCGCTGCTCAGAGCCTAGAGGACAATGAGGATAATGTCCAATGGTGTGAAGGAACAGAGAGACCTGGGGATTTGTGTTAGTGACTCGTTGAAGGTGGCAGGACAGGTAGACAAGGCTGTTAAGAAGGCATATGGGATACTAGGCTTTATAAATAGGGGTATAGAGTACAAAAGTCAGGAAGTGCTGACTAACCTCTATAAGACTTTGGTGAGGCCTCAGCTGGAATACTGTGTTCAATTCTGGTCACCACACTACAGAAAGGATGTGAAGACATTGGAAAGGGTACAAAGAAGATTTACTAGGATGGTGCCAGGATTGAGGGACTTTAGCTATGAGGAGAGGCTAGATAGGCTAGGGTTATTCTCTCTGGAGCAGAGAAGATTGAGGGGAGACCTAATAGAGGTTTATAAGATCATGAGGGGTTTCGACAGGGCAAATAGAGAAAAACTATTTCCACTCGTGGGCGAATCTGTAACTCATGGTCACAGATTTAAAATAGTTTCAAGGCGAAGTAGAGGGGAGCTGAGGAGAATTTTTTTCACTCAGCGAGTTGTTCGAATCTGGAATGCATTGCCTGAAAAGGTGATGGAGGCTGATTCGATAACAACTTTTAAAAGGGAATTAGATCTTTATTTAGGGACAACAGGTCTATTAGGCTATGGGGAGCGGGCAGGGCAGTGGGATTGAATCGCTCTTTTCAAAGAGCCGGCACAGACTAGATGGGCCAAATGGCCTCCTTTTGTGCCGTAAAATTCTATGAATCTATGAATCTATAAAAGAATGATTGATGAGCAGCGTTCAGATAAGCCAGTGTTCTTCAGCCTTGAAAAGAGATGGCTTGGAAGGTCTCTTACAGAGGCGTACAAGATTCTAACTGTGATTGTGAAAGCAAATCATGTTGAATACTTTAAGATACATCAAAGCAGTAGGGCAATAGAGCACAGGTTCAGGGTTGAAGAGGGCAGTTTCATGGGAGACACCAGGAAGTGTATCTTTACATAGTGGGGGAGAGATGGATGGATTCAGGCAAGGAGTTCCAGAGATTTGGGTGGAGTAGTGAAAGCATGACCACCATTTTGGGAGCAGAGGGAACAAGGGACGTTACAGCAGGCTCATGTCAGCTGAGTGAAGGCGGCAGGTAGAGTAGTGGGGTAAGAGCAACAACAAAATACAACAAAATTACACTTGTATAGCGCCTTTCACATCGGGATGACGTTCCAAGGCAGATCAATACGTCAATTGGGATGCCGGTATCTTTTTCAGTCTATCTTCTCTTGTGATCTTGTTGTGTCAGTGTAATGGCAGTGATTCATTTAAAAGCAATTGA
The DNA here is from genome assembly GCA_035084275.1 of Hydrolagus colliei. NCBI lineage: Eukaryota > Metazoa > Chordata > Chondrichthyes > Chimaeriformes > Chimaeridae > Hydrolagus > Hydrolagus colliei. The sequence goes on along the minus strand of CM068744.1, from coordinate 23,175,774 downwards.
CTGATGAGACTTTCACTGTACACGGTGTGTTAGAACTGTATGAGTGATAGTGCACTAACAGTAATCCAGGAGGATCAGTAGAGAATTTACATATCCTCACACTGACTATCCACATGTCAGAGATTATTACAAAAATAAGCAATTTAATGGAATGAGACTGAAGGAGCAGCATGACGTAAATGAAGGATCCAATTAAATACAGATTAACGAGTGATACACAGGCACACACATACGCAGGCGCCCGCATGCACACATACAGTTAGAGGAGCAGAGTGAGCAACATATAAACATGCCAACACACACAAATATTAATTATCCCCAGTTCACATCCACCAGAGGAGGGATGGTCCTAATTTATATGGATATTGAACTCTCCATAGCATTAAGTACTCACTGAATTATATATATATTCAAATGATGTATGCTTTCCAAATGTTTTCACACTTGAGGAAGATGGAATAGAAGGGTTTAGGAAAGACGATTAGGAGAGGTTGGAGGCTTAAGTGGCACAGGCTGGTTGGGTTGAATGGCCTGTCTCCATGCTGTAGTGTTCTAAATAATACCATGTAATGTTTTGCTACTTCAATCAATTGTACCAGAGAGCAATGGGGCAATGACCAAACCACTTGATGGCAGCTGTCGGAGCCATTTCATTGACTCCACTCACAACACACGCAGTTAAGAAACATAGAAAATCAACCCAAAAGATACCTTAGAATTCTTGCCAGGATAAATGTACAAAATGTTCTGACCACAAACAGACATGGTGGGGTAGCAACACTGTTGTGCTAATCCCTGAGCAGAGTTGGAGTGCCAGTCCATGAACTGTCATATGTAATTGCCACGTTTGGATGTGTCATAAGCATTTACTGAATCCATTTCTTTTGGTGTTTCCAGTGGCTGTCCACTAATAAACTACCACATTCTTCTTGACCTACAGACATGCATAACAAGAACAACAACAACTTGGATTTATATAGCGCCCTCCACGCCAGACGGCGTCTCAGAGCGCTTGCAATAGCGGATCCCGGGGCCGAGCCAGGGGGAGAGGGAAAAAGGTGCCTCGGGGCGTAGTGACTGAAGGGACAGCCGCCGATGGTGAAGCACAGAATTCGTGGGACAAGGAGGAGGCCAGACCCAGTAGAGAGAAGGCAATGGGTGCCTTTTAAAGAAAATTAATGACCAATGGGTAGAAATTCCACCTGGATCTGGATTCACAATACATATTCATGCAACAGCTCAGAGGATGCAGAATGTGTCAAATTCTTAATGTAGTTTTTAATTTTTGAAGCCGTTTTTCTCTAAATTGTACCTTTCAGAACAGAAAATGAGCTTCAGAATTGAACTGTTCAAGAATTTGTCAAATTATGCCCACTATGAAATTCTACATTAAATGAGCTCTGTGTATATCTATTGTCCTGAAACTCATAATGCAGTCTTTAATTTTGAAGCTGATTTTCTTCAAGTTGTTTCAAGGATCACATAATATGCTACTTGAATAGAGTAAATGTATACCCAGTTGAAATTTATATACATATATTATTTGTACTGTATTTGCTGTTACATTAAAAGCTATGGATAATTAAAAACGAGTCTAGCTCAATTTACTTTCAAATTCCCTGTAACACTGAGCCTAGCCTCTTTGAGTCTTATATTTCTTTTTGCTAACTTAATTTCAGTAAAATATCAGACGCTTGTAGAATTAGGGTTCATAAATACTGCAGACTCTGGACAAGCACTTTGGCAATTGCAATCCATCTCTCAGGGGACATCAGAACCAATCACAATGTTGTCCGTGCCAGATATTGCTAAGTATATTTCCAACTAAGGGTAATAGATAGTGAATAGAGGTAGAAATCGTAACTATATTTTCCCTATTTTACTTCCCTCGCCATCCAGCTGAGGTTGGTTAGCTCACTTCAAACTGGGGACCAAACCTATAAATTTCATGATCTGTGAATAAGTCTCAGCTAGTCTTTAATGGATAAACTTTCTGAGTCCTCAGAAAAGCCAGCTGTTAAAATATGCTACCAGTGAGCTTCAGCTGATGTTGCTGAAAAGACTACAAAATGAAGTAATGACGGTGCAAATTGGAACAGAGTTACATAGGAACAGTTCACTCAACTCTGAGCAGACAATAGCAAAAGTGACATTAACAATGGAAAATCTGTCCTTTCAGTCTTCAATAGAAAATCTAAACCAACACAAGATACTCCACAAACATTCACAAGCACACATGTTTATCAACAACAATAACTTATATTTATATTGCACCCTTCAAACAGGACCACCTCGCTGAGTAATGTACAATGGCACTAGGCACTGAGTGAGGGAGAGGGGCATTGGCATTGCACAGACCATAGGCATTGCACAGACATTCAGGTCATTCTTAAACACGGTTTAAAGATAAATAAAGAAAAAGATGAGGGATAGAGGCAGATAGCTCTAGAGATTGGGGTGAAGTGTCTGAAAACATGGCCCCAAATGGTGACATGCAGGGATGGGGTCAGTTGAAACTTTTAAAGATCAAAATGGTTAACTATAAAGAAATTGAAAGAGTTAAACAAAATTGTGTCTTGGCTCTGTACTCTTAAGAATTATTATTATTATTTTTTAGAATTGTGTATGGAAAGGACACCACATTACTGTTCCAAAACAAGTAAGGAACAGGGAGATGAGATCCAAAGAGAGGAAAGATTAAGTCAGCAACAGCCTCTCTTACCAGGGTAACAGGACCAGAACTGGGGCCAAGCAGGAATAGAACTCTGACTCTACCATAAATTATGCAGACACTTTGGAGGCAATCCTATTTTGTGTTTGGTTCCAATGTGCTTTCCTATGTGTGGTCAACCTTTTTACTACAGGAATCAGAGAGAAGAATTGCACTGATGTCTGAAATGGAGAGGTGTCACTGAGAGAGGTTGGCACAAAATCATGGAGCAATTTGAACTCCAAGGTAAAGGGAAGCCTGGCTCCGGAAGTCAGTCTTTACTGCTCTGGGACCAACTTGTGGATCTGGATGGAGGAGCCAAGAAAACTTTGCTCTGTTTGTCTAACATAGCTACAAGTATTTGTAAAAATCCCATTCTCTACTCTATACCACTGTGACATCAGTATGTGACTGCCTATCAACATGACTTCACGATTTTCCTGTCCAGTCCAGTCAGGAAGATAATGCCTTGGTGCCCATTATCAAATGAGGAAAGACTCGATCAGAACTATTTCCTCCTATCTAAACACTTGCTATTCTTAAGGAAATGCACACTTGTGTGACCATTCATTAATTTGTGAAAATGTACACATAAGATTTGTGCATGAAATAAAAGCTTAAAGTTACCTTATCGTGACCAATTTTACATACAAGTCTGCTAAAATCAAATCCAAAAGACAATAAAAATAGACAAGAATTAACACCACACGTATTCAAGTTTAGACAAATATTGTAAATGTTGTAATGGAAATATTAAAATTATGAATGCAGTTGTGCTCCATGGATAATTCATAAATTTCTTTAATTGCTCAATAACCCACATTTGTACAGTATTATTGAACATTCAATCTCTGAGGTATCATTATGTATTATTTGTTATGTTTAGCAGATGTGCAGCTGTGCAAATATGAATAAATGTTAATTTTGAAATGATAAATACAAAATTAAATTTTGCATTGTAAAAGGTGATTATTGTCATTCATGAGCAAACATTTTACCCAACTTATCAAATGGCGAATAAGCTTTGTGTGTTTGTGTAGATCGCTGGTCCACAGCGTTCTTCATAAAATCGACAAAACTTTTTGTTTATGCTTCCTTCGTTTTGGTCAGCTAGATGTCTGATAGACGTGAACACTATCGGTTTGCTTAGGAATATCCAAATGAGACCAAGAGTTCTATAAATGTATGCCATCAACACATGGAAATTTCCCTGTATCTCAGGCTTCAGAGAATGTGCACTCTGTCTCTAGGAGGATGCATCCTGTACAACTAATTCTGAAGCATATCAAGCACAGATTAAGTTAAGCGTTGAGGATCCCAGAATCGGGGTACTACATTGAGGTACTGTGGTGGTGATTCTTCCCATTCACACCTGTTGAATGTGCAACTCAAATCCCTAATAGGTAGTGTAGTCCTCGCTGGACAAACTGCTTGTCACACAATGGCTTGAAATGTGGATTTAGATGATTAAACTGTTAGCAGGACCCTAACACACATTCTAGAATCCCCAAGCCTGGGCTCTTTCCAACCTATGCCTAATTCTTTCTGGAATTCCCTAATCAGGGTGCATCCACCTGGTACTCTAAACCACACTGAAAGGTGCTTTTATGTCCAGGTGGCATGCAAAAGTATAATTTACAGTCTAATTTAGATAGTCATAAACTTGGTGATGGGTTTCTGCACGTGTCAGATACCATTGTCGTTTGTCAGATGTTGCTGGTTCACATTGGTTACCAAATTTGTCTGCTTTACAAGTCATTACACTTCAAAGAAATTCATTATGTGAAACACTTTGAGATGTTTCAATGCGATAAGTTGCTCTATCAAATGCAAGTTTGATTAGTATTTACATTCCAGGAAAGATGAATGGTTTGGCCACTGAAACCACATGGAAGTCAGGTTCCACCCGGAGCCTTTCTCAGGAAATGATGAAAGATCTAAACAGCTTTTTACAAGATGTAAGAGTGCACAGTATTCTTCAGATAAAACCACTCCTCATATCAAATGCTATCTGATCTCTGCCAGAAACCTCTTGACAGTTTTACTCTCTGGTTTCCTTCAACAGCTGCTGAGAGGATCCTGTAAGTGCTGTTTCTGATCAGTAGTATCTCGGGGTGCTGTTAGGTATCTGAGCTCTCACCTCAAAGAAGGTCATGGCCCAGGCAGAAAACCTAAGCCAGAACTACCTAAGGTGCATATTCTCTCTACACAATATCAAATTTCACGTGAGGTAGATAACATGGCACAAGGGTCCATCAATATGGAAATTTTCCGATTTAGATATATCGATGGGCTCATGTTGAGATATACCGAAATATCGATATTTTGGGGGGTTTTGTACTGCGCATGCGCGCGCATTGCGCATGCATTCAGGGTGCGCGCGCATTCGGGGCCTATCTCCTCAGGAGGTAAATATCTTTCTCTCTCTGTGTCTCTCACACTCACTCTCTTCATCTCTGTGTTTTTCTGTATGTGTCTCTCTCCTCTCTCACATCCCCCCCCCATCTCTATCTATCTGTATATTATCACATCCACCCCGTCTCTCCACCCACCCCATCCCCGCCGCCGTCCCTCTCTCCCCCCACCCCCCCCGCCACCATCCATCTCTCCCCTCACCCCCCCCCCCGCCGCCGACCGTCTCTCCCCTCACCCCCCCCGCCGCCGTCCCTCTCTCCCCCCTGACGCCATCCCTCTCTCCTCCCCCTGCCCCTCTCTCCCCCCCTCTGCCCCTCTCTCCCCCCCCCCGCTGCTGTTCCTCTCTCTACCCCCTCCCGCCGCCATCCCTCTCTCCCACCCCCCCCACCCCCAGCCGTCTCTCTCACCCCCCCACCCCTTGCATTCCTGTATATTGTATTCGAGGACTATGAATACAATATGGTGGCTTTGCACCTCGGTCTGTGCATTGTGTATAGAGATGAGCATTCTGGGTCTTGTAGTTCAGTGCGCGCGCATCCCAATTTTTTCGATATACCGACTTTTTTGATATATCGATATTTTTAAAATGCCTACATCGGCATATCGATATGAAAATTATATCGGGTTTTACCGATATATCGCCGGACCCTACATGGCACAAAGCAATAGATGGCCGGAATACTAAAACAAATGCCAATTACAACAAGGAGACAGTTGCAAATGGATGACAGTAATAAACTCGGTGATTAATATTGAGTAATTTCAATGCAGGTGTGCAGTCCTTTTAACTTGTTTTTAGATTTTTCATACTGTTCTCTCCCTCTTTCTGTGATTAGATTGTAAATGGTGAATCCCAGAGCTCCCTTGATTTCCAGAAGAATTCAAGAACCTATTTTATATTGTCTTCACATTCTGAGTTCCCTTCCTGAAACACCTTCAACTCCAGAAACTTACTTGCCCGATTGCTAAAGTTGATAGTTCGGCTTCATAAGTGGAACACAGAAACCACCCCTCCTTTGCAGATAAAGCCTGTGAAATAAAAAAAATGAATTAACCAACCCGAAATCCCTAAACAAAAATCATAAAATAAAATCACACTCTTCTCAGATTCATATAATGACAGTGCCATAAGCTTGGGAAGAATTTATGCGGAGAGAGGGGTGCTGGCTTAAAGTGTTCTTAAACAAGTTAAGGAATGCTTTAAGGGACAACACAAATTTTACTCCTATGTGAGAGACTGAAAATGTAAAAACAGTGTAATCTCCTCTGTCCAAGGAAGAATCTACCCAGCAAGTTATTCAGAGCTTTTAGTCCTACAATCATGATCTAACTGAATATATTTCCCAGATAATTAAATATATCTAATATCACTTTTTTGTATCCTGACAATGGTTGACAAAGTGGCTCAGACCGCAATAAAGAATTAATCTTTGAACAAATAAAATGATATACGCTGTGATCCAACAATTTTTACACAATGTAAACACGGAGAATCAACCATTACATATAACTCAGCTACGCATGGGCTGTTTTGATGGCTGCAGCATTATTGATTTCTGTGCGCCCACCATCCTTGATTGTACCACCCCTTGCATTTATATTGCGCCTCTCATGCACGGTAGTGTCCAGGGCTCTCGACAGTGCCAGAGCACAACACTGAGCTAGTGGGAAGGGGGGCAGATGGCTATCAGCAAAAAAGGAAGATCTTGAGGCACAACCTAAAGATAAGAAAGGTGGAGAGATTGATGGACAGTGTTTCAGAGTTTGGTAGTGGCTGAAAGAGTTGCATTCACTGTGTACTCTACTCATACAAGAGATAATAATAATACAAGGTATGGTTGGAAGATTAGCCTGCCGTGTTTTCCTGTTGAGGTGGATATTAACGTTCCCTTGGCATTGTTTGAAAAGAGAAGGGGAGTTTCTCCTGGTGTCCTGACCAACAATCCCCCTAAATAATATTAGTCATTCACTTCATGGCTCTTTGTGGATATTGCTATGTGTAAATTGGCTGCCATCTAAAGAATACACAATCATCGCAGTTTACAGTGAAACCTGTGAAATGCTTGGAGATGCCCTACCAATATCAAAGGCGCAATACCCAAATACAAGTAGAAGCCCGTTTATCCATGACCCGATTAACCGGATAGCTCGACCCCCTCCTGGGGCAATTCCCCATTCCAGCAATCGTGAGTATGTTCAATTTGCACATGCGCACAATGCGTGCGCATGCTCACTTATTAAACTTGCGAACTTGGAGGTTTTTACCAATCGGTAAAAAAGCATCTTTTACCGATCGGTAAAATCCTCCAAGTTTTTACAGATTTTTTACCGAATGTGCTGAAATCTTTATTGGTAAAGTAGCTATACAATATTCTGTGACTATTTAGTATATTATTATTATAGTATGTTTTAAAATAAGTACATTTTTTATGTTGGGTTTTCGTCAACTTGCCGCCCGATTATCTGGCACAGTCAATTAGTCGAGCCCCCCAAGCGAGCCGGATGAACGGGCTTCTACTGTACTTGTATATGGATTGTATCATCCAGTGTTATTTTCATTTTGATTTATTATTTAACTTCGAATTACAAAGAATGATATAGCACTGAAGCAGATTGTTTGGTCCAACTAATCCATATCAGTATTTACACTCCACATCGGCCATTTAGAGAAGAAATTATACACATAAATATGTGACTGTACAGCGCCTTGGGATGTCCTCTCGACATGAAAGGCGCTATATAAATGTAAGTTTTGTTGTTGTTGTTGTGTATACATGGAAAGTAAAGAATGTAAATAGGTCCACAATTAAGTTCATTACCAGAAGAATAGTTCTCCACCCCACCCCACCCCACCCCACTCCATCGGGCATCTATAATTGGCACCTACACTTCTCTCCTAGACTGGGGTCATTTAATCTCCCACTAGGTGGGTCGGGAGTGGGGTGGGGAGGGGTGAGGTGTCTGGCAGTGTGGGAGAGGGCAAATAGCACAGAAATTGAAAAAGGACATGGTCAACTCAGATGCAAGGAGGATGGAAAGGGACAACATTTGTAAAATTCTTCAGGAATCTGTCAAAGGCAGATGGGCAAGCTCCAGGAGAGGTTGGAGCCAGTGTCAGCACAAGATTTTTGTTACCAAGATAACCACTTGTTGAAGTCATGTCTCTCATTATCACAATCGGCATGGCAACGGTTGACGTTATCACTCTTTCACACTTCCAGGGCTTGCGTGAGGCTTCTATAATTCTGCGCTCCATTAAACCCACACCTTTTGGTGGCTATCTACAGGAAATGCTGCGTTTTTGAATTTGCACCTAATGTTAAGGATTGGTTATTCTTTCATGAGATTTAAATAATACAGATTGAAATGGAACCTGAAGCGAATTATAGTGAGGTTTATGAACGTGACTCACATAAATATAAATAAATAAATAATCCTTGCATTTGATATTGAGGTTTTCACATCTTATTGACGCCTCAAAGCGCTTCACAAAATATACTGTAAAGTTAATTGACTGTATATTTTGCAGGCGAAACACAGCACCCAGTTGTGCACAGCAGTGTCTCACAAACAGTCATGGATTGAAACGACCAATTTTTATTATTGTGGTTTTTTTGGACGGATTATTGTTGGGCGTGTGGAGTAAGGAAACCCAAGGTTTCGTCCTGATCTGCCTGGATTCGAACACAGGTCTCACGCTTGTAAGGCGAGTGCTCTAACCACTGCGCTACAGGAGCTCCATGTGCTATTTTATAATAATGATGATAATAATACTTGTATTTCATAACATGCTTTTCATGTCTTCTAGCTGTCTCAAAGCGCTTCACAGAATATACTGTAGAGTGAATATGCGTGGGTGTAACGCAGCAGCCAATTGCGCACATCGTGTGTTTTGTAAATTTTATTTCCAAATAAAATGTTCTGCTTCTAACAGCAATAAATAAAGAATACCATTGCCTAATGAATAATCCTAATTTTCCACCATCGTACCTCTCTGTAGCCTCACAGTAGTATTTTGAGGAAGGGATTCTCAAATTTATTTCTGGACTGTAACCTCTTGGGTGGTGGAATGTGTCAATGCAGTTGGTGTCCAGAACCTGTTTTCGTCTTTCTTTTACTGAAGGCATCCCCACCTCACTGATGGTGGTGCAATGTGCAGTCCTGTAGCTCAGTGGTTAGATTACAACAACAACAACAAAATTGCATGTCTCTAGTGCCTTTCACGTCGGGAGGACTTCCCAAAGCGCTCAACAGTCTGGCCGGGACCCGAGCGGGGGTGGGGAAGATGGTGGAAGGGTCGGGGGAGGGGGAAGGGGAAGGAGAGTGGGAGAGGGGAAAGAGTTAGTGGGGCAGCCGAAGGTGGGGTCGAAGAGGAAGGTCTTGAGACTAGCCTTGAAGGAGAAAAGGGAGGAAGCAAGGCGGAGGGGCTATGGGATGGAGTTCCACAGTGTGGGAGCAGAGAGGCTGAAAGCCCAGCTGCCGATGGTTGGGCGGTTATGGCGGTGGATGCGGAGCAGGCCTGAGTCTGCTGCATGGAGGGTGCGGGCAGGCTGATTGGGAGACAGTAGGTCAGAGAGATAGGCGGGGGCAAGGCCGTGAATGGAAGCAAGAGACCTGGGTTTAATTCCCAGCAGGGCGAAACCTTGGGCAAGTTTCCTTACTCCATATGCCTGATAATAATCCTTCAAGAAAACAAATTGGTCACTTCAACTCATAGCTGTTTGTGGGACACAGCTGTGCACAATTGGCTGCCAAGTTTTGGCCACAAATACTGTATACAGTCAATTCACTTTACTGTATATTCTGTGAAGTGCTTTGAGACGTCTAGAAAATGTGAAAAGCGCTATGTCAAATGCAAGGATTAATATTATTATACCCATGTAACAGGTGGGACAATTGTGTAACATTATGAGATCATTATGTAACGAGTGGATTATTGTTAATAGGTGGTACCGGTGCTTAATGGGTGAGACCGTTTGTAATAGGTGCAACCATTTTGTAATGGGTGGCACTATAGTATAACAGGTGGGATACTGGGTAATGTGTGAGAAATGTTCTGGGAAGGCCTTACTTTGGCGTCAGTACACTCAGCCAGTTTTCAGGTTAAGTTCTACTTTATTTGGTACTAACTAATATTCCACTATTTGGAATTTGCTATCGTAGAACTGACACGTCCTCCTGTTGTGAAAGGCATTCTATAATTGTAATTTTGTTATTGTTATTATTTCATAAATCTTGAACCTTGCTGGTTGAGAGCCTGAGAATCATAGAATCATAGAATGTTACGGCACAAAAGGAGGCCATTCGGCCCATCGAGTCTGTGCCGGCTCTTTGAAAAGAGCAACTCAATCCCACTGCCCCGCTCTCTCCCCATAACCTAACAGACCTGTTCTCCCTAAATAAAGATATAATTATTTTTTAAAAGCTGTTATCGAATCAGCCTCCACCACCCTTTCAGGCAATGCATTCCAGATATGAACAACCCGCTGAGTGAAAACATTTCTCCTCAGCTACCCTCTGCTTCATTTTGAAACTATTTTAAAGCTGTGACCACAAGTCACAGATTCGCCCACCAGTGGGAACAGTTTTAACCTGTCTCTTCTCTTAAATCTTAACATGAACTTTCTACAAGGTTATATAGTTCTTTGTGCTCTACCCTATTCACCCCACCACGAAAAGCTGTTATGTCACCCTCCCACTCCCCATAATTCCATCCTGGAGTACCCGACTCCCTCCCTCCCTCCCTCCCTCCCTCCCTCCCTCCCTCCCTCCCTCCCTCCCTCCCTCCCTCCCTCCCTCCCTCCCTCCCTCCCTCCCTCCCTCCCTCGCCTGTCTCAAAAGCACGGTTTCTATCATTTTTCCTACTACTGAACCACCCATCCTTTATTATTATAATAATCCCTCCTCCCAAAAAAAACAATAATAAAAATTGGTCATTTCAATCCCTGACAGTTTGTGGAACGCTGCTGTGCGTCTGCCCCGTTTGGCAAGATACAGTATATTCTGTGAAGCACTTTGATAATATGTGAAAAGTGCTATATCAAATGCAATTCTTATTATCCTGCTTCATGTCCTCCCCACCCTATCCACCTCCCCATTGGCATCCGAGCTTTCAACAATTCTTTACTCACCTTTTCGAAATCCAGTATGACTTGCACAACTCCATTCCAAAGCCCTTTCCTACAGCGCCACTCCATCCCAGAGTACCTTCCCTCAACCTAATTCCATCCCGGAGTTCCTTCTAACAACCAAACTCCATCCCGGAGTCCTTTCCCACTGCGCAACTCCATCCTGGAGTTATATCTGACTTGCAACTCCATCCCAGAATCCTCTCTCACAGCAAACTCCATCCCGGAGTCCCTCCTGACTCTTAAGGCGGGACTTGAAGGAAGCGAAGGAGGGGACCAGGTGGAGGGACTGTGGGATGGAATTCCATATAGTATTATTAAGTAGGATATCGTTAATATGGGAAGCAGGGAATGATTGTGGTTTGTCATTAAAGTCTGGAGCTCTCTGCCTTTTACAATATATTACTCACTTGAATTCTGAAAGATACTTCAATGGTTACCAACATTTGCGGGTGGTTTAATAAACTTGGTTAACTTATTAGCTTGTTGAAGGGCACAAACACTGTTGTGTTTCTATAGAATTTTTGGCACAAAGCCTGTCTTAAAAATAGGGATTGAAGCAGTGTAATTGGCACCAGAGTCATGCTCCTGAAATCACCTGGAAGACTTATTTTCTTTCAAGAGCTGTACAATTTACGCTGCACTGTCATAAAACTGTCTGGAAGTGTCTGGAATCTCAGTTTACTGTGGTCTGTTTAAAGCTTTCAGGCAATCTCAGAACTTTAGAATATAGAGAAAATGTTCAAAATAAACATTTTATTAAGGAGCTAATGAGTTGTTTAAGAACGTTAATAAAACACATGGGCGATTTGGTTGCTCTGTACACGTGCTATTCTGAACTTTGCGTACACGGAGTGCTAGAATCAGGTGTCTGGTACTTTTACAGCTTCTATTCAACGTGGTGTTCAATGGGAAGTATAAATCAGGCTTCCTTTCCACATCACAGCACTGTGCTCCCCTCAGTATAAACACAGAATCAGTCAACGGACACTCTAAATTCCTCACTGGAAGAGGGTACACAGATCAGTGAGGATAGAAAACCAATTGAAACCTGCTGGCACGGAAACTTAGCTCCAATTTGTTTTGTTCAGCAAAAGCCGTCCATGAGCCGACACTATAATGCCAGTTGGGATATGAGTCTTCAGATTGCCTTGAGGGTCTTCGGTCATGTCTATCTCCCTTTCTTCAAGGCTCAGCATCAAACTTTCATTGTAAATTGCTTTGAGACACTACCCTGCTTGACGAGCCCTATATTATTCTGGGTGTAACCACCGTGGGTGGCACTATGCACTGAAAACTCCTTCAGACACATACTTTATTTTTACAGTTTAGGCTGGTCAATTGACCTAGGCTTAGCTGATCAGACCATTTCGCCTTAAAATGTAAAATATCACAGAAATGTGGAAAATTCTTCAATTCAATTTTAATTTGGAAGCCAGTTTGCCACACTTCTTAAAGGAACCGGCTTCCTATTGAAGACTGACTTTACAGAACTTTCCATAATTCTGCACCATTTTACCTTTCAGGACAATTGGGCTTCTGGGCGGAATTTGGGTCTTCAACTCTGAGAGCAGAAAACAATAAGTGGTGGAGTGATTTCTATAATTCATTGCTGTCAATGCTTCCCATTAACAACTGACAACTTCTAATTGTGGGATGTAAATTGGCTGCCATGTTCGCCCACAGTCACTTAATTTACTGTAAACTGGTTTAGGATGACCTCCTGATGTGAAAGCTGCTAAACCAAATGCAAGAATTGTTAATATTTCTAATAGGCACAAATCAGAAATTCTCCCTTTTCCAGTTAAAAAGGTGCATGCTTATCAGTTACCATAGCAAACAATTATGAATGTTGGTTACAGGAGAAATTATACTGGTGTACTGCAACCTTGTGAACCTCTACATCCCATTTTCTCATTATTTATATTGTAACTTTGTCTGAATTATAACATCCATCACTTATCATTCTTTGAAATACAACCAACTATAATCTAGTTCAGCTCATAAAACATTCATGCTTCATCATATTTTATTGGAGGAAATAGATTTCATCTTCTCTTGGAGTGTACACTATTCTTTGGTTTTAACCTGTCATCTAAAGTGCATTCCATCAGCACAGTTATTGGTTCCAGTATCTCAGGCTTGTAGTTGCTGCTTGTAGCATTTCCTACATTCTTTAGAACAGGTCAAGCCAATTCCACAAATAACAAAAGGTTCCATCATGTACTAAACTAGTCCTCTTTTCACCAAGCCTTTGTAATGGGATTTCTACTGATTTAGTGATCATTGTACGCTTGATCTTGATAACACTACACATCACAAGGGCACAACCTGAAACTCAGTAAGGCTCCAGATGGTTAAGAATGGGAGTGAGGATTTCAAAATATACAATGAAAGTTACAAGCAATAGGTTTTGCCAGGTCTTGGTAATTCTTTACCCAAGCACAGAATTCACTTCTAGCTGCTGACAAGCACCAACAACCTAGACAGTAAAAATCTAGCTACAATACAGTGTTCCTGTAGCAACAACAACAACTTTGATTTATAGAATGCCCTCCATGCCGGACAGCGTCTCAGAGCACTTCACAATAGTGGATCCCGGGCCCAAGCCAAGGGGAGTGGGAAAAAGGTGACCGAAGGCGAGGTCGAAAAGAAAGGTCTTCAGCTGAGTCCTAAAACTAGGAAGAGAGGGGGTGAGGCGAAGGGAGTGAAGAAGAGAGATCCAGAGCTTCGGGGTGTAGTGGCTGAAGGCACGGCCACCGGTAGTGGAGCAGAGCATTCGGGGGACAAGGACAAGACCAGAACCGGAGGAGCGAAGGCACCGAGTACTGTATTGGCAAGGGAGGAGGTCAGAGAGGTAGTGGGGTGCAATGGAATGGAGAGACTTGAAAACAAGGGTGAAATCGATCCTCTCTGGGACAGGGAGCCAGTGAAGTCTAGCAAGGACTGCGGTAATCGTGGAGCAAAGTTTGGTGCAGATGGGAACACGGGCGGGAGAGTTCTGAATGAGCTGGATTTTATGGATTGTGGTGGAGGGGAGACAGTGAGGATTGCATTTGTGTAGTCCAGCCGAGAGGTGACAAAGGCATGGACCAGAGTTTCAGTGGCTTTTGGGGCAAGGTATTGCCGGAAACGGGCAATATGTCGCAGGGGAGGAAGGACAGTTGAGGGTCGAATCTGACAGCAAGGTTGCGTACAGTTTTAGGTTCGGAGAGTTTTAGGGGCAGGTCGGGTAGGTGGAATAGATGGGAGCCGTGTGACTGAAGACGATGATGAGAGCCAAAGAGAATGGCTTCCATCTTGTCAACATTCAGCAGCAGGAAATTTGCACTCATCCAGCTCCTGATGTCTGACAGGCAGGCTGACAGAACATGAGGGGACTGGGGGACACAAAGTGAGGTGGAAAAATAGAGTTGGGTGTCATCCGCATACAAATGGAAGTGTACCCCATCACTGAATGACATCACCAAGAGGAAGCATATAGATTAGGAAGAGAAGGGGGCCAAGGATGGATCCTTGGGGTACCCCACAGGTAATCGGGTGAGAATGGAAGGAAAAGCCATTTGTGGAGATATATTGCTGGCGGTTTGTGAGGTAGGACTCGAACCAGGTGTGTGGGGTCCCACTGAGGTGAATGACGGAGGATAGGCAGTGGAGGAGGATGGCGTGGTCGACACAGTACATGGTACCTGGTATATAGCACTCTACCTGGTACATAATTAATAATAATAATACTAATCCTTGCATTTGATATTGTGCTTTTCAAGTCTTCTAGATGTCTCAAAGATCTTCACAGAATACAGTATACTGTAAAGTGAATTGGCTGTATATATGTGGGTGAAACGCAGCAGCCAATTGGGTACATCAGTGTCCAACAAACAGTCACTGATTGAGTGACCAAATTATTTTTTTGCCCAGAAAGTGGGCAATGTTGCTTTACCCCTAACCAGCACTGAAATGCGGAGATCTTTTTTTCCCCCAATGTTTCTTTAAGGCTACATGTCAACCTGGCTCAAACACTAGCAGTCTAGCGTCTGACTCAGAAGGTTGTGGGTTCAAGCCTCACAGTCTAGTCTGAGACTGCTATCTATGAAGTGTTGGAGGTGTGCTGCATTGTTGGAGGTGCCATCTTTCAAATGGTGTTCAGCTAGGTCCCATCTGCCAGTTCAGAATTGCATTGAAACAGAAGTTAATTTTCCCCAGCATCTTAGACCAACAATCCCCGAGATAAAATTGGTCATTCACTTCATGGCTATTTGTGGGTCATTGCTGTATGTAAATTGGCTTCTGCAATCACCTACAAAACACACAACAACAACACATTGCACTTATATAGCATCTTTCACGTCAGGAGGACATAGTCACTGAACCATACATGAATTCTTGTGAAGCAATTTGAGATGTCCTCGCGATGTGAAAGGCACTACACTGTATATAATGTAATTATTAAATTAGTATTATTTATTAAAGAAGCAATGGTGCACAAGTCCTACCACAGTGATGCATCACACAATTTGAGTGGTATCGCTCTTCAACATAAATTGTCATTGTGTGTGACCTAGCTGAACATCATTTGAAAGTGTGTTTACATTAAGACCTAAAAACTGTTACCGCACACAATGGCGAGCAGCCGGTGCCTTTTTAATAACATACGTGGCTTCCCCAGCAGATTTTACCGCATCTGTTCAATGGAGTTAAACTTTTATAGTGACATCTGTAGCACATGTAAATACTTTGATGCCCCACTCCTGTCAGCTGACATAATGGTAACTTGGTGAGCCATTTATAATAACGCTTTAATAATCACAGAGAGTACTGCCTGAAGGTCCCGAATCAAATAGCTTGATTAATAATGGTTTTACGACACATCCTGTTTTATTTCAGTAGTCACGGTACTGATTTGTTAACTTTTATTGTTAATTTGTTAGCATTTTTAAGTGTTTCAGCTTCGCACCCAGCTGTTTTGTTGGTTAGTTGAGGTTGGTTTGGAGAAGGGACTTGAGGCTGGATTTTCTACACCTTCAAAGATACTGGAAGTGGTCAGCACAAGTAAAGGCTACTATGAAACCTGGACTTTGCAAAGAAGTAAGGTGCAAGGCCGAGAGGGAGGGATAAGGAGGAGAGAGAGAGAGAGAGAGGGGCTGAGAGGGAGGTGGTAAGAAGGAGGAGAGAGAGAGAGAGAGGCTGAGAGGGAGGTGGTGAGGAGAGATGGAGATCCAGAGAGTTCAGGCAGGATACCTCAATATAAACAGCAACAACAACAACATTACATTTGTATAGCACCTTTCACATAGGGTGATCCTGATCACCTTTCACATAGGGTGAACATCCCAAGGCACTGGACAGTCAATGTTTCAGACCTCAGCTGAGGTCAGAATCAGGGATGGTGGAGGAAAAGGAGGGGGTTTGGGGTGACCAATGGGATCGTCGAAGAGGAGGGTCTTGAGGTGGGATGTGAAGGAATCTAGGGGTGGGGGAGGGGGCGAGGTGGAGGGATTGAAGGTTGGAATTCCAGAGGTTGGGGGCAGAGTGACTGAAGACTTGCCCACCGACGGTGAGGCGGGTGGGTTGAGGGATATGGAGCAGGCTGGAGCCTGGGAGTGGGCAGGTTGGTAGGGTGTTAGGAGGTCACAGAAGTAGGGTGGGGTAAGGCCATGGAGGGTTTTAAAGGTGAGGATCAGGATTTTGAATTGAATTCTCTGGGTGATGGGGAGCCAATGGAGTCAGGCGAGAATGGGTGAGATGGGATCACAGAGCTTGGTGTGGGATAGAACACAAGCTGCAGAGTTCTAGATGATCTGCAGCCTATGGAGGGAGGAAATAGGAAGGCCGACAAGCAGGGCATTGGCGTAATCCAATCTGGACATGATGAAGGCATGAATGAAAGTTTCAGCAGCCTGATGGGTGAGGTAGTGGTGGAGTCGGGCAATGTTGCGGAGGTGAGAGAAGGCAGAACAGGTCATGGATTGGATGAGTGGGAGGAAAGACACCGGCTTGGTGAGGTGGAGTGTGCAATCATGGAGGTTGATGCTGCCAGTGCCTGATGTGTGAAGGCACTGGCAAGAGCCAATAAGGAGAGCCTCGATCTTGTTGACATTCAACTGTGGAAGGATACCCCTCAAGCAGGACTTGATGTCCAACAGGCAGTCTGTCAGGAAAGCTGTGGTCCTGGAAACGAGGGTAGAGGTAGAAAGATAGAGTTGGTCAAGATAGTGTACGTCATCAGCATACACATAGAAGTTGACCCTGTGTCTGTGGATGATATCACCCAGGGGGAGCATATAGCTATTGAAAAGTAGGGGGTCAAGGACAGAGCCTGATGAAGGCACAGGTGACAGTGTGGGGGCTGGATGTGTTGCCGTTGGTGGCTACAAAGTGAAACTCATGAGAAAGGTAGGAGTCAAACCAGGTAACAGCAGGTCCATGTATATTGAGCTGGGAGGAGAGGCGGTGTAGGAGGATGGAGTGGTTGAGAGTGACAAGGCAACAAGGAGGCAGAGAGAGCCCTGATCACGGATGTTTAAAATATTGTTAGAGACTTTAACCAGCGCTATCTCAGTGCATTGGGTAGCACAGAAACTGGATTGGAGGGGATCAAAGAGAGAATGGTGAGAAAGGAAGGTGCGAAGCTGGAGTGCAACAACTTGTTCCAAGGCCTTGGAGAGGAATGGGAGGTTAGAGATCGGTTGGTAGCTGAGAGATAGAGTCACAAGTGTATAAAGTGGGGGAGGGTGTAGGGGTGGATCCTGAGGGAGAGGTAATGGGGGGGTAGTGGTAGATGGGGTAGAGATGGCTGAATGTATCCACTCGATTTAA
Organism: Hydrolagus colliei; assembly: GCA_035084275.1. Taxonomy (NCBI): domain Eukaryota; kingdom Metazoa; phylum Chordata; class Chondrichthyes; order Chimaeriformes; family Chimaeridae; genus Hydrolagus; species Hydrolagus colliei. Next base: position 23,157,705 of record CM068744.1, on the reverse strand, counting down.
ATTGAAGGAAGTCCGGTATCTCCTCACAATTGGAATTGGAGGAGAGGATGGATGAGGCTTGGGAAGGTGGATGGAGGAGACGGTTAGTGGTGGAGAAGAGGATCCTGGCTTATCCTTGGCCTCTGAGATTAACTTGGAGTAGAAGGAGGACTTGGCAGACGCAAGGGTGGTGCAGTAGCTCTGAGTGTTAATCAGCCAAATCTGCCGATGAGCTGTTAGTTTGGATTTGGTTCAAGCCTGTTTGCACTTGTGCCTTAAGGTTTCGAAGATGACTGGAATACCAGAGAGATTTATGGGAGTAAGAGACAGTTCAGAAGGTGAGGGGGGGCAAGAGAGTCATGGAAGGAGAATAGGGATCTGTGGAGAAAAGAGGGTAGGTCGGCTAGGAGGGGCAGGAGTTCAGATGACTGTAGGGCAGCAGAGAGGGAGAGGGAGGAGATTTCTTTGCAGGAGCAATAGATGAAGGGGTACAGAGGTGCTAAGGGAGATAAAGGTTTGTAAGTGAAGAAAACAGGATTTAAAAAAATGTTTTTCAATGGAGTCTCCATTCAAACCAGTTAATTGAGAGCAGCAACCGCTTATACATTATCATGGCTGACAGGATGTCAGTTTCTCCAAGTCTCCTTGCAACAACTGTACCAGGTGCTTTCAAAATATCTGTAAGTCGGGTGAAAAGCAAGCATGCTATTCAATATGTGTAAGAACAACAGGAATATTAGTGATATGCTGGTAAATGATCAAAAAAACATCCTGGACTTGATAGCAAGAACCAAACTGTATCTGGAGTCGAGAGTAAATCTGATATTTAACACACTGGACGGCACTAATCACTTGTCTGGACTTTGAAACTCTATTCTGGGAAAAACTCACATAAGCAGAGCTGGCCCACCAGCAATTGTCAGCATTTAGAAGGTTTAATTTACAAATGACCTGTTCATGACAGCTGCAAGAACAATCTCCATTTGACACCACATACACCCCAGCCAGATAAAAGCAGCAAACTCATATGGTTTTTCTCAAGCGATATTATTTTGGTTTGGCGAAACTGCAATTATAAGGTCTAGTGGTCCATCTAAATGACTTCATTCATTTCTTGATAGTGTTTATTTGACCAAAGGTTGTGATCTGAAGCTGGTGAAAATGAAGCAGTCACTTGTACTTTGCGACAGGCTGTCAAGATGTCTTCTTTGCTTTAGCAGAAGGAGAACTGCACATGAATTACTAATGACGTTTAAAATGGAAACTGACAGCTTCTTAATTCACCTCAAAGTCAAGGAAATCCAGACACAAAATTAACCCTGAAAGCACAACTCAATGCTTATGTACCAACTACATAGAGCTCTTTTTAGTCAGTAGGGTAAGAGTTAAACAAAAATTATGTGTCTGTCCGTAAATGTACTGACCCTTTGCAGTGTGAGGGTAATATTCACTGTTGTTTGGTAGATTTATGCAAGTTTTAGCCAAATGCACTTACAGTGAAATTTTCCTTTATAAATCAAGACCCCAAAATATAGCACATTTCTGATAAATGAAAAATAATACATGCTCACATGCTAAATTTCAGTGAATATACCTATTAGTTGAGATTGTGAGCAACCTTCCAAAGAGATATTCCTCAAAGTTGCCAATAAATGATGCGGTTTTTTGTCACTGGCATCAATGAGCATTTGGGGAAAATGCAATGGCAACAATGAACATTTGGGAAAAACACACAAGGACCCACTCACTATAAAGATTGTTATGGTACTTCATTGTACTATGCAGACTCCCCAGAGCTTCCTTATACAAGTTGGAACTATACACATCTATGCAGCCCATTTCCTCCACACCATATCATGATCTGTGAGTCTATCATCCGCATTGTCACTCGGTTGTACTGGCTCCCCTATCGCCAATAGATTGAGTTCAAGATCTTCTTTCTTGTGTTCAATTACCTCCATCCTACCTCTGCAACCACTTTCACCTATGCCAATCCGGCCACTCCTTTCAATCAAAAAATATTTGCTAGCTTGCCTCCCATCATTGGCAGGCAATCTTTTAGCCATTGTTTTCCTGCTTTCTGATGCACTCCTACCCTCAATTCTTTCAAGATAGGTCTCAAATATATCTCCTCAACAGTGTTTTCAGTAATCTTTAGTCTCCCCAACCCTCGTAGCTCCCGCTCCCAAATTAGTTGAAGCACTATGATGCATTTTGAGATGTCCACTTGACATGAACCTTACCAAAATCACAGAGCTAATCTGGAAACAATAAGATGAACAGACAGTACATTACATTCTTTGACCCTCAACTATCCTTTAAATCATACATCCATGCCATGACCTGTTGTGCCTTCTCCCTTCTCAACGACGTTGTCCACCTCTGCCACTACCTTTCCACTAAGGCTGCCGAGACTCTCGTTCATTACACTCAGGCTTGACTATACTACTTTCCTGCTCTCTGGACGTCCCAACTCTTTCCTCCACAAGCTGCAGATTATTCAGAACTTTACAGCTCATGTCCTCTCCTACACCAGGCTATGAGGCTGATCACCCCCACTCTCATCCAGCTTCACTGGCTCCCCAATCTCCCAGAGGATAGAGTTTAATATCCTCGTCCTCACTTTTGAAGCCCTCCAAGATCATAACCCTCTCTCCTCTACCCGTATTTGCTTCTTATAAAATTATTAGCAAAAGATGCAGTTCTCTTTGGGGCTGTGATCAGAATCTATTCTTATAATCAATAGTTAGCTAGGTAGAATACAGTAAATATATATCATAGAATCATGGAATCTTACAGCACAAAAGGAGGCCATTCGGCCCATCATGTCTGTGTGGGCTCTTTCAAAAGAGCAATTCAATCCCACTCCCCAGCTCTCCCCGTAACTGAGCAAACCCGAACTCCCCAAACAAATGTCTACCTCTCATTTAAAAGTTGTTATCGAATCAGCCTCCAGCACCTTTTCAAGCAATGTATTCCAGATTTGAACAACTTGCTGAATGAAAACATTTCTCCTCACCTCCCCTCTACTTCTTTTTGAAACTATTTTAAATCTGTGACCTCGAGTCACTGATACACCCACCAGTGGAAACAGTTTTTCCCTATCAAATCTGTCGAATCCCCTCATGATCTTGAAAACCTCTATTCGGTCTCCTCATAACCTTCTCTACTCCAATGGGAATAAACCTACCTCTCTAGCCATTCCTCATAACTGAAGTTCCTCATTCCAGGTACCATCCTGGTAAATCTCCTCTGCACCCTTTCCAATGCCTTCACATGCTTCCTAAAGTGTGGTGACCAGAATTGAACACAGTACTCGAGCTGAGACCTAATCAAAGTTTTATTGAGGTTAGTCAGAACTTCCTGACATTTGTACTCTATGCCCCTATTTATAAAGCCTAGTATCCCATATGCTTTTTTAACAGCCTTGTCTACCTGTCCTGCCACCTTCAAAGAATCACTTACACAAACCCCCAGGTCTCTCTGTTCCTTCACACCACTTAAAATTGTAGCTGCCTCCCCTCGTTTCTCCTCCCAAAATGCATCACGTCACATTTCTCCACATTAAATTTAATTTGCCATGTGTCTGCCCATTTTTACCATTCTGGTATATTGTGAATTTGTTTTATGAATGTTGCTTTCATTGGGAAGTAATTGCTGAGAAATGCAACATCAGCAACAAGTACCCCCAGTTCAACCTTACCAAGCTACCTGCTCCCTCTGCTTGGCAGGCACTGACCTTCTCCAGTGCTCCCCGTGTACCCTGTCCCACCATCTGCAGTCGGGCCTTCAACCTTTCTATCCCCACCCTATGGAACTCTATCCCAGAATCCCTTTGCCTCACCCTCTCCCTTCAAGGCCTATCTCATGGCACCAGTACAACCAAGTGCCAATAGGGGTGGTGGACGCACGGAGTCTGATGGGATGTAGCGAAAATTGTCTTTTTGATTTTTTGACTATGCCTTCGGTCATCCTTCTATTCATACCCCCTTGCCCTCCATCCTTCTTGATTCCAACCCTTGACTGTCCACCGCCTTTAGACGTCCTCCCGATATAACAACAACAACAACAATGATTTATATAGCGCCCTCCACGCCGGACGGCGTCTCAGAGTGCTTCACAATAGCAGATCCCGGGACCGAGCCAGGGGCAGGGGTAGAAAGGTGACCAAAGGCGCGGTCGAAGAGAAAGGTCTTCAGCTGGGACATGAAGCTGAGAAAAGAGGGGGCAACGCGAAGGTAGTGAGAAAAGGAATTCCAGAGCCTTCAGTGGCTGAAGGCACGGCCGCCGAGGGTGGAGCAGAGGATTCGGAGGACATGGAGGAGGCCAGACCCAGTGGAGCGAAGGCAACGGTTGCTATATAAGCTGCTATATAATGTAATTTATTGTTGTAAATCACCAGTTTTGTCAAATTTCATTTAAATTTTTATTCAATTTTTTTATTCAAAATTCAATTTTTTAAATTCAAATTCAAATTTTCTAATGTTTCCAGAACCAAATATTGGAAAAGCATTCCCTCAGAATCCCAAACCGAGATTTAGACATTTTTTCCACATGAGCAGAATTATTTAAGAAACAGCTTGATGCTCTAATGGGAAGATGATATTCTGGAAAGGTAAAACCAAATGAAACAAAGGGATTTCATCATCCAAACCTCTTGTGATCTTTAAATACCTGAGCTCCAATAGCCAAGTTTAAGGAAAGAACATGAAATTAAGGATTGCAAATAGCGTTTTTATTATCTGTGGTTAGCTTATTTTGCCATTCACATTCAACTTGATGCATTCAGCATTGGTTCCTGTCATCAGCCAATTAACTCTCAATTGTATCAAAACACAAATTCCGGTATCAACTGTTTACATTAATTTCCAGGTTTGTTGGCTAATATTTCTGTTCTTTGATCGGGCCAGATAACTGGATGATCTAATAATTCTTGCATGTCATGTACCACCTTATTAGAGTATATCAAAATGTCTCCAAGCATTTCACAGAATTTCTGTAAAGTGTAGTGTAAAGTGTTGTTAGGCGAATACACCAGCAATTTGCCTTAGGAGTGTTTTTTCTAGCCAGTCAGTTAAATATCTTGACATGAAGTTTGAACTCACAATATTCTTACTCAGAGGTGTGAGTGCTACCAGGCTGACACCTAGGGTTAATTTCAGTTGTTAACACCTATCTTCCTTTCTTTACTACAAAACCCCAAATTTAACTGATGAGATAAGTATGGTCACATGAGGGACATTTGATAGTAAGTACAGCATTTTAATAATTTACACTAATAAAAATCCTACCCAAGGTCCTGTATTGCTGTGTTTTGGAACAAGTCCAAGCTTTGTTTCATAAATGATTCAGCATTCATTCAGCAAAATAATGTAAAGTATTACAATAAATTTAAAACTAATGTAACTTTCAAAAACAAATGGATTTTAACATGTAAAATTTACATCTTTTGTCTTTGGGAACCAGATTTTGTTTTTGTGTGTGCCTCTATTTTGCTTGCCTTTGCTTATCAGTTGGAGTGTACTGCAGGGATTTATTTTTGCCTTAGTTGTATATCTACATAAACAAAGGGGAGCTTCTAGTCAGATTTTGCTGCCTTTAACCATGTACTATACATAAGTCGGTAATCAGCCCATTATTTCTGGGACATTTCAGCCAAAGCCAAATAGATCAGTATTAATTCAGTCTGTGGAATAAAGCCATAAATTTCCTGCTCATTTCTTTTGCTTTTGAACTTTTGCCCAATAAACATTTAGATTTTGTAAAAATAACAGCTTTTCAAGGAGCACAACTAATGGTTCAAATTAAGTTGATAAAAGGTTGTGAGTTCAAGCCCCACATCGGCACTTTGAATTCATGGTCTAGGCTGACACTCCAATGCTGTGCTGCATTGTTAGAGATGTTGTCTTTCAGATAAGACATTGAACTGAGGTCCAGTCTTCCAGTCTAGGCAGATGTAAAGGTTCCACGGTTCTATTGGAAAAGAGAACAGAGTTTCTCTAACTGTGATGGCAGACAATCCCCCCAAATAAAATTATTACTTGGCTGTTATATGGGATATTTTCGTGCACAAATTGGCTATTGCATTGACTCGCAAAATCACAGTCACTGCACTTCACAGAAGTGGTTTAAGACATCACCATATTCTTGGAATCTCCTCCTGAACATGAAAGGCACAACATAAATTTTAATTTATATTGAATAATACACTATCTGGTCTGTGACATGTTTGTATAATGGAGCTCCTGAGGCTTTGTGGTTAAGTCTTGCAAGCTGGGGAGACCTATGTTCGAATCCAGGCAGGTCAGGGCGAAACCTTGGGCAAGTTTTCCTTACTCCACACGCCTAATAATAATCTGTCCAAAAAAGACCCCACAATAATAAAATTGGTCATTTCAATCCATGACTGTTTGTGGGACACTGCTGTGCGCAATTGGCTGCCGCGATTCGCCCACATATATACTGTCAATTCACTTTACAGAATATTCTGTGAAGCGCTTTGGGATGTCGATAAGATGTGAAAAGCACTATATTAAATGCAAAGATTAATATTAGTATTATAATGTTGTGTTGTCACTAACCATACTGTCTGTCCTTTATCTCTTATGAACAATCATTTTATTGAATTATTATCTATTATTTCTATATTTTGCCCCACTTTCACTGCTTTTATTAAGATGCTGGGTATAGTTCCAAAGGCATGTTCAGCCATTAGTTCCTCATCCTAGTAGTTATTATTTATGTGTGAGCCTGGACAATGAGCATAATAGATTATTCAGCAGAAAATCTACCCAGGTCTAGATTTATTCTATTTATGTAGCATTTTTGAGTGTCCAAAATTAGGCAAATTCTTAAATAAAACCTTAATTTGTTTGTTGTTGTTGTTAATTTTGAAGTCGATTTTCCATAAGTTCTTTTAAGAAGTAACAGAAAACCATTTTCAAAATTAACATGAAAATCAACAATTTGTCAAGTTCTGGACTCTCTGAAACACTGCAAATATCCAGATCCTGTTCTTGCAGGTGAATAGGGGAGTGGGAGGGAAGGGTATCAAGATCACCAACATGTGGAGTCTGGTCAGCTAAAGCTACTCAAGCCAATTTTCTGTATGGAGCCAACAAGGCATAGGCTGGGAAATCAACCTGGGCTCATTCCGGTTTTATACAAGCCTTAAAAATGAAACTGAAGATTTCAATTAGCTTTCATTGCCTATTACTGTACGAAGTAATGCCTGCTTCATAGCTCTTGAATAATTGCACTGCCAACTAAACTAAATGTAAACAAACACAACTGCAGAAGATTTGTTTCTTGTATAATACGGTAATATGATTGCTGTTTCCTATCAATCAAACAATTAGTTCTCAATAAACATTCAACACTGATTGTGTCACAATTGTTAATGCTACGCTGATAAATTATTGTCAGTGTCAATAGCATATCTGCCACGTCAGCAGCTGTCTGCTGAACAACACAGCTGGAATACAACTATTTTATTCCCAAGAACTCTATAGTGCTTTGTGATTTAACAAACACATTTTCGACAATGGATTTTGAGGCTTGTTTGGTCAGGCACATTCACATTACCCTCTGCATGAAGTAGTTCTTCTTAAATTCAGTTTTAGACCCCCGTAGTCGTTATCTTATGCTTTTATCCAGTTACAGATTCCTCCACAAATGGGAAAAGCCTATTCACGGTAACTATATTGAACACTTTGGTAAGTTTAAACACCCTTACAAGGCGCCCTCTTAATCAATCTCTCAGTTCATACTGTCACCTAAACACTTCAATATGGTCTAATATCTGACAATTTCCAATGGGTTTCCTCAATAAAAAGATGATTTCTGGTAAGTGGAAGTAGATCACTCATCCATGTCCTGACTTGTATGAATTCAATTCAGAAAGTAAATCACATTGAAGCAGACTTCCTTGCAAGTTGACATTTATTCTATAGAACTGTAGAATTTTACAGAACCAAAGAAGGCCATTGAACCCTTCATGTCTGCGCTGGATGTTTAAAAGAGCAATCTATTCAACAACAAGAACAGTACAATTACACTTTTTGGCGCCTTTCACATTGGGCAGTCCCATTTACTTGCTTTTTTTTTCCCCGTCCCCCTGAAAATGACCCTTTTTAAATAAAATTATCTAGTTCACCCTTGAAAGCTAATGTAGATATAGATTCTGTCTTGTCCATCACCCGAGCAAGAGCATTCCAAATCCAATCAACTCTCTGTCGAAAAACATTCTTCCTAATCTTACCTAATTATGGTTCTGCTAATTATGTGAAATTGATACCTTCCAATAGTGACTCACTGACCAGTGCAAATAATTTCTCCCTATTGACTCTATCCAAACACCTCTTAATTTTAGACAGCTGTCAAGTCTCATCCCAATATTCTCTGTTGCAGTGAAAATAACATCAGTCTCTATTTATACTTTAAACCACTCATCCCTGGTGTCATCCTTACTAAGGAATTCTAGTAATTCTTACATTTTAGTCCACCTTGTTTTTATTGTAACTGAGAATAAAAATGGCTTGTCAATGAGGTAGACCCACATTCCAAAAAACATTAGGATGGGTCCCAATGGAGTTCAAAAGATCACAAGAGAAGGTTTGTTTAAGAAAGCTCTTCTGCCCATTTGATCTAATTCTTCCAAAACAACAACAACTATTTCATTTTGCATGGCACCTTTCACATCAGGAAGAGGCTCCAAGGTGCTCCCAACATCCATCCCATCACCGAAACAAACTTTTTTTAAAATGAGTCCAGTGTCTTGGCCTCAACCACCCTGGTAACCTGTTCCAGGCATTAATAACAACAACAACAACTTTGATTTATATAGCACCCTCCACGCCAGACGGCATCTCAGAGCGCTCAGAGCGCTAATAACTACCTGTTATTTAAATAAATACTTCCTGGTGCCCTTCCTGAAATTACCCTTGCAACATAGCCCTGAATTCATACCCTCTTGTTCTGCTGCCTTGTGGGTCTGAAAGCATTGTTCTCCAGTGGATTCAATCTTGAAATGCTTTTTAGCATATTTCCAATAGGATGTTAAACCAAGTGAGGGTTACCGATCTCCTATATTATTTCAGAGATAAGCAGGGTGTTTGCCTGGTGTCATAAGAACATAGAACATAAGAATTAGGAGCAGAAATAGGCCATTCGGCCCCTCAAACCTACCCCGCCATTCAATAAGATCATGGCTGATTTTCTAATCTAACTCCATCTACCCGTCTTATCCCCATATCCCTTAATCCCTTTATCCACAAGAAATCTATCAATCTCAGTCTTGAATATGTTCAAGGACTGAATATCTACAGCCCTGTGCAATCATAGAATCATATGTTCCACGATGGGGAGTTGGGAGTGGGGGTGTTGGGTGGGGGAAGTGGAATTCTGTGCAATATTAGGTGATGTATCTTTGGCAATGCAAAACTATAATAGAAAGTTCCTTTAGTAGCTAAAATTGCAAAGGCTCCATCCTTTCACTCTTTCAAGACATATCTCAAAACTACTGAACTTTTGGTCATTTCCCCTGCTCCCCCCATTGCCCATACCCCTCACCCCCCAACCCCACCTCAGGTCCACCCCAAGTCCAGGTGCCCATTCTGTACAGTGAAATGCTCTCGGATATGAAAAATCTATATATGAATTGTATTGTAAAGATTTTGCAAGAAACGGGGAACAGAATTTTTCACCCACTTCATCCAAATTTACCAAGCTTCATCATTCATCTCACTGGTGTTTTGCCAGCTTTGCTGGGATAGGTTAGTTGCCACCTTTGTTAAAGAGAAATGTGCTTCAGGGCAACGAATGTGTTACAGTGTCAGATACTCACCTTTTCTGTTCTTTAAGACTTGGCTGTGAATAATTATCATGTTTTAAACTGCTGCTCTGGAGCCATCAGTAAACAGTTTTATGCCAAGCAGGGGGTGAAAGGAAAGGTAATCACATGTCAGAATAGCACTTGGCACTAGAATTGACTGTCCTCCTGGGTGTGGGGGAGATAATTGGAGTCTCTTTGGAGGCTGGTCTGCTCTGCTCTGCTTGACAGGGGATGTTGGAATCAAGTCAACCTGTAATAATCTGGGTGCTGGTTCCTGAAACAGATGGTTCTGCAGTGCTTTAAGGCAGTGGCTGATGAGACAATGTGCTGCCTTATTGGCAGGACTTGGAAAGGCAGGATGATCACTGGGAACAGAAATTCTTCCCACTCGTTTCCCGTTCTCGTTTCCCCTGCAAGCCAAAGCTCCAATGTAGTGGTGGCCAACCCATGGTCCACTAGCCAAAAGTAGCCCACAAGAGCTGCAAGAAGTGCCCCCCACCCTCAAACATTCACACTAGTCGTGGTAAATCTGTATTATACCAATATTTTGTTTCCAGTAGCTACTAAGTAGCAACATTCATGTTGTGGCCATCAATCAGCAAATATTCAATCAAGGAAAATGTATTTGGTTAGCTGACCAAAAAGGTTGGCCACCACTGCTCTATTTGGCAAGCAGCAGGAAGCTTACCAGACTATGCTTACAGTGACAAGCTATGCAGTTTTAGCTGGTGAAACTTCAGCAACACACACTCTATGCTCTCCAAAGCTGGCTCTTGCCAACCTGCACCTAAATACTCTCTGGAATTAGGTAAGGGAGTGAGTGCACATTCCATTCCAGACTCAGGGACATTTCCGTGTGTAGGTGGCGTACATATGTGGTATTCCCAATCTGCTCTGCTTGGCAGCGAATTTTACAACAGTCATCGGGGGGGTTGAAGAAACACAAATCTAGTGTTGTATTTTTAGATAATTTGTTTTACTTTCTTTTCAGAAAATGAGAGCAAGAGAAAAGTCATTAATCATAGGTTCATTGAATGTTTATTGCACAGAAGGAGGCTATTGGGAGTCATGGTGTGTGAGCTGTTGCTAGCACCCCCTGGAGCTATCACTTGAATACCATTCGCTTGCTCGATCCCCATATCCTTTCATATTTATTTTCCTCTGGTTTTATCCAACTCCCTTTTAAATACTGTTATGGAATTAGTTTCAACAGCCATTTATGGTAAGACATTCCAGGTTACAACAGCCAATTGTATTAAAAAAATCTTCAAAACTCCCCTTTCCTATTCCGGGAATAATCATTCATATAATCCCTCATCATACTGATTTGCCAATCAGTGGAAATAGTCTCTAATTACCTATTAAAAAATATTCAGAATTTTCTGATTTTTCCCTCAACCTCCCTGCTCCATCAAAAACAGTCCCAGCTTCTCAAATTTAATAATAATAATAATAATCCTTAAATTTGATATAGCGCCTTATTATGACTTCAAGACATCTCAAAGCTTGTCATAGAGTATACTGTTTAGTGAATCTTTCCTCTCTGATGTATTTGTTCATCTCTTGTATCACCACAGTGATCTACTGCACTCTCCCCATGATTGTGATGTCCTTTCTATATTCAGGACAGGTTGCTATACTCTGCTGCAGATCTAATGTATTGTACTAACCTTGCCGTTGTATTAAATTCCCCTAATTCTGTGTGCTTTTGCTCATGTCTACACACTCCCACCATTCATTACGTCTGTAATTTAGAACATTTAGATAACATATCATTCAATGTTTTGTTCCATCTGATTCATATTGCACATCGTATATATGATTTTATTAATGTAACTCTAAGTGAACCAATCGGTTATTTGATATAGCATTTATAATGCCAAGAATGTCTCAAAGTGTTCCCGCAATGTTTCTGCAGAGTTCAGTGACTGTGTATTTGTAAGAACAGTCATCATTCACCTCATGACCAGTAGAATGATCTTGCTACATGTCGATTAGTCGCTGCATTTGCCTATTAATCATACATGTCACAGCATTTGTTATAGGTTCTATATCAAATCCAATGATGATTATTATCCAATTACCCCTTGCTGAAAGGTATGGATGTGAGAACATTGAGAGAGAACACAATCAGACTTGTCTGTGATACCTCCTGAAGTCATAAATGGTTCATAGATAAAGAACAGCCTCTTGGCCAAGGTACCAGAGGACAGCTGATGCCCATCGAATAGTAACAAAGCATCAGTGCATCAACAGGGGGGAAGCGAAGCGGGGGGGGGGGGGAAGCGAAGCGGGGGGGGGGAAGCGAAGCGGGGGGGGGGGGGGAAGTGAAGCGGGGGGGGGGGGGGGGAAGCGAAGCGGGGGTGGGAAGCGAAGCAGGGGGTAGAGAAATTATCCCCACAAAACTTGAATACATATTTGGTTTGGCCAGTAAAAACACACAATGAATTAATTACCTAAAATTAAGCATGATTATTTCTATAACTTAATTTGTTGTTTTAATATATGTGAACAATAAGATCTTACACAACTTGCTTTTCACACAGGAACAGAGTGGGAGTATGAGCATGGAGTAAGATAAAAGGAAATAAAGGGAGGGAGGTAGCAAAGGCACAGACAAAGAGAAAGGTTTTTAGAAAGGTTTTGAAAGCAGAGTGGGAGTGTGCAAATCACAGAGATTTAGGTATGAGAGTTCCGGAGAATGGAAGGCAAAGTGACTGAAAGCATACCCATTCATTGTGGGCGGAGAGGTGGGGGAATATGAAGCAGGCCTGAGTTGGCAGAGTGGGGGAGCCAGGTTAGAAAAAAACACACACAACCGAAAAAAGTTTGTTGAAAGACTTCAAGCCGCTACTATTTTCTTTTGAAATGTGGCAGGTAATTGGGATCTAACAGGCAGTGCCCACAGAGTGAATTCCCATCAGCTGTGTGCCTCACATCCACAGATGTTTTCTTTCCTCAAAGATGTGCGGAATGTTTGTGCAGTAACTGGAGTCCTAAAACACACAGAGATAGATAATGGCTCAGAAAGAGATAGGAGACACCAGCTGATAAAACGAATGATGGATGGACTGTCTGGTGCATGCTATTTCTCCCCAAGGAGAAGCAGAAGCATGGCAGGCAATTCACTTAGAACATGTTATATCTGTATCCGCATCCTGTCGTCTGAAAATAAATTCTCTCCTGTATCTGAAGAAATCCTATTCCATGCAAGTGAACATTGATACCCTCAATTCAACCCACACCTGATCCCAGAACATTTTTGCTCCCAGTACCGACATTCCAAGACACTGTAAACCTTTTGCACACTCATCCTATTCTCACACGTTGTTTTTCAGGACACCACAATCAATCCTTTATACATTATTTGTAGACTCCGGCTTCACTCCTGGATTCTTTCGAAGACATAAGTTTTGTGAGCTGGCACAGGCTTTATCCAAATAAACAAGAAAAATAGTTTATTTATTGGATGGAACAATTATATAAACCAAGCCAAGAGAAATGGAAGGAACACAAAACTTATGCAAAGAACGCAAAACTTATCGCATTTAGAAAGAGTTAGTTAAATATTAGAAGGGATATACTATAATATTAAAACAACAACAAATAAGAAACATATGAAGAGACACAGTCACTTTCAAGATTCAAGATTCCTTACTCCACATGAGTCTATTACCTCGCATTAAGTAGGAGCATGCATCCCCCTTCTTTCCTTCCCCTCACCACCAAACACAATCAGACATGCGCAGACCAGTCATTCCCCCTCCTTCCACTCCTCCCACTAATCACCATTTCCGCGCATGCGCACAAGATAAAAATCCCGGTGATATCGATATATCGGTATATATTGATATGAGCCAACCGATATATCAATATCGGAAAAATTCCATATTGCAGGTCCCTACTTTACAGTATATTCTGTGATGCACTTTGAGACATCAAGAAGATGTAATAAGGAGTTATATGAAATGCAAGAATTATTATTATTAACAACTAATTGCATTTATAAAGCACCTTTCATATCAAGAAGACATGCCAAGGGTGACCAAAGACACATGAGTTCTAAAGACAAGCTGAAGGACCGACTGCCGGTCATGGGATGGACTGGGTGGTGGAACCCGGAGCAGGCCCGAACCTGCTGAGGGGAGGGTGCGGACAGGTTGATATAGGGTCAGCGGGTTGCAGAGGTAGGAAGGAGCAAGGCCACGGAGGGTCTGGAAGTTGAGGATGAGGATTTTGAGCTCTATCTGGGGAATGGTGAGTCAAACAGTGGAGCCAGATGAGGGTGGAGGTGATAGGGTCATGGTTCCTTGTGCGGAGAGGACCAAATTATCTGCAAATTATAGAGTGAAGAGTTGGGAAGGCTGACAAACAGAGAGTTAGCATAGTCGAGCCTTGATGTAATTAGTGCCTGGATGAGGGTCTCAGCAGCCTGAGAGGAGAGGCTGTGGAGGAGCCAGGCAATGTTGTTGAGGTGGGGGAATGCAAACAGGTCATGGCATTGGAGGCCAGGGATGGGGCGAGGCAAAGGGACTCCGGAATTAGAGTCCCAGAGGGTGGGGGCAGAATGGCTGAGGCCCGATTACCAATGGTGAGGCAAGTAGAGCGAGGGATATGGGGCAACACACTGCTCGCCAAGCGGAGGAAGCAGGGAACTTAGCAAGTTGTGAATAGGTTGCAGGGAGGAGGAAGTCTGTGGAGCTTTAAAAATAAGGACAAGGATCTTAAACTCGATCCTCTGGGGCATGGGAAGCTAGTGAACCAGGGCAAGGATCAGATGATCAGCTCTCAGTAAGGTGTGGAACTGTGGATACATCCAAGGTTGATTTACATATGTATCAGATGACCAGCTGACACAAAACATGTGCTGTGAACTCACCTCATAAGAAAACAAGATGGGACTACTCAAACTCACTTCATGTGGCATGAAAGTCAGCACAGAGAGAAGAGAAAAAGCACACAGATATGCACCCCAAACAACTTAAGCTGAATTAAATCATAGATCCTGGGGCGTGAACATGCAGTTTGTTAAATGATTGATATGCGCATTTTGGTAACCTTCCATAACTTTATGATCCTTACATGCCAGAAGACAGATGACATTGCAGACTATCAGCCCAAGAGAAAAGGTAGGGGTTAGAAGAGATGTTTCTTCACAATAGGTTGTTAAAGGATGGAATGTCATCACAAGTAACCATCAAAACTGAGGGCATGATAGCATTTGAAAGGAAAAGGGAGGAATGAATATAAAGCAAAATAATAATGAAGGCTGAGGGGAAAGAGCAGAGGAATGAGAACAAAGTATATAATGCAACTGGGAGAGCTAATACCAGCAAAAATATAATGGGCTGAATGGCCTCTTTCTATGCTGGAACATTTCCGTGGTTCTTGAATTTTATCATAATAATACTATGATGTAATGCCTTACCATGTTCAAAGACCCAATGTGAGGCTTAAACCACAAACTTTTTGCTCAGAAGTGAGAGTACTCCCAACTGAGCCAGGCTGACACAACATGAAATTTTCCTAAAATAATGGTGGCACTCCAAGCTTTTAAGTTGATTAAAATCCCCTTAAAAATTTATGCAAAGTTCTGCATGACACCTTGGTGCACAAATGGTGGAGATTTTCTTACCTTAACAAGGCATCCTTGTTGTACAAGTCCAATTTGAATTTGAAACCAGCTATAGATTTGTTGCCCACATCCAAATCAATTCAAGCTTAGATTTCAATTCAGCACTCATGCCCAGGTAGCTAACTGAAACTTGCTCATTTAGCCTTGCGTTTCCCTCCAGTAAGTAATTCTATGATTCAAGATTCAGTGCTCAAACACTGTAAATTTTCATACTATGCCAACTTACAGGCACTTAGTCAGGCACCAGAATAACTGCTGTATAATATGAAAGACTGATGTTAAACTAGAGAGCTATTGATACAGGCAATGAAGTACCATTGCCTTCTTCATATTTTCACCCACAAAATGTACAATCGATTCACTTTACAGTATATTCTGTGAAACGCTTTGAGATACCTCAACAATGTGATAAGGCACTATATCAAATGCATGGATTATTATTATACTACATTCAGGATTGAAACAAATAAAGGTAAAGAATATATATTGGCCAGCAGGAGTTTACAGCAATGCTTCTAACATAACAATGGTGTTTGACACATCAAGTGATATAAAATGAAGAGATATAAAATGTATGTTTGCTTGCCACAGTAACATGTTGAATGTGTGTTCACATAGATTTCAGCTCTCTTTATGGAAATAAATATAATTTATATAATTTGTATTTGAACTACTGGCCATTGTTCAATGGGGGTAAAATTTGCAGACGTCATTATTTAATGTTGACGTATTTTTTGCACAGCACACACTCTTCCAATATCTCTACGAAATAAATGTCATTTTCTTAATCTTTCAATGTAACTTGATCACTTTATTGGAGCAAATGATATAAGCAATGGCATCAAAGTCAGCACAAATTCCTTTCTGTCTGGAATAATTTTAACAGCAGATGTAGAATAAAGTCCAGTTTTATTTTTCCATATTTAGAACAAGCAGTGGCTTGACCGCTGCATTCTGGGTGGCTCATTGAGCCCTGCAGGGTCCCACTGATTATCTGAAAATTACGGCCAATTTCCCTTTGTAAAGAAACTGCTCAGGAGTTATTGAATTCAACAGGAAATGGTGATTGGTTGGAGGCAGTCAGTCAGTCTTCCTGTTTAACATGAATCAGATAGAGAGAATTTCATATACAAAGCTGTTTCCTTTAAGCTGTCATGTTTTGACTTTGTACCTATCTAGTTATCCTTTCAATGCATGGACCTCCAAGCTGGCACAATGTTGTGATCTGGTTAGACTGTTTACCAGTGTCCCAAATATGAAGCATTCTAAGATGCAACTAACAAATACTGATCAATATAAATGCCCATCTGAAATGAATGATAAGTAGCCTGCAGGGTTCTGACAAATAACAGATGCCTTCTTAAAGTTTTAATAGTAAACACTTCAACATATTGAAAAAAATTATCATCATGTTTACAATGCTTCACTGATGCTAGGATTTCTCATTGTAGAATCAATATAGAAGTAGAGATGATAGAAGATGCGTGTGGCCGACCGATTCTCCCTATATACTTCATATTATCATTAGGCAGTTTGCTGGAGCATCAGTGAAATGTTTCAGTCTTTAAGAGACGACAAGAAAGTTTGACCTTTCAAATTCAAGTGTTGGCAGCCAAGTAAGTAATCAACAAAAAAGATTGTGAACAAAAAGACTTGCTAACCTCATGTGATGAGGTAGAGTTTTCTGTAGTCCCTAAACCAATTGAATAGATGCTTTGATATCCCTGCAACACATTCTATAGATTTCTCGAACTGCAATACTCTGTGAATACTGACTGGGATAGGGGTTGGAAGTTTATCTCATGATATTATTATTGGAAAAATTCCTAGACAGTCAGAATGGGAAGAATCACCTTCATGAAAAGACATTTGCCTCCAGGACACCGGTTGGGAGTAGTTCTTGGAACGTGTCCAGAAAGCATAGGTTCCAGACCCTCCAGTGCAGTCAACCTTAATGTTTGTAAAGCTAACTGGCAAGATACCCAATTGGCAATGCATAGCATTGGTGTTCAACTGATACAGTTAAACTACTGTAATAACGAGCGTGTATCTGATGCCACAGACTTGGGAGAGCATGATGCTGACATTGGATGCCAAAAGTAGAAAAGCATTGACATTCCTCAGCTTGTGAAACACAGAACTCCACTGCAGTGTGTGCTTGCTGGATAAGTGGAGGTTAGGAGAAGGATAGAGGCCAGAACTCTGAACTCATTTATGTAAGAGCTTGGAAATGTAACAGGAAGGTAATAGATTTTAAGATGAAAATGGGCC
Source organism: Hydrolagus colliei (assembly GCA_035084275.1). Classification (NCBI taxonomy): domain Eukaryota; kingdom Metazoa; phylum Chordata; class Chondrichthyes; order Chimaeriformes; family Chimaeridae; genus Hydrolagus; species Hydrolagus colliei. The sequence goes on along the minus strand of CM068744.1, from coordinate 23,139,988 downwards.
TTCGGCATTTTTAATGTCTCTCATGATCTTGCGATCAAAAATAATCTGTTGTACCTATTGTAACATTGTAGCTACCGATGAAGCATCACATCATGATGAAGGTATACCATTGTGAAAAAAGTATTTGTCGAAACGTGAAACCTGAAATTCCACTTACACGCTGTGAAACATTTCTGTTTTATACATTTTAAATTGTATAAAAATTACATAATTGTGAAAAAAAAAGTTGCACCCAGTCTTAATTTGGGATCCAGTTTTCCAGAGTTCTTAAAAGGAACTGGCCTACAAATTAAGACTGAATTTTCCAAGACTGAATTCTCCATAATAATGTAGTATCTTTAATTTAAGACAAAATAGTATAGGTTAAACCTAGATGGAATTTGAAGAGACATTGTGCAATTTTGTTACCAAATTGCATTGCTCTGGTGATGCATTGCGATTTTGACTTCAATCATCTATCCCCCTCCCCACTCCCTTTGACTTCCATCCCCAGCTCAGGTGCAACTTCAGCAATGTTAAGATATTTGAGTTGTCCTCCTGGGGTGAAATGCACTATATAACTAAATTATATTGTGATGTCATTGCATTCTTTGTTTGCAAACTGATGAATAAATTATTGACAAACACCTTTTCATGGTGGTAAGTGCACCTTTAAGACAAAAATGCCGTAAAATAAATAAGTGTGGTGATAAGAATCTACTTCCAGGTTCGTCGGGAGAATATCCAAAGCATATGGCTTTGGGTATACAGACAATAATGTTCATAAAACCAAAACTAAACTGCTGTGAAGCAGATAAGTTACTATTGTGGAATGATGTAAAATGTTGTTGTGAACCTAACTGACCTGAAATTCCATCAGTCTTGGCTTAAAAGATTATTTTGCCTCAAAAGTTGGTGGAGTCTTGTAGCTTAGTGGCTAGAGCATTTGTGTTGCAAGCCATAGGACTTGAGTTTGTTTTCCTGGCAGCACGAAACCTGGGCAAGTTTCCTTATTCCATACGCCTCTGTTTACTTAGCAGAAAGTAGGAACCCAGGTATTAGCTGATTGGTGGATCACTTTTCTGGAATAGTAATCCCTTAAAAAAAAATTGGTCACTCAATCCATGACTGTTTGTGGCACGTAGATGAATGTGATTGGCTGCCACATTTCGCCTATAAAATATACAGTGTATTCAATTTACGGTGTATTCTGTGAAACATTTTGAGTCATCTCGAAGATGTGATATAGCACTATATCAAATGCAAGGATTGGTATTATTATAATGATGCAGAATTGCAGAACATTCTATTTTTTATCTTAATTTAGAGACCAGTTTGTGTTTCAGAACTTCAGTAAACTCGATTCTGAATTAAGACTGAAATTCAGAATTTCTTACAAATCTTTTTATCATCATGTTTATTTTGCTGCTATTACATCACTCCCAAACTCCCATCCATGTGATCTTCAGCTTTGATCTGTCCAATGCACTGTTTACTGGCTTCATCAGCCATACTGCCCACAAGCTTCCAAATCATCCAGACCTTCCACATTTTCAAGCCCATCCAATCCCATCTTTGCCATGTTGTGGTAGTTCCCTATTCCCTACTGGATCGATTTTAAGATCCTTATTTTTGCTTGAGGAGGTAAACACCTCTATCGTTTTGTTTTACCTTACTTTTGCAATCTGATTCCTTTATTCGCATTGGAAATGTAGATCCTTCAATCCCTGCAGAAGATCAATGGAGCAAAGCCGGGCAGGATGCCATTTTCATTCTGTGTTTCTGACACAGAATAATACAGTTTTGACATGTGTTCAATTTACATGTGCAGGGAACACTAAAATTGGGCAATGTATTTAAGGTTACAAAACTGACGGTTGTGTAACTCAATGCTTAATAATATTAAAATGTGGTTTATTCAGTGTCTTCCTGGATGGTTCAATAGGTAGCCTGAAATCTTCCAATTTCAGTGTGGTTCACACCAATGCAGGGCCGTACGCAGGATTTTTAATGGGGGGGTGCGAATTGCTAGTGATGGGACCAACAATGTCCGGGGGCTTGCGGGCTGCCCCCGAGGCCCCCTCGAGGCTCCGACGTTTTACACAGTTTGAGGTCTTATTTAATCGGTTCAGAAGATCAGGAGATTAGGTGACTCATGAGGTTTATACGAGGCTTCTAAGAGCCGCCCTGAACGTTTACTGGCGACAGCATCTGACAAATAGTGAGCTATATGGTACACCACCACACTGGTATCACAGACATTACTGCAGAGGCGTCTTAGGTTTAGCGGACATAGCTGGAGAAGCCGGGAGGAAACTGTCCATAGTCCTACTATCCTATGGGAACCATTGCACGGTCACAGAACACGACCGACCCTAACCTACATCGATACTCTGGAGCGCGATTGGGGTATTGGCAGGCGGGAGTTGTCAGGCTGCATGGAGAGAAGGGATCAGTGCAGAAGTGTGGTTGTCAATGCCCGAGTTCGCTCGATCAGATGACGGTGAAACTATTTTTATGCCAAATTCGTGCGACATTGTTGTTTTTTCACTCTGGGTACAAAACTGAATGTGAAATAAAGTCGCACTGTTTATCTTTGCGGTCATATGTTTTTTGCATGCCAGTGGACGTCTCTAAAAGCAATTTTTAATTACAGGAATACATCTTTAATAATATAAATCAAATGTGATAATCAAGACAAAACAAGAAACGTGATATTTCAGAAACACGCCTATCAAAACTTAAGTCATTTTTACTTACATTTATCAGATTAAAATACGATTTCAGCTTCCACAAAGTGGTGCTACCTTTTTATGTAGTGACTGTATACGGGATGATTTCCAATTGACACACCACGTGGAATAGGCGCTAAAGCCTAGGCCTACGTCCATGAGTATTTTTTTTAAAGATAGGCATTCCCGTCCAGACACATATAACTTTTTTGTTGGGTTCTCAAAAGCTTTAATTTCTCAGAAGCTTGTACATATGTTGTCATTGTTTGCTAGCATTACAGTCACACCTCTCAAAACTTGAGTAATTTTTACTTACGGTGATCAGATTATAAGATGATTTTAACTCCAGCAGTGGTGCTGCCCCTTGTGGCTGTTTACGGGATGATTTCCAAACGAGGATGGATTTGAGTCTTGGCGCCTATTGTTTATCCAATCACGAGTCACAGACTCGCCGCGTCATGGACTGGTCTATCGACGCGGTATGTTTTGGGGTAGACGCCGATTCTGGTGCGCGACTCGATAATTTGATATTAATACTAAAACATTCAAAGATGTGTATTTATAATTTATACATAGTTTTGAAGAACTGATTGTTGCACAAATGTTCAATAAATTTACTTGGTATTTAAATTTGATAAAAAATACAATTCTCTACCCCGGAAAATGTGGACCTTTTATAATTTGGGGGGGTGCGTACGCACCCGTCGCACCCCCCCTGCGTACGGCCTTGCAATGGCATTAAAACTGGAAGTGAAAATTATATTCTTGCTGAATCTACCTACCTGGTTAGTGTGATGAGTGGGATGATCTGAGCCCCATTTATTCTGCACAGTTAGTGCTGAATTAATGTTAAGATCATAGTGATTTGCCATTAAATGTACCACATTAATACCACATAATATTTATAGTACCAGATAAAGAAGCAAAGTGATTCCAGCCTAATCTTGGAAGAACATTTAGATTTTTTTGCTTTGCTGCTTGAATTCTCTTCCTCCTGGCAAGGCATTGCCCACCCCTGTAACTATTCCAATCAGTTAAAGTCTGTTATTTAATAACAAGAATGGACAGTTCGCACTGTGGCCTCACACCATTACCAAGAACTGGAATCCATATTATAGAAACAGTTTGACTGAATCTGAATCAAAGTCCAAGAGATGAAAAATAATAATCCTTGCATTTGTTACAGTACCTTATAATGACATCCCATAGGATTTCACAGGAATTACTGTGAAATTGACTGACTGTGTATTTGTAGACAAATTTCGCAGCTCACTTGCACACAGCAATGTCACACAGTCATGAAATAAATGGTCAATTTTATTTGCATGATTGTTGGCCAAGACACTGAGAAACCCCTTTCTCTTCTCGAATATTGCTGTGGGATATTTATTGTCCACCTGAACAGGACCTCAGTTTACATCTCATCTGAAGGATTTGCACCTCTGATAAAACCCTCCCACCACTACATTAGAATGTCATCGTAGACATTGCAAGTTCAAGTCCCAACTCACTGTGCAGAGAACCTGCTAGGTCAGTCGGTTCTCGACTGACCTAAATACACATTTATTATATGTGTATTAATACACATATAATAAAAGGTGAGTTATACTGTTTGTGAATGAAACCTCTTTTGAGAATATTTAGAAACATAGAATCATAGGAACAGGAGTAGGCTATTCAGCCCTTCAAGCCTGTGCTGTTATTTAATTAGATCATGGCTGATCTGTACCTCAACTGATCAGTTTTCAATTCAATTCAAATTTTCCGTTTTCTTCCCATACCCCTTAATACCCTGAATTACCAAAAATGTATCAATCTTTCTCTTGAAGGTGTGGATGGTTACACCCTTTGAGTGAAAAAATGCTTCCTGATTTCACTCTTAAATGGCTTGATTCTAATTTTAAATCTATGCCCCCTTGTTTTGGATTCCCCACAAGAAGAAATAACTTCTCTCTATTCTACCCTATGAAATCCCTTTATCATCTTAAATACCTTAATCAAATCGCCCCTCAAACGTCTAATTTCAAGGGAAATCAAACAAAGTTTACGCAGCCGTTCCTCGTAACTTAACTCTTTTAGGCCTGGTAACATTCTGGTGAACCTGCGCTGCACCCCATCCAGGGCCAATATATCTTTCCTGAGGAGTGCCCAAAACTGAATGCAGTACTGGGGTCTAACTAACCCTCTAAACAGCTGAAGCATAATTTCTTCCCCTTTGTATTCCAGGCCCCTTGAGAAAAAGACCAATATTCCAGTTGCATTTTTGATTATGTTTCGCACCTGGAAACAAATTTTTATTGATTTGTGGATATAAGCACCCAAATCTCTTTGCTCCTCCACAGTTCTTAATTGCTCCCCATTCTGCCCTATGTTTTATTGGGATGACCTAGCACTTCCCTACATTGAACTCCTCTGCCACAGCTTTGCCCACACACTGAATCCCTTGGTAATTTCCTACTTCCATCTACATTACTTACTGAGCCTCCAATCTTAGTGTCATCTGCAAACGTGGATATAAAACTTTCTATTCCTTCATCCAAGTCATGTATATATTGCAAATAGCTGAGGTCCCAGTACATATCTAGGGGAACACCACTTGTCATGTCCCACCAATCAGAGAATGTTCCCTTTTCCCTACTCTCTGAGTCCTCCCTCCCAACCAAGTGTCAAGCCACGTTACAAGGTTACCTCTGATTCAATGCATTTCCATTTTCGCTAACAATGTTTTGAGTGGAACCTTATCAAATGCCTTCTGAAAGTCCATGTAAATGATATCCATAGACACTCCCTTATCCACCATTTTAATGACCTCCTCAAAAAATTCAACTGGGTTAATCAGACATGTCTTACCCTTCACAAACCCATGCTGACTCTCCTTTACAAGCTCATATCTCTCCAAGTGTTCAGTCATTCTGTCCCTAATGATGGATTCCAGTATTTTCCTTACAACTAATGTTAAGCTGACAGGTCTGTAGTTTCCTGGTTTCTCCCTCCCTTCCTCCCTAAATAAAGGAGTGATCTTTGTAATTTTTCAATCTAAGGGCACAATTCCACATCCTTAAGTTAAATCTTTAACTTCATTACAAGACTGACAAAAGACCCAGAGAATATTCTACACGTTATAGTTATAGAACTCCAGCACTTTAAGAATTTCTTAACAGTTTTGAAGCGTGTCTAAATGTCACCTATTGAACATTAAGTACAGAATGACTTATGTCAGAAATAAAAGCATTCACAGTTACAGTAAAAGACAAGTTTTGTCAAGTTAGCCTCCTTCATTCCCAGACATGTTTCACTGAACATTATTCACGCTTTCCATTCTGTCAGCTGTATAAACTACCAGCACATTTCACAGTTATTCAATGAGGAGCAATTACCATATGTTCAGCTACTACTTCAATCCACTGACATTTAAAATTGACACAACTGCATTCAGACAGATCTTACACTTTTATTGCTTTTTCTGCCCTCCTCATGTGATTGGGATACACAATATTGCCCGCACCTAAGGGTCCCAGTGCCCTGGGATAGAAAGGGGAGGTCCAGCCAGGGTTCCTGTTCCCAAGACCTTTTCTCTAGATGTGGATGTCATGTAAGGAACCCCAGTTGTCAAACAGTCTGACAATACTCACTGAAATGTCTAAAAAGTATTTCAACAGCACCATAATTGTTTGACCAAAAGCAAAATCTCCTCCAATATACACAACTTGCATTTTGAATATTGTATTTCACCCAAAACATTGGAAGCAGGTGGCCTTTCAGTTTTCTGTGTCCTAATTCACACCTGAATAGAACCACTGATCCATAGAAATCTATCGCACAAACAGGGCTATTCAGCCCATCATGTCTGAGCCAACTCCCTCAAAACCAATCCTTTCAGTCCAGTCTCCTGCCCTTTCCACATAAGGGATTCTTCTTAAGGTATGAATCCCATTCTCTCCTGAAGGCCAATGGGGAGTCTGCCTGAACCACTGTCCCTGGCAGTTCCTTCCATATGCTAACTGTATATGAACAAAATGACCTAACAAATCCATTTGGTCATTTACAAACGATCTTAAAATCTGTTTACCTTAATAATACAAAGTAACATGGTGGAACTGTACCTCCGCCCCATTTGAAGCGCTTTGGGACGTTGATAAGATGTGGAAAGCGCTATATCAAATGCAAGGATTATTATTATTATCTCCAACTTCTTTTTCCTTTTGTGTCCACAACAACTTGCATTTATATAGCGCCCTCCACGTTAGACAGTGTCTCAGTGCTTAACAGTGACGGAGCCTGACTCCGAGCTGGGGGATGTGGGGGGAAACGGCCATAAGCTTGGTCAAAGAGGAAGGTTTTAGGTGTGACAAAAAGGGTGAGAGAGGGGGCAAGTTGGAGGAATTGAGGGAGAGTGTTGCAGCATAGTGGCTGAAAGTGCAACCTCCGATGGTAGGACGGAGGGTGCAAGGGATGAGCAGTAGGCCGGTGTCAGTCAAGCGGAGGCACCGGGTGGTGGATTGGAGGTGAGAAGGTCAGAGAGGTATGGAAGTGCCAGGGCATGAGTGGATTTGAACATAAGTGTATGGATCTTGAAGTTAATCCATTCAGTGAAGGGAAGCCAGTGGGGCCTGGTCAGACCTGGTGAGATGTGTGTACGGAGTTTGGTCCAGGTCAGTATGCAGGCCACAAAGTTCTGAATCAGCTGGATCTTTTGAATAGTGGACCTGGGGAGACCAGCAAGGGTCATTTCACCCATTGGCAGCATCAACCTCTATGGATGCACATACCTCACCAAGCCAGTCAGGAACTTAGGTGTTTTGTTTGACCTTCAACTATCCTTGTTCCCCGACATGCATGCCATGATCCGTTCAGCCTTCCCCAATCTCCACAACCATGCTTGACTTTGTCATTTCCTAACCCCTCAGGCCGCCGAAACCCATGGCGGCCTGAGGGGTAAGGAAATGGCGAAGTCAGGCATGGTTGTAAAGAAAGCACAATCTGCAGATTATTCAGAATACTGGAGATTGACACTGGTGTCCTCTCTTGCACCAACCTCTGTTACCCCATCATCCCCACCCTTGCCCAGCTCCAATTGGTTCCCCATCCCTCAGAGGATTGCGTTCAAAATTCTCACTTCACCTTCATGGCCCTCCATAACCTTGCCCCCTCCTACTTCTCCAACCAGCTAAACCCTTATCAACCTGTCTGCTGGGTCCTAATCGCTGCTTTGGGACATCCTCCTGATGTGAAAGGTGCATTGCAAATGTAATCTTGTTTTGAATTGTATTCCACATTATCACAATCCTCTGAGTGAAGAAATGTTTACTTACCTCACTTTTAACCATACCAGCTGCAATTGTAAGATTGTATGTTTGAATTCTTGTCTGACCTATTTTTGCCCTTCATAATCATCCCAACCTGAAGAACCCTTCTCTGGATGTGTCCCTGCTTACCAGCTAATGGCCCATCTCCAACCTTTGTTTCCTCTCCAAGGTCCTTGAAAGAGTCGTTGCTTCCTAGCTTTGCTCATTTCTCTCCTAGCATTCCCTTCCCAAGGCCTTCCAATCGGATTTCCGTGCTGTTCACAGCACAAAAAACTGCTCTGGTTAAGGTCACAAACAATAATAATAATCATCCTTGCATTTTGATATAGCATTTTGAGAGAAGTCTATAAGACGTCTCAAAGTGCTTCACGGAATGTACTGTAAAGTGTATATTTGTGGGCAAAATGCAGCAGCCAATGTGCACAGTAGTGTCCCACAAACAGTCATGGATTGAAATGACCAATTTTATTATTGTGTTTTTCTTTGGAGGGATTATTATTAGGCACATGGAGTAAGGAAACTTGCCCAAGGTTTCGCTCTGACCTACCTGGATTCGAATACAAGTCTCATGCTTATAAGTCCAGTGCTCTAACCATTGAGATACAGGACTCCCTGATGAACAACATCCTGTCCATCTGTGACCAGAGTTCTCTCTGCCTCCTCATCCTCCTTGTTCTCTCTGCTGCCTTTGACAATATGGACCACTCAATACTCCTCCACCAACACTCCTCTCACTTCAACCTTCAAGGTTGTGTCCTTGACTGGTTAAGGTCTTATCTCTCACACTGTCTTCAATTTGTCCCCACTAACAGTTTCTACTCCAGCCCCCACACTGCCTAGTGTGGTGTTCCTTGGGGCCCTGTCCTCAGTCCCCTCCTCTGCAATATCTATATGCTCTGCCTTGGTGATATCACCTGCAGATATGGGGTCAATTTCCACATGTACACAGATGACACCCAACTCTACCTCTCTGCCTCCACCCTAAATTCCAGGATAACTGGTGTAATAATAGACTGCCTGTCAGACATCAAGTCTTGGATGAGAGACAACTTTCCACAGCTGAACGTCATCAAAACCAATGCCCTCCTGATTTGCTCAGACCAGCCCCTCCGTACCACCCGCATTGGCAGCATCAGCAGCTGTGGATGCAACTCCCCTTAAACAAGCCAGTCAGGAACCTGGGCATCTTGTTTGACCCTTAGTTATATTTTTTTCCCCATATCCATGCCATGACCAGCCCTGCCTTCCACCACCTCTGCAACATTGCCCGACTCAGCCATTGCCTCACACATCAGGCCACCAAAACCCTCATACATGCATTTGTCATTTCAAGGTTTGACTACAGAAACTCCCTCCTTGTTGGCATCCCCAACTGTTTCCTCCGCAAGCTGAAGATCATCCAAACCTCTGCAGTTTGAGTCCTCTCCCACACTAGCTCCGTGACTCCATCAACCCCATCTTCAGCTGTCTCCAATCCCTTCACTTTGCTCCATCCTTCGCCTCCTTCAAGTCCAGACTCAATATCCTCCCTTTTGACTGTGCCTTCAGCTGCCCTCCTACCTCTCTGCCCTCTCTTATCTGAACCCTGCCATCACTCCTCCATGCTCGAATCCTGACCCCCAATTGTTCAGTGCCTTGGGATGTCCTCCCCACGTGAAAGGCGCTCTATAAATGTAACTTTGTTGCTGTTGTTCTGTGTGCAAAGCACTTCAGTCAGATCATCACTTCACCTCTTTGGTTTTAAGGAATAGAACTCATCCACCCAGTCTCACATTAAGAGTTAAGAGTTCCTAAGGCAAAAGAAGTTGTTGTCAAAACACCCTTGGCATTATTTGAAAAGAGAAGGGAATTTACTAGCTAACAATCGCCCAATACAATTGACCATTCACTTCATGGCTATTTTGTGGAACAATGCGGTATGCAAATTAGCTGCCAGATTCACTCACAAAACAAACAATCACTCCACTTTACACCATATCCTGAGCCACAGGAAATTCTTTGAGACATCCTCCCGATGTTAAAGGCACTATACCAAATGTAAGGATTATTATTACTATTATCTTTCCTGATACTGTATTTATTTATCCAAAACTGAACATAATATTCTCAATTAGATCTGAGCAATGCGCTTTATTAATGTAAAACTTCCATGTTTTTGTGTTTCCATGTTGTGGAATCCTGTAGCTCAGTGGTTAGAGCACTTGCCTTACAATCAGGAGACCAGGCTTCAATTCCCGGCAGGACAAAACCATGGACAAGTTTCCTTACTCCACACTCCTAATAATAATCTCTAAAAGAAACCAACAATAATTAATTGGTCATTTCAATCCATAACTGTTTGTGGGATAATGCTGTGCACAATTAGTTGCCACATTTCGCCCACAAATATACAGTCAATTCACTTTACAGTATACTTTGTGAAGTCCTTTGAGACATCTAGAAGACGTGAGAAGTGCATTATAAATGCAAGGATTATTATGTTTTTATGATTAAAATAAAATGTATGTGACAACTATTATATTGATTATTCTTGCATTCCAGTTCAATGAAGTCCACTGAACTGATGGAAGTCCAAACATTGAGTGTGGGTCTGCTGTTTATAAATGTTTGTTGGCGGATATATCCAGGAAATGAACATTACATCATCCAACCCCTGATAGTCTAAAGGTCCATAGGATGGCATTACACCCATCAATTTGCATTGATCCATGAAAACTGAGAGAAATGGATATTCCCTACACAGTGAATATTGATTCTTCTTCAGTGTGGGAAGCAAAGCATACACAGTCCTCAGGAGCCTTGGGAGATTCACACATCTGCTACTGGGAGTCCAATCAGATTTTCAATTTGAGCTTTGCAAACACCCTTGTTTTCTTGGGCCTCTGAAGCAAAATCCTGAAGTAGTGTAACTTCTTATCCCCAGTCCTTATCACTACAACACATGAGATTGTGGCATCAGAGCCTAAGGAGTCAGATTTGTGAGACTCGAGAGATAGCAGCAGGCAAAGGAACTGCATGATTTCCCACACACAGAAAGGAAATGGCAGTCTACTCTCCTAAGAATTCTTGCAAAACAGAATGTGTGATTATAATATGGACATGAAACAACATTGCTGATCAATATAATAAAAGATAGATGTTTGATGTGCCACATGCGGAAAACTATTTTATGTGCAAATAAAATTGTAATTGTGCAAATAAGACAAATCTGTTTGATCTTAAATTCTCTATTCATCCAAACTTGAATATTTGTCAATGATAATAATCCTTGCATTTGATATAGCGCCTTATCATGTCTTCTAGACGTCTCAAAGCGCTTCACAGAATATTCTGTAAATTGAATTGACCGTATATTTGTGGGCGAAACATGGCAGCCAATTGCGCCCAGCAGTGTCCCACAAACAGTCGTGGATTGAAATGACCAATTTTTATTATTGCGTTTTCTTTTGGACGGATTATTATATGAAGTAAGGAAACTTGCCCAAAGTTTCGCCCTGATCTACCTGGATTCGAACACAGGTCTCATGCTTTCAAGGCGAGTGATCTAACCAGTGAGCTACAGTAGCAAATTAGACAGAAATCACGTGGAATTTCTAGCCTCTTGGCTTTTGCCAACCTGCAAGTACACTCTCCAGGATGAGGTAAATAGGGTGCATCACTCTAAGGAAAGAGTCTGGACTTCATAACAAACAAGTACATATGTACATACGTGGAACTCTCAGTTTACATTTGAGACATCTAAGCATGGTAAGATGCACAGCTTCCCCCAAAAAATAATTGGGGAATTTCCTTTCCTAATTGACATCAACAGTGCTGCCTGAAGATAGCAAACATACACAGCAACCTGATTACCTGAAAGTTGGTTACGATTTGGGACCCAAGACCATGGCAACTCAGCATTGATGTTGACTGTTCTGTAATTCCAGAACAGAGCAGGGCCAGAGTACATCAGTGGTACAAACACACACGCAAATATATACAATTCATATAAATATGTATATATATATAATATATATACAGTATATAGGATATGAAGGGAAATGGAAAAAGAGGGGAAATGTGAATAATACAATTCAAATAATGTCTTATTATGTCTTCAAGACAATAACAACAACAATAACGTGCATTTATATAGCACTCTCCAAACTGGACAACATCCCAGGGTGCTTAACAGTGGCGGAGCCCTATGCCTAGCCAGGTTTGGCCAAAGGCACAGTCGAAGAGGAATGTCTTCAGGAGCAACTGAAAATGGAGAAAGAGGGGGTAAGGCGAAGGGGCTGAGGGATGGAATTTCATAGCTTCATGGCGCTGTGGCTGAAGGCACAGCTGCAGATGGTGGAGCGGAGGATTCAAGAGACAAGGAGGAGGCAGCAGATAGGTTAGAAGGTAGTAGAGAGGAGGTAGCGACTAGTGCTGTGAGGCGAGAGGAGGTTAGAGAGATAGGGGTCTCAAAGCACTTCCCAAGCATAAAAATGTGGCATTATTTAATTATAATCATCCTTGCATTCGATATAGCACTTTTAACATCTTCTAGACATCTCAAAGCGCTTCAAAGAATATACAGTGAAGTGAATTGACAGTATATTTGTGGGCGGAACATGGCAGCCAATTGCATGCACAAATAGTCATGAATTGAGTTACCAAACTTTTTTTTTCTGAGGGATTATTATCAGGCTTGTGGAGTGAGGAAACTTGCCCATGGTTGCTGAGCTACTGGACTCCACTGAGCTACAGGACTCCAATTAATTGGCAGAACAGATTCAATGGTCGATTGATCTCCTCCGTTTACTGAGTTCCTAACTCTATGAAAAAGAAAAACACAGTGTCCGTTAATAACTTCATGTACCAAGTATCCATCACTGTTTGAAACAACTCAATTAACACTTTCTATGGACATCTGAGGAAGTCTGTTTCATTTTCTCATAACCCTTTATATAAAGGGAAGAGATTTCAGAAGTTCTTCATTTCCCAAAGGTAATAAAGTGAAACACCAGATTCATACCTATCAATCACAGATACACACCTGTGAATCATTGCACCGCCACCACCCTTCAACCCGAGCCAATTACTTTATTGCAAAATTTCAACTATACAACCAGCCCTTTGCTAATAATAAAATTGTTTTGGCCTAAACCCTGAGGATGTATAAAAAATTAATATTGAAGGTACAATAGAGAAATTCTTACTTTGTAGATTTGTATATGCAGTATCTATTCTTTTACCAGTTAAATGTGGCAGATATCTGAATGCAAATTATGATAGATTAGTTTTAGTCATGTAACAAAGATATGCCAATATTCCAGGAGAGATCAGAGAGGAAACTAAAACTAACTGCCTGAAAAGTATTGGAGATGTTTAATTCATTGACATTGCCTTAAATTCACAGCAACAATTTACATGTATTTATATAAATAAAATATATATCTTATGTAGAGAAAACGTCTCAAGGTGTTTTACAAGACTGAATGGGAGCCTGATTTAGGAGCGAGGTGGGTGAATGAAAGGACAGACGCAGAGACTCTTTAGCGCAGGTTTTGAAAGCAGAGAAAAATAGGCAGCAGGGTGGTGGGATTTGGGAAGAGAGGGGCAAATTCTAATGCAGCTCGGATTAGCCTATGCCTGCAGCTCTTGACCCAGATTTCGGGTCACACAGTCCACATTAACATCATATGAATTCCAAGAGCAACAAGACACCCAACAAGACATTTTTACTTTATGAAATCATTTCCGCACAAGATTTATGCAGAAAGAAACCTGACCATTCATTTGAAAATTCTGAAGCACCATAATGGAACTGCTCTGGAGAGAGCTGTACTCTAACAACTGTGTGCTTTTACTGCAAACTTCAGAGGAAGGGTCACAAGGAGCACATGGAATGCATTTCATATGCTCTGAAGGTCAAGAGGCACTCAGATCAGCTGTTTTTACTCTGCTGGAATCTTAAGCCTTTGGGTTTATTGCAATGTTAATGAAAGTGTTTCTTTATTGCTTTTCTGAATAAGTCTTCCTTTTTGTCTTTGATTTTGGTGACCACAATCTAAGAACCCTGAAATATAAGCGTTTACTTACTCCCTTCTTTTAAAAGTTAAAGTCCCGACTACTTTATTCCATCAATGTTGACAAAACACAAATCTAAATCAACTGACATAATGAAAGATGTGATGTAAATGTAAATTTGTATTGTATTTTATTGTAATAGAGGGAGAAAATTGTGATTTTGTAGAGCAGGTAAATATGTAGATAACACAGCAATGTTTCCTGCAGATTGTGCACATATGTGAAACGTACAGGAAGTGTACCCAACAACCTGGAGGCAACCATATATTTGTACATCATTTTAATGCAGGGCTCAGAATTTCTGTGGATGGGCAACCCAACATGCAAAGAAGGTATCAAAGTCATTTGATGGGCAGCAGGTGTCTGACACATGCGGAAACCCATCACCATGGTTAAGAGTATCCAAACCAAACGGAGAACTTCATGCCTCCCACCTACACATGAAAATCCCAGCAATAGATTGCTGTAATGGAATGCGCACTCTCTCCCTGGAGGGATGCGTCCAGCTTACCTAATTCCAGAAAGTATTAGCCACAGGTTGGCAAAGGCTAAAATTTTGGGACACCAGAGTATGTGTTGGGGTACTGCTGGAATCAAACTAGATAATACTGCATAGCTTGCTATTTATATTGCTGTCCAGCAAGCTTTCCTGATGCTTTTCTAACTAGGAACCCCCCACCCCGCCTTCCCCCACCCCACCCACTTACCAATTAGGGCTTTGGCTTGCAGGGTTAACAGGTACTGTGGGATGACACACTGTCTTCAGAGATTTGTCTGTCCTTCCAGGGTCTGCCGATAAGCCAGGCTGGCTGTATTGTCATCAGCACTGCCCAGGAATATTGTGGACCCACCTGGCTTCGGAACTGTACTACCGAGACCACCACAGAGGGCTGGCTTGATTCCAGCATTTCATTGCCAGACATGTCACCTTGAAGCCAGCTCAGCTCCAAGAAGATCACACGGAGGATAATCACTAATTGGTCATTCGACATCTCGCAAGTGTGGGTTTGAGCCTCACAAGGTGGACGTTAGGTACACGGAACTTCCTATGATCTTCTCGGTGAGCAACATATTTCAGCATGAAATGTATGAGAGCATTGCCACCGTGCCAGCACCTTGCGAACGTAAAAGATGTAAAAGGTGCTATACAAATGTAATTTTGTTGTTGCTGCTGTTGTTGTCTTCCTATCCGTGGCTCGAGCACACTTTGCCACTCGGCAGGAGTTACAGAAGTGCAACAGCTAATGAAAAACTGTTGTGCAGTAGGACACCAAGGCATATATGATTGCATTAGTACTGGGAAGGCCTTATTGTTGGAAATTATGTAATTTGTGAAGGAAATGACATTATCCACTATTGAAACATGCTGAGTTGAAACTGTGTTTGTGGGTCTAATTTTTTAGGCATGTGATCATAATTAAATAACATAAAAATATTGAGCTATGATAGTGTGCAGAAAATAGAAAATAACTGGACATTCCATAAGTGAAGCAATGAGGGACAGCAAAGGAAGTTGAATATAATAATATAAGGCTTCCATTCTCTCTCCTCATCTGGAGATGCTGTTATTAATTAGGATACAGAGAGGCAGTTACAGAGATCAGAGGCAGGTTTAATGAAATTAATACAATTACATCAGGTCAGTCATAATATATGTGACAAGCATCGATTAACATCATTTAGCGCTTGAGATGCAGACCCCTCAATCAGTTCTCTACAAAATACTTCTCATTGACTTAAGTGTTGCACTTGACAGCAAATACACAGTAAAGTGTTTCTAAAATTAGCAAACAGATGAGAGTGATTTCTCACCCCTTTACCTGTCACAAATCTAATTTTATTTCTGGATTTACTGGCTAGTCTCGCCCAAAGAGTAATCCATATTCATAATAAAGGAACTCTCATCTTTGAACAAAAAAGTTCCTGTCTCCTGCTCAACAAATGGTCGACGGAAGCCAGTACAGAAATATAGGCACAATGGAGAGCTATCTAATAATTAAAAAATGAAAAGCACTATCCTCCCTTCCTTAAAATTATGACATGTAATCTGATAATAATTGCACAGCGTTTACAGACCCGGCGAAAACTTACAAGAATCTGATTCCAGTGTTTGACATTACACTGCTCTACAGTATGCCTAAGCACTACAAGGCATAATGGATATGTACACTAACATTGTGTAGTGTTTTGCCTGCATTGAATGCAGTCACTGTCAGTTTTGTGTCTAACACAGGCATGGTCTGTGTTAGACAGCTGTTATCTGCACATTTAAATTTTCATTGAAAACCCCAGTGTTTTACTGGGTTTTGCTTATACAGTGATACCACTAGACTGCATTTAGATGCCTTTATGTTGAAGGAATTGTTTTAATTCCTTCAAAAAAAATGTTTTGTGGTCACCCAATCTATGACTGTTTGTGGGACACAGTAATAGGAGAAGGTCAATTAGCCATCGAGCCTGTTCTGCCAAATTGGCTGCTGCATTTTGCCCACAAACAATACAGTCAATTCATTTTATAGTATATTTTACAAAGGGCTTTGACACGTCTCAAAAACTTGATGAGGCTCTGTATGAAATGCAAGGATTATTATGAAATGCAATGTGCTCAATGGACTGAATAGCCTGCTCCTGTTGTTATAAACATACCCGTTTTTATGTACCTATGTTCCAATTACAGCACTAAGTTCTAATTCAGTCATAAATCAATCACCACCGAACAGAGTTAACAAAGTATTTTTTAGAAATAAAGTATTCTGATTTTTATGCAAACGTCAGGAACAATTGTCTTCATTAACAATAAAAATCTTCACAAAAAAGAAATATATTAAAAGGAAAAATGTATGTTCTCATTTTATCTTTTTAAAAAACTTTTATAACAATTTGCATTGCCACAAATTTGTTAAGGACGCAGCCAATTTAATGCATACTGTTAAATACAAGGTTCGATCTCACCACTGAAAGAGACTGACTACTTAATAACCCTCATATTTTGGTATAATGGCTTTCATGTCAGGAGGATGTCAATGCTTCACATGATTTTCTCTGAAGTGCAGTGGCTGTATTTATAGGCAAACACGGCAGGCCATTTGTGCACAGCAATTTACCATAAACAGCCATCAAATGAGTCACTGATTTTATTTGAGAAGTTGTTGGCCAGGACACCAGGAGAAGCAGTCTTCTGTTTTTTGAGTAGAGCCACAGAATCATTAACATCCACCTGAACAGACAGATAAGATCTCAGTTTAATGCCTCATCTGCACACACAAACCACAGTCACGTTAAATACATGAGTGAGCAGAATATTCCCGCTCGTTGTAATAAATAATCACTTTTGTGTAAATCTTTGTTTATGGTTTAAAATAAACTCGTCTTTCAATTGTGGAGCTTCTGTATTCCCAATGTGATGGTGGTATTGTTTTCCTGCAGGGAGTAGAGTGAAGCGGTTGCCATAGTTACAGGTAGGAGCCTAACAGATCTAGGGACCCAGTGGTTAGTTGATTGTTATATTGTCAGATCTGTTTGTTGTACTGGTGCCATAGGAAGCTCAGGGGTAAAGTATCAAGTATCAGTTGCTATGGTTGCAGCTGGTGCTTGCCTTCTGCTGAGTGCCCATTTTTTAATTTTAATTTTCAATTACGATGGCTCCCTGGAACAAGCATTCCAGTTGTCATTTTACATCTTCTCCGGAATAAATTTCACACTCAGCAATGCTACCTTAATCCTTGTGTTTGCTTGCACATGTGCTAATATGCAAAAGAACCAGAGCAGAAATGTTGAGAATTTTTTTTAACTCAGAAAATTGTTTCTGTCTGGATTGCGCTGCTTGGAAGGGTGGTGGGAGCAAATTTGATACTAGCTTTCAAACAGGAATTGGATAGTTACTTCAAAAGGAAAAATTTGGGGGGCTATGGGATAAGAGCGGAGAGTGGGAATAGTTGGATAGCTCTTTCAGTCATAGAATTGTACAGCACAGAAGGAGGCTATTCAGAGTCCTGTAGCTCAGTTGTTAGAGCACTCGCCTTACAACTTGCCTGAAGCAAGTTGCAGGCGGTTCTAGGCAGGGTAAAACCGTGGGCAACTTTCTTTAATCCACAAGTCTAATAATAATCCCTCAAAAAAAACAATAATAAATTGGTGATTTCAATCCACGACTGTTTGTGCGACACTGCAGTATGCAATTAGCTGCTGCAGTTCGCCCACAAATATACAGTCAATTCACTTTACAATATATTCTGTGTGGCGCTTTGAGACATCCAGTAGATGTGAAAAGCACTATATCAAATGCAAGGATTATTATTATTATCATGCCTGAATGATTCTATGATTGCATGATATAACATCTTTCATGTAGGATTAACAACAACAATTGCATTTGTATAGCGTCTCTCCCAAGGTGGTTTGGATCTGAGCTGTACAGTCACTGATTTGGACCCGAGCTGGGGTTGGGATCAGGGAGGGTGGATGGAAGGGAGGGAGAAAAAGGGAGGTAACCAATGGCAAGGTCAAAGAAGAGGGTCTTGAGATGGGACTTGAAGGAGGGTAGGGAGGGGATGAGCCGGAGGGATTGCGGGATGGAATTCCAAAGTTTGGGGCAGAGTGGCTGACGGCTTGCCCAGCAATGGTGGGGAGGGGAGGTCGGGTGACTCAAAGCACTTGACAGATATGATAAGGAGCACTGAGCAGAGAGAAAGAAAAGAGAATTGATGACCTTTGCCAATAGCACAGTTCAAAATGATTTTTTTTTAGGTGGCTTCTGAAGGCAAAGGAAAGGAAGCAAAGGGACAAGTAAAGAGGTGCTTCTATGGAGAGATTTGCAGGTTAAGACAAGGACCAGAATGTTGACTATCTGCTGTAGTGGGGGCCAGTGGAGCCTGTTTCTTTGGTCAGTTGGGTATCTAATACATTCGGAAACCCATCAACAACAATAACAACAACAATATAGTGCTCGCAATGCCAGACAACAACATTGCGCTCAGAGCGCTTCACAAAACGGATCCTGGGGCGGAGCCAGGGGAAGGGGAAAACAATGACCACAAGCACACTCAAAAAGAAATCTCTTTAGGCACGATCTGAAACTAGGAAAGGGGGTGGGGGCGCGGAGGGGGCAAAGAGAAGGAATCGAGGGAGAGAGTTCCAGAGTCTCAGGGTGTAGTGGCTGAAAGCATGGCCAGCGATGGTAGAACAGAGGATTCAGGGGACAAAGAGGAGATTCACCATGTTTAAGAGTCTCCATCCAGACTGAGAGTTCCACATATATGTGATAATGACACATGGAAATGTATCTGTGTCTGGAATGGAATGTGAACTCTCTCCCTTGAGGGATGCACCCTGTTTACCTAATTCTGGAGAGTAAAAGGCGAGAGCCGTGAAGTTGTGCCATTTGTCATGTCAACAAATGTTTCAGTTTCAAAGGTAGACGCAAACAAATCAGAATGTAAATTAGATGCTGTACCACCATTAAGTGTCAGAGTGGAAGATTAATAATGAGTAACAGGTCGGGTCCTTGATTTGATGGTGATTATTATTCAATAACGTGTCTATTTGTAAGTTGAGTCATAAAGAGTAACTGGAAAAATGTGAACACTTCCAGTTACCAGCAAGAATTATTATTTCCCTGTTTTAGTTTTCTCCTGCTAGGAGTTCTTTCTCCTCCTGGATGGGTTGTTCCCTCTTCAGCAGGCAATCCCTCTTGTATAGTTCTATAAGAGTTTCCTCCTGTAGCTCAGTGGTTAGAGCATTTGCACTGCTAGCAAGAGACCTGTGTTCCATTCTCAGCAGGTCAAAACGTTGGGCACTTCAGCAATAGAATGCATGATTATGGAAGTAGTTTTAACATATAATTAGAGCGAAACATTGGGCAGGTTTCCTTACTCCACATGCCTCTGTTTACCCAGCAGTAAGTAGGAATCTGGTTGTAAGTCAATTGGCCGATTGCTTTTCCTGGGGTAATAATTCATTAAAAAATATTAGTCACTCAATCCATGACTGTGCAATTGGTTGCCATATCCATTCACTTTGCAGTATATGCTGTGAAGCGCTTTGATATCTCAAAGATGTGATAATAGCCATTGCATTTGATATAGAGCCGTATCACATGTTCAAGACATTTCAAAGTGCTTCACAAAATATACTGGGGTCAAGGGAATTAACTACATTTGTGGGCGAACCATGGCAACCAATTACGCACAGCAGTGTCCCACAAACAGTCATGGATTGAATGACCAAATTACTAAACTATTATTTTTATTTTTTAATTTGAAGGGATCATCATCGCCAGAATAGCGATCTGCCAGTCGACTACCAACCAAGTTCCTCGTTACTGCTAAGTAAACAGAGGTGTATGGAATAAGGAAACTTGCCCAATATTTTGCCCTAATTATATATTAGAACTATTTGCATAGTTGTGCCCTGTACTGCTGGAGTCTCTAAGTAGTTAAATTCGCTTAATTTAGATTGTGTGCAGATTTTACAGCACTTCTCACAAACAACTAATAACAGTTTTGAGATGATTCATAGTTTCCTGGCCAAACACTTTCTCTTATATCTAGGAGAGGTTTGCAAAGGCCAGTGATGTGAAAACATCTCAGCCCAAATGTGGCCAGGTAAAATGCCATTGCTGGGATTGGAATCATCAGAGAAGGCCTAAAAACTACTTCCCTTTTCTGGAGGCACTACCACTGCTCCATTACTTAAAAGTTCTTTACATCAGGGCCATCAGTGGCAGCACTGCAAAAATACATCACAGGTTCAGTTAGACAGAGTTCAAGTTACTTTATCAAGTTGATAAATTGCTATATCAAATGCAAGGATTAACATTATTTATTCTTTGGCAGAGTTCCCTCCTGGACCAAACGTCACTTCTTGTCAGGAGTTCCCTCTAGAACTACCTTTGGCTGGGACGAATTTGGACCTCTGACATATACTTAACTAAATTCCAATGGCAAGTTTTCCTTTGAGCACTGATACCAGTGTAAATGGGATTCTGGATTGAAGTTTCCATTCAGTTCATGGTAGCTAATCCAGTCTAACAGGGTTTGGATGAAAATATCATACCCTGAAGCCTAAAACGTTAAATAAACTAATGTAACACATTGAGACTGCACAGCTTGCATTAACTTATTTAATGATAAATTTATTTAATTTTATTTAATTACCATGACATTAAATTATCATTAAATGAACTAATGAAACACATTGAGGCAGCTAGTATAAATGGCATATACTAAACTACCTATCAGAACATTGTATTAGATAATTACCATATAAAAATGGCAAATGGTGGTGGGAGGAGTGGGGTGGGGTGGGAGATAGGTCCAAATGGTTCTTCCTTGAATCTCAAATTGAATCAAAGCTGTTCACTCTTTGTCCATTAAGGTGCTCTGTTCTCATGAGAAAAGCAGGAACACTGCATGTTATTAACCTTTGACTGAAAAACCTTTGTGTCATTACAGAATGGTGATAGAAATTCCAGATGACCAGTGTAAAGAGCAGGATCCCATTCTCACCAGGATCCTCGTTATGGAGCTTTTACAAGTCAATAAAAGGCAAGGCAATGTCCTGCCTAAATTATCATTAGAGCCAATTGCTTTCTTTAAGGCCCCTTTGGTCGAAGTGCCTGCATCTGCCATTGATTAAAATGAAATCACACCAATCACAACCTGTTGGTAGGAAAGTATCAAATATTCTTTCATCATGATGGGTTGCTTTGGATGTACCTGGAGGCCAGACAGTAATTCTAGTCGTGAGATTGACCCTGAGATATTGTAATTCCACTGTTGTCAGCTGCTATTGGTCAATGGGCATCACATCTATGTTATCAGTATGATGGTTCTCTCAGCTAAAAACTTTACACCAGCAAGTTCTGATCAAACAGCTTAAGGCGGGTGACGTTTGAACAGTTTACAGCCAGTATTTTCGAAAGAAGAATGGCTCAATTCATTCACGTAATGTGCAAATACAATCGTGTTTCAAAATTCATAGTTGGTTCACAGTGCCACTTCCCGGATACATTGTTATCCATCTCCACATTGGCAATTTTCAGATCTGACTTTTTTCCCTTCACAGACAATATTTCCTGGCTCCAGCAGCATATAAATCATTCCACCTGTACTTTGTGAAGTTTGTTTCTCTTACTGATCTCTATAATCTACAGGTACTGTTCTCGCTGCTTTTTATTGAGTTAATCGATCCCCCCATTCCTCTCCTAACCCCACTTCCATGACTATTTGTGGGACACTGCTGTGCGCAATTTGGCTGCCGCGTTTCGCCCACAAATATACAGTCAATTTTCCTACTCTCCTTCCCCCGATTCCTCCTCTCCTTCTCTGATCCCTACCTGACTGTTCAGTGCCTTGGGATGTCCTCCCGACGTGAAAGCAACTATAATAAATATAATTATTGATTGATTGTGTCAATTGCTTTTGTTGGGCATATCTTCCACATGTCCTATGGAATGCCCTACTCTATGGGAAAAAAAACTTCTAATCACTGACCTATATGAGACTCTTTAACTTTAAACCCAGTTCTCCACACAGAGTCTAAGTTAAAATGCCTGATTGTATCTTTAACACCATTGAATCTTTAACGTTCACCCGAACAAGTAGATGGGCATCAGTTTCTCATCTTAACATCTCATCTTATGGATGGTAACTCCAATAGTGTAGCACAGTGCCAGCACTGCATTGGAGTGTACTCTTAAACTGTATGAGCTCTACTGTGACATTCTGCTATCACATTGCCTTCGACTGTCCCATTGACCATCACCTATTGATAAAACAGTTTTCAATCCTAGTGGATAATTTGGCATTCATTCATGATCTATATTCTCTGTAAGTCTCACATGTAAACTATTGTCAAATATTTTCTGAAATTGCACTGGACAGTCTTCATCCACTAATTTATTGACTTCATTAAAAATTATTTGGGACTTTTGGAAAACCAAAGGGAGTTTCCCCCAGTGCCCAACAATTTTCTAGTGAATTTGAGTATTCACTTCATGGCTGTTCATGGGACACTGCTGTGTACAAATTGGCTGCCATCTTTATCTGTGAATGGATGGCCACTACACTTTACAGAAATCTTGTGAAGTGCTTTGAGGCATTCTCAATGTTATACGTGTGGTATCAAATGGAACAATTATCAATATTATATTATTGTTCCTTAAAAATTTAAAGTTGATTCTTGAAGAATGATCCATTGCTTCTAAATCCATGTTAATGTCACATTACAGACTATGTGCTTGTTGAATGAGCATTGAACAGCACTCTATTTACCAATTAAAATTGTGGTTGAATCAAATAATATAGATGCATTCAAGAGGAAGCCAGACTTTCACATGAGCGAGAAGGGAAAAGAAGGCTATCGAGGAAGCAAGGAGTGGTTGAAGTCTCATGTAGATTGCTTGGTATAGTTTGGTTGGGCTGAGTGACCTGCTTCTGTACTTTCCATACTTTGTAAATCATATGGAGTTCTGCAGCTCAGTGGTTAGAGCACTCAACTTGCAAGCGAGAGACTCGGGTTTGATTCCTGTCAAGGCAAAACCTTGGGTACGTTTCCTTACTCCACATGCCTGTTAAGAATCCCTCAAGATAAAAAACAATAAATTGTGGGACACTGCTTTGCTCAATTAGCTGTCGCATTTCACCCACAAATATACAGTCAATTTATTTCACAGTATATTATGTGAAGTACTTTGAGACATCTAGAAGACGTGAAAAGTACTACATCAAATTCAAGGATCATTATTTAAATCAAGCATTTTCTGCAGAATGGATGTTATCTCATTTGGTCAATATCTTGCATGTTTGTGTTGTTTTTAAAAGGTACAAGATTGACTATTCTCTAGTCCTTTGGCACATATCTCTTAGGGAGAATAGGTCTGTTAGATTATGGTGAGAGAGCTGGGCAGTGGGATTGAGTTGTTCTTTTCAAAAAGCCGGCACAGACTAGATGGGCCGAATGGCCTCCTTTTGTGCTGTAAAATTCTATGATATCTAATATTTTCAGAGCTCATTGAAGCTCAGATTGCAATCAGACTGCATCAATACAATACTCAGTACAGTTTCCACTCAAACATTATATCAATGTTAAAAGAATGGCAGACCATTGAATGCATCACTGAACAACGTTTCCTGACATCTAGCAGTGAACTTCCCCCTTGTACGTTAAAGTGCTTGTAATATAGCAACAGCCACACCTCAGGCAAAGCTCACAAGGTTTTAATTCCTATTCAAATAAATGAAAATCATTGATGGCTGCTTGCTTATAATTCTGGTGTCTAACTAGTTAAAAAATTATCCTGCTTCATTTAGAATTTCTGGTTCCCATTGAATTCATGAGCTTTGTCAGCTGAAGAATGCTGCTGGTTTATTTTAACCAAAGTCCAAATGAGAGGCTCTGTGGATAGCTTTAGTCCACATCTGACATCAATGGACCACTAAAGGTCTGTTATACTATGACCTGAGGGCTGCATGAGCTAAATTGACTTACAATTAGATTTTATAAATGGTTTCTCATGATGGTACACCTTTGACCACGACTTACACTATGCAGATGAAGAGAGCAACAACAAGGATTAGGACGCTTGGGAAAAGATCCTGCTGAGTTTGAACACGATTGATGTATTATTTTTTCCTCGTGAGTAATGCTTGCCATGAGACTGAAGGGTTGTACTACTTTTTAATCATTGCAGAAAATCTTTTCTATTTGTCAACTTAACCTTGTAGTGAAGGGCTTACATCTTAAATGTAGAAGCGAGATACATGAGGCATTCAATGTGATAATAACTGGTAATAATAAAAGTTATGATTATCATAGAGATTGTTGTATTTTGATACTCATTTTATTCCTTCAGAAAATTAGTTTCAGTTCTGACTAATTTGATGAAATATTGATACCAGACAACTACATGACTTGAGAATCACATCTGTTTTCTCCCGATTGCCACTGGGCTGCAATAATTACTATAATTATCCACAAACAGTGAATATACTGCAAGGTGCGTCAGGATGAGCCACTGAAATTGCATTTGGACACCACCAACAACAACAACTTTGATTTATATAGCGCCCTACACGCCAGATGGCATCTCAGAGCGCTTCACAATAACGGATCCCAGGCCTGAGCCAGGTGGAGGGGGAAAAAGGTGACTGAAGGCGCGGACGAAAAGAAAGGTCTTCAGCTGTGTCCTGAAACTAGGAAGAGAGGGGACGAGGCAAAGGGAATGAGGAAGGGAGTTCCAGAGCTTCGCGGCATAGTGGCTGAAGGCACAGCCGCCGATAGTGGAGCGAAGGATTTGGGGGACAAGAAGGAGACCAGAACCGGAGCAGTGAATGCAACGGGTACTGTGTTGGGAAGCAAGGAGGTCAGAGAGGAAAGGGGTGCAGAGGAGTGGAGAGACGTGAAAACAAGAGTGAGGATCTTGAAATCGATCATCTCTGGGACAAGGAGCCAGTGAAGTTTGGCAAGGACTGAGGTAATCGGTGAGCGAAGTTTGGTGCGGGTGAGAATGCGGGCGGCAGAGTTTTGAATGAGCTGAATTTTAGGGATTGTGGCAGAGGGGAGACCTGCGAGGAGTGCATTTGCATAGTCCAGTTGAGAGGTGACAAAGGCATGGACCAGAGTTTCAGCGGCTTTTGGGGCAAGGTATTGCCAGATACGTCGCAGGTGGAAAAAAGCAGTGCTGGTGACAATCTCTTGTCAGGAGCCATCATTTCAGACTAAAATATAGGTACAAAATGAATAATATTTTCTGCACAGAGGGATTTATTTGGTCTATGGTGTTTATGCTACAGCTACTAATTTTTTCCCTAAAGTTCCATTTATTTATTAAGCCAAGTAATCTACACAACAAATAGTTCTTTCATTTTTTTTAACACAAATGTTAACATTTCAAAATGAACATTTATGTGTCAAATGCATTACTGAATGAACCACAATATTTATTTCCAAGTTTATTTTTAAGTACTACAATATCATTGGTTACAGTGATAAACTAAAGTGCTCTGAGACGCCATCTGGCGTGGAGGGCGCTATATAAATCGAAGTTGTTGTTGTTGTACAGTGATCACAATTGGTACAGCCTGCATACACAGCTGAACATAGAACCAAGGTAACAAATTTGCTGTGATGTTGATGCATCTGTTTTAGATTTATTCTTGAGGATGTACATTGAACCTAAATCCTATTAACTTTAGGGCTGGTGGTTTCAGTCATCAGTCATGCTCGTTGTTCAGTCCTCAGTTCATTTATAATAATTTCATAACAGGTATTCTTCCTCTCACTTTCAAATCTCTTCACAACCTGACGCCTCTACTTCTCCAATCTTCTCACACTCCACTCCTCTATCCGTGTCCTTTCTCAGCTGGCATGGGTCTTCTGCACGTCCGTTGTCTCCACTGCTCTATACTATAATTGGTGGCCATTCTTTCAGTCATTATTTCCCAAATCTCTGGACCTCTCTGCATTAATCTCTCCATGTTGCCCCTCTTTATCCATCTTCAAATAACACCTGAAGGCTTTTGTGATCAACCATTCCTTCCGTCATCTAAATCCTTTCCGATTCGGGTCAAGTCAGGCCTCTGTTATGTGCTCCAAGACACTACCATTAGAAAGGGTGATAAATAAAATCCATGTTGTTGTTATTGTTGTGTAAAGCTGATTTAGTTGCAGTGATCCCAATTGGTGCAGCCTACATACACAGCTGAATGTAGAACCAAGGTAACAAATCTGCAGTGGTGTTGATGTATCTGTGTCCAGGTTCTTCAGCAAGTAGGGGTGAGGAGACAATCTGTATGTTTTCCGAGGTAACAAAATTTATATCCAATACACAAGGACACAATATACAAATGCTAATCACAAGATAGCCAGAGATCAAACCCTTCTACTCAATTTTCCATAGATTGGGCGCATAATCATTACCAAAGCAGTAGACCTCTGTCCTACCATAATTCTATTGCGCAATTATCTCCCACTCTCACAAGTAACAAATCCACAGTTTTTAAGATTGCTCTTTAAATTGTGGTTGCCCTTCCCCCATCTTTATTCAAACACTCATATCCACCACATATTGCCAGCCACAATAATCACTCCATCTGCTATCTTTACGGGACAGGGACAGTAGTAGGAGCAATGCCAGAAGAACTTCACTAGTGCATGAATTAAAGATCAATGGCTCTTATTGTTTTCATTTATGTTCTTTGTCTAGGATTCAGCAGCACACTGACTTGGCACCGGCATCAGTTGTCAGTGCACAATAATAACTGACTCTCTAATTGGCTGAAGCAGAGAAACGGTAGCATCTGGCACTTGATTGTTAGTTATAGGCAGCAATACTATGCCATGTAGGCTGGTGGCATGTAACAGTAACACCTTCAAAAATACAGTCTCAGAAAGCTCCTATTTCTAACCAACAATACCCACTTTGAAATAAACCACATCACAGAAAGTACATGGTGTTAATGTAGCATCTGGCACCTGCTTTAATTACGCTGACTGTAAAGTTTGTTTCATACATAGAAGTAGAAGAGTTACAATGATAAGATTCTCCTGCTAGATCAGGGACTAATTAAAATGCCTGGAGTGATTTAACTATGCCAAGCATGTCCTGAAATGTAGGAGGGGACTTCCGTTCAACATAATGGTAAAATTATCAACCAGAGGGATGTGGGTATTAATGTAGGCTGTGATTTCTTTCATAATCCATGCCTAGTCCTTTCTAACATATCTGACTGCAAATTGGTGGTTTAGTTTCCTTCTGACTGCATCTCATTCTTCATTAATTTCAGCATGCTATTGATTTGACTTCATTAGCATGCAAACAGCCCACTCCAAGCATTTGTAGTGCACAGTTGGGTGCATTGCAATCTGCTGCCTAGCTCAGTACTGCCTGGGTTATCATGTGCAGAACATGCGTTGCACTGAAAATGAATGCAAAGGGGGACTGGTGATGGAGTCTGTTAGAGTTAAATACAAAACTCTATGGTACCTGGGTGTACAACATAAAGTTCTGTCTCAATAAATTACTTGGGGGGTGGGGGGAAGTTCCAATCGGCATTCCATTACAAAGTGAGTTCATATTCAACATTAATTCCTACAGAAATAAGATAAAAAAATGAATTGTTTATTTAATTTGAGTCTATATTATACCCAATTAAATTAAAGGTAACACAGTTGAACATAGCCCATGCCATGAATACCAACTATCTGAGATCTGACAGCTCCAAACATGTGGTGGGAAGCAGCCAACATGGATGGATTCAATCAAAGAGTCGAGCTTTAACGTGATTAACGTTATCAATCTCCTGGCTCGTCAAAGATATAATTGTAATAACAAACAAATGTTAATTGTGAGAAATATCTCCCAAATATCTCAATGAATTTCAGCCAGTGGCTATCTGAATATGACAAGTTATAAGCATAACTTCATGTTGTTTTGATGTCAACAACAATTTGTGCTTATATAGCACCATTCATAAAGCAGAATGTCTGAGAGGATTTTGTAAAGATGTGATGGGTGAGATGGGGGAGAGGATAGTTGACTGTAGGTTTGGTCAAAGATTATGTTTTAATTTTGAAATCAAAGAGTGAGGGAACAACAGAGAGTTCCAGAGAGCGGTGACAAAATATCTGAAACCATTCATTGTAGAGCAAAGAGAACGGGGTCATGAAGCAGATCAGAGTCAAGGAAGTAAAGAGGACAGTTGGACTGGAGAAGATCATAGAGACATTCTATTCTATTCCTCCAGAATGGTACCTAATGTGCAATACTTCTTAGTGGCATTCCTTAATAAGGAATAATCAGCCAGAACTATCTCTGGACGTTACAATATACGAAGTGAACCCAGCATTCAAAGGTATTGACTCCACGCAGCTTTCTGCAAAACAATCATTTTTCCTAGAAATGCAAATTGGTGAATATAAATAGAGCTTTGCAGTGGAAAATAAATCTTCAAAGTTAAGAAAGCATGAAATAATTTTTTTTAAAGGACCATAATGAATAGTTAAATGGAAACAAATATATACACAAACCATAGTAAGATAACAACACAAAGTTAACTGTGATTTATTAATTCCGACAAGTCTAAGAGGAGACTAACACAATTTGCAGATGAGATAATGGAACAAAACAGGATTTAGGCTCATTTTTTTTCTTGCATTGATGAACCTATTCATACTGAGCTATAAGTCACTCTTATGGTATGTGAATGTGATAAAAGCCAAATTGTTTGAAATAAATGCAACATATTCTCAGAAAGATAAGAGGATCACTAAGAAGGATAGGCTTGCTCTAAATTCACTAGTAAATACTAAGATCATGTCCAGATGTCCATGGCAGTGTGTGGTCTGCAATAGAACAGTCCAGCTTTTTATCGATCTGTCACTCAGTTTGGTGCTGGTTGTACTCCATTACCAGCTAATGGAAGACTAGGGTCAGAGGGATTCCTCAATACAAGAGCATGTAATATAAAAACACCAGGCTCGGTTTTCTCTCCCTGGAATGATGGAATATCCTGTGAAGCATTTTGAAGCATCCTCCTGCAGTATCGGTGCTGTATCAAATGCAAGGATTATTATTGTTATAAAGAGGTTCAGTCGCCCATCTCTTACTGAGATTCATGTTACTTTTCTGGAAACATACAATTCAGAATCTATTGAAACAATCTGTGTTCTTCTAATTACTGCCACACAGTGTGGGCAAATATGATATTGAGAACAATGGAACATTGGAAGGGGGGCTTTCCACTTCCAGCTCATTAATTGTGACAAATATCACTATAAATCTGACCGCAATATTACTTGCACAACCATTACAGCCCCCTTTCTCCTCTTATCCTTTTCTCAATGTTTCAGGCTTCATTGTATAATCATATTCACTATGTTTAATAGCTAAAGTCACTACTTTGTATTTTGGCAGTATTTTCCACCTTAGAACAACCCTCTTTCACACTCAATTTGGAACAATCTGCATTAGAAATACAATACTGTAGTTTGCTTGGTATTGCTTTCGCTCTGAACCTTTCAAGTGCTCTGAGACACTTTCCTGCATGAAGGGTGCAATATAAATACAAGCTGTTGTTGCCAAGGTCATAGAGAAACTGTGAGTAATAATGACCTTGGGTCATTGACTCGCACTACAGGCCAACAAAACTCTCATACATGCACTCAAAACATCCAAGTTTGACGATGCAAACTCCTTCCTTGTCAGACTCACCAGCTCCTCCCTCCATAGGCTGCAGATAATAATAATCCTTGCATTTGATATAGTGCTTTTCATGTCTTCCAGATGTCTTAAAGCACTTCACAGAATATCAACGTAAAGTTAACTTAAAGTGAATTGACTATACAAATATGGACGAAACGCAGCAGCCAATTGCACACAGCAGTGTCCCACAAAAAGTCATAGATTGAAATGACCAATTTTTTATAGGGATTATTATTAGGCGTGAGGAGTAAGGAAACTTTTCGCTCTGGCTGGAATTAAACGCAAGTCTCTCACTAGTAAGGCAGGTGATCTAACCACTGAGCTAAGGGGCTCCACCAGGGATCATCCAGAACTTTGCAGCCCGTGCCCTCTTCTGCACTAAACTCAGTGATCATATCACCCCAACTTGCCCGATCCCACTGCCTTCTCTTCACACAGAGGATGTAGTTCAAATTCTTGGTCCACCCCTTCAAAGACCTCCATGGCCTCGCTCCCCACTATCTCAGCAATCTCCTAGCTGCCTACCAACCTGCCCGCTCCCTCCGTTCAGCGGGCTCCAACCTGCTTCACGTCCCCTGCCTTGCCCACCCCCCCAATGGCAAGTGGGCCTTCAGCCACTCTGCACCATGCTCTAGAACTCTGCTCATTTTAAGCAAACAGCCAACATAATAAGGAGCAACAACCATTATAGATTTGATGGAACAGTGTTAATCTACTACAAGAATTATTAGCACAAGAATGATTCTCTGGTCAATGATACACTTAACAACATTGGCTTCAAACAGGATTGTTGCATTTTCTCCTTGCTCTGCCAAAGCAATTCAACAGAGATCTGAGAATTAGTCCCCATGCATCTCAAAGTTTAATTGCTGTACATTGTTTGTACAGGGAGTGAAAATGACTGAAGCATCAAAACTGTTGCATTCCTGGTACCTCTTGCACCATGATACGCATTTTCGGCAAGGAACCTCATGTAAACCAAGCTGGCTTCTGAGAGCTCCGCTCCAACTCACATCTCCCTCCCAGGAGTCAAGGTCTTGCCAGTTGGCGTGATATACAGGAGCTTCTCCTGTAGATGAAAGGTGCTCTACACATGTAATATTCTTGATGTTGGTGTTGTTGTTCTCTGCCATGCATGCAGTTTGTGGCACATGGCAAATCATTTTTCGCTTCAGGCACTGGTGGCACCAAACTACATCTCTCAATGAGGTTAAAGTCACAAAAATCCTGTTTTAAGCCAAGGTTGTTGAATCACATATCACTACATAATAAATATTCTAGACATAATTAATGAAAACATTAGATATACAGTAAAACCTTGATAACCCGGCACGGTTGAGTCCATTCACCTCCCAGATTTCGGTTTGCCGGTGTTTAGAAACCTACCCAAGAAATGGCTGGGGAAGCCCCGCCACATACACCACCACGTGTGCTGTAAACACAACACTAAAGGGAAAAAATACCCGACCTCCACCCACAGTGCGGGATGACTGAGCAGCGACGTCGGGAACTGCAAGCAGCTGTTTCGAACTTCGGGAGGTTTACCAGGCATCGGAGAACAATCTAATACTGTTGTATTATGAAATCTTGCTGGTTTTAGGGAGTTGGCGGCTTTCGGAATGTCAGATTATTGAGGTTTTAGTATACCTTATTCCATAGGCCGTGAGGACAATAAGAAGTAGATGGAACAGCTTAATCTACTGTCTAAAAATCTGTGACTGCTCAATATCTGTCTCAGTGCAACTTAATTGTTACATTTCCACATTGGGTTTGATGTTCTTCAGATGGGCTTTGTCATCTGGTGGGATGTTTTTTCTTGTAGTTGCTGACAGCTTTTGCCTATCAGTATATTTTTTCTTCCACACTGTTGGCTAAATAATTGTGGTTTGGTGGAAATTTGACCCTACCCCTGCACTACTTGATATCATCTTTGATTCCGTAAATGGCAGCTTGCAGCATAGTAACAGATCAACACTTCCGTACGGACACACAGGAGAGGTGACAATGTCTGAGTTGAGTGATGACAGCCTATCATCACCTATCGAAATTTTACAGACCAGGAAGTTTTTGTCTTCCAAGCATAACATTTCCAAATGCAAGATTATTTACCAAGTATAACTTAGCATAATAATGATATTCAAATCTTCAAAGTAGACAATCTCCTGTCTCCGCTCAGACATAACCTACAGATAGCCACCCCTTCCATATGCTCTATTTTTGGAAGTTTTTCTAATAAGTTGTTATATGTTAAATGTGATGTGACATATAACAGTAAGTGTACGTTAGATGCCAATTCCATTGAATCATCCCCTGTTTCTGCATGGTCTGTAGTGCATGTTCAGTGCTGGCACAAAGAAGCACAATGCTAATAAATTAAAGTTCTCTTGTTTATTATTAGTTCGAAGTAAAGTGCTTGACAGAGTGCGGTTGATCAGAGGCTGTACATATTGCAGGAAGTGATTTCTCATACGGTCTTTACAACAATACTTGGGATTCTTTTCTGTTGAGTTAAAGAATTTGCAATAAACGTCAAGGTCATTGCTTTTGCCTCGCTCAGAGTAATGAATCCTCTTTTAGTTCAGAGATTTAATAACTTGAATAGAATACTTATACGGATAATTTTCCTCCTCTTGGTAAAATTTGCAATAAGAGGGAATCAAAGTTTTAACAGCCTAAATTTTCATGTTGTTAAGAAACAATCCATGACTGTTTGTGGGACACTGCTGTGCGCAATTGGCTGCCGCATTTCGCCCACAAATATACAATCAATTCACTTTACAGTATATTCTGTGAAGCGCTTTGAGAAGTTGACAAGATGGGAAAAGCGCTATATCAAATTCAAGGATTATGATTATTATTATTAAGTAGTGGTTAATAGCATCTTATGATAATAATCATAATCCTTGCATTTGATGTAGCGCTTTAACACGTCTTCGAGGCACCTCAAAGCGATTAAAAGAATATACTGTACTGTGAAGTGCATTGACTGTATATTTTGCAGCCCAAATCTTCTAAAGTAAAAGGGGGAAAGCTGTTTGAGTTACAAGATTAGATGAACACAAAACAGATTTGGAAGAAAAGCAACCTCTGGGCTAAATTATCTCATCCTTCCTGAACAGTAACCCTAAGATCTTTCCATTAACTGATTGAAGTCATTTCTCAGATGAGTTCAGTGTTTTAGGCACAATTAACCTTCCTAGTTCTATCCATTCTCCCCTTTTTGAACCATTGATTTGTGGGAAATTGCTGTGTGCAATTGGCTGTCGCGTTTCGCCCACAAATATACAACAACAACAACTTTGATTTATATAGTGCCCTCCACGGACGGCGTCTCAGAGCACTTCACAATAACGGATCCCGGGCCCAAGCCAGGGGCAGTGGGAGAGAGGTGACCAAAGTAGTGGGCGAAGAGAAAGGTCTTCAGCTGTGACTTCACCTGAAACTGGGAAGAGAGGGGGAGAGGCAAAGGGAGTGAGGAAGGGAGTTCCAGAGCCTCAGGGTATAGTGGCTGAAGGCACGGCTGCCAATGGTGGAGAGGAGGATTCGGGGGACAAGGAGGAGGCCAGACCCAGTGGAGTGAAGGCAACGGGTGCTGGTTTGAGGAGAGGTAGGGGATGCAGAGGAGTGGAGGCACTTGAAAACAAGGGAGAGGATCTTGAAATTGATCCTCTCTGGGATAGGGAGTCAGTGAAGTCTGGCAAGGACTGGGGTAATGGGGGAGTGAAGTTTGGTGCGAGTGAGAATGTGGGCGGCAGAGTTGTGAATGAGTTGAATTTTATGGATTGTGGTGGAGGGGAGATCAGTGAGGAGGGCATTGGAATAGTCCAGCCGAGAGGTGACAAAGGCATGGACCAAGGTTTCAGTGGCTTTTGGGGCGAGATATTACTGGAGACGGGCGATTGTCGGAGGTGGAAGAAAGCGGTGCTGGTGAGGGACCGGATGTGGAGGAGGAAGGACAGTTGGGGGTCGAACCTGACACATAGGTTGCGCACTGGTTCGGAGAGTTTTAGGGGCAGGCCGGGAAGGTGGAGAAGTCAATTAACTTTATAGTATATTCTGTGAAGTGCTTTGAGACGTCAATGATGTGAAAAGCACTATATCAAATGCAAGGATTACATTATATGTTATAACATCAGTGTTAACACATCAACAACAAAATAACAACAACATTTGACTTATATAGCGCCTTTCACGTCGGGAGGACGTCCCAAAGCGCTTCACAGAATATACTGTAAAGTTACTGTAAAGTCAACTCATGTGTGGGGAGGTACAGGGGAAACGGTTTCACTGTGGCACATCTGGGGACCATTTTCTGTATTGAATATCATAAGGTAGCTAAATTGACTCATTTGTTAATTAGCATATTGCAACCATTGCAAACTTTACCCCTAAACATGTGACATGCTTTTTTTACATTAGGGCTGGCAGCCTTGTTGAAAGACAAAAAGTAGCGAAGCATTAAATGAAACACAAATCTTTGGCTTTGTAGTTCAGACCATTTAAAAAATATCTTTAGCCTTCTTAGTTAACCTCCTCCAGTGACCCTACAATAGAGTAAAGCTAAATACTTACATTCCTTAGGAAGTTGCCTCTCATGTGAACCTCAGGGCACCACACAGGTAGGGACCAGCCTCAGACATGGTTGATGCTTCTTTGAAAACCAACACAAAGGGAAGCTATGTTAAAATGGAATGCACAATAGAAGCATAAACTTTAGAAAGTATAAAACATATACATGCTTAAACACCCATTTGTCTTATTAAAAACAAGAGTTTATGCCAGGAATTCTGCGTCAGTAAAACAGAAATGGCATTTACAATATCCTGACAATGAAATCTGAATCAAAAAGGCTTTATTGGAATCAACCAGGGATATAATTCCTGTGGTTTGCCTCCAATACAAAACAGTTTATCTAAAACTTTAGGTTGTATTCTATAATAAACCAAAGGAAACTGTGAATATCCAGACATGCTCTGAGGAAGAGAAGAATCCATTCCCTCCCACAAAAATTGTTGCTCGAGCCAATTTGCTTCCATTTGTGCTGTTAAAACCATATGGTATGTTGGATATATAAAACAGGAATTTATCCTATTCAGTTCATGTTAAGGCTGGCTCATTCAATAGCATTCTCACATGAATTTATTGGCCGCCGCTTTTTGCCCACAAATATACACTACAGTCGATTCACTTTACAGTATATTTTGTGAAGCGCTTTGAGACGTCGAGAAGATGTGAAAAGCTCTATATCAAATGCAAAGATTAGTATTAGTATTATTATTATTAGTAAGAGTTACAAGGCTGTGGCTTCAAGACCTACTTGGGGCTTGCGAGCTCATAGTCGAGACTGACATAGTGCAACTCTGTACTGGGTGCAGGAGGAGGTGAGGCAGGCTGCAGTGTCATAGGTGCTGTTATTTGGACATGACATAACTATTTAGCATCAACAGTTAAATATGTGAAAGTATCAGGCTAATGATAACACCTCTTGCACTTCTGGAGCACAGTTTGAGAATGCCCCTAAGACGAGGACCAAATTTAAATGTCAGAAACAATTAATATAAATCGAAACACGCAGAGCTCTGCCTAGGGGTGGGAATGGGATGAGAAATTTGCATTGTTTTACATTCCTTATAAAGCCAGAAACATCAGTTAGCATTGTTTGCAAAAATTCTGTCACACGAGATAACTTGTGTAGTTGGTCACCAGCAGTCTTCACATTCTTTCACCTCACAGAGATTAGTGGGTTTAGGGTGTCTTTCTCTTTGGTTGGAACAGATGGTGTTATTTTACACTGTGTGTGTATTCGTTCATTCAGTGTAAGCAAATGCCAATCCTCCAATATCAACCAGTGCAGCCACAATATCCCAGTGTGCCCCTGAAGAAAGACTAAATAGATATTAGGTGTCAGCCTAGCCCAGTTAGTAGCTCTCTCAACTCAGAGTCAAAGGTTTGTGGGTTTGAAGTCTCACGTTAAGACTTTGGATTTATAGACAAGGCTCTCACTCTAATGCAATGTTGGGCAAGCTCCGCTGCATTGTTGATGGGGAGAGGCGAGAATTGGCTGTGATTCCTGCATTTATATAGCGCCCTTCATGCTGGGCTGCATCTCAGAGCTCTTAAAAGCCTGCTAAAATGTCCACCCACGATGCCCGCAACAGGCTAATGGTCTGCCGACATTAGCCTGCCAAGAGTCACATATGAACAGTGGCCATTTGGATGGGACCTTGGAGGGCCAACGGTATGCTGCTGTAGTCCCCAAAAAAATGTTTTAATGGAAAAATAATCTACTTGCAAGAAATAAACAGTGATTTTTATATTTTGAGAAAATGAAGTAGCTGCAAAATCTTCTTATATCATAAGTTGTTTATTTCATTTTATATCCATGTTGGATCTCATTCAGCTCACACTAGGGCAATATTTATTGCAATCCAAAAGGTTTCTACATATCTATAATGCCTTTCACATTGAGAAAGTATTAATCACTTCACATAGCCAACTACATGCTAGGTGGGGGGGGAGAGAAGGAGTTGGAAGGGAAGAGGAGGAGATTGAAAGTGCAGGCTTAAGATAGGTTTTAAGGCACATCTTGGGAGGCAATTTTGAAATCAAATTTTTTATTTGATCTGCTGGGTGATGTGGGAGTGAATATAATAATAATGATAATAATGCTTGCATTTGATATAGCGCTTTTCACATCTTATCGACGTGTCAAAGTGCTTCACAGACTAC
The DNA here is from genome assembly GCA_035084275.1 of Hydrolagus colliei. Lineage (NCBI taxonomy): Eukaryota > Metazoa > Chordata > Chondrichthyes > Chimaeriformes > Chimaeridae > Hydrolagus > Hydrolagus colliei. The sequence goes on along the minus strand of CM068744.1, from coordinate 23,102,984 downwards.
ACTATTAAATGAATTGACTGTATATTTGTGGGAGAAATGCAGCAGCCAATTCCGCACAGCAGTGTCCCACAAACAGTCGTGGATTGAAATGACCAATTTTATTATTCTGCTTTTTTTTGGAGGGATTATTATTAGGTGTGTGGAGTAAGAAAACTTGCCCACAGTTTCGCCCTGATCTGCCTGGATTCGAACACAGGTCTCACGCTTGTAAGGCAAGTGCTCTAACCACTGAGCTACAGGAACTCAGATGGCACATAAAAGCATGAAGCAAGCGCTATGACAAATGTGCTGTTATCATCTGCCCGAGTATGCTCCACATTCCCAGTGCACTTCAAATCTATTATCCCAAGGTGTGTGTTTATGTTTTTCTTCACTTTACACATTTTACGAGTAAATAACTCGAGTTACACTAGTAATGTGGCTACAGAATCAGCTGTCCGTTCAAACAGAAACTTGCAGCTGTCATGCAAATGAGGCTTTTTGATAAAAATGTCTTTGTGGGTGTGAGCGGCTAAATCAACTTTTCAAACTATTGTACCTATTGTACGACACCTATATTTCATTCAGCTCATCATTCATCGCTGCCAGAGCTGCAGTGTACATCAAAACATTGTGTTAAAATCAATGATCCACATTAAACACCCGCTGACCTGGCTCCAAACTGAAGGCTTCCTCGAAGGATCACTCTCCAAACACTTTTCACGCAGGAGATGATAGAATGAGGCATTCCTTGGGTCTGTAATGGGAAGATCTTCATGTTGCCAGTACAAGAGACACCAAAGGATTGAAGTGACTGATTGATAGAGGTACTTTGACAAAGGTTCAAGGATGTAAAACATATGTGGTCTCTTCGAGGGTTGCACTCCAAGTTTTAGTTTCTTTCAAAATAGGCTTTTTGTTGAAGTAAGCACCGGGGTAAAATGACCTGAGTTGAATAATTTAAAGATGGTTTTATAATAAGCATACACATTTGATTTTAAATAAAAGATTAATTTTAATTAGCCAGACGACTTCACAATTGACACCAGAGATCCTGTAAGAACCATATTTCACATACAGCAGGGAGTTTAAGTATTTCTGTTAACATTGGATATGATGTACATCTGCTAAAGGATTTAATTATATCAACAGCTTCTACTTCAACAGAGATAGGTTATTAAAGGTAAAATGTACCTGAAAACAATTTATTTCACAACTGAAAAAGTAAACCCAGAACAATACTTTGGGATTCACCATGGCTGTACAACAAAAGGACATAGGTTTAATGTTTCAAAGGGAAATTTCAGGACAGAAACCAGGAAGTGTTTGTTTACCCAGAGGATAATTAACACCTGGAACAGGCTGCAGGCAGGGTGGTTGAGCCAGGACCCTGGACTCCTTTAAAAGCAGCTTGTTCCTGTGATCGGAGCATGGTAGGATGGGTGTTCTTGAGGGATGAGATCAGAAGGGCTCAAAAACATTCTTCATCCAAACCAATCTTGTGAAAAATGTTAAATAGCCTTCAGCCATCACGCTCCTGGCTTCTGGAAATCAATAATAATAATCCTTGCAATTGGTATAGGGCCAGGAGGACGTCTCAAAGCTCTTCACAAATTTTGCTGTAAAGTTGAGTGACTGTATTTGCGGGTGAACATGGCACCCAAATGTACACAGCGCCACACACAGCCATGAAGTGAATGACCAATTTTATTTGGGTGATTGTTTGCCAGGACAAAAGGTAAAAATTCCTTTGTCTTTTCGAATAGTGCCATGGGATCTTCAATATTCACCTCAAAGGCAGAAGTTACATGGGTTTATTGCCTCATCCAAGTGATGGCACCTTCAACAATTCAATGCTGCATTGGAGTTTCAGTGTAGATGGTGTGATTCCAAATACCGATGAGGGGGATAAACCCATAATCTTCTGACTCTAAGGTGAGAGTTCTATTACTGAACCAAACTGACACACAATCTGCTTTTAAAATCACTTCACCCTGCTTCTGTCTCTCCCTCCCTTGCCTTCTAAAATATAAGTAACAATTCTGTGACTATGGCTTTGGTCAACATTTATCTACATTTGGTCCACAAAATACAGAGATGTCACATCACTTTACTGTAGGAAACAAAATGCAAAATACTGCAGATGGGAGGAGAAGTCTGAAACAAATAAAAGCAGATCCGGCAGCATTTATGGAGAAAGGAAAGTGAGTCAACCTTTCGGATCCACAACCCTTCGTCAAACCCTACATTCCAAAGCCCTAATGGGTAGAGTGTCATAGCAAGGCTTGCCGTATAGCAATATCAAATGGCAAGCTATGTGCTATAAACTGGTTAGACTTCAGCACACTCTGAGAACCTGCATCTAATATTTTCCGGAATCAGGTAAGCATTATACCTCCTTCCAAGGAGACAGTGTGCCTACCATTCTAACAATCTATCTCTGGAATTTCCATGTGTGGGTGGGATGCATCTGTCAGACTTCTGTCTGACCAAAAAAAAACATTATATATTAAATGCAAGAATTATTATTATAACGATCATACATGACATCTAATCCACAGAGCTAAATAAGCAATCATAAGCTTCTTGTGTTAAGTGCCCGTGACATGTGTTCAGTTAATTAAGCTGTTGGCATTTTCGCAAGTTGTTTTAGCTTATATTATAATAACAGCCGTATGTTGGTCAATGAGGAAACAACTGATTCCGATCAATTCCAGCATTAGATCTCATTAAGAAAGTGGCACAACACAGATGTCAAACTAGCTCAGTTAGTAGCCACTCTCATCTATAAATAAGAAGGTTGTAAGATCAAGGCTCTATGTCGGGACTTTGAAATCATAGGCTGACGCTCCAATGCAGTGTTCGGGGACAGGGTGGAAGTGGGGAGGACTACATTATCAAAAGTGCCATTTTTCAGATGAGATGTTAAACTGAGGTCCCATCTGCCTGTTCAAGTGGATGTTAAAGATCCCATGACATTCCTTGAAAAGAGAGGGAGTTCACAAACAGTCACTTGAAATTCACTTTGTAGCTGCTTGTGGGACATTATTGTGAGTATGTTGGCTGGTTGCATTTACCTACAAATACACTGAGTAGAATCCTATGAAGCTTTGAGATATCTGAACGATGTGATAAAGCAATATATCAAATGCAATACTGTAATAATAATAATCCTGGTGTTTGGTATAGCGCCAGGAGGACGCTTAATACTGTGTAGCTTTTGGTATGTTGTTAAATTGGTGCACTCTAACCATTGCCATGGCAACAATATAATTATTAATGCAGAAACTGTGGGAGGCCCAGTACTGGCTGCAGATTCAGTGTTGGTAGAGTTACCGTCAAATTCATTTTGCACTTGAGAAAATCCCTTATTGATCAAAATCCCTTATTAAAATCCCTTTATGAAACAGGAGGACTCATGTGGCAAATTGGAATGAGTCACGAGTGGAGTTACATACATCAACTTGCGCCAGTAACCAGAAGTGTAGCACTCTGACCTGGAGAAACTGTACACCAATGCAATCCACTTCTGGTAACCAGAGTTACTGCTATTTGGACTGACACTCCTTTGGTCAGGCAGAACATCTCTCTTCGTTATTCCTGGCATCCATAAAACTAGTTTGATAATTTATTCTAACTCAATCCACTGTTAGATGTCAGACTGCAAGACTTGAGTCCATATTTCTGCAGTGCAATAAAGAGTCAAGATAGAGAAAATGTTAGTGTCGTAATGATCTTCTTCCCCTGCATGTTTCATTGTAAACAAAATTCAGTACAGTGTTTATAAAATGCCTTGGTAACATCTACTCGTGGCAGAACAAAACTACTGCACCAACCTTGTTCTTTATTACCATTAAGTGACAGTCTGTCAAATGTATACTATTTCATTTGTGTTATCAATTGTCTGAGAGAAACTTGGGCATACTGGTTACACTGACTACAGAGAAGGATTTTTGAAAGGATTTCAAAGTGAGGTGCACAATTTTTAGATTCTCTGTGTGATGGGAAGACAGTGGATTCGGGTGAGGATGGGGTTGTTAGGGTGATGGAGCCTGGTGCAGGAGAGGATACAGGCTGCAGAGTTCTGGATGATCTGCAACATGGGAAGGGAGGGTTTATGGAGTCCGACAAGCGGGCAGTTTGCGTAGTTGAGCCTGGATGTTATGAATGCGGGTATGAGGGTCTCGGCAGCCTGTAGTGTGAGACAGTGGCAGAGCTGGGCGATGTGGCGGAGATGGGGGAAGGCAGAGTGGGTCATGGCACAAATATATAGAAAGGATAGTCGAGGGTCAAACAAGGTGCCATGTTTCTGGACTGACTTAATAAGATGGTGTGTGCATCCTTGGATAGTGATGTTGTCAGTGCCTGAGGTGTGGAGGCGCTGACAGGAGCCAATCAAGAGGGCCTCGGTCTTGTTGACGTTCAATTGTAAAAAATTAGCTCTCATCCAGGACTTCATGTCTATCAGGGATTCTGTCAGGATAGCAGCGGCAGAGGATTCCAGATGACTCCAAGGGAGAGAGAAGAGGGGGGATTTTTTTCGAGGGGCAGTTGGATGTAGAGGTGGGTTGGGTGGTGGTGGGGAGAGGGAATGAGGAGTTAAGGGAGAATAAATAATGGTACAGTACAAGGTGGCTTTGTCAGTAATGGTGACTTCCGAAGCTAATGCAGTAATCACCAAGTAATGCGGATGGCCATGGACGTGGGTGGCCGAGTGGATGTAGAGGGAGAGGTTGTGAGAGAAGAGGAGAGAGAAGTTAGTGGAAAATGAACTAGAGGAAAAGAAGTGCAAGTTGAAATTACAAAGGACGAGGATGCGTTTGGAGTAGATGGAGAGGAAAAATATCATTTTTGCGTGTGATGTTAGCACTTTTCATGTTGGGACACTAAATAGGATTTACTGTAATGTGTAGTGAGTGTGTATTTTGTATTCAAATTCAGCAGCCAATTTTGCCGTCACTACAGAGAGACATGAAATGAATGATTAATTTTACCTGGGGGACTGTTGGCTAGGAAAACGTGAGAAACTCCCTTCTCTTATTGAATAATTCCATCACATATTTCATGCCCACCTGAACAGGCAGACAGGATTTTGTTTCCCATCTCATCGGAAGGGAGACATGTCTGACAATGAAGTACTTGCTGAAAACTTAATTGGGGTTTCAGTATAGTCTACATACAATTCAAACCCATCAATAATATCATTTATATTGATTGATGGGAAGTTATTGCAATAAGAAGTTACTTACTCCTTCTTTATTACATTCCTATGAAGTTAAATATTCCCAGCAATTGAGTTTGAAGACATGACTATCAGCTGAGGAGACTTCCATGAATGACCTCAATCAAATGAATGATAGCCTCCTATGCTAAGGAACTGAACAGAGATTCAATCATAATAATAATCCTTGTATTTGAAATAGTGCTTTTCATGTCTTCTAGATGTCTCATAGCGCTTCAAAGAATATATAGTAAAAGCCCATTTATCTGGCACCCGATCAACTGTAACTTCCGTATAACTGGCATCACAAAAAAAAAGTTCCGCATTCAATTAACCGGAATTTTCCAGAAAAATGTATTAAAAAATTTTGGGGGGGTTTTCGGCCGAATATCCGGCACACGCTTTAACCGGCATTTGCCAGGTCCCGAGGATGCCGGATAAACAGGCTTTTACTGTACTGTAAGTAAATTGACTGTATATATGTGGGTGAAATGCAGCAGCCAATTGCACACAGCAGTGTCCCACAAAAGTCGTGGATTGAAGCGACCGATTTATTGTAGGTTTTTTGGGAGGGATTATTATTAGGCGTGTGGAGTAAGGAAACTTGCCCCAGGTTTCACCCTGACCTGCCTGGATTCGAAACACGCTTGTAGGTGAGTTCTCTATCCACTGAGCTACAGGACTCCATATCATAGTAGGGTTCTCACCAAATAGCCATAAAGTGAATGACTAATTTTACCTGGAGGTTGCCAAGGACACCAGGAGAAACTCTTTTCTTTTTCAATAATGCCATAGCATCTTTAACATCCATCTGAAGTAGATGTTACACTCCACACCTCCTGATCCCAACCACGCAACTCATTCACTGGCAGTTTACATAATCTCTGTGGAAACTGTGCCATTTTCTCTCCTGCGTAGTAGTCTCTAAGGATTAACTACATTGACATATCATATTGCCTGTTCCTTAGGGAAGATGCCACTCACGAGGCAGTGCAACCTCAGACTCCTGATCACGCTGCATCAACATCAGCCTGGCTCTGCTGTTCTCACTCTTGCCTCTGCATCAGAGCTTGTCGATTATACTGGCTGTTTGGGTGGACGTTAAAAATATCAAGAAACTATGTTTTTTAAGTCAACCAGGTATCTGACATATGTGGAAACCCATCACCCATCAAAGTGGATTCCAGGCAATGGATGTACAAACGTGTGTTCCCGAAGTTGGACTCCAGGTATCAACTTCCAGGAGCTATCAGAGATTCTGTGTGCATCTGCCTTCAGCATGGTAGGAGGACTTTTACAGTAAAGTTTGTGACATGGCAGCCATGTAGGGTTGGGATGAAGAGGGGCAGAGAGGTAGGGGGTGCGTCTGCAGGCACAGTCAAAACGGAAGGTCTTGAAAGAGGCAAGAGAGGGAGCAAGGCAAAGGGATTGTGGAATGGAGTCTTTTGTAGTGGTGGCAGAGAGGTTGAAAGCCTGGCCGGATAGTAGGGCGGGTTAGGTGGGAGACATGGAGCAGGCCAGAGCCGGAGGGAACAAGCAGATTGATAGGGGGTCAGCAGGTCAGAGCGGGGGTGGGGAGGGGCAAGTTTGGGCAAGGCCGTGGAAGGCCTTAAAAGCGAAGATGAGGATCTTGAATTCTGTCCTCTGATGGATGGGGAGCCAGTGGAGCCAGGCATGGGTGGAGGTGATGGGATTATGGAGCCTGGTAAGGGGGAGGACACAAGCTGCAGAGTTTTGGATGATCCGCAGCTTGTGGAGGGATAAGTTGGGGAGGATGACAAGGGGGGAGTTTCTGTAATCGAGCCTTGAGGCAATAAACGTGTGAGGTTTTCGGCGGCCTCAGGGGTGAGGCAGTGGTGGAGTTGGGCAATGTTGAGGAGGTGGAGGAAGGTGGTCCTGCTCTTGGCACGGATATAGAGGAGAAATTATTGTGTCAACATATGCATTTCTCATCCCAAAGCAACATCACTGTTTCACCCACATATATACAGTCAATTCACTTTACAGTTTATTCTGTGAAGCACTTTGAAATATCTAGAAGATGTGAAAAGCGTGATATCAAATGCAAGGATTATTATTATTATCACTGGCTGCAAGTTGGCATTCATTTCCTGCTCATTAAAACAGTCAGCACATGTGAGGTGTTTCAAAACGATAAGGTGCCACCAAAAGTAATTACATTCTTTCCGTTGCATCATGAGAACTTTCTGTATTTAGACTTGATAAGTTCGGCAAAACCTTCTTCATCTGTTCCTTTCTTTTATTGTGAATGAAGTGATTTGCTACTTACTTTGCTACGCACTGGCTTGCTTATCTAAACAAACACGAAAAGCCCCAAATAATAAGCCTTTTGACTTATCTTATGGAATTTGTGCCCTACTGACCAAACACCAAGTAATAATAATAATAATCCTTGCATTTGGTATTTATTTAGTTAATTTCATGTCAAAGTGCCTAACATTGTTGGTTCGGCACCCAAGCTGGAGGTGGAAGGCAAACGGCATGTGTAGCGAAAAATGACTGATACCACAGTGGAAGAATTACATCTTAAGACAGAATTTGAATGAGGTGCCGGAGAGACTAGGTCAGGGGAACTTCGAGATACAGTTCCAGAGAGTAGGGGCAGATTGGCTGAAAGCCTGAACTGTTGATTAACGTGTTAGCCACGTCAATCCTGGATATGATGAAAGTATACATAATGGTCTTGGCAGATACATTTGTACAGTGTCTTTCACTGTGGAAGGACATCCTAAGGCTCTGGACAGTCAGTCTTTAAGACCTAAGCTTGGGAATCAGGATTGGGATCGGGGAAGGTGGAGGGCAGTGGAGGGATGGAGGGTGATTGAACGCACGGTAGTGGTGGAGGCAGGTGAGTACAATGGAACCTGCCAATAAACATTTCTGTTGATATGTATATTGTTTTATTCTGAACTGTTGTAATTTTAGACGATCTTTGTAGAGTTGATTTAAAGTTTCTCAGAAAGATTCATTTCATGGTCTGGAAAATATGACTACTGGGGATTAAATCATAATCATAATAAAAACTTAAAAGCTAGAATTTTTGCAAGGTCTCTTGAATTGTATATTTTAATAAGTTATCTTCAAACAAGTTTATATTTTGGCATATGTCACTTTGACATTCTAAGTACTGTAATTGTTTTATGCTACAATAATAATCCTTACATTTGAAATTGTGTCTTTCATGCCAGGTGGGGTGGGGGGGCTATCTCAAAGTGCTTCATAGGACACACTGTAAAATGTATTCTGTGGGCAAACGTGGCAGCCAATTTGTACACAGCAATGTACCACAAACAGCCATGAAGTAAATGAGCAATTTTATTTGACGGATTGTTGGCCCAGATACCAAGAGACACTCCCTTCTCTTTTGGAATAGTGCCATGGCTTTTAAACTTCCACCTAGACAGGCAGATGGGGTCTCAATCAATGCTGTTAAAGAGCATTTTCTTACCAATAGCTAATACTATTAGACTCTTCCAAGTCAGAAATATATTTGCGGTTATAATTCCAATGAGGTTCAGAACTAAAAGTCCAGCTAGTCATTATTAATTTCCTTATGCATTTCAGGGAACTGAGGGCAATGGAGGAAATTCTAAATTGCCTATGACTGAATAATTTATGGTCATGAGACACAATTGAACAAAAATCTGCACTCCATGGCTAAATTCTCACAAGAGTAGGATGAATTCATACCTTTACCTGATTACCTTTTGATCGGGAAAATGCATGTGTTACAAAGTCAAAACTAAAAACCACTGCCATTTCAGTACAGAGACTGCGGAAAGGTCACATGTTTTTTTTCACAATTTCATTCGAATTTGGTTTGAAACCTTGATTGTCACCATGGGAATAGTTAGGTATCCATGGTGATGCTTAAACTATGCCCTTGGCAATGGGAAGGTGTGTGTCGCGATAATGTCATACTATACAGTAGCAAATGTGTGCGTGCTTTGAAAGCTCATTGAGGCCTTATTGCTTAAATCTGATTTACTGCACTTAAAGAGTCCTTAAAAGAATGTTACATGTTCACATTTTCGTATAGTTCTAAAAATAAATGGGAAAGATTTACTTGTCTTCAATTCTCTTGAGAGTATTGTTAATTTTTTTTAATTGAAAAGGGCTAAAGCTGGAGAATCCTCAACCCATCTGATCCCTTCTCCCTCAGTTTTTTTTTAACCAAACAGGACTTGGTGCAGGACAACCATGTTTGGAAGAATTGGAGAAGTGGCAATCAATCCAAATCAGTAGTTAGATAACAGCAAGTTTGAGTTTCTATAGTCTGTGAATTATAAGAAGAAGAAAAAACTGAGGGAGTTGAGGAGTTCCATAGTTTGGCTAGAGTGCTATCACCTAACCAGATACAGTTACAGATATATTAAACAAGATGAACATAGCCTCCAGGTATCACAAATTATGAGACTAGATGTCAGCTGGATAGGAAGCACATTTTCAGGCCCTCAGGTATTCATATTAAACAGCACTACATTGTCAGTAGACACAAAGCTGCTGCTTTTATTGGGGATCACCTGCACATTTCTTGAAATAAATATTTGATTACTGGAGCAATGGTATCTAAATAGCGAGATTCACATGATTAGTAAGTAGTGAATCTTGGATGCATTGACGCTGTGCAACTCAGCTTGAAGGGAACCAGGATCGGAGTCTGAGTAGAGTTATAGACGCACTACTGGGGCACATTGGCTAAGTATAAATCCTTTTACACAATTCAGAATTTTAGACTTATATTATTGTAAACGGTGTTTAATAAACCTTTCGTTTTGAAAATGAGAAGTGTTGAAAGCACTAAAAAAAACAGTGAGAATGACAATGACATTCAAGTAACTCAAAAACACCTTACAAGGCAAACACCAGGAAAAATGTTTACCCAGAGGGCAATTGATGCATGGAACAGGTTACCAGGAAAGGTGGTTGAGGTCAGTACTCATTTAATGATTTTGTGATGGGAGGACAGTAAAGTGAATATTCTGGAAGGATGAAATCAAATAGGTCGAAAGATCTTCATTTGAACTAACCTTGTGAATCCTAACACTGAAGCTGATCTTTCCAGTGTTTGACCACCAGTTTATTTGGTAGAATCATTGAATCTTACGGCACAAAAGGAGGCCCTTCGGCCCATTGAGTCTGTGCCGGCTCTTTGAAAAGAGCAACTCAATCCCACTCTCCTGCTCTCTCCCCATAACCGCGCAAACCCATCCTCGCCAAATAAATGTCTACCTCTCTTTTAAAAGTTGTTATCGAATCAGCCTCCACCCTTTTCAGGCATTGCATTCCAGATTTGAACAACTCGCTAAGTGAAAACATTTCTCCTCACCTCCCCTCTACTTCTTTTTGAAACAGTTTTAAATCTGTGACCACGAGTTACTGATACACCCACCAGTGGAAACGGTTTTTCCCTATCTCCCCTGTCGAATCCCCTCTTGATCTTAAAAACCTCTATTAGGTCTCCTCTTAACTTTCTCTGCTCCAATGAGAATAACCCTAGCCTCTCTAGCCTTTCCTCATAACTGAAGTCTCTCATTCCTGGTACTATCCTAGTAAATCTCCTCTGACCCTTTCCAATGTATTAACATCCTTCCTAAAGTGTGGTGACCAGAATTGAACACAGTACTCTAGCTGACGCCTAACCAAGGTTTTATAGAGTTTAGTTAGAACTTCCTGACTTTTGTACTCTACGCCCCTGGTATCCCATATGCTTTTCTAACAGCCTTGTCTACCTGTCCTGCCACCTTCAAAGAATCTTCATCTGAATCATAGAATGTTACGGCACAGAAGGAGGCCATTCGGCCCATCGAGTCTGTGCCGGCTCTTTGACCGAGCAAGTCACTTTCATAACATGTAACATGATGATGCTTACTTTCAATAAGTAATCCAGATGGCAAAACTTAACACCTTGATCTTCAAAAACACCCAACCGCTAGGCAAACACTTCATTTCGCATCCTAAAGACCTTGACTTTGAAGTTGATATTGTAACTTTCTGCATGGCTGTTTTAGCATTACATACCCCCAAACACTCTGATAATTGCCTACAAAAAGCATCAAACCTCATGAGAATTACTATAAAGCATTTGGAGACATTTTAACATTCCAGTGCAATTTGGTGGTGAAAAAATGCCGTTCGGCACTTTGTATTTGTTAATGCAGCCTATGTGCACCAGATTTAGTCCTATAGATCAGTAGTTACAGCACTCATTTCAGAACCGAGAGACCTGGGTTTGATTCCCATCAGGGCGAAATGTTGGGCAAGTTTCTTTACTTTACCTGCCTCTGTTTACCTAGCAATAAATCGGAACCTGGTTGTTAGTTGATTGGTGGATCGCTTTTCTGGGGGTAATAATTCCTTCTAAAAAAATTAATAAATTAGTCACTCAATCCACTGCTTTGTGCAATTGGCTGCCTGGTCAATTCACTTTAAAGTATGGTCTGTGAAGCACTTGAACATCTCAAAGACTTGATAAGGCTCTATCCATATAAAATGCAAGGATTGTTAGCATTTAATAGGGAGTTTAGGAGGAATGTTTTTTACACAGAGTAGTGAGAAAGCAGAACTCAGTACCAAGATCCATGATTAAAGCAAAAAAAACATCAATATGAGAAAACCTAAATGTGTACATGAGTGAGAATGGAATAGAGGGGTATAGGAGAGGGGAATAGGAGGGGGTTTGTGTGAAGTATAAACACTGACAATGGCCAATTGTACCAAATGGCCTGTTTCCGTGCTGTATCATTCCAGGTAACACTATCTAAGTAAAGAACGTGAACTTAAAAATAGGAATTTAATATATTGCAACATTTTAATTGTAAAAAGTGGCCAATATAAACATCATCTTACCGTCTTATAATTGGTGCCTTATCCCATCTTTGAGACGTCTCAAAATGCTTCACAGTAAATCCTGTATAGGGTTTTGAGTGTGTATATTTAGTGGGTGAAATGGGCAATTAATTTGCGCACAACAATGTCCACAGAATAATAATAATTCTTGCATTTGATATAGTACATTTCACGTCTACTAGACATTTCATAGCACTTCACAGAATAGTCTGTAAAGTGAATTGACTTTATTTGTGGGTGAAACACGGTACCCGATTGCACACAGCAGTGTCCCACAAACAATTATGGATTGAAAATTTATTATTATTTCTTCGAGGGATTATTAACAGCAATAAAATGACCTGATTTTATTCAGTCTTTTCAGAAAAGGCTCTGATTCTTTAAATCTTTAGCCAGTCTATGAGATTCTTTTGTAGCTGTACAAATTCATCATCTTAGAACAATAATAATTCTAATATTGTACGAATAATAATCCTTACATTTAACATTGTAGCGTATCATGTTATTAAGATGTTTCAAAGCACAGAATGTGCTGTAATGTGTAGTGACTGTGTACTCTATAGGCCATTGGTGCCTAACTTGTGGCACATGGGTTGGAAGTGGCCAGTGGAGCCATTATAAAGTGGACCCCAAACACTTGCATGATTCTAGGTAAGGACGTGTTCCATCGATAGTGTGCTTTCAGTTTTATGTTAATTGAATGTTTCTTGATTTTGGGCATAAGTCAAAAAACATGCAATCAAGAAAATTGATTTTGTTGGCCGACCAAAAAATATGGCCACCACTGCTGTAGATAAACACGGCAGACAATCTGCGCAGAGCAATGCTCCACAAATAGTCATGGAGTGAATATCAATTTTATCTATTCTGACGAAGGGTTGTAGACCCGAAACTCTTTTTCCTTTCTCCATGGATGCTGCCTGACCTGCTGAGTTTCCCCAGCAACTTCTGGTTTTGTTTCAGATTCCCAGCATCTGAGTATTTTGTGTTTTGATCAATTTTATCTGTTGGCCAGGACATTGGGAGAAATGCCTGTTGCTGCTCCACGACTGTGTGTGGGACACTGCTGTGCGCAATTGGCTGCCGCGATTCGCCCACAAATATATACAGTCAATTCACTTTACAGTATATTCTGTGAAGCGCTTTGGGACGTTGATAAGATGTGGAAAGCGCTATATCAAATGCAAGGATTATTATTATTATTATTATATGCATTTAAGTTCTGTGCTACAGTCTACTCTGATTGGCAGCAGTTGCTCTTTTTCTGACAGATTTACAGAACCTTCATGTTTGATGCATTTAGTTCCAAAGTTTAAAGGCATTTTAATGTTTTTATATAATTTCAGCTTGATATCTTCTGTGCATCTTTGCTAACAGGTTACTATGACCTTAGTCTTGTGGTACACAGCTATCATGACAATTGTGAGGCTGTATTCACTTTTAAATTCAGATATCCATCTCATGCTGTAAAACTAGAGTGAAATGGACAAATATTATTTCCGACCAATACATGTCTTGAATAATTAACGTTGCATTACATATAGTTTAAAGCGCTAGAGATTTGGAACTGCACCATAGGTCACAACTGCCACTGGGTTACAATTAATATCCTGTAGAATTTACAACCTGTCAGGTGGATTCCTGTGGTACGTCTTATGAAAAGAGCTATTAGTATTCCTAGGCAATCTTGAGATGTATCAACGATACCATGTAGAGTTTATTGGTCAGACAGTCACAGATGTTAATCAGAATGCTAGGTATATTAAAGTTTGTTTATTGTAGGTATAAAAGCAAATGAATGAAGCAATAAGAAAAAAATTTCAGCAACAGGATGTGTTTTATTTGCTTTAATCAAAATCATTCAATTGGCCTGAATTAGCAATAATATGAACTTCAGCCAATTTCATGCTGTTCCTTATGACACAGACAAGGATGGTAAGGATTATTTTAGTCCATCTTGCTCCCCACCACTTTCATCACTGTGAGAATTAAACTATAAAAAGTATACAACAAATGAAGATGGAAAAACAGAAAGTTAAACTTCATAAATAGTCACCAATCTCCGTTCTCCAATCCTCCCCTCCACCCGACCTCTATTCCGTCCGACATCCCATCTTAAATAACCTTCACTGTACCTGACTTCCACACTACGGGTCTCCAGACTTTTGTCCCCAAACTTTGCTTTCCCCAACCTCCACTCCCAGCCTCTGACATCCACTCTTTCTGACTTTTGCTCTCCCAGCCTCTGCTGTTCACTGTGACAATGCCAATCACATGGAAGTGAGTGGATGCCAGCAGAAGCAATTGTACTGATAATGGTCTTCAGCTACAGTAATCCTAATAACAATCTTTCTGCGTAAACCTGAGCAAAATGGAAGAGAGAAAGAGGATGTGCTATTCTGAGAGGAAATAGAGTGTGAGGGGAAAAAAGTGGAGAGTGACTAAAAGATGTGAGAAAGTGTGTATGAGGGAGCGAGATGGAGCAAGTTACTGTGACAAAAGTCTAAGTGGGAAAAGGGAAAGTGAATCTTTTTCCCTAATGCCTGTCACGGGACAGGCTGCAGCCCACTAGTTTCAGTATAAATTTGATTTATACAATTGATGGACATTGTGTAGATAAGCAGCTTGTTGGTGCATTAACACATTGTGCCACTTTGTACCAGAATCTGTGTTGAGAATCTACTTCTAATAATGTCATAGACAGTCATTGAACTGAGGCTTTTTTGCTCCCTCTGGAGAGATGGAATGTTATTATTGTAACCTCCTCTGCACGTAACACGAACACTAGCTCTTTCTACACAGATTATCTTCCTTGGTGGTGGTGGGGAGGACGGTAAGCAGGATCTTCTTGGACTAAACAGGCTCCAAGATGCCATATAAAAAGCAGCTTGATGCATGTAGTGATAGGAGGAAGATAATGTGGGTGTTCTAGAAGGATGAGATACAATGGGCCAAAGGGCCTTCTTCATTGGGATCAATCTTGCGATCTTGTG
Organism: Hydrolagus colliei; assembly: GCA_035084275.1. Lineage (NCBI taxonomy): Eukaryota > Metazoa > Chordata > Chondrichthyes > Chimaeriformes > Chimaeridae > Hydrolagus > Hydrolagus colliei. Next base: position 23,087,921 of record CM068744.1, on the reverse strand, counting down.
AAGTGAAGACATAATTTTTTCCATGTGTGGAATAATTGTTCACTGAGACACTAGATATATACTCAGCAACAAATTGAGTCAACCTTCTATGGTGGTTTTGACTTGATGGTCTGGTTCCTGGGCCAGGTAGGTCGGCAGTACTCCCAGGCATTCCTGATGAAAGACCAAACAGTCTGGCCAATCAGCAGAACTTGGAAGGGCAGAACAGACACTATGGGCACTGATTCTTTCCATTCAGCTCCTTTTAACTCTTCAAGTCAAAACCCCTTATCAGGTAGAGTGGGGGGCTTGTTAGGGAATGCTTTCAATGGCATGCTGAGTGGTTTTAGCTGATTAACCTCTAGCGGCACCGCCACGCACACCCTGGAATCCCCAAGCCTTTCTTCTCGCTGGATTGTGCCTGATACTCTCTGGAATTAGAAAAGCAAAGTGTGTCATTCCATTCCAGACGTGGGAATTTCCATGTCAAGGTGGGATGATTTTAACCCTTTTTTCTTTTGATAATAATAAGCGTGTTGATGGATTTCCACATGTATCAGATGCCTGGCTGGCTAAAAATAAATTTAAGATACTGTAGTTAAAATGATAATATAATAATAATGCCTACAGTCGATACGGTGCTGTAGAAGTCACGTCAGTATTTGTCTCAAATAATCTAATGTGTACTGTATTGACTGTATAATTGTAGGCAAACATGGCAGCCAATTTGTGTACAACAGTGTCCCACAAACACCCATGAAGTGAATCACTTTTTTAAGTGGAGGATTGCTGCCCAGACACCAGGAGAAACCCACTTCTCTTTTCAAATAATGCCTGTATTCTATTGGAATGTCATCCTATTTTATGAGGTAGAATTCCCAATCAGGTAACTAATCCCAGAACCTCTGACTCAGGAGTGCCAAACTGGTACCTAAAGTAAGATGAAGGTTAAATGCAGTCCAATCACTAAGGAGATAATGTCTTTAACTACATTTAATCCAAGTATAGTGAAATTTTACTACAAATAAATGTGACAACACATACAATATCAAACTTCTTGGTTTCTTTAGAAGTGCTATTAGTTTTGTCTCCAAAACATGCAGTCAATTCACATGACAATATATTCTGTAAACCTATATCAAATGCAAGGATTGTTGTTATTTTTATGCTCAGTTACAAAGCTAACAGTTTGTTAAAGATGATAGATGCAGAAAACCCAACCAGTGTCCATGATTTTGTAATAAGACGGAATGCTTATATTCTTTCATGTAGTATTATTATTATACATTCCTGATCTTATCTTACAATGATCAAGATGCATGATAATGTGCCCAAGAGAGCACAGCACAAATAAATTATTTATTGGAATCCCTTCTGCCTCAATAATAAAAATAATAACAATCCTTGCATTTGATACAGCACTTTTCACATCTTCTACACACTTCAAAGTGCTTCAAGGAATCAATCAAATCAATCAAAACTTACATTTATATAGCGCCTTTCACGTCGAGAGGACGTCCGAAGACGTTGTACAGTCAGGTAGGGACAAGAGCATGGGGTTAGGGGTTGGGGCAGGATGAAGAAGAGTGAGAAAATTGACTGTATATTTGTGGGTGAAACACAGCAGCCAATTACGCACAGCAGTGTCCCACAAACAGTCGTGAATTGAGTGACCAAATAATATATTTTTTAAGGATTATAATAATAATACTTGCATTTGATTATTCCCGGGAAAGTGATCCACCAATCAACTAACAACCTACTTACTGCTAGCTATACAAAGCTGTGTGGAGTAAAGAAACCCGTCCAACGTTTCGCCCTGCCAGGAAACTCAGGTCTCTCACTTGCAAGGTGAGTGCTTTAACCACTGAGCTACAGATCTCAACAAGTCCATAATGCAACTTCAGACACTACATGAAATTGTCCTTTATTCTCCACATTTTAAAAACTTACATGCAAGCAATGGAAGCTGCAGGTCACAAGAGCATTTGGCAAAAGAAAGGTTCCCAAGTGCATTCGTTAAATCCCACAGTCTGCAGTCTGGATGCTTATCCAGCATGCAGGATTCATTCATTGCCTTGTGTAGTTATGTAGTTAGGAGCTCCAAGATTTACACCTTAATGGTACTCATTGATCTAGCTAGTATTACTGAGCTTGAGATATGAGAAATAAAATATAGTAATTGGCATTTATTGAAAGTAAGGGATTTACATACATTTTATCTGACTAATAATTAACCTCAGCCTCAAAAAATGGGGTTTTAAGGATCTATTTTACAAGTAATAATAATAAAATAATAATAATCCTTGCATTTGATATAGCGCTTTTCACATATTATCGATGTCCCAAAGCGCTTCACAGAATATACTGTAAAGTGAATTGACTGTATATATTTGTGGGCGAATTGCAGCAGCCAATTACGCACAGAGTGTCCTACAAATAATTGTGGATTGAAATGACCAATTTTATTATTGTGTTTTTTTTTTGAGGAATTATTATTAGGCGTGTAGAGTAAGGAAATTTGCCCAAGGTTTCGCCCTGACCTGCCTGGATTCGAACATAGATCTCCCCAGCTTGGTCGCCCCAGCTTGGTCGCCCCAGCTTGCAAGACAAATGCTCTAAACACTGAGCCACAGGAGCTCCACACAAGTAGTAAACCCATTTATTCTCAAAATACAATGTGTTCCTCAGCAGTGGAAATCAAAGCGTTACTGAATTATTGAAACGAATGATGAGGAAACGTAGCAAAAGGTAATAATTGCACCCATTGTGGGTCATTAGTTTTAATTTATTTCTGAAAAATGCAAACTTTCATCTCCTGAGCACATCTGGGTTGCCTTCCCACTGAGGGTAAATCCATCCCATAATAAGAAAAGCTGCAGGAGCATAGATTTGCATGCAGCATTCAGCGCTGAATATCATCAGCGTTCGCCTTACTTTATCTGCAATGGCAATATTACCCAAACCGAAGATGCTTTACTGTATTGATCTTCTAACTTGTTCACTTCCCTGACTTTATATTTTGTGGACAAAACACAGCAGCCGATTGCTCACAGCAGTGTCCCACAAACAGTCATGGATTAAGTGACCGATTTTATTATTTTTATTTATTTAGTTAATTTTTTGCAATGATTGTTATCCCCAGAAAAACAATCGCCAATTGACTAACTGCTGGGTTTTTACTCATGACTAGGTAAACCGAGGAGTAAGGAGAATTTGCTAATGTTTTGCCCTGCCGGGAATTGAACCCAGGTCCTCTCACTTACCAATATGCTGCAGGACTCCATGTACTTTAATAATATTACCACTGACAGTACAATACACCATTACCATTACCGGTATAAGCGATTTAAGGACTCTGAGACTAACTGGTGTGGAGGACGCTGTATAAATACAAGTTGTTGTTGTATGTAGTCAATTCCTTATTAAGTAATACTCCTCAAAGGAAATGATTGACTAATGGTTGAGCTTTATTTTTATATAGTGTTTTGTGAATCAATGTGGTAGCCAATTGTGCACACAACAATGGCCCATGAACAGTCAGAATGAGCGACCAATTTTATTTGGAGGATCGCATGACATGAAAGGCTCTATACAAATGTAATTTTCTTGTTGTTGTTGACAGAACACTGGAGAAACTCTCTTTTCCTTGTGATCTTTAATTTTAACATCCACCTAGTGTCTCATCTGAAGGATATACCTAGTTCCACCCCCTTGCTCACTTCAAATACTCATTAACATTCTTCTCCTTCAAACCCCTATTCAAGTCCCTTTTAAAATAATCTGTTAAATTTGCCTCAAAAATAATTTGTGTGTTTTGTGTGGGTTTAAAAAGGTTGTTTTCAAACCTTCCCTTTAATAATATAATCCTTGCACAATATTGTACCTCGCCAAGTCGTTGAGGTGTCTCCAAGCCCTTTAATTCCTTTTATGGCAATGGCATTATAGACTCTTCTGCTACCCTGCATCCTCACTGTTGTGATAATAAATTGGTCATTTCAATCCAGGACTGTTTGTGGGACACTGCTGTGCGCAATTGGCTGCCACATTTCGCCCACAAATATACAGTCAATTCACTTTACAGTATATTCTGTAAAGTGTTTTGAGATGTCTAGAAAATGTGAAAAAAGCTAATATCAAATGCAAGGATTATTATTATTATTAAAATCTCTTCACGCTATCTCCTTCCCAAATGGCAGCCAAGCTCTTCCCAATCCATAGGGATAGAGGTAAATCCAAGTCAATGATTGTTAGATTGTATTTGCATAGCCATTGTGGCACCAGCTAAGATTGGGAACAGGTTGAGGAGCCCTGTGCCAAGCCTCTCAGCTGTAGAATTTGCACAGTATAGACAAAAACGGGCCAATGTTCCTTAACAAAAATCATGCATGAAAAGTAGCCGCTTGTAAACATTGTAATGTGACCATGGCAATGGTTTCCCATACTAACAACAACAAAATTACACACTTGTATAGCGCCTTTCACATCAGGAGGATGTCCCAAGGCGCTGAACCTTGAACAACAACTTTGAAAAGGGTGAAATTTGGTTACAAATACATTGTCTTTCCCCACCACACCCCACAAACAGCTTCACGCATAGCTGTTGTGATACATCTATTTTATAATCTTCAGACATATAGAATATAATCCCTGCATTTAATATAGCATTTTTCATTTCTTCTAGATGTCTCAAAGCACTTCACAGAATATACTAAAGTGAATCGACTTTATATTTTATGGGTGAAACACAGCAATTGAACATAGCACTGCCCCAGAGATAGTCGTGGAATAAAGTGACCAATTTATTATTGGGGTTATTACAAGGCATGTGGTGTAAGGAAACTTGCCAAAGTTTTGCCCTGCCGAGAATCGAACCCAGCTCTATCGCTTGTAAGGCGAGTACTGAAAAAACCCTCCCTTGATGCATCGCAGCCATCAAGCTATCGACCCATCTCCAACCTCCTGTTTCTATCCAAGGTCCTTGAAAGTGTGGTTGCCTCCCAGCTCCGCTCTTTCCTTTCAAATCACTCACTTCTTGAACCCCTCCAATCAGGTTTCTGCCCTATCCACAGTACAGAAACTGCCCTGGTTAAGGTCACAAATGACATCCTAACCACCTGCGACCAGGGCTCCCTCTGCCTCTTCATCCTCCTTGACCTGTCTGCTGCGTTCGACAGTCGATCACACCATCCTCCTCCAACGTCTTTCCTCCCACCTCAACTTTCAAGGCACAGTCCTTGACTGGTTCCATTCCCACCGCCTCCATTTTGTATCTTCCAACGGTTTCTCCTCAAACCCCCGCACAGTTTCTCATGGAGTCCCCCAGGGCTCTGTCCTCGGCCCCCTCCTTTTCACCATTTACATGCTAACTCTGGGCAATGTCAACCGCAAACATGGGGTAAATTTCCACATGTATGCGGACGACACACAACTGTACCTTTCCGCCTCATCCCTCAACCCCCAGACCATCGATGTTCTGACAGAATGTCTGTCCGACATGGAGTCCTGGACGAGGGACAACTTCCAACAATTGAACGTGAGCAAGACCGAGGCCCTCTTGATCGACTCAAGCCAGCGCCTCCGCACATCGGGCGCTGCCAGCCTCAACATCCAAGGTTGTACTCTCCACCTCACAAAGCCAGTCAGGAACCTCGGCATCACGTTTGACCATAAACTCTCCTTCCTCCCCCACATCCGTGCCTTGACCGGCACCACTTATTTCCACCTGCGCAACATTGCCAGGCTCCGCAACTATCTCACCCCCCACGCTGCCGAAACACTCGTGCACGCATACATCACCTCACGGCTGGACTACGGAAACTCTCTCCTCGTCGGCCTCCCCAGCTCCTCCATTCACAGGCTGCAGGTCATCCAAAACTCTGCAGCCCCTGTACTATCCCGCACCCGCCTCCGTGACCACATAACCCCCACCCTCGCCCGTCTCCACTGGCTCCCCAGCCTCCAGAGGATCGAGTTCAAGATCCTCGTCCTCACCTTCAAGGCCTTACACGGCCTTGCCCCGCCCTATTTAACCGATTTACTCTCCCCCTACAAGCCCACCCGGACCTTCCGTTCAGCAGGACTTGGCCTGCTCCAAGCCCCCCGCCCGAACCGCCCCACCATTGGAGGCCGGGCCTTCAGTTTCTCCGCTCCCACCCTGTGGAATTCCATCCCCCAATCCCTCTGCCTTGTCTCTTCCCTTTCCTCTTTCAAGGCCGGTTTGAAGACTTTCCTCTTCGACTGTGCCTTTTGTTCCCCCCTGAACTTTTCAATCTCCCATACGCGTTTCACCCCTTCCCGAACACTCCCCTCCCAGCTCGGGTCACACGCCTCCTGTGCAGCGCCTTGGGACGTTCTCCCGACGTGAAAGGCGCTTTATAAGTTTAAGTTGTTGTTGTTGTTGTTACTGAGCTACAGGACTCCCCATTTCTAGATTATTTTCACATGAAATCATAATGCTTTACGACAGTAAGATTACTAATACAACATTAAGCACTAAAGATTATCGTGAATTTGTTGCCGTCATGTTATTGATCCCAATCTCAGTCATGATATTTCAGGGATATTTCAGGGAGAGGGTGGGGAGCTCGGGAAAAAAAAGGCCAGGTGCTTCTAAACAGGGAGAGAGAGAGGAAAGCAATGGGACTTTCATCCCTAGGCTAGTCTTGTCTATCTCTAGCAGCTGATGCAGAGCACCAATAGTAGATGCCGGCAGCACTCAATGTGTGGCCTGGGAGACCACTGGTGAAAATACACTGAAACACAGAAATGCGCTCAAAGCATCAGATGAGCATTACTGCAGATTCAACTCTTCATTGCCCATTTCTACATCCTAAGTGTCTACTTATCAAAGTGATGTTCCCCTCTGCAAAGGGGCAATGGAGTAGGTTTCTAATGGAGAGACAATGGTCGTTTTTAAAAATCCACAAAATTTCTAACGTTTATCCCTTTTTTTATTTAATTGTGAGGAGGCTCGAAGGAAAACCCTTTTCTCAAAAATAAACAAAATGATCGCAAGGCATGCGAGAAAAAAATTGTGGCAATCCAATTGTCATTTTAAATTTGCACGGTTACTCCGTGCTTTGTTGGTTTCGCGCCTGACCAGGCTGCAAAACGTATGATTTCTTTGGGAGAAGCTAGAAGCCGTCCAGGGGCTTTCAACCTAATTTGTCGAGGAAATGCGCCACTGTGGAATTCAACCTAACTGACAGTCTGACTGATTAAAGCAAACGTGCTAATGGGTTTTGCAGACCGCACTCCAATTTCCCACTGCCCTACTTCTGACCTGAATTGTCAGGGAATTGCACTGTCCCCCTTCGCCTAACTACTGTTGCCCACCTACACAGTGTAGATTATTGAAATATTCCAGACCAAGTAGTAACCAGTAACCTATGATGTCAAATAGTTCACCAGATTATGCAGAACACAAACCTCATTTAAACCACAGTTTGCAGTCTCACATTTGCTGGAAATATGAAGAAAATCACTGTGCTCCTGTGCAAGGGTGAGGCTACACTGTTGGTGAAGTGCTCTGAGCTCATACACCCAAGTGCATTACTGACTGAGTGCTACATTGTTAGAAGTGTCATCTTTTGGATGAACTATTAACCCAAGATCCTGTTTGCCTGTTCAGGTAGATGGCAGAGATCTTATGACTCTCTTTGAAGAAAAGGGAGTGTTTCCCAGTTCGGCTCCAAGGACAACCCAATTAAACCCCCACTCCTCCTCCTCCCCACCACCACCTCAACCAGAGTGGATTTTTCCTGGTAATCTGTCCAACAATCAACCAGATTGTTCAGTGTGTAGTCCTGTTGAGTGGTTAGAGCACTCGCCTAGCAACCGAGCGACCTGGGTTAAATTCCCGGCAGAGTAAAACCTTTGGCAAATTTTCTTACTCCACACACCTGACAATAATCCCTCAAGAAACAAACAATTATAATTAGGCCACTTCAACCCACGACTGTTTGTGGGACACTGCTGTGCACAATTGTCTGCTGCATGTCACCCACAAATAAACAGTCAATTCACTTTCCAGTATATTATGTTAAGTGCTTTGAGACGTCTAGAAGATGTGAAAAGTGCTGCATCTTCAGTTATGCAGAAAGGCTAGATAGGCTAGATTTATTCTCTTTGGAACAGAGAAGGTTGAGAGGAGACCTAATAGACGTTTATAAAATCATGAAGGGATTCAACAGGGTGAATAAGGAAAAACTGTTTCCACTGGTGGGTGAATCTGTGACTCGTGGTCACAGATTTAAAATAGTTTCAAAACGAAGCAGAGGGGAGCTGAGGAAATAAAGTTTCACTCAGAGGGTTGTTCAAAGCTGGAATGCATTGCCTGAAAAGGTGGTGGAGGCCGATTCGATAACAGCTTTTAAAAGAAAATTAGACCTTTATTTAGGGAGAATAGGTCTGTTAAGTTATGGGGAGAGAACTGGGCAGTGGGATTGAGTTGCTCTTTTCAAAGAGCCGGCACAGACTCGATGGGCCGAATGGCCTTCTTTTGTGCCGTAAAATTCTATGATTCTATAATTCTATGAAATGCGATGATTATTATTATTTATTGCTGTTCTGACGAAGGGTCGAGGACCCGAAACATTGACACACTTTCTTTTCTCCATAGATGCTGCCTGACCTGCTGAGTTTTCCCAGCTCTCTCTGTTTTTGTTTCAGATTTCCAGCATCTACAGTATTTTGTGGTTTGTTTTATTATTTATTGTTTTGATCACTATTTGGATTACTATTTAACTTTGGACATGAATGATTTCAAAGGGGTATATCTTTATATTAAAAACAAGTATTTGGCAACAAATTCTCTGACAAGAGAAGCACAGTGCAATGATAATAATAATCCTTGCATTTGGTATAGCGCTTTTCATGTCTTCTAGACATCTCAACGTGCTTCACAGAATATACTCTAAAGTAAATTGACAGTATACATATGGGCAAAACGCAGCAGCAATTGTGCAAAGCAGTGTCCCACAAAGAGTCATGGATTGAATTGACCAATTTTTTTATTTTTTTTAGGGATTATTATCAGGCGTGTGGAGTAAGAAAACTTGCCCAAAGTTTTGCGCTGTCGCGAATCAAACCCAGGTGTCTTGCTTGTAAGGCGAGTGCTCTAACCACTGAGCTACAGGACTCACAGATTGAATCAAAATCTTTTGTCACTTGTGCAAATAAAATGTCTTGTTTGGCTTTTCGCCCTCCTCTAGCATGAAGAAATTTGCCAATCAGTTACTCATGTGCTTCATTAACTGATGCCTATAATGATGTATCAAAGTAAGGAGGTCTCCTTGGAGTTAGGGCTGGCTCCAAGGTGTCATGCTTGGCAACGAATTGTTAGAATCAAGTCAATCATCTCTGGCAATTTCAGTGATCTCACTTCTTAGCCAAATGGGTCCACAAGGCCACTGCTGATGACAGACGAGCCAACCTGGTACATCAGCATTGTGAGCAGATATGTTTCTCATTCGGCTCCTCTCACCCTATAAGCCATCACTCAGAGAATTCAATTCAAGATCTTGGTCCTCACCTTTAAAGCCCTCTATGGCCTTGCCCCACCCTAGCACTGTGACTTTCTAACACCCTACCAATCTGTATACTCCCTCTGCTCAATGGGCTCCAGCCTGCTCCACATACGCCACCCCCACACGCCCCACCATCAGTGGGCAAGCAGATAAGAACAGGTGGATGATGTTAATTAGGTGAGGGGCTCGGATGTGGATCTGGGAGATGAGGAGAGAGGTGGGGATGGGGTTGAGAGTGAAGGTGGTGGGTTTTATTTTCAGCCAGGGTGGAGAAGAAACGTCAAGAAGATCAGAGAAAATGGTATTCCAAACAAAATGCAAAATTACCTGAACCCAGTCACATCCAGACTTTTCTGAATAAAATATTTGAATTTTTAAGCAACGTTGGGGATTTGTACACATTCCTGTAATTATATTACATCATTGTCCATTCCAACAATATTATTGATTATTGTTACTAATAATAATTTTTATTGCACAACCAAATTGTACAATATTGTTCTACCTATCCCCGATTTGGCATCAAGCTACTCCAGTTGAAGGGAGCTATGTAAATGGAACTTATAAAGTTAGATTTAGCGTTTACTTTGTCAACCAGCTGTTTAATACATGCAGAAACCCATCACTGTGTTTAAGAATTTCCAAACCAGACAGAGAGTTACGCCTCTGCATGCCATCTATGCAAATTTGTCTTAAGGTGCTGAAAGAATAAAACTCCACCTAATGGGGGTATTTGTGCATTTCTTCTGCTGGACCATTTTAGAATTCGAACACTTCACAGCAGCACACTGTGAGGTAGCCCTCTGCATAGTCACATTGCTCTAAGCAAACAGGAAGCTTTATGCTCTAAATGCTATTCTTTACAGATCAGCACATCTTCAGCTGTTCACGCCTGAGGTCTTCAGATTCTCTTGTGTCTCTCCAAACCTCAGTCTCCTATTGGCAGGAGGAACACCACCAGAATCAGTAGCCAGCAGGCAGACTAAATGAGGCAGTTTTTCCAAGGAATCCTCTTTAGTGTTGCATTAGGAAACTGTGCCAAAACAAACTGCTTTTCAAAACAATTTATGCTGAAAAATATAACAGGTGTAAAAACAATCCTTTATTTGTGAACCAGAGTCAACAGCTTCTGTCCCATATGCAAGTCCATATCAAATTTCTATCACACAAAGTGTGAACAGCAGAAGAGAACCTTCTGTGTGCAAAGGTAGCAGATAGCTGGCAGTGAGCTACATGGACAACAGCCTTCAGGACATCCATTATTTATTATAATTGAATTCATGGAGCTGATTTTATTTGGTTGTGGTTCTATTTATTTCCTGAACAGTAGCTGCCGAATCCACATTGGTGGCCAGTGCAGCTGGTTCATTGGAGTCTGAAAGCGTCATTGCCATCAGGGGACTGTGTTGTAATTGCTGAATGTTTTTGTATAATAATAATAATTCCTGAATTTGATTATTTAAGTGCAATGGGACATCTAGAAGATGTGAAAAGCGCTATATCAAATGCAAGGATTATTATTATATGATTATTATTATTATAGCACCATATCACATTGTTGAGACCTCTCAAAGGGCTTCACAGGATATACTGAAAGGTGGAGTGACTGTATTTTGTGGGAGAAACAAGGCAGCCAATTATGCACAGCAGTATCCCACAAAGTCATGGATTCTTTTTTATTGTTTATTTTGGAAGAGTTATTATCCTGTAAAGCAATCCGCCAATTGACCGACAACCATCTTTGGGGGTAATGAAAACATTTTTGGGTACTGATCAGTGGAAGGAAATAAAATACTAAGATTTATAAAGGGATGATGGGGCTATAATATCAGTTGAGCTCTGAGTATGTTTGTTGGGTTAAATTGAGGGATTAAGGGGTTGGGACATTGGGATTAAAAGAACCACCAAATTCAAATAAACTGTAGGAACAAATTTGATGGGCTGACTAAACTTGATGCGGACACCTCCTCTTCCTGTTTTCCTACATTCCTCGCTCAAATAGCTCATTCAGTGAACCAAAAGTGCAATAGGGATAATTAACACAACACAAATCGCACCAAATATACAGTCACTACGTTTTATGGTAAATTCTGTGAAGCGCATTGAAACGACTAGATGATGTGATAAAACAATTAAAATTATCATTATTATTATTATTTTCACTCATGGTATGTATATAAGATATTCATTCAACATACTCTGTTTACCCCCAACTCTACCACTCACCGTCTCTGCTCGGCTGGCTCTGGCCTCCTGCTTGTCCCTCGACTCGTCTGCTCCACCTTCGGCAGCTGTGCTTTCAGCCACTTTGCCCTGACACTGTAATGCTCTCTCCTTCAATCCTGCTGCCTTTCCCCCTCCTTCCTTATTTTCAGTTCATGCCTCAAGAGCTTTCTCTTCGACCGTGTTTGCGGTCACCTCCCCCCAACTACAATTAGTCTCAGGAGCTCCTGTGGCTCAGTGGTTAGAGCACTTGTCTTGCAAGCTGGGGAGACCAAGCTGGGGAGACCTGTGTTCAAATCCAGGCAGGTCAGGGCGAAACCTGGGCCTAATAATAATCTGTTCAAAAAAACCCACAATAATAAAATTGGTCATTTCAATCCACAGCTGTGCAATTAGCTGCCGCGTTTCACCCACAAATATACACTTTACAGTATATTCTGTGAAGCACTTTGGGACGTCGATAAGATGTGAAAAGCGCCATATCAAATGCAAGGATTATTATTATTATTATAACTCAGTATTGGGCTCCGCCACTGTTAAGCGTTCTGAGGCACTAGCCTTCCGGGTGACATATAAATACAAGCTGCTTTTGTTGTTCTTGTATAATTCTTATCTGCAATGAGACATAGCTTGCTTTAAAGGATTTACGGTAACCAGTTGAATATTAAAATCAAATTACCACCTTAAACTAATCAAGTGGCTGTTAAGTCTCCCACGATGACTCAGAGTTTATCCATTGAATAAATGAGCCAAACCTGATTAGATCTGATCCTTTGTCTGTCGACTTAGCTGATCTCAGCCAGGACAACAATAGAAAGGCTACAATTGGTCTCAGTGGCTTGTGGCTCTGGGCTGTATGGGACGGAAGGGAAATCATTCAGGGGTCCTGTTCCTGATTGCTATCACTATTCATGTATCCCTGCTGGAGGTGTTTGTATATGAATAGGATTAGGTTTGACTGTGATGCTCACCGCAGGCAAATATCCAGCCGATTCTCAGTACAGAATTAACAACAATATATATTTATATACAAAGTACAAAATAATATTTGTATAGCTCCTTTCACATCGGGAGGACATCCCAGGGCGCTGATACAGCACCTTTCGCTTAGGGAGGATGTGTCACACAACTAACTGGGCATCTAAGGAGGACGCAGTGAGAGGGTGGGGTGAAGGCATTTGAATGCAAGGACAAGGACCTGTAATTTGATCTGCTGGTTTGATGGAGAAACTTAAATGTGAGATTCAATACCACATGCCAGAGAACCTGATGCCTGTGGAACTGTAATAAACTTTGTATTTTGATATAGTGCTTTTCACGTCTTCTAAACGTCTCAAAACACTTTGCAGAATGTACTGTAAAGTGAATTGACTGTATATTTTGTGGGCGAAATGCGGCAGCCAATTGCACACAGCAGTGTCCCACAAACAGCCGTGGATTGAAATGACCAATTTTACTACAGTATTGTGTTTTTTTGGGGGGAGGGATTATTATCAGGCATGTGGAGTAAGAAAACTTGCCCAAGGTTTGGCCCTGACCTGACTGAGAACTGTATTGTCATCCCTTCCTCCCCAGCCCATCCATCCCACCGATTAAAATACAGTCTACCCCCTTTTCGGAGAATTAAAGAAAAAGTTGGTGGAAGAAATATAGCTGTTTTTCCAACACATCCAAAATGAACAAAAATCTCTTCTTCATGAATCACAAAAAGAATGGAATGTGTCAATGGTCATGTGGCTGCAATAATGTCTCAATTGACACTTGTAAAATATCCTAATAATCTAATTAAGCCCTATAAATAACTAACTGTCTGTTAATTCCTGGAGGTAATGGCTCAATTCACAATAATTCTTAACAGTCATTATTTAAGGAGCCTTGCAAACATTTTACAAGCAGTTATTATGTAACGGCACCAAAATATTTTTGATGAGAAGGGTAACTCCTCCACATGGAAAGCAAGAGGCATGTGCAGATGTTCTTCTGCACTCTGAGAAATTGTAGTTGTAGAACAGGCCAGACGTATTTTTGACATAAAACCAGTACAACAAATAACAAGAATGTGACTGTCTTAATCAGCTGCGATTATATCAGGAGCACAATGTGCACATATTTGGAATTAGCAAGCGAGTCTCTTTATCTGTGGCTTAGACTGGAATTGGTTCACAAGCTGTTAGACATTCTAATGCTTCCTACGAACTGTAACTATTGAAGTGAAAGATGCACAATACGAGTTACTTTTGAAACTGATATAGTTTAATACACCATTTGTGCCACACATTTGGCAGTGAATTGCTGGGAGTTTGGCAGTTATTTGCTGGGATTGTGACAATAATTTGAAATATGCAAATTGTCTGTGCTGCGTACAGCAATCGTGCTAATGTGATTTCCTACATGTGCAGGGCATAGGAGGATGTATCACTGACAATCTGGAAGTTTTATATCAATTTTGTTGTGCCGAAATTGATTTTTAGCAATGATCATTTATTTGATGAACAATTATCTGGATTACAGAACCTTGCAAAAGTCAACATATCAAATCTATAATAAGAATATTCCTTACAGTTGCTACATGTTAGGGCAGAAGACATCCCCAAGCACTGCACAGCATATACTGTAAAGTGCAGTGACTGTGTTTTGTGGGCAAAATCTAGGTAAGCTTAAGTAGAAGTATGGAAAATGCAAATTTCTCCTATGATCAAATGAATGCTCTCTGATGGTGTGTTGAGGAATTTTTGCACATAATACACAATGACAAAACCAGCTCTGCAATAACATTTTAAAAGCACCAATGTTGTGGCTAGGTGCATGCATTCAAGGTGGGAACCAAAGGCAAGGTTGCATTTCTTCACAAGTGATTGAGGTTTCTGTGTATCTGTAGGCTAGCGCAACAGCTATTTGGCACACAGTAGGTTCTTGCAAACAGCAATGAAATGAGCAATCAATTTATTTGGAGGAATGTTAGCCAGGACACCAGAAGAAACTATTTTTGATTAGTATCACAGGATTGCTACAGACTAGACAGATAGGCCCATTTATCATCTCACCCAAAGGATAGCACCTCTGACAATGCAGCCCTTCCCCAGTACTAGAATGTGGTGTCCAGCAAGAATGCTGTCCATTGAACCAAGCATACACCACAGCGCATCTAGATGCTGAACAACAATAATGCAAAATTACACACAGTATAAAGAATCATAGGTGTAAACTCACATCTTATTCCTCCATGGTACAACAACAACAAACAACAACAACAAAACTACACTTGTATAGCACCTTTCACATCAGGGAGACATCACAAGGCGCTGAACAGTCCTACAATATGTTACTACACCATTATAAAGCCTTTATGAATAGCTTTGGATCTATTTAGAATTACAGTTGAGAGACGTTATATAGCGTCTTTAAAAACAACAAAATTATATTTATAGAGCGCCTTTCACATCGGGAGGACGTCCTAAGTTTACTGTTCTGTTCTAGAGATGGTAAAGTGGGCTTGAGGGGAGGGGAGAGTAGGACAGTTAAATTGAAAGACTGGATTACAGAGTTTTTCAAACTTGACCTACCTGTTCTTCAAGTTTTTCAAA
Organism: Hydrolagus colliei; assembly: GCA_035084275.1. NCBI lineage: Eukaryota > Metazoa > Chordata > Chondrichthyes > Chimaeriformes > Chimaeridae > Hydrolagus > Hydrolagus colliei. The sequence continues at coordinate 23,072,605 of CM068744.1, read as the reverse complement.
CTTGACGTACCTGTTCTCAATTGTTCGGTATAGTATTAGGCAGTCTTGTATTATTGCCTGATCATGCTTTCACATATATTGGTTGCCACAGTAAATTATAGTTAACCGTAGCTTAGTTTTTTTTAATATCCATTAATATTTACAAATGTCTTTTGCTCATCCTACGAATAATTATGCTAACTGAGGCATGCTAGTAGTCCATTCACATCCAGGTACTCAACACATTGTTAGAATATTAGTAATTCAAGGCTAAAATGTGTCTAGAAAACAAAGTCACATTTCTGTTAACGCAACGTCAAAATACTTCCTTGATATACTGACAAGGAGTTAAGGTGAGGTTGTTTATGCATACTTCAGTCAATTTAGATACTGGCACCCATATCTATTTCTGGAACATCCGAATAAACATGCTGGTACTTCAAACATTCCTGAAAATATTGGACCTTGATGTCAAATCACAACTGAGCAGGCCTTGAATTGCATAATGAAGTCAGATAAGCACTTTCACACTTTACCTCCTGGAAGACCTCACACATCAGCAGTCCCCAGGAGCTCTATTTACACGCAGATTGAATGTAAATCATGTGACAATTCACATGAAACAATAAGGTTTGCAATTTTCCCATTTAAAAAAATAAAGCTGCTAATTAACTAATACCAATAAGCATTCTGTTCCGTTCTAGAGATGGTAAAGGAGGGTGGGGGAGGGGAGAGTAGGACTCGGGATGGTCCAGTTAATTGCAAGACAGAATTGCAGAGTTTTTCAAACTTGATCTACTTGTTCTCTATCGCTTAGGTATAGTAATAGGCAGTCTTCTATTGGTAACAAAAACGCAAAATATGGCAGATGCTGGAAATCTTAAACAAAAACAAAAATCACTTGGAATGCTCAGCAGGTCAGACAGCATCTATGGAGAAAGAAAAAGTGAGTCAACTTTTCGGGTCCATGACCTGACGAGTTCTGACGAAGGGTTGTGGACCCAAAAGGTTGACTCACTTTTTCTTCCTCCACAGATGCTGCCTGACCTGCTGAGTGTTCCCAGCAATTTCAGTCTTCTATTGGTGCCTGATCGTGCTTTCACATATATTGGTTGTCGCAGTAAATTATTTTATGGATGAAATATGCAAGGAAAAGATTGAACTCAATTACTGCATGTTTTCATTAAACACGACTGAGCCTTATTCATTCATCTTAATCATTCAGATGCACATCATTTAAAGCATGAAATGTAATCATTCTGTCAAAATTAAAAACGACAAGTGATTCACATTATTGTAAGAACTGAGAGGAGTGAATAGCATTCAATAATACTAACACTCCTTGCATTTGATATACCGCTTTTTATGTCTTCTAGACGTCTCAAAACACTTCAGGGAACATACTGTAACGTGAATTGACCGTATATTTTGTGGGCAAAACATGGCAGCCAATTGCGAACGGCAGTGTCCTACAAACAGTCGAGGATTGAAGTGACCAATTTATTATTGGTTTTCTTCTTGAGGACTTATCATCAGGTGTGTGGAGAATACAGAAACTTGCCCAAGGTTTATCCCTGCTGGTAATCAAACGCAGGTCTCTTGCTTGCGAGGAGAGTACTCTAACCACTGAGCTGCAGGACACCACAATGATGTGAAGTACAAAAATAACTACAGGAAATGCACATGGGTGGGGGTTAAATTTATACCAAGATCTTTACTCCACTTAGCGTTACAGAATGTACCGAACTTGGCAAATTGTAGAATTTGGTCTCAGCTTTGAAGCTGATTTTCTGAATTTACACAAGCTCCAGACAATTCAAAACTCTACAGTCCATATACGATCCCACATTAGACTTGTGAGCCTATTCTCACCAGGGCACCACTGGCTCTCTATTCCCCAATTAATAGACTTTTAGATCTTTGCCCTTAGCTTGAAATGTCTCCATAGCCTTGCCCGACCCTATTTAGCACTTTTGGACATCCTCCCGACGTGAAACGCGCTATATAAGTGCAATTTTGTTGTTGTTGTTGTATTGCCATGATCTCCTATGACTGGACTATCTCAGCTAGTCCTTCTGCTCAGCCAAAATCTCTCTACAGTACTTCGCTTCCCTCCATCGCTCTTTTCAAAATCCTTCCAACTTATCTGTTTGCCCACCAGCTCAGGCTGCTGCTCTGTATTTGGAAAGATGTTTGAGACATTCTCTCAAGTAAAAGGTGCTACGTAAGTACAATTTGTTCTTAAAGTACTCCGAGACTCTTACCTGCATAAAGGGCATTATACAAATGCAAGTTGCTGTTGTATTGTAACTTCTGATGTAGGGTTTCAACCTTCAAACCTAGAGGCGAGAATGCTCCGGACTGATCCAAACTGACACTTGAATACCGTAGTGCAGCTACAACTGCTGGAGGTCAATTTAGAGTAAACCCCAACTGATTTGTCATTGGCATGACATTCCAACCAGAAGGAATTCTGGTCAATATAATAGTTGCAACACAAGGCATTAATAATAATCATTCTTGCAATTGATAGTCTAAAAGCATTTCACGGTATATATCTACGTACATATAAACATATAATATAAATAGATAAAGTGGATTGACTGTGTATTTTATGGGTGCAATGTGCACAGCAGTGTCATACCAATAGTCTGCATTACACATTACCGGCCATTCCCTTGGTAATCAGAAACAGAAATTGATGCCAACACACCAACTAAGGAATCAATTAGTTCCAATCCTAAGCCACTTGGTCTTTAAACAAATGCAAAAACTTTCTGTGGCAGACTTTCTCTGAAATGGAACGAACTGTATTCAAATCTACTGAACAGCACTCCTTAATTAATATTTAATAGGGATTAATAGGGTGCTATTATAAATTGAAGTTGTTATTGAGAAGTTGTCACTGACTAATCTAACAGAGTTTCTGTGCAGCTTCTTCAGGAATCCTTTTATTTAATTTGATTTAAAATCCAACCCCAAAAATCAACCTCAACTCTCCTTGGAACGATGATATCGAACATGGGATGGGCGTTATTTTCAAATGATAACTCATTCAGTTTTATACAAATAGCGAATATCTGTTGAGGATGTTCAGCATGAACTCACTAACCTAGAAGATGGAGGATCAAACATTTAATCTCTCCTGTTTTATTGAAGTGGTGAATAAAAACACGAGAACGTTTATGGGTATTTTCTAGCTGATAATTTTACAGGGCAGATCAATAAAGCTGCACTTCATCTGACAAACAAAGATACTGCTAGCAATTTATTTTTTGTGACAGTTGTTAAAAGAAGCATTGTGTTATCGTGTGTTCAAGCAATGAATCATAATCCTTGCATTGATTTAGAATCTACTATAAAGTGAATTGAGTATATATGTGGGCAAAACGCGCAGCCAATTGCCCATCAGTGTCTCACAAACAGTCATGGATTTGAAATTACCAATTTTTTTTGAGGGATTATTATCAGTTGTATAGAGTAAGGAAACTCGCCCAAGGTTTTGCCCTGACCTACCTGGAATCGAACCCAGGTCTCTCATTGCTCTAACCCCTGAGCTAGGACTCCATTTGTAAATACCAGGAGAACATTTAAACATATTCAACTGGACTAAGTTACCCAGTACATGGTCTTAAATCCTTTTTAATTGGTACAACTGTCTTCCCGCACATGTATGATGATTTTTTTTCTTCCAGAATTTATAAATCATTCAATTTGGCTGAGATGTTTGTTCAGCATCCACAAAAGTTTCAAGGAATATCTTAAAGTATTCATTAAAGCATTCAGTCATAATAATTAAACTTCTCTGCTGGTAGCCCCAAAGCACGCCAGTGTTCTTATTACAAGCCTGAGCAGTTTGCAGAGATCTATCCGTTCGACATATGTGTGACACAAATGAAGTCTCACATCTGCCTCTTCACAAACTTCCTTAAACGACACATAGCCGATGAATTCCTTTGACAGCAGCCAGGTTGTCATGGTTACGTCCACCCATTTCCTCAGGTAAAAACTCGAAGTAACTGGAATTAAGCTATTAATATTTTTATATACCAAAGAATATTCCAAATTTAAATGCAGATTCATTTGCACATGAACCTCACTGGATTAAGCCACAGCTTCTTCTCTTCCCCCCACCCTCCCCCATCACTCACTTCCTACCGATTCCCAGTGCTGAGAACTGGAGGCACAATTTAGTAAAGAGATCAGCCGCTAAGATAACTCTTGTTATGTTAGCGGCTGATCTCTTTACTAAATTGTGTGTGGTGGGGTGGGGGGGGTGGGGGAAGGGGGGAGATTATATGTAGATATGGCAGATAGCAACCCAGAGCAAAGCCACAATTAAATGGTAAAAAATAATAATTTGATACCATACTTTTTACGTCAGGAGGATGTCTCAAAGTGCTTCATAGGTCCTCGACTGTGTATATCATAGAGAAATACAGCAGCCAATTTGCACACAGCGATGTCCTGCTAATATGAAGCTATGGTGTCGCCAGGAGCTGCGTTCAGAATTGCTTCCTATTTTGCATTTTAAAAAAAATCATATTTCAAAAATTTGTCAAATGAAATCTGAAGCATATACAGTATTGGGTGTTGGCCTGGCTCAGTTGTTGTGCGTAGGTCAGAAGATTGACGGTTCAAATTCAAAGTTGCAACTTTGGCTCATATTCCAGTCTGATACTCTAGCGAAGTCCCGGCATTGCTTCCCTGCGAATTACACGTTAAACCAAGGTTTAGTCTTGCCTGTTCCCAAATGAGTGTTCAGTGATCCCGAGACACGGTTCAAAAAGAGAGTTTCTCTGCTGATTATCCTGATTACATTCACTTCGTGTTATCTGGAGGATTCTAGTAGGATTTAGAAGTAACAAAACTCTTCAAATTCTGGAAATTTGAGAGAAAAGCAGACCATGCTGTAAATTACGACTTGAGAATCTACGCATTCTTAATGCTGACCTTAAGGACTACAATTAAATAAGTACAGTACGTCATTTCTCATAGAAATGCTAAGTGGCAACTCAGGCGCGGGTTATCTTTCTGACATCTCGGGTAGGTGAGTGTAGAGTGACGAGGATCACTGTGAAGAGGACGAGATTAGAAATCAAATGATCTTACAATACGAGCAGAGACACCCACTGAACCTGCAGCAAAGCCAAGAGTTTCTCACCTGTGAAGCTGATGACAAACCAGCATGGCACTGATCAATTAGTGCAACCTGTGTACACCGTCACTGTCACCACCTAGAACCGGGGGGTCATTACAGCCGAGTTTGAACACAGATGTTTCCCCGTTATCGTTAGGTTTATTCAGCAGACGATCATTTCAGTCCACTCAGTATGGATAACTAGCAGCAAACATTTGTAGGAGAGAAAGTGACATTGCTTCCAGCTCACACTATGCCAACGTACCACCCACCCACCCACACACACACACACACACAACATTTGCTCCACAGTTGACTCTGTTTCAGGTTCCTGAAATAAATTGCAGTTATAAGGTATGGGGAACAAAAAGCCAAAATGCCCACTTCCGAATCCTTAAAGGTTACTTGTCAGATGTTAGCATTCTCTGTTTGCATGGTTAGATTAAGAATATCTGCAGTGAAAAATTACGAAGCCTTTTGAAAATTTAATACAGAAACAAAAGCTTATAAGGCTGTACACTTGATGTGCAAACATAGAGCTAGATGTGCAGATGCTGTGATCATCATTTCACCTTTTGTGGGGTGGGTGGGCACTTTACCCACAAAATATAGTCAATTCACTTTGCGGTACATTCTGTGACATGCTTTGAGATAAACGCTATATCTATTGCAAGGATTATTTTTTATTACATTTCAGTAAATTGCCTGAACAGTGCAATGGTGCATTTTCAATTTGCAAATGAATGAAAAGTTTGTCAAACAGTAGATTTTTGGCTTCAAAAGTCACCGCACTTTACAGTATACCCTGTGAAACGTATTGAGATGCCCTCCGAACGTGAGGGGTGGTTATACGCTGTATCAAACGTATGGATTATTATTGTTTGTTTTGCATGAAGACTTCTTCAAAACAGATCAATGGGGATGTGGGCTACTTTCAACAGAACTCAAATGTTTAAAAATGGGGAGGGGGAAAAGAAAATCACAACTACAGTCATGCTTCGGATGTGCGGCGTGACACGGTTATTGCGAATTCCTCTGTAAATAATGGGATGTTTATATTTTTGCTATTTTGCTAATTCAACTTCTTTAAAAGTTTAAACATAGAGGCTGAGAGTTAGGACATGCAGTTGTCTGTCACCGTGCAGTGGGATGTCACACACACCGCCTACTAATGTATCTCTTTCACTACCTCCCCCCCCCCCCACCCCCACTTCCCAGTTTCTCAATTGACCATTAGATTGTAAAATAATAAAACGTGTAAACGGAAATATAAAGGGAGGTCTGGCTTGCGACGCCTAGTTCAAAGACTGAGATGTGTTTAGGAAGCTGAAGAAAGCTCCCTGGGATTGACCTCTCCATTTGGCTCGGTGGCTTTTTTTTACCTGTTTATTTTGTTTTCACGAGGGAAGAAAAAGTCACTTTATTGGGGGGGGGAAAAAGCTATTTTTAAGGATTTCCCCCCAACCCAATCGTCATGTCAAACGAAACTATCCAAACTTCCTCTGCAGCCTCCCCTCCACCCAGGCATCTCATCATAAATCTCTGGTATCCAAACAAATTAAAGGCTTCTGCTTCAAATGGAAAGACTGTATCTGGTTCTTCGTTACAGAGCAAAAAAGGGGCTGATTTTGTTTGCAAACCCGTGTGGGTTCTGTATTATGCTGTTGAATGCACATTTCTGAAGCCCCTTTAACCACGAGCTTATTGCTGAATAGTCCCCCACACCCCTCCCCTCCAACCCCCACTTAGTTTGTGTTTTTGCAAAGAGGGGGCAAGAGTCTGAACCATTTTGCCCTGAGTGGTGAGTGTGTGTGTGGGGATGTGTGTGTGGGAGGGGTGAGTGTGTGTGTGGGGGCGTGTGGGGGGGGTGTGTGTGTGTGTGGGGGTGTGTGTGAGTGTGGGAGGGGGGGGGGGTGTGGGGGGGTGTGTGTGTGGGGTGTGTGTGTGTGTGTGGGGTGTGTGTGTGTGGGGGGGGGTGTGTGTGTGGGGGGGGTGTGTGTGTGGGGGGTGTGTGTGTGTGGGGAGGGTGTGTGTGTGTGTGTGGGAGGGTGTGTGTGTGGGAGGGTGTGTGTGTGTGTGTGGGAGGGGGTGTGTGTGTGTGGGGGTGTGTGTGTGTGTGGGGAGGGGGTGAGTGTGTGTGTGGGGAGGGTGTGTGTGTGTGTGTGGGGGGGGTGTGTGTGTGTGTGTGGGGAGGGGGTGAGTGTGTGTGTGTGTGGGTGTGTGTGTGGGGTGTGTGTGTGTGTGTGGGGGGGGGTGTGTGTGTGTGTGTGTGGGTGTGTGTGTGTGTGTGGGGTGTGTGTGTGTGGGGGGGGGTGTGTGTGTGTGTGGGAGGGTGTGTGTGTGTGTGTGGGGGGAGGGTGTGTGTGTGGGGGGGTGTGTGTGTGTGTGTGTGTGGGGAGGGTGTGTGTGTGTGTGTGGGAGGGTGTGTGTGTGGGTGTGGGTGTGTGTGTGGGGGGGGGGGTGTGTGTGTGTGTGTGGGGGTGTGTGTGTGTGTGGGGGGGGGGGGGTGTGGGGGGTGTGGGGGGGGTGGGTGTGTGTGTGTGTGGGGGTGGGGGTGTGTGTGTGTGGGGGTGTGTGTGTGTGGGGGGGGTGTGTGTGTGTGTGTGTGTGGGGGGGGTGTGGGGGTGTGTGTGTGTGTGGGGGTGTGTGTGTGTGTGTGGGGGGGTGTGTGTGTGTGGGGGGGGGTGTGTGTGTGTGGGGGGTGTGTGTGTGTGTGTGTGTGTGTGGGGGTGTGTGTGTGTGGGGGGTGGGTGTGTGTGTGGGGGGGGGGGTGAGTGTGTGTTAGTGGCGATGCCTTGTGAGTGTGTAAGGAACAGCCTGTCCTCTGGCAGTGAATGTATCCAGCGCGTGTCTCCGCTAGATGTCGCGTTGCTGTGATTTGGTCCTGGCTGCGGGCTGCTGTAAGCTGTTTGCTTTTACTATGACTATTATCCAACACTCACACTCACATATACTGTGTGTACACACAGACACACCAATTGCATTTTCTATCTCAACGGTTTGGATGTTATTTGCAGTCGGTGGCTTCCATTCCCTTGGTAACGATGGACTGTTTTCCCTTTTGAGTTGGGAGGTGGGGTGGGGATTTGCAGTATTTTTCCACCTTCAACTCTCCCCCCCCCCCCACTTCTACTCTCGGATCTATTCCTCTTGTTAAATCGGATTGATTGACATTTGGACTATTTATTGCAGACAGGAATCCGCCTTCAATGCAAACCCCCCCATCTCCCCCCCCCCCCCCCCCCCCCCATTGAAAAAAACCCACAGGCTCTTTGATGAGAGATATAGAGCAGAGAAAATACTCTTCTCCCCCCCCCCCCCCCCCACACCCACCCCTCCCACTTTAGATGAATCGGGTTAAATCTAAACACATTAATGCAAAACAAGCAACATTTGCAACGTTGCACTGAACCAGCTTCCACAGCCTCAGAGCTGGTGTCGCTGATACATTATAGTAAATAAATAATAATAATAAGGCGAGGGAGGGAGGGAGGGAGGGGTAAGAGAGAGAATTATTTTCGCGCCAAATCACGGGCTCCTCCTATTATGTAAATGGAGGGGGGTTGGCTTATTTGATTTTTTTCCTGTCTCTGGGTCGGTCCTTCCCGTTTTTTTCTCTCTCTCTCTCTCTCTCCCAGATAATAATATCCAGGACTGCATTCAACCAACACCGACAGACTGCACTGTCTGATCCAGGCAATGGTCACGGTCTGCCTCTGACTGACTGCCTGGACTCACTGGCTTGGACTTCTTGGATCTGTGTTGACTTCTCTTGAATAATTTGCAGCTCACTGCGGAGTTTGTGTTGTGGCTTTTATTGATTTTATATTGAAAGATATATATATATATATATATATATATAACACGAAGATACAGCAGAGGTGAGGTCGCTTTCCTTACTCTTTACTCATTGCTCTCTCTGCAATGTGAGGTCCCTTGTCTAATGTGTGTGTGTGTGTGTGTACAATGTATATGTGTATATTTTTGCTATGAGTATGTTTGTGTGAAAGCTGGATCTGTCTGCCCCGCGTTCATTGCAAAGGCACTGAATGTAGGTCAAAGCTTTTTCATGCAGCACTGATCGGCGGCTCGCCCTGGAGGGAGGGAAGGAGGGAGAGAGAGAGAGCCTTTCTTTACGAGGCTACCCTCCTCTACCCTACCCTCACCCACCCGCCCTGTGCTTGTCAAGTCGGGCTTTAAATCCTATATCAGCCAATCTGTACCCCTGCGATTGCAATGTCTTCATTTCTAATATAGTATGATATACAGGGGGGGGGGGGGGGAGACTATCCCAATGCAGGTACGCAGCTAGTCCGCAGTCTGTGTGTGTTGGTTAGGAATGCCACTGTATGTGTGTGTTTTGTGTGGAGGTATATACACACACAGTATATGTGGTGGGCTCTCGTCGCTGCCGAGTGCAAACCTTTTACCATCTCCCAGCCTTGCTGGGGGGGGGGGGGGGGAGAAGCCTCTATTGTTAACGGTGCGATCTTGCACGGCTGATGGTAAACGTTTAATTATTCATGGATGTAGCTACAAATCTAGACACTCACTAGTGTGCAAATGCTATTCCCCCCCCACAACAAAAAAAACCCTGCAATTTAATTCTCCCCGTCTCCCTCTCCCTCCCCCTCCTCTCGCTCCCTCAAAACAAATTGCATCTTTATCTTTGGATGTATAGTTTTTTTTAGAGAGGGAGAAACAATTGTTGCATTGCATTTTAAGGTCGAAAGCACACAGGTTGGCTGGGCTTGTTGTGGGTGCTGCCGTGTGTGTGTGTGTGTGTATGTTTTTTTCAATAGAATACGTTGTTAAAAAAAAATCCGAACTGTGTACACGGTGAGTCCCACGTTGATCCCACATTGTGTGCGTTGCAGCTTTTGAAACGTTGCCAAATTGTGCAGACTTTTGCTTTTTGCACCGTGCACCGTCTAGGGCGATTTATTGATGATACATCTCGAAATAACACGGCAGATAACACATCATATATAATATAAATAACATAATATCCTCTCCATTTGCATTTATTCACTTTGCACCCTTTAAATGTATATATATATCTGATAAATTCTCTAGTGCTTTTATTTCCTTTGCTGCTTTTAGATGTGTAAATAGTAGCCCCTGTAATTGTTTTTATTTAAATCTCTCGAGAGATAGGTCGATGATCTATACAATAATGTTTTTCCGTATTGCTTTTGTTTTCTTTGCAGACCCCCCTTTTAGATTTCCCATTGGCCACCAAAAAAGGGGAGAGAGGAGGGAGGAGGAGGAGGAGGAGAGGAAAAGGGAGTGAGTGAGTGAGTGAGAGGGAAAGCCGGCAAAGCGAGAGACAGAGACACACACACACATATATATATATATATATATCCGAGAGAGAGTGAGACAGACACACACACGAGTGAGTGTGAGTGAGTGAGTGAGAGGAGTGTAAGTGAGAGTGAGTGAGAGTGGGTGAGACAGAGAGAGTGAGTGAGAGTGGGTGAGACAGACAGTGAGTGAGTGAGTGAGTGAGTGAGACAGACAGACAGACAGACAGACAGACAGACAGTGAGTGGTTGAGTGGTTGAGTGAAGGCAGAGACGCACAGTGAGAGATGCCGGGGATCATGTCAACGTCCACCACCACCGTCTCCTCCTCCTCGTCGTCGTCGTCGTCCGCCGTCTCCTCCTCCTCCCCCTCCTCGGCCCCCCCCCCCGCCGCCGCCCCTTGCTCCCCGCTGCCTGCTCCCTGCTGCTCCTCCTCGGGGCCCTTCGCCATCCGCCTGCCCTGCTGCAAGACCTACGAGCTGGAGTACGACTCGTACCAGCCGTACTTCTACCCGGACGACTACGGCCCCGAGGCCGACTTCTACCCTCCCAGCGAGGACATCTGGAAGAAGTTCGAGCTGTTGCCCACCCCTCCCCTGTCCCCCAGCCGCGGGGGGGGAGCCGGGCTGGCGGGGAGGGCCGGGGCCGGGGCCGGGGGGGATGGAGGGCGGGAGGAGCTGCTGGAGGAGGAGGAGGAGGGGGAGGACTGGGTGTCTGAGCTGCTGCTGCTGGATGAGGACCAGCCCTCCTCGGCCATGGGGCTGGGGGCGTCGGGTCCCAGGAACCTGAACGCCATCATCCTCCAGGACTGTATGTGGAGCGGGTTCTCGGCCCGGGAGAAGCTGGAGAAGGTGGTCAGTGAGAAGCTACAGGCCGCCGCCGCTCAGCAACAACAGCAGCAGCAGCAGCAGCAGGGGAAGGCGGCCGCCATTATCATCTCCTCCTCCGCTGTCTGTACCTCACCCCCCGGGGGTCACACCGCTTCCACCCTGACCCCGGGACACCGGGCCCTCCCGGACCCCACCCCGGCTGCCGACTGTGTGGACCCGGCTGTGGTGTTCCCGTTCCCACTGCATCAGCCACAGCCGCCGCCGCCGCCACCACCACTGGCCGCCCCCTCCCCCGGGGCCCAGGATCAGGGCAACACCGGCCATGACACACCCAGCGACTCCGGTAAGTCAGGCTCTCACTCTCTCTCCATCTCACTCTCTCTCCATCTCTCACTCACTCTCTCCATCTCTCACTCACTCTCTCCATCTCTCACTCACTCTCTCTCCATCTCTCACTCACTCTCTCTCCATCTCTCACTCACTCTCTCTCCATCTCTCAGTCTCACTCTCTCTCCATCTCTCAGTCTCACTCACTCTCTCCATCTCTCACTCTCTCTCCATCTCTCACTCACTCTCTCTCCATCTCTCAGTCTCACTCACTCTCTCCATCTCTCACTCACTCTCACTCTCTCCATCTCTCACTCTCTCTCCATCTCTCACTCACTCTCTCTCCATCTCACTCACTCTCTCTCCATCTCTCACTCTCTCTCCATCTCTCACTCTCTCTCCATCTCTCACTCACTCTCCATCTCTCACTCCATCTCTCACTCACTCTCTCCATCTCACTCACTCTCTCCATCTCTCACTCACTCTCCATCTCTCACTCACTCTCTCACTCTCCATCTCTCACTCTCTCCATCTCTCACTCACTCTCTCCATCTCTCACTCACTCTCTCCATCTCTCACTCACTCTCTCCATCTCTCACTCACTCTCTCCATCTCTCACTCACTCTCCATCTCTCACTCTCTCCATCTCTCACTCTCTCTCCATCTCTCACTCACTCTCTCACTCTCTCCATCTCTCACTCACTCTCTCTCCATCTCTCACTCTCTCTCTCTCCATCTCTCACTCACTCTCACTCTCTCTCCATCTCTCACTCTCTCCATCTCTCACTCACTCTCTCACCCTCTCCATCTCTCACTCTCTCTCCATCTCTCACTCACTCTCTCTCCATCTCTCACTCACTCTCTCCATCTCTCACTCACTCTCTCACTCTCTCTCCATCTCTCACTCACTCTCTCTCCATCTCTCACTCTCTCCATCTCTCACTCACTCTCTCACTCTCACTCTCTCTCCATCTCTCACTCACTCTCTCCATCTCTCACTCACTCACTCACACTCTGCATCTCTCACTCTATCTGTCTCCATCTCTCACTCACTCACACTCTGCATCTCTCAATTACTCTCTCCATCTCTCACATTTCTCACACTCACTCCATCTCACTCACTCACTCTCCATCTCTCACTCACTCACTCTCCATCTCTCACTCATTCACTCTCCATCTCTCACTCACTCATTCTCCATCTCTCACTCACTCCATCTCTCACTCATTCACTCTCCATCTCTCACTCACTATCTCTCACTCATTCACTCTCCATCACTCACTCACCCACTCACTATCTCTCACTCATTCACTCTCCATCTCTCACTTACTCTCACACCCTCACTCCCTCATTCACAATCTCTCCATCTCTCACTCACTCATAATCTCTCCATCTCTCACCCACTCACAATTTCTCACTCACTCACAATCTCTCCATCTCTCACTCACTCATCTCTCCATCTCTCACCCACTCACAATCTCTCCATCTCTCACTCAATCTCTCCACCTCTCACTCACTCTCCATCTCACTCTCTGTCTCTCACTCACTTAATCACTCATTCTCTCCCATCACTCACTCACTCATACTCCTTCACTCACCCACACTCTCCATCTCTCTCCCTCCCCACCCACCCACTCATTCAGTCACTCACTCTCCCATCTCTCACTCACTCACTTCAACTCTCTCCATCTCTCGCTCACCCTATCTCCATCTCTTTCTTACTCACTCTATCTCTTCCTCCCTCCCCCACTCTCCCCCTGTGGCTGATGGAGTTCCTCCCTCACTATGTCCATCTCTCTTTTTCTCTATCCCTCTCCCCCGTATTCTCTCTCCATGTCTGTTCCTCACTCCATCTCTCCCTCCTTCACTCTCTCACTCTATCTCCCTTTCTCTTCTTCCCTCACTCTCCATCTCTTCCTCCCTCACTCTCCATCTCTTCCTCCCTCACTCCATCTCTCCCTTCTTTCCTCACTCTCTCCACCTCTCTTCCTCCCTCACTCTCTCCATCTCTCTTCCTCCCTTACTCTTACCTCTCTCCCCCTCACTCTCCCCTCTGACCATTTTACACATATTTTTATCACTGGTAAATGCTTTTGGACCTGATAAGGTTTTGTATTAAATGCAAGGTTGATGCTTATTAATATTCCATCAAAAGCAGGGATCATTGTTATTATAAAATGCAAAGTTTGTTATTAATATTCAATCAAATGCAAGGATTGTTGTTGTTATTGGTATCCCTTGCAAGGATTATTATTATTGCACACCACTTCCTGCACAGACTGACAGGTTGCTTTGCTGCTTGTACATTCTACAGGCACAGTCTTGATACCTGCACCTCAGCTCATGACATGCAGCCGAGTGTTGTTTGTTAGTCTCCGCATAACTGTCTAAATGTTAAGTTGTTGTGTGTCTCTTTTTTTTATAAAAACATAAACAATTGCATTTTAAGACCTATACAAACCACCATTAATCACCTCCTACCATGTTTTTCATACCAAATGTGCAGTGAAATCTGCACTGGGAACATATTTCCTTGCCCACCGCAGTTTTACTTCATGTGTATTTTTGGATCATGTAACATCTTGAGCTGAATTCCCCCTCTCCCCTTTGAGCAATGCCATTTAATTTTCCACCTCATTTCAAGTGCCCCTCTGTTCTCCTGAGGGTCTGTATTTATTGTGTTACCCCTTTCCTCACTGATGCCAGCCAGAGTGCAGCTACTCAGCTGCTTACTCTCCCCCACCCCCTCCACTCCACCACCAGGGTGGAGGAGGGGCTGGTTCAATCAAGGACACTGAAGACTGCACATGACAAAAGGCTTTAATCCAGTGTAGTAATTTAATGATAGAAATGGTAATGAATTCGGTGCCATTAAGTGGCGCCTCGGTTGTCCCAGTAGTAGTGGTTGGTTTCAGCTGCCACCTTCTGTGTTAATTTCATCAGCCTGTGTGAATGTCTAATGGGCTTTCCCACATAGCAGCGTGGAAGCCACACATGAATCAGTTTTAAATTACCAGGCTCAAAACTAAGCTCTATGCCACTGGCTGGTATAATTAGTTACAACCATGACTGTGCCCAGCAGGCGGCAGTATACATCCCAATATAATATGATACTCTGGAGACAGCTCCCCCCCCCCCACGCCACCAACACACAAACACAGACATACACAGAAGCAAAACCTTTTTTAAAAACTGTAAACACAATTTACAAGTTTAGCTTTTCCCACTTCCCAGAGACGTTGATATCTGTTTTGCTCATACGAATGTTGATGCGATTGACGCTTGATTGCGAAGAAGGTACCTTTGAGTGGAGGAGCAGAGCTTATTCGTATGACTTTTGAGCTGAGCTATTCAAAGAAAAGCTACCAGATGTGGTGGCTGCGCTACCTGGACACCTTTGACTGAAACGGCCCCATTAATCAGGAGTAAACGCAGAAGGCCATAGGGAATGGAGTTCCTCGAATTCCAGAGCGTGGCTTTGAAATGTAAAGTTGTATAAACATATGCTGTAGTCACAATGTAACCCTAGAGATTTTTTTTCACATAGCCCAGAGATTCAACATTTCAAAGTAGTAGCAGATTCAAGAAACATAAGGAAGAGATAGAAGGCCCTTATGGTGTTCGACTGAGCGTAGGATGACTGAGAGTAGGATATTAGGCCACTCTCTAGTGGCAATTACTTTTTAAAAAAAACTTATAAACATTACTCCTTGGTTTGCTTTTTTCTAAATACACAAGGATCAAAATGAGTCTTCCATTTGTATGTTCGGTAATTCAGAGTAATGTACACGAGTGACACCATTATGCCATTCTACAGAATGCTGAAAGAAGCAAATTGCTTGGCTTGTATGTATCCTTCAACTTTACAGCCTAATTTTAGGATAGTTTGCCACCTTTTAGCCAAAAGTCTAGTTAAGTCGGCAGTGGTTCAAAGTGAATATGCTACACATGCTGCTGCTTATGTCTTTCCGACAGCCATGCATTGTCCAGGATTTCCTGTCAACAGCTGTCTCCTGAGTATTTGGCTAAAAATCAAAATCATACAAACTGATCAGTAAGATCCAGTTAATGCAAATCTTTAGGTCTGACCGAGAGCAACACTGTTCAGTTTCTAGTTCCTGCTGTCATGGGGCATAGATCTCTTCATTGCAGTATTGGACAGTGTGGGTTTAGAATGAGCAATTATGTGTTTATATTGTGATTTTAATTTGCATCGATCCCACAGTTTGTTCTTTACCTCTATGTTATGCTTGCGTACATTCCTCACTGGTAGTTTCCCAGTCTATGCAGCACATTATTTGGGTTTCAATGTTTAGCCGAAATTACAAAACCTGAGATTAAGCTTCCGATCGTGCCTTGTGCTGCCCTCTTTCCCTCCCCTCTCGTCCACCCTGCCCTCCCCCATGCTCGGGTCCTTACCCCTGACTGTTCAGTGCCTTGAGATGTCCCCCCAACGTGAAAAGCACTGTATAAATGGAATTTTGTGATGGTTGTTGTTGAAAGCCTAATATGTAATAGGGGAAGTAGACCATTGAGACCACAACCTTGTCTGACATTTCAAATCGTTGGACCGGCCAGACTGAGCACAGACTATAATAACAACATAACATTTGTATAGCACCTTCCACGTTAGAACCTTTTTCTGGTCACCTTAGCTCTCATTAGCGAGATCCACTTGATTTTGTCCGATCACTTGTGTTTTACTGCGGTGTACTTACTGGATCGCAGAGTTTGTGTGTTAATAGTTTCCTTTTCTTCTGAATGTTTGCAGAGGAGGAAGAGGATGAAGAAGAGGAGGAGGAAGATGAAGAAGAAGAAGAAGAAGAAGAGGAGGGGGAAGATGAGGAGGAGGAAGAAGAGGAAGAGGAGGAAGAAGAAGAAATTGACGTGGTGACGGTTGAGAAGCGCCGGTCATCATCTAGCAAACATGTGACCACCCTTACCGTGACTGTGCGCAGCCACCACACGAGCTGTTCCTCCTCGAAGCCCCAGAACGCCTCGCTGCTGAAGAGGTGCGCCCCCATACACCAGCAACACAACTATGCTGCCCCATCGCCTTACATGGAGTGTGACGAGATGCCACCCCTGAAGAAAGTGAAAAGTGAGACTGTCCGCGTGGCCAAGCAACCTGTGCCCCCCAGATCCAAGAGCATGAGCCCCCGCGGGTCTGATTCGGAGGACAATGAGCGTCGACGCACTCACAACATCTTGGAGCGTCAGCGGAGGAATGATCTGCGCTCCAGCTTTCTTACCTTAAGGGACCAAATACCAGAACTCGTGAAAAACGACAAAGCTGCGAAAGTCATCATTCTGAAAAAGGCCACTGAGTACGTGCGGTCTCTGCAGTCGGAGGAGCACAAACTATTGTCCGAGAAAGAGAAGTTAAAAGCCAAGCAAATGTTGCTGGTAAAGAGACTGGAGGAAATGAAGACTCGCTAGGTTGAGGCTACCCGAACTGGTTGGATGCCACTTTTGCACATTTTAGACGTCAAGAATGTTTTGGGATAATTTTTTTCACATTTTTTTGTTTTCAGTCCATTTAAACGTGGACAAAACGCTTCTAAAAATATCAGATTTTTTGAGGGTCCTGTGCTTGTGATGGAAATTGTTTAGAGAGGGCTTTGACGCCTTTTTTTTTCAAAATCCAATGTAAATATCAGTTTAACACTCGTGTTTTTTTACATGATGATGGGTTAGAGAGACAAATGCCACAGTCTAAGCCACCGTTATCGGTCTGGAACTTTTTTTTAACGGAGTAATACCTCAACGTTTGAGGAGCATGACATTTTCCTATAAAGACTTCTTGTTAATCCTTGTTATGTACTGTACTAATTCTTACACTGCCTGTATACGTTAGTGTGATGCTGATACATGATACTAAATTTGATACCTATATTTTCGTATGAAAATGAGTTGTGAAAGGTTTGAGTAGATATTACTTTATCACTTTTTTGACTAAAATTTCTTTTGTACAGAAATTACTATATATGCCTTTTACCTAGCCTCTCTGTTTTGTGTTGCTGTTGGGTTCATAGAACTGGGTAAATGGCTGAGTTATGTGTTTTTTCATGATGTACATATAGTGCTGCAACTTATAGCACTTTTGAAATACCTCAAGTTTATGAAAATAAATCCTATGAAATCGACTGCTTCTTTTCTTATAGTATCTGTAGTTATGGGACTGCGGCCCAAAGTATTCAAGCGTGTGGGGGGTATGTTTTTTTTTGTTGTGTTTTTTTTATCTTAAAGCTGATATGCCTCAAATATATCTCTTCCTTTCCCCCCCCCCAACCAATCGTAAAATTTTGCTACTCATTTTAACAAAATAAAGTTTCAATTCTGAACTGATTTGTAAGAGGTTTCATTGCTTGGAGTGATGTCTCCATTTCAGAGCCTGTGCAGGGGTTGGGAACTTTCATTAAAATTCACTGGTTGTGGAAAAGGGAATGAACAACAAATTGCATTTATTCATATAGCACCTTTTCACGTTGAGAGAATGTCCCAACTGGTAGCCTTCTCGGGAAGAGGTAATTAGGATATCTAGGGTTGAGTTGATTCTGAGAAGACAAACTGGGTACTAGGGAACGGCGATATGGGATTTTTCCAGATATGCATATATCGGTTTGCTCATACCTGCTTAAACCGATCTATTGAGTTTTTATACTGCGCATGCGCGTGCATTCGAAGTGCGCGTGCATTGATGGCGCGCGCGCATTTATGGTGCGCGCTCAGTCGTGGTGCGCGCGCATTGACGGTGCGTCCGCACTGATGATGCGCGCGCAGTCGCGGTGCACGCACATTTCGAAATGCGTGCTCTAGGTCCAGAAAGTTTGTAATGTTGGTGTCAAGGTCTGTTGAATTATACAATGTTGTTTGCTCCCTACCTCCCCCTCTCCTTCTCTCCCTCCTTTCCCCTCTCCTTCTCTCCCTCCCCCTCCACTCTCCCTCTCTCCTCTCCCTCCTCCCTGTCTCCTCTCCCTCCTTTCCCCCTCTCCTTTTCTCCCTCCCCTCTCTCCTTCCCTCCCTCCCTCCCCCCTTCTCTCCCTCCCTCCCCTCTCTCCTTCTCTCCCTCCTTTCCCCCTCTCTCTCCTTCTCTCCCAACTTTCCCCCTCTCCCTCCCTCCCCTCTCTCCCTCCTTTCCCCCTCTCCTTCTCTCCCTCCCTCCCTCTCCTCTCTTCCTCTCTCCTTCTCTCCCTCCTTTCCCCTCGCTCCTTCTCTCCCTCCTTTCACCCTCTCCTTCTCTCCCTCCCTCTTCTCTCTTCCTCTCTCCTTCTCTCCCAACTTTCCCCCTCTCCTTCTCTCCCTCTCTCCTTCTCTCCCTCCTTTCCCCCTCTCATTCTCTCCCTCCCTCTCCTCTCTTCCTCTCTCCTTCTCTCCCAACTTTCCCCCTCTCCTTCTCTCCCTCCATCTCTAAACACAAAATAGAAGACACGCACACCAAAAACAAAATCTAGAGATTTATTCTCCTCCATTTCTTGCTTGAAACTAGCATGTAATGTCCACGTGTAAATGAGATCTACTACAATAGAAAAGAGAGAGACAGACAGTCTGACTTAGAGTTAGAAGCCAGATTATCACTGCTGTGTGTGTCTGACTAGACACACACATAGAAGCAGTGATAATCTGGCTTCTAACTCTCTCACACACAAAAATAACACACAGCCACAAAATGCCACTTATTTTTATGTAGTCTGAAGTCTGAATTAATGTCCTTCGCCATTGGCAAGCTCTCCTTTGCTATGCAAAAAGTGACAGCGTTCGTGATACTTTGCCACTTTTTGTCCCCTCTCTGGTACAATATTCTCTTAAATAAAGCAGGAATTGTTTGAGCTGCACTGGCCCCACTACCTGTCGCTTTCTCCGAAGCGCTGGTTCGACTTCGTTCTGTTGTCGACAATGATTTCGCTCTGAGGGCAGCGTGCTGGGCGGGGTGGTGCTGCTTAATGTGTTGTCGCAGGTTGCTCGTGCTCGAATCAGATGTCTTAACCAAGACCTTGCAAACTACATCTATACACACCATTACTGACTGCATTGTTTTCAAAGTAGTCCCATACGGGGCTTCTTTTCCCCATGATGAGAAAGGTAAATTTTCAAACTACAATTTTCAGTGATGCGACTTTGTTAAGACGCCACGACTCACGTCGAGTATACACAGTAAAGTGTGCGCGCGCATCGGATGTGCGCGCCCGTTAATTGTGCGCGCGCACCGAATGTACGCGCATTCCATGCTCTAGGTCTAGGAGGTTGCAATGCCGGCGACAAGGTAAGCTGGAAAAGATCGCATTACACTGATAATACCAACAATATTGATATATTGCCAGGAACGATATTAAAAATATAACGATGTATATTTTTTAAATCGAATCTCTCGATATAACGTTTTTTTTAGAATCATCATATCGGCATACTGATCTGAAAATCATATTGGGTTTAATCGAAAAACCGATACATCGCTGTTCCCTACTGGGTACACAGCAATCCTAAGGCATTGTTGTTGATTGACTAACTTATCAATGAAATCCAGTTTAGACAGGAAAAGTCATAACCGGTTTATCTGATTTACCAGAGAGAACGCAATGAAACTTGGCAGTCTTGCATTTGATGTAGCTCCTTATCATGTGTTCGAAACATCTCCAAAGTGCTTCACAAAATATACTACAGTGAATTTTATTTTGTGGGTGAATTACGCAGCCAATTGTGCATAGCAGTTTCAAACAAACAGTCATGGATTGAACAATTCTGTTTGAGGAAATTATTACTCCTGGAAAAGTGATCCACCAATCGACCAACAATTGAGCTGTTTACATGTTCAAAAAGCTAAACGCGTGAAAAATATATAAAAGTTGCAAAGTGAATGATTTTTTATCTGGATTGTTGGCCAGTGCACTGAGAGAAACTTTTAATAGTGCTGTGCAACAACACAGATTAGATTTGTGTGGCACCTTCCATTTAGGGAGGACCGAGGCACTTGATACAATCTTTAATGTCCTCTTGAACAGGCAGTTGGAACTTTGGTTTGATGCCTTTTCTGAAGAATGACTTCCTGACGTTTTAGCACTGCATTGGAGTGTTAGTCAGAGTTCAATATCCTGACGTGGGACTTGAACTTCCTTCTGACTGAAGGAAGACTGCTACCAATTGAGCTGGGCTGACACCTGCAGGACTGATAAATCCTGACCTACAAGAGATGGTGCATGCCAAAGTAACATTCCACAAGATAACTTCAGTGCCTTGCTCTTCATGTGTAAGGGTAGACTGAGTGTTGGCAGAACAACAGTCATCCAAAGATAGTAGTGGGAGCTGTCACACCCAAGCATGATGATAATAATCCTTACATTTGATATAGCGCTTTTCACATCTTATAGACGTCTCAAAGTGCTTCACAGAATATACTATAAGGGGATTGTCTGTATATGTGAAATGTGGCAGGCAATTGCACACAGCAGTGTCCCACAAACAGTCATGGATTGAAAATTACCAATTTTTATTTATTTATTGGATGGATTATTATTAGGCATGTGGAGTAAGGAAGCTTGCCCAAGGTTTCGCCCTGATCTGCCTGGATTCGAACACAGGTCTCACGCTTGTAAGGTGAGTGCTCTAACCACTGAGCTACAGGAGCCTGCATTCAGCACGTTTCTGGATAATGATCAGTAACTGGATCACTAGTTGATCAGTTCTCCTCACTAGCTGAATTGAGTTGTAAAGTTCAAACTGTTGTCTTGTCCAAGATCGACATATTCAATTCAGACAGGATAAATTAGATGAGTAATGTTTTTTCATGATATAGATATGGTGCGTAAATAATCTGGATTCCTGTTGATGTGTCCGTGTATGATACTTAGTTTTAGAATAAGCAGTGGGTAGAGGCACGTTGAGAGGTCTAAAATATGAAATTGAGGGAAGTCAGTTTTGTTACTTTTTCCTTCTCGCTTTGCTGCATTCATTGCCTTAATTGCAGACTTTCAACAGAGTGATACCCAGGTTTGCCTTTAATAATCATCTTGCACTTCCTGAAAAGCAAACACAACTCAACAGAGAAGGGAAGCTGGAATAAAGAGGAAAATCTGATGCAGATTTCTTGTTTTCACTACGTGGCATTAGATAAGGATTGTGCACAATAAGTAACATTTAAAAAATGCTCTGATACGATCAGATCATATCAATGCCAGGATTATACCCTAGACATGCAAAAGGTTACTGTGGAGCTGGCTATGAAATCAGCGTTTACTGGAATGGGGGAAGGAGGCATGTCAAACAAGGGGATCTGTCGAGGGCTAGACTTTAATAATAATGGTGACGCTTTTCCTTCCTGTTTATTATTAAGATGCAACATGGAGATTACATTACAACAAAAGCCTTGTGTAATATTAACTATTGCTTCCCTCATGGTCAAAAACCTTTACGGAATTATGTCACAGTGCTTTGGATTGTGAAAAGACTTAAGAAAAGAGCATAGTGGGAAAAAAACATCACCTCAGCTAACTAGGCAACGAGTTATCTGGTGCTCAAATATGGCCCGTCTGCCAGAAAGAAATGTTTCTTCCTAATAAACTGCAGGTTTTCTCCCTCTGGGCCATGTCATCCGCAAACATGGGGTAAATTTCCACATGTATGCGAACGATACCCAGCTGTACCTTTCTGCCTCATCCCTCAACCCCCAGACCATCGATGTTCTGACAGCATGTCTGTCCGACATTGAGTCATGGACGAGGGACAACTTCCTCCAATTGAATGTGAGCAAGACCGAGGCCCTCCTGATTGGCTCAAGCCAGCGCCTCCGCACTTCGGGCGCTGCCAGCCTCAACATCCAAGGCTGTACTCTCCATCTCACAAAGCCAGTCAGGAACCTCGGCATCACGTTCGACCATAAACTCTCCTTCCTCCCCCACATCCGTGCCTTCCCCGGCACTGCTTATTTCCACCTACGCAACATTGCCAGGCTCCGCAACTACGTCACCCCCCATGCTGCCGAAAACACTCGTGCACGCATACATCACCTCACGGCTGGACTTGTTTCTTCCCTTTCCTCTTTCAAGGCCGGGCTGAAGACTTTCCTCTTCGACCGTGCCTTTTGTTCCCCCCCAAATTTGTTGACATCCCCTACGTGTTTCACCCCTTCCCGAACACTCCCCTCCCAGCTCGGGTGACACGCCTCCTGTGCAGTGCCTTGGGACGTCCTCCCGACGTGAAAGGCGCTTTATAAGTTTAAGTTGTTGTTGTTTTCAAATCGGTTTTCCTTCCGACAATCAAGATACTGGGTATTGAGACAATGGGCCTGGGTTACATTTATGGTGCTGTAGGCATGTGGTGGTTCAAGTAAGCTTCACAGGAAAAGAAAATACATCATACGACATAATACATAATAAAAATTCTTGCATTTGATATTGTACCCTATCACATCGTCGAGATGGCTCCAAAAGTGCTTCACAGGATATGTTGCAAAGTGGATTTACTGGGTATTTTGTAGGTGAAACACAGCAGTAAGTTTGTGTACATCAATGTCCCACAAACAGCCATGAAGTGAGTGACCAATTTTTATTTGGAGGATTGTTGATCAGGACACCGAGAGGAACTCCGTTCTCTTTTCAAATTCGCCATGGGATCTTTATCGTCCACCTGAACAGACAGACATGAACACCGTTTAACATCTCATCTGAAGCTGACACGGCTGACACATAATAAAAATAATCCTTGCATTTGTTATAGCGCTTTTCATGTCTTCTAGGCATCACAAAGCACTTCAGAGAATATACTGTGAAGTGAATTGACTGTATATTTGTGGGAGAAATGCGGCAGCCAATTGCATACAGCAGTGTCCCACAACAGTTGTGAATTTAAGTGAACAATTTGATTACCTGTATTGTGTGTTTTCTTGGAGGGACTATTATGAGGCGGGTACCTAAAATATGCCTCCGTACCAAATCTTACAAGTTTGCATCTTCAAACATCTAAAAATCTAAACCTCTTTACTCTTCGACTCAACGTGCTCTGTCATTTTTTTTGCCACATGCAACATAGGAAGCAATAACCAAACAGCCTTGTTTGGGGCAAAGCCCTGAATGCTGCATGTGGAGCCTAAATCCCAATACAGGGAAACCTTATTGTGACATGACTTGCTGGATCCTAAACCTCAGAGGGTTTTCTCTGTTTATGCAAATATCAGTTCCCGATGGTAAACCAACATGCATCACATTAACCTTGTGGAAAATCCACTCTTAAAAAGACCTTTGAAAAACAGCTTCAAAATTAAAATTTCAGAAACTTCTGAAATTCTGCGTCGTCTTATACTTTAAAACAGATATCTTAAGACTAAAACTGTGAGAAATATTATGATTATTGAAGTTATTAAAATGAGCAAAGTCTAACAATATGTGCAATTGGCTCGATAATCCGGCATTCCGAAAGCCGGCAACTCCCGAAAACCAGCAAGATTTCAAAATAGTACATTTACAATTTATTTACTATTAATTTACTTTTAAGTAATAACACTGATTTCTTTACATATTTATACACATGAATCATGTTAAATAACACATATTATCGAGTAATTAAAACAACATTGGTAAAGTTACGCAATGTTAGGCTTGGCTAGGTTTCTAAATGCCGGCAAACTCCGAAATCTGGGAGGTGCTTAGTCCTAACCGTGCCGAATTATTGATTATTGATGTTCCATCTGTATATAAACTGGAGCAGGGGCAGTCAAGGTGGGGATCAAGCATCTCCAAAGGAGAAAGACCCTATCAAAACCAGGCAGATCCACAGTAATGCAAGACAGACTTGTCCTCAGCCCTGCAAGCCAAAGCCGTGACTGGTAGGGTGGTGCTAACTGGACAATTACTCACATTAATTAAGAGCAGTCACACAAAAACATATCACCTGACCTAATCTCGGTAGCAGTGAAGTGCAATCATTGTTTAGTTAGCAAAAGGAACCCATGGCTATGTACATGCCATGTGCAGTAATGGGACTGGGGCAGGCAGGTGTTTTAGATAACTGAGCCTTTGAGGATGTGCAAGCATCTACTGCATATCTCACATATGGGCTCTCTAGGTACCAAAGTGCAACCACTAAACAAAACACTGGGTTCAATATCTCCTTTTGAGGCCACAAGTTTATTACAAAGTACCACAATCTGTTAAAGGTACTGTAGTCTTTTTGAAAATTAGACTTTTATTTAGACTAATGTATCCCTTTGAGGACTGCATGTGTTTTGGAGCCCCAAATATACAGATGCTTTTGAGCAAAATAAGATTTTCCTTTTTCAAAATATAAAAACAGCTAAGTGTGACTGTTGTAAAGTGTAACAAGAACTAGTGACTGATTTGCAGAATTGTGTGCGACTGGGAACCAAGTTACTATTGAAAATACAGTAGTTTAATTTCAGAATCACTAATAAAAATGAGCTCTTCCAAAAAAAAGCTAACATTTTATGTTTTAAAATATTAAATGTACATATACATTGGGTAAGGATTGGACCTTTCTGTGGCGATCTATCTTTGCATGAGCTGCATATATGGGAAAGCTGTTTGAGGGGAGAAAGTGTTCATGGGTTGAAGGCTGATTATCGTGCTTGTTAAGCAACTCATCTTAATCTGCTCCTGTCCGGGTCAAGTGGAATGGGCTGCTATACTGGATGTGCTGCAGCCATTTGGGCAGTGCAAGTGGGATACGGTAAAGATACGTAATACACAATGTTTGTATTTGCTACAGAGCCTTTTGCGTGAGGAGGGCGTCTGAAAGCATTTCACGGGATTTACTGTTAAGTATAATGACTATGAATTTTGTAGGTGAATTACAGTTTTGATCACAACTCACACATCTGAGGAATGAGGAAGCAGACCTCTAAACTTACACTTGTATAGCGCCTCTCACGTCAGGCGGATGTCCCAATGTGCTGGACAGTCACTGTTTCAGACCCAAGCTGGGGTCGGGGACAGGGATGGTGGAGGGAAAGGGGGGGATTTGGGGTGACCGATGAGACTATCGAAGAGGAGGGTCTTGAGGTGGGACCCGAAGGAAGCTAAGGAAGGGGCTAGGTGGAGGGACTGTGGGACGGAGGTCCAGAGGTTGGGGCAGAGTAGCTGACGGCAGGTGGGTCGGGGGACATGGAGCATGGAATTGCTTGAGTTTGAAAAATAAAGTGTTGCTTTATAATGAATTGGCTTTGCAGCTGCAACAAATGGAAAGCAATGTGAGGAGGTTTTTTAGAGTTGCCTTATTCATATCAGCGTTGCTCGGAATTGGCTGGCATCTCCAGTACTCTGCTACACATTTAGTGCAGGCCCAAAAGAAATGGGGTAGCTCAGATACACTAAGTGAAATGCAGCGTTGGGATTTCTTCAAGGATAACAAATTACTGTTTCCTCATCTCTTTTGAATCTGATTGGCATTGTAAGTCTGGGGTTATCTCCTTGGCATGCCCTTATTCTGAATCTCAATATCAATGTAAGTTTATCTCCTCACACTACCCATTTCCAGGGGTGGGGGGGTGGATTTCAAATAAAAAGAATGTACAGCACAGAAACAGAACCCTTGGCCCAACCAGTCTGTACCACTGTTTATACTCCACATGAGACTTTACCTATTCTTTTCTCCCTCCCACACCTTTTTATTAGTCTATTTGTCTCTTCCTCATGTGAAGGTCTAGCTTCCTTTTGAATGGCTCTACATTATCTGATTTAACAACTGATTCAGGCAATGAGTTCCACAATTTCACAACCAAAGTAGTTCCTCCTAAATTCTTCTCATCTCTATTTTATGTTTGGGTTCCTGAGTGATAGACACCTCAATCAGTGGAAGAAATCTATTTATATGAACGTTATTGAACCCTTTTATAATTATAAACATTTTTATTAGGTCCTCCTTAAACATTTATTAACCGTGGAGCCCTCTAGATCAGTGGTTAGAGCACTCGCCTTACAAGCGTGAGATCTGTGTTCGAATCCAGGCAGGGCGAAACCTTCAGCAAGTTTCCTTACTCGACACGCCTAATAATAATTCCTCAAAAAAGAACCATAATAAATTGGTCATTTCAATCCACGGCTGTTTGTGGGACACTGCTGTGCACAATTGGCTGCTGCATTTCACCCACAAATATACAGCCAATTCAGTTTACAGTATATTCTGTGAAGTGCTTTAAGACATCTAGAAGACGTGAAAAGCACTAGATCAAATGAAAGGATTGTTATTATTATTATCATTCTTTAGTGAAACAAGGCCATTGGTAAAATAGGCAACGGGTTGCATTCAGTCTGATAGAAGAAGTCTATCAATGTCAAGAGAGTTATAGAGCTTAAGAAGCTGGTCAGAATAAGTATAATAATAATACTAATCCTTGCATTTGATATAGCGCCTTATCATGTCTTCAAGATGCTTCAAAGCACTTCACAGAATACTGTAAAGTGAATTGATTATACCTTGTGGGCAAAACTGTAAGTTTTGTGGTCAATTGTGTGTCTCATCCATGTCTAATTCTGCTTAAAAACGCAAAACATCAGTGAAAAAGTTCTAAAATATTTAGAGAGAGGTAAGATGAGGATAATTACAAGCTTTATTGCATAGGTAGGTACAAAGCACAAATACCATTATCAGAAAAGTCAGCTAAACTATTATATAAAATTGACCACTTGGTCACTAAGCATGTAAAATATTATTACAAAACATATTGTACAAAATACTACAAAACTAGTCAGTAATGCTGACAATTGAAGGTAATTGTCCCATAGATTCACAAGAATAACAGGTGCTTTCTAATACAGTGACTAAAACCTTGCTCACATTTCTTTATCATGATAAAACCCATGCCAACTTCAATATTTAAACAGATTGCCACATACTGACATTCACAAAGACGTAACTAGAAAAAAAAACGATACCATGAAGAAGACAATTATTGCTTGCATTAGTAGCAGAGGGCTCTGGCAGATTTCACAGTTGTAAAAATCCAGGGCCTTGGGAAAAACATAACACTTGGGTTGTCGGGTCATTTATCCATTCCTGTGACACAGTCTGTGTGCAGTGCAGTATGAATGTATTCAGGGAAGTTTTTTGTGAACATGATAGCTTCAATTCAATTGAACATTCAATTCACGATGGTTTGTGGGACACTGCCGTGCACAATTGGCTGCCACGTTTCGCTCACATATATACTGTCAATTCACATTACAGAATATTTTATGAAGATCTTTGAGACATCTAGAAGAAGACGCAAAAAGCTCTATATCAAATACATGGTATATTATTATTGTTACTTACCATTTGCTGTGAAGACTGCCCATCCTGCCTGGCATTGTTGAAGGAAGGCACCTGTTCACACTTGTACAAACAACAAGATCATCCTGGAGGCAAACAACAACCCTAAAGTCCTCTTTTCCACCACTCACCACCTCCTCCATGCACCCCCTCAGGCCTCCTCAATCTTCACTTCAAATGCAAAGTGCAAGGAGGTCATGGACTTCTTTTCTTCCAAGATCCACAATGTCCGCCAGGCAGCATCATCCTCCAGCCTCTCATCACCCACTACCACCCCCACCCCATCCCCCTCACCCCACCCACCCTCAGCTCCTACCTTGACCCCCTTCCTACACTCCTTCTCCCCTGTCTCTCCTTCCTCCCTCTCACGCACTCTCACCTCTATTAGCCCAACAACCTGCTGCCTCAATCCCATCTCCACCAACCTACTGCTCACCCAGCTCCCCCTCTTCTGTCCACTGCTGGCTGATATCATCAACCAGTCCCTCTCTACCGGATCAGTCCCTGCCCCCTCAAAACGGCTGTCATCACCCCACTCCTTAAAAAACCCTCCCCAGATCCCTCAAACCCTAGCCACTACTGCCCTATTTCTAACCTGCCCTTCCTTTCAAAAGCACTGGAACGAGTTGTTGTAAACCAACTCCGCGCCCACCTCTCCTCCCACTCCCTCTTTGAACCCCTCCAGTCCGGTTTCCGCCCTGCCCACAGTACAGAGACTGCGCATGTGAAAGTCACAAATGACGTCCTCTCTATCTGTGACTAGGGCTCCCTCTGCCTCCTTATCCTGTCTGCTGTGTTCGACACAGATGATCACGCCATTCACCTCCACCGCCTGTCCTCCATCATCCACCTCAGTGGTACCCCACTCACCTGGTTCGAGTCCTACCTCACAAACTGACAGCAGTACATCGCCACAAACGGCTTTTCCTCCCGCTCTTACCCAGTTACCTGTGGGGTACCCCAGGGATCCATCCCTGGCCCCCTCCTTTTCCTCATCTATATGCTCCCTCTTGGGGATGTCATCCACAGACATGGCGCACACTTCCACATGTACGCGGATGACACCCAATTTCTCCACTTCACTTTGCGACCCCCAGTCCCCTGATATTCTGTCAGCCTGCCTGTCAGACATCAAGGGCTGGATGAGAGCAAATTTCTTGCAGCTGAATGTCGACAAGACGGAGGCCATATTCCTTGGCTCTCGTCAATGCCTCCATTCACATGGCTCTCATCTCCTTCACCTTCCTGGCCTGCCCCTAAAACTCTCCGAACCTGTCCGCAACCTAGGCATCAGGTTCGACCCCCAATTGTCCTTCCTCCCCCACATTCGGTGCATTACCAGCACTGCCTTCTACCACCTCCGACGGATCGCCCGTCTCCGGCATTACCTCACCCCAAAAACTGCTGAAACCTTGGTCCATGCCCTTGTCACCTCTTGGCTGGAATATTCCAATGCCCTCCTCTCCAGTGTCCCCTCCACCACAATCCACAAAATCCAGCTAATCCAAAACTCTGCCGCCCACATACTCACCCACTCCAAACTTCGCTCCCCCATTACCCCAGTCCTTGCAAGACTTCACTGGCTCCCTATCCCAGAGAGGATCAACTTCCAGATCCTCACCCTTGTTTTCAAATCCCTCCACTCCTCTGCACCCACCTATCTCTCCGATCTCCTCTCCCCCCAAACCAACACCCGCTGCCTTCGCTCCTCTGGGTCTGGCTTCCTCCATGTCCTTCGAATTCTCCACTCCACCCTCGGCGGCCGTGCCTTCAGCCACTACGCCCCGAGGCTCTGGAACTCCCTTCCTCACTCCCTTCGCCTCGCCCCCTCTCTTCCCAGTTTCAGGTCACAGCTGAAGACCTTTTTCTTCGACCGCGCTTTTGGTCACCTTTCTGCCCCTGCCCCTGCCTCGGTCCCAGGATCCACTATTGTAAAGCGCTCTGAGACGCCATCCGACGTGGAGGGCGCTATATAAATCAAAGTTGTTGTTGTTGAAGATTAGATTTGTGTAGCACCTTTCACATCAGGAGGACATCCCAAGGCCCTGAAACACATTCAGCCCCTTGGTGCATTAGGTGATGGCATAAGTATGTTCTTGGGGAACAAAACTGTTCCAACCACCATCTGCTTCTCAGGGGATATAATGTTAGCAATGTCATTTACATTCATGCTCACTCCACATGTCCATCACATTGTGATCTGCCAGCAAACACTATCTTCAAGCTTATTTCACTGATGCAACATGTTACAGGGTATGAAGTCAAACAAACATTTGGCTTAATGCACCCACAAAACAGCTAACAGATCTCGAGGACAAACACAAGCTGAGGAGGATCTGGTATTGGTGAGTAGCTGTTTTCTGAATAGGGTCTTTTTCAATAATTACCCAGTTTCTACTTCATCCCTCCTCTCGCTTGCCTACTCAAGGTCCTTTTCTGTATCACTCTCAATGTTGTGTAGTAATTAAATGAAGCTGAGATTTTTAAATCATCCTTATCACTTATGCTGCTCAGTTCCTAACCTCCTATGGGATTTGTAATGACAACAACTTCAACAACTTACATTTATACAGCGTCTCAGAGCGCTTAATGTTTGTGTCAAATCTACTGCCATCTGAGCCTAGCATGGTTTTGGCATGTGTACCTTCCAGCTTGGTGATGAAGACACATAAATGCGACGCCGTCTGGCATGGAGGGCGCTATATAAATCCAAGTTATTGTTGTTGAAGACACATCGATCGATGGATGTGCAGAAAAAAAACATTTAAAGGAACATGTTCCCCATTGAAGTTACTTTCCAAGTTGACATGTTTGGTCTTTCAAACATGAGCTTTGAGAATGTTTACCCCGAAATGTAATAGTCTGTCAGTTTTAATGTGGATGAAAGAGATGGAATTCACAGAGCAAATTTATGCAGGGCCATAAATAATCAGTTAATGAGGTTTAATTAAAGTTTTGACAGCTCTACTATATATTTTTATATGGCCCAAAAAGTCTCTGGAATTGTTTACGATATAAAAGAAACACTCTGCTTAACTCTAAAAGTTCATTCATTACACTACTGACTTCCCGATGGGATTCTGTATTCTGTATAAATACGCTGACTCACACAACATACAGAGCTATCTCATTGAATGGCTCATCAATAAAATTAATCACGTTACAATATTTGAAAACTGCTTTTAAAATGACTGCCAATATTTTCTCTCTGGAAACTAACTGCATTAATTGGTACTCCAGAAATAAGCTGTTAGACGGGTGAGTTCCTTTAGCTTTCTGGGGTTTAGAAGACAACCTTTCCAATTGATTTCCCTATTAAATTATTCCCATAACATATATTGAAACAGTCAGAGCAAAGTTGTATTGACTGGATATTTTATGGATGGCATCAATCCCCGTTATGTTATTTTTTTACTCCAAATAAATAAATAAAATTGCTCACTCATTTCCTGGCTGTTTGTAGGACACTGCTGTGCTCTATTAGCTGCCACTTTTTGTCCACAAAATATACAGTCAATCCACTTTACAATATATTCTGTGAAGAGATTTCAGACAGCTGAACAATGTTTTAAGGCGTTTTATTAAATGCAAGGATTATTAATATTATTTCCATCCCTTTACCCCAGAAACCACACAAGAGCACAATACTGCACAGCAGAAATCAGAGGATAGCAGAATTTCTAGCTGATATTTCTATTTCCCTTGATATTGCCCTGGGACACGCAGACCGTTCGTTGCAAGCACACTGCCTTCTCTGCTAACTCAGTACATATCAGAGAGAGAGAGAGAGAGACACTGATATGATGCAATTTACATTTATATAGCTCCTTTCACTTCAGGAAAACATCTCCCTTCCCAAAGTGTTTTTCCAGTTCTCTATTGCTCAGGCCTTCACTGAGTGATTAGTGAAGGAACGTGGGGCTCAGTGCCATCACAGAAATAAAATATATCTCCACTACATGTAGGTGAAAGCTAAAGTCATCAACTGCTGAAGAAATGCATCTGTCGTGTGCATCTTTGAAAACTTTTCTTACAAGGAGATCAATTTCAAAAACAGAGGATTGTGTATTTGGCTTTCTGCCCCATGCTCTAGCTGTGTAATTAATAGGCATTTTAAGGTCATGAAGGAGAGGTCAGCAATCCAAGCACACATACCATGTCACACTGACATTGATCCCCACACCAAAAACATAATGTAAAAAATGGATGGCACAGGGCTGCAGGAAGAGATAACACATTTGTTTGCTTCTCAGAGTATTAGGATATGATTCCCCTCCAATTCCTCCCTTCCCCCAGGGAAATTCCTGATCTCAGTCAAGGGGAGACAGTGAGCGGACGTGACAGAGAATTAGAGGGCATCTCCTTCCAGCCTGGTAGAGAGCAGTACTGACAGAGGCTCCAGTTAGATGGCTGATTCATGTTTGTGGTGTGGTGTGTTGGAAGCTGTATTCTGTGAAACCCCTTGAGACATCTTGAAGAGTTCAAAAGCGCTATGTCGAATGCAAGGATTACATTATTGTTATTGTATAAACGTGCTTTGAGACATCTCGAAAATGCCAAAAATGGTGTTTTGCCCACAAATATACAGTCAATTTTCCTACTCTTCTTCATCCTGCCCCGACCCCTCCCCACCTGCTCTTGTCTCTACCTAACTGTACAGCGCTTTGAGATGTCCTCTCGACGTGAAGGACACTATTTAACTGTAAGGATTGATTGATTGATTGATTGATTGATTGGAAACCCTGATACGGTGCTAGATCAAATACAAGGAGTATTATTATTATTAAGTGAGAGCACTTAGTGCCTGAGATGTGGATTCAACCTCCACATTGTAGGCTGACATTCCAGTGTAATTTTGAAGAAGTGCTGCATTGTCAGCAGTTCAACCTTCAGATGTGACGTGAAACTGAGGTCCCCATCTATCTGTTCATGTGGACATTTCAGCGCTTGGAACGTTCTTCCGATATGAAAGGTGCTGTACAAAAGCAATTTATTGTTGTTGTTGTTTTGATATTAAGGAGCCCATGCAACAATTTGAAAAAAGAAGGAAGTTTCTCCTGGTGTCCTGGCCAAAGGTCCTTCACATAAAATTGATTAATCATTTTATGGCTGTTTAGAATGATAAAGTCATAGAAGTTCACAGCACAGAAGGAGGCCATTCAGCCTATTGAGTATGTAACGGCTCTCCTTCAAGCTTTTATTCAAGGAGTCTTGTAGCTCAGTGATTAGAGCATTCGCCTCGCAAGCAAGAGACCTGCATTTGATTCCTGGCAGGGCAAAACCTTGGGTAAATTTCCTTACTCCACATGCCTGATAATAATCCCTCAAGAATTAAAATAAATTGGTCACTTCAATCCACCACTGTTTGTGGGATACTGCTATGCGCAATTGGTTGCCGCGTTTCGCCCTCAAAAATATACAGTCAATTCACTTTAGAGTATATTCTGTGAAGCGCTTTGAGACATCTAGAAGACATGAAAAGTGTTATATCAAATGAAAAGATTATTATTATTGTTTATATTATTATCCTTCAATGTTTGTGGGGCATTTCAATGCGCAAAGGACTACAGTGTGCATACACAGTAAACTGTCATCATACTTAACAGTAATTGCTGTGAAGCTCGTTCAGATGATTTGATATTATATACGTGGTAGTAAATGCAAGGATTATTATTCTAATAAAATATTTGGTTAATGGAAACCATTTTTCCAACTGCTGTTATTTTTGGTTCCAATTTAAACACAGCTGTCATTCTTACTGCTTGCAACGATGTTGGCGCAGTTAAGAGCTATTAAAAGAGGTGAGGTGAAATGCTGTTAGGCAAAGCATTAAAATACATCATTGTATCGCTTCCATGAAAATAAAGGATTTTCCTCCTCAAATTAAACAAAATTTGACAAATGCTTTCCTGAAGTTAGTGCCCCTTTAATTAGCGTTTTGGAGCGCTGCCATTAGTTCAGCTTCCCTAAATGTCTCAGATCATCTCACGTTGTGTCCGATATCATAAAATGTCTGGATTACAACTAACAAGAGGTCAATATTCAAAGTTCTTACCATTTTTACCGACTCCCAATCTCTTTCTCGGCTGGAGGAAGGAATCCGATTGCAAGGTCCGTAGAGACGTATCAGCTTCACCAGCACAATAATGTTTATTAAAATGTGGGGGGTGGGGTGGTGCGGGAAAACATAAAGAGAATAAGCTCTTCTTTTCTCCTCGCTTGATAACCGAAGATTGCAGATTTTTCTGTGGATCTTTATTTTTGACCACAAGAGAAACGAATGTCTGGAAGCCTGACAAGAGCATATTCGTTCTTTATTTTCCCAAAAAATCAGAGAGATGCATGTAACCTAAGTGCCTTGTGAAACATAAGGGCTGCTCACTCCGCAGGTCGCTGGTGCATTGTCAGTCACCGTCACCTTGGCAATGGCAGCTGTTGTTGAAGGACACATCTTGGCTCGGTTCCCTTCAGTCGCTTGACTGTTTGTGTTTAATACATGTGATCCGCAAGATAATCAGACTTTGCTGTAGCTGGTGCCTGGCCAGACCGTATACAAAAGGAGAGGGAGCACGAGGACAATGTTTACTAACATCAGCCACATGGCCTTTTCTTTCTGTGCTCCCAGACCAGACTGTACTACTGTTCCTGTCAGCTCTGCAGTCTGCTGCTGTCTGAAGCAACTGTCGTCACCCAGGCACCACTCTAGGCTCTGAGGAAATTCGATCATTTTAAAACAATAATATGTACAAGAGAATCGCTTCACATCCTGAGATCTAACAGGTGTGTGTGTTTAACTGTGAACGTTTATATATACAGTATCATGCTGATTTGGAATTACCAAGATATTCACGTACAAAATACATAGTCAATCCACTGTACAGTATAATTATAATAATAATCCTTGAATTTGATATAGCGTTTTTCACGTCTTCTAGACGTCTCAAGGCACGTCATAGAATATACTGTAAAGTGAACTTATTGCATATTTTGGGAGAAATGTAGCAGACAATTGCGCACAGCAGTGTCCCACAAGCAGTCGTGAGTTGAAATGACCAATTTTATTATTGTTTTTTTTGAGGGATTATTATTATGCATGTGGAGTAAGGAAACTTGTCCAAGGTTTCACCCTGACCTGCTGGGAATCAAACCCAGGTCTCGCGCTTGTAAGGCAAGTGCTCTAACCACTGAGCTACAGGACTCCACATCCTGTGAAGCGTATTGAGACATCTCAACAATATGATAAGGGGCTCTATCAACTGTATGGATTATTGTAATGATTCCTGCATTTGGTTTAACACCTAATGGTTCAGGTGGTCATTGAAAAGCAGCAGGAAGTGTGCCCAGTTTGGCTTTAAACTCCAGCAGTATTCCCGTGCACACCCTCGAGTCCCTAAGATTTGCAACCCGCGCTTAAACTCCGCAGGACTAGGTCAGTGGTGTGGTCTCATTCAGGGAGAAAGTACGCATTCTATGCCAGATACACATATTCATTTCCTTGGTACAGGAGGTCTTTGCTCTCTGCCAGAACAAATATTGTTGATTGTCTCACAGGTAAACTGAACAGTCAAAGTTATTTATTGTACATGTTCACTCGTTAAAATTATTACTGTATTTTTTACACCTTAATATTAATAAATGATATTACAATAGTAGGATGATATCTGTGAGTTGTTTTAGGTATACAGGAGGGGAACTTTTTCCTTAGGGAATATTGTTTGCTCAGAGAATAATTGGTATGTGGAACACCCTGCTGAAAATGGCGGTGGACACAGAATCTGTTGTAACTTAGGTATATGAAAGAGAGAGGCTTGAAGGGATAGGGGGATAAGGCAAGGAAGTGGGATAGAATTTATGGCCTTGCTCCATACAGACTTGATGAGCCAAATGGCCTCTTTCTGTGCTGTGGATTTGCATGTTTCGGTGTTTCTATGTTTCTGTTTTAGAACCAAGTTTTGGGTGAAAGATAAACCAAAGCTGTGAAATTTTTATTAATATTTTGTTAGATCTTGGTACATGTAACAAAAATGTACTGTTTAAGGAAACCTCACTATCTGGTATGTAAAAGAGAGAGTTTATTGCATTGAAATTGGTGACGTAGTTGTAATCAACTGGTAACATAGATGGCAGATATTTCAGTGAGGAAACAGTGAGGAAGACTTTCTTTCTTTTGTGCATTTTAAGGAATGTGTGGCGTATAATCAGCAGCATGGACTCATTGGGCCAAGTGTCCTATTTATGTGCTGCTTTGTAAATCTTTGTAAATATTTGTCAGTGACTCTAGATCCCGAAAAAATCAGAAGAATTCGAAAGCAACTTGTCGAATGTCTCCTCGATACAAAATAAATAAATAAAGCCATATCAAATCCTTGTTTTGACCTTAGAGGCCTAAGGAGATTGTCTTTTACTCTCAGTGATTCTTCCTTGCGGATTGTGGGTGATGAATGCATTTGTATTTGAATAAGATTGGAGGAGTCAATAATCCTGCACACTCTGTGCTACCCTGATTGCAACCGAATCATCGACAAGGGAGAAGCAATAGACATATGTTTATGGCTGCTATTGATATTCTAATTTCCTGTTTAATATTGATGGTGATATTTTTGCAAAGAGTTGCCAATAGTATTCATGCAAAGTGAATATTCAATTATCTAATCAACAATTTCAAGTGGTCCATGTGAAGGCTCTGCAGGGGAAGGGGAGGATGAGACATGTGATGTGATAATTATCACGGGTTATTTTCTTTCTTATCAGATCTCGGTTGCTATCTTACAATGGGTCTTACCAGATAGGTAATTGGCAGACACTGCAGAGCTGTGAAATGATTGAATGCCCCACATGAATAATCCAGGCCAGTCATTCTTCTTTTTAATCATATAACTCCTTTGGTTTGCCATTCATGATTGATTCTCTCATATAGTGTTGTTCTGAGTACACTCGTCTCCCATTGCTGTCACGTTTAATTGCTCATTTTCATTTCTTTTGCTGCCAGCATCATAATTTTCTATTTGAATTTCAAATTGCCTATTGCAGTCCATATTTTACTGTAACAATTCTCTAGTCTGGAACTCCCATGCTGGCAATGTGTTTAGCATTCTGTACTGCCACTATGTTTTACTGCTTGTGAGTGTTCCTTGCATTCCTATGACCCTGTGTTATTAGTGTCTACACTGAAGCTCTGTATTGCTATAAACAGGGTTACACAGTGGAAGGGACACAAATCAATAACAACTTACATCTATATAGAGCCCTTCGTGTAGGATAGCATCTTGCAATGCTTTGGGACATCCTTCCGACGTGAAAGGTGCTATACAAGTGTCATTTTCTTGTTGTTATTGCGTCCCTGAACAATGGTAGTGTTTGCCTCTGAGCTGAGGGGTAATAACCATATGTATAGTTGAAGAGGGAAGTAAAACAGTAAAACAGGTATAAGGAACATATCTCAATGATAATACTGAGCCAAGGGATTCGGGGTTGGGAAGATGACCAAAGGCATCGGCAAAGAGGAAGGTTTTGTGATATACCTTTCAGGACATGAGGGAAGTGATTGAGTGACCAAGTTATTTTTGGAGGATGATTACCCCCAGAAAGCAACACCCAGGGTTCTACTTACTGTTAGGTTCGTGGAGTAAGGGAACTTGCCTAAGGTTTTGCCTCCCTGTGAAGTCGGAATTGCCCTGGAGCACTGTGACCCTTTCTGGCTTAGGAATCGGACTAACAAGATCACCATGAAGGTGGATTCAATTCTGATGTTTTGGTGTATCACTGCCAAGCATTGTACCTTTTCAATTCAGTTCCAAGGAGTCTCTGGTTACCGTTTACCCCATTCCGAATTAGGAACGTGAAACAGGGGGATGTCATTTAGCTGAAGCATGTTCAGTCAGTTTATTTGATCATAGCATGTCTTTTAATCCCACTTCCCCATTGTTTCTTCATTTCATTCATTACTTAAGTATCTATTGATCTCCTTTTTAAACATTGCAATTGATTCTGCCATTGCTGAAGTCCCAGAGCTGTGCATGCAGCATTTTCACAACCCACTGGGTCAAGCAGTATTTTCTGATTCCCCCTATGACACTTAGCTATAGATAAAGATTATGTTGTCTGTTTCTCCTCTGTTCAAGAGATAAGAGTTGTATGGTTCCACAGATGCCAGCTATCCTCCACTACCTTCCCCAAATGGTCATTCAATACGTCTGAACCCAGCCAGATCTGTGAGTGTTGGTAAACTATTCAGCTGTAGGAAGCATTGCAATTGAGCCTAATCCAAGTTTGTGAGTAGGGGGTGTCCCAATGACACCCCCTACTCACAAACTTGAGCAGTCTCTACGCAGAGCAGGAGGGTTGACTGAGTGTTCCTTACCCTTATCTAAAACTTACCGAGGTCAATTGTAGTGCATACTGTGAGTGCTCTAGCTGAGATCAGTTAATTCAGTGCTGTTTGGGGATTGATCCCAAAAGATTCCCTGTCAATATGGCTCTGTTCCACGTCTCCCTTCAGTGGGCTGCGGCCTGCTCCATGTCCCCCGCCCTACCTACCATTGGCAGACAGTCTTTCAGCCTCTCTGCCCCCACACTCTGAAACTCCATCCCGCAGTCCCTTCGCCTCGCTCCCCCTCTCCCCTCCTTCAAAGCTGGTCTTGAGACCCTCCTTTTCGATCGTGCCTTCTTCTGCCCTCCCAACTCTCTCCCTCCCCTCCTAACTCTCTCCTGCCCCTCCCTCCTACCCTGCCTCTCTCCCTTGCTCAGGTCCCGACCTGGCTGTTCAGCGCCTTGGAACGTCCTCCCGACGTGAAAGGCGCTCTATAAATGTAATTTTTTTTTTGTTGTTGTTGCTTGCAATTGAGTTACTAAACCCAATTGCAGGTTGATCTAAGTGCTGGTTCATTAGGCAAAGAATGAAAGGAAAGACACACAATAAATGTGCACTTTGACTCAGACTCTGAACCTCATTGTTGTGCATAGGAGCAGCTGCTAATAAAGTTAGAAGTCAACATACTGAAAAACTGAACAGAAATATGGGGTCATTAATACGGACACTTATTAAGCTATCTGTTGGTAAAAGGGACAGTGAGTTGATCAAAGCATAGGGCAAAAACAACAACTGTTTATATCAGCTCCGCAGTCCTATTGCATTATACTGCCTACTGGAAACTGCACTCCAGCCATTCAGAGGCAGATGATGTGTGGAAAACTAAGCAGCATTTTACAATGTTAAACTGTGCTAAAGATTTACACCTGACATCAGCCAATTGGAACATCTAGACTACAGCACACTCCATTTACTAATCCGAGTAAACAATACATCCACATTATACTGAATTGAATGATAATCATTAACTCAAAGGTGTGCATTCATCTGGGTTTGGGTGTCTAGCCTCCGTTTTGACAGTTGGTTGTGCCCTGTGCCAAAATAGTCTTCACTGTAGTAAAACCACACAAAACACACCTGCTGCTTTGCCCCACAAATACAGTCACTCCCTTTCACAGTAAATCCTGTTGAGCACTTTGGGATGTCCTCCTGGCATGAATGGCATCACACCAAATGCAATGCTTATTATAATTATTATGATTATATTCTCATTGCGGAATCCTGTAGCTCAGTGGTTGGAGCGCTCACCTTGTAACTATCCACACCTTCAAGAGCTGGGTTCGATTTCTGCCTAGAGCGAAACCTTGGGCAAGTTTCTTTACTCCGAATGTTGGATAATAATCACTCAAGAAAATAAACACTGATAAAATGGTCACTTCAATGCATGACTATGTCTGGGAGACTGCTGTGTGCAATTGGTGAAAGAGGGTGACCAAAGGCATGGTAGAAGAGTATGGTCTTCAGATGGGTCTATGAGGAGGCAAGGGAGTTGGCGAGGTGGAAGGACTGTTGGATTGTGTTCCATAGGGTGGGGACAGAGTGACAGAAGGCCTGCCTGCCAATGGAGGGGCGGATAAGGATGAGGGATGTGAAGCAGGCTGGAGGCCACTGAGTGGAGGCAGCAGGCAGGTTAGTAGTGGGTTAGAAGGTCGCAGAGCTAGAAGGGAGCAAGGTCATGGAGTGCTTTGAAAGTGAGGACCAGGATTTTGAACTGTATCCTCTATGTATGTGATGGGAAGCCAGTGGAATCGAGCGAGTGCAGGGGTGATAAGATCAGGGAAATACATCCCTTTGTATTACAGCAGCCTTGTTGCTCTCCTCACCACAGATTGGGTAAAGATTCTGTCAGGTTTAATCTATCTTATGCATTTTGAGGGAATATTCCTGCAAGGAAAATCCGCGGATAGAAAGTCTTGCATTTTTAATAGTAATGTATCATAATGTAACAGCTGAAAGCACTTTGTACGTAAATATTGTCAAGTTGGAGTGTTTTTATAAGGTAAACACAGAAGCCATTTGAACCAGTAAAATCCCTCAAACAACTAAGAGCAGAATGAGCAATAAATGTAGCTTATGCATTTCCGAGTAATATTCTGTGCCAGAGTTTATAACCAATGGCTGCCAAGTCCTGCCTCAAAACTCTCCTCTTCGATGGTCCCATTGGCAACTCCTAATTCCCCCCTTCCTCCCCACCCCGTTCCTAGCTCGGGTCCGACACAGTCACTGTCCAGTGCCTTGGGATGTCCTCCTGACGTGAAAGGCACTATACAAGTGTAATTTTGTTGTTGTCGTCCTCAAAATAGGAACCTGCAGGACCAAAGCTTACACAAGCTTATAAGAGAATTCAATCCTTTCTCCATGGATGCTGCCTGACCTGCTGAGTTTCTTCAGCAACTTTTGTTTTTGTTTCAGATTCCCAGCATCTGTAGTATCTTGTGTTTTGTTTATGTTTGAATCACTGCCACCTCTCTTCTAGGAATGCCTACCTTGAAGAAGTTCTGCTCTTTTGACTTTCGTTCCTCCCTTCTACCCTGCTCCCCCTCTCTACTAACTGCTTCCCTCCTTGATTTGATTGTGTGTTCACCAAAATCCGTTTCCACAGCTACATCCTTTTCCTCAGCAACTGCCTTAGATTGCAATTGATCCCATATAGCTTTCGCCTTAAATTCCACCCCTCCAGCTTTCAATCCACCCAGGATCACAGATACCTCCGCAAAACTCAACGCTCCTTCGATCACTGCTCTCGTCGCCTCATCAGATCTACTCTCTCCAGTATGCGACGTCATATGCATACACTCGACCTCTCCCTTCAGCAACACCGATCCAGTTTATCTCAAGACTGCCCTCGTCCTCAACTCTACTTCGTCCATCGCCTCATTCACCACCTCAACAAAAAACTGTTCCTCTTCCTTTCTGATGGCAAGGACCACAAACTCCAGTGACTGTTGGATGCCAATCCACCTTCTGCACCCTCCGTTTCTCTGCCTTCATCTGACCCTACATCTCCCCCCAATCCCACCCCCTGCCGTATCTTCAACATTCCCTCTGACCTCCCACTTTCTGATCCGGAACTATCCATTCTCAGTAAGGGTCTCAGCTTCCTTCCCTTACGCCCACACCTCAATGAATTCTGATCCCTACATGATGCCGAGCTCTTCTTCCGTCGCCTCCGCCTCCGTGCTCATTTCTTTGGACAGGATGCCTCCCCCCGCACATCGGACCCCTTCTCCCACCTACAAAAGTCCCACTCCACTTGGACCCCACACCCTAGTTCCCTACCCTCCCTCGACTTATTCATTGAGAACTGCCGACGCGACATCAGCCGTATCCAATTCTCCACACCCTTCTCCCACTCAAACCTCTCTCCCTCTGAACATGCTGCACTCCACTCCCTCAGGATCAACCCTGATTTCATCATCAAACCAGCTGACAAGGATGGTGCTGTCGTTGTCTGGCGAAAGGACCTCTACCTGGCAGAGGCCAAACACCAGCTTTCTGACAACTCTGCCTACCTTCCACTCAACCATGACCCCACAGCTGAACACCAAGCCACCATCACTGAGGTAGTCAATAACCTCATCGCCGCTAGTGACCTTCCTCCTACTACCTCCAACCTCATAGCCACCCAACCCTGCACAACCCGCCTATAGTTTCTCCCCAAGATACACAAACAGGACTGTCCTGGCAGACTTATTGTCTCAGCCTGCTCCTGTCCCACTGAATTAATTTCATATATCTAGACTCCATTTTTGCTCACCTCGTCCAATCCCTACCCACCTATATCCGTGACTCATCGGACGCACTCATCAGACGCCCTCCGACACTTTGTCAATTTCTGGTTCCATGGTCCTGAACATCTCCTTTTCACAATGGACGTTCAGTCCCTCTACACCTCCATTTCCCACAAGGACGGCCTGCAGGCCCTCCATTTTCACCTTGATAAACGATAAGATAAGTCTCCATCCACCACCACCCTCCTCCACCTGGCTGAACTTGTTCTGACATTGAACAACTTCGCTTTTAACTCCAACCACTTCCTCCAGATAAAATGCATCACTGTGGGAACCCACATGGGTCCCAGCTATGCCTGCCTGTTTGTTGGCCACTTGGAACACTCCTTGTTCCGGTCCTTCTCAGGCCTGCTCCCCGACCTGTTCCTCAGGTACATTGATGACTGTGTCGGGGCTGCTTCCTGCTCTTACAGTGAGCTAGAGGCATTTGTAAACTTTGCCTCCATCTTCCACCCCTCCATAAAATTTACATGGACCATCTCTGACACTTCCCTTCCCTTCCTCGACTTCACCATCTCTACATCAGGCAACTGCCTGTCCACAGACATCTTTTACAAATCCATTAACTCCCACAGCTACCTTCACTACACCTCATCCCACCCGGCCTCTCTTTATCTCCTTTGTCTTCCATGTCCTGCCTCTCCCCCTTTAACGTCCTTAAGAAACCTCTCCCTCCAAACAAGCCCCAGTTCTGACGAAGGGCTGTAGACCTGAAACATTGATTATTTTTCCTTTCTCTATGGATGCTGCCTGACCTGCTGAGTTTCCCCAGCAACTATTGTTTTGTAAGAGAATTCAATGTTTGATTAGACAGCCATTGATTATAAACTCTGTCACAGAATATCCCTCGAAAATGCATCAGCTATGTTAAGCATGACCAGGCCTAAAAGGGTTAAGTTGAGCTAAAGCTGCGTAAACTTAGATTGTATTCCCTTGCGTTTAGAAAGTTGAGGGTTTGATTGAGGTATTTAAGATCATAATCAGCTACAATGCAATTGGAGCATCGTCGCTGAATGATAGGTCACTTTGCCGCTACTTTAGTAACTAGTTTAGTAATTCCATTACCAAAGAATTTAAGGTCTAAACTATTCCTCTTGTAAGACAATGTCTTTTTATTTATTTGTTTTGTCTCTATTGCTGAATCTAGTTTATCTCCTCTCCCTCTCCAATTCCCTGTGGATTACTCCCAGTCTTAAGGAGTCAGTAAGATGACATGTTGAGAGCTGCCAAGCTCCTGTCAATCCTACATTTGAGCCAGTCTCTTGGATTGTTTGAGATTAGCTGTGCATTGATAACTGTTTGATTTCCTTCTCCCTGTCTATGGGGACATATTTGGCTTCATTGCGGATCATCAGGATTGGGAACGCCCTTCTGTTCCATTGAATGATTTATCACCTCCCTCTCTCCCCTCTCCACACCCCCACCAGACCAAGGCACAATCCAAAATGTCAAACGTTATTATTGCGTTATCAAAACTGAGCAGATTTTTTGCTCGGAAAGCAGAAAAGTCCAAGTCAGTTATAATAACAATAATAATAATAATAAAAAGTCCAAGTCAGTTATCAATTTTCTTTTCTCTTAAAAATGGCAAACTAAAACTAAAATAAACAAAGCAAAACGAGTGTAGGAAGAGTTCATTTCCTGCTCCATGTAAACAGAGAGAAAAGTCTAAGCCGGTTACCAAACATTGCTCATGTAAACAGGCGGCAGATTGTTTTCGTCTCTCATGACTATCTGCTGATAATCGAGTGATAATCCTCTCGGTGCTGGATATATATTAAAAAAAGAAAAGAAGCTGAATCAGGGCTTGCTGTATTTCAGGAGCCTCATTTGGAAAAGGGAAACACTGAATACCACTGCCAAGTCTTGCCATCTGCTACAAACTAGTGCAGGTGTCAGAGGGTCTAAACTTTGCACAAAGTGTAATAAAACAGCACAAAGAACCAATGTGCCCTAATGATGGCTAAACACAGAGAGAGGAGGTCGGAACATTTTATCAAAGTTTACTTAGACTGCCAAGATTTGCATACAGATGGCAGGGTCATGCAATGTATGTGCTGCTCCAGAAGCTGTAGCTAGGCTTT
This sequence comes from Hydrolagus colliei, assembly GCA_035084275.1. Taxonomy (NCBI): domain Eukaryota; kingdom Metazoa; phylum Chordata; class Chondrichthyes; order Chimaeriformes; family Chimaeridae; genus Hydrolagus; species Hydrolagus colliei. The sequence continues at coordinate 23,028,527 of CM068744.1, read as the reverse complement.
TCCTCCAGGACCCTTTATATACACACAGCTTTCACTGAGGCAGTGTGGAAAGGTCTAAGTCTAGAAAGACTGAATGGTCATTGAAGTAGCTGGCTTTGTTCAACAAAAAATCTCAGAAAAAGGTCTTTTCTTTGTGAAATAGACAGGGTACGTTTTAGGAAAGTGGTCGGTAGAGCTAAAGAATGTGGGATAGCAACCAGGAATCAGAAGGAAGGGTCTGTGGCGACATTTATTGATTGTTGTGGTATGCATCCTCATTCCTGAATTGGAAGGACAAACATGGCTTTTTATTGGGTTAACACCTCTACGCTATGTGAAAATAAAGACTTTCTTTCCCAGTGGAGTTGCTGATAATTGGAAAACTGAAGGGACAAAAAAATACACGGTTCTTAATAATTATACAACACTATGAATGGTTTGATTAAACTTAATTTGTCTCCTGTCATTACAGCATCAGATCAAACACAATCTTTTTGAATTGGCAATTGGAATAGAGTTTCCATGTATTTCGATGTAGACACTAAATAGTCGATATTAAAAAAAATCTGAGAAGATCTGGCTGACAGACTGCCTGACTCACTCCAATGAGGTGCTGAGGAATCGTTGCATTGTTGCAGGTGCCGCTTTCTGATGAGATGTTAAGCTAAGGTTTGGTTAACCTGTTCGGGCGAATATTAAAGATCCTCTGGCACTTCTCAAAAAGAAAAGGGAGTTTTCCCCAATCTCCTGGCCAGCAATCTTCCGATTTAAAAAATCGGTTTGTGGGCTATTGCTGTGCACAAATTAACAGCTGGATTCGCCTACATTTAAGTCACTATGCTTTGCAGGACATTGTAAAATGCTTTGAAACATTTTGATGTAAAGAAGGTACTACTACTACTACACTTCAATTTTGATTTATATAGCGCCCTCCATGCCGGACGGCGTCTCAGAGCACGTAAACTACATTTAATGCAAGGACTATTATTATTTTGGTGCAACATACGGCTTGTATTTAAGGAAACAGATAACAAATAGGTCAATGGTGTGATTAATACAATCTTTTCTTGGTTGATTTGAAACTCAAAATTTCACCTAGCCTTAGATTTAATAATTTTCTATGAACGGCTAATATTGCACAGAGTTGTGAAACATTCTTGTGTTTGGTCTTAATTTGGAATTCAATTCTTTAGTAAGAGCCTTGGTAAACTCAGATTTCAGATGAATATTATATTTAATAATTTTCCACAATTCTATCTACAGTACTACCGAAGATTAAGACAATATGATGTTACAGATTAAGACTTGGTAGAATTTGGGGTCTTTGATATTTTATCAATTGTGTTGTAAAATCTGTTGAGAACATCACATTTTATACCCCCAATTTATTGTTGATTGGCTATTGAAGCGCATAGAGACGTCTAGAAGATGTGAAGAGTGCCATATCAAATACAAGGATTATTATTATTATTATTTGTACCAAAAGGGGTAGCATTCTGTTTTTCAATTAACATTCACACAAGCGTAGGTTAGAGACATTGATGATGTTAATAAAAATAATTATCATTATGATTGATGGTGTTGTTCTTATAAATATTTGAGCATTATAATCACCTCTCACCAATGTTGCCATACATAACATTGACAGGAAGTTCATCCCTCAGAAATGAAATGAAATTAAACAAAATGAAGCTACAAATGAAATAGATCGTTTGGACCAAGTAGTCTGTGCCGGTGTTTATACTCCATACAAGCTATATCCCTCCTATTCCCCCTTCCTAAACCACACTATTTATTTTTTCTCATGTATCTTCATGTATATTTCACCTACAAAGCGCATTGTGACATAGATTCATAGATTCATAGAATTTTACTGCACAAAAGGAGGCCATTCGGCCCATCTAGTCTGTGCCGGCTCTTTGAAAAGAGCGATTCAATCCCACTGCCCTGCCCGCTCCCCATAGCCTAATAGACCTGTTGTCCCTAAATAAAGATCTAATTCCCTTTTAAAAGTTGTTATCGAATCAGGCAATGCATTCCAGATTCGAACAACTCGCTGAGTGAAAAAACATTCTCCTCAGCTCCCCTCTACTTTGCCTTGAAACTGTTTTAAATCTGTGACCATGAGTCACAGATTCGCCCACGAGTGGAAATAGTTTTTCTCTATTTGCCCTGTCGAAACCCCTCATGATCTTATAAACCTCTATTAGGTCTCCCCTCAATCTTCTCTGCTCCAGAGAGAATAACCCTAGCTTATCTAGCCTCTCCTCATAGCTGAAGTCCCTCAATCCTGGCACCATCCTAGTAAATCTTCTTTGTACCCTTTCCAATGTCTTCACATCCTTTCTGTAGTGTGGTGACGAGAATTGAACACAGTATTCCAGCTGAGGCCTCACCAAAGTTTTATAGAGGTTAGTCAGCACTTCCTGACTTTTGTGCTCTATACCCCTATTTATAAAGCCTAGTATCTCATATGCCTTCTTAACAGCCTTGTCTACCTATCCTGCCACCTTCAACGAGTCACTAACACAAATCCCCAGGTCTCTCTGTTCCTTCACACCATTTAAAATTGTACTATCTGGCCTATATTGCCTCCCTTCATTTCTTCTCCCAAAATGCATCACCTCACACTTCTCTGTATTAAACTTCATCTGCCATGTGTCTGCCCACTTTACCAATTTGTCTATATCCTCTTGCAGATGGCTACTATCCTCCTCCCTATTTACTATTCTCCCTAACTTAGTGTCATCTGCAAACTTGGAAACTGTACTCCCTACACCCAAGTTCAGATCATTGATGTAGATTAGAAACACCAATGGTCCCAAAACCGATCCCTGTGGCACACCACTGCTCACTTCCCTCCAGTCTGAAAAACAGCCGCTCACTACAACTCTCTGCTTTCTGTCTCGCAGCCAGTTGTGGATCCACGCTGCCACTGTCCCTTTTACGCCATGGGCCTTTAATTTCCTAATACGTCTCTCATGTGGCACTTTGTCAAATGCCTTTTGAAAGTCCATGTAAACTACATCAACTGCGCTACCATTATCCACCCAATTCTATCAGATTTGTAAGGCAAGATTTGCCTTTAACAAATCCATGTTGACTGTCCTTTATTAGCCTATATCTTTCTAAGTGAAGATCTATCTCGAAGATATGAAAAGCACTAAATCAAATACAAGGATAATTATTTATATTATTATGTATGCATCATGTTTCCTCTTACACAATTTATTTTCCCCTGTTTTATTGTAATCCCCGCCTTTGTTTTATACCTTTTATAATGCCTATTTGACCCCAAAACCCTTGTCCTCTGCCCCATTTTCTCCTTTGCCTTCCTTGCCCTGCCTCCCTACCTCTTTGTTGGTCCTTATTGCCTCCCCCTCCCAACATGCCCAAATTCTGATGTAGGGTCGTGGACCTGAAACATTGACTCACTTTCCTTTCTCTATAGATGCTGCCTGACCTGCTGAGTGTTCCCAGCAACTTCTCTTTCTGTTTCAGATTACAGCATCTGCAGTATTTTGCATTTCATTTGTTTCATACATTGTTCCTGTGTGTGTTAGAAGAATCCCACAACACCCTGATACCAAGTTTATTTGTCTAGCAAATTGACAACCAAATCCAGCACTGAGAATGTGTACAATATTCTAGCCTACACCCAGGCCCTAGGAACATAAAAAGATCACTTTGCTGATACCTCTGCCCCAAACCATTGAGACTATTTATAATCCCCCTAATGTGGTTTTAGGTCAGATCAAGTTAACTAGTCCTGACCTGAGATTGAAACAGGAATTCTCCCTGCCTGTTAGTTGCTCACTGAATAAACTTATTGATCCAATGGATGAACCATTATTAGACTGAAACTCCACCTGGGTGTAGCTTTAGAAAATTCATGTAACCATTTACAGCATCCAGAATTTGGCAAATTCTTAAATTCAATCATAATTTTGAAGCCAATTTGCTATAAAATTCAACAGCTTAATTCAACAATTTGCATGCTCTGAAATGCTACACAAATAGAGTGAATCTGTTTTACTCCATAACATAAACAGAGTAAATGCAGGTGGAATTTTAGATTTTTTGTCTTCTATATTCTAAATGTTAATATCCATGCTGTTAACACAAATGAACATGTCTACTGTATAAATTTGGCACCTTGGCAGGAAATTTAAATCTGTATTAATCTGGACGTTAATGTGATTTGGTGCTGCTTTGTAAATGGCCCTCGATTGTCAACGTGACCACACACTGAACAAAATACAGTATGTACACAGCTGGCACTTAAAAACATTCTCAAAAAATGGATTTCAGGAAGAAACATTTGTTCTCTATAAGCAGCTCGGCAGTGTCACTCACCAACTTCAACAGCGTCACCTCAGCTTGTGCACATGTCGGTAAGCCAAACTTCAAAGCAAAAGGATTGCTCTGGGTAATGTCGAAAGGACGTGGTTGCCCTTGGCAACAATCAGCACTATTCAAGGTTGGACTTGTTATCAGATGAATGCCCTAAATTGCAGCTGGGACACACTGGGTTGTGAATGCGGTACTTTTGATTGTTTAGAGGAAAAGCACTGAATAAATGCTCTGCCACTTTGAATACGGTGTGAAAGCAACCACTTGCTTTTGAATATCCCCAAAATCCTGGAAAGTACTTTTGGGACATCTCGATAACAACAATAACAACTTGGATTTACAACTACTTGGATCTATATAGTGCCCTTCATGCCAGACGGTGTCTCAGAGCGCTTCACAATAGTGGAGCCCGAGGTCGAGCCAGGGGGTGGGGGAAGGTGAGCTCCAGTGAACAGAGTGAAGACTGTCTCTGCATGGATATATCCTCACTGTCTCTTTATACTGATATACTATGGACCTACCTGGCTCAGGAAACAGCAGAGACCATCACAGAGAGGTTTGATTCTGACATCCCATTACCTGGCATTTCATCTTGGGGCTAGCTGCGTTCCAAACAGATCCTGCTTAATCCTGTAAATGTCCACATGTCAGCGGACAATACCCATCTCTACCTCTCTGCCTCCACACTCAATTGGAGGACTACTGGTGTCCTGATAGACATCAAGTCCTGGATGAAAGAAAACTTTCTACAGCTGAATGTCAGCAAACTTGAGTCGACTGGCGCGCACCAGAGACTCCGTATCTCAGGCATTGGCAGCATCAGCATCCGCGAATTCACACTCCCCCTAACCAAGCCAGTCAGGAACCTGAGTGTCTTGTTCGAATCTGAACTGTCCTTTATCTACCATGTGCATGCCATTGCCAGCATTGCCTTCCACTATCTCGGCAACATCGCCTGTCTCCATCACTGACTCATCCCACAGGCCGCTGAAACACTGACACATGCATTTGAGTCTCAAGCTTCGACTACAGCAACTCCCTCCTTGTTGGCTTACACAATTCTTCCCTCCACAAGCTGCAGATTATCCAAAACACTGCTTTTGTACTGTCCCGCACCAGGCTCTGTGACAACATCAACCCCACCCTCGCCGGGCTCCATTGCCTCCCCATTCCTCAGAGTAATGAATTAAAGATCTTTGTCCTCACATTGAAGGCCCTTCACAGCATTGTGCCCTTGTATCTCTCTGACCTGCTGACCCCTTATCAACCTGTCCATTGCCTCCATTCAGCAGGCTCCGGCCTGCTCCATATTTCCCACCCGACTCAGCCTACCATCGGTGGCTGGGCTTTCAGTCTCTCTGCCACTATACTTTGGAATTCCATCCCACAATCACTTCATCTTGTTCCTTCCCCAACCTCCTTCAAGACCGGTTTGAAGACCCTCTTCTTCGACCATGCTTCAGTCACCCCACTACCTCTCTGCCCTCCATCATCCCAAACCTGCCCCTACCCCCACCCCCATGCTCAGGTCCTGACCCCAGACTGCGCCTTGGGAAGTCCTCCCAATGTGAAAACACTATTTCAGATGCAAGGATTATTATTATTATTATAAAAACCTCAGTGATTTGGAGAAACTGAACTTTTGAAATCTAAACTTCACAAGGAATGGAATGAATGAATGAATGAATGAATGAATGAATGATGCAGTGGGCCCTGATGCCAATAAGAAGAGAAATGAAATTATTACTAAAAGTAATAACAATAATAATCATTGCATTTGATATTGTGACTTATCACATTTTCGGGACATCTCAAAGCTCTTCAAAGGATTTACTGTAAAGTATTTTGTGTCTGTTTGTCATGTAATCGATTAGTACTTTTGGATGTTAAGCTGAAGGTTGGTGGTTCGAGCTCACCTGGGGATGGCACTGCTTTTCTCAGTACCTTGGGATGTACTCCCGGCATGAAAGGCGCTCTACAAATGTGATTTTGTTGTTATTGTTGTTCTTGTTGTGAATGAAATGTGCCAGCCAGTTGCACACAGCAGTGTCCCACAAACAGCCATACAGTGGAGGCAGAGAGAGCCCTGAGCACAGATATTTAGAATATCGTTGGAGACTTTGACCACGCTGTCTCCGTACTATGGGCAGCACAGAAGCTAGATTGTAGGGGTACAAAGAGGAAATGGCGAGAGAGAAAGGAGCAAAGCTGGGAAGCAATGACTCGTTCTAGGGCCATAGAGAGGAATGGGAGGTTGGACATGATGTGGTAGCTGGAGAGTAGGAATGAGTCCAGTGAAAGTTTTTTCAGGATGGGGGTGATGACAGCTGTTTCTAGAGGGGTGGGAATAGTACTGGTGGATAGGGAGAGGTTGATGATGTCAGTTAGGAGGTGGAGCTAGGAGGTGGAGCTGCAAGATGAGGAGCGAAATGGGAATGGGATCGAGCGAGCAGGTGGTGGATTTCATTTTTCCGATGTGAGCAGATGGTGGATTTCATTTTTCCGATGTGAGCAGAGAGCGCGGGGGGAAGAGAAAGGGTCAAAGGTGTATAATGGGGCGTTGGAGGTGGGTGGATCCTGAGGGAGAGGTAATGGGGAGGTAGTGGTGGACGGGGTAGAGGTGGCTGAGTGGATCCCTTCAATTTTGATTTGAGGAAGTCCAGCATCTTCTCACAGTTGGAGTTGGAGGATAGGATGGGTGAGGCGTGGGATGGTGGATGGAGGAGATGGTTTGTGGGAGAGAAGCAGAGCCTGGGGTTGTCCTTGGCCTCCAAGATGAACTTGGAATAGTAGGAGAACTTGGCAGAGCAGTAGGCCGTAGTGTGATCCCAGCAAATGCCAATGGGCCATAAGCTTGGATTTTGTCTAGGTGCGTTCGGCAGCTCACACCTGCATCTTGAGGGCAAGTCTCAAAACCCTCCTCTTCAACCATGCCTTCAGTCACCCTCCTTCCCTAACTGCCCTCCATCGTTCCCTGACTGTTCAGCACCTTGGGACGTCCTCCCTATATGAAAGGCGCTCTGCAAATGTAATTTTGTACGTGTTGTTGAATGTGCACTCTCTCCCTCGAGGGGCATACTCGGTATACCTAATTCTGATGAGAACCAAGGCTTGGGGATGCCAGAGTGTGTGTTGGGGATACTGCTGGAGTTTAATACTGCCTAGCTTGCCATTGAAAGCGTGGTTTGGCAAGCTTTTCACTACGTGTTAAACTAGAACCATACTTAGGGCTTATGTTTGCAGCTTTAAAAGGAGCTATCAAGGTGGGAACAATCCTGACCGCCGGAAGTCTTGAGAGTCTCTTCCTCAAGTACTGTTGTTGAGTCAAGTTAGCTGGTATGTCATCAGCAGTGGCCAGAAGTACTGCGGATCAGCCTGGCTCAGGAACTGGATTACCAAGACCACCACAGAGATTTGAATCAAGTGCTTTGAAAAATTCTTCCTTCATGAAAAGTATTGAATGAATGTAAATTATATTGTATTGATTGGATTTGGATTCCAATTTTCCTTGGTATAAAGTAAAGTACATTGAAAATGCATGACCACCAGGCCAGTTAATCCATGTCCTCCCACTTTCTGCACCAATGCATTTCATCGATTGCTTCTTTCAGTGTCAGAATATGTATGCTCCTCAGTTTGAAGCACAGGAGTCTATTGGTGCTAATTGTGTAAACCATGTGGAAGATGAGGAGAGAAGTGGGGATAGGATCGAGCGATTCTTTGCTACTTGCATTGTTCGCCTAATTAAGAGCACCTATAACTCCCTTGGTACACATGATTTACATAATGGTCCACAGAATAAGAAAGCATTTACATTTTTATCATGGTTTATGACATAAAAATGGCTCAAAACAGGTAATTACTGACTAGTGCAGTATGTGTTTTTTTCATGGGGAAACATGGCAATTCATGACTAATTAAGCTAGAGCAGATATGGCCAACTTGCAGCATGAGGACCACATTATACATGTGTAACTAGTTACATGGGCTGCTTGCGCCCCATCGGCCACAAGTTAATTGTCCCTAATCTAGAGGATTGTTGCCCAAGTTACCAGGAGAATTTATAGGTTACGGAGTCCCCGATCTCGGGTCTCAGTAAGTTGTGTGAAGTTTCTTTTGAGATATTCTCCTGATGTGAAAGAGTCTATGAATGTGAATGATTGTTGTTTAAATGTTGTTTACAAACCTTTTACCTTTCAGTGTGCATTGAAATCGAATGAGAAGTAGAGTGAATCTACCCCCGGATTTTCATAAGCATACTTCATCATGGAGTGGAGTCCTGTAGCTCAGTGGTGAGAGCACTCGCCTGGGTTTGATTCCAGGCAGGGGGTATAAAACCAAGAACCACCAAAGTACTGTACTTCACAAGACAAAGTACTTCAGCAATGCACAGTATGACAAGCATCTACTATCTACTAATTAATGTAAGATAAATTACGCTTGGGCTGTATTGAGTGGCCAGAAACAGGGAATATGAATTCAATACACTGATTGCCCCAAATTCTACTGTGATCCTACAGATTTGGATAAATCAGAGGATCATTGGATTTGTTCGGTTTAGCCTGGCAAACATGTGCAATTGGATAAGTTCATTAACCTCCCTTGCGCCACTTAGGTAATTGTAAAACAACACAACAAAAGTTTACATTTTTAATTCAAACCCAACTCTCATAGGTGAGAGAGATATTTTTCATTCAGAGGTGAAAACCCCAAACATCACCAATATGAGACAGCATCTTCGTAAGAGCACAGGCACGTTACAAGATCAGAAAAAAAGATGTTTATAGTTCATTGGACTGGTTCTGCTTGCTAAAATACCGATGATCAGTGTCTCTCATATTCCCCAAAACACATCACAATTCTGCATCTATCTAATTCTTTCTTGAAATTGTCTCTACAACAACAATAACAACATTATTTATTAATTTTAATAATAAAATTATTAAATTTTAACGCCTTTCACGTCAGGAAGAAGTCTCAAGGCACTGGACTGTCATTGTTGGGGTCAAGTCCGGAAGGGTGGAGAGAAAGGGGGGTTTTAGGGTGACCGATGGGACCATCAAAGAGGAGGGCCTTGAGGGCAGGACTTGAAGGAGGCCAGAGAGGGGGCGAGGTGGAGGAACTGTGGGATGGTCTCTAGTGCCTCCCCAGCTAGGTTGCCCTGACCCTGGTGCACGATGGATGGTGTCATGTATAGTGTCCACCCTGACCAGTCATCTGATGTGTTAAACATCTCCACTTGTAAGATTAGCCTTGAGTGACAAGATTTTTCTAAATCGGCCTCGCTTATTGAAACACATGGTTAGCCAGGCCTATGGCACATCCTGAATAAACACTTTGCATCAAATATAATTCTATGAAGCACAATGAATGGAATATAAATGAACCGAGTATTCCTAAGAAATATGTAGAAAATGTAGTAAAACAGTTAAAAGGGATTGATGATAATGCTGATTTTGCGGTCACTAAATAATCAACAGCAGTAAGCATGAAATCTGTTTGATCTCAGTGAGCCCTGGAGGTCAGAGCACCCTGACCCACTCAGTTTGTTAGTCTTTTGCTATTGTTTCAATGCACTCCCACATTAACTTAAAACTAAGCATCAGTGCCCCCGTCTACCTCACAAATCCAGCTAATCTGCACAGAGGTGAAGGACTATTGTTGCAGGAAAAGGCAGGTCAAATATCGACAGTTCAGTAAACTGCCTATTTCCTCACAGAGAATTTCAAGCTAGGAACTAACATTTGAACATGTGCCACGGTTGTATTTGACTTTGCCTGGATATTGGATCACAGAATGAATGGTTCTATCCTGCTTCAATATCATGTTTGTCATTACAGTGTATCCCATCATCAAGCACAATTTCCATTACAAAATAAGATTATTGATTACCCATGTTTGTTTTCTTGTTAGACTAGTACTGGGACTACTGGTAAATTCAAAGATGCAAACAATTCAATGTCCTATATAATGAGGAAACGGTCAGATGAAGGATTATACTAGTTTTAGATCACAGGAAGATTGGGTCACGCTTCAGAAAAGTACCAATACTTTTGTCTATGAAGTGTAGTTATTACGCTTTAGACTGTATATTGTGGAGTCCTATAGAGTACTGGTTAGAGCACGTGCCTCGCAAGCAAGAGGACACAAGTTTGATTCCTGTAAATTGCTTTGAGATGACCCAATGATGTGATCAAATGCTGTATCTAGATTAGGATTATGCTTGGATTATTACAGTATCCTGAGGAGCCACTTGTGAGATTCTCCAGATGTGAAGGATGCTGTATCAAATGCAAGAAACATCATTAAATGCAAGAGACTGAGGCGCTCCTGATTGGCTCGTGTCAGCGCCTTCATGCATTAGGCACTGGCAGCATCAACCTCCATGGTTGCACATTCAATCTCACCAAGCATGTCAGTTGAGCCTTGAGATGTCAAACGCATGGGTTTCAGCGACCTATTGGGTGAGGCAGTGGCAGAGGCAGGAGATATTGCGGAGGTGGTGGAAGGTAGTGCTGGCCATGGCATGGTTATGGGGGAGAAAGGACAGTTCAGGGTCAAACAATAGACCCAGTTTCCTGACTGCTTAGGTGGGGTTTGTAACCATGAATGTTCATTCTGCCAGTCCCCGAGGCGTGGAAGTGCTGGCCAACCAGGATGGCCTCGGTTTTACTGAGCCTCAGGATTTTGCTGACATTCAGGTAATTTGGGGACTGATATTCAGAAGTCCTTCTTTCTGCAGAGGATGAATAGCAGCTGACAGGAATGATGGTTGATGCCAGAACACCAGCATATTCAAGTAACAGTAATCCGAAGATGGTAGGAATTATATTTTGGGAACATGAGAATAAACGGCTCAAAGATTCTTCTTTATCTTAAACTCTTTTGTAATCTTTTGTAGTGTCTTACAGTGATATGTAAGCTAGCAGTATTGCAGTAGCATTCAGGCTCAACTCCGATTCTGCTGAATTCTTGACCTCAGACATATTCTTTGGGAGGCATATCTTGTGTAGATGGAAGACATCATCAACAACAACAAAATTACATTTATAGAGCGCCTTTCATGTTGGGAGCACGTCCCAAAGCGCTGAACAGTCAGGTCGGGACCCGAGCAAGGGGGAAACGGTCGGGGTAGGGGGAAGGGGAAGGAGAGTAGGAGGAAGAGTTAGGAGAGGAGCAGAAGGCACGGTTGAAGAGGGAGGTCTTGAGACCTGCCTTGAAAGAGGAAAGAGAGGAAGTGAGGTGAAGGGATTGCGGGATGGAGTTCCACAGTGTGTGAGCAGAGAGGCTGAAAACCTGGCCACCGATGGTGCGGCGGTTAGGGTGATGAACACACAGCAGGCCAGAGCCTGCTGAGCGGAGGGTACGGGCGGGTTGATAGGGAGACAGCAGATCGGAGAGTTAGGGCGGGGGCAAGGCCGTGAATGGCCTTGAAATTGAGGACAAGGATCTTGAATTCAATCCTCTGGGGGATGGGGAGTCAGTGGAGATAAGCGAGGGTGATAGTGATGTGGTCGTGGAGCCTGGTGCGGGAGAGTACACGAGCTGCAGGGTTCTGAATGATCTGCAGCCTGTGAAGGGAGGAGCTGGGAAGGCCGAAGAGGAGGGAGTTCCCATAGTCGAGCCTGGAAGTGAGAAAGGCGTGGATGAGAGTTTCAGTGGCGTGGGGGGTGAGGTAATGGCAGAGTCTGGCAATATTGTGGAGGTGATGGAAGGCTGTATCAGTCATGGGATGGATATAAGGGAGGAAGGACAATTCGGGGTCGAACAAGACACCCGTCTGACCAAAAAACAAGTGGAGAGGTCAGGCACCCTCGCACAAACTGTAATTAGAAACTGGAAAACACTGAGCATTTGCTTTGTTTCCCAGGCCTGGGCCCAGGTTTTCCAGGTTTCTTTATCTTGCAGCTTGGAGAAGGTCTGGTAAGATTTGTACAGGGGGAATTTTTTTTCATACTTTAGGCTTGAATAAATTTTTTCAAGAAGCTTAAATGCAATTCGCACCAAACAATCCTTGAACTTGTAGTCATAGAAGCAAAGGAAATATGAGTAGGAGGAAGTCATTCAAACCATCAAGTCTATTGCACCATTTTACTAGATCATAATAGACCTTTTCAACCAAATGCACTGACTTTTCACCCATCTCTTAATACCTTAACTTCCCCAAATCTGTATATATACCTTCATATCAACCTTCATTGATTTGCATTTGCATTTAGAGCTGTAAAAGGGCAGAGCATCCAGAGTAGGCTTTTCCTATAATCATGTTATGTTGTTATGTTGTTCTCCAGTATCTCAATATTCTTTTCAAGATAGAGTTCTCAAAACCGCTCATAAAGGGGTTGTAAATTTCACAGGTTTTGCCCTGCACTATTCCAAATCTGGCTTCACAAGTGATCTACACAATGTTAGATAACATCTTTGTCCATAACCAAACCCTCATGCCCTCAAGAAGCAAACAAATAGTTTATTAGCTTTATTGATGGCAACTTTGTGTTGCGTGGAAACCCTTAGTGATGGATCAATATTTGCACCTCAATCTTTTTCCTTCTCCACCTCTGCTAATGGACATCCCATCAGCATGTACACATTTACTGTTTCTTGTTTCATTAAGCAGTTACCCTCACTGTAGGTCACTTGCCATTTGTTAATCCATCTGCTTAATTGGTCCAGCTCTTCTACAATGTGATTAATACTTTGATCAATTACGCATTATGTGTATTATCTACATAGCTTTGGTCCAAATAGAAAAATGCCTATTAAAACAGAAGGTTGTGGCTTCATGCTCCACATCTGGATTTATCATCAGCTCATCAGATCATAGTTTAGCCTGACTATTGATATCAATTTGGGGGCAAAACAGCATTGCCAGAGGGGCATTGCTGTCCTTGGAAGCAAATGTTAAACTGAAATCCTACCAAACCATCCAGTTGGACATTAAAGATGCCATGGACTTGTTCAACAAGAGAAGGGAGTTTCTCCCATGTCCTGGCCAACAATCCCACAAATAACAACAACAATAAGAAAATTACATTTGTATAGCACCTTTTATATTGGAAAGACATCCCAAGGCAAGGGATACCAATATTATGGACCGGAACTGGGGATACAGATTGAGGAGGGTGGAGGGCAGGGGGGATGGAGTCTCAGAGGATGGAGCAGAATGCTGAAGCTCTGCTTGCTAAAGGTAGTGAGGGCAAGGTGGAAGACATGAAGCAGGCCTGATCAGCAACATGGAGGGAGAGGGCAGGTTAGTAGGGGGTTAGGAGTTCGCAGAGGTAAGGGAGAGCAAGACCATGGAGGGCTTTGAAGATGAAGATCAGGGTCTTGAACTATGTGGCGATACGGACAAGGAGCCTAGTGTGGGAGAGGACATGGGCTGCAAAGTTCTGAATAATCTGCAGCCTGTGGAGGTAGTAGTTGGGAAGGCTGCCAAGCATGGTGTTTGTGTAGTCAAGCCTGAATGCATGTATGAGAGTTTCAGCAGCCGGTGGTGTGAGATGGTGGCAGAGCTGGGCAATTTGCAGAGGTGGGAGAAGGCAGAGCAGGTCATGGCATGGATATGGGGTAGAAAGGATAGTTGAGGTTTGAAAAAGACGGCAAGGTTCCAGTCTGACTTAGTGAGAAGGAGTGTGAAACCATGGATGGTGATGGTGTTAGCATCTGAGGTGTGGAGGCACTGACGGGAGCCAATCAGGGGGGCCTCAGTCTTTTTGACATTCAACTGAAGAAAGTTAGCTCTCATCCATGACTTGATGTCTGACAGACATTCTGTCAAGACAACAGGGGACCTGGAGTCAAGGGCGGAGGTAAAGAGATACAGTTGAATGTCATCTGCATACATGTGAAAGTTGAATAAAATTGTTCATTTACTTTGTGGTTATCGTGGGGGTACTTTTGTGTGCAAATTTACTGCCGTATGAGTCTAAAGAACACACAGTCACGCTGCTTCTGTAAATCCCTCAGAAGCATTTCAAGATGTTTTCTCAATGTGATAAGTCCCTATGTCAAATTCAAGGATATTATTACACTGCACAATAGAACATTTATGCCTGATAAACTAGACAATTTATTGTTTGGAAAATGTTCAGGTTCCCAGACAAAGGCTTTCACAGTTTTTAATCCATAGGCGAAACAAATTTGTTTATCACTAAAAGATGGCTGGTTTGCACTTGTTGTTTCAAAATGTTATTTTTTTAATCTCAAACTGATAGATGGCGGAGGAGCAAACAGCCAACAGAGAATAAGGGTTTCAAACAATTAAATAGAAAATGTTCTAAAATTGTTGTTTTCTGTAAAAAACAAGTTTAATGCGTTACCACTGTACTCTGTGATTCTTATATTTTATGCATTATAAATGTAGTTTTGTTTGCTTATTTATATAATTGGATATAATCATTTATATAATAAATAATTTATATATTTATTATTATATTATAATTCTCCCTCCACTCCCCATCTCCGCTTGAGTGCCCAATCATTAAAAGAGATGTTTGCATGGTTATGTAGAGAAAGCTAGAGAGTGGGATTGAATTGCTCTTTTCAAAGAGCTAGCACAGACTCAATGGGCCGAATGGCCTCCTTTTGTGCCATAAAATTCTGTGATTCTGTGATTAGAAGGTGCTCTATAGATGTTAATTTTTGTTGTCATATGTACATATTGGCTCAAAGACAAGAAACTTATTCAATCAGAGTAACATTCTCATGTGTTAATTTGCTTCTTATAGCAAATTTATTTGCTCTCATGATCTTTTCTGCCCACAAAGTCTGTCACAATAATAATAATTGCATTTGATATAGTGATATATCATGTTGGTGAGACATCAACAAGCGCTTCATAGAATATACTGCATTGTAAAGTGAATTGACCGTATAGTTTGTGAGTGAATATTCATTGGTGTCATAGGTAAACGTTTGTCAACATGTAAGTCATCATGTAAGTGTTTCAGTGGCTTCATTCACACATGAAACCTTTGAGATCCAGGCCATCTTGGAGACTGATTCATATTCATTTCTAAGTTTTACAGTCTTGTTTCAGGCCCAGGTCACTCAGAGGATTAATAACACCTCTGGGATTTGTGCTCAAAGCCATCCCAAACTGATACAATCAATATAGATAATAATCCTTGCTTTTGATATAGTGTCTTATTACACTGTGAAGACATCTCAAAGTACTTTACAGGATCGGGTGTAAAGTAATTGGACTGTATATTTTGTGGATGACATGTGGCATCTAATTGCACACAGCAATATTCCACAAACAGCCATGGAGTGAGTGACCAATTATATCTGGCACGCACCAGGCTGTGCGATACCATCATCAACACCCTTGCCCAGCTCCACTGCCTCCCCATCCCTCAGAGGATAGAATTCAAGATCCTAGTCATCACTTTCAAGGCCATCACGGCCTTGCCACTCCAACATCTCTGAGCTGCTGACCCCTATCAACCTAGCCGCTCCCTCTGTTCAGCAGGCCTGCTCCAGCCTGCTTCACTTTCCCCAGCTGACCGGCCATACCATTGGCAGCTGGGCTTTTAGCCTCTCTGCCCCACTATTTGGAAGTCCATCCCACAATCTCTTTGCCTTGCCCTCCCTCCCGTGTCTCTTTCAAGGCCTGACGCAAGACCCTCCTTTTTGACTGCGCCTTTAGACACCCGCACCCCGACCTCTGTGCCCTCCCTCATTCCAACCCTGCCCAGCTAGAGTCCTGACCCCTGACTGATCAGCACCTTGGGATATCCTCCCAATGTGAAAGGTGCTCTACAAATGGAATTTTGCATATGTTGTTGTTTCATATGTGTGAAATCTACATTTTTCTTGTGTCTCCGCCCCTAGAGGGACACTCTAATGACCTAATTTCAGAAAATATTAGATGCAGGTTGGTGAGAGCCAAGGCTAGAATGTTTCAAGTATTCTAAATGGTATTATCTGTTCCAAAAACCCATCTATGACATATATTGAGGTTATTCATGTCATCGTTCATTAAATTCATTAAATTGCTTTCTAAAACTATATTTAAAATTGATATTAATAATATTATCAATAAAGCATTTGATGTGGTGGCCTTTTACATCAGGAGCGAGTTACGAAGTATAGTATAATGACTGTGCATTTGTAGGAAAATACAGCAGCCAATTTGCACACAGTGATGTCCCACATATAGCCATGAAGTGAATGCCAAATTTAATCTGGGGAATTGTTGGCTAGGACACCAGGAGAAATTCCTTTCTCTTTTCAAAATACTCCATGGAATCTTTAACATCCACCTGAACAAGCAGACACAACGTTGGCTTAACGTCTCATTTGAAGGCAGCAATGCAGGGCTCCCCCAGCACTGTGTACCAGGGTGGCATAGACTGTGAGTTCAATGTCCTGATGTGGGGCTTGAACCACGATTTTCTGACTCAGATGGGGAGTGCTACCAACAGCCAAAGGGGCACTGTTTCCCTCTCCCCAAAAGTAAACACATCAGAAAAGATCGTTGAAGTAGACAATGTGGCTATGGAAACAGAATTTCTGTTCATGACTGTTCTGGAGAAACATTTGGAATTGAAGGATGACAATGTATCTTCAAGGCACTTCACTGAGGCAATGTGAAACAAGTTGACTCTGCATCTAACCTTTCATAGGTGTGGCTTGGAAGTTAACAAGCTGGAATTTATTTCCCAAAGTGTGGAACGGTGGTTCATTTCTAATCTTCATATCCCCGCCACCACAAAAAGAATGAGCTTACAAAACGTATATGGTGTTCCAGGGGACATGGCACGTGGATCTCTGTATACAAGTGTCTAAATCTCTAAACAGAAAAGAGCTATTGAAGATTACCCACTGTGTTGGGCTGTGGGATGTCCAGCCAACTTGTGCACAGAAAAACTGTGCAGTAAAGCAGCAGTAAGTGTTACAAATTGCATAGCTTTAGAAAGCTTTATTAGGGCTGAAACACTAAATAAGTTGAAAGAGTTTTTTTTCCCCTCAGTGTGTTCCTCAGCCACTCCAGTAATACTAGAACAGTATTACTGTACTGTATTTATTCGATGCTAGGAATCTGAAAAGCATCTCACAAATGCAAATAAACAGACGGAGAACAGACGGGAGAGAAACATGAACCAGAATGTAATGTGTGGTTTGGATAGTCTTATAAAGACATTATTAATCTGGAGTGGATTTGAATTCTGTCAGCTGTTCCCGATAAATCCCAGGTGCTGTAGGCACAATCCAAAACGGTTTCTACAATGTAATAAAAGATTGCTGCCTTCAGCCAAGTGCTGCTAGTTTCAAAGAGCTGAATGTGTTCTGCTGTTCACTGAACTGCATCTCGAACGTTATGAATGTGTCTGCTTTCTTGTCAGCTACAACTGGCAAATCAATGCCTGTTTTTCAAATTGAAATTTAGCACGGAATCTAATTGCCTCTGCGCGGGTTCAGTTTCCTTTCAAATGAATCACCTACTTGGTCAGGTACAGGAAAATCTTACTCTCATTGGAGCTTTTACCCTCTAGTGAGGTTCAAATTAATACAAATGGAAATACTGACAGTATATCTGTCACATGGATTTCGTTTTATAACTTTAAGGTTGTTAGTTTTGTTTGGTGTGTGCCTTTCATTCTTGTGCCTTTTGCCTTGTGTGTGCCTTTTATTCTTCTAACTGCATTGAACCAGTAATATTAACCCCTTAAAGACTGACTCGCGAAGACTTTCAGACTTTCAACGCCTTGGTATGTGTTCCCAAATTGAAAAGTGCTATACAAACATATTATGTTGCAGTTGCCATCAGTTCATGTTATTATTATCAATAGAAGTGGTATCAGTAATATGAGTATGACTATCACTTGAAAGATTCAGATGCAAGGACATGGGGAAAGAGCAGATGTGAGGCTGAAAGCATTGTTCATGAAGGAGTCAATACAGACATGATGGGGCGAATGGCCTTCTTCTGTGCCATAAGTTCAGATGTGTTAGAATTTCCAGTTCTATGAAAGTTTATGGTAATATTTGCATCCAATTCAACTAATACTAATAACAAATCTATTTTTATGCAGCGCTTTCGCTTTGGGAGGACATTCAAAGACATAAGACAGTCCAGAGTTGGGGTGGAACCAAAGGGTATAGTTTTTAGTTTTTTCAGGATAATTCAGCAATACATTTACCTGATCTTTGCCGAGTTTCAACTATTCCTTACATTTGAAAAAGCACCATATTGCATTATCAAAACAACAACAGTAAAATTACATTTGTAAAGCAACTTTCACATTGGGAGGATGTCTCAAGGTGCTGGATAGTCAGTGTTTGGTAGTCAGTGTCAAGATTGGGAGGGTAGACGGCAGGGGGAAAGGGGGGTGATTGAACGCTTGGACAAAGAGGAGGGGCTTCAGATAGGTCTTGAAGGAAGAAAGGAATGGGCAGGTTGATAGGCGGTTAGAAGGTCACAGAGGTAGATGCGAAAGGGGTGAAATAGTCATGGAGTCTGGTGCGGGAGAGGACATGGGCTGCAGAGTTCTAGATTACCTATAGCCTATGGAGCGAGGAGTTGGGGACGCCGATAAGCATATTCAAGCCTGGATTTTACTATTCAGTGTTCTGACTGTACTTGTAGGTGAACAAGGCAGCCAATTTGTACACACTAATGTCCCAGAAACAACTATGAAGTGAATGACCTATTTTATTGGGGAATTTTTTTCATCAAGATATTGAGAAAAATTTCATTTTCTTTCCAAATAATGCCATGGAATCTTTAACGTCCACCTTCAACAGGCAGATGGGTCCTTGGTTTAAATTTTCAGACAGATAGACCACACCTATAACAATGTAGTACTCCACCAACACTGCAATGGAGTGTTAGCCTAACCCAGAAAGCCAAAGCCTTTAGATGTAGTCATACCAGCTGTTTATAAGTACATTGAAACGTTTACTACTAAATGTTTGATTGGTAAGTCAACATTTGATCTTGTTAAACAAATTCCACTCCAATGGAGAAGCTTCAGGGATTCTTCAGTACAAGATAATTACAGTCAGTAAGTTCTATACAGAGTGTTACATTATGCACAACCTTGTCATCATGAAGACAACATTGTATACATCAAAGAGAAATGCCACAATGCCCTCAAAAAACAGTCAATACACCTGAGAATAATTACTGTAAAACATTTTGAGATGTTTCGACATGATAAGGTGCTATAATAAATAATGCACGTGTTTTACTTCTTCCATTAGTGCTGGAATCTGATGTTTGAATGGATTAACTTTCTGTCATGGAAAGTAAGTTTTAGTGGAGCCACAGTGAATGTCGAGTTGTCTACAGAGGTTCATTTAGCTATAGGCAAACTAGGCAGCTGCTAGGGAAACAGATTCCTGGGAGAAGCAATATTTGTTTTGCCTCCATGACTGGCGAAATTAAGACGAGAAAAATGGTAGTTTACAATTAAATTATCCACTGTAAAGTAGTCGACCATTATTAGACCGATCACTAATACCAAAATAACAAACTCCTACTTGAGATAGCTAACTTTTGCTGACTGAAGTAAGCTGGGTGGGGCTGCAGTGTTCAATTTATGTGGGCAGGTCACGTAAATGTTTTAATGAGCTTTAAAACAGCACCAACAACAAAACTACATTTATATAGCACATTTCACAATGAAAGGTGTTTTATAGTAAATTAATCTCTCTTAAATTAAAGCTAGTGAATTTCGATCGGTGAGGTGTGGCACAATGAAGTTTTGCCCAGGGCGGCAGATTGTTTCTTGGTTTTGAACGGCCTCTGGTTGTCTATCAGGTACCTAGATGCAGTTATTTGCACACAACTCTGCTCAAGTGCATTTCAACACACCAGCTTGAAGATGACCCTTGTTAATCAATGGAACAGAGGGAGGTGAATTCTTTGTCGCCTACGCTATATTTGACCAGGCAAGTGTTTTGTGTGGGAACCAGTAGCGAGAAATTAAAAAAGTATTTTCCTTCAGTTAACTATTGTACAGAGGCAAACCACCTGGGAACATCCCACCTGAGTCTAAATTTATCCAATTGATGAAGTGTTTCAGAGCAGTCAGAATTTGGCAAATTATTAGATTTAATCTCAATTCTGAAGCTGATTTTTGTGTAGTTCTAAAAACAAACAGCTTCAAAATTGAGGCTTAATTTTAGAATTTGCCAAATTCTGGATGCTCTGTACATAGAGTAAATGTGAAATATCTCTCCAAAGATGAGTTTCAGTTTGATAAAGCATTGAAACAACTCAGGAACCCGATTGAGCAGAAGAACACTCTTGTGATTTGTTATTCGCACATCGGCAGTCAGTCCCTCTCATTGTTTAAATGTGGTTCATACCAGGATTTGCATCTGATAGCAGAGTTAACATTGAGATTCTGCTCCCTATCAGTCTCAAAGTGATCCCACCCTTTTATGTCTTTACTGTGCTGTAAGATTATATTCCAGTGTTTTCAAAGCAATATTCCAAAGGCTTTAGCTGTATTTAGAACATAATAAAAATGCCCTAATAATCTTATTATTATTGCTTTTGGTTGGATTAATGAGTTCCTGTTACGTATTGATAGTAACAACCCTTATCAATGATTATCCTGTTTTGATGTTTACTGACAGAAAAAAAACTCCGGTGGGAACAATAAAATGTCTTCATTGGAAGTAAGTAGATAAGCTTCATATGAAGCACTTTGATCACAGAAGTGCATGTATTGTTTATTGTGTTACTTAAATTCCTGGGGCAAGTGCAGAGTCTCTTTATATGAAACAGGCTGTTAGCCTCAGATTGCTTTCAAGTTATATACCACTGATACCAGTGGAATGTAACCAGGTCAGCATCAATACCACCCAGTCAATCTACTATGGCGGCAGGTTAGGAAAAAGCACTTCTGTCTTTTATGACACTGTTTTCTGTTCTGTTACTGCAGTTAAGCTTTCTCCAATTGCTACAGTTCCCACTACTGCTAAATCATTGCTATTAGCGTTCACCGAGTGTCTGCTGTTCGTCTAAGCGGGTTTAATGAATGGCATTTTAAATCTAAACAGACCAATACTATTGCTGGGAGTTTTATGTGAAAACTTGGCATATCCGTACGGAGATTCAGGGCGGCATGTAGACACACAGACCACACACACAACCCACGCATATTTGTGTCACTTATGGTATGAGATTCTTCATATGGAATAATAAGAGATCTTAATAGCAATGTTAACCCTAACCCTAAAACTAATCCCACGACCGAAAATAGCACTAGCTGTGTTATTCTTGTTGCCCTAATTTTAACCCTACTCCAAAAGCTAACTGCAAAAAAAATCCAAACCTAATTTAAGTCTTTGTAATGGTTGATTGAATAAGGTCTGATAGGCAAACACAAAGAGTGTGATAAATAGAGATTGCACAATGGGAAACAGTAGGATACACAGTTTGTTCTGCTTGTGAATGAGACCTTATAACCCAAATCTTACTCACACGCAGCATAACATTAGTGAACCACTGTTGTGCGGTATCTTGCTGATGCACAGGTAAAGATTTAGGCTTAGCGAGAATCTGTATCTAAATTAACTCTATTTATGCAGTTTTCCACCACCTTGGACATCCTCCTGACGTGAAAGGCATTATAAAAATATAATTCTGACGAAGGGTTGTAGACCCGAAATGTTGACTCTTTTTCCTTTCTCCATGGATGCTGCCTGACCTGCTGAGTTTCCCCAGCAACTTTTGTTTTTGTTTCAGATTCCCAGCATCTGTAGTATTTTGTGTTTTGTTTAATAAAAATATAATTTGTTGTTGTATTTTAGAGAACCCAGAATGATTTAATCCAGTCTTTGAACCTTTTTTTGTAGTTCTTAAAAGAAAATCATATGAGAAAAATTGGCAGAAATGTAAAACCAAAGGAAGTGAATGAGGATATCAGATATTGAGAGAAATGAAAATGATATTCCGTGTTAATACCAACAAATAGGGCTTAGTAACAATGCAACATATCGCAGTGAAGAAGCCCCCTTTTAAATTCTTTCTTTTTTACACATTTTTACTTTTGGTTATTTGGTAACTGCAACTCAGGACTTGCATCTGAATCAACGAATAAATAAAATGTTGGACACTAAAATCATTTTTGTTACCCTCAATGTGTGGGACCAACCTCAGGAAGGAAAATTGATCCTTATTATAATTGTAAGGCTCAGATTGCTAATTTGTAAATCCAGTGAAGTGCTTTGATATGCCCTCCTGAGATGAAAGGTAGGGTGCTAGGAATTGAATGAATTTGATCACAAGGGTGAGGATCTTGAATTTCATCCATTCAGTGATAATAATACTAACAATAATAATCCTTGCATGTGATATAGCGCCTTATCACATCATTGAGAAGTCTCAAAGTGCTTCACTGAATATACTGTAAATTGAATTGACTGTATATTTTGTGGGTGTATTGTGGCAGCCAATAGCGCATAGAGGTTTCCATAAACAAGTCTTATATTATTATATTTTTTGAAGGAATTATTATCCCTGGAAAAGTGATCCACCATTCGACTAACTGCCAGGTTTCTACTTACTGCTGGGTATACAGAGACGTGTGTAGCAAGGAAACTTGTCTAGCATTTCGCCCTACAAGGAATCAAACCCAGGTCTCTCATCTTTCAGGTGAGTGCTCTAACCTTTGAGCTACAGTACTCCACAATATTGCTGTGGTTTTAGTAATGAGGAGGCAGTGGAGACTGGCCAAACCTGGTGAGATTGGGGTATGGAATTTGGTCCGGGAAGAATGCATTCCCAAGTTCTTACCAAATGCAAGAATTACACTATTAATAATGAGAGTTGTGAAATCTAAAATTAGGGTCAAAATCAGTCTAAGTGACAACTCAGATCCTAACCCTGATTCTGTGAAGAACAAATGCCTTGGCAAATCCAGCAGTTATTTCAGAATCTAACAGTTCCCTTTCAAAACTTGTTATCTAAATAACACCCAAGGGATTATTGGATCTTGTAATATTTCCTGAGTGGGGTGTGGTTGATTTCTGTCAAAATTACCTCTGGGTTAGTAGTACAGTACCTAGATATAAAGTCTGCTCTTGTATTGGAAATCTGTCTTTTTGTGCTGGTATCGAAGGCCGGTAATCCATAACATTCCTGTTATGGATCATGACTAGAATCCTAGAAACTTTACAGAAGGAGATCGTTTGACACATTGTCTCACAAAAATACAGTCAATTCACTTTACAATATATTCTGTGAAGCACTTTGAGATGTCTAGAAGACGTGAAAGCGCTATATCAAATGCAAGGATTATTATTTTTATTGTTATTGTGTCTGTCCTTGTACTAGCTTCTCTGATGGAGCTATGTGCTCTAATCCTATTCCCCGCTCTTTCCCTGAATCCTTTAACAATATTTTATCCTTTTAGCAACAGCAATACTGTTATGAACTTATCTTCAACTTCATCTGTATGTGGTAGATTTTCATGGAAAAATATTCCACATTATAACAATTCATATCACAATTTAATGAATCCTTATTAATGAATGCACAATGGAAATAGTCTTCTTTATTTACCATTCATAATGTTGAACACCTCTATCAACGTATTTTGCCCAATAGGTTCTATGTTTAATAAAAAGTGCTGCTTCTAATGCTGTTTTCAGTTTAGCTAAATATATTTACCAAAAACGTAAAGAATGTTTTTCCCCTTTTTAGTGTATTTGCATTATTGACAAAGAGAAGACAGTTCTCTTAATGCTCTGGCCATCTACCCTTCAAAACCATCCACCCACCCCCCCCAACCCCCCCACTATCCCCGATAAAACCCAAAATACTGCAGATCCTGGAACCTATCACCATGCTTAAGAGTATCCAAAATATCCCAAACAGACCGAGAGTTCCACGCATCCTACCCACAGAAGGAAATTCATATGTCTGAAATGGAATACCCACTCCTGCCCCAGATGGACATATCTTGTTTACCTAATTCGGGAGAATGTTAGGCCCAGGTTAGCAGGAGCCAAGGCTTGGGGAACCCAGTGTATGTTAGGGTACTGCTAGAGGTTAACCAACTAAAATCGCACAGCTTTCCGTTCCAATCGGATGCAACTCTCGATCTGTTTGGGATATTTTGGATACTCTTAAGCGTGGTGATAGGTTCCGAACGTGTCAGACACTATATTGGAAGTTTTCTATTGCTTGTCTAGGTAGGACCAACCTACCTGTTTGGGTTTTGCCTTACCAGCCCTACTGATGAGTCAAGTTGGCCAGTCTGTCATCAACAGTGTCTGGAGTGCTGTGGACCTGCCTGACTCAGGAATCGAACTACTGAGACCGTCACTCAGGACTAATTAAATTCCAACATTCTGCTGCCAAGTATGTCTTTTTGGGAAATGACAATTCAACTACAAGGATTTCATTTACCTTTACCTAGGTATCACTAATATCTCTTCACATCATCAAAGTAAGTCAAGTCATGTGCACATAGCATTTTGCTACAGTTTTATCTATAAGCAATTTTGTTGCAAAGAGATCTAGACCATATAGAATAGTTTCAAGAAGTTGCTGTGATCTTTTACAGCTATGAAACATTTGTTATTAATTTCGAAACAGCAGTGAGAAAATAGGCTAAACTGCTCGCATCGGTAATAACCGATTTATTGATAACAGAGCCAGTTATATAGCAAGCTGCTTTCGAGTTTGGGTGCTGTTCCTTTGGTTCAAACCTCAGGGCTTCAAATGCCCAGGAATGTTTTGCTGAGGAATAAACAGTGAGGATCACAACAAAGCCTGGTTTAAGCTCATTGTCATCGCCATGGTAATGTAATAAGTGAATAGGAGGCGTTGATGCTGATTGGCATTTGAATTCAGAGCCATGGAGGACTCATGAATTTCACTTAACACTTCTCCCCTTTTATTGGCTATTCTTTAACCAGAATGATGGATTGCAAGGGTGCTTGATGAAGTGGAACAGTTTCTTTTTTTCCTTTATGCTCTCTTTCCTCCCCCCTTTAAACCCCTCCCTTCTTCGATTTGAGCTGCTCTGACCCAGGGCATCTCCTCCCCACTTGGAGTTTGGGTTTTGTTTTGTGTGTCCGCATGCTGCACCTTTCCACCTCGGTCACATGAGAACATTCACAGACTAGATAGGGCTGAAACGAGCCTGGGAAACTGTGAGGCAGAAGACTGCCGCACAGCACGGGAGTGTCATCCTATTGAGGATTCTCTTCACTTGTGCCGAGGACGCTTTGCCAAACAAGACAGCTTCAGACACTCATGTGTGCGAACCAATGCCATGGAGCCAATAGTGGCACCGGCTGAAAATGTTCTGTTGCTTTCAGGATCCAAACAGGATTAGCTAAATTGGCAACAGATCAGTGAAATATAATAATACCATAATACCCCTTGAGTCAAGATCTTCTTCAGTTCAGAGTTGAAGGCGCAGGGCAGCCTCCAACTCCTGTGGCCTCTCCACTTGCTTGTCAGTCAAATGAGCAGTGAGGAAGATTTTCTTTTTGATTGATAGCATGAATAAACATCTCAGATTCTCAAGTCCAATTCTGCAGAGAAAGGGCATGCTACCCACTGGAGTGAGAGAAAAAAACATGTTGTTGTCAAATTGTAAATGTGACTGCCTTCAAAAGAGGCTGGGTAGTTTCATTCTGTGGCCAAAACTGGTATCTCCTTGACTCCAGCTGTGGCTCTGTTCAGCCAACACTGATCAAATGGGTGAGAGCGTTAGAAACTACATGAGGCATTGTCACAGCAATAAGCTTCTTTATATCTGAATCTTGTAGTGAGCAGTTTGTATTTCTTTCATGAAATCATTGGCCAAAAATGACACAATAAGTAAAGCGTGTCAAAATGTTGTTTTTTCAAGTGATAAACTACCCATGTGTACATATTGGAACACTCCAAGACCTCAATAAAATTGTAAGCCTGAAGCGATTTCTCAGTTGTACTTCCTCCTGATTTATTCTGCTAACATAAGAAGAATTTGTCAATTTCTCAAATACTGTATTTAATTTTGCAGCTGGTTTTCTGTAAAAATTACAGAAAATGGGCATCAAAGTTTAAATTGAATTTAACAATTTGCCATAATGGGTGGTTGGAACTTTTATTGGAGGTTTTACTGCATTGTTGGAGTTGCTGTCCTTTGGACGAGAGGTTAATCCAAGATTCAGGTTGGCTTTAAAAATCGCACGGCACTATCCAAAAAGAAAAGCGAGTTTCTCCCAGACCCCTAGCCAAAAAATCCCCCAAATAAAATTGGTCATTCACTTCACGTCTGTTTCTGGGACATTGCTGTGTGCAAATCGGCTGCTGTGTTCACCTAAAAATATAATCGCTATCCTGTATAGAAAGCTATTTAAGATGTTTCCCAAACTGAAAAGGCATATCATCAAATGTAAGCATTATTATTATATTTTTATTATTATTATGAAGCTTGGCCATTGTAATGTCTGACAGTGATACACAACATTACTTCCATTAAGAGTCTCTATTTTTGATATATGTGAAAAAACTTGATGGTGGTTCTATGATTTTGGAGTCCTGTAGCTCAGTGGATAGAGCACTCACCTTACAATCAGGAGACCTGGGTTCAATTCCCTGCAGGTCAGGGCGAAACCTTGGGCAAGTTTCCTTACTCCACATGACTAATAATAATCCCTCAAGAAAAAACATAATAATAAATTGGTCACTCAATCCACAACTGTTTGTGGGCACTGCTGTGCACAATTGGCTGCTGCATTTCACCCACAAATATCCATTCTATTCACTTTACAGTATATTCTGTGAAGCAATTTGAGACGTCTGGAAGATGTGAAAAGCGCTATATCAAATACAAGGATTAATATTATTATATGATAGCACCTAAACCGCCAAAATGCAGAGTGATTTTAATTCATTCAGCTCGAACAGCTTTAAACTTGCTTTCTGCATGCAAATCAATCAGCTCCCATATTACACCGACAAAATGCAGAGTCACTTCAGTGTACAGTAAAACAAAAATATCCTTTGGATCTTTAAAGATGTTTTGAAGATATGATAATTTCATACATGAAATGCAAGAATGTTTTTGATTAGCCAGTTGTTTGATACATTCAAATCCTATCATCACTCATATCCAAAACCAAACTAAGAATTCCATGCACTACACAAACACATGGAAATCTTAGAGATGTTTTATTGGAATCGAATACTCACTCTCTTGACAACAACTTGCAGTTAGATAGTGCCCTCTGCGCCAGGTAGCATCTCAAAGCACTTCCCCTGGAGGGTTACATCCTGCTTATCTAATTCTGGAGAGTATTGGATGCAAGTTGGCGATGAGCCAAGGCTTGAGTCCGCAGAGTATGCTGGGATCCTCAAGCCAGCTACAAGCTAAAACTGCATTGAGGATACTGCCTGGCATGATTTCCCATTGTTGATTCAGCTAGGACCACCCTTCAAGATAGAGCCTCCCACCAGGATTTCCTTGGAGCTGAACTGGCTTAAAGGAGACATGTTTAGCAACAGAATGTCAGAATTGAGCCCACCCTTTGTGGAAGTTTCGATAGTGCAATTCCTGAGCATGGTGGGTGTGGTGTATGTGTAGGTGACTGATCTGTCCTCCCAAGTCCTACTGTAGACCCACATGGCTTAGGGACTGTACTACAGAGACCGCCATGGAGGGTTGGCTTGATTCCTATATTCCATTGTCAAACATGTCACATTAGAGCCAGTTCAGCAACAAGGAGATCCTGCTTACCTCCCGGTCTAAGGAATTATTTTTAATTGTTTATTTCTCCTAACAAATGATGTAAGTTATTTTCTCATTGCTTAAATTAAATCTAATCATTATAATGCATGGTGGAGCTAGTGGATGTTGGAAGAGTGCATTAACAAAGTCTAAGCAGGACATAATAATAAAAAACAAATCTTTGCATATGATATAGTGTTTTTCAAGTCTTCTAGATGTCTCAAAGTGCATCACAGAATATACTACAAAGTCAATTGTTTGTATATTTGTGGGCAATAGTGTCCCACAAACAGTCATGGATTGAAATATCCAATTTATTATTATTTTTTAATAATGGAGTGAATGAGTATTTCAGCAGCTTTTGGGTGTGAGGTACGGTGAGTGATGACTGGGGGGGGAAACGGTTTTGGTCAACAACAACAAAATTACATTTATAGAGTGCCTTTCATGTCAGGAGGACAACCCAAGACACTGAACATGTGGTCAAGGTCCGAAAGTGGCATAGAAAGTAGAGCTGAGGATCAGTCTGGTCATCAAGGTTGCACACAAGTTCAGTGAGAGGCTAGTGAGGTGAGGAGGTCTGAGCCAGAAGAAACACCTTCAAAAATCCACCGCAAAATCACCTTCAGTGATTCAAAACCTATTTTTACTAAAGCCTCAGTATGGGCCTACTACAGTATTTGCTGATGTTAGGTTAATTCCTGTACATTGTCATTGTCAGGCTCAGTAGTTTTCATCCACCACCACAGATGTTTCAGCATACATTGTCTGAACACTGAGACTTAACATTTTAGCAAAATTGCACATGCATCACATGGCCTTGACCAAACAATAATAAATTGGTCATGTCTATCCAGGACTGTTTGTGGAACGCAGCTGTGGGCAATAGATTACCGCATTTTGCCCACATATATGCAGTCAATTCAATTTACAGTATATTCTGTAAAGTGCTTTGGGACATCTAGAAGAGATTAAAAAGTGCTATATCAAATACAAGGATTATTATTATTAAAACTATAACGTGAACGGTACTTCACAAAGCTTTGTAAAAATATCTATTTTACAAGAGGTAATATAGGAGGAAGGATCCCCATTAAATTGGTGCAAGTCATTCTGTTTCAATGAGATAAACTGGCTTTGTGAAGTAGAGTACTGACTAGAGATGAATTACAGAGGTCCAGGAATCCATAATGAAAAAAATCACCATTTGAGTGAAGGTTACATTTAAAATGTGACTTTCTTGCCAGTTACTGGTTCAGCAGATTTCCACCATTGTCAAAGTATCGCCAACGATCTGACAGAGAGTAATTGCTATGAAGCAAGATTACTGATTTCTGTCCCTCCTGCAAAAAAAAACTCCCCCTTCTCCACCCACCACATCCCATCCCTAAGCCATTTTTGGAGTCGGAAATCCTACAAACAGCTAGGACTTATCTGGTTTAAATTAACCATTGCATCCCTAGTGACCAGAGGAAATGGCATTTATCGAACAAAGTCTTGTGTTTGCTGCCATCTCTCAGAGCTATATCCCTGGGGTCCTTGTAACTCTAGAATAGCCACCAGCAGTGCTTATAAAGACATACATTAGTTCCTTCAGTCACTGTTGATGTCCTAGGCCAGCTGTTCAGGCCATTGTTCTATTCCCCACACCAGAGCGTCTTGATGTCCAAGCTTTTTGTTTACACTGTGATTTTTACAATCGGTAATCATCCTCGCATCACTTGCTGCACTATTTACAAGTCGCAAAATAGCCAGATGGCAAAATCAATGTGAACCCAAACCCAATAACTAGGTTATAATGAGAGAAAGCAAACCCCACCCCCTCCCTTGGGGAAGGGACCTTTTGCTACTGCTTATTGCATTGCTTACTACTGGCTTAATGAAAGCTAAATTAAACCCCCAGATTCGGAAAGGAAAAGGAACCACAAAATTGTGCATCATCAGTTTTATAACTCATGTCAAAATGATTAAGGTAAGTATGTCCAACACGGGATGAGGAAGGCTACAACACACATGATTCTATAACTCAAGTGAATTATTTATTCAGTGCTTTTAAAGAGAAATACTTTTAGTTGAGAATGCCATTTTTCCTCATGCAAACAGGGTTAATTGGGTCCATCTTCCTTTTCATAGCATGTACCACATTCTGTTAAGAACAGCTGGCAGTCTAGCTGCTCAACAAATTACACTTTAATCTTTGTTAAGAGGTTAAAAAGATGGGTTGTGTGGAGTCAGGTGTTAAGGGTTGCAGAGCATGTTTTACAGTGTTTCAAGGTTTAGTACACAGCCATTGCAGAGGTCACCAATCCTTTAAATCTATCCCATTTCAGTAAATGGGAGAGAAACTGCTCACAAAGTAATTTCATTGTCTTGTTAACTTTGAGCTAATCCTGTGGGTGGTATTAGAGGGTGGTTAATATTGGAGCTTTCATTTATTATTTATTCCCAAAAATGAAATTTAAGAGATTTCAGACCTACCATGAAACCTTACCTATGCAGAAATAATGAGCAAGCTAAACTGTCTATTGAGGCTTTTGCTGTTTGCAAAATTTAGATGCAACATATACAACATCCAAAATATGTGCATGCGCATGTGTGAATGTCAGTGGGGGTGGGGCTGAGGGGGGAATAGGAGAGGAAAAGTATTTTAATACTTCATACATATTCTTTGTACAACACTACTAAACTGTATTTGAAATATAATATATATATATATATATCTAGAGATAAAGTAACAAAAGGATGTTAAGAAAGACCACAATTTGCATGCGGGTGGATAAACATTAGCCTTAGACAATCCTGAGTCCTGACTCCATGTTATTCACAAGGTTTTAGCACCATCTTTTATCTAATGGTAAAATCAAGCCCACCATAATGTACAACAATGAGATTTGTGTGTCAATCTAGTGCAATGGTAGCACTTTTGCCTGAGTCTTAAGATCCCATCTGCATGTTCGGGTGATGTTAAAGATCCCATGTGGGACATTGCTATACACAAATGGGCTGTTGTGTCTGTCTAAAATACATGGTCACTACACTTTACAATAAATCCTTGAAAGGATATAATACCTTTCACATCTTGACACAAAAGGCACCACATCAGATAAAGGGATCATCATTGTAAAATATCAATGTTTAACTGCTGTTATCTTGTTCATGCTGTATTTCTCCTTTCCCTAAAAAATTATTAATTTTATTACTATTATTGTCACTATGCACTATATTCTGTGAGGCACTTTGAAATGTCCTCTCAATGTTTCTTATGGACAAAGGGATTAAGGGATAAGGGAATAAGGTGGGTAGGTGGAGTTAGATTGGAAGATCAGCCATGATCTTATTGAATGGCGGGGCAGGCTCGAAGGGCCAAATGACCTACCCCTGCTCCTAATTCTTATGTTCTTATATTAAATGTAAGGATTACCATTAATTATTAGTATTAAACATGAATAATTCATCTTTTCAAATCAATTATAGATTCAGACACTATATATGTAATAATCATAATCAAATCTATAGTTTTCATGACATCAGCATCTTTGCTACTTTTGACAATTTAAAATGATTCATAGCTACACAGAACAATTGACACAATTTCAATTTGCAATTTGACTTTCAATTTAAATTGACCTGTTATATTACAGCAAATCATTTGCGATTATAAAATCAATACCTATCTTCGAATTACATCTTAATACTACTTTTCAGAGTCAATATTTCAAGATATCTTAAATGATAAGTATGCAAGTAGGAAATTAATTATAGATATCTTAAATATCTAAAAGATATTTATAATTCCCTCCCTGCCTGGTCACCTGTCATTTTGACCCCCTTCTTTTCCTTATTTACATGCTCCCTCTCAGTGATGTCATCTGCAGACACCGGGTCAACTTCCACATGTATGCAGATGAGACACAAATCTTCTTCTCCTCCAGTTGTGACTCCATGGCCTTTGATGTCTATCAGCTTGTTTGTCGGTCGTCGGGCCTGGAGCAGCACAAACTTCCTGCAGTTGAATGCGTACAAGACGGAAGCCATACTCATTGGCTCCTGTCAACATTTTCTCTCCTGTGGTCTGACCTCCTCAACTTCCCCAGCCTTATTATAATAATAATTAATTAATAGTTGTTCATTGATTGGCAGATCACTTTTCCGTGGTTAATAATTTCTTAAAAAGAAATTAAAATAAGTTGGTCACTCAATCCACAACTGTGTGGGACACTGCTGTAGACGTCCTCTCGACGTGAAAGGCGCTATATAAATGTTTTTGTTTTGTTTGTTTGTTTGTTTTGTTTGTTTGTTTGTTTGTGGACAATCATCTGCCATGTTTCGCCCACAAAATGTACAGTCAATTCACTTTACAGTAGTAAAGTGAATTGACATCCAATGCAATAATTATTATTATTATTATTACTGAACCTGTGCATAACCTAGGCTTCAGGTTCAATAGCCAGTTGTCCATCCTACCTCACATCCGATCCCTAACCAAGAGTATTTTCCTCAACCTCCGCCACATAGCCCAATCCAGACCCAAGGATGCTATTACACTCATTCGTGCTTTCAGTACTCTCCTCGCTGGTCATCCCAGCTCCACCATCCATAAAATCCAACAAATTCTAAACTGTTAACCCATATTCATCCCTCTAAGCTCTGTACCTTCCTCACGCCAGTCCTTGCCAGGTACTGTTGGATCCCTTTGACAGAATGGATCATTTTTAAGATCCTCACACATATCTGCAATCCCTTCATGCCCTGGCACCTCTCCAATCTACATATTCCCAACTCCAATCCTCTTGGCTGGCTCTGGCTTTCTGATTGCCCCTTGTCCCCTCCCCTCCACTGCGTGTTATTTTGGCAACAATTTTGAGAGCATCTTGATCTGATTCTGGAAGTAATCTGATGGAGTCAAGATGTATGCCCATGCGTGAAATGCAGTTAGAATTCTTCTGATCTCTTCTAGATTAATAATGGAACAGCATTGTCAAAAGAAGGGATTAAAGGCATCTAAATTTCAGACCTATCTCCTGGCTTCCTCCACTATTATTTGAGGGCAAAGATAACTGCTAATGGTGACTCGTGCAATCACAAATGTTTTTACGTCATTGTGATAATTCCACAATGAAATAAAGCTGTACATACACGTGTGAAATATGCCACAGGTGGTCTGGATGCTGTACAGAAACACAGGCTCTTATTTTCCAGACTCCAGAACTGCAAAGCAAACGCAATAAGAACACAACTCGTATTTATATAGTGAAGAATAATGTCTCAGAAGTCTTGAAAGTAACACAGATGGATGCTGAGCGGGGGAGATGGGAGAAGGGGAAAGGAGACATGACCATAGGCGTGATTGAAGAGACAATAGGCACTTTGGAATCAGTCTGTCTCAACCAATTTTGAAGCCCACCTTAAAGCCTTTCTTTCTGACTGCTTTGGGCATCATCCTTGTCCACCTCTTTCTTTAGCTCCCTCCATCTGCTACTCAGTTTCATGGTTGGCTTTCTGAGGCACTGTGAGATATCCTGTGGATATGAAAGGCGCTGCATAAATGTAAAATGCTTGTCGGACTGGAATTATTTCTGTTTGACCCCATTAACACTGTTGCAGAACAGAAATAACAGATTCTTGATAAATGAACTTGTCCCTGAATCTAAAATGTGCCCAAGAATGGAAGGCTTTATCCTCTGACCCATCTTTTCAAATATCAGGAAATTACTCGGAAATGTTTGCTTTGCTGATACTGCAACAACGAGAGCTACGTCATTACCTGAAGGATAAATGGACTGTATCCTGCAGGATCCTGCAGGAAGTTACGATAGAAACAAAATGCTCGGGAAAGTGGTGTGTCAGCTTTGACTTTGAGGAAAACAAGTCAATAAATGTCAGAGACCTCATTGTAGTGTTTTCCATTCATCTTTGGAAGAGCACCAGGATCTGTTACAGTCATTTTTTCTGTGATTTGGTAATCAAACTCAACCTGCAAACAGGGATCAAAGATGCTGGAAGCTCAGTATTCATCTTATGCCAAATATTTACCTTCCTCACAATAACAACAACAGCAACAACAAAATTACACTTTATAGTGCTTTTCACGTCAGGAGGATGTCCCAAGGTGCTGGTATAAGGCTAAATTTGAACACTATTTCCATAGCCTAGGTCATGGGTCAATCAGTAGAGCCATATTTCTGTCAATGCTGAGCTACAAGTTATGTTTCATCAAGGTCTAATATCCAACAGGCAGCCTGGTAAACAGCAGTGTTCATGGAGTTGAGGTAATGGCAGAAAGATAAGGTTGGCTGTCAGTTGCATACATATGGACAAGTTGCCTTATGCTGCAGATGGCATCTCAAAGGGGGAGCACGGAGATGAGGAAAAGAGGAGAACTAAGATTAGAACCCGAGGAACACCACATGTGACCACATGAGCAGGAGGTGAAGCCATTAGAGGAAGACAGCACTGGTAAGTTTCCCGCTGCATATCCAGCTAAGTTTGATTATGCTTACCTCTGTACTGGTGGGCAGCACAAAAACTTCAGCTCCAGCTAAGAACAGGGCTTGGATTGCAATAACACCATATGTTGTGGAGTCCTGCAGTTCAGTGATTAGAGCACTGAGCTACAGCAAAAGACCTGGGTCCAATTCCAGGCAGGGTGAAACCTTGGGCATGTTTCCTTACTTCACATGCCTGATAATAATCCCTCAAAAAAACCTGTAATAAATTTGGTCACTTCAATCCACGATTGTTTGTGAGACACTGATGTGTACAATTGGCTGCTGCGATTTGCCCACACATATACAGTCAATTCACTTTACAGTATATTCTGTGAAGTGGTTTGAGATGTCTAGAAGACATGGAAAGTGATATATCAAAGCAATGATTATTATTATTATGCATTTTGTGCATTTATGTATCAGATTTCATGCAGACCTTAGGGAATATATCAGAGGTATAATATTTTAAACACCTGAGAAATTTAAATTTAAAGAATTTGTTTAATTGTTGTCTTTGTTGTGGTCTTTCTTAACACAATTACTTAATAAGAAATCTGAGGCCTACAGCTGGGTACTCATGGCAATCTAAATTATCTTATGCCAATCCATGAAATGTCTCTCTGAAAGTAGACTACTTTGGACCGGAGTTCCTGTAGATCAGGAACTTCATAGAATTGTAGAATCCCACAGCACAGAAGGAGCCCATATGGCCCATTGCGCCTGTGCCTCCTCTTTGAAAGAGCTACCAACTAGACCCACTTCCCTGGCTCTTCCCCATACTCCAAACTTTTCAGTTTTAAATTATCTATCCAATTCCTTTTTGAAAGTTATAGTAAAATCTGCTTCTGCCAAGGCAGTATACTCCAGACCATAACAACTCTCTGGGTAAAAAATAATCTAATGGGAGTCTTTATTAAGCAATCCTGTTGCTCACTTGCTTGATCACTCACTCCTTGGGTGTTTGTGGGATATTGCGGTGTGCAAAATGACTGTTGTGTTTACCCACAAAATACCCCCAGTCACATCACTTTACAATATATCCTGCAAAGTGCTTTGAGGCATCTCAATTATATGATAAGGAACTATATCAAATGGAGGAATTTGTATTTCAAGATATAATGCAAGTTAGCCTCCAATGTTTATAATAATAATAATAATAATCCTTGCATTTGATCTAGCGCTTTCCACATCTTATCAACATCACAAAGCGCATCACAGAATATACTGTAAGGTGATTGACTGTATATATTTGTGGCCGAATTGCGGCAGCCAATTGCGCACAGCAGTGTCCCACACACAGTCGTGGATTGAAATGACCAATTTTATTATTGTGGTTTTTTTTGGAGGGATTATTATTAGGCGTGTGGAGTAAGGAAACTTGCCCAAGGTTTCACCCTGATCTGCCTGGATTCGAACACAGGTCTCCCCAGCTTGGTCTCCCCAGCTTGCAAGACAAGTGCTCTAACCACTGAGCCACAGGAGCTCCAAACCCAAATTTATAGAAACCAAAACCAATCTCAAATGGCAAAGAATCATTTCATGTGTAATCTCTGAGAGTAGGTGTCAATTACATTAGTGTTCATTATCTCAAATCACTTACGTGATGAATGGCAGGGAAATAAGGGTAGATGAAGCCATTATTCAGACAAAGCCTACGTCCCAGAGTTCACAATGGGATAATTACAGAATTGGCTTCAAAGATCTGGAAGCAGTAAGAGCTGTAGATCTTAGGAGAAAAGCTTATTGCAGTGACACAGGCTATCCTGGAGTGGTTTGACTGTCTATTCAGAACCTATAGCACAGCAAGAGATATCATTGTGAATGCAGCCTTTGTGTTCCCACTCCCTGTTAGATTTGTCCAGATTGTGATTATTTATGTCCCTTTCTTTCCCCACAGGTAGCAAGAGTGTTTACTGTTAACACAAGGGATGAAAATATGTTGCTGGACTGGAAGAAATTCCTGAATAAGAAACACAAAATTTGTTTGATTTTAGCTTTTAATTAATCAATTTAAATATAGCATTTGTTTGTTTATTTGAACCAAACCTCATTCCGCATTATGAAAATGGAATCCAAAACTCTGCTGCCTTAACTATCTTACCCCCCACGCTGCCAAAACACTCGTGCACGCATACATCACCTCGAGGCTGGACTACGGAAACTCTCTCCTCGTCGGCCTCCCCAGTTCCTCCATTCACAGGCTGCAGGTCATCCAAAACTCTGCAGCCCGTGTATTATCCCGCACCCGCCTCCGCGACCATATAACCCCCACCCTCGCCCGTCTCCATTGGCTCCCCATTCTCCAGAGGATCGAATTCAAGATCCTCGTCCTCACCTACAAGGCCTTACACGGCCTTGCCCCGCCCTATTTAACCAATCTACTTTCCCCCTACAAGCCCACCTGGACCCTTCGTTCAACAGGACTTGGCCTGCTCCAAGCCCCCCGCCCGAACCGCCCCACCATCGGAGGCCGGGCCTTCAGTTTCTCCGCTCCCACCCTATGGAATGCCATCCCTCAATCCCTCTGTCTCGTTTCTTCCCTTTCCTCTTTCAAGGCCGGTTTGAAGACTTTCCTCTACGACCGTGCCTTTTGTTCCACCCCAAACTTTTCGACCTCCCCTTCGTGTTTCACCCCTTCCCAAACACTCCCCTCTCAGCTCGGGTCACACGCCCCCTGTGCAGCGCCTTGGGACGTCCTCCCGACGTGAAAGGCGCTCTATAAATGCAATTTGTTGTTGTTGTTGTTGTTGCATACACACACCCACAATAAACTCTGTTCCATCATCACACAATTTCTAGCAACAAATTGAATTCAAAAATTAATCCTTTAATTCCCTGGCACGTCTTTACCTCCAACCAGCTTACTCCCCAATCCACGACATGCTGTTTCTGCTCAACTGGCTCCAGCCAGTTCCTCTGTGCCACCATAAATGACAGCGTTTTCAGCCATTAAGCCAAAAAATTTTGGAACACTCTTCATCTATCCTTCTAACTTGCCCCCTCCTTTC
Organism: Hydrolagus colliei; assembly: GCA_035084275.1. NCBI lineage: Eukaryota > Metazoa > Chordata > Chondrichthyes > Chimaeriformes > Chimaeridae > Hydrolagus > Hydrolagus colliei. The sequence goes on along the minus strand of CM068744.1, from coordinate 22,991,006 downwards.
CCATCTTCAGTTTGCATGTGAAGACCTTCCTCTTCGACCATGCCCATGGTCACCTTCCACTCTGCCCGGCTCGGCATCATGCTTCACCACTGTCAAGCGCTCTAAGCTGTGTGAGGGACACTATATCAATGCAAGTTGTTGTTATTAGGCTATCTTGTTTGGAGTTTATAATTCCAACATGTTGGTGACCCTGGAAGCAGGCTATGCCTAACAGATAAGTTAATGCTAATAAGATATACTTCATGGGATTTTATAACTAATTTTCTCTGATTTACGGTCAAATATCTTTGAGATGTAACCTAGTATTTAATTGGATTTGTTGACAGCAGGTTCATATTGAATGGTTAATAATAACATCCAAATCCTATTCGCACCATCTCTGCTCTCAGGCCATTCTTCCCTTTGGAGCACACAGCTGTTTCTTGTTTCAATATGTACACCCTTACATTGATTTACATTAATATTAATTTGATTGTTCCATATCTCCTTGAATGCACCTTTTCCTCCCCCTCTGGAAGTCTCCCAACATCCTTCTGCTTTGGGGTATCCATTTTGGCTCGCAATATCCATCCCAAATTCTACCAAATCCATTCCTTCCCTCCCCTGTTACAAGTCAAGTCTCAAATTATACCTCTTTGACTACATTTGTATTATTTTCCCCTCCAAACCCCCTGGATCCCATCTCCAGCTCAAGTGGCCAACAAGCACTGTGAATTACTTTGACATGTCCTCCGAAAATGAAAGGTTTTATATCAAAGTAAATTACATTGAATTGCATCTCTTTGACTGCTCCTTGTTTCAACTCTCTTCTCAACTCCCTACTTTTTTGTGAGGACATCAGCTGTCAATTTGTTTACAAAAATTCAGTACCTACACTTTAGTATATCATGTGATGCGCTTTGAGACATTAAAAGTACAGTAACAAATATAAGTATTATTATTATTATTATTTAACAATATTAGCATGAATTAAACCAAAAAGGCATTTTAGACCTGTTGATGGATCCCAATAATGATGTTTCACTGCATGATGCCTAAAATACATGTTTTGCAGTTGGAAGAGTTAAAGGGCTTATGCTATTTCTCTCCAAACACCTCAACAGACTGTAGAATCAGAGCAGGACCGCATTAAAAATCCCACTTAAATTGAACACGGGCTTTTTGAAAACCTACGTAATTTAATAGTGAAATTATTTTGTTGTACAATTGATGCCATTAGTGTGCAGGGTTCATTTCACAAGCAGGCAGGTGCCGCATTCAGTTATTCCTGGGATTCAGGTATTGCACTTTGAATACCAATTACACACATAATTATATGGCACAGGACATTACAAGGGAGTCTAGTCTGCCCAATGCACCAGATTGTATAACAGAAGAGAGAATTTACAGGGTGTGTGTGAAGTACAGCTCTGCTGATTATGGACAAAGGGAGTCTTTTACACAGTTTGCATAGATCAGGCTCTGATAGATCTCATTGAAGTAGAGGAGCTGCTCCTCTGGGGGTCCTGTGTCACAGAGGTTCAATGAAGCCATTAATTGTTTGACTGGTCCTGATTATCCTACAGGTAAGATGAGATCAAGAAATTACTCTGATCATTTGAAGCCCCCCAAAAGTCTAACTGTAGGCTCAGGTAACAGCATTCATTACTAAAATACCTCTATGGTATGAGTTGATTGGTGCAGTGACTGTAGTTCGGTTTGTCTTGCCAAATCTGCACTCATTTATGCCCTTAAAGGCAGGAATTGCAGGAGAAAAGTTTGTAAGATTAAAGCAGAGTTATTGGTTATTGTCATGGCTTAAAAAAGTGTCCTCACCCCTGGGACTTGAACATTAGTATTTAAACTTTTTAATTTTTTCCAGACACAAAGGGAAAAAAATAGTTTTAAATGGAACTGGTTCCGCCCCTGGGCAGGAGTGGGTGGTCAATCTTCCACAACCGATTCTGGGAAAAACAATCATTTTAGCCTCTCACATGATTGGATCCAATGTTTTTTGGCTCAATTTTTTACACTGAAAACAAGATGTAGAAGAGGAAAGCATATCATCAACAGAAAGGGCAGAAGAAGCTACGATGCTATCTAATGCGCAGTGTAGAAGCTAGGTAAGACCAGAGAGGGTAGGGTAAGGTGAGGGGAGAATAGAAGAAAGATTGAGGTAGGAAAGGAGGTGCACAAATCCCCAGTCCCAGAAACAATACATCACTGCGACAGAAATTAACGTACTCTTATGTTCCAAATGTCTCAGGTCATAGTGAACTTTGGCAAGTTCTGCTTGCCCTGTATGTGACTTTTTTTTAAGAACTACTGTTTCTTCCAAATATAACTTCAACCTATTTTCAAACATGTCAGAAAATAGGCATGTATTTTGGTGTACTATACAGGTATGATATAGCTCTATGCTTACGATTCTTCATAGATTAATTTTGTGATGTAAACTAGGCCTTTGGAGAATGCCCTCAGAAGATGAAATGGAGGGAAAAAAAAGTGCAGCAGAAGTTACTATTACATACATCTCCAAGGGGCCTTTTCAAGGTGATAGAAACAACGCAAACTGCTCATCCTGGAATAGTCAGTAGCATGGGAGATAGGCAGAATACAGGTTTAACCCTGCAAATTATGAGCAGAATACAGTTTTAATCCTGCAAATTAAAACAAATAAGTAAGAATACATTAATATATAACAGGAAAATTTGTGAAATTACATGATTGGTTATTTCTAGACTGTAAGCACTACCTGTCGGACCATATGTGCTCATCAGAGCTGTTTTTTTTATGTTCATCAAAGAGCTATACAAATGTAATTTGTTGTTGTTGTTGTTCAGTAAAGGTTCTTTTTCTTTATCCCAGTCTTTGCAGATCTTATCTAAAGTACTAGAGTTACTGCAGTTAGCTTGTGTCCCCAAGCCAGGGTTCCTGCTTCTGAGTGTTACCTACAGTTTCTCTGGAAGTGTGCATGCCCGGTGTCATGTAAGGACAGGAATCGGGCTTGAATTCAAGTTCCTATTGTCAACTAGACCTCTGACACTCAGTGCTGAAACTGAAACGTGAAGAATGGTCACCCGGGTCAGGCATCACTACACTGACTGCTGGTGCCAGTAAGATTAGTGCCACTGACACTAAAAGCCATGATATGCAATAGGGAAGAAAGCGGAGGGAAAAACTAAGGACACAAAATAATCAGGAATAAAAAAACTTCTGGTACACCAGCCAAAGTACAGTATGTGCAGACCTTTTTTGTGGAAAGAGTAATATTTTGGAGCAGAGATTGGAATGATAACAGCAAAAAATCCTATTACTGTTAGTTTTTATTCGAGTCAATGGACTCTAACTTCTGACACAAAATAGTGTGATTTACTGGGGTTATGGTTTTCTTCAAATCAAGAAAAATAGTCTTTGCGAGTCAGCCCTTATCAGAGGCATGATCTTTGTGTTGAAAAATAATTGTAGTAAGAGCTGCTTGGGTGGATTGAAAGGAATGGAATGCAAACTAATTGTTTATCAGATTGTTATTCGTCCAAAAGTTCATATGTTTGATTAAACACAATAAGAGTCCAGCAATTTGGAGAACACCATTATTATAGAATACCATGATAATAGCTCAGGGGCAGTTAAAATAGACTTATGAAGAGGATCGGGGCTGGGTGATGATCTCCCATTCGTTTGGCACAGATCTACTTGTACGTGACAGATTGATGATGGCTGATAAAAGTAACTGAAGGAATCTGATATGGAGCAAGGTTTTGGAGTCTGGCATCTAAATAATCAGTATCATTACCTCATGACTGTCAGTGGAATCTTTCTGTGTGCTAAATTATTATTTACCCATAATAAGCATCAATAAACATAACTGTAAAGGACCTTACAGAACTTAATAATGACCTTATCATTTCTTACTTTGTTGAAATAACTATTATATTATTCGGTACCAGCCTAGAAGATGATTGGCTAGGACAGAAGGAGTCAAAGGTTTTAGGTTGAAGCCCCTCCTGAGGCTGATACCTCAATGCAGTGTTGTTGTGTGCTACATTGAGCAAAGGTGCTGTCTGCCTGTTTAGGTGAACATTAAAGATCCCATGACTCTATATGAAAAGACTCCTGGTCAACAATTCCCCAAATAATTGGTCATTCACTTCATGGCTGTTTGTGGGACATTTGTGGGTGCAAATTGGCAGCAATAACAACAAAATTATATAATCCTTGCATTTTGATATAGCGCTTTTAAAAACATAAGAACCTAAGAATTAGGAGCAGGAGTAGGCCATTCGGCCCCTCGAGCCTGCCCTACCATTTAATAAAATCATGGCTGATCTTCTGACCTAACTCTAATTACCTGCCCTATCCCCACATCCCCTAATCACTCTATTTTAAAAAAAATCTATCAGTCTCAGCCATGAAAATGTGGGGTTGTGAATTCCATAAATTCACTATCCTCTGAGTGAAGAAATGTTTCCTCAACTCTGTTCTAAAAGGCTGACCCTTAAATTTAAGATTATGACTCCTGGTTATAGATTCTCCTACCAGGGGAAACAGTCCCTCACTGTCTACTTTATCCATCCCTTTAAGAATCTTATATGTTTCAATAAGATCCCCCCTAATCACATCTTATCGACGTCTCAAAGCGCTTCACAGAATATACTGTAAAGTGAATTGACTGGATATTTGTGGGCGAAATGCGGCAGCCAATGCACACAGCAGTGTCCCACAGACAGTCATTGATTTAAATGACCAATTTTATTATTGTGGTTTACATATATAGAGCGCCGTTCACGGCGGGAGGATGTCTCAATAGTAAAATCTTGTGAAACACTTTGAGATGTTTTGACAATGTGATAAGGTGCTATATCAAAGGCAAGGATTACGATTATTATTTATACAGTATTAATAATTTACTGTAATTAATTATTTCAAGTCATTAATAGTTATTGTAAAGGGCCCCAAAACATAGGGAAGAGAAATTCAACCTACAGCAACAACAAAATTTCACTTATAGAGCACCTTTCACATTGGGAGGATATCCTTTTAACAACAACATCAACTTCGATTTATTTAGTGCCCTCCAAGCCGGACGATGTCTCAGAGCGCTTTCACTTTGGGAGGATTTCCCAAGGTACTGACCAGATAGGTGTTGGGACCCGAGCATGGGGGAGGGGCAGGTTATGGGGGAGGGGAGTGAGAGAGGTGGGAGGATGGCTGAATGCACGAGGAGGGTCTTGAGACCGGCCTTGATGGAGGCAAGGGAGGAAGCAAGGCAAAGGGACTGTGGGATGGAGTTTTAGAGTGTGGGGCAGAGAGGCTGATAGCCCGGCCTCCAATGCTAGCGCTGGTTGGCGGGAGACATGGAATAGACCAGAGCCCACTGAACGGAAGGGGTGGACAGGTTGGTAGAGAGCCAGCAGGTCAGATAGATAGGAAGGGGCAAGGCAGTGGATTGCCTTGAAAGTGAGTACAAGGGATTTGAATTCGATCCTCTGGGGGATGTGAAGCCAATGGATCTGGGGGGGTGGGGGGGAAGTTATAGGGTTGCGGAGCCTGGTGTGGGAGTTGCAGAGTTTTGGATGATCTCCAACTTGTGAAGCGAAGACCTGGGAAGGCCGACGAGGAGAACCTACTTCAGATTGCTTTGCAGAGACCATTATTCGATGCTCCATACTTCAATACTTCGGTATTCGTTGAGGGCAGCTCGGCTATAATAGTCTGTGGACACACAACATCCCATCAGAGTTCAAGGACAACAACAACTTTGATTTATATTGCGTCCTCCATACTAGACGACATCTCAGAGCACTGCACAATAATGGATCCCGGGCCCGAGCCAGGGGGAACGGGAAAAAGGTGAACAAAGGCACGGTTGAACAGAAAGTTTTTTAGCTGAGACCTGAAACTAGGAAGAGAGGGAGCAAGGTGAACGGAGTTAGGAAGGGAGTTCCAGAACAGCGAGTTTAGTGGCTTAAGGCATGGCTGCCGATGATGGAGCGGAGGATTCGGGGGACAAGGAGGAGACCAGAACCGGTGCAACAAAGGTGTTGTTTTGGGGAGAGAGGAGGTCAGAGAGGTAGGGGGTTACAGAGGAGTGGAGAGATTTGAAGAAAAGAGTGAGAATCTTGAAATCGATCATCTCCAGGACAGGGAGCTAGTGAAGTCTGGCAAGGACTGGGTTAATGGGGGAGCGAAGTTTGGTGCAGGTGAGAACGCGGGTGGAAGAGTTTTGAATGAGCTGGATTTTATGGATTGTGGTGGAGGGGAGACCAGTGAGGAATAGCCTACATTTGTGTAGTCCAGCCGAGAGGTGACAAAGGCATGGACCAGAGTTTCAGCGGCTTTTGGGGGAAGGTATTGTTGGAGACTGGCAATGCATTAAAGGTGGAAAAAAGCGGTGCTGGTGAGAGACTGGATGTGGGGGAGGAAGGACAGTTGGGGATCGAACCTGATGCCAAGGTGGTGTACCAGTTCGGAGAGTTTTAGGGGAAGGTCAGGTAGGTAGAGTAGGTGAGAGCCATGTGAATGAAGATGATGACGAGAGCTAAAGATTATGGCTTCTGTCCTGTCAACATTCAGCTGCAGGAAATGACATGAATAATGGACACTTAGACAAGATACTTGAGGGCTCTGTTAAAACTAAGAAAATCAGTTGTTACTTCTGCCTTCATGGTGCATTCATGATCTAATAATAATCCTTGCATTTGATATAACACCTTTCACATCTTCTAGACGTTTCAAAATGCTTCACAGAATATACTGTGAAAGGGAATTGACAGTATGACGACATCCTGACCATCTGTGAGCAGGGCTCATTCTGCCTCCTCGTCCTCCTCAACCTAGCTGCTGCCTTCGATACCGTGGACCATGCTATCCTCCTCCACTGCCTCTCCTCCCTCCTCAACCTGCTCAGCTCTGTCCACGAATGGTTCCGGTCCTATCTTTTCCATCGCTTTGACTTTGTCTCCTCCAACAGCTTCTCCTCCAGCCCCACACAGTCACATGCGGTGTTCCCCAGGGCTCTGTCCTTGGCCCCCTGCTCTTCACCCTCTACACTCTACCCCTGGGCGACATCGTCCGCAGGCATGGGGTAAATATCCACATGTATGCGGACAACACCCAACTCTACCTATCCAACTCTACCTATCAGCAGACTCAGGCCTGCTCCGCATCCACTGCTCTAACCGCCTAACCATCGGCGGCCGGGCTTTCAGCCTCTCTGCTCCCACACAGTAGAACTCCATCCCGCAGCCCCTCTACCTTGCTTCCTCCCTTTCCTCCTTCAAGGCCAGTCTCAAGACCTTCCTCTTCGACCACGCCTTTGGCTGCCCCACTAACTCTTCCTCCTCTCCCATTCTCCTTCCCCTTCCCCCTACCCCGACCCTCCCTCCCTCCCCCCAACACCCCCTGCTTGGGTCCCGACCTGACTGTTCAGTGCTTTGGGACATCCTCTAGACGTGAAAGGCGCTTTATAAATGCAATTTTGTTGTTGTTGTGTTGTATATTTGTGGGCGAAATGTGGCAGCCAATTGCATTCAGCAGTATCCCACAAACAGTCATGGATTGAAATGACAAATTTTATTATTGTGGGTTTTTTGGGAGGGATTATTATTAGGCATGTGGAGTAAGGAAACTTGCCTAAGGTTTCGCCCTAACCTGCCTGGAATCAACCACAGGTCTCACGCTTGTAAGGCGAGTGCTCTAACCACTGAGCCTCAGGACTCCACAATACAATTTATATTTATATTACGCCTTGTACAGCAAGAGAATGTCTCAAGGTGCTTTTAGACAGCTGGTTGACTGCACAAGTGGGGGAAGACTGTGTGCGCATGTGTGTGTGTGTGTGGGTGGGGGGTGGTGGTTGCGAGACAGGGAGGAAGATGACTGAAAATGCAATCAAAGAGGGAAGTCTTAAGTTGAGACATTAAATGTGGGAAGGCAGGGGTGAATTAATAATTAATCTCATTCTGTAAATCTCTTTCGAGGCTTTTGTTTTACATCAAAGGCCCTGCATAAATGTGCATTGTGTTGAAACGGTTAGGGTGGACCCAGGTGGACAAGCATTGTGGTACACAGCTACCATTACCATTTGTTAATCACTATTGTAAGAAGTGATCAGTCTTCTAAACTATGATCAGATCTCTGGAATTCCAGCCTTTCATTCTCCATTTTTTTTATTCAGAGCTGTTCCTTTATTTGACCACACACCTGGCACTGTGTACTTTGTTGCAAAATCTCAAGTGACTTTTTATCACCATCTCCATGTGAGCTTGGTTTAATTGATATCGACAAATATTAGTGCTGCTTATCATGCCTCATCTGTGAATAGATTACTATTTATTTTATGTACTTGCTTAGTTGGGCTTGTCTGTTGTATAAATATTGGGTCCCATGTGTCCTCCATTATATTGTGCTCTCGCCATTTATCATTGTTAGCACTGCACTGATCAAAACCCTGTCCTGGTATTATTTGCAACAACTTACACTGAGTTAGCGCCTTTCATGTAAGAAAATGCCTCAGAGCATTTGACAGCCATTGTGTGGATCGACAAGCATGTGAACAGATAGGAAGCAGCAGGAAGGTTTTGGCATGGAGGTGAGTCTTTGGATACACTTATTGAAAACAATTAGAGAAGATCTGAAATGGAAGGAAGTTGGGAGAGTGAGTAAATATTAGTTGAATTACAGATTGCTACAAAGGGTGATTTTGGCTTATCAGAGAGGGGGTGTTTTTATGCCAGGACATTGGACTCATTTAAAAAAAATTAGTGGGAAGGTTCTGGAAGAATTAGATGAATTGGATCAATGGGTCTGTTCTTCCCAATCATTCTGGTGACAGCTCAATGTACTTATTCAAAGCCTTTATGTCTGCTTAGTTGCTGGAGTTTCACGTTTTAGTTAAAAATATATTTTTCTAGATTGAAAAATAATCATGAACTCCAGGATTGTGCAGATAATGGGCTATATATGAAAGGATGCTGATATATAAAACATAATAATGTAGTAATAATAATCCTTGCATTTGATAAAGCACTGTTCTCAAATCGATGTCTCAAAGCGCTTCACAGAAAATACTATAAAGTGAATTGACTGTATATTTGTGGGGGAAATGCAGCAGCCAATTACACACAGCGGTGTCCCAGAAACAGTCGTGGATTGAAATGACAAATTTTACTATTGTGTGTTTTTGGATGGATTATTATTAGGCGTGTGGCTAAAGGAAACTTTCCCAAGGTTTCACCCTGATCTGCCTGGATTCAAACACAGGTCTCATGCTTGTAAGGCGAGTGCTCTAACTACTGAGCTACAGGTGCTCCACAATAGGAACATAGGAATAGGAATTGGCCATTCAGCCCTTCGAGTCTGTTCTACCATTTAATGAGATCATGGTTGATCTGTATCTGTACTAATCCTTTCAATTCCAATTTTCCATTTTCTCCCCATATCCCTTAATACCCTGACCTATCAAAAATTTATCAACCCCATTCTTGATGGATCCAGCATCCACAACCTTTTTGGGGAGAGAATTCCAGATTTATGCCACCCTTTGAGTGAAAAAATGCTTCCTGATTTCACTCTTAAATGGCTTGGGGACATAGTATTAATTTTAATACTATGTCCCCTTGTTTTGGATTCCTCCACCAAAGGAAATCCCTTGATCATCTTAAATACTCTTAAAGGTGGTGTAATGACTACAGTATTTTTGAGGGTCAGCTGGGTGTGAGCTGGACACATGCAGAAACCCATCACTATGCATAAGAGTATCCAAACTAAACTGAGAGTTCCATGCATCCCATCTAAACATGGAAATTCCAAGGATAGCTTGTTGGAATGGAATGCACACTCTCTGCCCAGAGGGATGCATCCTGGTTAACTAATTCGGGAAAGAATTAGGGGCAGGTTGGTAAAAGCCAAGGCTTGGGGACACCAAAGTGTATGTTAGGGTACTTTTGGAGTTTGGCCAGCTAAAATCACGTAGCTTTGCCATTGAAATCACTATCTGACAAGCTTTCCCATTGCTTGTCCAGCTAGGACCACCCTACCCACTATGGATTTGGCTTACAGAGTTAACAGGAACTGAGTGGGATGATTCCCAGTGACTACCCCATCAGGTCCTGCTGATGAGCCAGTCTGGCTGTGCTGTCTTCAGCAGTGTCCCGAATACTACAGACTCGCCTGGCTCAGGAACTGGACTACTGAAACCACAGACGGCAGGCTCAATTCTGACATTCTGTTGCCAAACATGGGTGCCTCTAAGGAGAGTCCTCCCGCTTACCTCCCTCCCACCAGCAACCCCCGCCCCCAGAGGTTAGAGTCTTCACTAGATGGATGGTAGGTACTCCCTGTGAGCTTCCTGCTGGGCAACACAGCTCAGCATGAAATGCATCAGAGGATTGCCACCATCTTCCTGTTCACAGCTCAGGTACACGTTCCTTCCCATTGAGTATTGGATCCACCAATTGGAGGTGTGGAATCTAAGCAGCAGTTGCTCACGCAGCACTTGGATCCCAAGCGCATGATGTACAAACGTGTGTTCACAAACGCAGATTCTAGGTAGCACCTTCCATCAGCTGCGCATCAGTATTTTCAGTGTGATTTGAGTTGAAGCAGAATTACTCATCTCTTGCCAGTAAAGGAAATAAAACTGACCAAAGAGCTGTTGTATGTTAGCAACTAGAATGCTGGCAATGTTCTCAGGTTTTATAATCCCTGGAGGTCATACATGGTTACAGTAAATTAACTATTTTGACTCACTGTATCCAGTGCTACTAGGTAATTTCAGCAGTGAATAAAGAATCAGATTTGAGTTCACAACTAGATAATTTAAAAACACACATGTTCTGGCAATATGTGTTAAAGGGAAATGGAAACAACAGCAGTTTTTTTTAGTAAAAAGTGTTCAAGCAACCAGCCATGTATTGTTTTACTGGCCAACCTTCCATTTTTTTTTAGCCAATTAACTCAATTTTTTCCCCCACTAGGTTACAGCTCTATAGGCACCAGTTATCCAGGGGCAACTCAACCATATGACCAATATTCAGGAGCGAGCCTGACCAGTAAATCCTATGCATTGTTTAGTTGTGCGGAGAGAGAGAGATATCATAACTGAGTCCATTGTCCTAGCCTGGATATCCATAAATGTGCACCATCCTGTAGGGAATTCTGGGTAGCAATTCCCAGGATTGTTGAGACCAATTGTAGTGCCACAAACCCAACTACTGACTTCTAATATCATCTAATTCAACTTCCACCAGGGTGTAAATCTGCAACCTTCTAGTCTGTATACCTAGAGGTGTACTTTAGCCACTTGGCTACCATAGAATCATAGCACAGCACAGAAGCAGCCCAGTTGGCCCATCATGTCTAGTCTTTGAAAAGAGCTATTTCTGGAGTCCTGTAGCTTAGTGGTTAGAGCACTCGCCTTACAAGCGTGAGATCTGTGTTTGAATCCAGGCAGGGCAAAACCTTGTGCAAATTTCCTTACTCCACACGCCTAATAATAATCCCTCAAAAAACAATTGGTCATCTCAATCCACAACTGTTTGTGGGACACTCCTGTGCGAAATTGGCTGCCACATTTCACCCATAAATATACAGTCAATTTACTTTGCAGTATATTCTGTGAAGCGCTTCGAGACCTAAAAAGGCATGAAAGATACTATATCAAATGCAGGAATTGTTATTATTATTACAATACAGTCAAGTTTCCAAAAGGTTAAATCATATATTGTTATCATCTGAATAATAATAATACAATATAAGCAGCTGGTCCCGTCCATGCTTGTACATCTTTTTGTACATCTATGTAATGTAATGTTAAAGCTGTACAATGTTATAATTCACCTAACGTTATGTGAATTTGTGGTCTCAAATAACAAAAGGTGGACAATATTGTACTACTGCTGGAGCAGTCTGGACAGTCCAATGGGCACACATAATAATAATACAATAATAATATTATTAGAATGGGTTGATGGAAGGTGGATGATCCAATGAGAAAAGGCTTTTACAGTGCAGTTTTTAGAGTCTTTAGTGGCTATTAATTTTCTGATTCAATTTTGAAGATAAAACAGGCAAAGATAACTTGTTTTATTTCCAAAAGGCCACATTAAAATGAAATTAAGGTAAAATATTTAACTTTTTTTCCCTTATCCTTTAGATTGTAAATGCCTTCATAGCAGTCTGGAAGTGTTTGCATGTTTATAAGGGAAGTCCTTCAATTGGTATAGTCCATATAATGTTATAATTTTGTAGACCATTCAGTAGACTCATCTGTATTTTCTTTCCACATTAATAACAATAATCATTGCATTTGATATAGAGCCTTATCATGTATTTTAGACATCTCAAAGTGCTTCACAGAATATACTGTAAAGTGAATTGACTGTATATTTGTGGGCGAAATGTGGCAACATTAAAGAACAAGCAAATGTTTGCAAATCTGGCCTGGACTGGCCTGGAAGCATTGTCCTCTAGAACAACAGCAGTAACTTGCATTTATATCTTGCCCTTCATAAAGTGGCATCTCGGAACACTTATAGTCATTGAGCTTGATCCCGAGGAAGAGAGGGAATGGAGGTGACTATAGGTTAAAGAAGAAGATCTTCAGGTGTGATATAAAGACAGGCAAGGAGAAGACAAGGCAGAGGCATCACAGAGATCTGATCCTTTTATCTAAGGTTTAGATGTTTCTTTCATTCACTTTGATAATTATACATACTTGATTGAAGTTTTCAATTTGTCTGGGTATAATTTATGTCTCTGAAGCCATATTAGTTTGGTGTAATCTGAGATTTGGTTCCCCGCAGTGTGAGTTCAGCTGCGTGTTTTTGCACATTACCTCATGTTTCCATTATGTGTTACTGTAAAAAAAGATATAATGGTCTGCTTTCACACTGCTCACCAAAGCACTAGAGCAGACTGTCTCAAGCAAGGGGGAGGATTGCTTTCCAAATATGCGCTGACTAACCCTTTATGAGGACTTTCAAATGCTTGCAGCCATTATGTCTGATGACAATCCTAATGCTGGTCATTCTCAGCAGAAAGGGGCTATTGTCTCCACTTGCATATCTGCCGACTACAGCAGCTGTAATAAGCACCGTATAAGGCTCCCTAAGCCTAGCCTGAGGGAACAGCTCAATGGAGTTTGTGTATGAATTTCCCATCTGACTGAATCTGAACCAATGTTCTGGTCAGGGCAAAAAAGAAAGGCCTACCAGTGTCCAAGTGTGCATAGAAGGGGCATAGAAATAAATTCTCACACGAGTTGCAGACAAAAGCAACACAATTCAAAGCTCAACCCCCAGAGGTAATATTGCTCTGTGATGATATATCTGAGGAATAAACTACACTGTACATAAAATGACTGATATATCTGTGAGTTGGGAAGTCTGTGAATGGAAAATGGCACTTGGACTGAAAATGTGATATTTGCAACCTGACTCACAAAGGATTCATAAATGTTGACTGCCACGTTTGCCCACAAAATTTGCACCAACACACCACTTGTGAAGAGCTTTGAGACACCTCAATAACGCGATAAGGCTCTACATCACTCATTCACCCACAAAGAACACAGTCACTTCAATTTATAGTACTTTTATAGTACAATTTATAGTACAATCTCTCAAAGCGAATGTGATATTGAGTCTCAAACTTGTCATTGATAAGGTCCAGTCAATAAGGCAAATAGAATGTTTTCAGGAATACTGCAATGTGATCCCATCAAACCAAATAAAGGTTAGAATAGGGTTGATCTTGAATTTGTGATATTTTGGAATGAATTCCTTTCAAATAAGATTTATTCCTGAGACAAAAAGACAAGCTCTTCAAAGGATTCAATACAAATCTTGCAAGTATTTGATAATAATCCTTTTTTGCTATAGCATTTTTCACGACCTCTAGATATCTCAAAGCGCTTCACAGAATATGCTATGAAGTGAATTGACTATATTTGTGGGCAATATGCGGCAGCCAATTGGTCCTACACACAGTCATGGATTGAAATGATCAATTTTTTTTTTGAGGGATTATTATTAGGCGTGTGGAGTAAGGAAACTTGCTCAAGGTGCTCTGGAATTGAACCCAGGTCTCTCGCTTGCAAGGTGAGTGCTCTAGTCATTGAGCTACAGGAATTCAAACAATAATATTGTACTTGCATTTGATATAATGCTCTTCACATCTTCAAGGCGTTTCAAATGTGGGACAACACAAATGTGGACACCAGAGCTGTATAATATGAGATGAAGTAGTTGGCAAAGTATATTATCATCCATGGATGATACTTCATCTCATATTATACAGCTCTGGTGCAGTGAATTGTGGTGGGGAAGTAAGAAACAGGTTGGACGCAGCTGCATGACTTGATCGATAGCAACAGCATCAGCAGGAGATAAACCAATATTTCCAGAAATGCTGCTTAGCACTTTAGGAGTGGAGAGGTGTATTGAGTTTCAAAGTGAAATGAAAGGAATGCAGAGTTAAGGATAAAAGCATAAATAGGATGTACTCCCTAGGTTTAGCTTTGAATCCAAGAAGAGATGTTTTGGGGTTAAATGTACATTGAAATAAACAACCCTCATGTTCCCTTTAGAGTTAGGCAGATGGCACTGCCTATTCTACATCTGCTATACTCAGTCTAGTAGTACCCTGGTACTCACTCATATGCTGTTAATTCAGATGGTTTTACACAACAATCAGAGCAAACTGGTAGAATGTCACTTGCAAATATTGCACATTTAATTTATTTGCATCTTTTGCACCATCTGTTCACTGAGGAAAAGCATTCCAGGGCTGATTCTCAGAATTATTACTCTTAACTACATCTTCTCATACATTCCCCCCACACTTCATCGCCTTTGAATTGTGTGGTTTTGTGTTTGCGAAGTAACAATATATTTTTTTTCCATTAGCTGTGCCAGTGTCCACTCGAGAACTTAACAAGACAGGTGTAGCACAAAGTAATTCACGTTATGACTCTCTTTATTTCCTGGAAACTTCAGTGTAAAACCTTCAACCACAGTAGTGTGAATGTTTTGTTTCCCACACAAAATTAATTGAAGGTTTCTCCAAGTGACTAAGCAAAACTGGGGGAGGGGGTAGGCAGTCTCAATCCATAACTTGTTAGATTTATAACCCTTGGAGCTGACAAAAAGAGCTTCCAGAATGTCCTAAAGCACTATACAGGATATACAACAACAACAACAACAAAATCACACTTGTATAGCGTCCTTCAAGTCAGGAGGACGTCCCAAGGCGCTGGAAATTAGAGTGATTGTGTGTTTTGTGGACCTGTGATGGAGCCCAAGGGTACACTGTAATGAACCACAACTGCCGTAAAGTGATTGACCAATTTTACTGTTCAGCCAATATTGATTGTTGGCCAGGACACCTGGATAAACTCCCTTCTCTTTTTGAGTTGTGCGATGGGATGTTTAACATCCATCTGAACAGGCAGACAAGTCCTTTCATTCTCGAGTTGTGCAAAATTCTGCTTCGGAAGCAAGTATGCTACAAACTGAGCCACTCAGACAACAACAACAACAAAATTACATTTGTATAGAACCTTTCATATCAGGAGGATGTCCCAGCACTGGACAGTCAGTATTTCAGACCTGAGCTGGGATCCCGGGATCGAGGAGGCTGGAAGAAAGGAAGCGGAAGGCTGGTGACCAATGGCACCATTGAAGAGGGGAATCTGGAAGCGGGATCTGAAGGAGGCTAGGGAGGGGGCGAGGTGGATGGATTGCAGGATGGAATTCCAGAGGTTGGGGTAGGCTCGACCCCCAATGGTGTGGTGGGTGGTTTGGGGGACATGGAGCAGGCTGGGGCCCACTGAGTGGAAGGAGCAGACAGGTTGTTAGTGGGTTAAGAGGTCACAGAGATAGGCAAGGCCATGGAGGGCTCTAAAGGAGAAAAGCTCTCCATGGCCTTGTTACAAATTGCAACCAAATATAAGGATTATTTTCCTTCCTTGATGGCAAAATCTGATGTTGCAAACTTAACCTTCGAGTTATAGCCTTTTTATTGGTCAGTGATGGTCTGACAGACATGGAACCTATGCTTAAGGATATCCAAAGCAAACTACTGAGAGTTCCAGATATGTGTGTTTTGCAGTTCTCTGGTCGCAATGCAAACTCTGTCCTCAGAGGAAAGGGCCCTTCTCACCTCACCCTGAAGAGATGGGGTACATGTTGGTCAGATTGGGGATATTGCTGGAGTTTAACCAGCTGTTTGTCAGCTGAAACCATTGTACTGTTAAAGCTTTGGTTTGCAGGATTAACAGAAGTTGAGTGACAGGTATGCTTCACCAAATCCTACCAACAGATCTGCCTGGCTGTGCCATTATCCACTCCTACTTCGAGTAATGCAGACTTGCCAGGCTCAGAAACCAGGACTACCGAGTCCAACACTATGGATTGACTCAATTCCACTATTCTATTGCCAGACCTGTTGCCTTGGAGCCAACTCAATCCCATGTTATTCCTCCACAGACAGAGAGTCATCAGTTGATTATTAGAAACAACAACAAGAAACTCCCTCCAAGAATCCTAGAGCACTTATCAATGGTGGAACTTAATGCTGAGCCTAGGAAGGGTGAAGGTGACCATAAGACCATAAGGTCAAAGAGGAAGATCTTCGGGTGCAACATGAAAATGTTGAATGAGGGTGCTCAGCGAAGGGATTGTGGGAGGGAGTTCCATAGCTTTGGGGTGCAGTGGCAGAAGACATGGCCCCCAATTGTGGAGCATAGGATTCAAGGGACAAGGAAGAGATCGAACCCATTAGAGCAGAGGCAGCAGTTACTGCTGTGAGGAGAGAGGAGGTGAGAGAGGTAGGTGGATGCCGAGGAGTGGAGGGATTTAAACAGAGTGAGGATCCGTGACAATGGACTAATGGAAGCTGGCGAGGACTGGGGTAATCGGGGTGCAGTGTTTAGTGCAGGTGAGAATGTGGGTGGCGGGATTTTGGATGAGTTGAATTTTGTGAATTGGAGAGGAGGAGAGGCCAGCATAGAGGCCGTTCGAGTAGTTCAGCCAAGAGGTAACAAATGTGTGGACCTGGGAGCTTGCGGAGTGAGGTACTGTCAGAGATAGGCAATGAGGTGGAGTTTGAGAAAAGAGGTCCTGGAGGGGTGGGGAGGACGGATAACTGGGGATCGAAGTTGGCGTGGGTTCAAAGAGTGTTTTAAGGACAGATCAAATATTTTGAGGAGGTGTGAACGGCAGGTCAGACTGGTGCCAAAGAGTTTCAGACTTGTTGATGTTTAACTGCAAGAAATTTGCACTCATCCAGGCCTTGTTGTCTGTCAGAGAAGCTGACACAACATCAAAGGACTGGGGCTTGCACCTAGAGGAGAAGTAAAATTGAGCGTCATCTCAAACAAGCAGAAGTTAACTCGGTGTCTGTGGATGACATCACTGAGAGGGAGTTTATAGATGAGGAAGAGAAGGAGGCCAAGGATGGATGCTTGGGGTACCCTGCCTGTGACTAGGCAGGGGCGAGAAGGAAACCCATTTGTGGAAATGTATTGCTAGTGGTTTTTAAGGTGGGACTCGAGCCAAGCAAGGTGGGTGATGGTGGAGAGGTGGTGGAGAAGGATGGCGTGATTGACTGTGTCGAACACAGTTGAGATTGTCCAGGAGGACGAGGAGGCAGAGAAAGTGGGCGGACATGGAGCAGGAGGATGAAGCTGTGAGGACGGTGTTTTCTATGTGGAATGTGAAGGTAAACAGGTCACCTCCCACTTCATCTCTCACTTGTCTCTTGCTCAGCATCTGACCCTATCTCCGTGATGCTTTGAGATGTTATCCTACATGAAAAACAACAAAAAAAATTACACTTATAGAGTGCCTTCCACGTCGGGAAGAGTGCTAAAGAGGTCTGTATAAACACAAGTGCTTGTTTTTATTGACTTACTAAGAACAACAACAACAACAACAACAAATTACATTTATAGAGTGCCTTTCACATCGGGAGGACGTCCCAAGGCGCTGCACAGGAGGCGTGTGACCCGAGCTGAGAGGGGAGTGTTTGGGAAGGGGTGAAACACGAAGGGGAAGTCAAAAACTTTGGGGTGGAACAAAAGGCACGGTCGAAGAGGAAAGTCTTCAAACCGGCCTTGAAAGAGGAAAGGGAAGAAATGAGACGGAGGGATTGAGGGATGGCATTCCATAGGGTGGGAGCGGAGAAACTGAAGGCCCGGCCTCCGATGGTGGGGCGGTTCGGGCGGGGGGCTTGGAGCAGGCCAAGTCCTGTTGAACAGAGGGTCCGAGTGGGCTTGTAGGGGGAAAGTAGATGGGTTAAATAGGGCGGGGCAAGGCCGTGTAAGGCCTTGTAGGTGAGGACGAGGATCTTGAACTCGATCCTCTGGAGAATGGGGAGCCAATGGAGACGGCCGAGGGTGGGGGTTATATGGTCGCGGAGGCGGGTGCGGGATAATACACGGGCTGCAGAGTTTTGGATGACCTGCAGCCTGTGAATGGAGGAACTGGGGAGGCCGACGAGGAGAGAGTTTCCGTAGTCCAGCCTCGAGGTGATGCACGAGTGTTTCGGCAGCGTGGGGGTTAAGATAGTTGCGGAGCCTGGCAATGTTGCGCAGGTGGAAATAAGCGGTGCCGGTCAAGGCGCGGATGTGGGGGAGAAAGGAAAGTTTTTGATCGTACATGATGCCGAGATTCCTGATTGGCTTTGTGAGGTGGAGAGTACAGCCTTGGATGTTGAGGCTGGCAGCGCCCGATGTGCGGAGGCGCTGGCTTGAGCCAATCAGGAGGGCCTCGGTCTTACTCACGTTCAATTGCAAGAAGTTGTCCCTCTTCCAGGACTCGATGTCGGACAGACATGCTGTCAGAACATCGATGGTCTGGGGGTTGAGGGATGAGGCAGAAAGGTACAACTGGGTGTCGTCCGCATACATGTGGAAATTTACCCCATGTTTGCGGATGACATCGCCCAGAGCAAGCGTGTAAAGGGTGAAAAGGAAGGGGCCTAAAACAGAGCCCTGAGGGATGCCGTGAAAAACTGTGCGGGGGTTTGAAGAAAAACCATTGGAAGAAACAAAGTGTAAACGGTGGGTCAGATAGGAATGGAACCAGTCAAGGACTGTGCCATGAAGGTTGAGGTGGGAGGAAAGACGTTGGAGGAGGATGGTGTGATCGACTGTGTCGAACGCAGCAGACAGGTCTAGGAGGACGAGGAGGCAGAGGGAGCCCTGGTCACAGGCGGTTAGGATGTCATTTGTAACCTTAACCAGGGCAGTTTCTGTGCTATGAATTGGGCAGAAACCTGATTGGAGGGGTTCAAAGAGTGAATGAGTTGAAAGGAAAGAGCGGAGCTGGGAGGCAACCACTCTTTCAAGGAATCCTTGCAAATCCTTGCAACCCAGCATTGTGGTGAATTTTGGTTTCCAAATCAGTCCTGAAATCAACCGCCATCTGCGATCCTATGATGTGTTCATTATAACTCACATAAATCACACTTCAGATCAGTACGGTACCCATTTGCAAAGTGTCAAGGGTAAATTTCACATTGGCACTGATTTGAATACAAGGCAGTCAGTATACCCGAGCTGTGAACTGCAAACCAATTTATCTGTTTCTAATAAGGCATAATGCCTTTCAATATTGGACTCCTAATTTACAACAAAACAACTAAATGTGTCAGCTTTGGTGTGCATTGGGATAAAGCAACAGGGAAGGGGTGATTCTTGCGATGATTATATAAGATCCACCATGATGAGATGTACATTTCCAACCAACAGAAAGTTAGGTGAGTGTGGCTGCCGATAGTTTGCAAATTTATCAACAATGGGTAAATGACCCCAAAATGCTGTAGTGTTATGTTGAGTACAAAATTGATGCTCCGCAAACCTATCCACCACCATATCAGATAACAAGCTGGATATCAGATAGCTCAATGGGTCTCCAGGTAATTGAGACATCAGCATCGGTGCTGACTTTAAAACAAAATCTAACACTGCACCTCATTCAAACATGCACATGTTTACATGTGTAAATGGACTTCAGACAGTGGAGTTTAATTTTCATCTGCTTGAATTGAAACATTAATGGCTTTTTACTCTGGTTTGCAAATGGGGTTAGAGGTTGATATTTGAGCCTCTTGGGTTACAATGACAGCAGAATTCCAGAAATAGATCAAAGAAGCAAACTAAAAGAGTTTTGACACGTTTCACTCTGTTTAATGTGCTATCTGCCTCCCTTCCATTCATAAGCTGCTACTATTGGCAAGTACTGCAGGTTATATGGTAAAGATGCATTGGCACATAGAAAAACAGGAACAGGAGGATGCCATTCCGACTGTTACACTAATTCTGGGCAGAACTTTTAATCACAATGCTTTTTCCCTTTAGTCCCACCACCCGATGCATCTACTAACCAAATACCTGTTTGCCTACACATACGTAGTCACTACTTTACAGTCCAACTATTCTCTACAGGAATGGAGTAACCACAACAATGAGAACATTACATTTGTATAGCGCCTTTCACGTTGGGAGGACAACGCTGGACAGTCAGTGTTTCAGACACAAGCTGGGAGTCCTCTCCCCTTAATAGTGGCACACCCCTTCAGGCTCTGCCACTATTAAGCACTTTAGGATGCAACTCTGTGTGAAGGGCGCTATATAAGTGCAAGTTGTTGTTGTCTTTATGAGCAGGGATTCTTCCCACTCAATTCCTGTTAGCCCTATGACCCATGAGAAGCCCGCTAGTGTCCTGGCTGGAGAAGCAGTGAACAGGGAATTTGCCAGATAGTGCTCTCACCTTCTTGGGGTCCCCTACGTCTTGGCTCTTGCCAACTTGTGCCTAATAGTCTCCAGAAATAAACAAGTAGGATTCATCCAAGGAGAGAGATATATACAGTATGTGTAACTCTCACTCTAAGCTTTGGTTCATGTTCTATCTTTCACACTGTCTCCATTTTGTGTCCGCCAACGTCTTTTCCTCCAGTCCCTGCACCATCTTGTGCAGCATTCCTTAGGGCTCTGTCCTTGGTCCCCTCCTCTTCACATGCTCCCCCTCGGTGATATCATCTGCAAATACGGGGTAAATTTCCACCTGTACGTGGATGACGCCCAACTTTATCTCTCCACTTCCACCTTCATCTCCAGGACTACCAGCTTCCTGACTGTCTATTTGTCCAACATCAAGTCCTGGACGAGGTACAACTTTCACCAGTTGAACATCAGAAAGACTGAGGCCTTCCTGATTGGCTCGTGTCAGTGCCTCTGCACCTCAGACATTGGCAGCATCAGCATTCAAGGCTGTACACTCCATCTCATGAAGCCAGTCAGGAACCTGGGTGTCTTATTTGACACTGACCTGCACTAATATTGTTAGCCAGCCTTTCAGCCTCTCTGCCCCACACTCTGAAATACCATTCCACAGTCCCTTTGCCTTGCTTCCTCCCTTGCCTCCTTCAAGGCCGGTTTTAAAATTCTCCTTTTCAATAGTGCCTTCTGCCACTCTCCCACCTCTCTCCCTCCCCTCCGCTCTAGCCTGCCCCCTCCTCCGTGCTCAGGTCCTGACCCCTGACTGTTCAGTGCCTTGGGACGTCCTCTCAATGTGAAAGGCGCTTTATAAATGTAATTTTGTTGTTGGTGGTGGTGATAGGATTCTGCATGTGTCAGATATGCAGCCGATCAAAACCTGTTGTGATAAGGCATTTAACAGTAAATCTTGTGAAATGTTTCAATGCTGTGATAAGGCAATATATCAAATGCAAGGATTAGTATTTTTCTCTATCTATTAAACGTTTGTATTGATTCTGCCTTCTACAGCTTTCTGAGGCGGAGCATTCTAAATCTTCAAATCCTCTCTGTGAACAAATACTTTCTGAACTTTTGATCCTCAAACTTTGATTTCTACAATGAGCTGATTTCTACAATGAGTTGTGTGGGAAGAATCCCTGCTCCAGTGGCTGGTATCTGAAATGCTACTCCGCATGCAGTATGCTTTCTAACTGCCAGTTGTTATTCTATGATTGGCTGAATAGGCTTCTGCTGTGCTACAAATACCATGATTCTGTGACTCTCTGTCTTATTCTTGTAACAAGAGGTTGTCTCAATAATAAAAAATAATAACTATAATCCTTACGATTGGTTTGGCTGCCTTTGGGGTAAGGCACGGTCGAAGGCGGGCAATGTTGTGGAGGTGAAAGAAGGCAGTCCTGGTCAGGGACCGTATGTGGGCGAGGAAGAACAGCAGGAGGTTAAACCCAATGCCAAGATTGCGCACTGGTTCGGTGAATCTGAGGGAGCACCCAGGGAGGTTGAGGACTTTAGATCCAGAAGAGTGAAGACTTTGATGAGAGCTAAGGAATATAGCTTATGTCTTGTCCAAGATCAGCTGCAGGAAATTTGCACTCATCCAGGTCCTGATGTCTGCCAGACAAGCTGATAACTTTGACCAGCCAAAGCATCAGTTTTGTTTTTTTCTCTGTGCTGAGTTGGCTGATGAAAAATTAGCACAAAGTGTAGAGATAGGGTAAGGAAATGCTAGGACTCAAATAAAAGTACCCCCCACATAGTCAAACATTCTGCTCAGACTGTCTAGACTGATGGAAGGAGGGTAGGGTATCAGGGAACTGACAACCCCTAGACAGACATAATTAAATAATCTATTTGGAATTTGTTCCGACATGTCACATTCTTGAAGAGGATAAGAAGAAGGAAAATAACCTTATGTGTGTGAGTGTGTGGGAGAAGATGGGTGGGGTGAGGTGGGAGGAGTGGTGGGGGAGGGAGTGAAATTATTACAGTACTATTTTTGCTACACCACTTGAAATAAACTAGCACCTCACTGACAGAAGTCTTTGTCTGAGGTGTTGTGCTTTTCTGTCGTTTGACAAGCACCATTCTATCACCTCATTTACTTTTATTGTCTGATAGCCTGTAATAAAGTGCTCATTTGTCACTTGTCACAACAATGCCCCAGTGTTTTGCTTCATGTTGAATGGTGGGAATGCTCACAACTGGATTGTCAGCAAACAATATTTGAGGAAGTGTATTTGCATCTAATTTGCATGAAGGTCCCCTTTCGGGGGAAGTTATAGCTGCACTAAATGATAACAGTGTTCCACCTAATTACGTTTTACAGTGCTTCCAGTTAACGTCTCCTTGCAGCTTCAGTGACTCGTTCTGTTGGTAGAGGTACATAACAGATGCAGTTCAACTCAATTAAACTTGGTAGAGTTGAATGATATCTCCATAAGCATGTGCAGTGACGTTTTGTCGGTCTCCCCAATTCCTCCCTCCATAGCCTGAAGATTATCCAGAACTCTGTAGCCAGTGTCCTCTCCCGCACTAGGTTCCGCGAACCCATCACCCCCATTGGCTTCAAGTCCACTGGCTTCCCGTCACACAAAGGATTCCATTCAAGATCCTGTCCTCACTTTCAAGGTCCACCATGGCCTTGCCCCACCCTACTTCCTCGACCTCCTTACCCCCCACCCCCCACCACCAACCTGTCATCTCCCTTCCTAGTCTCCTTCAAGTCCTTCTCAAGACCCTTCTCTTCGACCAGGCCATCAGTACCCCCTGTCCCTCCTCTCTTTCCTCCACCCTCCTCAATCCCAACCACAGTTTGGGTCCAAATCACTGACTGTCCAGCGCCTTGGGATGTGCTCCGGATGTGAAAGGCGCTAAACAAATGTAATTTTTGTTGTTATGATCAGCTCATCAGCATTTGGAGAGTGTTTAGCTCCATTGGAGTATGTTAAAGCTGAAACTGCTTCCCATTTATATAAGGAAGTGGAGCATTGTCTTTTCAGACGACTTCCCCAAAAGTTAAATTTCTGCTTTTGTTGAAAGGGAAGTGTATTCTCCTGATTTGCAAGATATTTTGAAAATGTTATACCTGCTCATGAACAGAGACTATATTCCTTGTTTGTGCATTTTGCATATAAGACAAAGGTATATTAATAAATATTAATCCTTGCATTTGATGTAGCACCTTATCACATAATTGAAATATGTCAAAGCGCTTCACAGGGTGTTCTGTAAAGTGTTGTGACTGTGTATTTGGAGACTAATGTGGCAGTTAATTGGTGCTTAGCAATGTCCCACAAATAGTCATGAAGTGAATGATCAATTTTATATTTTTGAAGGGGAATATTGGCAGGACACAGGGAGAAACTCCTTTCTTTTTTGAATAGTGCCATGGGATGTTAAGCATCCAACTGAGCAGGCAGATGGGAGCTTGGTTCAAAATCTTATCCAAAGGATGGCACATTGCAGTACTCCCCCAACACTAGAATGTCAGCCTGTGCTGTCAGTTCAAAGTCCAAATGTAGGGCTGGATCCACCGTACCCCCACCTTCTCACTCAGAGGCAAAAGTGTTATCAACTGACACAGGCTTAAACTGCTTCAATGACAATAACTTAGTTTTAATGACTGTTCAATGATTTTTTATTTTTTATAATTTTACACAGAATATAGGCTGTATTCTTATAATCCATGCAGGCCAATGTCAGTGAAGATGTGAGCTGAAATACCAATTGCTCATCTATGTAGGGACATAGAATTATATAGAATGCACAGCACAGAATCAAGTCAAGTTCCTAGAATTATGTAGAATAACATATAATATATCAGCACAGAAGCAGGGCATTTACATAGAATTACATACATTACAGAGCACAGAAACAGGTCATTCAGCCAACTAGGCTACGCCGGCGTTTATGCTCCATTTGAGCCTCCTCTACCCTTCCACGACTTTGCGTATCAGCATAACCTTCTATTCCATTCTCCCTTATGTACTTATCCAGCTTCCCCTTAAATGCATCTATGCTATTCACCTCAACGACTCCTTGCGGTAGCAAGTTCCACATTCCCAGCACTCTGGGTAAAGGAGTTTCTTCTGACTTCCCTATTTAATTTATTGGAGACGATTTTATGTTTATGGCCCCTGGTTTTGGTTTCCCGCACAAGTGGAAATATTTTCTCTAGTCTGCCCTATCAAAACCTTTCATACCTCTATTAGGTACGAAAGAGTGGTTGCCTCCCAGCTCCGCTCTTTCCTCACAACCCACTCACTCTATGAACCCCTCCAATTGGGTTTCCATGCTGCCCACAGCACGGAAACTGCTCTGGTCAAGGCCATAAACGACATCCTGACCCATTTGCGACCAGGACTCTGCCTCCTCGTCCTCCTCGATCTATCTGCTATCTTTATTACCGTGCACCACGCAATCCTCCTCCACCACCTCTCCCCCCACCTCAACCTTCAAGGATCTGTCCTTGATTGATTCCAGTCATTCCTCTCACACCGCCTTCACTTTGTCTCCTCCAACGGCTTTTCCTCCAACCCTCGCACAGTCTCATGCGGTGTTCCTCAAGGTTCTGTCCTTGGTCCCTCCTCTTCACCCTCTACATGCTCCCCCTTGGTGACATCATCACAGACATGGGGTAAATTTCCACATGTTTGTGGATGACACCCAACTCTACCTTTCCGCTTCCACCTTGACGCTAGGACTACTGGCGTTCTGACTTAATGTCTGTCCGACATTAAGCCCTGGACGAGGGACAATTTCCTCCAACTAAATGTCAGCAAGATGTCAGCCCCCTGATTAGCTTGTGTTAGTGCCTCTGCACCTGAGGCGATGGCAACATCAGTATCCAAGGCTGTACTCTCCATCTCTCGAAGCCAGTTAGGAATCTGTGTGTCTTGTTTGACCCTGAACTGTCCTTCCTGCCCCAAATCTGCGCCATGACCGGAACTGCATTGCCAGACTCCGCCACTGCCTCACCCCCCGCATGCTGCTGAAACACTCGTCCACGCATTCATCACATCTAGGCTCGTCTTCAAGGCCGGTTTCAAGACCTTCCTCTTCGACCATGCCTTCTGCTGCCCTCCTAAGTCTCCCCCCTTTCCTACTCTCCTTACCCCCGCCCCTACCCTGACCCTTCCCCCATGCTCGGTCCCAATCTAACTGTTCACTTTTCAAGAGAATAGTCAAGCTTGTTCAGCCTTTCCTGGTAGGTATAACCCTGCAATGCCTGTACCATCCATGTCAATCTCCTTTGCACCTTTTCCAGTTCATCTATATTCTTTCTATAATATGAGGACCAGAAATGTACATAGTATTCCGAGTTTAGTCTAACCAAGGTTTGATATAATTTTAGCATGAGTTCCCTGCTTTTCATTTCTATCTCTCTAGAAATTAACACTAATGATTTGTTTTATTTTGCTTATTGTGTTATTGCTTATCAATGTTTATCTCGCCAACAATTACACTTCATACTCTCAATTATTTCATTTTTCTCTCCCTCTAATCTCTTGATGAAAAAATAACATGTTCACCAATGGTTTTCATTTTCTTATGAGAAGCAACAAAAGATTTTTAGAGCTGTTGGCCACTCAGATTCCCTGTGTGAAGATGTCTTTAATCTCTTTGTCCTTAGACGAGTATTGTATGCAAGGATTATTATGTCTAGAATGTGCCCTGGGAGTCTAGTGGTTAGGATTTGGTGCTTTCACTGCATCAGTGCGGGTGTGATTCCCAGTCAAGGAAGTATTTTAAGGGAAACAATTGGGATTTTTCCATTCCAATAACAACAACAATAACTTGGATTTATATAGTGCCTCCCATGCAGGACAGCGTCTCAGAGCGCTTCCCAATTACGGATCCCAGGGCCGAGCCAGGTATAGGGGGAAAGAAGGTGACCAAAAGTACGGTCGAAAAGAAAGGTCTTTAGCCGAGCCCTGAAAGTAGGAAGAGAGGGGATGAGGCAAAGTGAGTGAGGAAAGAAGTTCCAAAGCCTCGGGGCATAGGGGCTGAAGACATGGCCACTGATGGTGAAGCAGAGGATTCGGGGGACAAGGAGGAGGCCAGGCCCAGTGGAGTGAAGACAAAGGGTGCTGTTGTGAGGAAAAAGGAGGTCAGTGAGGTAGGTGGGTGCAGAGGAGTGGAGGGATTTAAAAACAAGAGTGTGGATCTTGAAAATGGATTCTCTCTGGGACAGGGAGCCAGTGCAATCTGGCAAGGACTGGGGTAATCGGGGAGCGGAGTTTGGTACAGGTAAGAATGCGGGTGGCAGAAATCCGGGTGACCTGGATTTTATCAATGGTAGTGGAGGGGAGATCGGCGAGGAGGGCATTACAATAGTCCAGCTGAGAGGTGACAAAGGCATGGACCAGGGTTTGGGAAGCTTTTCGGCTGACAGCATGAATTATAACAGCATATTTGAGTGTATATTTGGTAAATAATTCAATTGAGCGGAAGGAATGCTAGACACCTACAAATTCACAGTCCCTACACTTTACAGAAAATCCTGTGACGCGATTTGAAACGTATTGAGACAACATGATTTTAAAAGGCCGGCACAAGCACGATGTGCTGAATGGCCACCTTCTGTGCTATATTTTTATTTAAGAGATAATAAATGTCAAGAAGAATAAAAAAATCTGCACTTCACTTTCATTTGATTCTATGATATCAAATGCAAGGATTATTTTGATTTGCGTCATAGAAAATTGTAGGATTATTTTCTTAACGGTATTTTCTTTTTCAAATGACCCATTTGGAAAAAAGAGCTGTATCTAGTGTCACTGAAAAGCTCAGGGCTATAATTCTAGTTGCTAATCTATGTGATGATATTGACAATACTGGGATCTGCCCATTATAACAGCACATTGGGAATGCCAACCAGAAGTTCAACCCTCTAGAAAACTTATATAACATGAATGGTTTCAGGATGCCCTGTGGGTAATGACTGTAAAATACGTTTTTGAATTAATTGAAAATAAAACTAAATAAGCGGAGAAATGAAAGTGAAGTGCAGTTTTTTTTAGTCTTCTTGACATTTATTATCTCTTAAATAAAAATAATGTATTATCCTGCACATCACAAGCGCTCTTTATAGCACAGCTCTGTATGCACATTGCTTTTAGTGGATTGCCTTCAAATTCTCAAAGTTAAATAAATAATGTGATTGTTTAATTCTAATATTTACAACCACAGTCTAGACCAAAAGTGCATGATCTTCATCTGAGTGCATATGACGTGCTCTGTAAAATAAACCGATAGTCATGAGGGCCAGGGCTGCACTGAATCATTGACAGCTACTCGCTCTGTGCAGATACGTGTGTGTTGGCGTAGGCACTCCCTGCCACAGTGTCCCCTAGTGGCTCTGGAAGACTCATGCCTGCGTAGTCTGGATATAGAGTTACTGAGCTATTTTCCCTTGGAATTATGATATATCAGGGGTTTACAGTATTAAGCTGTTGCTGTGTTTATCCTGATCCCATCTGCCAGCTCAGGTGGACATTAACAGTACTATTCAAAAAGTGAAGGGAGTTTCTCCCAGTGTCCTGGCCATCAAATCACCTGAATAAAGTTGGTCATTTACCACATGCACCACAGTTTGTGAGACATTACCCTGTGCAAATTAGCTGCTGCGTTTGCCCACAAAATACACAGAAATCTACCCTGACATATATCCTGTGAAGGATATACTTTGAGATGTCTCAATGATGTGACATTATATTAAATGCAAGTATAATTATAGTCTAGGTACAATTATCCATCCAAAAGGGCCTAGAGGTTCCCATAAGAGGAATAGATTATTTTCAGATTATTCTTTTGCACTAAAATAAGGAACTCAAATGTTGTTCCTTTCCTGTGAATTCAAAGTTGCTGAGTTCAGATTTAGAATTTCGAAACTGGGTGAATCTGAATTTTTGTCCTAGCTCCAGCCCCTGATCCTGTTTAGGCTTTTCTTCACCTTGTTTATTTCCTTTCCCCATCCCCAAAAAGAATTGTTCCCCAGTTTCATCTCTCATTTTAACATAATCTCCTTGGCAACTGAATGCAGTCTCTATGGAAGCAGAATGTGATCTCTATGGAAACAGATTGTGAACTCTGTGGGGCTATAGTGAAATCATTGCTCTAGTTTTTCCAATTCTATCACTCTAGTTTTGTTATATTTCCCGGTCAGACCATTGTACAAATTGGGTATTATCATTTACTCATGGTTTCAATTTGTCCATAATTATCGCAGTGCACAACGCTAGGCATTTACTGGGTGTATTATCTGTTCTATTAATTATTCAACTTGCTTAATTATTACTCATCTGCCTCTTAATATAGTATTTAGTATAATTTTGTATTATATTTCTTGCCTTTAACTATCATAATATTGGATACATTCTTCTTGGTGTCACAATACTCTATGCTTTGAATTTTATTTTGAATTTTGTTTTGCTTTTATTTCAATTCATTTTTACAAAACACTTTCCATCAATCCCATAAGTTTGGTAACATATTCACATATAATTGAATAGTCTACTCCATTGTGTTTAAATGAGACCATGGTGATATCCTGAAAATCAAGCCAAGTCTTTCTTACTCATCTCTTTGCTTTTTTTAATGCTTGTCTGAATTGTTGATGTTGTGTTGAAGTCTGTATGTAACCATAGAGCTCCTGTGGCTTAGTGGTTCGAGCACTTGTCTTGCAAGCTGGGGAGACCATGCTGGGGAGGCATGAGAAGTTCGAATCCAGGCAGCTCAGGGCGAAACCTTGGACAAGTTTCCTTACTCTACACGCCTAATAATAATCTGTCCAAAGAAAAAACCACAATAATAAAATTGGTCATTTCAATCCATGACTTTTTGTGCGACACTACCTTGTGCAATTGGCCGCTGCAATTCGCCCACAAATATACAGTCAATTCACTTTACAGTATATTCTGTGAAGTGCTTTGGGACGTCGATAAGATGTGAAAAGCGCTATATTAAATGCAAGGATTATTATTATTATTATAGGGAGTTGGTCAGTGGAATGCAAAACTTTTTCCCTGTGGAGATTAGACCAATGTTTTAATATTTTCCCCACATAGTTGACCCTAGTATCAGTGACTGGAAATAGACATGCAACTTAGGATGGTATAGAATGCACTAAGTCCTTTCTCCCCACTTCTCCCCAATCCCAGCCTCCTCAAACACAGAGGATTTAGAACTCTTTCTTACCATATAGAAAACTCCTTAGCATCTTGCAGTCGCAAAGGCACACACACACACACACACATAATCCTCAGGAGAGCTGAACATATAATGCTGGTAATCTTGAGAAAAGTTAGGAACCCTCCCACACAAAGGCAGGTATACACACATATAGCTACAGGCACACACACATACACACTCATATGCATCTACACTGGATTAATTTTCAGCTTACTCACATTTTCATTTTTAATTCCTAGGAGAAAACATTGTATTCAAGAATAGAAATGTTTTGCTCCAAGACCTTTTTATTAAATATTAAATAAATGATAAATTTTCAACTTTTATTATAGTCGGTGCTCAAACTCCTGTGCGCTGACTTCAGCAGAAATAAATAATTGATGTGGTGCCTGGAGCTCAAATAATTCCCCAAACACATGCGTGCGGGCTCCAAGGACAATTAGGTAGCTTTGTGCCCAGTGCCAAAGACTGCTTTTTACATTAATTGTAAATGTAACATTTGCAGAAAGATTCCAGCCATTGCTGATGGAACAATTATTCAACAAATAGTATATTTTGTATTCAATGCTTCGATAGTTTCCACTGCAGCAGGGACAAAAGAGGGTTTGTAGAGTAGACTGGCAAATTATGGAATCAGGGCAAAGTGCGGTGTCACATGTGGGGCATATACAACCAATGGCAATAAGCACCAATGTTACATGATCAGCAGAGCAGTGTAATCTCTATTACATCACTATGAAATCAATATCGTTTGCTGTGACTGCGCTGTGAAACGTCTGTGATACCCATTTCGATTTTGAATTTTAGACATCCTAAAGTCCTATGGAATCCTGTAGCTCGGTGGTTAGAGCACTTGCCTTGCAAGAGTGAGACCTGGGTTCGATTCCAAGCAAGGCAAAACTTTGGGAAAGTTTCCTTACACCACATTCCTAATAAAAAAAACATAATAGATAGGTCATGTCAATCCGCAACTGTGGGACACTGCAGTGTGCAATTGGCTGCAGCATTTCGCCCACGATTATAAGGTCAATTCACTTTACAGTATATTCTGTGAAGCGCTTTGAGATGCCTAGAATACATGAAAAGAGCTCTATCAAATGCAAGGATTATTATTTTTTCTTATTATTATCCTCTTTGAAAGATTCCATTCAATGCCAGTGTAACCAAGCAATCATCATTCCAAGTAGGAAACCCCTTTTAAAAATCAGTTAGCTCTTTATTTGAAGCGGCAACAATTGTTCATTCACTTCATGGCTGTTTTGAGCATTGCTGTTTGCAAATTGGCTGCCATGTTGGTCTACACAAATTTAAACATTACACTGGGCAGTAAAATCTTCTGAAGCGCTTTGATAAATCTTAAGAACGTGGCTAGCCTCTTTATCAAGTGCTGTGATTATTATTGTTGTTATTATTCATTTGCAAATCAGTAAATTGAGTACACGATTTAATGGCAACATAAAACTGAAAAGCATAAGTCAGCATTTTAACCATACAAGTGATCAATCATTCACTGTAATTGCTTGCTTAGCAAAAGTGACAGTGGATCTACCACACTTTGGCTCAACAGTCCTAGGATAGGGAGGGGAAAATATAAACCAGGTTCCCACTCCAGACCACTACAACAACAGTATGCACTTATAAAGTGTCTTTCCTGTAGCAAAACATCTCAAAGCATGATTCAGTTACCTTTAATGAAAATTGTGTGTGCCCATGCACACTCATGTCAAGTGAGATCAAGCTCACAGATGAAGAATGGGCACTTTAAGAGATAATACTCATCCTTGCATTTAATATAGGGCCTTGACCTCATCAAGAGGTCTCAAGGCAGTTCACACTACTGTAAAGTGTAGTGACTGTATTTGTAGGCAAGCAATGCAACACTCCTCAGTACGGGTGTCAGAGTATCAGGGTACGACTGTGAACTCAAGGACCCAATATGGGGCATGAACTTTTGACTCAGGAGCAAGAATCCTACCAATTGATTGAGGCTGATATCAGCAAGCAATTACAGATATGGAGCCATAGCCCAGCATGAGTTATTGCCTTTCGACGAGGTGTAAGAGGAAGAAGTAGAAATAAAATAATCACAAATTGATCAACAATCAGTAACTAAAATACACATATGGCGTTTTCATTCACATTGGCTTCACAAGCACTGAAAGGTTGTGTCTAGCAGTGGCCTGAAGGCGACTGGCAATGATAGTTGCTGAATGAGTTCACGTGATGATGTTCAAGCATGTAAGATGTCGCCACTTCAAAGTGTGCAGGTCTGGAAGATGACATGACCCTCAAGAGGCCGGTTGTAGATTCCCTCAGCAGCTGAGTCACAGCACAAAAGGTCAGTGAGGTTCAAAGTGATCCGGAACATGATCCAGATACATCTGAGGTGTGAGAGGGTTCAAATGGAGTTTAGTAATGCAAATCTATGGCCACATCCAATTGCTGATTAAGAATCTATTTGTTAAACAACAACAAAATTACATTTGTATAGCGCCTTTCACGTTAGGAGGATGTCCCAAGGCAGTTACTGCTTCAGACCCGAGCTGAGGACAGTGGGGTAGGGTGGGGGAACAGGGGGATTAGGAGTTGCCGATGGGGCCATCGAAGAGAAAAGTCATGAGGCGAGACTTGAAGGAGGCCAAGGGAGGGGATGAGGTGGAGGGACTGCGGGATGGAGTTCCAGAGGTTGGGGACAGAGTTGCTGAAGGGTCACTTCAGCAATAGTGGGGCAGGTGGGTTGGAAGAACATGGAGCAGGCAGAGCCTGCTGAGCGGAGGGGGCGGGCAGGTTGGTAAGGGGATAGGAGGTCACGGATGTAGGGTGGGGCGAGGTTGTGAAAGGCTTTAAATGCGAGGGCCAGGATCTTGAATTGGATCCTCTGGATGATGGGGAGGCAATGGAGTCGGGCGAGGATGGGGGGAGATGGGGTCACAGAAATTTGAATGGTAAAGGACACTGGCCGCAGAGTTCTGGATTATCTGCAGCCTATGGATGGAACTCCCTGTGCCTCTCTCCATTACAACACCAACAACTTGCATTTACATAGTGCCCTTCAAGCGTGATAGCATCCCAGAGCTCTTGACAGTGGCGGAGTCTGAACCTGAGCCAGGGGAGAGGAACGGGGGAAGGGATAGTAAGGGCAGGATTTGACAGTGGGAAATACTTGTCAGGAGACAAGCATCCTGAAAACAATACAATATTTTTGAAAACATACCCTCGCTTGACATGATGCATTAGCTTTCCTGAAACATTCTGAATGTAATGGTATATGTACCAGTTATGTATACTTCAGCCAGTAATTGGGAAATTGCACTGGCTATAATGGATTATGGGGTGTGAAAGATTCAGTGAAAATGAATTATGAGCTCTTTGACATGAATGAAATAAATCCTTTAATTTACCACAGCCAGGGATACATTCTCTTTGTATTCTGCATAGAGTCTTTCACTGAAAAGCTATTAAACTGGCAGAAATTTCCATTTAGCACAGGGCGTTTCATTGAGCTCACCTCGTACAGTTGTTTTTGTATGTTTTTGTGTTATTTCCCATGTGTGAATTGTCAATGTTATTTTTACTTCAGTGAAATAACACTTCCATGAGCTGTGAGAGACCAACTGGAAACAAATAATAAATTGTGGAGCCTGTTCGAGCTATCCCTACCAGAGGCATGACGTTAGTTCCCAAAACATTAAATAGAGTCCAATGACCTCAAGTTAGGACACATGGCAGTGATGTAATGTATCTGTGTACATAATTGGACGACTACTTCCAGCACACATATTAGGTATGCAACAATGGTTATTTGACTGATGGAAGGTCAGCTATTGGTAATCAATAAGCCAATAAAGTCATCAAATGCATTAAGACAATTCAAGACATCAAATGGCTTTGATATAGTGCCTTATCACATCTTCACGATGTCTCAAAGCACTTCACAAAATATTGTGTCAGTGAATTGATTGCATAGTACTGCAATAATATTATTCCTTGCATTTGATATAGCACTTTTCACATCTTCTCGATGCCTCAAAGCGCTTCACAGAATATACTGTAAAGTGAGTTGACTGTATATATGTGGGCGAAATGTGGCAGCCAATTACACACAGCAGTGTCCCACAATCAGTTGTAGATTGAGATGACCAATTTTTTTTTGTCAGATTATTATCAGCCTTGTGTAGTAAGGAAACTTGCCCAAGGTTTTGCCCTGCCTGGAATCAAACCCAGGTCTCTCACTTGTAAGAGCATTTCCTTGCCACATATAGGTTTAACCACATAACTGATAAATTGTCACACATCTGATAATCATCCCTGAAGAAAACAAATTTGGTAATTTCAATCCAAGATGAAATGTTTGTGGTACATTTGATATGCGCAATTGGCTGTCTTGTTTCACTCACAGTCACTTTACAGGACATTCTATGATGTGCCTTGAGACATATAGAGGACATAAAAAGTGCTGTTTCAAATGCAAGGATTATTATTATTGAGGTCATTTTCTACCACCTGTATACGTGCAATGATTCAAAGTGCACTGGATGTCCTGAATATTGTTTACACTTCTCTTAATCGTGACATGGGTGACATCGTGACATGGGTCAGACTGTCAATGTCCAGTGTCAGAAGCTGGAAAAGTGCCAAGACTGGAATCAGACTTGTTTATGTTTGTCTGGGAGAAGTCAAATTACTCCATAGCTTTTTGATAAACTATGTTTTTTTTACAAATCTGTAATCTGAGTGACTCTAAAGGTTGTGTGAGGGAGGAGGAACCTTAGCTGGGGCTATTACTTCAGAATTTGGATTATTTTAAGCTTTGCTTCACTTTATTTTCTGTTCATTTCCAGGATTGTAATCCAGCCCAAGATCGGCAGGGTCATTTTTTAATTGATGCAGCTCTATTGATATTGAAGGAAATCTTTACGAAACAAAATCAGGTATCAGCCTAGCTCAGTTGGTGTGTGAGTCAGCAAGGCTGTGAGATCAACAAACCATGTCAGGAATCAGAAATCAAGTCTGGGTCACCACTCAATCTGGGTCTAAATCCAGATATGCTGATATGCTAAATCCTTATATGGTGTGCCATATTATTTGTGCTGTTCTTCAGATCAGATGTTGACTGAGATCCTCAGCCTGTTTCTTTGCATTTGAAATAGAGCCTATCAATATCAAAAATTTCTTGAAACACTTCACAGAGTTTTCTATAATGTGTAGTGACTGGATTTGTAGGTGAATGCATCACCTAATTTGCACACTGCAATATCTCTTAAACAGCCTTGAAGTAAATTATCAATTTGATCTGGATTGTTGGCCAAAACCTTTCACTTTTCCAACGGTGTTATGGGATCATTAACATGCATCTGAACAACAACAAAATTGCACTCATATAGCACTTTTCACTTCAGGGATTTGTACCAAGGTGCTGGATAGTCATTGTTTTAGACCCGAGCTGGAGTTGGGGACGGGGAGAATGGAGGGAGAGGAGGGGATTTGGGGGGACTATCAAAGAGGAGGGTCTTGAGGCGGGACTTCAAGGAGGCTAGGGAGGGGGCAATGTGGAGGGACTCCAGGTTGGAATTATAGTGGTTGGGGGCAGAGTGGCTGAAAGTCCATCTGCTGATGGTCGGGTGGGTGGGTGGGTTGCGGGACATTAAGCAGGCCAAAGCCTCTGAGCAGAAGGGGCATGTAGGCATGCAGTTAGGGGTTTAGAAGGTCATGGAGGTACAACAAAATTATATTTATGGTGCGCCTTTCAAGTCAGGAGAATGTCCTAATGTAGGGTGGGGCAAGGTCATGGAGGGCTTTGAATGCGAGGACCACGATCTTGAATTGGATCCACTGGGTGATGGGGAGTTGGGCAAGGATGAGGGAGATGGGATCATGAATCTTGAAGCGGTAGAGGACCCTGGACGCAGAGTTCTGGATTATCTTCAGCCTATGGAGGGAGGAATTGGGAAGGCCAACAAGCAGGGCATTGGTGTAGTCGAGCCTGGATGTAATGAAGGCATGAATAAGGGTTTCAGCAGCCTGAGGGATGAGGTAGTGGCGGAGTTGGGCAATATTGTGGAGGTGAGGGAAATGAGAGCGGGTGATGGTTTGGATGTGGATCAGGAAAGACAATTGAGGATTGAACAAGACACCAAGATTCCTGACTGGCTTGGTGAGGTGGAGTGTGCAACCATAGAGGTTGATGCTGCCAATGCCTGATGTATGAAAGCACTGGCACGAGCCAATCAGGTGGGCCTCGGTCTTGTTGACATTTAACTGTAGAAAGTTAGCTCTCATGCAGGACTTGATGTCTGACAAGCAGTCTGTCAGGACAGCAGTGGTCCTAGAGTCAAAGGTAGAGGCAGATAGAGTTGAGTGTCATCCGCATACATATGGACGTTGACCCTGTGTCTGCGGATGATGTCTCCAAGGGGGAACATGTAGATATTAAAAGTAGGGGACAGAGCTCTGTGGGTTACCACAGATGAAAGTGCAGGGCCTGGAAGAGAAGCCATTGGTGGCGACAAAGTGGAGATGCTGAGAAAGGTAAGGGTCAAACCAGGCAAGGGCATGTCCATGAAGATTGAGATGAGAGGAGAGGCGGTGTAGGAGGATGGAGTGGTCGACAGTGTCAAAGTCAGCGGAGAGGACAAGAAGACAGAGAGAACCCTGGTCACAGACGTTTAAAATGTCATTAAAGACTTTTACCAGGGCTGTCTCGGTGCTATGGGCAGCACAGAAACCAGAATGGAACACACAAAAGTTGGAGGTTGAATTGCAAGCAAACCTTTCAAACTCTTCTCTCTCATCCCAATTATTTGATCTACTTTTACATTTTCTATTTTTTCAAGATTATTGTTGTGTTCTAAAACAATAATAAAAAACACTTCTTTGGTTTACTGTCACCATGTTTTAAAGTAATTGTTCATATGCCATGCTGTCCAGACCACTTTTATGTTATAAGCATCAACTCCCACACAATTGTTTCATTGTACTGTACAGGAACTTTGTAGCAGAGGATATGATGCAGCATTTTATCATGATGTGATATCACAGACTTGTGTTTTGGAAGCACTGACATATGTTTGCATAAATGGTTATGGAACAGATTGGAATTAAAATTCAGAGGGGTTAAGTAGGTAGCTGAGTGTCATCCTATGAAAGTGGCATTTTCAGAGATAAAGGGTCCATTAGCATTTTAACTATGGCCATCAATAGCAATAACAGCCTATCTGCTGAGCTGAATTGGTCTTTGACTTGAGTCATTAATGCTATTTTTAACTTGCTGACTACTTGAGAGGTGGTTCAAATAGATCCAGCTCTCAAGTAGCTTGAAGCTATGGGTGCTGGAAAACTGTGGGTGAAGGACATTATATAGGTTATTGGCAGCTGCATTAAAATATCTACTCATGCACAGACTCCTGCAATCGCAATTGTTTTTCTACTGCTTGGCCTACGCTATGCCCATAATGGGAGGTAGAGACATCCAAGTGAAGACATTGACAAAATCCTCTTTGTGCTTCCTCAGCTTTCTTTGTCTAATATTCATACATTAAAATGTATGAATGCTACCTTTCACTCATGAGGGATGTCTTTATAGGAGTCTCTTTTCTCTCTTCACCCCCACCCCCAAATATCTCTACCTATACCCTCAGTCTGACAGTAATTTGATTTCCTTTTCCTCCCAACCAACCAGTGTATAATGTATTTGAAACAAGCCTGCCTGCAAGCATGCCTAATAATAATTCTTCCAAAAAAATACAAGAATAAAAGTGATAATTTCAATCCACGATCGTTTGTGGGACACTGCTATGTAGAATTGGCTGCCGCGTTTCACTCACAAGTATGCAGTCAATTCACTTTACAGTATATTCTGTGAAGCGCTTTGAGACGTCTAGAAGATGTGAAAAGCACTATATTAAATGTAAGGATTATTATTACTATTATCTCTTCAGTTTGAACAAATGCAGTTTCTCTTTGGAGCCAGTGATGTGATTGCCTATAATGCCTCATGTACCACCATAGTACATCCAAGACGTTCTCATGTCTAAGTATATAATAATAATCCTTACATTTTCTATTATGCCTTTTATGCCAGGAGGACGTCCCAAACCACTTCACAGGATATACGATAAAGTGTAGCATCTTTGTGTGTGTCTTTGTAGGCAAACCAGGGGATAGTAAGAAGAATCTCTCTGCAATTGAACTAGCGCTAAAGAGACCCCTGGTGAAGCAACAATCTGAGGTGTTAGTAATGGCTGACCAGTGCCTTATTCTGCCGTATAGAAAAGGGCAGTCATATCTGGACACGTGCATGGTTGATATTCTAACAGCTGTTAGTGTTGGTCTCCGTCCAAGTTTCTTTTTAGGTTTTCCATGTTGCCTGCTGACATGGACGCCTTGAGTAGAAAGTAACTTAAGCTGTCTTAAAATCAGTCAACATGTGATATAAACAAGTTATACAGTGGCAGTCTGTGGCTTAAAGAAAATAAAGAGAGTGAGCACTTCAGGCTCATATGTTATGCACACAACATCACTCAGTATTTAATTTCAGCTAAATCACTGAGTCTGTTGTGCATCCACTGTGAGAAACACAAACCAAAGGGTCCAGTGTAATTTACCAGACACCTAACTTTATAACAGAAGGCTTTCAGCTTCCAAATTGATTGTAGATGGAGCTATATTGCTATTTATCTAAAACCAGTAACAATAAATATGGCATGAAGAGGAGGCCACGTTATGGATTGTCACATAAAGGTGGGAGATTGTGGTAAATGGCTTATGGGCAGTGTCTCTAAGGATGTGAATTGGCTCTCAATTAGCAACAATTTCTAATTTACATCTTTTGTACAAATGAAGGTTCTGTTTTGGGGCAGCCTCTCACATGTCCTTCGAAAATAAGAAAGCAATTAGAGTTGGCCATTGCTACTTTCGTTTATAACTGAACAGATTGCTTTTATTGTGTGTTACTTCATGGCTTCTTTGAAGTGGAGGTAATTAGGAAGCGAATGACTTCCTGTGGACTCGGATGAACCATTTGTAACGAAAGTTGGGAGACTGCGGTAAATCAGCAAGTGGCTAATACACAGGAGTTTTAAGGAGCAGGCACACTGCTTTCTTTCATATGTAAATGATGTAAACGAAGAGGTCCAAGGAACTCTTACTCATCAAAATATTGTTGCTCGTGAGTGTTCTTACTGTTTATAGTAACATTAAATCATAGAGTTTGTACTTGATGTAGGATCTTTTACATCAGAGGAGGTTGTCTCAAAGTGCTTCACAGGATTTAAAGAATGATAATAATTTGGTTGCTCAATCCTCGACTGTTTGTGGGACACTGCTGTGTGCAATTAGCTACCGCGTTTCACTGCAAAATATAGTCAATTCACTTCCTGTGAAGCACTTTGAGTTGCCTCAAACAACAAAATTATATTTGTATTACAATGTAATAAGGTGTTCTAGCCAAAGCAAGGATCATTATTATTTACCGTATTTAAGTGTGATGACTATATTTTGCAGGCAAATCTGGCAGTCAATTTGTGCACCGCAATGTTCCACAAATAATCATGAGTGAAATATATTTGGTGGCTGAGAAAGAGAAGCATCAGGAAAGAGCAGACACACACTCAATGTACCAATGATTTAAAAATTTCTTTCAAACGGAATCCAACAGCGAACTGCCAAGAGATGCTTTGTTTTATGCACGTGACTATGTTTTGTGTCTGTCAATTGGTTGTGAACAGGAACCTCAATGTTAGAACTAACTACATGTGATTTTAACCACCAGCAAAGAATAATTTACAAAGAGCAACGGGAATAATGATACTTGTCATGAGGTGAACTGATAAAGTCCAATTTCTTTATGTCTGTTGGAAGATTGCCTCCCTTCAGGTAGTGGTTATCTATTGTTGAATGGATTTAGTCTGGTTCTCGTGTATGCACATGCACTGAAAATTAATAATTTTCCACTGAAATGCAGTCAACCACCTACACAAGTGCTTTCTATTTTGCCCGAACTAGTTCTCGATGTCAAGTGTGGGCAGGTGAAATCATTTTGGATCAGTATCAATAGAACGGACACTCAGCTTAGGCAAGATTTCAGAGGTATTAAAAATCCAATTTATTGAGCTTTAAAGGGACGCCTTTATGGGGAGATTTGAGAAAAGCTTAATTCCCCGCACAGCCTGCTCTGGAAACGCAGCTGCTCACTGCCGGCACAGACTATTATTTTTGCTGGGTAAGCTTTTAAAATGTTTTTTTTATCATCAAAAATGAAGATTATAAATAATAGATTTGTGTAGGCACGTGCAATTGGGGTCTTAATATTTAATGGTTGCCAACCATGACCATCATTTTCTCCTGTGTGCTAACCTGTAAAATTGCCTTGAAAAATAATTTACCGGGCACA
Source organism: Hydrolagus colliei (assembly GCA_035084275.1). Taxonomy (NCBI): domain Eukaryota; kingdom Metazoa; phylum Chordata; class Chondrichthyes; order Chimaeriformes; family Chimaeridae; genus Hydrolagus; species Hydrolagus colliei. Next base: position 22,950,660 of record CM068744.1, on the reverse strand, counting down.
GCGGAGCATTCACAAGCTAGTATCTTGTACTCCCTAACATATGATCTGTAATTTATAGAAAAAATGTCATTGAAGAACAATTCTATTACAAAGAAATACACTTGACATTGCAGAGACACCAGCTTCTGCCAATCTGTAATCCACCAAAATGTAATCATTAAGACATGAAGAGCATTAAATTCCTTTTTAATTCCTTGTGTAAGTAACTAGGCTCCTCATCAGCTCACTGGAGCGATCTGACCTCCCTTTTGACTAACCTTTGGTCACCTACCCCTTCCCCCTTTTGATTAAAAGAGCAATTTCCGGAAAATTAGATCATAATTGCTCTTGAATGCAAATTAAGAAATGAATGAAACAAATCCTAACTTCTAAAATTCGATAGCAGGTGAGGCATCAATTCTTTCACTGTTGAGAGACTCTGACAATTATTGTTTCCAGTCTGTCAGGATGCTGGCGATGCAGTGATGCTTGGAAGAAGCTTGGCTGGCAAACTTCCCTGGAACAACTATTGCATTCTTTTTTGACCACAAAATTGGACATGAACAAGTGTTTAAGATGAACTGAACATTTTTATGAAATGTTGTAGATTCCCCAGAGCAAACCTCAAAGGAATAACTACTTGGTAAGTTAGAATACTAACTGATAAATTATGATTTATCAGGGCGAAACCTTAGGCAAGTTTCCTTACTCCCCACACACGCCTGGTAATAATCCTTCAGAATAAAATAATAATAAATTAGTCATTTCAAACCACGACTATCTGTGGGTCACTCTCTGCATAATTGGCTGCTGTGTCCCACCCCCAAAATATATAGTGAATTCACTTTACAGTATATCCTGTAAAGTGCTTTGAAACATGTAGAAGACGTGAAAAGCGCTATACCAAATGCAAGGATCATCATTATTATTATAATACCTATATTTCATATAGCACCTTAGCGTGTTGTTGAGATATCTCAAAGCACTTTAAAGGAGTTGTCTTCAAGTGTAGTAACTTTAGTAGTAACTGTGTATTTATCACTACAAATAACAACAACAACAACAAATTACACTTATAAAGCGCCTTTCACGTCGGGAAGACGTCCCAAGGCGCTGCACAGGAGGCGTGTGACCCGAGCTGGGAGGGGAGTGTACGGGAAGGGGTGAAACAAATAATAATAATAATAATAATAATCCTTGCATTTGATATAGCGCTTTCCACATTTAATCAACGTCCCAAAGCGCTTCACAGAATATACTGTAAAGTGAATTGACTGTGTATATTTGTGGGCAAATCGCGGCAGCCAATTGCGCACAGCAGTGTCCCACACACAATCGTGGATTGAAATGACCCAATTTTATTATTGTGTTAGAACATAATGTACATGAACAAATGACAATAATCATGACTTATTTCCAACGAAATGTAACTACGTTTTATAAACATGACACTAGGGAAACAAAACTATTTTCCAGAACGTAATTTATTGTATGATACATGCACCCCCGATACACACCGGGATACGGTAGCCTATAACAGAGTGCTGCGCATGCTAGCAGCATTATGAAGGATACACACTAGTGGAGTATCTTGTAGAGTTAGAGGTCTAGGTATACGTGTGAGCAAGGTGTATGCTGCATTAATAAATTTCCAACTCATACACACACAGTTGTGAGCAAAGACGCATGTCTTTCATTACGAAGGTGAAGCAACGCGCGATCGCAGCCAGTAGTGTATTGCAGCAGTCAGAATGGCGCGCGCAACTCCCTATATACACAGGTAACCCCTACTTAACGAAGGGGTTAGGGAATTCAAAACTCCTCGTTAAGCGAAAATTGGCTTAAGCGGGAGGGAGGTCCCTACTGTGTTTCTGTATATGAAAAAAATAGTTCCCGGTAATGACTTGCGCCTAGCCTAGCGCCTAACGCTAACATTTACAGTGTATCAGTGACGGCATAAGGTAGGTAGCACTGCTATTGAAGGCAGGGAGAGAGAGTTAAAGAGAAAGAGACAGAGACAGAGAGAGAGAGACTGTGAGTGAGATTGTGACAGCCAGAGACACAAACAAAAATAGGGGAGGTCGAAAAAATCGGGGTGGAACAAAAGGCACGGTCGAAGAAGAAAGTCTTCAAACCGGCCTTGAAAGAGGAAAGGGAAGAAACGAGATGGAGGGATTGGGGGATGGAATTCCATAGGGTCGGAGCAGAAAAACTGAAGGCCCGGCCTCCGATGGTGGGGCGATTCGGGCGGGGGGCTTGGAGCAGGCCAAGTCCTGCTGAACGGAGGGTCCGGGTGGGCTTGTAGGGGGAGAGTAAATCGGTTAAATAGGTCGGGGCAAGGCCATGTAAGGCCTTGAAGGTGAGGACGAGGATCTTGAACTCGATCCTCTGGAGGATGGGGAGCCAGTGGAGACGGGCGAGGGTGGGGGTTATGTGGTCGCAGAGGCGGGTGCGGGATAGTACACGGGCTGCAGAGTTTTGGATGACCTGCAGCCTGTGAATGGAGGAACTGGGGAGGACGACGAGGAGAGAGTTTCCGTAGTCCAGCCGTGAGGTGATGTACGCGTGCACGAGTGTTTCGGCAGCGTGGGGGGTAAGATAATTGCGGAGCCTGGCAATGTTGCGCAGGTGGAAGTAAGCGGTGTCGGTCAAGGCACGGATGTGGGGGAGGAAGGAGAGTTTTTGGTCGAACGTGATGCCTTGGATGTTGAGGCTGTCAGCGCCCGATGTGCGGAGGCGCTGGCTTGAGCCAATCAGGAGGGTCTCGGTCTTACTCACATTCAATTGGAGGAAGTTGTCCCTCGTCCAGGACTCAATGTCGGACAGACATGCTGTCAGAACATCGATGGTCTGGGGGTTGAGGGATGAGGGAGAAAGGTACAGCTGGGTGTCGTCCGCATACATGTGTAAATTTACCCCATGTTTGCGGATGACATCTCCCAGAGGGAGCGTATAAATGGTGAAAAGGAGGGGGCCGAGGACAGAGCCCTGAGGGATGCCATGAGAAACTGTGCGGGGGTTTGAGGAGAAACCGTTGGAAGACACAAAGTGTAAGCGGTGGGTCAGGTAGGAATGGAACCAGTCAAGGACTGTGCCTTGAAGGTTGAGGTGGGAGGAAAGACGTTGGAGGAGGATGGTGTGATCGACTGTGTCGAACGCAGCAGACAGGTCAAGGAGGACGAGGAGGCAGAGGGAGCCCTGGTCACAGGCGGTTAGGATATCATTTGTAACCTTAACCAGGGCAGTTTCTGTGCTGTGAACAGGGTGGAAACCTGCGGCAACCACATCTTGAATAAAAACGGGAGGTTGGAGATGGGTCGATAGCTTGATGGTTGCGACGCATCAAGGGAGGGTTTCTTCAGGATAGGGGTGATGGTGGCTGTTTTAAGGGAGGTAGGGACGGTGCCTGAGAAGATGGAATGGTTTATGGTGTCAGAAATGAGTGGGGCCAGAAGGTGCAGCCGGGTGCGGAGGAGTGGGGTGGGGATGGGGTCCAATGAACACGTGGTGGGTTTCATGGAGGTGATTATTTTAGTGATTGAAGACGGGGAGGTGGGGATGAAAGTATGAAGGGGGGGTTGGGTGAGGGTTGATATAATGGATGGAGGGGCGGAGGTGGAGGAGAGATGGCGGGAGGAAACCGCGGAGCGGAATTGAGGAAGTCCAACAACTCCTCACAACGTTTGTTTGAAGAAAGGATCTGCGAAGCGAGATGGGGGGGGGCGGAGGAGCTGGTTGGTGGTGGCGAAGAGGAGGCGGTGGATGTCCTTCGCTTCCAGGATTATTCTGGAGTAGTAGGCTGATTTGGCGGTGGCTAGGGCGGAGCGGTAAAATTTTATGCGGTCCAGCCAGATTTGCCGGTGGACCGTGAGGCCAAATTTGAGCCAGGTGCGTTCAGCTGCTCGCACTTGGCTTTTGAGGGAACGGAGGTGAGTTATGTACCACGGTGATGATCGCCAGTGGGAGACGGTTCTGGAGGTGAGGGGGGCCAGGGTGTCGAGGGTAGTGGAGAGGGTGTTATGGAGGGCGGTGGAGGCGGAGGATGGGTCGGTGCAAAAATAGTGCCACAGGGGGAGCAGGTCGGAGGTTTCGAGGACAGAAATGAAGGTTTGAGGGGTAATCTTCTTCCAGGGCCGGTAGAAGATGGTCGTTGGTTTGGAAGTGGAGGGGGGAGGGATAGAGGTGTTGAAATAGATGAAGAAATGGTCTGAAATGGCCTTGTCGGTGATGGTGACGTCAGAGATGTTGAGGCCTCGGGTGATCACCTGATCGAACGGATGGCCGTGGGTGTGGGTGGCAGTGTTAATGTGAAGGGAGAAGTTGAAAGACGTAAGTAAAGAGGAAAATTCAGAGGAAATGGGGCAGGAGGGGGTGAAATGGTGGTTGAAATCGCCAAGAATGATGAGGCGATCAGAGGAAGCACAGAGGGAGGTTAAAAGTGAAGAGAAATCTGAAATGAAAGTGGGGGAGGGTTTGGGGGGCTGATAAACTAATAGGATTTTGAAGGAATTGTGGGAGGAGTGAGAGAGGGTGAGCTGTTCAAACGAGGGGAAAAAACCGGAGGAATAGGGGGATAGGGCGAGGGATGTCTTTGAAATGAGAGCCACACCACCGCCACGACCGTTGGGTCGAGGGGGCATGGTGGAATGTGTAATGTGTAATTGGGTGGTGTGGCTTCAACGAGGGCAAAGTGTCGCCTGGGGTGATCCAAGTCTCTGTCAGAGCCATGATGTTAACGTTCTCATCAAGGATGAGATCGTTGATGGCCAGGGTCTTGTTGCAGACAGAGTGGACATTTTGGAGGTCGATGCGGAAAGAGCAGTTGGCCGAGGGGTGTGAGGGGGCACTGGGATGGTCGGCGGGGAGGGTGGAGATCTGAATAAGGGAGGAGAGGTTGACCCCCCGGGTTTGTGTCCGGTGGGGCTGGCGGGGATGGTGGGGGACAGGGCACTTGGTGTGGCTGCTGTTGGACAGCCAACGTCGAGTGCCACGGTGAGCCCGACTGAGGATTCCAAAACTGGAACAAAGGGAAGCGGTGGGAAGGTTGAGCAGGGACAGTAGGCGAGGAGGGCGAAGAGAAAGAAGGGCAGAGAAGGAGTAACGGAGAGGGGGGGTTGGTGAAAAACTTGAGGAGGGGGAGGGAAGCTCGGGTCATGGCGGCAGCCATATTGCGCACGCGGGAGACCAGGAGCGAGGGATCAATGGGGCGGCATCATCCCAAGGGATGTGAGGCCGCGGCTGGGGGATGCAGAGGTGCTGTGGTCTGGAGCCTGGCCGGGGCTGAGGCCGAGGCTGTGGGTTTCAGGGCCAGTTGCTGGGGCTGTGTGGGCCAGGTCCATGGGTCGCCGGGTCGAGGCTGTAGCCGGGACCAGGACCGTGAGTCTCGGGGCTGTGGGTCTTGGAGCCGGGGCTGCGGGTCACGGAGCTGTTGGTCACGGGGCTGGAGCCGGTGGCTGTGGGTCCTGGGGCTGGGGCTGTGGCTGGGGCTGGGGCTGGGGCTGGGGCTGGGGCTGGGGCTGGGGCTGGGGCTGGGGCTGGGGCTGGGGCTGGGGCTGGGGCTGGGGCTGGGGCTGGGGCTGTGGGACCTGGGGCTGTGAGTCTCGGGGCTGCGGGTAATAATGATAAATCGCCGGTCTCCCCTCCACCACAATCTATAAAATCCATCTCATCCAAAACTCTCCCGCCCGCATACTCACCTGCACCAAACTTCACTCCCCCATTACCTTAGTCCTTGCCAGACTTCACTGGCTCACTATCCCCAAGAGGATCGACTTCAAGATCCTCACCCTTGTTTTCAAATACCTCCACTCCTCTGCATCCCCTATCTCTCTGATCTCCTCTCTCCTCAAACCAGCACCCGTTGCCTTTGCTCCATTGGGTCTGGCCTCCTCCATGTCCCCCGAATCCTCTGCTCCACCCTCGGCAGCCGGGCCTTCAGCCACTATGCCCCGAGGCTCTGGAACTTCCTTCCTCACTACTTTCATCTTGCCCCCTCTTTTCTCAGTTTTACATCCCAGCTGAAGACCTTGCTCTTCGACTGCGCCTTTGGTCACCTTTCTACCCCTGCCCCTAGCTCGGTCCCGGGATCCGCTATTGTGAAGTGCTCTGAGACGCTGTCCGGCGTGGAGGGCGCTATATATATCAAAGTTGTTGTTGTTGTACAAAGCAACAAATTTATGAATATCATTGTCCCACAAACAGGCATGAAGTGAACGACCAATTTTATGTGAGGAATTGTTGGCCAGGACACCAGTAGAAACTCTTTTCTTTTTGAACAGTGCCATGGAATATCTAAGGTCCACCTGAACAGGCAGAAGGGACTTCGGTTTAACTACTTGTCCAAAAGATATGGGGCTTGAACCTAGAATCTTGTAATTCAGAAACAAAAAAATTACCAACTGAGGCAGAAGAAAAAAGTCAACACAATGGGAAGAAAAGATCTGCCGTGATCTAATAAACTGGCAGAACAAGCTTGATAGGCTAAATAACTTCTTCCAGTTTCAATGTTGCCGAATGATAAGAGATATGAATGATAATGCGATCACTCTCTTCACCTGGCAGTATTCCAAGCTTAGAATCAAAATCAAAGGGTACGTCTCCAAGTCAGAGTAACGCTCTTTAGCCTGGACCAAAATGGCTGCACATTGTTGACATTGCCTAAAGTGTGGTTCAACTTTAAAAGTGGATTTTAGTTATTAACATTATGAATCCACAATGATATGTTGTGATCTGCAGTGCTGTTGAGTCTAAAGATTGCGGATTCAAACCCCACAACAGGATTTAAGCTCACATTGTCTAAACTGACGCTTCAATGCAGTACTGGGGGGATGGGGTTGCTTTGACGGAGGTGCTGTCCTTCGGATGCAACATTAAACCAAGGTCCTCTCTGCCTGTTGAGGTGGATGTTAAAAATCCCATGGAACCACTCGAAAAAAGAAGGAAGTTTCTCCTGGCCACAATTCCCAAACTAAATTGGTCACTCATTTCATGTCTGTTTGTGGGACGTTGCTGTGCAGAATTCGGCTGGTGCAATCATCTATCATACATCATCACTGCACTTTACAATAAATTTTCCAACATGGTCTCGGGATGAAAGGTGCTAAACAAATGTGACATTATTAATATCCACAGATTAGGAGAACAATAGCCATCACTAGTGACTTCAACTGCAACCATTTTTACAAAATCAAGGGTGTAGAGTGGGGGGTGAGAGTTTCACTAATTGTTGAATGTGCCGTTGTAAGGAGTGAAAATTCTTACAATGTGCTCATTGTCTAAAATAACAACAACTTGTGATTACATAGCACCCCTCGCAGAAAGGTAGCATTTGACATTTGCAGATCATGATGCTGAAGTGCAGAGAGGTGACAGTAGGCACGGTCGAAGAGGAAGATTGTCAGGTGCGAAGATAGGGAAGGAGCGAGCAAGGTGGAGGTGTTAGAGGAACAGTGTTCTAGAGTTTGGGGCTGAAGTGGCTGAAAGCTCGACCGCTGTGATGGCATGAGGAACAAACAGGAGGCCAGAGCCAGTCGAGCAGAGGTGGTGAGTTGTGAGAAAGCAGGTCGGAGAGGTAGGGAACTGCCAGGGTATGAAGGGATTTAAAGATGAGTGTTAGGATCTTGAGATCAATATGGTTGGTAATAGTGGCCCAGGAGAATCTGGCTAGAACTGGTGTGATGGGCATAATAATCATAATCCTAGCATTTAATATAATGCTTTTCACGTCTTCTAGACATATACTGTAAAGTGAATTGACTGTATAGAAACCTCCCTGCCCCCTCCGTTCAGTGGGCTCCGGTCTGCTCCACGTCCCCCGGCTGACCCGCCCTATCATCGGCGGTCAGGCTTTCAGCCATTCTGCCCCCAGACTCTGGAACTCCATCTCACAGTCCCTTCACCTCACTTCCTCCCTTACCTCCTCCAAGACTGGTCTAAAGACCCTCCTCTTTGATCGTGCCTTCTGTTGCCCTCCCAACTGTGGCAGAAGTGGAGGAAGGTGTTGCTGGTTAAGAACCAGATGTGGGGTAGGAAGGACAGCCATGGATCAAACCTGACTCACTTTCCTTTCTCCCTAGATGCTGACTGACCTGCTGGGTGTTCCTAGCGATTTCTGTTTTTGTTTCAGAATTCCAGCATCTGCAGTATTTTGCATTTTGAGAACAAAGATATGTTGGATGGTAAATATTAAAAGGAGGAGATGAATCAAAGGTCTTTCAGCAACTATACCACGAAACTCTGTTCCGTGTCTCTTTTTCCCCATGTTAAGATCACGCCTTAAGACGTTTCTCTTCAAAGGTTTTTACAGTTACCTTCCCTCAGCTCAGGGGATGCATGGAAGTTTGATTTGGATACTCTTAAGCATAGTCATTGTCACTGTTGTTGTTGTAATGGGTTTCCTCATATGTTAGAGGCACGGCTAACCACGAAAAGGGAGAAACTCACACAAGCACGATATATTAATCCTTATATCTGATATAATGGCTACAAAGTCAAAGCATCCAATGTAGCAGCTTACTGTGTAGATTTAGCGTGTTTGTAGGCACACAAGACAGCCAATTTGCATACAGCAACATCCAATGAATAGCTAAGAGGTGAATTACTAGTTTATTGAGCAGGCCATCTGGTGAAACTGCCTTTCGTTTTCGAGGTCTGTCATGGGTTCTTTAATGTTCACTTGAACGGACAGGATTAATGTCTCAACTGAATGATGTCACCTATAACAACAACAACAAAATTACATTTGTATAGCACCTTTCACGTCGGAGGACACCTAACCCTCCCCTGAAGTGTCAGTCTAGGCTGTGAACTCATAATCCTCAACATAGGGTTTGAACCCACAACCTTCTGCCTAGATGCAAGAGTGCTACTAACTGAGCCAGGCTGACACTTCAAATGAACTTTCAAATGAAACCCCATGCTTTTACAGCATACTCTACTGAGAAGCCAGAAATGAATAGTCCCCTGTACTGACCAAGCACACTATCATATTAACTGAACTCAAGAGAAGAGGTCACATCTCCAGAGACATTTCAATTTAAAATCTGTATCTATGCCTGAGGGAGCTAAGGGCAAATATGATCTAAGTGAAGCTGAAGCTTTCATACTCAGGTCACAGGGTCTTCTCTCTGAAAAATACATTTCTGGCCTTGTGACTTCTTAGTTGTTGCACAAGCTTGACTGACAGCTTTCCCCATGCTTCATCTGGCATCAAAGTTAAATCTTATTGCGTGTAAGTTATTGGTATTTCCCGCTGAACACTGTTCTATACATTGCATCTAGAATAATCTTGTATTTGGATGCATGTTAGATTTTTCCCGCTAATGGCCGTAAGGTGGACTTTTCCATTCAGTCTGCAGTATGGTGTCTGGGATTTAGTTTAGAGATATATCTGAAATGGTATTTTTATATTTAGCAAGATATGAACTGGTTATGTAGCCTGTTTCTCCCTTTTGATTATAATAATAATAGTCCTTGCATTTGATATAGCGCTTTTCAGGTCTTCTAGATGTCTCAAAACGCTTTACAGAATACACTGTAAAGTGAATTGATTGATTGTATATACAAGCTTGAGATCTGTGTTCGAATCCAGGCAGGTCAGGGTGAAACCTTACACAAGTTTCCTTACTCCACACAGGTTGGATAGGAGGGAACCAGTAGATGTGGTATAGTTAGATTTTAAGAAGGCATTTGATAAAGTGCCACACAAAAGGCTATTGCACAAAGTCAAGGCCCATGGGATTAATGGGAACATATTAGCATGGATAGAAGAGTGGCTAGGTACTGGGTACAAAACAGAGAATAGGGATAAATGGGTCATTCTCAAATTGACAGGAGGTAACTAGTGGAGTGCCACAAGGATCAGTGCTTGGGCCTCAGCTAGTTACAATTTACATCAATGAGCTAGACGAGGACATTGAATGTAACGTATCTAAATTCGCGGATAGGTAGGAAAGTCAGCTGTGAAGATGATGCAAAAAGAATGCAACGGGATATAGATAGGCTAGGGGAGTGGGCGAGTAGGTGGCAGATGGAATTTAATGTGGGGAAGTGTGAAATTTTTCACCTAGGTAGCAAAAATAAAAAATATATTTTCTAGATGGGGAGAGGTTAGATAGGGTTAGTGTACAAAGGGATTTGGGTGTCATTGTACACCAGTCTCAAAAAGTTAGTTTGCAGGTGCAGCAAGCAACTAAGAAGGCAAACGGCATGTTAGCATTCATTGCAAAAGGTTTAGAGTACAAGACTAGGGAAGTCTTACTGCAACTGTATAGGGCCTTGGTGAGATCGCGACTAGAGTATTGTGTGCAGTTTCGGTCTCTTTATTTAATAAAGGACATACTTGCCTTAGAGCTGGTGCAGCATAGATTCACTAGGTTAGTTCAACTAGGTTAGACTGACCTATGAGGCTAGGTTGAATAAACTAGGGCTGTATTCTCTAGAGTACAGAAGAATTAGGGGAGATCTTATTGAAACATATAAGTTTCTTATAGAGCTGGATAAAGTAGACAGTGAGGGACTGTTTCCTCTGGTAGGAGAATCTATAACCAGGGGTCATAATCTTAAAATTATGGGTCAGCCTTTTAGAACAGAGTTGAGGAAACATTTCTTCACTCAGAAGGTCGTGAATATATGGAATTCACTACCCCAGAAGGATGTAGATATTCAGTCCTTGAACATTTTCGAGGCTGAGACTGATAGATATTTTTTTAAATAGAGGGATTAGGGGATATAGGGATAGGGCAGATAATTAGAGTTAGGTCAGAAAATCAGCCATGATCTTATCAAATGGTGGGGCAGGCTCGAGGGGCCGAATGGCCTACTCCTGCTCCTAATTCTTATGTTCTTATGTTCCAGGCAGGTCAGGGTGAAACCTTGCACAAGTTTCCTTACTCCACACGCCTAATAATAATCCCTTTAAAAAATTGTTTTAAATTGGACATTTAATTCCACGACTGTTTGTGGGCCACTGCTGTGTGCAATTGGCTGCCGCATTTAGCCCACAAATATACAGTCAATTCACTTTACAGTATATTTATTCTCTGAAGCTCTTTGAGACATCTAGAAGATGTGAAAAGCGCTATATCATATGCAAAGATTATTATTAGTAGTAGTATTATTATTATATAGTGGGCGAAACACGGCAGCCAATTGCGTACAGCAATATCCCACAAACAGTCGTGAATTGGCATGCGGTGTAAGGAAACTTGCCCAAGGTTTCGCCCTGCTGGGAATCAAACCCAGGTCTCTTGCTTGCAAGGCAATGCTCTATGGGTTTGAGCAGAACAGAATAGTAGGGAGGCAATAGCTCAGGGAGCAAAGTAGTTATATGTGAAGTTGAGGATTTTGAAGTCTATTAGTTTAGAGACAGGAAGCCAGTAGAGGTTTGGGATGATCGGTGTGGAGTTTTGGTGTGGGTGGTGATACAGATGTGGAGATTTGTACAGCTGGACCTTTTGGATGGTGGAACTGGAGAGATGTTTCACCCATAAGTATATAGTCAATTCACTTTACAGTATATTCTGTGAAGCGCTTTGATTCGTCTAGAAGACATGAAAAGCGCTATATCAAACGCAAGGATTATTAATATTATTTATTATTATGTGGAGGCATTAGGGGAAATTAAGGTGGGGGATGACAAAAGGTGGATGAAGGTTTCAACAGGTTTTGGTGTGAGATAAAATCAGAACAGATAATGAACAAATATGGAGAAAGGCAATCTTGTTCAGAGACCTAAGCAGAAAAGTCTTTAGGAAATGAGCTGTCTGGCAATACTACACAAGTGTGTAGAGTATCTCACTGATACGAGAAAGAGAATGCCTTAAGTTGAATGAAACCAAACTTCAATGACTTCCCGAATGTAAATTTAAGCCTTAACTGATTGCAATTATGTATAGCATTTCATTCTTGCATGATTCTGGTGAATTGTAGTGGAACAATGTGGACCATTATGATTACAGTTCAGAAGGCCAAGGCTCATACATAATCACTTAAGCAGGGCACCAGAGGAAACCATCACTCGTGGAACTACACCCCAGTGTCAAGAGGTTGGGAAGCAAATGTAAAGAGCAATAGCATATGCCAAAGGGAAAATAATTTAAATTAAAAAAAGTTAAATACAGCTACGTGGGCAATAAAGAACTTTGGCATTGACAAAATAATTCTAAGCACGAGTACCTGCTTCAGGACAGAAATAATAAAGGGCACAAAATAAACGGAATGCAACTTGAAGCATCTCCACACCAGAACTGGGTGATGAAAGTGCTAAGAGGTTTACAATAAAAATGTAAACAAATTTATATAGACGTTCCGCAAAAAAAAAGTGCGTCAGAGTAAAGTGTCCCTGAATAAAGAAACCCCACTCTAGATGGCTATGCAAATTGGAAACAATACATAGATTTTTAAATCATCGCCCACATATATATAGTCAATTCACTTTACAGTATATTCTTTGAAGCGCTTTGAGATGCCTAGAAGACGTGAAAAGCGCTATATCAAATCCAAGGATTATTATTTATTATTATTATCATGGCTGCCTTGGTGTAAATGAGCAGAGGTGTTTTAGGAAGGCATCAGCTAAAGTAATGAAGTAGGTTTGATTTCTGGAGATACCCATGTAACATCAGGATGTCAATACACCTACGGTTAGACATTGGCATTACATCATGTGCCATTACTACACAGGTCAAGAATTCAACAACAACAAAATTACATTTGTATAACCCCGTTCATGTCAGGAGGTTCTCCTGATTATGTCAGGTGGGTTGAAATAACGTAGTCTGATGTAATGATGTTCTTGTTTAAATGCTAACTGATAACACATATGTCAGGTCATTTCTTTGTTGTGACCAAAGTTTTTATCTTGCAGTGAGGCCGCATTGAAATCCATTTTATAATGATCGGGTAGGTATTTTTACGTCTGAACTGATTTGATTCAAGTAGCCGCAAATAATCAGATTGTCAGAAAGCTCTCTAATCCAGATAAAAGATCCAGAATAAATGAATCACTTTTGGAAGTACTTTCAGAGTCAATAACTCCAGCTTCGTTATTGATTTTTTGCTGCAGATGAAAGTTTGATAATGAACTATTCAGATTGGCCTCAGGGTTCATCATTGTATTCTTGCCTCTGAGTCATGAGGTTGTTGGTTCAATCCCCACGTTGGGACTTTGAGCTCTTATAGTTTATGATGACAATCCAATGCAATTCTGCGTTTGTGCTGCATTGTTGGAGGTTCCGTTCTAATGAGAGATTAAATTCAGGTCCCATCTGTGTGTTCAAGTGGATGTAAAGATCCCATGGCACGATGGGAAAGAAAAGAGAGTTTCTCCTAGTATCCTGGCCAACAATCATAAAGAGCAAATCATAAAGAGGAAAAAAAACATTCAAGGCCATGAAGGAAAATGGCATTGAAATAAATCATACTCAATACCAGAAAGCATGCCAGGACTGCAAAAAAAAGGCGTCAGAAAAGCTTTGAATTCAACATGGCAAGAGATATGAAGGATAACAACAAAAAAAGAGATGTGAAGCATAATAACAAAAAGTTTTTTTTAGTTACATTAAGAGTCGAAAGAAAACAATGGAATTGGGCCACTGAAGGTGAGTTTGGAAGATAACATGACGAATAATGTTGCAGGTGGCAATAGTGTTAAATAAGATTTTTGTATCAGTCTTTACCAAGGAGGAAATGGGTAACCTATCTGATCTGGAAAGAGAATAAGGATGTCATAGAGAAAGGTTGCGACACTATTTATATCATTATTCATATGTGGAGTCCTGTAGCTCAATGGTTAGAGCACTTGCCTTCCAAGTGGGAGACCTAGGTTCAATTCCAGGCAGGGCAAAACCTTGAGCAAGTTTCCTTACTCCACACACCTAATAATAATCCCTCAAAAAAAAGCAATAATAAATTGGTCATTTTAATCCACGGCTGTTTGTGGGACACAGCTGTGTGCAATTTCCTGCTGCGTTTTGCCCACATATATACAGTCAATTCACTTTACAGTATACAACCCTGACATCCAAGCAATGACTCGCTTTGCCTTTCCCCATCTCAGCAACATTGCCACACTCCGCCACTACCTCAACCCAAAAGCTGCTGAAACCCTCATCCATGCCTTCATTACATCCCGGCTCAACTATGCAAATGACCTGCTTGTCGGCCTTCCCAATTCCTCCCTCCACAGGCTGCGGATGATCCAGAACTCTGCAACCCATGGCCTCTACCGTTCCAAACTCCATGACCACATCTCCCCCATCCTCTTCCAACTCCATTGGCTCCCCATCATCCAGAGGATCCAATTCAAGATCCCGGTCCTCACATTTGAAGCCCTCCACAACCTTGCCCCACCCTACTTCCATGACCTTCTATCCCATTACCAACCTGCCCACGCCCTCCACTCAGCAGGCTCTGGCCTGCTCCACGTCCCCCGACCCATCTGCCCCACCATTGGTGGGCAAGCCTTAAGCCACTCTGCCCCCAGCCTCTGGAACTCTATCCCGCAGTCCCTCTGCCTCATCCTATCCCTGGCCTCCTTCAATGATCTCCTCTTCAATGGTCCCATTGGCAACTCCTAATCCCCTCTAACCCTCCCCACCCTGTCCCCAGTTCAGGTCTGACACAGTGACTGACCAGCGCCTTGGGATGTTCTCCTGACATGAAAGGCGCTATACAAGTGTAATTTTGATGTTGTGTTCTGTGAAGTGCTTTGAGACGTCTAAAATATGTGAAAAGCGCTGAATCTAATGCAAGGATTATTATTATTATTATCACTACCAGCATGGTTGCCAAACAGGTATGGTTGTCAAATAAGGCAATAAGGTAAATTGATGGAAAGATTTTCACAGTTATAAACAATGATCTCAAAAGAGAAATCTTTGTGTTTTCTAATTTTCATAAGAGCTGTTATAACAATAGTAACAACTTGCATTTATATAGCGCCATTCACATAGGATACCATTTTTAGAGCACTGTACAGTAGTGGGTTTGGATGCTGAGCAACAATAACAACAACAATTAGCATTTCGAGCATCCTTCAAGCCAGACGAAGTCTCACACCTCTTCACAATGGCAGAGGTGGAGGTGGATGGTGACCATAAGCGCGGTCAAAGAGAATGGTCTTCAGGTGCGACCTGAAAATGGAAAAAGATGGACTGAGGTGAAAGGGTTGAGGGAAGACATTCCAAAGTTTCAGGGTGAAAGCACGAGGATTTGGAGGGACAAGGAGGAGGCTGAATCTAGTAGAGCAGAGGCAGCGGTTACTGCTATGAGGAGAGAGGAGGTTGGAGAGGCAGGAGAGGTGGGATTTAAACACAAGAGTGAGGGTCTTCAAGTCAATCTACTCTGTGATAGGGAGCCAGTAGAGTTTAGTAAGGATTTGGATAATTGGGATATGTAGTTTGTTGCGGGTGAGTATTTGGGCAGCAGAGTTTTTGATGAATTTTGGGAATGGTGGAGTATGGGAGACCAGCAAAGAGGGCATTTGAGTACTACAACCGAGAGGTGGCAAAGACATGAATGAGGGTTTTGGAGGATTTGGGATGAGGTATTGATGGAGATGGGCAATGAGGCGGAGATGGAAGAAAGTGGTGTTGGTCAGGGACCGGATATGGGGGAGGAAGGATAATTTGGGATTGAACCTGACATATGGGTTTGGAGAGTATAGTTGGGCGAGGGTATGGGTGATATGGCATGGAACCTGGTGCAGGAGAGCACGTGAGCTGCAGCATTTTGGATGATCTGCAACTTGTGGAACAAGCAAGTAAAAATCTTTGCATTTGATATTGCGCTTGATAAGGGGGAGAAAGACAATTGAGGGTCGAGCAAGATGCCCAGTTTCCAGACTGGCTTGGTGAAGTGAAATGTGCATCCATGGATGCTGATACTGCCAATGCCTGAGGTGCAAAGGTGCTGGCACGAACCATTTAGGAGGGCCTCATCTTGCTGACGTTCAACTGTAGAAAGTTGTTTCTCATCTCTTACCAGTGGAGTTTCACAAGCATCTATTTTGGGAGCTCTTTTGTTCAATATTTTGCTAAATGATTTGGAACTAGGATTTGCAAACAGAGTTTGCACACAACACCAAGCTAATGAAGGTGGTAGATTGCAAATCTGAACAAGATAGGTTACAGAAGAATTTGAACATACTTAGGAATTGGGCAGATCAGTGGCAGATAAAATTCAATGTGGAGAAATGTAAACAACAACAACAAAATTATATTTGTATAGCACCTTTCACTTTGGGAGGATGTCAGTAAACAACAACAATTTACATTTATACAGCGCCTTTCACGTCGGGAGGACGTCCCAAGGCGCTGAACAAGAGGCGTGTGACCCGAGCTGGGAGGGGAGTGTTTGGGAAGGGGTGATACACGAAGGGGAGGTAAAAGAGTTTGGGGTGGAACAAAAGGCACGATCGAAGAGGAAAGTCTTCAAATCGGCCTTGAAAGAGGAAAGGGAAGAGGCGAAACGGAGGGATTGAGGGATGGCATTCCATAAGGTGGGAGCGGAGAAACTGAAGGCCCGGCCTCCGATGGTGGGGCGGTTCGGGCGGGGGGCTTGGAGCAGGCCAAGTCCTGTTGAACGGAGGGTCCGGGTGGGCGTGTAGGGGGAGAGTAGATCGGTTAGGTAGGATGGGGAAAGGCCGTGTAAGGCCTTGTAGGTGAGGACGAGGATCTTAAATTCGATCCTCTGGAGGATGGGGAGCCAGTGGAGAAGGGCGAGAGTGGGAGTTATGTGGTCACGAAGGCGGGTGCGGGATAATACACGGGCTGCAGAGTTTTGAATGGCCTGCAGCCTATGAATGGAGGAACTGGGGAGGCCGACTAGGAGAGAATTTCCGTAATCCAGCTGTGAGGTGATGTATGCATGCACGAGTACTTCATAGGGGGACAAAAATTCCTGGAAGGGACTATTAGAATCATAGAATCATAGAATCATAGAATTTTACGGCACAAAAGGAGGCCATTCGGCCCATCTAGTCTGTGCCGGCTCTTTGAAAAGAGCGATTCAATCCCATTGCCCTGCCCGCTCCCCATAGCCTAATAGACCCGTTCTCCCTAAATAAAGATCTAATTCCCTTTTAAAAGTTGTTATCAAATTATTATTTAAAGAAAAGGAAAATAATATATATGGAAAAGAAAAAGGACCTGGGGGTGTTGATTGACAATAAATTGAAGCTCTCACAACAAGGCTCCGTGACAGCGAGTAAAGCAACAACAACAAAATTACATTTGTATAGTGCCTTTCATGTCGGGAGGATGTCCCAAGCAAGCCAGATGCTGGGACCACAGCAAGCCAATATAGTGGTGTAGTCCTGCCACTCTATAAATTGTTGGTGAGACCTTACTTCGGGTACTATGTACAGTTCTGGTCACCGCAGTATGAAAAGTAGATTGGAGAAATTGAGAAGATACAGAGGAGGGTAACCAAAATGATTGAGGGAATGGAAGGACTGGACTATGAGAAGCAACTAAGTAAATTGGGCATGTTCACGCTGGAAAAGGGAAGATTGAGAGGCAACATGATTGCGTCTAAGATTCTAAACGGGCAAGACAATATAGATCATGACAGGCTGTTTCAACTTGTCCAGAATATTAGAACCAGATAACGTGGCCTGCAAATGAAAGGGTATAAATTCAGAACGAATCTATGTATACACTATTTCAGTGAGCGAATAGTGAACCCATGGAACAGGATTCCCAGGCAGATGATTGAAGCAGGATGTCTTGATTCTTTCAAACACAGGTGAGGAAATAACATTATGGGATATAGTACATAGGTTGTTTGGGACATACATGGATGCGACCGCCAGGAAGGTAGAAGGCAAATTAGATGTACTTTGGTCTTTTTTCGTCCAGCATTTCTCATGTTCTTATGTAATCAAATAAAATTGTTCATTCATTTCATGGATACCAACTCTGCCAAAGCTGACATCTTTCTTGATTGGCATGTGGGCATCATGGACAGACGACGGTGATACGTTTGGTGACGGTAATTTTAGTTGACAAAGTGCAGGCATTAATAGATGTATAACTGCATGAGATTTGACTTAATGCAATTCAGAATATAATAAACCCACCCACTGTAGGAAATCTAAGAAAGTTTCATTACTGCGCAGATGTTTCTGAAATGTATGAGTATAAAATGTCACCTTCTGATTGAAAAATGTAAAGAGATGGATGAGAGAAATTGAGTTGTTTTCTCAGGATGAAAGATGAAGTTGATGCGTGCTCAGTTGTTACTGAAAGACGTGTGGCTCTTTAAAAAAACATAATTAAGACTGCAGCTTTGAGCTTTGCATATGTTTGACCTGAGTTCAACAATGTGTTCATATAGACAGAGGGATGGTGAATAGACTGAGTGGAATCCATGCTTATTCAAGGTCACAATGTTTTTGATCGCAGCAGTTTGGGGAGTTTGGGAATGTTGAAAAGTGGCCAGCAAATGGCTTAGTATCATCAAACGCAAGTCTTCTCTCTCTGAAAGATATGTCCGTGTTCTGCAAACTTTTCAAGGCTGTATCCTAGGAAACACTTGGATTTCAGGAGCTTAGAAGGAGTATTGTGGTCAGAAAATTCCATCTTGTGAGCCAAAAAATGCTTGTATACAAACAATGGCCAGTTCAGAGAATCAAATATGGAGGCAAAAGCAAGTATGTTGTAATTTTACAATGAAGGCAGCCTTGGTGTGTTTCCACAGTGCAATCTTCAAGTTCTGCATGTCAGAAATTCCTGAAAACAATGCCCTCTAGTCTTTAGCAAATGTTTCTGAAGGTAACACAGCGCTACACAGTGCTATGTGGTTTGGGATTATGTCTTATTTACACTTGGGAAATGTTTAAAGATGCTATTATAGCTGACATACTGCTGCATAAATGGAAGTGCTGTGTGTAAGTGTGCACTAAATGCTCACAGCCGTGAAAGTCATCACTCCCTGTGTGTGGATTTGGGAGTAACAGCTGGAATCCATACACACAAAGACTGGCATTGGTTCGTTATTATTGAACACAATATAAAATTCAACTCCTAAGGCTCTGAAACACACTAGAGAAGTGTGTGTAAGCCTATTCAATGTGAGATTGGTACTAAATATGATTTGGTTTGTTTTCATTTTGTAACAAACACACAAAGCAAACAAGAGTTAACAGTTTGAACAAATTTGCAGATGAGAATGGAATTAAATAGGAAATGCAACCATATAGGAACAGGCTGTAGAAATATGAATCAAGTTACTTCCCTCCTCGATTTCTCTAATGATCTCCAAGCTGGTTTCCCCAACTCCATCATTCACACATCAAACACTCTGCCGTCCACATCCTCACCTGTATCAAACTCCCCACCACCATCAACACAGTCCTTGTTAGGCTCCTCAGCTCATATCATAGAGCAGATCAATTTCAAGATCCTCACAAACGTCCCAGTGCCTCCCTAACTCTCCAACTTACTTACAGCTCATTATCTGACCCCTTTGATTGGCTGTCTCAAATTTTCTGTGCATCCCACAATCTATCCGTTCCACCATCAGCAGGCAAGCTTTCAGCCCCATAGATCTGAAATTATGGGCGTCTCTTCCTTAATCCTTCTACCTTATCCCCTCTTTTACCTGTTTTTGAATTTCATCTGAAGACTTTCCTCTTCCACCCCACGTACAGTCAACACCCCTTTGTGCCCGTGTTAACATCAAAGTCCACCATTATTCAGTTCTATGAGGCATTCATGGAATTATACAACAAAGAAGGAGGCCATTTGGCCCATCGTGTCCATGCCGGCACTTTGAAAAGAGCTGTCCAAATCAATCCCACTTCCCCATTCCCTCCCCATAGTCCTGCAAACATTTTCCCTCACCCACCCAAATAATTAGCTGCTTCTTTCCTAAAAGTTGTTATCAAATCGGCTTCCACTACCCTTTCAGGCAATGCATTCCAGATCCGAACAACTGCTACATAAAAAAAATTCTCCTCACCTCCCCTCTGTTTCTTTGAACAACTATTTTAAATCAGTGCCCTCAGGTTATTGACCCACTCGCCAGTGGAAATAGTTTCTCCTTGTTCACCTTATTGAAACCCCTCATCATTTTGAAACCTTCTATTACATTTCTTAACCTTCTCTGTTCCAAGGAGAATATGGCATTACCCCACATGAAGGGGGCTACATAACTGCAAGTTGTTGTTGTCTTCAGAACTCTGCAGCTCATGTACTCTCCTGCACTAGGCTCCGCGACCACATCACTCCCATCCTCGCCCATCTCCACTGGCTCCCCATCCCCCAGAGGATCAAATTCAAGATACTCGTCCCCACTTTCAAGGCCATTCACAGCTTTGCCCCCGCCTATCTCTCTGACCTGCTGTCTCCCTATCAGCCCTACCATTGGAGGCCTCTGTCTCCCTATCAGCCCTACCATCGGTGGCCTGGCTTTCAGCCTTTCTGCCCCCAGGCTCTGGAACTCCATCCCACAATCCCTTTACCTCACTTCAAGGCTGGTCTCAATACCTCGCTCTTCAACCATGCCTTCTGCTCCCCTCCTAACTCTCCTCCCTTTCCTACACTCCTTCCCCCCGCTCCGACCATTCCCATCGTGTTTGGGTCCTGGCCTAACTGTTCAGTGCCTTGGGACGTCCTACCGACATGAAAAGCACTCTATAAATGTAATTTTGTTGTTGTTGTCTTAAAGAGTTAAAATGTAGTGACTGTGTATCTGTAAATTAATAAATAAAAAATACGTGCTCATTTTCAAACCACTTTGAATGCAAATAAATAGATAATGGTGAGCCATACTTTTAATTGCGAAAATTAAAATTGCATAAATTAAAAGCTTTTAATTAGCTTTTAGAGCATATCTCATCGGATATAATATCCATGGAACGCTCAAAAATCCCAAGTGACAGAAACATTTTCTCATCTATGTCGTTTACAGGGATACCAATTTTTAAATCCTTCAACTGTTTTTCATATATGATAAGTCAATATATAGCAATTGAGCATGTTCAGTGCAAACAACATAAACAACGAACCGAGAGAGTGTGAGAAGAACTAGAAAAAGAGTCTGACAGAAAGTTTAAACAGACGCTTCACTGTACTGGTACCAGACATGATAAAGTAGGAATCCGAGACAGTTGGAGTAAATAATCTTTGAATGCTGGTTGCAACTGACTATAGATATTGATATACCAAATCTCTTCTGGGACAACATTCTGAAATAATTAAGGCTGAAGTTCCTGAATGTGTTACTGCATAAAGTAGATTATGAGTGGCATAATATGACTGGTATGACTTCATCAGTGAAGTATGAGGCAGGTTTCCACAACTGTTGTATATTGTCGTTTGAATGGTTTAGTATCTGTTTAATTTAATATAAAATTTAGTTGTTTAAATAGAAGATGTGAAAAATGCTATAGTAAGGATTATTATTATATGTCTCAAAGAACCAGCAATCAAAGGCTATAATTTTGGAATATAAGAAAGCACGTAAAGAAAGAATGTAAAGACCCATCTCTCCTTCCAAATTAAAATCTTAGACTATTAATGACTTTGTTCATTTCAGTCAATCTCTGGTGAAAAGTTTGAACATGGATATGAATCCCAAAGTGACCAATTATTTTTAAAAAAAACCTTATATTTTAGCAATTTAATTTTCTTCCAAATTGTTGCCATTTGATTTTCTACACAGTGTAGTACCACGAAGCATTGATTCAA
Organism: Hydrolagus colliei; assembly: GCA_035084275.1. Lineage (NCBI taxonomy): Eukaryota > Metazoa > Chordata > Chondrichthyes > Chimaeriformes > Chimaeridae > Hydrolagus > Hydrolagus colliei. The sequence continues at coordinate 22,928,989 of CM068744.1, read as the reverse complement.
AACCCTCAGTGTCACCATTCGTTTTGAGTACATTATAAGATCACAAATTGAGTTTGGATGAAGAAGTCTGTCTGATCTCATCCTTTAAGAAGATCCACTCCACCGTAGTTCACACTGTTTTTTTTAATGAGTCCACTGTACTCTACCACCTTTCTGACAACCTGCTTCTACAACAACAACAAAATTAGATTTGTATAGTGCCTTTCACGTCAGGGGACGTCCCAAGGCGCAGGATAGATATTGCTTCAGACCCGAGCTGAGGACGTGGGGGGTGGGGTGGGGGGTGCGGAAGAGGAGTTGCCGATGGATCCATTGAAGAGGAGAGTCTTGAGTCATTGTTTCAGTTGTTAATTGGCTAAAGAAATTGTTGACTGGGGAGATTTGAACTAATTTTTTTAATGAATTCCAAATGAAGAGCAAAAATAATCTATTTATTCAATCACTTGTGATGAAGTTCCCAGAGTTAGAAAAAGTGAGAGCTTCTGTAGCTCAGCAAACAATCCCAGTTGCTAAAATCAAAGCTATTTAATTCACAGGAAAGGGTTGCAGATGTCTCACTCTCTTCAGTATCCAGTATAAAATCCATTTATCACATATATGGGACAGTAAGCCTTCAATGACAAAATACATTCAATCCACTTTATCCTGTGCAACACTTTGAGATATTTTGACAATGTGAAAGACTATATCAAATGCAAGGATTATCATTATTATATTTTTATCAAATGGTCACATAGGATATGTAGTAAATATTGCTTTACCTCTAGGAATTGTGATTCATTTCAAGTCACACAGATGGAATGAAAGGTGATACACAAATGTAATTTTGTTATTGTTGTTGTTTAAATGCTTCTCTCCGAAAGCTGCTACAGTGGAACCCGTCTCAAATCACTTTTCAATTCATGCTTTTGTAACACTGAAAGACTATTTCCACTGATTGGTGTATCAGTAATTAGCAGGCATTCATCCACGGATTATCACCAATGGAAAACAGGGAGAGAAGGGAAGGATTTATTACACACAGAGTTAGGAAAACGTACAGTGCTTTCCCACAAATACTTGTTAAAGCAAGTTCACCGGAGCACTAAAAAGGAGATGGATAAATAAGGATAAATACGGAAACAAAATATTAATGATTACTGTCCAGAGCTCTGCAGAATGTATCCTTTCCTGCACTAAGCTATGCAAACCATCACCTTCTGCTCGACTGGTTCTCTTTCCCCCAGCGCATTGAGTTCAAGATCCTCATTATAACCTTTAAATACCTCCATGATCTTGCCTCATTCTACCTCTCTAACCTGTTCCGTTTTGTGGGCATCAGCCTGCTTCACGTCCCCTGCCTCACCATTGTCGGTCACTCTTTCACCATATCTGTCCCAACCTTTGAACTGCATACCGGAGTCCCTTCAACTTCCCCCTTTCCTTGCCTCCTTCAAGGTCCAATTCAAGATCTTCTACTTTGACCGTGTTTTTGGACATCTTTCCACCCCACCTCCCTTGCCCTCATTTCCTCAACTCCAACCCCCAGCTCGGGTACAAACTTTCGACTGTCCAATGCCTTGAGACATCCTTGAGATGTGAAAGATGCTATATAAATATATAATTGTATGATATTCAATGAGTAAGAGCAGGGAAATGGGGAATGGGATTACAGTTGTCAGTGCCTGCAAGGCAGCTAACACCAGTACACACACAATAATAATAATAATATCATATCTTGCATTTAATATATAATAGTCAAAAATGTCTCAAAGCCTTTTCAGCTTTGTCTGTAAATCTATGAAGACTCTGTTTATTAGTACAGTAATCTTTGCTGATGTGAATGTGGCTAAAAATTAGTTAATGTTATGCCATGGACTGATCTAATCATGCAGTGAAGCTTTTTCATTGCTACTTTACATACATCTGTGATGATCAACAACAACAACAACATAAACAGCTGGTATTTATATAGCACCCTTCAGGCAGGATAGCACCTCATAACACTGTACAATGGTGGTTGATTGAACTATAATTTCGATTTAGCAGTAACTGAGCCAGTATGTAAGACTTATTTAGTGATACAAGTATTGTGATGGAGGATTTTGTTTTAGGTATTGAAAATATTATGTTTTGGCTAGATTCATTATGTATGTGTCTACCAATTTCACTCAGCGAGGCAATAAAGATAGGAAGCTGATGTGGAAAACAGATAGGTCTCACATTCTCTTCTAAGGTCTGTGAGTAGTGAGGAGTGAGCACATAATTTAAAATACTTGTATTACTGTCCTACTTTGGTTTACATTATCTACTTGAATACACATCACCTACTTGAATTCTCCCCAATCCAGACCCCCATCTCAAGTCCAAAATACTGTCTGTCCAGCCCCTTGGGACTTCCTCCTGACGTGAAAGGCGCTATACAAATGGAATTTTGTTGTTGTTGTTGTTGAAAGCATCAAAGACACAGTCTTTATTTGGAAGTCAATTTCTGCATTTATTTCTTTTAAAAATGGCTTCTACTTCCAATTAGACTTATTTGTTCAGAAATATTATAAACCCCACACCCCATATTGTTTTCCACTCACCTTAAATTTGCTCCATTTGAACACTAAGAAATGGCTAACTAGGATAAAATATCAGCCATAATCCCACTTTATAGTTTTTCTTAGAAGAAAGAAATATACACAGGTGTACAGGGAACCTATAATTGGATTTACATAATTAGATAGAGTAGAAGCAACTGCTTTGCAGTGGAATCTGATTTGACTAATATGCTATACTCCTCTGAAGGTTGTGCTCCACATTGGGATATAAACTCATATTGCAGTACTGGGGGAGTCCGACACACAATAAGACACAAGAAAAATCAAAGTTCTTTCTTCCTAAGATCAGATTTCCAGCTGGCCTTTGTATTGATAAAAAGACAGTATGTAGAGGAAAGGGTCAATTTACCCTTGAATGTACTCTATTCTTGAGACTGAAGCATGCCTGAAGACCTGTAGCTCAGTGGTTAGAGAACTCAACTCGCAAGCAAGAGAGTGTGATGCAGAGTGAAACGTTGGACAAGTTTCCTTACTTCACACGTCTGTTTACCCAGCAGTAAGTAGGATCCAGTTGTTAGCCAGTTGGCGGATCATTTCTCTGGAGGTAATAATCCCTTCAAAACATTTTTAAACTAAAACAAATTTGACCACTCAATCCAAGACTGACTGTTGGACCCTGCTATGTGCAATTGGCTGCCGTGTTTCACCCACAAAAAATACAATTAATTCACTTTACAGTTGATTTTGTGAACGTTTTGAGATACCTAAAATACGTGATAAGGTGTTATATCAAAATGTGAGGATTATTATTAGCATCATCATTATTATTATTACTATAAGTGGAAATCTCATAGGCTTCTATCTAGATGGCACATTGTCTTTAGTCTGCAGAAAGGAAAGTGCTGACAAATCCAAACAAACAAACAAAATTACACATTTGTTTAGTGCCTTTCACATCTGGAGGACATCATACAGTATATTGTGGTAGTGGGTAAGGCACCTCTGATGCTTGGAAGTCTGAGAGACAGCCAACCTTCAGCATTTTCGAGGTAGGTGCTCAAATCCATCTCACCCGGTTCAGGAATATCTGTAAACAATAGCAAGTTGCATTCATATAGGATCTTTCACTAAAAATAGATGTCTTGGAATAGATGATGAATATAATAGGGAGCAATGAACTGGCAGATTGAAGGGAGAATTAATGATGTTGGTAAAATTGTTGTAAGTTGTAAATTGTAAAGATTTCAGCAGGAAAGAACTAAGCATATAATCCTGCAGTACACCGCAAGTGATCCTGTGGGATGGGAAATTAATTTATTAGAAGAAGTATTTTGGATCAGAAAAGAGTGGAGCTAAGAATAATAGTGCCAATGAAGCAGTCCGAAGAGGAAAGATGAATGAAGGAGAATTGAAAAATAATAATGCTTGCATTTGATATACCACTTCATCTAAACATCTCAAAGAGATTGATTGGAATTCCAGTAAAATATACCCAATACATTTGTAGAGAACAGCAACAACCAAAGTGTGCACACAAATAGCCATGAAGTAAATTACATTTTATTTGGCGGATTGTAGGCCAAGAGACCAGGCAAAACTCCCTTCTCTTTTCAAATAATGCCACAAGATATTTTATATCCACCTGAACAGGCAGAGGGGATCTCAGTTTAACATCTCATCTGCAGGAGGGCACCTCTCACAATGCAGTGCTTCCCCAGAGATGAGGCTTGAATGTTTGACAGTGGGCTTTAAGGTGGTCAGGGAGGATGGGAAAAGGGAGTGAGCCTGGTGACAAGTAGGTAGGATACCACGAGTGACATCAACCAGGGTAGTCTCACCACTGCAGGATCTCAAACAGGTAATGGCAGGAGAAGTGAAGATGTAGTTGGGTGGCAGCAACTTGTCTCAATAATTTAGAAAAAAGCACAAGCCCCAGTCCCCTCTAGCCTGAGGGGACTGGGGCTTGGAGCAGGGAGACATATGTCAGTGAGGTAAAAAGTAATGGCATGCACTGAAGATATATACTTTTTCAAAAGTTAAAAGTATAAGTTAAACTTAGAACAGTAGAGTTTAAGACAAAAATAATCGTTATAATTAATATAGTACTTTTCATATCAGTAAGATGTCTTGCAGAGCTTCATAGGATATACTGTAAAGTGCATTGACTCTGTTTCTTGTAGGTGAACACAGCAGTGAATTGCACACTGCAACTGTCCACAAATAACTACAACATCAACAACAACCATAGCCAGGAACAATAGCCAGGAAGTGAATAACCAAATTTTATTTGGGAGATTGTTGGCCAGAAAGTAAGGAGTTTAAAAGAATAAGGGGGTTCACATTTTTTTTCTGTGAAAGATGAAGTGATAGAAATTTTAAAAGGAATGCCCGAACCACATATTCTCAGGCATTTTTGGTTTGGTCAGCGAGGTGTCTTTCACACGCAGCAACCCATCACCATGCTTAATTGTATCCACACCAAGCTGAGAATTCTATGTGATAGATTGTTGGAATGTAATGCATACACTCTCTCTGATTACCTAATTCCAGAATGTATTAGATGCAAGTTGGTGAGAACCAAGGCTTGGGGATCCCAGAGTGTGCGTTGCGGTACTGCTAGAGTCTGATCAGCTAAAACCGCATAGATTGCCATTGATATTGCTGTCTGGCAAGCTTTCCTTCTGCTTATCCAGCTAGCATTATCCTACCCATTAAGTCTTTGGCTTGCTGGGAGAACAGGAGGTGAGTGAGATGATTCCTTACCCCCTAGGGACTAGACTTCACTTCCAAGTCCTGCTGATGAGCCAGGTTGGCTGTCATCAACAGTGCCCTGGAATACTGTAAACCCCCATGGATCAGGAACCAAACTAGAGACCGCTGCAGAGGGCTGGCATGTTTCCTTGCAATCCGTTGGCAAGAGTCTCACCTTGGAGCATGTTCAGCTCCAAGGAGACTCCACTTACCTCCCTCCACCAAAGAGGATAGGAATTTAGTGGTAGGACCATAAGCTGAAACAACAGCATTCTCTTACAACACTTTCTCAGACCTGTCATGATCCAGGGATGAACTGCTTCCTGTAGTTGAAGCTGAATGACCATTTTTAAATGTGTAATTAAAGGAATTAGTCAGCTTGCAGACATTAGATTAAGTGCTTTATGACTGGAGGCATTTGTTTCCATTGATGTATGAGACACATTCCGTTGCTTTTTACAGTCCAATACTGAAAGATTAAAAATGAGGTTTCCACCCCATAAGCATACATTTTATTATAACAGGGTGTCACTCTTTGCAATGTTATTACATTGTGAATTTGAGCACCAGCACTGTTTTCCTTTAAGTGGAGTTTTACTATCAGAATGACAAACAAATCCACTGTGTTTCTTTTTAAATGATTAGCTCTGATACTGCAAGTGAATTAGCTGTGATTTTGATAAGTACATGTTGCTGTAATTGTGAGCATATGAAAATATTTACTGTGGGAATTTCCAATCATATGTGTTGGGGCTTATTGCAGGTATAGATGTGCATGACACTGCCAAGGCACATAATTCCAAGATCAGCAGCTGCAGAGGGACTGTTCGTGGATTTGGCAGCACAGAGCACCTTATTAACCAATTTTACCTGTTTTGATCAACCTGGAGCCTGCCACAAGCCATAACCTATTCCCATGCTCAAAAGTATCCAAAACAGACTGGAAGTTCTTCATGGAGAATCCATTTACACATGGAAATTTCCTGTGTTTGGAATGAAACAAACACTCTCTCCCTGGAGGAAAACACCCTGCTTACCTAATTCTGGAGAGTATTTGGTGCAAGTCCTGTTAATAAATCAGGCTAGCTTGACTCTCATCATCAGTGCCCTGGAGTACTGTGGACCTCTCTGGTGCCAGGCTCGCTACCAAGATTTCCACAATTTTATAATAAGATCATCTTGATCCACAAACTGAAGCTTTGTTAGAACAGAGCGCTGTGTAAAAATGGAGTGTGAATCTGAAACTCTGAGGGAACATAGGGCAAGGTAGCTAAAGGTGCAGTCAAAAAGAAAGGTCAAAATATCTCTAAACCCCTCACAGTAATTATAGTCAAATTTAGTAACTGAAAATGTATGGGCCGTAAAACTGCAATTTGTTTCTATCACAAGCATTTCATACACTGAAAAATCAAGGAAGCCATGCACAAAGTTCCTGACTTGGCTTTTCTTGCACCAACTATCTTTAATTCCACAGAGGCACTGGATTATCAGCGGTCTCTAAAAATACAGTTGTACCAGTCATACTTCCAGCAATTTGTGATCTAAAATTGAACCAAGGAGTTGCAGACACAATGGTATGAATTGATATCCTGGCAGACTCCTGATATTACAGATGAAAAAAACAGAGAAAACGACATCAAGAACAACTTGCACTTATCTAGCGCCCTCCTCACATGGTAGCATCTCAGAGCACTTAACAGTGGCGGAGCCTGACACACAAATACACAATCAAGAATAACACTGAGAAGGCTGAAAACAAAACAAAAGTTTGTTTTTCTTTCGCACACTAGTCAGGGATCTGCCAAAGCAGCTTTCCTATTACTTTGATATAAAAAACAAGGCAAAGGAGACCACTAAATCATAGTGGAGGAAATGCTAAGCAAATATTTGAATTGGTGCAGCCAGTTATACGAGGCTGATAATTCCTTGTGGAAAGATCTTTTCTGGCCTGCTGCAGTTTTCAATAGTAATCATCCTGGGTTCAAGAATAATAAATCTGCAGCAAAGTCTTCCTCACTTTATTGAAAGCTTTTAATCCCCTCCGACCCATCCCTCCTCATATAGTCTCTTTTTGTGTAAATGAAGAGAAATAAATAGAACGCAGGAAAAGTTGTGGCTTCTTTCACTTTCTGAAACTAATACTTGCACCTGAGATGTCTCTCAGTTTCAAATCCAATGAACTACTGTTTCTCTTTCATTTCCTAGGGAACTGCTGCATTCAGCCTCAGCATTTCAAGACTGAGCCACAGTTGATCTTCAGAAATGGGCAGGCTCCAAATCAAGTCAACCCCTGTACAATGAAACATAGGTTATTGGCACAAACTTGTGTTCACTTTGTTATGCTTACTAAACAAAGGACTATTTATGATTATTTTGTGGTTTCAAATACAACCACTCCCTAAAAACAGTACATCACTTTTTGAAGTTCTTTCTCCACCTCCCTAACCCCCCATCCACACACACACAAGATTTAGAGATTGCAAACTTCCTCTTGTTACCTTAACTGTAGCTTTTAATAATTCAGAAATTCCAAAAATATGGTGACGATGTTGAGACTGTGTGCAATGTGAAGTCAGTACTGTACTTCACCTTGATAAACAGACAAAAACATCCTTACAAAGAATATTAGGGTAAATGTCAGCAAGCAGGGTAAACTTACAAAGAGTTGGATTTACACAGCACCTTTCTTAAAAATTATAAAAATTTGATAAAGTATCTTTCATATTGGGAGGATGTTCCCAAACTGCAATGACTGTATATTTTGTAGGCTAATGCGATAGCCAATTTTCACTAAACAATGTTAGCCATTAGGTGACTGACCAATATACGTGTTGGCCAGGACACTGGGAGAAACTCCTTCCTTCACATGAAAAGGCAGTTGGACATCAGTTTAACTTTGTATTTGAAAGGTGATGCCTCTAACAATGTAGCACATCGGCAGCACTGTATTGAAGATTCAGTTTAGATCATATGAGTTCAAAGTCCCAATGCGTGGCTTGAAACCACAAGTTTCTGCCTCAGCCGAGAGGGCTACCTAGTGATCCAGAAATAATATACAACAACAAAATTACATTTGTAGAGCACCTTTCATGTTGGGAAGATGTCCCAAGGCGATGGACACTCAGTGTTTCGGGCACTATCCAAAATAATGCTTCAAAATCACTTGATAAATGGAATGGTAGACACCCAGCTGGGAAATAGGAGTTTTGAAGATTCGCCCAAAGGCAAAGATAAATGTTTTAAGGAGGTTTGAAAGCAAAGAGAAAGGTGAATGGTTTAGTAAGTCAGTGCTGGAGGATAGGGCTGTGGTGGCTAAAGTCTCCTTCTTGAGAATGGGGAGTAGAGGGCAAGCAATAGACTAGAAGTGAAGAGGTATAGTGTTTGCGCTGGAAACTAGAGCAGATGACACAGGTAAGGTGGGGCAAGACCATGTAGGATTCTGGTTCAAGCAAATATTGCTTTGCTTGAACCAGCAAATATGCAGTTCAAGCAAATATTGTGGATGTACAATCTGAAATGTATTCCTTGTTTTGGGTCGGCCAGATATCAGATAAACGTGGAAACCCCGGATTGTATCCAAACCAAACTGCTGGGAGTTTAACATATATATAGAAATTTCCCTTTGTCTTTTATGGAATGTGCACTATCTCCCCAGAGAGGCAAAACCTGCTCAACTAATCCCAGATAGCATTAGGTGCAGGTTGGCAAAATTCTAAACTTCAGGATCCCAGTGTGTACTTCGGAGATAAGACAGCTAAAACAATGGGGTTTGGTATTGTTTGCTAACGTCCAAATCTCTGACTGTCCAGCCAATGTGAATTAATTTGTATTGTATTTTTATTGCTTGTGTAGCTAGGACCACCCTACCCAATTAGGATTTGGGCTTTCAGGGTTGATAAGTTACTAGGAGCCAAGTGGGAAGAATCTCCACTTTTTACTGATGTTACTGCTTATATTTGAAAGCTATATACATTTTAGTGAACTAAACTTGTTCAATTCTAGATGGCAGTTGGTGGCCTATATTTAAATCATAATGACACAGTAAAACTGTTGTAATTAATAATACTCACATAACAATAGATTGCATTTTATGTCATCAATTTGTATTTTTGGGTCAACCAGCTATCTGACACTTGTGGAAACCAATCATAATAATTATTAATATTATGGGGTCCTGTAGCTCAGTGGCTAGAGCACTCACCTCGCAAGCAAGAGCCCTGGGTTTGATTCCCAGCAGGGTGAAATTTTGGGCAAGTTTCCTTACTCCACATGCTTCTGTTTATCCAGCACTAAGTAGAAGCCAGGTGATTAGTCAATTGACAGATTACTTATTTGGGGTAATTATTCCTTCAATACATAAATAATGATAATAATAATCCTAGCATTTGATATAGTGCCTTATCACATCTTCTAGGCATCTTGAAGTACTTCACAGGATACACCGTAAAGTAAATTGACTGTATAGTTGTGGGCGAAATGCAGCACTTGACTGTTCGAGGGACACTGTTGTGCGCAAATAGTTGCTTCATTTCTCCCACAAAATATACAGTCGATTCACTTTACAGTATATTCTACAAAGTACTTTGAGGTGTCTCAAAGACATGATAAGGCGCTATATCAAATGCAAGAATTATTATTATTATAATGGTTACGAGTATCAAAACCAAACTGAGAATTCCTGCATCGCATATACACATGCAAATCCCTGCAATAGATTTGGGGAATGGAATGTGCACTCTCTCTCTGGAGGGAAGCTTCCTGCTAACCCAATTCTGGAGAGCATTAGGTCCAGGCTGATAAGGCTTGGGGATTGGAGATCTGCTGGAGACTAAACTGCTTAGCTTGTCATTTAAAGCATGTTTTCCTGGCAAGCTTTCCCTCTGCTTGTCCAGCTGGTATCACCGTACTTATTTGGATTGCAGGATTAACAGGAGCTGCTGAATGGGATGACTCACTGCCCACTGCCTCTCCAAAACCTACCGTTGAGCCAGGCTGTCTCGGCTGTCATCAGCAATGCCATGGAATACTGCAGGCTCCGGCTCAGGCACCAAATCACTAAGACTGCCACAGCGGGTTGACTTGATTCCAACATATCTGGTCTTCTGTGTAAACGTTGGTAAACTTAGTGAATATTGTTTAATGCTACTTGGCATCATCCAACGTGATCACTGTAATACTACATTAGAATGTGTCATAACACAAACATAGCTTTTCTGCCTTAATGATTTTCTGGTCAGGTGATTATACAGTACTTTGTAAAACCTATTAATGTAAATCATTAATTTCAAAGAACAGCAATTATTAATAAACAGAATGTATTCAGGAAATACGAAACTCATTCTCACCGGAATCAACAACAACTTTATTTGGGGTCTGAAAATATTGTCTGGCCAACGCCTTGGGACTTCCTCCCAATGTAGTTAATTTGGTTTCAATTCAAAATGCTGGTCCTCACCTTCAAGACCTGCCATGGCCTTGCCCCCACTTATGTGACCTCCTAACCCCCCACCAATTTGTCCATTCCGTCTGCTCAGCAGGTTCTGGCCTGCTCCATGTCCCACGACCCACCCACCCCACTATCACTGGGCAAGCTTTCAGCCATTCTGTCCCCAACCTTTGGAATTCCATCCCACAATCCCTCCGCCTCGGACCCTCTCTAGTCTCCCTCAAGTCCCGCCTAAAGACCCTCCTACTCTTCAACTGTGCTATCGCGCGGCCCCCCACCACCACACTTCTCCTTCCCTCCACCCTCCCCCATCCCAAACCCAGCTCGACACTGATTGCCCAGCACCATGGGACGTGCTCCTGATGTGAAAGTAATTTTGTTGTTGTTGTTAAGTCTCTTTTTTGAATCATATGCAACAATCATTTCCCCACTTAGTATGGAAATATCCCACGCCACACAACTCAAGGTTGGAAACTTCGGCCAGAGTCTTCTATATGGAGGAGCGCCTGATACAGCTTCTCTCATAGATATGAGCAGTCGTGACCTTCACATGGTGAGCATTTCCCAACCGTTTGAGAAATGGAACGGTGAACGGCGAGACTCTTGAGAGGCTTTGTGATATGTGGAATACTTCCCCATTGGACATGAATTAATTGAGTATTATTCCAGTAAATTATCTTCCTGACAGTCACTGCTCATCAGTTCTCCAGCGAACACAGAAATCGCTGGCTGGTGCACTTTCAATTTATGAAGCTGACCTGAAACTGACACTGTTCAACAGATACTGTATACTGCAGTGGATATCTTCACCTTTAGCTTTGTAAGCCATCAAGACAGGTGGACGTGATAAGTAAAGGCTGGGGGCTTCTCTTTATTGACATGCTATACAGTACATGAAATGAAAACATTGGGGGAAAATATATGTAGTTTTGCCCACAGGAGCTCCCAGGAGTTAACTAGACATCGGAGCTGTCAGACTCCCATTCTATGCCAAGGACACCGACAAAAGATTTTTGCAAATGAGCCTTTAAATCCCTCAGCAGTCAATGCATAATGCGTGAAAGAATGTGGCTAAGTACAAAAGGCAATATTCACAGCATATCACAGGGTGATGGATAGGAATTGACACATGAACCTGGGTTTGTTGTTGTTGAACCGAGTGGGCAACGGACTCCAGCTGAGCTCCAAGCCCTCGCTCAAAAGCGTTGTTTATATTAAAGCTGGACATTTGCATTTGTTGTGAACTTACAGCTGATTATCATTCAGGCTCCAGTGTGCAAATAGCATGACACATGAACTGCCCTTCTCTGCTTTGTAACTGTGGTCCTGTGGTAAATAGAAATCACATCAGGCCAAGCTACAAAACAAAACAAACACATTTGTATTTCTCCAGCTTGTATTTCTCCAACTTCATAGTATTGCTCAGAATGTACGCAAATCAGTGATGTTCTCATCCAGTACCAATTCAGAGCAGAGAAGAGAAGTACAAACTTTGAAATGTTGAAGTCTAGTGCAACAGGATCACTAAAGATAAGTAAATCATTAAGGGTGAAGCAAATGTAGGCAGATGATGTGTCATTTGATCCACAATGCAGCAGTAAAATGCGACTCACTAATGGACCATTTATATTGCAGAGTGCTTCAGAACCAGTTTAGATAACCTGAGTGTGCTGGTCTAAGATCTTGCTCTATTTTTGTTACAGAGCAAAATACAAACAGCAAGTGATGACAATGTGGAAATGTCCTTGCACTCTGCGGACACTTTACTCAAAGGGCAGTGAGAATGTGAAGCACACTGTGTCTGAGGGAAATAGCTACAGAATGGATTGAACAACTCAAGAGTCAGAAATAGACACTTGGTAACATATTATTTAGGGATGTGGAGAACAGGTGAGAAAAAGAGCTGTTAAATATGTAAAGATAGAGCAGCCGTAATGGTACAAATGGCCTATTCCTGTTCCTCTGTCAAGAATCATGTCAATTTCCCCTTCATTGATGACTGAGATCTCTGGAGATTTGAAACAAATTATTCCAAGCCAGCACTATCTAAAAGGATTAATAACATGAACAACATTGACTGACAATTCAACTTGCCCCCCCCCACCGCCAAAATATCATAAGGCCTAACACTGATCATCTTTGTGCTGGGAGGGGCTTCCTCCCAGATACAAACCTACCTTGAACCTCAATGGAAAATGCCTCCTCCATATGTTACAGTGCGCCTCAGTTTTACTACAACACAGCTGTCAAATTCAGGGCAATACAGATGGAAAATAAAAGCGAAGATCATTCATTTTGCTTTAATAATTTGATGTATTAATAATAATAATAATCCTTGCAATTGGAATAGCACTTTTCACGTCTAATAGACAACAACAATAAAATTACATTTGTATAGCATCTTTCACGTTGGGAAAATATTTAAAAGACATCCAAAGGCGCTGAAAGCACTCCACAGAAAATGCTGTAAAGTGAATTGACTGTATATTTGTGGGTGAAACGCGGCAGCCAATTGTGCACAGCAGTGTCCCACAAACAGTCGTGGATTGAAATGACCAATTTATTTTGGGGGGTTTTCTGAGGGATTATTATCAGGCATGTGGAGTATGGAAACTTGCCCATGGTTTTGCCCTACCTGTTACTAAGAATTGAAGGCATGATTGAAAAGGAAGCAATGTATTATTTCATCAATAAAATCTACAATGTAAGCTCATCATTTCAGTTGAGGATATTTGGTGTGAGAAGTGTGCTCCAACCATTAGCTGAATGCTGAACTGGACATTTATGCAGTGTTTCAGGATTAGTGCCGTGTGACATCTTCTCCTGCTAAATGTGATAAATGATAACAGTAAAAGGACAGCTTTATTTTGCTGTCCAGAACATTGTGAAAATGAAATTGTATCTGCAGATACAGGACAGCACCATTCAATGGCGATCCAATACCAAACAAAAGGATTATTATTATTATTGCATCAAACGCATCATTATCCCTCACTGATTGTTCACCTACAAAATGCAGTCCTTGTTACTCAGTCATTACTTCACATACTTCAACCTTGTGAAGCACTTTGAGGTGTTCTCCCGAAATGCAAGGCGCTACATCAAATCCGAGGAACATTGTTAATATTTATGACACAGTCACAGAAGCTTTCACACACTTATTTTCTCAGACATGATCACCCAGCAGCATATGAGGGAAAAACTGAGAGATCTAATCTCTTCAGAAATATGTCATTGTGATTTAGTCTGGCAGCATGACCATTCATGGATGCACTCTCCACCTCCCTGAACCAGAATCTCGGTGTCTTGTTTGACCCTCAACCTTCTTTTAAACTCCACCACCTCCACCACTAATTCGTCCCTCAGGCTTCTGAGACCTTTAATGACATCTAGGCTTGACTAGACTAACTCATTGCCCGTTGGCCTTCCCTACTCTTTCCTCCACAAGCTGCAGATCATTCAGAATTCTGCAGCTCATGTCTGCTCCCGCTCTAAGCTCCGTGAATCGACCATCCCCATTCTCACCTGGTTTCACTGCTTCACCATTCTCTCAGAGGATTGCATTCAAGATGCTCAAGCTCAAGCTCCTCCCTACCTCTGCGACCTACTAAAAGATTATGAACCTGTCCAGTTCCTCCACTCAGCTTGCTCCATTGCCCTCAAGTTGCCCGGTCCACCATTGGCAGTCAGACCTTCAGTCTGTCTGTCCCTACCCTATGGAAATCTCTCCCAAAGCCTTTCCGCCTTGCCAACCTCCCTTGCTTCCTTCAAGGCCAATCTCAAGACCTTCCCCTGTTTGAGCGTGTCTTCAATCATCTTCCCAACCCTACCCCCAGTAGCCTCTAAACCTCTTGATTCCAAAGCCCAGCTCAGGTGCAAACCCTTCACTGACTAGCACCTTGGGAACTCCCGTGAAAGGCACTATATCCAATGCAATTTGTTGTTGTTGCTAGATATCCATCAACCTGTCCACATCGCTGAAAAATTCTGTGGAAAAATAGTTATGCCCAGGCCTTACAAATCAGGACTAGACTGTGTGGATCAGAAGTAGACCACGATATAGAATCCAGGTCCATATTGTCGGCTGATCATATTGGTGCAGCACTCATGGCACTACAATAGATCTTGGCATCCCATGGCTAGAGAGGGAAATAAAATGAATTTGAACATTTGCTCCAGCAAGTCACCAATCAAAGACCATGATAACCAACATGAATGTGTGTGTGGACATCAGGCAAGGACATGATCATAGGAACATAGGATAATAGGAGCATGAAGAGTCCATTCAACCCATCAAGATTGTTCCATTAGTTTATTGTATCTTGACAGATCGCTTAATCACAGTTGGACTTGCCCTGCTAAGGTCTTTCAATATTGAATAGCTTGCCATCACTAAAGCCTCACTCAACAAAAATATGATCAATTGGGTGAGTATCAGTCAGAAAATGGAGTCGTATATCAGTAGTAAAAAATAAAACAAGAGCCTGTAAATACATAGAAGTCAAGAAATGACCAGCGGAGTGCTAACGATTACCTTCTTATGTGACTATTAGCTTGGTATCACCCCTAAGTGAGGTAATGACATGCTATTACACAGTTAAATGGCACCTGACAATATTGCTACCTAATGCAGTAATTAGTTTTTGGTCTCGCCCTCTCTTGTAGGATCTGGTAAAGAGCAGTGACTAAACAAAGCAGCACTGGCAGTGTGCATGTTATGGTTCAACCTCTGTGAACTGAAGTAATGGGAGGTCCAAACTTCCAATGGGTCTTAGCCTTTAGGATCATGCAAAATTTTCAATTAATTCATAAATTCACCTTAAATTAATTTGATAGTCCTGTAGCTCAGTGGTTAGAGCACTCGCCTTACAAGCGTGAGACCAGTGTTCAAATCCAGGCAGGTCAGGGCAAAACCTACTTTACACTCCTAATAATAATCCCTCCCTGTTTGTGGGACACAGCTGTGCGCAATTGGGTACCGTTAACTCAATCTCTGAAACTCGGTGGAATTATATTAATAATAATCCATGCATTTTATATAGCTGTCAATAGCTGTATTGAAATGTCTCAAAGTGCTTTACAAAATTTACTTTCAAGTAAATTGACTTTGTATTTTGTGGGCGAAACTCAACAACCAATTATACACAGCATTGTCCCTCAAACAGTTATGGATTGTTATGATATGAGTAATCATATTTTATTGAGGAATTATTACCCCAGGAAAGCAATCCACCAACGGTTTTCTACTCACTGTTAAGTAAACAGAAGCATGTAGAATAAGGAAACTTGCCTGAGTTTTTGCCCTGCCCTGGAATCAAACCTGATCTTCTCACTTGCGAGGCGAGTACACTACAACAAAATTGCACTTATATAGCGCCTTTCACATCGGGAGGACGTCCCAAAGCGCTGAAGCCTATTCATTATACTTCGGAACACCAAGATGCTACCCTGCCTGAAGGCTGCTAAATAAATGGAAGTTGTTGTTGATGAGTGTCAAAGTCAAGCCTGTGTAAGGCATATATAAATGACAGCTGGCCTGCTGTGTTGAGGCACAATTCCTATTTGTTAAAATAATGCTAATCTAAGAGGAATTTAACTTTTTATGCAAAAAGAGGTGTGAGCGTGATGGACTGGTGTTGCTTAAGCCTGGATTACTCAGCAGTAAAGTTGAACCCAGTGACGGCTCTTGCCTGTTAAATGCAGGTAATAATGAAGCCCTGTTTTGGCACTGAATGCAGTTTCAATTCTTTGGCTCCACAGTGGTCTGTCATATTTCTAAAGGCTTTTTGTCTTAAATATATAATTAACTAAATTTCTTAGCAAAAGATTAGATGAACAATTGACTGGATTTTTAAATAGCTTTTTGCTTTGCACTGTAAGGTTTAACAGCATAATTTTTTGAATTTTACCATTTATTTGCACCTTAAAATTCTTCAACTGAAATTACCAAAGTCAAGGATTATTGGCTTTCTCATGAACTTTCAGAAAGGGCAAAGGAGTCAAGGAGCTAATAACACTCTTTCCAATCTCAGGATTATAAATTAACAGACTGAAAATGCAAGTTCCATTTCCTTGCCTTCTCCCTTTCACTTTTAATAGTCTATAAAGTTAATGTGCACCTCGAGCTGGACAATATTAACTGTCATCTGAGCAGACCTGGGTTTGATTCCAGCAGGGCGAAATGTTAGGCAAGTTTCCTTATTCTACACACCTCTGTTTACCTAGCAGTAAGTAGGAACCTGGTTGTTAGTAGATTGGAAAATTACTTTTCCAGGGGTAATAATTCCTTTAAAAAATATAATGAATTGGTCACTCAAACTATGACTGTTTGTGGAACACTGATGCGCGCAATTGGCTGCCGCATTTCATCCACAGAATGACAAGCAGATTACGACAGAGGCCACTTTTAAAGGGGAACTATTCTCATGAGATAAAATATAATAATAATAAGCCTATCTTCCCGACTCTCCACCCTTCCTGATTCCACCCCTAGCTTGGGTCCAAATTCCCGCCTGGCCAGCACCTTGAGATGTCCCACTGACGTAAAAAGCGGTAAACAAATATAATTTGCTGTTGTTGTTAGCCGAACCTTCTACTTTCTTTAGTGAAAGAGGCAAAGTGTAAAAACTGAACATTCATTCCTGCAGAAGTGTTGCATTTTAATCCTATTCTGCATCTGTAAACAAACCTCATCACAACTTTTCTTGACTTTTGTTATTTTGTATTTAAATTCAACATTAATACAGTAGCACATTTGAATTTTGAACTCTTTGCCGACCAAGTTCCACATGCAATACATTTTCTCACATGTTCTTATTCCTGCCCGAATCCTCCATTTGCTGGATGGTCTGACTTAGGTGGAAAACCATCACCATACTGAAAACCACCAAAACTGGACGAAATTTTCCACATATGTATGCCACCAATACATGGGAATTTCTCTGTGCCTGCAATAACATGTCCACTCTGTTTGTGGATGGACATGCCCTGCTTACTTGATACCCGAGTATGTACCAGCTTTCTGCTGAAAACTCACCCCATCCGGAAGTGGCTTTCCAGTGTGGCCATCTTCCTTGCAGGAGCAGAGACTTCAGGTCTAGACACTTTAAGCCAACCCTTCACATTCGACTCCAGGACCACTGCTGTCCTGGCTAATTGCCTGTTAGACATCAAGTACTGGATGAGAGCCAACTTCCTCCAGCTGAATGTTGGCAAGACAGAGGCCCTTCTGCTTAGCTCCCGTCGGCACCTCCTCAGCTCAGGCGCTGACAGTAGCAGCATTAATAGTTGCATTCTACACTTCATCCAGCCAATATGAAATCTCAGTATCCTGCTCGACCATCAACTATCCTTCAAACCCCACCATCAGACTGTTTGCCTTTCCCGACATCTGTAACATTGACCCCTCCGCTATTGCCTCTTGCCGCAGGCTACTGAGACCCTGATCCATACTCTCATTACATCCCAGCTTGACCACACCAACTGCCTACTTGCTGGAATTCCAGACTCTTCCATTCACAAGCTGCAGTTTATTCAGAACTGCAGCTCCCACACCAGACTCCATGAACCAATCACCCACCTTGTTGCCCGGCTTCACTGGCTCCCTATCCCTTACAGTACAAAACTCTTGTTCTCACCTTCAAAGCCAGCCCTTCACAGTCTTGCTCCCTCCTACCTCTGCAACCTCCTAAACTCATATCAACCTGTCTGTTCCCTCCACTCCGCAGACACTGAGCTGCTTCAAGTCCCCCACTATTGGCAGTCGGACATTCAGCATTTCTGCTGCCATACTCTGGATGGCCCTCTACATCATCAACCTCTCTGACCTTCCTCTTTGGCCGTGCCTTCAGCCAATCTTCCAAGCACCATCCCCCTACTCTGCACCCCTCTTGATCTCAACTTCCAGCTTGGGTTCCCAAACCCTGATTGTCTAGCGCCCTGGGATGCCTTTCTGACCTGAAGTGGGCAATACAAATATATTTTTTGTTGTTGTTGTCTTGAGCAGAGAAGCTTCCATCTGCTACTGAACCCACATCTCAAACCAAACTTTCCCAGTGCTAGATAGTGGCAGCAAACAATAGCATTTGTGCAAATCTGTGGTTACTCTAGAAGGCTGAAGAAATTGACTCAATCAGGAAGAGCCTAGCACCACTTCTAACCGTACATTCTACTGACAACTCATCCCATTCGGAAATAGTTTTCTAGTGCGGCTATCTTCCCCGTAAGTATAGAGACTTCACGTCTAGACACTTTAAGCGCTCTGAGACGCTATCATGCATAAGGGGCACTATATGAATCAAAAATGTTTTTGTTCTCTACACTATTCTGAAATTTCCGCTCGGTTCAACAGTCAATGGATTCACTGATGGACTGACTACAATCTCAATAGGATGAAGTTATATATATTTTTTGGAGGGGTTGCATCTGACCTGGTGATTAATTACCAAGGTATGCATTGGATTTCTGTATTAAACATATACCTGCACTGTTGAACATGTCACTTTAAAATGACAGAGCCACAGGCTTGTTGCCTCCTTGTAAGAGATATTAAACTGAGATCCCGTCTGCCTGTCCAAGTTGACATTAAAAATTGCATGGCATTTGAAAAGAGAAGGGAGTTTCTCCCATTGTCAATGCCAACAATCCCCCAGGTTAAATTGATTATTCACTTCATGGATGTTTGTGCAACATTGCTGTGCTGAAATTGGCTGGCAGGTTTGCTTACAAAATACACAATATTTTATACATGGTGTCAGGATAATCTTGGGCAACACTGTGATATGTCCTCCCAATATATTAAATGCAAAGATTATTATTCTTATAAAATATGGATTCCCCCATTATAGCTAGGAGCCCTGGGCATCAGTGTCAGCACATAGGCAAACTTCCCATCACCTCAATTTGGCTTGAGTCCTAAACGCAACTAATAAAGGTAATTATATAGCTTGTGATACCTACTCCTTAAAAGTCAGCCTGGCTGCATTTTCGCCTCTGAGTCAGAGGGTTGTGGGTTCAAGCCTCAAGTCAGGATGTTTGCTCAGTCTAGGATCACACAGTACAGAGGGAGCATTTCTTTGTCAGATGTGTCATTCTTTGATGAAACATTAAACCAAGGTCCCACCTGCCTTTTCAAGTAAATGTTAAAAATTTCCTTGCACTATTCAAAAAGGAAAGGAGTTTCTGCCAGTGCCCTGGCCAACAATCCTCCAGGTGAAATTTGTCATCCACATATTGGCTGCCATGCCTAACAAATACACAGTAACTGCATTCTACATTAAGTCAGTAAGTCCTGTGAGATGCTTTGAAACATTCTGAAGACACAATTAAATGCTTTTGCAAATGTAAGGGATGATATCACTCGATTTCTTTGGCAAATATATTAATAATAATAGTCCTTGCATTTAGTATAGTGCATTTCATGTCCCAAAACCCTTCATTATTGTAAAGTGTAATAATGATTTTTTTTTGTGTGATCGAACACAGCAGCTACTTTGTACACAGCAATATCCTACAAACAACCATGGATTGAATGTTAATTTTTTTAGGAAGGAATATTGATCAGGACAGTGGGAGACACTCCCTTCCCTTTTCAAATAGTGCAATGAGATCTTTAACTCCCACCTGACAAGGCAGATGGGGCATTGATTTAATGTACCATCCTAAAGACACAAACTGTGACAATACATTGGAATGTCGGTTTAAACTATACGACTTCCAAGTCCTGATGTGATGCTTTGAACCGATAAACTTCTGACTTCGAGGCGAGAGGGCCTCCAACTAAACCAGCCTGACAGATTTATACTGACAGCATCGTACTGACAGCGTTATAATGCTAGAATTGTTACACTGACTCTCACAAAAACAATATTCTGTGGATCATATATTGACTGGTGCTATATTGTGCCTAACCAGTATGAACAGGCTTTCAGCAGAATCTCCACTCCCCACCCCCCCCCACCCCCCCCCCACCACCCCTTTCCCCACCCACACACACACTGTGCCAAACACTTTATAAGTTATCTTCCACACTTGACTGCTCAAATATCCTGAACAAGTAAACTGGATTTTAGGAAATACAAGGCACCAGGGAGCAATCCCGTACACACGTAACTAAAATAAAAAGCAAACACTTGCTTTTGTTCTGTTGCCAACAGAACGCTGCATATTGCTCAAAGGGTTAAAAGACGCGAGCATTATTCAGATTAACCTCATCCTTTGTGACGCTCAGAGTAGGGTTGTACCATAATGTTATTCTTCAGTTGTGTAACGGAATGGAGCACATGTGCTCGAGGCTGTAAAATGCAATACTCAGCGGGCCAATAAAAATGAAATGTAGCTCTACATGTTTTAATAGGCAGGCAATAGGCAGGCAAGCTAACCAAGGACAGTAAAGTGTGTGAATGAAGCTGAAACCAGTCTGGAAAAGTTCTCAATTTGGCCACCATCGCTGTATATGATCTGCTTTGCCTAGTGACTTCAAGGCCCTTTCTTCAAAGTGTTCTGATGTATTCGAAAGTTCGCAGCATTCAGAATCAGTTGATTTCGCTTTTGTCTGCAGTCATCAGACGAGAGTGACATCTTGAAAGCCTCTGAAGATTAAATAGCAAAGCTCAGTCGGAAGCAAGAAAGAAAGGGCCAGGTCGGCCATTAAGGAGCAGGTCCTTTCTTGTCTATGAAAGAGCTTTCAAGGAGCACTATTGGAAGCAGAAGGCCTGATAAAGAATACAATGAGGGGGAGAAAAGGAGAACCCAGAGTGGAACCAGAGGGAGGGGGCAGAGTGAATGGGGGATTAGTGCAGCTCCACAGTGAAGAAAGGGGAATCCTAGTTGAGATGAAAATGAGGTATTACTGTTTGGGAGAATTCGGTTCACTGAGCAGCAACAATGTGTGTTGTGAAGAAGGGGGAACGACTTGACATCACACACTACTAAGCTATGCTGACCCTCAGTGCAGGCTGTATCAAAACAGTTTTTTTTTAACCTCTTTAGAATATTTACATTAAAATATCTGAGGGGACTGTTTAAATGTTGTTTTGAAAGGCTATTTTCCCTATTTCCACAAGCAATTCACTTTTTCCTTAAGCAACGTCACATTGTTTTGCTCAAAACCTGTTTATTTTAGAACTGGGTTAGGATTACATCGCAACTAGAAGGGCATCTTCAATTGATACAGTCCTAAATAAAATGGATTGATATCTATGCGTTATCTATTTTAAGTTTGATTTATGAGCAAGCACACTGATTTACTGTTTAAGGAAATGTTGGGGATGGAGCATTAACAAGGACAGACTGATGTGTCTTTTTTGATGAATCCTGTAAGCTCTAATATTTCACTATATCAGGTGTATTGAGTGAGTGGCCATAGGGTGAGAAGAAATAGGTACTGGTATGGATATGTGCCCATGTTTCCCCACACAGTCAGCAACTCTGCTCTGCACTGTGCCATTACGAGTGTAGGCAGAGGGCTTAGCACTTTCCCACAAAGAGCAAATGTGTGGGTGAATGACCGATACAACTCCCATATTACACAGAGCAACTAACAGAGGTCTGGGAATTCTGTGCCCTCTTGCCTTTCAAATACTGAGGGCAGGAACTGAGGGACATACATCTACAGATACATCCAAAACAAAATAAGCGACAGACAAACAGATAGGCCCATATCAATTGACAGAAAATGCAACCAACTCTTCTGAGCAGCTTGGAGGAAAAGGTGCGATGAGAGAAACAAATTAATTTGACATAATATTGTACTAAGAAGAATTGTCTTAACAAATTCAGTGACATTCAGAAAAAATAGTGCAGGAAAAAGTGATGACAATTGTCCTCTATACCCAAAACTGAACAATTATTTCATTGCTCAGATTTGCACTTGAAGTGGGCTTCTATTACTAATACAGAAGCAACAACAACAAATTATATTTGTATGGAGCATTTTGCGTCAATGATACTGGATCTGAAGCAAAATGGTGCATCTGAGATGATGAGCCAAGAAGTGGGAGGAAATGGACATGCATCCAATCACCCTTATAGTGTAAGTGAGGTATTAAGGTATGTGGAAATAACTGTGTTAGTATAGACTTTCCCCAAAATGCCAAGCAGAGAGAGACAGAGAGATGCTTTAGGGGCTCCTGTGAGAGGGTTGACCGCCTTTAGGGGAAAGGAGGACGGGAAAGAAGAGTTATAAGTGCTCTGGGACACTACCTTCCGGAAGGCCTCTGAAACTCTAGGCTGAATGAGGTGCATTATATAAACGCAAGGTGTTGGTTTTCAAGCACCTCTCCATTGGTGACTCAGATCAGTCGCTTCACAACCTGTGAATTGGCCATTCTTGCTATCTTGGTGTCTAGTACTGGGATGAGAGCGGAGTGGAACCAAGAAAGAATAAAAAGAAATCACACTCATTCACAAATAAAAACTACAGTAGCAGCAGTGTTCTGTTACTCGATTCAACTCCAACATAAGTAACCTGATATACTCGAATGTTTTCACTCCAATCGGAGATATGTTACATCCAAATGCACTGAAGCAGATTCCAGTAAATATCCATAAAGCTCTGATATATCTTTAACAGATATATCCTTTGAGGAGCACGTTTCAGACTAATTTGGCTTAAGGGAATGAGTGGGGGTCTAAGCTAACTCATCAAAATGCTCACCAAAAAACATAAAGCTTTCCTCCGTATAAGAAGCAGTCCAACGATATTGTGTTAATCTGAACCTAAGCAATTTAACCTATTTTGAAGGATTCCAGTATCCTGGCCTCAACCATTCTTTCTAGCAAATTGTTCCAGTCATTAATTACCCCAGGGTTAAAGAAACACTTCCTAGTATCTGTCCTGAAATTGGCCTTTTCAAATGTAATTATTGTAATTATTATTAACCCTATTTCCTCTTGTTCTACTGCCTTGGTGCTTGAATACACTTGAATACACTTGAATAAAATTGAATACACTTCTCTCCCTATCACTGACCCCAGCTGAAATTAGCTAACTCTGCACAGATCACAGATCAACTGGAGACCTACTGGGCTGGTACGGCTCGATTTCACACTCAGCAATGACCTTACCAGCTTATCCATTGAGGGAGCTTCCCAGGTAATTACTGTATTTAACAGCGTAAGACTTTCAGACATTAGCATTGATTTGAAACATTTATTTGCAGAACAAAAACTATAACATGTATTTATATCGCGACCTTCACACAGAATAGTTTCTCTACATGATGCACACGAGGCAAGGTTATACACCGAACAAGGCAGAAAGGAGAGGTATTAGAGGCAGAGTGAGTAATAATATGCAGAGCAGTTCAGTAAAACTCATTACTCAACTGAGCAATACTCACTAGAGGCTTTAGGATTACATTTGGTTCATTGGGTCAACTACAGCAAAAAGAAGAATAAAAAGGAAAAATCTGAACAGCAAACTATGCGGGGAAGATCTTTGCTCATGGCAGCTCATTTCTGACAGGCTCACTCTAATAGGGAAAGAAAGGAAGGTCTCAGGAAAGAGAAAATAAGTTCTTTTTTCTCTCGCAGGTACAACAAAATACAAAATTACATTTGTAAAACACCTTTCATGTCAGGAGGACGTACCAAGGCACTGAACAGTCAGGGATTAGGACCCAAGCGGGTGAGGTGTGGGAGGTTTGGATGAAGGCACGGTCAAAGAAGAGGGTCTTGAGGTGCCTTGAAGGAGGCAAGGGAGGGAACAAGGTGGAGGGAATGTGGGATGGAATTCCAGAGGGTGGGACAGGGAGGCTTCAGGTTTGACCACCGATGCTGGGGCAGGCTGGGCAGTGGACATGGAGCAGGCCTGCTGAGCGGACTGAACGAACAGCATGATAAGACGTTAGCAGGTTCTAGAGGTAGGAGGAGCAAGGCCACAGAGGGTCTTGAAGGTGAGGACGATCATTTTTAATTTGATCCTCTGATGGATGGGAAGCTGGTGGAGCCGGGCTAGGGTGGGCGTGATGGGGTCACAGAGCCTGGTGCTGGAGAGATCATGAGCTGAAGTGTTCTGGATGAGCTGCAGCTTATGGAGGGAAGTGTTTGGAATTCCAGCAAGTAGGCAGTTGGCGCATTCAAGCTTGGTTGTAATGAAGACATGTGAAAGGGTTTCGGCAGCATGAGGGGTGAGGCAGTGGTGGAGTCGGGCAGTGTTGCTGGGATGGAAGAAGACAGAGTGGGTCATGGCATGGTTGTGGGGGAGAAAGAACAGTTGAGGGTCAAACAAGACATCTAGGTTCCTGACTGGCTTTGTGAGGTGGAGTGTGCATCCGTGGACGTGGCCAGTGCTTGAGATGCAGAAGCATTGGCACAAGCCAATCAGGCGGGTGTCGGGCTTGCTGATGTCCAACTGTAGAAAGTTAGTTCTCATACAGGACATTCTGTCAGGACATCAGCAGTCCTGGAATCAAGGTTGGAGGCAGAGGGATAAGAGTTGGGTGTCATCCGCATACATGTGGAAGTTGTGGAAGTAAGGTAATAAGTACCTTATTATCTGCGGATAATATCAGCAAGAGGGGGTAGTGTACAGGTTGAAGACTAGAGGACCGAGGACAGAGCCCTGGGGAAAACAGCACAAGATGGTGAAGTGGCTGGAGGAGAAGCCATTTGTGGAGTCGGTGAGAGAGATAGGATCTGGAGGGAGCCCTGGTTAGAATGTCATTTATCACCTTCACCAGAGCTGTTTATGTCCTTCAGGAGAGGAACGAGGGAAGCTGGGAAGCAACAATTCTTTCAAGGGCTTTGGAAAGAAAAGGGAGGTTGGAGATGGGGCAGTAGTGCAGGGATGGATCCAGAGAAGTTATTTTAGGATAGGGATGATGACAGCTGTTTTGGGGACATCCTTAGGATGTGAAACGTGATCTACAAATGTATTGTTGTTGTTGTTTTTAGGAGGGTGAGAACTATGCCAGCTGACAAGAAGGGGTTGACGAGATCTGAGAGTAAAGGGGCAAGGAGGTGGAGCTGGAAGGTAAGGAGAAGGGTAGGGATGGGGTTGATGGAACAGGTAGTGTGCTTCATGTAAGTTATAGTGGTGGTGAGAGAGGGGAAGACGGGTTCAGAGGTGTAGAGGGAGAGATGGGTAGAGGCTGGAGTGTGAGGGAGAAACAGGGAGAGGGTGGCGGTTGGGCGAGCTAGGTCTCCTCCTCAGCTGGGGGTCAGCGCTGTGATCTACCTTATTGGTAGGTACCAATAAGGTAGATCCTGGAGGCCCACCGAGTATGTACCAATAAGCAGGCAGTTCTGTGCCATCCTTGAGTTAGGTCCAGCAACTCAGTATCAAATCCAGTATAGCTCGCTGTTAGTCTTGTGTTAAACTAAACTGATTCAACAACAACAATAACAACAAAAATTGCACTCACTATGGAACTGACACGTCTCCACCTTGTGATGTGCATCGAGACAGCGAATTACCAGGAAAGTGGGGCAAGAATTCTTCACTAAAACACTCTTTCCTTCTGTAACTGGAAGGATGGGGGTCAGTGGGCGGGGGGGGGGATGATAGATAGACGTTGTGACGTTTATTTTACTGGTAAATGAAACTCGAAGATGCTACCTAACTTCAACCACAAATGGTGCCGTTGAATAATGTAGCAGTCAGGCCTTGTTATTGTTGTGCTTTTGCTGAAGTGGGGGTGGGAGGAAATGCTTTCATCAAAAGGACAAGACAGTCTCTGATCATTTGCCCCTTTCTGTGTGTTTATGCATTAAATCAAGAGCGAATCAACAAGGCACAACTCAACTTATAATATGAACCGCACTGTGGCTTGCGAGCACAGACCATGCAAAGTATTCCTTTCCCCCATAGCTGTTTTCTGGATGAGCCTTCAGGAAATCCTGAAATTAACTTTTGTCGCCACAATTCCTTGACCTGACAATTTCTCTCTGTGCTTTTCCCAGTGGAATTGCTGGCTTTTCCAAAGCAATTCCTATAGGAAACGTCCCCTGAAGCATTAGATAATTTAAAGGGTTTCCTCCCCCCTCCACCTCCCCCTCCCTCCCTCTCTTTTTTTTGTCTGTCAACATTGGATAATGGAGTCCTGAATCCCAACAGAACAAAAACATGTAAAGAAGGTTTGGTGCAATAGGAATGTTAAGCTGCACAGAGGTTGTGAGCTTTGTTTTGGGACTCTCATTCTGAAGGAGGTGAGGATGGATTATAATTGCACCATGAGCCTTGAACAGAGAACCCCTGTAGGTAGAGTGGGCCTTTCAATCTTCTGATCAACAGACCTGAAACAAGAATGCAGGAGAGCTGCTTTCCCACGTTCTTTGACAGTTGGGTCCTGAAGATAACGTCCTTTCAGATCTCACTTGCACTTCTTTTATGCCATTGCAAAAATGAATAATTTGCTCTCCTCTTTGATATGCACAGTCCGATTTTATCTGCTAAAAGGAGGCCAATCCCTTGTGTGCTCGGTTTGTACTCTCACCATCTCACTAAAATGATTTTGATGGGCTTTTGCAGGAAGAACATTTTTTGCAAGTGACATCGGCTATCGAATTGCACCACGGAAGCAGTACCCAGTAAACTAAATCTGACACTACCATTATTTCAAAACAAGAGTGTCAGGACCTTGAAAGCAATTCAATGCACCATATAATTGGAATTTAGCCCAAAGCATTCATCTTACTAAAGCCTTCAACCATAACCTTCAGATTGTAATATTTTTTTCACAGCAATATTTGTCGGCATGTTACATCTCTAAACACTGCTTTGTCCCAGGGTTAATTTTTCTCTTCTTTCTGTTGTACCATTCCTCTGAATGAATTGGTTTGATCTCTTTTATGTGAAGAGCACCAAACAGCCAAAAGAATGTGATTGTTTAAAGCACTCTTGACAGACTGCAAATGCAGCATCACAATATTATTTGGGAGTTTTTGATTTGGAAGGTCATACTGAACCAGAAAAAGGAAAATAAAACCAAGCCAAGGTTAAAATTCACCCTGGGTTCTCATTCCTGAATGCTTTATAGTAAATCCTGCTGGAATATGTTTTTTGTGGGGGTGGGGGAGAGAGGAAGTTGAATGAGTGCAAGAAAGGGTTGGTTAATTCCAACATAGAGTTTGCTGTTTGACAATCGTAAAATCTGTATTTCGAATCCAGGCAGGTCAGGGCGAAACCTTGGGCAGGTTTCCTTGCTCCACACGCCTAATAATAATCCATCCAAAAAAACCTATAATAAATTGGTCATTTCAATCCATGACTGTTTGTGAGACACTGCTGTACGTAATTGGCTGCCTCGTTTCACCCACAAACATACAGTCAATTCACTTTACAGTATATTCTGTGAAGAACTTTCAGATGTCTAGAAGACATGAAAAGCACAATATCAAATGCAAGGATTATTATTAATTGTTGCCTGCTTGGTCTCACTCACTAAATTAATGATTATAAACTTGGGGTTAATTTAGTGGCACAGCCATGTTAGAAACTTAGAAACAACAATGATAAATTACATTTGTGTAGCTCCTTTCATATCAGGAGGGCATCCCAAGGATCGAGCTGGACAGTCAAGGATTAGCACCCAAGCTGGGGTTTGGGATCAGGAGGGCTGGAAGGCAGGCATGGTGAAAATATAGAAACTTGCAGTGCAAAAGGAAGTCATTCTGCCGTGTTTCGTCCCAAGTATACAGTCAGCTTTCTTGCTCTCCTTCCCCCTACCCCCGATCCCTCCCCTTGCCATCTTTCCCCCCTTTTTCCCTTAATTCCACTTCTACAACTGTTTGTGGCACACTGCTGTGCGCAATTTAGCTGCTGCGTTTCATCCACAAATATACAGTCAATTTCCTACTCTTCTTCATCCTGCCCCAACCTCTCCCCCACTACTCTTGTCCCTACCTAACTGTCCCTTGTCCTGTCCCTCCCTACCCAGTGCCTTGCGACGTCCTCTCGATGTGAAAGGCACTATATAAATGTGGATTGATTGAGTCAATCAGGCCTACACAGGCTCACAGATACCCTCGTCACTGGCAGCTTGCAATGAAAGCAACAGGAACGTATCTCGACAAGGTCAGCTCTTCTGTTGTCTCCACAATTCCACCTAAAGCCAACACCGGAGCAAAATAATGCCTAGTCTCTCCCTTGTGGCAGAAGGGAGTGACACCTTTGCAGGTTCTCAGGAAATTTGGAAACATTTTCCTGATTGCCTTTATCTGAATAATGACAATGAACAACAACAACAACAACTTCAATATATATAGCACCCTCCAGGCCGGACGGCATCTCAGAGCGTTTTAATGAAACCAGGAACAAAGGCGGTAAGCAGAACTTCCTGATATTCAGGCGCATCTCTTTGAACTCCACTATCATCAGTCATTTATGAAACTCATCTAAAGTTTAGATAGTTGTTTACACACTTGACATTAAAGTGAATACTGCCTTCCCATCACACATCAGAAGTGCGAGCGAGGCAACAGGAAATAAAAGTGGCTTTAGCAGCAAAGGACCAGAGAGGTCATTTAAAGAACTTGGTGTCAAAATCCTCCCAAGGCCACAATGTTTTCATTCTGTTTGAGTTATCATCACCATCTTGAAACTTAGGATCGTGCAGAATTTGAGAAAATTCTTAAATTCCCACCATAATTTGGAAAACTTATTTTCCGTAGGAACCAGAAAGAGATGTGTAACAAAAAGTACACGTGTTGGTGGTTTGGCTTCATGTAGCTCAGTGGTTAGAGACTCGCCTTTACAAGCGAGCGACCAGGTTCAATTCCAGGCAGGACAAAACCTTGGGCAAGTTTCCTGACTCCGCATGGAACAATGATCCCTCAAAAAAAATGTAGTCACTCAATCCTCGACTGTTTGTGGGACACTGTTGTGCACAATTGGGTGCCGCATTTTGTCCACATATATACAGTATATTCTGTGAAGTGCCTTGAGACATCTAGAAGATGTGAAAAGTGCTATATCAAATACAAGGATTATTATCATTATTATTATTACTACTGAACTTAATAGGTTTCAAAAATCGTGCAACATCTTAAATTGAAGGCTGAAACAACAAGCAATCAATCTCAGGCCTCTGAGTCTACAATTAGGATCATTGTTGGGGAGGTGGATGGTAGCCCCATCTACTCATAAACAGTCATAATTACAATAAGGTCTGGATTGTGGGTTGGTGTATACTTTGTGCAGAATCTACCGTGATCATGCCACAGTTTGCACAGGCCGCAGCTGGAATTAACCATAAGGGCAGTTCTTAAAGGTTGATAGGTGTGAAATTGAGTTGGTTTAATAAGGCAGCTGATTGGGTGGCTCTTTGACTAACTCACTGTGCCTGTTAGGAAGGAATGGTGAGATCATCCCGATTGTTATTTTGCTGACCCGAAGACACTTGAACCTATAACAATGATTTGTATTTGGAAGGCAGAATGGGCCAACTGGATAATGTGGCAGTGCTTCCCATCCTGCAACGGCCAGGACTTCAGGAAAGGATGAAACAATTAAAGGAGAGTAAATTGTCAAAGCAAGACCTTCAGTTGATATGTGGTCTTCTGGCACAGTGAGTGGAGTAACACCGTGGTGATACGACACACAGATTTGTGCCCAGAATTCTCCTACATGATGAGCAGTCAGTGTAACACTCCGGGACTCCAAGATGATAGGTTTTCTGCACAATGCAATCCCATAGGGAAGGTTGGAAGATCAGTGAGAAATTACGTTTCCTGCACTCAGCACTGCTCTGGCAGATTATAGTAAGCCAAAGTCAGGGAATTGATGTGAGCTCCCTTGTGTACCATATTTATCTCAGCTGGGGAATAAGAAGAATCCTTGCATTTGATATAGTACTTTTCATGTCTTCTAAACATCTCAAAGGGCTTCACAGAATATACTGTAAAGTGAATTGACTATACTTGTGGGCAAAACGCGGCAGCCAATTGCGCACAACAGCATCCCGCAAACAATTGTGGATTGAGTAACTGAGTTATTATTATTTTTTTGAGAGATTATTATCAGGAATGTGAAGTCAGGAATCTTGGCCAAGGTTTCGCCCTGCTGGGAATCAAACCAGATATCTCACTTGCAAGCAGAGTGCTCTAATCACTGGGCTACAGGACTCCACATAAAGGGAGTTGGCAGACACTTGAAAATAGGAAGAACTAGATTAAGGGTGGATAATCATTTGTAATCAGAATATTTTTTTAAATACTAATTTTGCACCATAACTTGGTAGAAATCTACAACAACAACAACAACAACAACTACTACTTTGATTTATATAGTGCCCTCCACGCCGGACAGCGTCTCAGAGCACTTCATTGATAGTAAATTTAGTCCATCAATTGGTTCCTTTACACAGTGTGGTGCTGAACTCTCCTGTGCTGTACAACTGATCCTTTTAGTACAGCAATGCTGTCAATGATTCTCTCTTACTTTGGGACTAACAAGAAGCGTTGCAATGGTCAAAACAAATATACAGTCAATTCAATTTACTGTATATTATGTGAAGCACTTTGAGACATCAATAAGATGTGAAAAGCGCTGTATCACCTGCAAGGATTATTAGTATACTTCTGTGTAACACTCCAGAGCTAGGAAATTTTGAATGGAGACTTTGGGTTTCCACCCGCGTTTTTCTTCATCTCTGGATGTTCTGTCTTTCTTCGTCTAGAAAGTCCTCTGTCACTTGTTTTAGATTACAGCTGCCACTTTAACCATTCTCTCTTTTGGTGCGTTGTCACTTTACCATGGTCCTATGGTACACTAATGTATCAGATACTACTGTATCTGTATGGGTCAGTGTCACTTTAAAAGTGTCCTTAATAGTATACTGTCACTTTAAATGTGCATTCCTCGGCGCCCTGTGATACACTGTCACTTTAAACACATGCTGAGAAGTACACTGTCTCTTTAGACATGTATTGTATGGTACACTGTTATTCAAATGTGTGCTGTACGCTATGCTGGTGCTTAAAATGTGTGCACTGTGGTACAAATGCACTTTAAATATATACTCTGTAGTACGTTGCCACTTTAAACATAGGCTGTGATGGTGCACAATTGTTGTTGTTGTTTCACCATAAAGCCTATGTTTATTTTTTTCTGCTGGAATCAGCCGTGATACATCTCTTAGTGCAGCCTGACATCCACAAGACTTGGTATCATGAGCAACATTGCAAAGCGAGGGACACCGTTAAGAAAAACAACCTTCTCCAATAACCAGGCTAAATTTGAGTGACCACTAAAATAAATCAAAAAGCACATTGCATTACAATAACTTTTACATTATGCAGTCTCTTTCATTGGCAGAATAATATGGCAATAAACACTTTGTAACGCAGTTTCCTCTATAAGTTCCTCTTTTAACAGCAGACTTTCATGTTCAGATGAGAGCTATTCACTCCCCCTAACTTAATCTAATGACAGCCAGGTAACAATAGGTCCTCGTAGGGTATTGTACAATTTACCGTGAAACCTGCTTGCATCCACTATTTTTGTGACTGATTACACATATACATGGTCTCTGACTACAGGATCCGAATCATTTCTTTATTGTTAGGATGGGATTAGGTGGTCGTTTCGTCTGGTGGTCTCCTGGTCAGGTGGTCTTTAATACCTTGTTAATGCTCAGACCCACCGGCAGCCTCAACAATCAACTGTGTGCGGGGTCCGTTTCAGAGGCACTGCCCAATTCATGAAGGTCGTGCTTTAAACTTTTGAAAAGCGGGAATAAACCGTCGCTGTAAAGGGAGACACTCCATTGTGTAGACCCGCTATTCAGACCTTGTGGCACAATACTACTTTAAGGAGATTCCCCATTGTACATTGCCACCGGGAGTTCCCATTCTCAAACACAATGAAAGGATCACCAGTGTTTGCAATCAGCACGCGATAGAACCCCACTGCCACGAGAACCTTGCTCAAATGGTAAGTTACCATTTTCACCATGCTCTCCCAACAATACACCATCTCCTTTAACTATGTTCCCTGTGGTCCTCTGTCACTTTAACTGTGCTGTCTATTCTAGGCTGTTGCTTTGTCCACGATCTCTATGGTATTCTCTCATATTAGCCATGGTATCTATGGTCTGCTGTCACTTTAACCATGATGCCTATGGTATTCCAACACGTTAGCCGTGGTGTCTATGGTATGTGTCACTTTAACTATTATTGTCCTGACCTGACTGTGCAGGGGCTTGGGATGTCTTCCTAATGTAAAAGGCGCTCTATAAATGTAAGTTTGTTGTTGTTATCATCTTTATGGTATGCTGTAATGATCCCAATGCAAGTTGATCCCTGATTGTCAGCCCCTTGGGACGTCTTCCTGATGTGAAAGGCACTTTACAAATGTAATTTGCTATTGTTGATGTTGTCTATTCTGTTTATAATCCTTCTGTATCAACTTTAGAAATAGCAGGTAAACTGGTTATGGAATTTCCTTGAACTGATTTAATTTTTTTTATTGTAGCCTTACTTTTTCAGAAATGAATTAGCATTGTATTTACACTATTTCATAGTAGATTTCTTCATTAAATTGGGAATGGTCATTATTCCAACTGGGGGAACTTCACATTAACTTGGGGAACACCACACCAACTGGGGGAACACAGTGGAGACACAGCTTTGGAAGATGGAGGAGCAAAATCTAAGAGTAATGGGATTCAACCCATGCAGACATCATTTCCTGAGGAATAATATTGATCCTTGCATTCAGTATAGCACCTTATCATATTGATGAGGTGTCTCAAAACGCTTCACAGAATATTTGTAAAGTGGCAGCCAATTGTGCACTGTTGTGTCCCACAAACAGTTGGGGATTTAGTGACCATTTTTGTTTGAAGGATTATTACCCTCAGAAGGTGAACAAAAACTCAATGAAAGAGGAGGGAGTTGAGACAGAGTTTGAAGGAATCAAGGGAAGGGACGAGGCAAAAGGATTCCAGGATGGAATTCCAGAGAGTGGGGGAGAAAGACTGGTAGATATGCAGCAGACCAGTACAGCAGAAGGGAGCAGACAGCTTGGTAAAGCGTTAGAAGGTCAAAGACATAAGGAGGAGAAAGTTTGTGAAGGGTTTTAAAGATGAGAATGAGAATCTTCAACTCAATCCTCTAGGAAATGAGGAGAAAGTGGTACTGGGCAAGGATGAGGGAGATAGGCTACAGTATCTAGTGCAGGAGGAGATATAAGATGTACAATTCTGAATAATCTGCATTTTGTGGAGGTAAGTATTGAGAAATCCAGCAAGCAGAGGTTAGCGTAGACAAACATGGAGGTGATAAAAGCAGGGATATGGGTCTCAACGACTCAAGGGAGGAGGTAGTGGTGGAGATAAGCAATGTTGCAGAGATGGAGGAAAGCTGAATGGGTCAAGAATGGATGTGCTCCACTCTGGCATTTGCTAACACCCATTTTCCAGAAAAGAGTTTTGAATAGAAATACGAGTAGGAAACCTGGCTGATATTGTTGCCCTTGCCTCACCAGTTGAATTCAAATGTCGAAGCCTGCTGCTGCTGTGGCCATGGTCAACTAACTCACCAAAGACTACTAGCTCAGGGGTTAGAACACTCTCCTTACAACTGTGAGACCTGTGTTCGAATCCAGGCAGGGCAGGTTTCCTTACTCCATACACCTAATAATAATCCCTTAAAAAAATCCACGACCTTTTGTGGGACACAGCTGTGCACAAATGGTTGCTGCATTTCACCCACAAATATACAGTCAATTCACTTTACAGTATATTTTGTGAAGCATTTTGAGACATCTAGAAGACGTGAATGCAAGGATTATTAGTATTATTACTGCTGCAATAAAACAAATTGTTACACCTGCAGCATAGATGGGAAATGCATTCTTCATTACAAATTTCAACGACTTGAGATGTGAAAGGCACTCCACAAATGTAATTGTGTTGGTATTGTACAACATCTTTCACCTACAAAATAGGAGAATACAGTAAAGTGCTTTGAGACATACTCCTGACCTTTTCAAATGCACAGATTATTAACCGCCACAGAAATGTTTGGGAAAATCCAGTGATTTCAAAGGTGAATCGCTCATAGTAAAGCGCTGGTTTATAAATGAGTTGAGAGGACCTTCGTGCTCACTAATCTACTTTGTTTTTGCCGTGAATCCTCTTCTGCCCTACGAGCACAAGTCATCTCACTGACCAATAGGCAGTTTGCCCAGGATGAAATGCAATGCAATGCCTTTGCTCGATCCCCCTCCCCATCTTTCTTTCTTTGCACTCTTTCCTTTTATCACGGCATGGTTCATTTAAGCCTCACAGATTTACTCACAAAAAAACAGGCTTTGTACAGCCTGGTTTTAGCTGGCGATAAACAAGAATATTAGGGAATTTGCTTCTGCCTCACTAACAATAGGTAAATCTATCAAAGTGGAGCTGGGTAATTTGGTTCCCTTTGTCGACTTTGTGTCAGTGTGCAGGAGGATTAAGTAGTTAAATAAAATTGCTTGGAGACTTCTGTTCTCTCGACTCAGATCCTGCTGTCTTGGTAAAACCTTAATAGCTTCCTGTGCCAGTAAAGATCAAGTTACCTAATAGCTTACTCTTGTCTGTGGCTAAAATTAGGATTTTATGATTCAAAACTGTAAATCAAGACCCGTTTTTCCAAAACAAAATCTATTGGTTTCTCTTTTCATCAGGAATGGTACTGTGCTGTGACGTATTGAATCCTATTGTGCTGGATGAAAAGACAGTCACTGGTGACCACAAAGTTAGCGTTGCATTGCTGGAGATGCTGTCCCTTGCATGAGATATTACCCAAGGTCCTTTTTGCCTATGTAGGTGGATGTTAAAAATTCCTGAATTTGCAAACAGTTTCTCCCTCTGTCCTGGCCAATAATCCCCCAAATAACATAAGTTATTGAATTCATGGCTGTTCGTGTGACATTACTGTGTGCAAATTGCTGTGTTCGACTGAAAAATACATATTCACTGCACACTACAATATATAATAATAGTCCTTGTGTTTGATATAGCACTTTTCACATCTTCTGATCGTCTCAAAGTGCTTCACAGAATATGCTTTAAAGTGAACTGCCTGTATATTTGTGGGTGAAACGCCTGTACATATCCTGTAAAGTACTTTGAAGAGCTTTGAAACACTGAAGTTGTGTGTCTTAGGATAATTTGAGGAATCCACAGTTTATATATTCACGCTTCTGGCCCTCTGGCCTTTTGCTCATTGACTTCCTGTCAATCACAGAACCAGAAGCCGAGAGGTCACCTCCAAGTTTGTGATCAAGTTATTTTAAACTTTTAAAACTCTAACATCACCCAATAGCAACATTCAGCAGTTCTGACCTTTGCTTCTTAGGGTGGAGGAACAATAGAATGTGTTCACCCATGGCAAGAACTGAAGATAACAACTATCCGCATGTTAGGTACAGATCAGATACATATAAATCGTCAACATAGACTACCTTTTCCTTAACATAGAGTGTAGTCCTTACCAGCGGATAAGAAGGATATACAATTCTCCAATAACAATATTAGTTGCTGGGGATCAAACAGAGGTATGCAACCACTTATCCAATCCCCGTCCAGCAGATTGACCAAGTGAATAAAAAAATAGAAAATATAATATTACATTTTAAAACTATGGTGTTGGGTGCTTAAGGAAAATTCAGGATTCAAATACATACAACAACAACAAACTTACACTTATAAAGCACCTTTCATGTCGGGAGGACTTCCCAAGGCGCTGAAAAGGCAGGTTGGGACCGGAGCAAGGGAGAGGGACTGGGTAGGGAGGAGCGGTGGGAGAGAGTTAGGAGGGGAGGGAGAAAGTTGGAAGGACAGCAGAAGGTACGATCAAAGAGGAGATCTTAAAGGAGGCAAGGGAGGAAACGAGGTGAAGTGACTGTGGTATGGAGTTCCAGAGTGTGGGGGCAGAGAGGCTTAAAGCCCATCTGCCGATGGTAGGGCCGGACGGGCGGAGGATATGGAGCAGACCAGAACCCATTGAATGGAGGGGGCAGGCAGGTTGGTAGGGGTAGGGGTACATTGGAGAGATGTGGGGGTCAAGGTCATCAATGGCCACCAACTTCATCCCTGAACACCTATCAGGACTAAAACTTTCCTAGTCAGTCACCCAGGTAGCAGGCAAGAATGAAAGAGTGATTTAAATGTATCAAAACTAGTGTCTATTAAATATGTCTTGACCCCAGTCACTACAGGCTCACAATTTAACAACAACAACAGCAAAATTACATTTGTATAGCGCCTTCCACATTGAGAGGACATCCCAAAGCGCTGTGCAGTCACTATTTCAGACCCAAGCTGGGGTCAGGATCAGGGAGGGTGGAGGGAAAGGAGTTGATTTGGGGTGATGACATATGTGACTGTCAAAGAGGAGGGTTTGGAAGCGGGATTTGAATGAGGCTAGGGAGGCGGTGAAGTGGAAGGACTGCGGGATGGAATTCCAGAGGTTAGGGGCAGTGCGACTGAAGGCTCACCCGTCGAAGGTGGGGTGGATGGGTTGGGGGACATGGAGTAGGTCGTAGCCCACTGACTGGATGGACTGCGCAGGTTGGTAGGAGGTTAGTAGGTTGCAAAGGTAGGAAGGGGCAAGGTCTTTGAAGGCAAGGACCAGGATCTGCCTGATGAAGAGCCAATGGAGTCAGGTGAGAATGGGAGAGATGGGGTTGCAGAGCTTGGTGACATGGAGGACATAGACCACAGAGTTCTGGATGATCTGCAGCCTATAGAGAAAGGAATTGGGAAGGCTGAAAAGCAGGACGGTAGCATAGTTGAGCCTGGATGTGATGAAGGCATGAATGAGAGTTTTAGTAGCCTGAGTGGTGAGGTAGTGGTGGAGTCAGGCAAAGGTAGAGAAGGCAGAGTGGCTCAAGGCTTGGATTTGGGGGAAGAAAAACAGTTGAGAATTGAACACCTAGGTTCCTGACTGACTTGGTGAGGTGGAGAGTGCAGTCATGGAGGGTGATGCTGTCAATGCCGAATGTGTGAAGGAGCCAATCAGCAGGGCCTTGGTCTTGTTGACATTCAACTGTAGAAAGTTAGCTCTCATCCAGGACTTGATGTCTGACAACAAGTAAGTCAGTAGTGATCCTGGAATCGAGGGTAGAGGCGGTAGAGGCGGAAAGATAGTTGGGTGTCATCTGCATGCATGTGGAAGTTGACCTGTGTCTGTGGATGATGTCACTTAGGGGGAGCATGTAGATATTGAAAAGTAGGGGGCCAGGGACAGAGCCCTGGAGGATGCCACAGATGATTGTGTGGGGACTAGATGAGAAGCCATTGGTGGCAACAAAGTGTGAGACATAAAAGTCAATCCAGGCAAGGGTAGATCCATGAAGATTGAGCTGGGAAGAGAGTAGGAGGATGGTCGAAGGCAGCAGGGAGGTCAAGGAGGCAGAGAGAGCTCTGATCACAGATATTTAGAATGTCATTAGAGACTTTGACCAGGGCTGTCTCTGTGCTATGGGCAGCGCGGAAACAGGTATGCAGGGGTTCAAATATGGAATGGTGAGACAAAATGGAGCAGAGCTGGGACACAACGACTCATTCCAGGGCCTTAGATAGGAATGGGAGGTTGGAGATGGGGCAGTAGTTGGAGAGTAGTGATGGATCCAGGAAACGTTTTTCCAGAATGGGAGTGATGATAGCTGTTTCTAGAGGGGTGGGAAGAGTGCCAGTGGATAGGGAGAGGTTGATGATGTCAGTTAGGAGGGGAACGAGGAGTGGAACCAGAAGATGAAGAGAGAGAGATGGGGATTAGGTTGAGGGAGAAGGTGGATTTCCCAGATGAGAGCAGAGAGGGCGGAGGGAGAGATAGGGTCAAAGGTGTCACCTATGCTTATGATCATTATGTCCTAAAATATAAGCTCATACAGGATTCTTTCATTCAGTCTTAATTTACAAATTGGTTCTTTTTAAGAATTGCAGAAGTCTAGCTTTCAAATTAAGAGTAAATTTAAGGATTTTTCATAAATCTGATGTGTCAGAAACTTCAAAAAGGGGTAGAAATTCCACATACTTCAACAACAACAAAATTGCACTTATAAAGTGCCTTTCATGTTGGGAGGACGTCCCAAAGCGCTGAACAGTCGAGTCGGGACCCAAGCGGGGGTGGGGGTGGGTGGGGGGCGGAGAGGGAGGGTTCAGGGTAGGGGGAAGGGGAAGGAGAGTGGGAGAGGGGGAAGAGTTAGTGGGGCAGCCAAAGGCGTGGTCGAAGAGGAAAGTCGTGAGACCAGCCTTGAAGGAAGAAAGGGAGGAAGCGAGGTGGAGGGGCTATGGGATGGAGTTCAACAGTGTGGGAGCAGAGAGGCTGAAAGCCCAGCCGCCGGTGGTTGGGTGGTTAGGGTGGTGGACACGGAGCAGGCCTGAGTCTGCTGAACGGAGGGTGGGGACAGGCTGATAGGGAGACAGTAGGTCAGAGAGATAGGTGGGGGCAAGGCCGTGAATGGCCTTGAAAGTGAGGACAAAGATCTTGAATTCGATCCTCTGGGTGACGGGGAGCCAGTGGAGACGTGCGAGGGTGGGAGTGATGTGATCGCGAAGCCTGGTATGGGAGAGTACAGGAGCTGCAGAATTCTGAATGATCTGCAGCCTGTGAAGGGAGGAGCTGGGGAGGCCGACGAGGAGAGAGTTCCTGTAGTCGAGCCTGGAAGTGATAAAGGCATGGATGAGAGTTTCGGCGGCGTGGTAGGTGAGGTAGTGGCGGAGTCTGGCAATATTGCGTAGGTGATCGAAGGCTGTGCAGGTCATGAAGCAGATGTGGGGGAGGATAGTTTGGAGTTGAACAAGACGCCCAGATTCCTGATTGGCTTAGAGAGGTGGAGAGCAGTCTTGAACGCTGATGTTGTCAGCACCTGAGGTGCGGAGGCGCTGACATGAGCCAATCAGGAGGGCTTCCATCTTGTTGATGTTGAGTTGTAGGAAATTTGTCCTCGTCCAGGACTCAATCTCGGACAGACTTGCAGTCAGAATGCCAGTGGTCCTGGAATCGAGAGTTGACGCGGATAGGTAGAGTTGGGTGTCATACGCATACATGTGGAAATTTACCCCATGTCTACGGATGATGTCGCCCAGGGATAGAGTGTAGAGGATGAAGAGCAGGGAGCCAAGGACAGATCCCTGGGGAACGCTGCATGTGACTGTGCAGGGGCTGGAGGAGAAGCCTTTTGAGGAGACAAAGTCAAGGCAGTTGGAGAGATAAGACCGGAACCATTCAAGGACAGAGCCTTGCAGGTTGAGGAAGGAGGAAAGGCGGTGGTGGAGGAGGATAGCATGGTCCACGGTATTGAAGGCAGCGGAGAATGAGGAGGATGAGGAGGCAGAGGGAGCCCTGGTCACAGATGGTCAGGATGTCGTTTGTGACCTTAACCAGGGCAGTTTCCATGCTGTGGGAGGCACGGAAACCTGATTAGAGGGGTTTGAGAAGTGAGTGCTTCGTGAGGAAAGATCGGAGCTGGGAGGCAAACACTCTTTCAAGGACCTTGGAAAGGAAGGGGAGGTTGGAGATGGGCCGGTAGCTAGATAGCTGTGACACATCAAGGGAAGGCTTTTTTAGGATAGGGGTAATGGTGGCGGTTTTGAAGGGAGTGGGAATGGTGCCGGATGAGAGGGACAGGTTGATCGTGTCAATGATTAGAGGTGCTAGAAGGTGGAGCTGGGTAGTAAGGAGAGGGCTGGGGATGGGATCTAGGGAGCAGGTGGTGAGCTTCATGAGGACATGGTCTCAATGACGGAGGATGGGGAGATGGGGTCGAAGGTGTGGAAAGAGGGATGGGTAGTAGACGGGGTTTGGGGGGGAGACGGTGGATGTTGAAGGGAAAGTCCAGCAGAGTGGATTCCCTTGATTTTGGTCACGAGGAAATCCAGCATCTCCTCACAAAGGGAGTTTGAGGAGAGGATCAGTGATGTGAGGCAGGGTGGGCAGAGGAGATGGTTGGTGGTGGAGAAGAGAAGCCGGGGGTTGTCCTTCACCTACAGGATTATCTTGGAGTAGAAGGACAATTTGGCGGAGTATAGGGCGGAGCGGTAGGAAGATGTGAGGTCCAGCCAGATATGCCGGTAGACTGTGAAGCCGGTTTTGAGCCAGGTGAGTTCAGCGGACCACACCTGGCCCTTGATGGAATGGAAGTAGGTGGTGAACCAGGGTGAGGTTTGGGAGTAGGAGGCAGTTCGGGAAGTGAGGGGGGCAAGAGTGTTGAATGTGGTGGAGAGTGTGTTGTTGAGCAGGGTGAGTGCGGAGGATGGGTTAGTGCAGGAGGTGGACCAGAAGGAAAGGAGTTTGGAGGACTCCAAGACAGCAGAGAGAGTTTGTGGGGGGAATCTTCTTCCATGGGTGGTAGAAGATGGTGGTAGGTTTGGGGGTAGAGGGGAGAGGGTTAGAGGAGTTGAAAGAAATGAAGTAGTGGTCGGAGATGGCCTTGTCAGAGATAGTGACACCTGAGACACTGAGACCCTGGGTGATCACCAGGTCAGGCGGGTGGCCGTGAATGTGGGTGGCAGAGTGAAGGTGGAGGGAGATGTTGAGAGATGAGAGGAGGGAGGAGAATTCTGAGGAGGTGGAGCAGGAGGGGGTGAAGTGGAGGTTAAAGTCGCCGAGGATGATGAGGCAATTGGAGGAGGCACAGAGGGAGGCAAGGAGAGTGGAGAGGTCAGAGATGTCAGAGACCTCAATCTCCGATCGTTTGTGGGATATTGCTATGTGCAAGTGGTGGCTGCATTTCATCCACTTTGAAGCGCTTTAAGATATCTCAATGACATGATAAGGTGCCTACATCACATACAAAGATTGTTATTGTTTTTAGCAGTTCAGAGCATCCAGAATTTGGCAAATTGTTGAATACGGTCTCAATAAAAATTTGCACAGACTGGCTTGAAAATTAGGATTGTATTTAGGAATTTGCCAAATGCTAAAGTTTGCCAGAATGTGCTGGACTCTTTGAAATGCCAAGCCAACAGGGGAAATCCACACCTAGGTGGAGTTTCTTTCCCAAACTGTCCTGAAATTAAACTGGAATTTCAATTCCTAAGGGACTATGGCAGAGGAGATAAATAGTAATAATCCTTATATTTGATACAGTATCTTTCACATCAGGAGCTCATTTCAAAATTGTTCACAGAATTTACTGTAGAGGAACTGTGTTCTTTTGGGGGTGGGTAAACAAAAAGTCCAGAAAACATCTAATTGATTTATTAAAAAAATGTTATTTAGCATTGTTAAATGCCTTGAGACCTCTTCCCGACATAGAAGATGCTATATGAATGTAAATTGTCTTGAAATGTACTGTATTGTAAAAGCAAGCTATTCCCTCTTCTTATTTTATGACTTATGAGGTGGGGTAAATTATTAGTGTCCCTGATCAATATGTACACAAGGAGTTAATTTTTGACAAGTGTATCAAACTACAGAGTGAAGGGAACTAAATAAATAGAAATGCCTGGTGCCTTCCAATGCCCTGGAATTGATCAGATAACAGGAACTCCCTAAAGAAGTGTGTGTGTGTATGTGTGTGTTGCGGTCGGGGGCACTATGCATTTTAAATACTTCCAATTAGAA
The DNA here is from genome assembly GCA_035084275.1 of Hydrolagus colliei. Classification (NCBI taxonomy): domain Eukaryota; kingdom Metazoa; phylum Chordata; class Chondrichthyes; order Chimaeriformes; family Chimaeridae; genus Hydrolagus; species Hydrolagus colliei. The sequence continues at coordinate 22,886,767 of CM068744.1, read as the reverse complement.
GGAAACTTATCAGCAAACAGGAATCCAAAAGTTAGAGCCTGAGTTGTCAATTAACCAAAGACAAATGGAATTCCTGATTTGAAAATGTCAAATAGCCTATGATGAATGAGGCAAGCAAGGAAGAGCTAATGAGCAAGGTAAGTTCCAATTGTGATTGGTGACTACTTAACTCCCCCACAAAGTATGATGCCTTAAAAAAGAGAAAAGTCTGTAGGTTAATGGAAACGTTTAATTAAAATAATAGGCGTCAACAAGAGAAATTCAACAGACATTAGATATATTGAATAAGATTTTTAATAAGATTTTGTCCGAAGAGTAATTGAGACTAAGAATATCTAACAACAATTGAGATAGAAAAAGAGGCAATGTTTTAAAAAGGAAATTTGATGCAGAGATGAGGGAAAAGGGAACAGAAGAATATATCAGCAATGGAAAAAATATAGTTCAGGTTTACTTGGAGATGCCAGGGCTGGTAGGTTACTGCTAGGTTAGACCTTGTTTCACTGGAGAAGAAATGTTTAAGAGAGAGGACCTAATAGAAATGTTCAGGATTATAAGATTTTGATAAGGTTAGCATAGATTGGCTGTTCCCTCTTGTTGGAGAGTCCGTAATCAGGCGAAACAAGTGTAAGATGTCAAGTAAAATCGAAATTTAGGATGAACTGTGGACTCCTGTAGCTCAGTGGTTAGAGCGCCTACCTTGCAAGCGAGAGAACTGGGTTCAATTCCAGGCTGGGCAAAACCTTGGGCAAGTTTCCTTATTCCACATGCCTAATAATAATCCCTAAAAAAAAAACACACAATAAATTGATCATTTCTATCCACGACTGTTTGTGGGACATGCCTGTGCGCGCTTGGCTGCCACGTTTCTCCCACAAAAATTCAAACACTTCACTCTACAGTATATTCTGTGAAGTGCTTAAAGACATCTAGAAGATGGCCACCGTTCCCCCTCCCCCACTCCTGGCTCGGCCCCTGTATCCATTATTGTGAAGCACTCTGAGATCAATCTGGCATGGAGAGTGTTATATAAATGAAAGTTGTTGTTATTGTTGTTGTTGAAGAGCTGAATGGGATTGTGAGTGCTCTCATCCATAAGAAGCGTGGCAGCCATCCACCACGAGCCTTCCCAACTTTATTGTGTTGCTGTTGCTGTCCTAGGTCTTTTCCCATCTTAAAACATCAGGAACATAGGAACAGGAGTAGGCCATTCAACCTCTCAAACCTGTTCCGCCATCCTATTAGATCATGGCTGATCTGTACCTCAACTCCAATTACACACCTTAGAATAATCCTGTGTTGTAGTGAGAGTCTGTGTGTGCGTCAGTATCTGGGTGGCTTGGGGGAGTCCGTGCCACAGTATTGTCACGGTAACAACCATTTGATTAAATACTCTGTTAGTTTGAATTCAGCGTCCTAACCTCAGAGTGACGGCACACTTCATCACAAGGCTGCAATTTGGGTTGCTTACTATGATTGAATTTTAACTAGCTCAGTGCTTTCTCTCTGTGCTGCTCACGTTTCAATAGGGCAGCATCTGAGGCAATGGATCTACTAAAACAGTACAATTGAGTCTGTGGAAAGCTAACTTTATTGTTAAATGATTCCAGAGTAATAATAATATTATTAGTGATATTATACTAATGGGGGGGAGGTGGTGGTGGTCGGTGGGGGTAGGTGAGGTGGGTGGAGGTAGCTGTACATATGGTCAAAAAGGAAAGTTTTCATGTGGGACTTGAAGAGGTGGGGAGAGAGGGGGCAAGGCAGAGGGATTGAGTGAGCATTTCAGAGTTTTGGGGCATAGTGCCTGAAATCGCGACCTCCGATATTATTGGGTAAGACACTGGAAGAAACTTGCTTCCCCTTTTTAAGTAGGCCAATGGGATCTTTAACATCCACTTGAACAGGTAGATGGGACCTTGGTTTAACCTCTCATTCAAAGAAACACATTTAGACAATACTGAACACAATGAGCACTGCACTAGATTATATGGGGTTCATGTTCCCACATGGGGCTTGATTACACAAACCTTCTGACTCAGAGGTGAGAGTGCTATTAACTGAGCCAGACTGTCAAACAAGATTGCATTGAATGATGAAAAATTCTTAATCCAATCTTAATTTGGTTTAGTTTAATTTGGAAGCAGGTTTTCCGCAGTACAGTACTTAAAAAGACACATGGCTTTTAAAATAACCAGACATTTATCAATTTTTTTTCAGATGCACATTGAGTGGTGCATGGCTCATGATTGTAAAGGTATAAAGTAAGTTATGTTTGATCTATTATCCCAAACCTAAAGGAATGATGTTGTGGGAAATGTGGAGCATGTCTATGGTTTTCACAGTAACATAATGTGTTTCTGGATTGATGATAGTAGTAATAAAACTGGATCCTTAGGAAAACAAAGTGAGAAAAACCAATGGAAGCCATATTGAATTCCCTTTCATTGCTGTTGGGGAGTCATCAAGGACACCATGATAATTCTATACTTCTCTATTGTGCTATAAAAATGTCTGCTGGTCAATGTGTCTGAGTCATCAGATCGCTGCTAGTGTCTCTAGTTATATGGGCTGCACACAGGAAGTGATGTTGGTGATGACCATTCTCATACACATTTGTGTAACACAAAGAAAGCTGGACAGTCAGTGAAGACTAGTCACACATGTATACAACAGTGGCAGGACACCACTGACACAGCGAGGCCTCTGAACCTACACACACGATACATGGTAAGCCAGTCATCAGTGCTCCATACTTCTAGGACACTGTGGTTTACCAAAGTTTAACAAAGCATGATTTGATTGTGGCTATCTGTAATATCATGGAATATTTAACACCCATCTGACCTAAACTAGCATAAAGACTGGAACCTCGGCTAAGCTTTTCCTTGACTAGGGAACAGGTCCATGGCTGTTTCTAGCCACTGGCCTTGCTGTTGGTTATCCTATTCTGAGCTGAACCTAATAGATGCAATTATCCATCTACCAGAAGTTGTTTCTCTGATAAACACACTATTCTTAAATTGCTTGTCATATCTGATTCATCCATTACTAGCTTCAATGATCTTGTTTCACTTCCTCAGGCTCCAAAGTGATATGAGATACCCCTGAAATAGCACAACTTAGCTACTAGCACTGTGACACAGACAGAATCATTGAATCACTAAAGACTAAAGATCTATAAAAGGCATTTCAGAATCCCCTACAGTAATTCTGTTAGTCACAATGAGACAATTTATTCCAAGTCTTCAGAAGAAACGAAGAAACTTTTATCAAATTTAATATAGCCCCTGAAGAAATTTCTCGGTTTATGCTATTAATTATCCTGACATTCCTTTACGTTGAGTTGAAAGAATTTATCCAGGAAATATTAGTTGAATTTCCACAGAATTTATCCAGGAATTTATAGTTGAGTTTCCACTGTTTTAGTACATTACCCTGAATAGGAACTCGTAGTTTTGAAGTCCATTTACAGAAATGGCTATAACCATTTTTTTTTCTGACATTAATGCAAACAGGACGAGTCTGTAATATATATTGCACGTTGTTTCTTAGTAACATTACTGGACCACATGGCTCTCTGACCAGCAACACCTGTCAATAGATGCAGATGACTGATAATCAGCATCTCTGCTACTAACCATGTGAATTCCATCCGTCCCCCACTACTCTTTCTTTTGCAGGGGCAACAGAGGTGACATCCAGCTCAAAGATCTCATTCGAGCCACTGGTGCTGCCACTGCTACAGTAGCCCAGATGCAGCACAGACAGAAGGGATAGAGGGAAGTCTGTGAAAATGAAACAAATGAGAAGCACATGTACAAGTTTCACTATCAAAACAGAGGTTCTCTATTGAACTTCATTATTCTGCCTTCATTCTCTGGAATTCCATCCCAGCATCCCTCTGAATCTCTCCCTCTCTCCTTCGCATCCTTTAAGATATGTCTCAAAAAGTACAATTTTGTTCACCTTTTCAGACATCCCTACCCCCCCAGCCCACTCAGTTCCCATACAACACTTTGAAAAATTGTCTCAATATTAAAGGTGCTACATAAACGTCAATTGTTTTAAAATAACAACAACAAAATTACATTTATAGAGCGCCTTTTACGGGAGAACAACAACAACAACAATTTACATTTATAGAGCGCATTTCACGTCGGGAGGACGTCCCAAGGCGCTGAACAGTTAGGTCGGGACCAGAGCGGGTGTGGGGTGGTTGGGATAGGGGGAAGGAGAGAAGGCGAGGGGGGAGAGTTAGGAGGAGAGCAGAAAGCACGGTCAAAGAGGAAGGTCTTGAGACCGGCCTTAAAAGAGGAAAGGGAGGAAGCGAGGCAAAGGGATTGCGGGATGGAGTTCTAGAGTGTGGGGGCAGAGAGGCTGCCTCTCTGGCTTTTCATTGGAAAGCCCAATGGTAGGGTGGTTTGGGCGGGGGACATGGAGTAGGCCAGTGCACACTGAATGGAGGGGATGGGCAGGCTGATAGGGAGACTGTAGGTCAGAGAGATAGGTGGGGCAAGGCTGTGAATGGCCTTGAAAGTGAAGACGATGATCTTGAAGTTGACCCTCTGAGAGATGGGGAGTCAGTGGAGACAGGCGAGGGTGGGAGTGATGTGGTCGCGGAGCCTAGTCCGGGAGAGTACACGAGCTGCAGAATTCTGAATAATCTGCACCTTGTGAAGGAGGAGCTGGGAAGGCCGACGAGGAGAGAGTTCCCATAGTCAAGCCTAGATGTGATGAAAGCATGGATGAGTTTTATATTGAATTACGCAGATGAGGAACAACATGTCTTCAGCGAGTTACAGTTACATCATAAACGCAGAACCTGGTGTTCCCTGACATGCTCCAACACCAAACTCTTCCTGGCCACTCAAAAGAAGTGATGAGAGGCTGAATTATAGCCTCCGCTGACATTATGGGCTGAGCAAAGCTAGATCCTCCACTGTTCAACACAACAGCCAGTTGTACATGATCATATGATCATTCTTTCTATCCACATTCATAGGTTTCTGCAAAGTGGTATTCCCTATTTCTGGGAATATGTGTAATGATATGGGTCCACTATAAAGTTGTGCTGTGTACATTGTCCTCTTCTGTTGCTTTGTGAAGTCCTGTAGCAATGGTTAGAGCACTTGCCTTACAAACATGAGATCTGTGTTTGAATCCAGGCAGGTCAGAGCGAAACCTTGGGCAAGTTTTCTTACTCTACATGCCTAATAATAATTCCTCCAAAACAAATCATAAGAATTGTTCATTTCAATCCACGACTGTTTGTGGGACACTGATGTGCGCATTTGGCTGCCACATTTCGCCCACAAATATACAGTCAATTCATTTTACAGTTTATTCTGTGAAGCGCTTTGAGGTATCTAGAAGACGTGAAAAGTGCTATATCAAATGAAAGGATTAGTATTATTTTACTTGTGTGCTTCGAGCTCCTCAGCAGTTTTTCAAACCTGTGAACATGACAGCAACAAAAATAAAATTATATTTTTAGAGTGCCTTTCACGTTGGGAGGACGTCCCAAGGCGCTGAACAATCAGATTGGGACTCGAGCAGAGGGTGGTCAGAGTAGGGGGAAGGGGAGTAGGAGAGGGGGAAGAGTTAAGAGGAGTGCAGAAGGCATGGTCGAAGAGGAAGGTCTTGAGACTGGCCTTGAAGGAGGAAAGGGAGCAGGTGAGGCGAAGGGATTGCAGGTTAGAGGCACTCGAAGCACTGACCTGGTCCTTCACCCCCAGCCAGTCTCTCCTTTAGTGATACTGGAAAATGCTCCCAAACAAAGTCCTTCTGAATTCTTTTAGAGTCACAGAAAAATAGGAAATTACAGCATGAACATAGGGTAGAGGCCATTTGACTCATCCAGTCTGCATCAGTTCTCAAAGCAAACTGTACTTTCAATCCCACTGCTCTGTCCTATTTCTTTTACACCTTCAAGTTGCTGACTTCCATAAATACTGCCTATTTCCTCTCATTACTCACTCTACAAGGACCAGTTGGCCCAAGGGCTCGCTCTGCTTCTTCTCTTCCCTCATCACATCCTTCCACAAATGCTAGTTTTACCTGTCAGTGAATTGAAAGGCGCTACACAAATGTAATTTTTTAAATGTTCTTCTATTGGTGTCATTTCCTATTGAAATAAAGGTTTATATCTGACAGATATATGATTGTCACCTGACTGTGTTTTCATAAGTAGTCTTAGAGCTCCATTCTGTAAATGGCGTCTGATTCACAAGCCAACACATTATCAACACACAGTGTAAAAGGTTTCCAACATCACCAGGCACAAACTTTCACAGCAGCTGTTTGTATCACATAATTTCAGTCCCCAAATGATCTTGCTGGAAAACTCCATGAAATTTCAAGCAGCACATCTGACACAAAAACAGACTACATTTTAAAAAAAATCCAACATAGTATTGCTACAGAAAACTAAGGAATGATTTTAAGTTAATTTTGCAGTTCTTAAATCTTTCAGATTCACCTCTCACTTTCCACTTTCAAAATCCATCTAAAGACCTATCTCTTTAACTGAGCCTTTAACCATTTCCCCATCTCAATCCCATTGCCTACCTAGCTCAAGATCCTATTCAGTCTTTGCAAAGGGCTTAACGACGTTCTTTTTCTGTGAAAGGAGCTACATAAATGCAAATTATTGTTGTTACTGTAAGTTTTCTGCCAAATGGAGTGTCGTCCGTTATCCTATTTTCCACCATATGGTGCTTTTCGTGATAAATCAGATGGCTTTTTTATAAGATTATAATTCAAGGAGCACTGCACATAAACAATGTTTCCCCAGACCTCGCCAGGTACACGACTGCTGCTGTCTCAACATTCTGCACAGATGCTTTTCCCAAAATATCCTCACAGAACATCATTTGCCTCACTCTGCACATTGTTTTTCCTGAAGAAGATCTCTCTCTTAGACCATCGTTTGGAACTGCGTACAAAAGTTGTTGATGCTTTTTTGGTGTAATTGCCATAATTCTGCTCTTATGTGTACTGACCTGTCACTTGCAGCACCAGGGTTGTCTGGAGCACAAGAATATAGAAACTCTCTGACTCATCTACTGGTGCCCAGGCACAATTTCTCCAGTGTCTGTACTGTGTCAGTCGCCAGGGTCCATAACCACAAATACTCCACAGTCATCTTTGTCACATAATGTTATTGTAGCTACAATATCTGCAGGGAATTGCTGAAGGTCAATTCAGTATAAAGCTGTCATTGTTTATGTGATGCACAGCCTTTAATTTCTGCAACATTGTGCACACTCTAAGCTTGATGTTTTTCACAGAAATTAAATAGCATTCATGAAGAAATACAACAACCACTTGCATTTACATTGCGCTCTTCAGGGTGGGAATGTCTCAGAAAGCAGAAAATCCTGTGTACAGAATAGATATTTCCTAACAGATTGCTGAAGAAGTGTAATTGAGTCATTGAAATATACTGCTAAAACATTATTCTAAATACTGTATCAACAATAAGGTAGAGAGTCTAGATGATGTTTATTTGGGGAGGATGGTTTTGCAAAGTTATTGGGAGAGAGCTGGGGAGTAGGATTAAATTGCTGTTTGTAAAGAGTCTGCACAGACTCGATGGGCTGAATGGCCTCCTTTTGTGCCGTAAGATTCTATGATTCTAACAACTGCAAATTATACATGTATAGCATCCTTCACTTGGAGAGGTGCTGGACAGTCAAAGATTTGGACTCGAGCTGGGGGTTGGGATCAGGTGAGGTGGAGGGCAGGAAGGGTAGGAGTAGGAGGGTTACTCAAGGATTAGTCGAAGAGGAGGATCTTCAGACAGCCCTTGGAGCAAGCCAAAGAGACTGTGGATGGAGCTCGAAAGGGTGAAAAAATAACATACAGAAGATAATATTTTTTCATCCAATGCACCAATTCATCTTGGAGTTCAAGTGTTCAATGCAATATGTCAATGCAGAATAATTAAATTACAGGTCATGAAACAACAAAACAATTATGAATGAAACAATCTAAATCCGATTTGTCAAACGTACAATAATATGAATATTTTCCTCACCCAAGGTATTAAAACATTTTCTGATGATACCAAGTTTTGTGGACAATAACAACAAACTTACATTTTTAGAACGCCTTTCACGACCCAAGGCGCTAAGCAATCAGGTTGGGACCCAAGCAAGGGGGAAGGGCAGAGTGGAGGGGAGGGAGAGAGTTAGGAGGAGAGGGAGAGAGTTGGGAGAGCAGCAGAAGGCATGATCGAACAGTGGAGCAATATAAGATAGAATATAATAACATCCAAGAAAATCAGTACTAATTCAACCGATGGATCTAAAGGTGTCAGGTGTTTCTTGTAATGTAGATAAAATGTAAAACAGTGCATATTTGAACAAGAAATAGAAATAGCTGTACAAAATGGATGAGCAGAGATGTTGAGGGAACTAATTCAGGTGTAGTTATTAATGATCCTTTTCAGATTTTCCAATGAAGTGTCTGAAAAGGATAAATACAAAAGAGTATTGGGAAAAGCAGGAGAAAACTGATAGCACTTTCATAGAACCAGCACAAGGTATGATGGATAAATTGGGTCATTCTATGCTGTACATTTCATTGGTTCTAACTATCTGTTATCTGTGGGCTATCTGTGAGGTACTTTTCTTTATCACATACCATTTAAGATTTTACTTGCTGCCTCGAACCCTAAACTTCAATTTGAAAATATTCTCAGATCATATCATTGTGAATTTACAGGAATGCCCCAAGCGAGTATAATGGGTTTGTCAAAACAATAACAACTTGAACTTTTATAACTCTTTTTATGTCGAATGATCAACTTCAAGAATTCCAAAAAGACAATGCAGATCTGCAAGCAGGGAGGAAAAGGAGGATGAATTGAAAGGTTTTAACCTTGGTCAAAAGGATACCTTTGGAAATAATAACATTCATCCACAAAATAAACAGTCACTACACTTCACAGTAAATCCTGTAAAGCTTTGGGATTTTCCCCTAACATGGTGGCACTACATCAAATGCAGGGATCAATATTATTTTAACTCTAAGAGGATTTAGTGAGGGAGAGAGTGGACTGTATATGGATGCATGAAAAGCAAAAGCTGTGAGCCTTTGGGAGCTGCCCATGGAAAAGACGAACAAACAGAGAGTTGGTTCGTGGCCAATTAATTGAGCAAATGTTAATTTTTATACAGGACATAGCACGCCAGTACAAAGGGTAAACGTTTAACTTCCCATCCTCTGTCACTAATTACACACCTACCGACAACTGTTTGAAAAGTTCATTATCACGTTGTGGAAAGTAACTGGAGACCAGCTCACTCTGTACAGGCATGTGGGGAGCCACTGTTTGTACAAATGTCTCCTGGGCAAAGGTGAAACTTATCTGGAAATGCACTTTTTTTTCGGCTTCCCTCCCTGTAATTAAGTTTTAAGCTAATCAACTCCCCTGGTTGCTCCTTTTATCATGTAAGAATGTGGGAAATGCATTGTGCTTGAGAGCAAGCGCTTCGAGTTAGCAGTGGCTAGCTGCTATTGCTCTCTCTTTTGCTTTTAGCTCTCTTTCTTCCCTTGATTACATGGAACTTCTTTCAACAGCAGTTTGATTCTCACTGCCTTGTAGTGTGATTTATGGAGCCTTGTAAGAGATCACGGTGTCATGTTCCTGGGGTTGTGAAAGGGTACCTCGAACAGTTGGAGAACTTGCGGCTAGTGAACCAGAATTGACTCAGGTGACCGGCTGCCGAGAGGAAGAAAAATCATTTCATAAGTGGCTTTGGATGCTAATTTCTTATGGATGATTCTGTCAGGAAAAGAAAAGGAGAATAGACATTTCTCTCTTTAGTCTACACTGTTACTGATCTCAGCAGTCGGTCGTGTGGCACTACGTGCTCTTTGCAAGGACACATTTTTCCTGACCCACTTGAGCAGTGATATGCAGGAGAAATGTAATTCTAAATGCAGGCGGTTAGACAAACTTTTTACCGGATTTATGTCCCCGACAGAAGCGCCCGAGCGGCCCAGTCTCAAATGGTTTGCATGTTCTTTACTTCAAAGTCATACCTCATCCACCAGCGTGTGAGATTCCATTCATGGGCCCAGTTGTGTTTACATATTATTAACTGTGGCGGGTTCAAAATGAAAGAGTAATATAAGGCAGTGGTTGCACGGTTCAGAAATGTTGATGAATGTTCTGAATGCCAAGATACTACGTGCAAATATCTTACCAAGTAAAATGCCATCACTCACTGTGTGAACAGAGAATTCAAAGTGGCTGTTCTGCACTATACGCTGCAACACAGGCTCACCATGAGCCCCCTAAAGCTCTTATACAACTCACGTGGAAGGATATTGGAGTTCTGTAGCGCAGCTTGCTGTCAGTTTCTTGCAATGATCTTATGGCACACTAGCATTTCAGGTTGTCTGTTCAATTTCTTTTGTAACCAAATACTGTTTCTATTAATATAGATGTCAGTTTGGCTCAGTTAGGAGCTTGCTTACCTCCAGGTCCTAGGTTATGGTTCAAGCCCCATGATGGGATCTGAGCTCACCGTGTAGGCTGACACTTCAGTGCAATATAGGGGAACTCTTATTCTTAGTTACTATTGCTGACTTTCATAGGAGATGTTAAGCTAAGATATATTCTCCCTTCAACCACAGAAAGCACTGTTGACATCAATTTGTGAAGAAAGGTGCCCCACTTGAATTTCTTAATAATAATAATCCTTGCATATAATATAGCGCTTTTCATGTCTTCTAGATGTTTCAAAGCGCTTCACACAATGTACTGTAAAGTGAATTAACTGTATATGTGGGCGAAATGTGGCAACCAAGTCACAGTTGCAAGAAGTGATGTTAGCATTGCTTCCTGGTTATAGTGCAACTCACACAAAGTAGTATCGGTGACAATTTGACAATCCAGAATCTGGTGATTTTTTCATTCACCGTTTAACATAATCTCTGAGATACTGGATTAATGGGTGCTAATGTATTATGTTGTGGAACAATCTGAGATATTTTGAAATGATAAGATGCTATAAAAATACCTGGTTGGTCCATTATGCAGTATATCTTAACAAATTCCTTAATTCGGAAATGCAAATGCTGGGAAGTAAATCACTCTGCCTCACACTAAATTAATTCCCAAACTAGATTTTATAGAGTGACTTCCAGATTTCATAATTAAGAAACCATAATGATGATACTTGCATTTGATATAGCGCTTTTCATGTCTTCTAGAAGTCTCAAAGTGTTTCACAGCGCTGCTTCACATAATTAATTAATTAATTAATCCTTGCATTTGAAAGAGTGCTTTTCACATCTTATCGACGTCCCAAAGCGCTTCACAGAACTATACTGTAAAGTGAATTGACTGTATATTTGTGGGCGAATCGCGGCAGCCAATTGTGCACAGCAGTGTCCCTCACACAGTCGTGGATTGAAATTACCAATTTTATTATTGTGTTTTTTTTTGAGGGATTATTATTAGGCGTGTGGAGTAAGGAAACTTGCCCAAGGTTTCGCCCTGACCTGCCTGGATTCGAACACAGGTCTCCCCAGCTTGGTCTCCCCAGCTTGCAAGACAAGTGCTCTAACCACTGAGCCACAGGAGCTCCATATACCATAAAATGAATTGACTGTATTTGTGAGCTTTCTGTGCCAATTGCGTACAGCAATGTCCCACAAATAGTCATGGATTGCAATTGACCAATGTTATTATTGTTGTTTTTAAGGGATTATTATTAGGCATGTGCAGTAACAAAACTTTCCCAAGGTTTCACCCTAACCTGCATGGATTTTAACACAGGTCTCACGCTTATAAGGCAAGTGCTCTAACCACTGAGCTACAGTGAAATTTCCACGAAGAAATGACTCCATTAAGAAATGCCTCCAAACTCAATCCCATGGCTGTGTTTAATTAACAGGATATTATCAAATCTTTCTCATACCATCAAGAAAAGAGTAAATAGGAACATAATAATATTTCCTGCATTTGATATTGTTATGATCGCATTGTTGATGTGTCTCAAAGTGCTTCACAGAATATCCTGCAAAGTGAACTGATTGTATATTTTGCGGGGCAAAACGCGGCAGCGATGAGATTCAAGCAAGAGAAAAAGTCTAGCAGACACTCGTGAGATATCAAAGTTGCTGGCTTAACAACATGTATTTGTGTTGAGCAATGTCTGTCTGATTCTTATTTTCTGGTGACAAAATTCTGCTTTCGTTCCCATCAAGTGCACTTAAAAGGTTACTGTGAGTTAAATGCAAAGCAGTCTCTTTTACAGGGAAGATGAAACAATAAAAATTCCTGAAACAGACTGCGTGACTATAATTATTAAAGTTTTAACACCAAAAGCAGTGAAGCAGGGATACATTCAGCAATGATTCCGACTTGCGATGTTTAATAATAGTCTGGTCGTGACATCATGAGATCCACGTATAGGGAGCTCTGGTTCCCCTCCTCCAGCAGCACAGTTTGAAAGGGACTTCTGTTTCGAATTTCATGTTCTATTGCACATCAAAACGACAGTGGGCTATTGTTATAGAGGAAATCGGAGGTATGTGAATTCCTGAAACTCTGTATAATCTATTGTATACTAATCTCTGGCCTATGGCTGGATCTAATTCTTAGTTTCCGTCTCCGTTTCCCACCCCCAACACATACATACACATCAGCGCACAGATACAGCTCTGTGTTACACACACAAGCACACACAATTCATATCACCCTAAAAACCTAGCGATTTTAAGATACTTTGATGATCGTGTCTGAAGTCACAGAATGAACACAGCTTCACAAAATTTTAGCTGTACCACTTTAAACAAACACAGGAATTAAAAGTAGTAAAAGCTCAAAAGAATTTAGACTGAACCATTATGTCGGCGAGATGTGCTTCCCTAATGGATGCATATTTGATCTTCATGGTAAAAGTAATAAGAGAATAATTGTTACATTTGAGGAGACATTTTTTCATGTAGCAAGTTGTTTGGATCTGGAAAGCAGTGCCTGAAAGGGAGGTGGGAGCTGATTCCATAACAACTTTTAAGAGCGAAATAGAAAATTATTTGGGACAGATTTCTAGGGCTATGGGGAGAGTGAGGGGGAGTGGGATTGATTTGGACAGCTGTTTTCAAAATCTGGCACAGACACGATGAGCCAAATGGCCTCCTTCTGTGCTGTATAATTCTATGATTGAATATTGCACCATTTACGTTGAGAGGATACCTCTAAGTGCTTCACAAGAAAACTATTTTTGTGTGAGTGAACGCAGCAACCAATTTACACACAGTGATGTCCCACAAACAGCCATGAAGTGAATGAAGCCATGAACAGTACGATACATGGAGTCCTGTAACTCAGTGGTTAGAGCACTCACCTTGCAAGCCTGGATTCAATTCCAGGCAGGGCAAAACCTTGGGGGCAAGTTTCCTTACTCTACATACATACCTATTAATAATCCCTCAAAAAGAAATAATAAATTTGTCTTTTCAATCCACGACTTTTTATGGGACACTGCTGTGCGCAATTGGCTGCTGCATTTCACCCATAAATACACAGTCAATTCACTTTACAGCATATACTGTGAAGCACTTTGAGACATCTAGAAGACGTGTAAAGCGCTATATCAAATGAAAGGGTTATTATTATTATTTCAGTTGTAAAGTTAACTCTTGATAACCTACTCCCACATCTTTATTGGCTCAAAATATAACAAATTTATTGAACAGTATGTCATCTCTGGGTTTTGGCATCCAATTGTTTATTTGCTCCTTTGCCTATTTGACCATCCACTTCTTCATTGTTTCTGACTGAGGGTCAGTTCCTTTATACTGTAAGTGCGTTTAGACAGTAGATATCAGGAGATACTCCTGAGATATCAGAGTTGTTGGTATTACAGCTGACCCAAATGCTGCATAGCGCCTGTGTATTTGCAGGGAAACATGGCATCCAGTTTGACTCCAGCAACGCCCAACCAAAAGCCATGAAGTTAACAGAGGTCAGAAAACACCAGATTATTCTGTTGGGAACCAGTTAACAGTTAACCAGTTAACCAAAGTCACCTTGTATTTTATATTTTAAGGCTAATTTACCGAGTAAGGCAGAAAAATTGCAGAAACGTTGCATTAGTTCAATAACATAGGCGGGGTTACAACAAACAATATTTAGCAATGTTATTACGATGACAATTTCAAAGTCAATATCAATATCTATAAATTCATAAGCGGTACCTGAACATCTCATGCTTGGATTGTTCAAAGTACAGCAAGTAGTGGAATTAATGTTAATTCTGGGAGTTAAGGACAGTAATTATAATTTTTGCACTTGATATAGCGTAGGATCCGGCGATATATCGATATATCGCTAAAACCTGATATAATTTTCATATCAATATGCCGATATAGGCATTTTATAAATATCGATATATCAAAAAAGTCAATATATCGAGGGAAAAAATCGGAATGCGCGCATACTGAACTACAAGACCCAGAATGCTCATCTCTATACACAATGCACAGACCAAGGTGCAAAGCCGCCATATTGTATTCATAGTACTCGAATACAATATACAGGTGTGCAAGGGGTGGGGGGGGGGGAGAGAGACGGCGGGAGGGCGTGGGAGAGAGGGACGGCGGCGGTGGGGAGGAGGAGAGAGGGATGGTGGCGGGGGAGGGGGGGGGAGAGACGGGGTGGATGTGATAATATACAGATAGATAGAGATAGGGGGGATGTGAGAGAGGAGAGAGACACAGACAGAAAAACACAGAGATGGAGAGAGTGAGTATGAGAGACACAGAGAGAGAAAAATATTTACCTCCTGAGGAGATAGGCCCCGAATGCACGCACACCCCAAATTTGCGCGCACCCCAAATGCGCGCGCGCGTGCACAGTACAAAACCCCCGAAAATATCAATATTTCGGTACATCTCGATATGAGCCCATCGATATATCTAAATCGGAAAATTTCCATATCGACAGACCCTAATATAGCGCTTTTCACATCTTCTAGACATCTCAAAGCGCTTCACAGAATATCCTGTAAAGTGAATTGACAGTATTTTATGGGCGAAATCCAGCAGCCAATTGGGACACAACAATGTCCCAGAAACAGTCATAGATTGAAGTTACCAATCTATTTAATTTTCTTGAGGGATTGTTATTATTAGTCATGGAATAAGGAAACTTGCCCAAGGTTTTGCCCTGTTACGAATCAAATCCAGGTCTCCCGCTTGCAAGGCAAATGTTCTAAGCACTGAGCTAAAGGACTCCTGACACATGGCATTTTTCTCCCACCACCGTTCACAAATAATCTATTTGTAGTCAATCTGTACCTGAACTCACTTCTTGAAGGTAGTACTATTACTACAATACACTATAGTACAGTATAGTGCAGTGGTAGTATTAACTCTCCATTGATCTGATAATCATAGAATCATAGAATTTTACAGCACAATACGATGCCATTTGTGCCGGCTCTTTGAAAAGAGCAACTCAATCCCACTGCCCCGCTTACTCCCCATAACCTAACAGACCTGTTCTCCCTAAATAAAGATCTAATTCTCTTTTAAAAGCTGTTATCGAATTGGCCTCCACTACCTTTTCAGGCAATGCATTGCAGATTCAAACAAACTCACTGAGTGAAAAAAAATTCTCCTCAGCTCCCCTCTGCTTTGTTTTGAAACTATTTTAAATCTGTGACCACGAGTCACAGATTCGTCCACCAGTGGAAACAGTTTTTCCTTATTCACCTTGTCGAATCCCCTCATGATTTTAGAAACCTCTATTAGGTCTCCTCTTAACCTTCTCTGCTCCAAAGAGAATAAATCTAGATTATCTAGCCTTTCCTCATAACTGAAGTCTCTCAATCCTGGTACCATTCTAGTAAACCTTCTTTGCATCCTTTCCAATGCCTTAACATCCTTTCTATAGCGTGGTGACCAGAATTGGACACAGTACTCCAGCTGAGGCCTAACCAAAGTTTTATAGAGGTTAGTCAGCACTTACTGACTTTTGTACTCTATACCCCTATTTATGAAGCCTAGTATCCTATATGCCTTCTTAACAGCTTTGTCTACCTGTCCTGCCACCTTCAAAGAGTTTCTAACACAAATCCCCAGGTCTCTCTGTTTCCTCACACTCCTAAAAATTGTACTATCTAGCCTATCTTGCATCCCCTAATTTCTTCTCCCAAAATGTATCATCTCACACTTTTCTGCATTAAACTTCATCTGCCATGTGTCTGCCCACTTTACCATTTTATCTATATCTTCTTGCAGATGGTTACTATCCTCCTCACTATTTACTATTCTCCCTAATTTAGTATCATCTGCAAACTTGGAAACTGTGCTCCCTACACCCAAGTCCAGATCGTTAATATATATTAAAAAGAGCAGTGGTCCCAATACCGATCCCTGGGGGATGCCGCTGCACACTTCCCTCTAGTCTGAAAAACAGCCGCTCACCACAACTCTCTGATGTCTGTCTCGCAGCCAGTTGTGGATCCATGCTGCCACTGTCCCTTTAACGCCGGGAGCCTCTACTTTCCTAATAAGCCTTTCATGCGGCACTTTGTCAAATGCCTTTTGAAAGTCCATGTAAACTACATCACTGCGCTACCCTCCTCCACCCATTCCACTACCTCATCGAAAAATTCTATCAGATTTGTAAGGCAAGATAATAGTGAACATTGAATCAAATAATCAAAGTTAAATCTCTAGCAGTTGTGTTACAGCTGTATTCTAATATTATGGTAGTTTTTCTGTTCTTTTACGTTGCTTTTTTTCTGATGTTGCTGAAATTGCTGGAACCTTGGGGTAGTCGAGGTCAATTGGTTTGAGCCACAGCCACACAACCTTGTGTGGAACTGCCTTCCTGGAGAAGCGGAAAATGTAGTTCTGTCTTATTCAAACTGAACCCCAGAGAATGACCTAATCAGACTGAACAAAATACAACTTAGCTCTACCTCTTTTGAATTGTCCTTTTTTCAACATCAGAATGATCCCTGTGAATCTGCACGTCCTAACCACCTGATAGTTGTTTTCAATTTCAGTTGATTTAAACAAGCTGGGGCCGTCCTTGAGTACGGTGCTCATGAGCTGATTCTAATTAAAATAATGCAGGACCGTTACATCAACAACCAACAAGAAAGCAGCAGCTGTAATAAACACATTTCTTATTTCTAAACCAATTGAACTCCTCAAGGCATCCGGACTGTCATTTTCCATAACATTTTATCTAACGTTACACCAACTACCTTGTAACATAAGTTACAGGGTAGTTGGTCTTAGACATAGACTTTACAATTTGGGACAATGTTGATTAGGATTATAGTGTCTACAAATCATTCCAATATAGACTAATGATTGCATAAGTATTTCTAACAAAACAAAATCAACATTTTAAGCAATAATATATTTCTGATTCCAACAGCAGGAGAAACTAATTTCTCTATTCAAATGGAGATGTCGGATATTTAATATCCTCCTGAACAAACTTGGTTTAATGTGTCATCTGAAGGCTTGCACTTCTAATGGCACAGCATCCCTCCAGCACTACACTGAAGTACCATCCTGGACTATGAACTCAAAGTTCCAATGTGGGGCTTAAATTATCAATATCTGACCAGCGAACATTGGAATCGCACATACGTTTTGGAAGCTGAGTTAAGAATAAGACTTGCAGGAAAGGTGGGAGCTGAACAAATGCTTTATCTTGGCCAGAATTTATATTAAGAAGAGACAAAACTATTTAAAATAGAATTGTGGGGTGGGTGGACAACAAAGTTATGACTACACAAATGTCTCAAGGAAGCTTGGATGTACAAAAGGGGATTTTTGATAGACTGTTTGCAAAGATTGTGTTTGATTATCATCCAAACCAAATACTATTTCCTGCAATGGATCTAAGCCAATGTAGTCAGTTAAGAAGCTGTTTCAGGACTTTTACAGCTGCCACTGCTGTTTGTTCTTTGAAAGTTTCACTAACAGCAACATGTTCCCTTTCAGCTGGTAGCTGAGAAACCTTGGCAGATAATAGCTCGAATCCAAGTACCAGTGCCAAGTGCATGTCAATTTTAGTTCTCGCACACTGTGTGCCCAGCATGCCTTAGACACCACCCAACGAGATTGAAAGAAGGAGGTGCCACGAGCTTTGTGCTGAGTTTGAATCTGAGGTGTGTGAAAGACATCTCAATCAGCGGGAGATGATGCAGACTTTCCCTGCTTGCGCTCATTGGGTTTATGTCAGTGGATCATGCATTTGACTGATCTTTTCATCTCTTCAAGGGGACTTCCAAGACCCCAAGAACTCAGATGACAGGATTTGAAACCCAAGTGTGGATTTCCTTTGTTGATGATGGCCTGTCATCAGTCAAATCCAACATGTAGGTTAATAAGGCTTAAAAATAAAAGAACAGCCTTGCTTTGACTGACAGACTGGCAAACTGAGTATAGTGAGCTCCTTTGTAACCTACCATTTCAACAGTGAACACTAGCAATGAAAGTGTGAGCAGAGTTACTGAATACAGTACATAGTGTTTTTTTTAAATGGTATGTGTTCAGTACATAAGAAATTTCACTTTATTAAAAGAATACTGTATTTGATCCTTGTGCTATTTCATTTATTGTCTTCTTGTGGTATAATAGACACCCAATATGATTTTTAATGGGTCCAAAACAAAGTTTAAGAAGAATTTTATTTTACAGGGGTTGTCGAGGACACTGGCAGAAATTGTGGTTGGAGGAAAACATCAATGCATTTAAGAGGAAACTCGCACACACGAAAGAGAAGGGAATAGAGGCAAATGTTGGTAGAAGGTGGGATTAAGGTGGGTGAAGAATGCGTGGGGTAAAAATACTGGTATGGATTAGTTGGGCCGAATTGCCTGTTTTGATGTTGTAGATTTTAGGTATGTATTTAAACTGGGTACTGGATATCTGCTTTAATGTAATCAGCATCAAATGATAATTTTATAGGGAAAAGAATTAGAATGTAAGGAAGACTAAAGGTTACTTGCTTTAGTTTACATCTATGCAGGATATTGTTTTAACAAATAATCTACAAATCCATGGTGTATCAGATACAAGGATTTATCCTGCAAGATTTAAAGGAGTGGAAATTCCACCTGAATCTAAATTTAATCTGGAGATTGATCCTCCACCCCCCCAACTGTTTTCAGCATTAACACCTTTTTAACCCATCACCTCCAAACTTTTTCTCCTTTATCTTCCTTGGCCTGGATATCCCTTCTCTGTTAGTCGTTAAAAGCCTCTCCCTCCCAACGTGCTCCAGTTCTGACAAAGGGTCGTGACCCAGAAATGTTTCCTCACTTTCCTTTCTCCATAGATGCTGCCTGACCCGCTGAGTGTTCTCAGTGACTTCTGTTTTTGTTTCAGATTTCCAGCATCTGCAGTATTTTGGAGTCCTGTAGCTCAGTGATCAGAGCACTTGCCTTGCAAGCGAGAGACCTGGGTTCAATTCCAGGCAGGGCGAAACCTTCGGCAAGTTTCCTTACTCCACATGCCTAATAATCATCCCATGAAAAAAAAATACAGTAAAAGCCCGTTTATCTGGCACCTGAGGGATAACCGGCCCGTGCCGGATATTTGGCCGAAAACACAAAAAAAGCATTTTTCCGGATAAATTCTGGTTAATCGAATGCAGACTTTTTTTTTGAGGTGCTGGTTATACAGAAGTTATGGTTGATTGGGTGCCGGATAAACGGGCTTTTATTGTAATATGCTGGTCATTTCAATCCACATCTGTTTGTGGGACATAGTCATGCGTAACTGGCTGCCCTGATTCATCCACAAATATTACTTTACAGCATATTCTGTGAAGCACTTTGAGACATCTAGAAGACATGAAAAGCACTACATCAAATGCAAGGATTAGTAGTATTATTTTACGTTTTGTCTAGATTTACTTTATTTTCTTAATATCTCAGAATATGGGAAATTCCTAAATACATACATCCTTAATTTTGAGGCCTGTTTACTGTAAGTTTCTTTGAAGGAAACTGTTTTCAAAGTTAAGATTCAAATCAACAATTTGCCTAATTCTGGACCTTCTGAAATGCTAAGTGAAAAGAGTAAGGTTGGATGTGGGTAGAATTTCTCCCCAAAAGAGCATACAATAGAATTATGGGTCTGAAACTCTCTGCACAACACTTGTGCCAACAGATGTTCTTTGCCAACTTTATTAATGATGGATAGTACAGTAATACACAAAATTGTAAGTACTGTATTCTGAACAAAGAGGAAATAGACCGAATACTGTATTTAGTGAACATATGTATTTTTTCCAATCTGTTTCCTTAGGTTAATACTTACATACTCAGTCATTGTGATCTTATTCCTCAAATTAAAGCAGGGAGAAATATCTGCTGGGCAATGTATAATTTATTAACCAGGACAAGCTGTATGTTAGAATGTTTGTATCCACTGGAAGATCAGATTCTGTTGTCTTCAGGCAATTTTGTAATCAAGATTGTTTAAATGAAGTAATACAGACCTCATCTGATGTACCTAGGGCAACCGTACATACTGAGAGATACTATGAAAGCTCATTTTATGTGGAGTTTTAAAACATTTTGTGAGTCTTAAAAGGGATTATCTGTCTTTGTATTAGTGTGTCAACTAGGTAATGTAATTTACATAATAAGTAAAACGTTGGTTTAAGAATTTACCTAAATTTATACAATGCAGATACAGTTTTGGGATTGGTGGAGTTGATTCATGTCATGTCTAGCATTGTAATAAAAGAAAGGTGTGGAACATTTAATTTCAATGTAAAATGATGCTGAAATATTAGCAATGGAAGTAACATTGGAGTATCTGTTCTGTTATTATAAAAGCAGAGATGTGGATAGAGCAGTACTGGGGCATTAACCTGAGGATTACAGGAATAGATTTGAGGCATAAGGGAAAATAATAATACTTGATAAAGCACCTTATCATGCCATCAAGATGTTTCAAAGTGCTTCACAGGCTTTTTCTGTACAGTGGTTTGACTGTATTTTGTGGGTGAAACACAGAAGCCAGTTTTTGCACAGCAATCTTCCCAAAACAGCCAAGGAGTGAATAACCCATTTTGTTTGGGTGATTGTTGGAGGACGCTGGGAGAAACTGACTTCTCTTTTCGAATAGAGTCATGGTTAGAGCACTCGCCTCACAAGAAAGTGACCTGGATTTGATTCCAAACAGGGCGAAATGTTAGGCAAGTTTTCTTATTCCACATGCCTCTGTTTACCAAGCAGTAAGCAGGAACCCAATTGTCAGTGAATTGGTGCATCATTTTAATGAGGGTAATAATTCCTTCAAAGAAATAATAATAAATTGGTCATTTCAATCCATGACTGTTGGCACACTGCAGGATATAATTGGCTGCCGCATTTTGCCAACAAAATATACAGTTAATTCACTTTGCAGTACATTTGGTTGTTATTATTATCTTTCATGTCTACCTGGACAGGCCAAGGCAATTGGAGGATCACTACATCACAGCAAAGAAAGTACAAATTAGCAACCACTGAGAGAAGCAAAGGTATATTTAGAACATATTTTCTTTTTAAAATTGTATATGAAACCTTTCTTCTTTGTAGAAGAAATAAAGAGTCAAGAAGAGAGTAAATGAAACCCACAGTGTCAGGCTTCACTGTGGACTGGAGTAAGTCCAGCTTGGTATTATACAAAGACTATTAACATATTCACCAAGACTATAAACCAGATACATCTCACACTCCCCCCTATCCCTTCCGTGGCTGCCTGCAACATGTGGCTTCATTTCACTTCCTTTGTATCCACTTGTATTATCCCATATTTTAATCCACAGAAGTTGATAAATTCAGGGAAGTGGAAATTATCTTTTAAAAAGGAATAATTGAACAGTCCTATGGTGTGACACCTCCAACTGTAAAACCCACATGTGAATCCTGGTCTTGGCTGGCATTAACACTTGGGTCCCTTCCAGATGGTCTGTTGCCAATCACAGTTGGTTGAGCAAGGACAGTACTGAACTGGCAAAATGTTCAACAGATCAGATATTCAGGGAGATTCAGCAAGAATTTCACCTTGGGAGGCTCTTCAGCACTCTCTGCCGGATGACCAGAGATCAACACTGGCACAAACTACCGATTACTATCTGGCAATCCCCCAACTAGGGCACATGACCCGAGAAGAGGATAAGAAGGAGGGTAAATCTTGGGAGGTAGGTTTATAAATGAAAAAGCAATGTTTCAGTACACATTTGCAGCTCTGGAGTGCCACTATTGAAACATAAGGTCACTTAAGTTCACAATCCAGTCTAGCACTAGGGAAAGAGTACTGTACATTGTCAGGTGAAATGTTAAATGGAGGACCCATCTGCCCATTCTTCAGATGGACCCACGACTCTATCGAAAATGGGATGGGAGTATCTCCTGATGTCCTGGTCCATACCTCTAGATAAATCAATCATTCAATTAGTGGCCACTCATGGACCTTGCTGCGTGCAAAACAACTGTCAAATGTGCCTAAAACTACACAATCACTACACTTGACAGCATTTACCTGTGAAGCACTTACAAATGTTTTGATGTAATAGGTGGTGTCTCAAATATTATTTGCATTAGATTTTATTCTGAAATGAATCTGGCAATGCGGAGCAGAAATGTGCTGGCTAAACCATTCAGCTGGAGAGAAAGTGGTACATGTGCTCAGCGACTTAATTTACTCTGCCTTCACATTACAGTACTAATGTACGAATGCCAAATGGATCCATTGGCAGAGTGAATGCTAGGATGAGATAATCATAACTACTAGATTATAAAGTCCCAAGAAATGTACTAATGCCAGTGTTGTCAACTGTGGTCCATAGAGACCAAAAACTGCAAATCCCACATGGCTGAAGCCTGAAAAACTTTAAAACAACTTCATGTTGCACGGCATCTCATAATGCTTAAAACCTGGTCAATGCAGAACTTTGGAAAGCACTTAAATGCAACCTTAATTTGAAACCTGGTTTTACTACAAAGTAAACACCAGAATTCAATTTACAAATTAGGATTGAATTGAGTAATATTCCAAAAATCTAACTGAGACAATTATTTTTGAATAGCCAAATTACAAGACAATGGTCCAGATACTAATATAATGATGAATTTTAAGGATTCATCAGACAGAGCCTTATACGTCTTCCCATCTCTTGATCATTATCTACTGCTCGTATTCAGACATCAAGTGAGGACCAATTGGATCTTCACCCTGTCCCTTCACCACAGATAAACAACTTGTCGATGCTCCCTGTCCACACATAAAGATTATTAAGGCAAGACATCAGAATGCAATGGGCCCAGGTGAATGTATATCCCACAATTTACAGTTCTAAGGTGGCAGCTCTCCTCTACATAACAAAAAATAAACTGAATTTATAAAGCCCTTTCACACACAAATATATATATTAGATACATTTGGCAGCGCTGGCTTATGGAATGTTGTAGTCTCTAGAAATCAGATACAAATGATGATATCAAGTGTATCAATCCACCATATTCATCAAGTGACCTTTGTATGAAACAACATCCTGAAGCACTCCAAAAATGTGGTGATTGATTTCATTAAGGGCAACAAGAGATTAAAAGATCGGATCAATATTACAGCCAAAGAGCTATGCTTTTTGTGGGGAGTGAGAAAGCAAAGAGTTTTGCTGCTTTG
Organism: Hydrolagus colliei; assembly: GCA_035084275.1. Lineage (NCBI taxonomy): Eukaryota > Metazoa > Chordata > Chondrichthyes > Chimaeriformes > Chimaeridae > Hydrolagus > Hydrolagus colliei. The sequence continues at coordinate 22,863,085 of CM068744.1, read as the reverse complement.
CTTTCCAAAAGAGATACTAATCCCAGAAAAAAAAGTTGGTGCAGCAGTGTAATTGGTTGCTGCGCCCACAAAGTACACAGTCAATTCACTTTACAGTATATTTTGTGAAATGTATTGAGATATCTCAACGATGTGATAATGGGCTATATCGCATGCAAGGATTATTATAAAGGATAATAAAAGACAGTAAGGTGGCAGAAGGCTCAGCTATAGATAGTGAAGCAAAAGGCGTAGGGGAGTGAGCAGTATACCAGAGTGAAATTATAAATAACAATAATGAGTGAAGAGAAAGATCTGAAATGTATAGCTAGAGAAGATTATACATGTAAAAAAAAGTGAAAATATAGATCAGGACATGGATCTTATATTCCAACCTTTAGGAGCCAATAAAATATTTTACCAAAGATGGGGAATTGATTTGTGAGGCAGGATTGAACTGTGCATTAGTTTAACCTCTGGAGAGTGGATCTATCAAAGCTGGTGAGGAGCACATTTATCTACTCTCACTTTCAACTTCCTTTTATCATTTCTTTCATTTTCTTATTTTTCAAACTAAATTTCTCTTGGACTCTGCACTCGTCATATTCAAGATGATAGGCCTTTACCAATTGACATTTTTAAGCAATTCCCAAAGAGGATTGAAGAACCATTCACACTGACCAGCCTCTGACTATCTTTGGATGTCTTTCTCCCAAACCCTCCTTCCCTTGACCCTTCCTTCCTCTATTTTAGATACATCTAAAGACCTTCCTCTTTGACTTTGACTGCAGTACTCCCTCCCTCCCTCCCCCAGGCTTGGAGACATTGTTGTTTTTAAATGGTAATTTCTGGCACAAGATCACTATAGGAGCTTCAGATGAAAATGAACATATTGTTCCATTGAATCTCTTTCCTCCAGAATACCCACTTCACCATTTTTCTATTGACCAGCTATTTATTTCAATCGATCCTGTTTGTATTGCCAATACAAAACATCTATGCTTTTACTTTTACATAATTAATTTGGAGGCTTGTGTGTATGTCCATTTGAGTACACACAAGCTACATTCATTCCTATTTATTGTAATCTGTGCTTGATTCATTCCTTGCTTTCTGTTCACTGCAAACATACTTATATTATTTGTTAGTGTGAGTGAAATACCATGGGTAACAGCTATTTCCAAAATGCTGCTTTCATCAGGTGAAAACATTACATATACTTTGTAAAGTAACACGGCTCAGGCTGAGTGTGTATAACAAGTGAAAGGGTTGTTAATAATGCAGCATCAACACTTGGTCAGCACAAACACAACAGTTAGACAATCAATCATTTGTCCCAAGATCTCACTGTCACATTCTCCTCTGTGTTGGCTCCTAGCTGCATATCTTCAAATTTCCACTAAGCCTGCTGTGCAAAACTGTTGTGTGGATAGGGTTTGTGCATCAGTGTGTTGTAATTTTTAGTGTTGCAAATGAAAAAGGATTTTCCCTGAGGGTAACCAGATCCCTATCACCAGGTATTTGAGTTAAGTTTGAAGCTTAGAACACTTAAGAAAAGATCACAAAAGGGTGTGCAAATTCAAACTGAAATGTAAAGCTCAGGGATGATAAGGTCTTTACCTGGATTCCCCTGATGATGATTTGAATATATTGTTTAATTAGATTGAGAATGCTATTGATGACATGAAATTCATTTGGTTATCAGTAACAGAAGACAGTTGCCATGAACAGCAATATGGAAATGATTTTGAATTCTTTAGCTGATAATGCCCACCTGTCAACAGTCACACATGATACAAGAATCAATTTGTGAGCCAGAACTATTAACCATTTAACTTCTTTGTACACCTTGGTTAACTCCTGCCTTGACTTTTCAAATGCACTCTTTACTGGTCTCCCTAACACCAGCATCCATAAGATTCAGGTAATTCAAACCTCTGCCATGCAGATCCTCTCGCACACCCATTCTGCTTTGCACACACACCAGCTCAATCAAGATTCAATTCAAGATCCTGATCCACACCTTCAAAGCCTTCCATGGCCTCGCCCCACCCTACCTCTGCAAACTCCTAACCCCCTACCTACCTGCCTCGCCCCCTCCCTAGCCTCCTTCAAGCCCCATTTCAAGACCCTCCTCTTCGATGGTCCCATCAGTCACTCCACATCAATCCTCCTGATGTGAAAGTCACTATATAAGTGCAACTTTGTTGTTGTTGTTGCCAGGCTCCACTCAAAGTGCCAGCCAGTGGAGTCGAAACGCTCTGAGATGCCGCCCAGCGTGGAGGGCACTATATAAATCAAAGTTGTTGTTGTTGGCACCCTTTCTCTCATTGGAACATCCTCAATGTCCTCACCCTCTTTGACACCCTAGCAACTCGCTATCTTCCTGTGGTCCTGCTCCCTCACTCTGCTGCTCCCCTGTGTTTGCCTAAATTGGGCTTGCTACACATCCCCTGAACCCCTTTGATTCACCATTGGTAGCCAAGCCTTCAGCTGCCATGCCCAACCGCTGAACACCCATCCTTCTAGACCTCCATCTCACCCACTTGGTCTTGTCCTCCCTCTCACTCAATCTGTGTTTACCCCGCTCCGTGTCACCTCACTGGGAAAGAAAAAGTTTATTTATATTAATTCCTTCAAAGGAGGATGAAAGTTCCCCAATGGTATGGTAGATAATAAATACTGTCCAGTGTAAATATCTAGTCCCAAAAGCTGCAGGTTCAATTCCGCAATAGAGTATTATCTTATCTTCGCCCAAGAATTTAGGGAGACATTAAACCAAGGTCCCTCCTGCCTGTTCAGCTGGATGTTGAAGATCACAAATCAATCAATCAATCAATCAATCAATCAATCAATCCTTACATTATATAGCGCCTTTCACATCAAGAGGACTTCCCAAGGCACCATACAGTAAGGTAGGGACAAGAGCAGGGGGAGGGGTCGGGGCAGGATGAAGAAGAGTAGGAAAATTGACTGTATATTTGTGGGTGAAACATAGCATTATTCAAAAAGAGAAGGGAGTGTTTCCTGAGTTCCTGACTAACAAATCCCCCAAATAAATCCCCCCAATTGGTCCCTCCATGGCTGTTTGGGCGACATTGTTGTGTGCAGACTGGCTGCCGAGTCTCGGGAACAAAATACACACAATATACAATCCACTTGACAGTGTATCCTGTGAAGACATTTAGATAATAATAATAATCCTTGCAGTTGATATAGCACTTCATCATGTTGTTGAGATACCTTTACAGAATATACAGTAAAGTGAATTGATTGTATATTTTGTGAGTGAAACGCAGCAGCCAATTGAACCTTTCTGTTTACCAAGCAGTAAGTCGGAACCCAGTTGTTAATCAATTGGTGCGTTACTTTTCCAGGGGTAATAAATTCCTTCAAATTTTAAAAAAAATTTGTCGCTTCAATCCACGACTGTTTGTGGGCCTCTGCTGTGTTCAAGAGGATGCTGAGTTTTGCCCACAAAATATAGAATCAATTTATTGTATTGTCGAGCTTAGAAGTCATGAAGGAATGAATGAGAGTTTCAACGACCTGAGGGTTGAGGTAGTGGCAGAGACGGGCAATGTTGCTGAAGTGAGGGAAGGCAGAACGGACCTTGGCACGGATGTGGGGGAGAAATAACAGTTGAGGATCAAATAAAACACCTAGGTTTCTGACTGGCTTGGTGAGGTGGAAGGTGCATCCATGGAGTCCTGTAGCTCAGTGGTGCAGCACTCACCTTGCAACAATAAAAACAATAACAACAGCAAAATTACATTTATAGAGTGCCTTTCACGTCGGGAGGCCATTGCAAATGAGAGACCTGGGTTCAATTCCCGGCAGGGCAAAACCTTGGGCAAGTTTCCTTACTCCACACACCAGATAATAATGCCTCACACAAAAAAAAATAAGTTGGTCATTTCAATGCGTGACTGTTTGTGGGACACAGCTGTGTGAATTGGCTGCCATGTTTCACCCACAAATATACAGTCACTTCACTTTACAGTATATTCTGTGAAGCTCTTTGAGACGTCTAGAAGATATAAAAGTACTATATCAAATGCAAGGATTATTATTATTATTATTACTTTCCAGTATATTCTGTGAACTGATTTGAGATGTCTCAAAGACGTGATTAGGTGCTATATCAAAAGGAATGATTATTATCCGTGTACCACAAACAGTGTTTTTCTTTGACATTCTCCTGGTTCATGTGTATATTTATACATTTATCAAAACTATCAGGCAAGTTATAACCACAGCTCCATTTACACTTTAACTTTACAGTTGGAAATTTGTATTTATTGGGATTGTGGAAATGGCTGTTTTGTATATTAACAGCCACCTTTCGGATATCTATTTGCATCAATTGCAAATCATATCATTTGCATCTGGCTATTTGAACTACATAATCCAAATCTTCTGTTTGCTGTGGTTAACAACTGATGTAGAAATTAATAATAAAAATAATCCTTACATTATTTTTCATTATTCAGCACAGACCAAATGGATCAAATGGCCACCTTCTGTGCTATAGGATTCTATGATTTGGTAAATCTCCTTTCACATTAGGAGTCCCAATTTGTTTCACATAATATTTTGTGAACTGTAATGACAGTGTGTTTTGAGGGCAAACACAGCTGCCTATTTCCAAAAACATCCATGAAATAAATGATGGTTTTATTTGGGGGATCATTGGCCCAAGACATCAAGAGGAACTCTCTTCCCTTGTCCAATAGGGCCATGAGATATTTAACATCCATCTAAACAGGCAGATGCTATTTAATATCTCATCCAAAGAAATTGTATTGAGCTGTTAATTTGATACATTCCAGTAGATAAAGTCAATGAGGTGAATGCAAATGCTGTGCGAGTCCATTCATCTTTTACCGAATAGAGTCTTATCCTTTAAATGCAATTCATCTTTCTGCTTTAAAACACTATTTCTGTTTAAATCAACAGTAGTAAATGATGTACACATATTAATCCAACCAGACAGCAGTTATCCGGCTGATCAAATCTCAAAGATGTGGTTAGGCGCTATATCAAATGCAAGTATTATTTTTATTACTGTATAAGAAAAACTGTTGCTGGTACATACTAAAGTATATAGACCTTACAACATCTCCCAACATGAAAGATATTATATAAATGCACTTATATATTCTAGTTTGATCCCAAATCAGTCCTGAGATAGCTGATCCAAGAGGTTCTAGAATTGGCTTCAATGGTCCTGAGCTTGGGAAAGGCGCAAGAGGCAGCATGGATTCTTGTTTCTGATCCCCGTCCAAGTTTGCAACTATAGATGTCAGCTAAAAAACATGAGTTATCAGGCTCAATGGTGATGCCTATCACGGTTTAATAACCTATTGATATTTTCATGTCTATGCTGACACATGACAAATGGCCACTTGGGCAAAGCAGAAGTGCCCTTGGGATCATACTTTGATGTAAGACTGTGGTCCTGTGTTGGGAAAGGAGAAGAGAGAGGGGGAAAAGGAGAAGAGAGGAGATCAGGGAAGAGGAGAGAGAAGGAGAGGGGAAGGGAGGAGAGGGGAGAAAAGAAGAGAAGGGAGGAGAGGAGTGAAAGGAGAAAAAAAAATGGAAAGAGTGATAGGAAAAGATTTTAAAAAACGTAAAATTCAAATCTGGATTATTTGAATTGCGGCATAAGGAAAAATCATGCTATTAGCTTTTTCTGGAAACTAGATTTTGAAATTTACATTCTGGCTGAATGAACTGGGCTTGTGAAATGTGATCAGGGACAGATGAAGATTTAGCTCACCAGGTGATCAATCATATGAAGGACTGTTGAGCAGTCAGGGACAGCAACACTGTCTGACTGAAGGCAGCATCATTTTCAAAGCAATCAGGCAGCAATGTCGAACAATTTTCAGTCAGGGCTGGAACCCATGCATGCGGACACATGCCTGCCATTGTGGAACTGAGCCCTGCACCATAAGCACAAGACTGTATAGTCCTACAGCGTAGTGTGAGAGGACTCACCTCACAAGACCTGGTTTCGATTCCCATCAGGGCTAGACCTTGGGTAAGTTTCCTTACATCACACGATTGATTATAATCCCTCAAAAAGAAAGAAACAAATAAATAATTTGGCCACTCAATCCATGACTGTTTGTGGGTCACTGCTGTGTGCAATTGGCTGCTGTGTTTTGCCCATAAATTTACAGTCAATTCACTTTACAGTATATTCTGTGATTTGCTTTGAGACATCTAGAAGACGTCAAAAGCGCTATATCAAATGCAAGGATTATTATTATTATTATAAGGGTGGATGGAAGAGTGATGCCTCCCAAGAGTGAAGTTACTTAAGAGGAACAGATACTGTTAAAATGGGGTATGTTTCACTGCCAAGTCATGTGAATTATATAGCTTACCAAGTGGAACTTGACTGGCTTTCCTGGGGCAGTAAAACAACCAATTGTTTTAATAAGAAGAATCCTTACAACAACAAAATTACATTTGAAGAGTGTCTCTCATGTCGGAAGGGACTCCCAAAGCACTAAACAGTCAGCGGTCGGACCCAAGCATGGGTGGGTGGGGGGAGGGGAGGGGTGCAATGCAGAGTTGGGTTGAGAGAGGGCAGAGAGATGGACTCCATAACTTTGTTGTTTTGAAATTGAATGATGTATTTGCCTAAAATATAGTCATCCTACTTTAAAGAAAAACTCTGTGAATGCTTCAAGATGGTTTAATGTAATGTGATAACTCTGGTGATAATTGGCACCAATTGTCAACCCACTTAAATATATTAATTGCAAGACTGTTTGTCAGCTCACAAATTGTTCCTTCATTTCATCAAGCACATTCATAGACTCTGGAGATCTGAAAGTCCCCTAATCTTTGCTGGCAACATACAATTCGGAAGCAGGTTCTTTTGAAGTCTCCCAAAATAAACTGAATTGAAGTGTCTCCCACATTTAAAATTTTAAGATAAAATGATCTTCCAAGCTAAGATGAGAAGTCATATCAATTGGATTTCACCTCTGCCGTAAGTTTTCTAGAACACACACCTCACTTAGCTTCAAAATATATCCATTCAGCATTCAGAAAAGGAAAAGAAAATTCTGCCCCATCAGAATGAACCATTCTGATATTTTTCACACCAAAAGACATATGGAAATTACATGCAGCCCATTTCCCACAGACCATGGACATATCAAGTTACAACTTAATTTGCCCCATCTTGGACTCAGCCCAAATCATTCTTGTTTCCTGAGGGAAGCTTCCAACCAACTAACCACAGATCAACGTTCAAGAATGTAAAGTGAATGATAATAAATATTAATCCATCTTGATATCCCTTACCAGTTGCATTCCACCAGTGACTCACTCATTACCTCAGTGCATGAACCATCATGTCCAATTCATTATTTTATCACCTGTCCATTCACAGAACCTTCAATCCTGTTCACAAACAGATTTTCATCCTTTCTTAAATGCTGCTTTGTGCTTTAAAGAGGAAGTGGACTTCAAAGATCACATGGCACAAATCAAAGAGAAGGGAGTTTCTCCTCCTGGCTAACAGTCCTCTAGTTAAAATTGATCATTCACTTTATGACTGTTTGTGGGATATTACTGTGCACAAATGGCTGAAACCCTACATGACCAGCCACCACGTAGCTCTGCCACTCAAATGATTATGTTGCACATCTCACGGTCATGTATACTGTAATTGCCTGGTCACAAGATTATCATGACGATGGCTATGCCACAGAAACAAGCATCTGTTCTTAATGGTAAAAAAAAATCTTATTCCTGCACAGTTTTCGGAAAGTCAATGCAGCGCAAAAATTCCAGGAATGCCAACAGCTGTATTCACAGCGAACTAAATGCTAAAAAAGAATGAGATTAGGTGGATTAGCACCTTAATGATGCTCAGCCGGGGTATGTTGGAGATGTCATCGCAATGCTTCAGTATGCTGAACATTGCAAAGTGCTTGTGTCAAAACAGAGATATTTATTTGAATGACAAGTACAGCAACAAAACTGCACAGAATCCAGTTGGTAAATATGCAAATTAATTGCGATCTACCAAGAAGGAAAGATACCAATTCTTCAACAGCAGCAGAAAACACATAACCAATCTCTGCATCATAGACGGGTCTTTCCAGCCTAACTCAATGGGAAGCAAATTAAATATCCTGCAGAGCCAAGTACAACAACAACTTGCATGTATATAGCGCCCTTCATGCGGGATAGCGTCACAGATCGCTTAGATATCTGCAGTAGGAGCAAGAAACAAGAGGATTGAAATGAAAGTTATCAATTTATGTGTTTTAAAGAAAAATGCATGAAACCAGACTGGCAATAAATAAAGAAAGAAACCGAACCAGGTCATTAGCCAAACAAACCATCTTATTGGATCATGTCAGATTTTTTAATTACATCTCCCGTTCTTTTCTCCTTATCACTTAATACTGTCACCCTTTGCAAAAGCATTTATGTGTATTTTGGACAACCCAATTTATATGGCCAGTGTAACCTACCTATTCACAACCTATTAAGTAAAGAACGTTTTCTGATTTCTCATCTAACTACCTGTTGCAGAGCTGTGTAAAGCTCACAGTGACACCCCAGTGATATGACCTTGTATTTTTGTTTTGCTATTGGAGTCTAGTTCTTAGAGGCAGGCTGTTTCAACATTGTGTGGCTCAAGTTATTCATCAGAGAACCTGTAGGCAAGACAGTAAATGCATTGGTTTGCATGATGGGATGCATAGACCCCATTCTTTAAGGGTTAATAGCTCCCCTCGGAGTACATGAAGGCACTGTGGGAACTACACAAGAAGAGTGACTTGAAATAAGCTGATAATTAGGCAGCAGGTTCTGCCTGGCTTCCTGTAAGAAACCTGGGTACAAAAGGAAGGAGCTATGAGAGGTTAAGGAGAGGCTCCACATCTATTGAGAAAAAAAATATTTTGTATGTAAACATGTGCAGACATCATTACGGGTGACTGAAGTAAAAGGTTAGAGAAGGGACTTCTGGAAGCTCCAGTCCCTTTAAAAACCTGTGGGCAACAGCGAAGAATAAAGAAAGGCAGACTTTAATGTACAGTGTTGATTATTACAGTGTGAGACAGGATGGGTGATTATCTTTGAGGGTATGAATCATTCTGAGTCACAGTTATTGCTCAATGGCAGCAGGATAGCCATCTGATATTTGATGAAAGATATGTTTTTCCCTTCCTTATATGAAAGATAACACGTCTCGCAATGAGATTTATGGTGGTAAATCAATTAACTGTTGCCGATGATATAAACAACACTTGTATAGTTAAAGATCATCATCACCCAAAATTTAATTGTGTCCCTTAAACTCATCTTTTATGTCCTATTAGGGTAACAAAAAATGAGCCATAGGGTCATTTTTTGAAACCCTAAGGTTTCAGCCTGGTTCAGTTGGTAGCACTAATGCCTCTGAGGCTAAAGGTTGTGGGTACCAGCTGTCTTTTGAAATTTTAAACTCACAGAACAGATGAACACACCACTGCATTGTCAGAGGTACAATGTTTCAGGTGAGATGTTCAACTCAGGCCTTGTCTGCCCTGTTGAGGTGAATATGAAACAATAAAATTACATTTGTATAGTGCCTTTCATGTTGGGAGGACGTCCCAAGGTTTGAGATCCCCAAGCCATTATTTGAAATGAGAAGGGAGTTTTTCCTGGTGTCCTGCCCTAAACTTTACATACAAAAAATCAGTGAAGCCATTTTCCATTTATTAGAAAGTATTTAAAAACTGAGCATTATAAATAATGTTGACTGATACTGACTGAATTTCATGATATCCACTGACTTTGGAGTTGATGAAGAGGGAGTAAGGGAGGAAAAAGCTAGGTTTAGCTTGGTTTCCGACTCCCAGCAGGTTCATAGGAACATTTTAATACATTGGGTTGTCAGAATATGAAATATTACCACAAATGGTTAAACCAAGGCCACAACACCATTCAGATAGAGATTGAAAGGAGAGAATAATCCTTACATTTGATATAATCTATCAACATGTCTACTCAAAGGGCTTCACCAGATTTTACTGTAAACTTTGGAGTGACTGTGTATTTTGTAGGTGAACATGGCATTGTGCACAGCAATGGCCCATAAACACACAACAAAGTGAGTGGCCGATTTTATTTTATTTTAGTTCAGATTGTTGGCTAGGACACCGGGAGAAACTCACTTCGCTTTTTGAATAGGTGTCATGGGATCCATTGTCTTCATTTTCCTAGGCCGGAAAGGACTTTATGATCAAAGTTCATTTTGTGTTGTTACAAATAGCCAAGCGGATTTATTCCCCCTGAAAACCTGCAGTAAATCGTCCAAACTGCCCATCTACCCATAACCTGGATGATATCCCCTTTTCAATCTTCTCTATTGCATTTCATTTTCAGAAGTAGAAACTTCAGATTAAAATGTAAATACAGGTATCCCGCCCCAACCACAGCCTCGCCAGCCAAGAAACTCATGCATCCACGGTTTGCTAAATACGACAACCCTTGCAAACCGAGTTTTGTGTTTTGCGCATTTGTGATTTAAATCCATGGGTTTAAATTTTCGAACGGCTAGCGTATAGCACTAGGACCCAGTTGTGATATTGCAATCAAACAGCGACAACGCTTCTCTCTTAGGATTAAGGTAAATACAACAACATGCATTTATTGTCGCTTCTCTGCAGCCTAGCTAGTAAGTTTGGGAGCATTGCCTTCCCCCCCAAACCCCCTTCCCCCTCCCCCCTTCTCTCTCTCACCTCTTTATTTCACCTTCTCTTCCTCCCACCAGCCCCCCCACCCTCTCCCACCCCTCCCTTCTCTCTCACCTTCTCTCTCTTTGACTCACCTTCTCTTCCCCCCAACCCCACCTCCCCACCCCTCCTTCTCTCTCACCTTTACAGACTCCCCCAGCCCTCCGTGTCACCCCCCCTCAGCCCTCCATGTCATCCCCCCCAGCCCTCCGTGTCACCCTCCCCCTGGCCCTCCATGTCACCCATCCGACCCCACCCTCCGTGTCTCTCTCTCTCTCTCTCTAGCAGATTGCTGCAGATCCTGGCAGTCAATGCACCCAAACTTACTCCCCCCATCTCCATGTATGTTATAACTGTATGTGTTTTTTTTATGTTTAGTTTTACTAAACACAACTTACTCCCCATATCCTCGTGTTTCCCATAGGGCCCTGCATTTTCCAACTGCGATTTTTCCAATCACGAAGGTTTACAGGAACGTATCCCTCACGGTTGGAAAGGAATACCTGTACAATCTATCTGGAGCATTTATAGTATGCAGAGAAATAGACAACTCAGCAGGCACAAACCAATTCTTGTCTTCCAGTGTAATAACAGCTGGCTCTTAGGCTAAATGGTTATTTAGGTGTATTGACAAATGTTAGAAGGATTGTTGATGAATGCATCCTTAAGGGACGTTCCATCCATTGAATTTCAGTAATAAGAAAGTACTCATTGCAAGTTGTCAAAATAAGATAGATAAGGAACCGATAAAAGGCTTAATACTTTGCTGACAGCCGTGTTCCTAAAAATGCAGAACTTCCTAGCAGTAAATTGTACATTAATCTACCTTTTAACTTTACGTCAGCCTCAAGCGATGCAGAAAGTGGTTGACAGCAAAAGCTCATATTGATGCAAGACAGCAACATTTTCACTGCACATATTATTTGTGTGTTACACGGAATCATTGCCCCTTTGTGTGTTCTTTGTGATGCAATGATATTTCTCCTTTTCTGAACACAGTTGGCCCATTCATTATGTGAAATATGTTTCTTTTTAACATGAAAATCTCGAGCACCGGAAGTTCAGCAATCTATTATTACTTGAATGGGGTGTGGATTGGAAAGCCACAAATCCTTGAATTTCACTTTCAATGAGAACTAGTTTTAACTTGCTGACTGCGTTGAATGAGACTGTCATTTTCAATCAATTGTGTTGCATTCAAATAAAATACTAATATCAAATATTTACCTTATTGGATGCGCTGTCTTGAGATGTGACGTTAAACTGAAGTGCCTGTTCAGGTGGACATTAAAGATTTCATGGCACTACTCAAAATAAAGAAGGAAGTTTCACCTGGTGTCCTGGCTGCCAATCCCGCAGATAAAATTGATTATTCACTTCAGCACTGTTTGTGGGGCATTGCTACGTGCAAATTGACCACTAACAAGATAGTCACCACATTCTACGGTAAATCTTGTGAAATGCTTTGAGACATCTCAACAAACTTGTCAGATGTATTAAACATAAATGGAATGGTTCATTATTATTTCATAATCCAATAATCATTGTGTTTATAAAATGGGAAGTGGTTGTACTATTATCCATTAGAACCGCTCTAATCCCAATTGCTTGTCCTTTTCCCACTCCTCTTTTCAAACGTTTGTTCAATTCCCTTTTAATGTTTTTTTATGGCCACAGCTTCAATAGTCACTTCTAACAAAACATTCCATGTTTTGAAAAAAACTGCCTGATAAAATCTTTATTTTAACTTTGCTCTTAATTCTTCCTATGACAATCTTAAACTTATTAATGTTTACCCTGTTACCGATTTACTCAAGAGTGGAAATTATGGGGTCAATGTTGGGATGATTTATTTATCAAAAATCCGAAAGTCCATTACCACAAAAGCAACTGTATTTACTTTACATACCTCCCTTCACGCAGGACAACATCACAGAGCACTGCAAAGTGGTGCAGCGTTGAACACTGAGCAAGGGAGAGAGGAAACTGAAACGTAAACATGGTCGAAGACATAAATTAACACAATTTATGGAAAACTGTTCCACCGCATTCTTTTAGTCGGAATGACATATGTGAATTCCATGCCAGCTACACTAGTATTAATTTTGCATAAGATGGTAAACTGTGGATATTAAAGATCTTAGGCCCCAATTTGAAAAGGAAGGGAGAGGTTTCTCATTGTGTCCAGATCAACAAACAATGAAGCTGCTAATTGTACCTCTGGTCATCTTTCAACAAAGATTCAGAGATTGTTAGAGCAAACCCTCTTCAGAACTACACAAATTCATTGGTTTGTGATTTCAAATGAGACATTACATTCAGTTGTCATCTGAGTGTTTTTAAATTTATATATCCAATGGCATTACCTTAAACGAGAGGAAAGTTTCTTCCCTTTCTCCCAGTCGATATCATCATCTCATAATAATCCTTGCATTTAACATAGGGAGGACTGTCTTAAAGTGCTTCATAGGATGTACTGTTAAAATTTAGGCATTTTGTACTTTGTGGGTCAACATGGCGACCAATTTGTTCTCAGCAATGTCTTACCAATATCCATCAACAACAACAAAATTACATTTGTATAGTGCCTTTCACGTTGGGAGGATGTCCCAAGGTGCTGGACAGTCAGTATTTCAGACCCAAGCTGGGGTCGGGATCGGGGAGGGTGGAATGAAGGTAGGGGAATGGGAGGTGTTGACCAATGGCACAGTCGAAGAGGAGCGTCTTGAGGTGGGACTTGAAGGAAGCTATGGAGGGGGCGAGGCGGAATTCTAAAAGTCGGAGACAGAGTGGCCGAAGGCTCACGTGCCGATAGTGAGGCGGGTGGGTTGGGGTACATGGAGCAGGCTGGAGCCGCCTGGTGGATTAAGCAGACAGGTTGGTAGGGGGTTAGGTGATCGCAGAGGTCGGGTGGGGCAAGGCCATAGAGGGGATCAGCAATTCTAAAAGATCAGCACACGGAGAGAATAATCAATTCTATTTGGGGTTTATTGGCCAGGATGCCAAGAATAAAACAGTTTTCTTTCCGAGTCATTCCATGGAAGCTTTAACACCCACCTGAACAGACAGATGGGTCTTCAGCTTAACACCTCACTAGAAGGACAGCACCTTTAACAATGCAACATTGGAGTGTCAGCCTAGAGTCAACTCTAGACTTTATGAGCACAAAGGCTTTATGTGTGGTTTGGACAGACAACCTTCTGATTCTCAGACTGAGCCAGGCTGACATGATACTGGTGAGATCTTCTTACACATTTGCCTGATACCTGATACATTTGCCATTCAAACCGTCAATAAATTTCACATTAATTATGGTATTTGTGAAGAACTCTGAAATGATTCAATGTGGTAAGGTGCTATAAATTCAAGGAACTTAACACTGAACCAACTACAAGACTTTTCTCTGTGCATCTCATCACCATACACACATATATCCATACACATACATGTGCTACCATGGTAAATTCTCTATACTGTACACATCAATCTAGAATATTGAGTGATATAGAAAGTGGCAAGCTCTGCAGTTACTGTGACCTTGAACACAACACACATTTGTGTGACCTGCCCTCTCAGTAATGGTACACTACAAACACTGTGTATTCTTCAATTTCCCTTTGTTGCTACCATACAGCTGGAAACCCAACAAAAAAATCAATCAAACAAACAAAACTAGAGCAACTACATTATTTGTGTGTACTGTTCTATTTGTGATCCTTTTCGCAGCCCTGGGGGTATTTTAATGTTTATACTGGTGACAGGAAACATATACTAAACTGGTACTGAAGCAATACAAAATATAAATAAATTGAGAGAACTGTGGCTGTTTTAGGGTACTAGTATGCGCTTCTCTAAAGCCAAGTAGCCAGATTTGCATCTGCTGAATTTCCTTTGACCCAGGCATCTCACCGTTTCACATAATTTACGTTCTTTCCCTTGTCTCCTGGCTCCTTTCATCTGACATTGAGCCTGACATTAGGAGCAAACATAAAGGATTGGTTGTGCAATTCCTGTCAATTTGGAAGAGTGATAGGCAAATTTTTGGCATGAAGTTCTAAAGATCTGATGTCAGGTGATTAGGTCGGTAAGGTCACAAGGTGCTCAATGAAATCTTAAGCATCTGGTTGTCAGCAGTAAAGGGAAAACTAATTCCCAGGATACCATGCAGGGTCAGTCACTCATTAAGAGGACGATATCAGGTACTTACTGTATCTTGATACAGTATCTATAAATGTTTTCCTTCCCCAGGACAGAACCTTATCTGCAGGTTAATTGAACTTGGTGTTTGCATAGTCAAGCTATTACAGCTTCTGTATCTATACAACTAGCAAACATTGCAAAATGTTATAACGTCAATAGTTGGTCTGTCAGCATCAGTGTGTCAGACATCCTCTAAATTCCTCCACAAAATATTTACTTTTGCAGGTTAAAAGAAGGCAAGGTTTAACAGCTACACTCAGCTCTTTGATGCAGTATAATTTTGATGGTTTACGTCTTTAAACAAAAGATTGGGATGCATAAAATCTGTGAAATACAAAAATAATAATGTTCCTTGCATTTCATCGGAAAACCCTTATCATATCATTGAAACATCTCAAAGCGCTTCACAGGATTTACTGTATGATGCATTCACTGCATATTTCTAGGTGAATGTGGCTGCCAATTTGCACATTGTAATTGCCCGCAGACAGTGTAGTGAGTGACCAATTTTACTTGGAGAATATTGGCCATGAAATTGGGAGAAACTCCCTTTACTTTTCAAATAGTGCCACGGGATCTTTAACAGCCACCTGAACAAACAGATGGGAACTTGGATTAACGTCTCATTCAAAAGCCAGCCACCCTTGACAAAGCAGCAATTCCCAGCACTGTATTACAGGAACACAGGAGTAGGCCATTCAGCCCTGTCAAGCCTGTTCCATTCTAGTAAATCTTTGCTGATCTGTATCTCAACTCCAATTACCCGTCCTTGCCCCACATCCCTTGATACCCTAACCTAACAGAAATCTATCCGCTGCAGTCTTAAAAAATGGAATATACTGGCAGGACCAGGATCAACTGCGAGTTCAAAAATCATGACGTGGGTCTTGAGCTAATGAGTTTCTGACTTAGAAACCTGAGTGCTACCAGATGAGCCAGGATGACACCTAAAACAGAAACAAAAAGGCATAGAATATCGATATGTTTTAAGGTAGTCAACAATACACTGTCGTGGTGTAAAGTGATCCGAGAGCAAAATGAACCAAAACTAAGATCACAAGAGAGGTTTGGCCCATTGGAACTCATCGTTCTATAATAAGCACTCTAACCATCTTTCCTCAGCTTTTCTTAAGTGTGTTGTGGTCTCAAACTCGTTACCTTGAAGTCACCATTTACTTCCTGTGTGCAGTAAATACTTGCTGTTGTCTTGGCTGCAATTATCCTTCACATCCCTGATCCTGTTTCCTCTTGTTGTGCTATATATTTTGTGTTTTCGTCAGATAGTGTAGGCTTCCCAACAAGCCTTCTGGTTGTTCTTCTAACCTACGTTTAATACTTTGCAGAATTAGATAAGCAGGATGCGTCCCTCCAGGAAGAAAGTTTGCATTCCATTCCAACAATCTATCTCAGCAAGGAATTCTGTTTGGTTACTGGTGATGGGTGGTGATAGGCTTCCACATCTGTCAGACACCGGGTTGACCAAAAGAAAATTATTTAAATGGACTGCTCAGAGATAATTATGAGTGGCAAGTGTTGAGCTTGCCATCCTGCTACAGAGAACACTCCTTGAATCAATGGAATAATACCCTCTGACTCTGGACTGACTACTGATTA
The DNA here is from genome assembly GCA_035084275.1 of Hydrolagus colliei. Taxonomy (NCBI): domain Eukaryota; kingdom Metazoa; phylum Chordata; class Chondrichthyes; order Chimaeriformes; family Chimaeridae; genus Hydrolagus; species Hydrolagus colliei. The sequence goes on along the minus strand of CM068744.1, from coordinate 22,846,535 downwards.
TTATGTGCAAAGTAGGGTAAAACAAAGTCTCACTTAGGACTGCTGTGATAGAGAATTCTATTTCAATAATATCCTTGCATTGGATATAGCACTTTTCATGTCTTCTAGACGTCTCAAAGCGCTTCACAGAATATACTGTAAAGTGAATTGACTGTACATTTGTGGGTGAAACACAGCAGCCAATTGTGCACAGCAGTGTCCCACAAACAGTCGTGGATTGAAATGACCAATTTATTATTATTTTATTCCAAGGGATTATTATTAGAAAACAATTAAGAAATGTTCCACATAGCAATGATAGTCAAATCCATCTATCACACACGCTAGTACAAGTGATTGTTCCAGTACATGTGTCTTCACAGGAAATTCTATTATAAATAGATGATAAAAAGATTACTTGTACATAAAGATCAGCACATGATGGACCGCAAAGTCATGTCTATTCAGAGCTTAAAGAACATGTGATGGAACATGAGATGCCACTCGTTTATATATACTTCAATTACGGAATCATTTGTAGATCACTGATCCATTTGTATAACAGCATGTTTACTGGCCTCACCTGCTTTTGAGTTTGGTTTTGAATCTACATTTTGCCCCAGGTTTGGGTGTTGAGCAACATAGTCTATCAAGATCATTACAAGTTCACTAGTCACTAAGCAATGATCCGTGGGAATAAAAAGAAAAATCTTATGCACCAGCTAACAAAAACACTGTGGATCTATTGTCTAAAAGCTTGCAGTGACATTAAGCTAATTGTTTATTCTGTTATTAAAGAAAATAAAATACGTAATTGCAATACATAAACAGACTGTGACTGACTGAAAAGATTATTTTGAACTACGCAACCCTCTTCCGTCCTACTTTCATACCTCCTATTCCACTGTTGTAAAAATGGCACAGTGATTAAAAATATCATTCTAAATTGGGCATCATCTGCACAATGCTGACTTCAGGCAGGCTCTGCTTCTGGAAACGGCAGGATAATAATAAGAATAATAATCCCTGCATTTGATATAGCTCTGTTCATGTCTTCTAGATGTCTCAAAGCGCTTCACATAATATACTGTAAATTGAATTGACTGTATATATGTGGGCGAAATGTGGCAGCCAATTGCACACAGCTGTGTCCCACAAACAGTTGTGGTTTGAAATGACCAATTTATTATTGTTCTTTTTTGAGGGATTATTATTAGGCGGGTGGAGTAAGGAAACTTGCCCAAGGTTTCACCCTGGCTAGAATTCAACAAAGGTCTCTTGCTTGTAAAGTGAATGCTCTAACCAATGAGCTACAGGACTCCACAAGAGTCTGAAATCTTCGCTATAAAACCTGTATTAACATGTACACTGTTGAGAGTTTCACACCGCATTTGTTACCTGCTAGAAACTTTGCAAATTGTTTGTCAGATCTAATTGATGATATTGTGGAGTCCTGTCGCTCATTTAGTATCAGTCGCTCATCAGTGGTTGGGCTCATAAGCGAGGGAACCGGGTTCGATTCCCAGCACGAAGTAACCTTGGGCAAGTTTCTTTACTCCACAAACCCGATAATAAGAAACCCTCAAGAAAAAAAACACAATAATAAATTGATCACTTCAATCCACAACTGTTTATAGGAAACTGCTGTGTGCTGTCGTGTTTCACCAATAAATTTGATGGTTCTCCCCAAATGACCCCGTGCCTCTGGACGAGGCCTCCCCTCCAGGCTACACCTTCCACCACCCTCCTCCGCCCCAACCAACGTGGCGGCGGGGTGGCCTTCAGCTCAAATGCCTCCCTTGGTCTCTCCCCCTACTCCTCTGGCTGTTACCCCTCCTTCGAGCACCTCACGCTCTACCATCCTTCCCTTTCCTTAAAAATCCTTCTCCTATCATCCTCCTAAACCCCCTGGCTCTTTCATCTCTGATAACTCCACTCTCCTCTCCTTCCTGTCCCTCAGCTCTGAACGTCATGGGCGACTTCAACCTCCACCTAAACCCCTCCCTGCACCACCTCTTCTGATTTCACTGCCCTCCTCTCCTCCCTAAACCTCACCCTCCACATTCACTCTCCGACCCACAACCGTGGCCACGCCCTTGACCTCATTATCACCCATAGCCTTGACATTTTCGACCTCAGCATCTCGGACAAGGCCATCTCAGACCACCTTCTTGTCTCCTTTTCCTCTTCCATCCGTCTCCCCTCCACCAAGCCCTCAACCATACTTTTCCGCCCATGGAAAAGTCTCCCCCCTGAAACCCTCACAGATGCCCTCACATCCTCTGACCTCCTACCCCTCTGGTCTTCCACCCCAACAGCGATCCTGAAGCAGCTGTCCAGCTGCTCCATGATCATCTCTCCTCCATCTTCAACTCTCTCGTCCCCCTGAAATCCAGGTCTATTTCCCACCCACTCCCCATGGTACAACTCTCATCTCCACACCCTCAAATGCCAAACCCGGCTGCTCGAGCGCAGGTGGCAAATAAACAGCTTCATCTCTACAGCAACCGCCGTTCCTTGTGTCAAGCAAAAACGGCTTACTATTCCAACATCATCCTGGAGGCAAACAACAACCCTAAAGTCCTCTTTTCCACCACCCACGACCTCTTCTGTACACCCCCTAAGGCCTCCTCAATCTTCACATCAAATGTGAAGTGCGAGGAGGTCATGGACTTCTTTTCTTCCAAGATCCACAATATCTGCCAGGGAGCATCATCCTCCAGCCTCTCGTCTCCCACTACCACCCCATCCCCCTCACCTCTCCCCCACCTTCAGCTCCTACCTCGACCCCCTTCCTACACTCCTTCTCCCCTGTCTCTCCTTCCTCCCTCTCACGCACTCTCAACTCTATGAGCCCAACAACCTACTGCCTCAATCCCATCAACACTAACCTACTGCTCACCCAGCTCCCCCTCCTCTGCCCACTGCTGGCTGATATCATCAACCAGTCCCTCTCCCCCGGATCAGTCTCTTCCCCCCTCAAAACTGCTGTCATCACCCCCCTCCTTAAAAAACCTTCCATAGATCCCTCAAACCCCAGCCACTACCGACCTATTTCTAACCTGCCCTTCCTTTCAAAAACACTGGAACATGTTGTTGCAAACCAACTCCACGCCCACCACTCCTCCCACTCCCTGTTTGAACCACTCTAGTTCGGTTTCTGCCCTGCCCACAGTACAGAGACTGCGCTTGTGAAAGTCACAAACGATGTCCTCTCTATCTGCGATCAGGGCTTCCTCTGCCTTCTTATCCTCCTGGACCTGTCCACTGCGTTTGACCATGCCATCCTCCTCCACCGCCTGTCCTCCGTCATCCACCTCAGTGGGACCGCACTCGCCTGCTTCGAGTCCTACCTCACAAACCGCCAGCAGTACATCTGTACAAACAGTTTTTTCTCCCACTCTTAACCAGTTACTTGTGGGGTACCCCAGGGATCCATTCTTCGCCCTCTCCTTTTCTTCATCTATACACTCCCTCTTGGAGATGTTATCCACAGACATGGGGCACACTTCCACATGTGAAGTGTGGATGACACACAATTCTATTTCTCCACTTCACTTTGCGACCACCACTCCCCTGATATTCTGTCAGCCTACCTGTCAGACATCAGGGGCTGGATGAGCGCAAATTTCTTGCAGCTGAATATCGACAAGACGGAGGCCATACTCTTTGGCTTTCGTTAACATCTCCATTCACATGGCTCTCATCTCCTCCACCTTCCCGGCCTGCCGCTAAAACTCTCCTAACCTGTGCCAACCTAGGGATCAGGTTCGACCCCCAACTGTCCTCCCTCCCTCACATCCGGTCCATTACCAGCACTGCCTTCTACCACCTCTGATGGATTGCCTGTCTCCGGGCAATCACCCCAAAAGCCACTGAAACCTGGGTCCATGCCTTTGTCACCTCTTGGCTGGACTATTGCAATGCCCGCCTCTCCAGTCTCCCCTCCACCACAATCCACAAAATCCAGCTAATCCAAAACTCTGCCACCCGCATACTCACCCGCTCCAAACTTCGCTCCCCCATTACCCCAGTCCTTGCCAGACTTCACTGGCTCCCTATCCTGGAGAGGATTGACTTCAAGATCCTCACCCTTGTTTTTTTCAAATCCTTCCACTTCTCTGCACCCCCCTATCTCTCTGATCTCCTCTCCCCCCAAACCAGCACCCACTGCCTTCACTCCTCTGGGTCTGGCCTCCTCCATGTCCACCGAAACCTCCGCTCCACCCTTGGCAGCCGGGCCTTTAGCCACTATACCCCAAGGCTCTGGAACTCCCTTCCTCACTCCCTTCGCCTCACCCCCTCTCTTCCTAGTTGAAGACCTTTCTCTTTGACCGCGCTTTTGGTCACCTTTCTGCTCCTGCCCCTGGATTGGTCCCGGGATTCGCTATTGTGAAGCAGTCTGAGACGCCGTCCAGCGTGGAGGACGCTATATAAATCAAAGTTGTTGTTGTTGTCGTAAATATGCAGTCAATTCACTTTACAGTAAATTCTGTGGAGTCCTGTAGCTCAGTGTTTAGAGCACTCACCTTACAAGCGAGAGACCTGGGTTTGATTCCAGGAAGGGCAAAACCTTGGGCAAGTTTCTTTACACCATACGCCTAATAATAATTCCTTAAACAAAAAATTTGTCATATGAATCCAAGACTGTTTGTGGGACACTGCTGCGTGCAATTGGCTGCCGTGTATCACCCACATATATAAAAACAACAACAACAAATTACACTTATAAAGCGCCTTTCACGTCGGGAGGATGTCCCAAAGCACTGCACAAGAGGCGTGTGACCCGAGCTGGGAGGGGAGTGTACGGGGAGGGGTGAAACACGTAGGGGTGGTCGAAAAATTCTGGGTGGAACAAAAGGCACGGTCGAAGAGGAAAGTCTTCAAACTGGCCTTGAAAGAGGAAAGGGAAGAAACGAGACAGAGGGATTGGGGGATGGAATTCCATAGGGTCGGAGCAGAAAAACTGAAGGCCCGGCCTCCGATGGTGCGGCGGTTCGGGTGGGGGGCTTGGAGCAGGCCAAGTCCTGCTGAACGGAGGGTCCGGGTGGGCTTGTAGGGGGAGAGTAAATTGGATAAACAGGGCGGGGTAAGGCCGTGTAAGGCCTTGAAGGTGAGGACGAGGATCTTGAACTCGATCCTCTGGAGGATGGGGAGCCAGTGGAGACGGGCGAGGTTGGGGGTTATATGGTCGCGGAGGCGGGTGCGGGATACTACATGGGCTGCAGAGTTTTGGATGACCTGCAGCCTGTGAATGGAGGAGCTGGGGAGGCCGACGAGGAGAGAGTTTCCGTAGTCCAGCCTTGAGGTGATCTATGCGTGCACGAGTGTTTCGGCAGCGTGGGGGGTAAGATAATTGCGGAGCCTGGCAATGTTGCGCAGGTGGAAGTAAATGGTGCCGGTCAAGGCACGGATGTGGGGGAGGAAGATTAGTTTTTGGTCGAACGTGATGCCCAGGTTCCTGACTGGCTTTGTGAGGTGGAGAGTACAGCCTTGGATGTTGAGGCTGGCAGTGCCCGATGTACAGAGGCGCTGGCTGAAGCAATCAGGAGGGCCTCGGTCTTACTCACGTTCAATTGCAGGAAGTTTTCCCTCGTCCAGGACTCGATGTCGGACAGACATGCTGTCAGAACATCGATGGTCTGGGGGTTGAGGGATGAGCCAGAAAGGTACAACTGGGTGTCGTCCGCATACATGTGGAAATTTAGCCCATGTTTGCGGATGACATCGCCCAGAGGGAGCGTATAAATGGTGAAAAGGAGGGGGCGAGGACAGAGCACTGACGGACGCCGTGAGAAACTTTGCCGGGGTTTGAGGAAAAACCACTGGAAGATACGAAGGGTAAACGGTGGGTCAAATAGGAATGGAACCAGTCAAGGACTGTGCCTTGAAGGTTGAGGTGGGAGGAAAGACGTTGGAGGAGGATGGTGTGATCGACTGTGTCGAACGCAGCAGACAGGTCAAGGAGGACGAGGAGGCAAAGGGAGCACTGGTCACAGGCGGTTAGGAAATCATTTGTAACCTTAACCAGGGCAGTTTCTGTGCTGTGAATAGGGCGGAAACCTGATTGGAGGGGTTCAAGGAGTGAGTGAGTTGAAAGGAAAGAGCGGAGCTGGGAGGCAACCACTCTTTCAAGGACCTTGGATAAAAACGGGAGGTTGGAGATGGGTCGATAGCTTGATGGTTGCGACGCATCAAGGGAGGGTTTCTTCAGGATAGGGGTGATGGTGGCGGTTTTAAGAGAGGTAGGGACGGTGCCTGAGGAGAGGGAAAGGTTGATGATGTCAGAAATGAATGGGGCCAAAAGGTGGAGCTGGGTGTGGAGGAGGGGGGTGTGGATGGGGTCCAATGAGCACGTGGTGGGTTTCATGGAGGTGATTATTTTTGTGATTAAAGACGGGGTGGTGGGGTTGAAAGTATGAAATGGGGGGTGGGTGGGGGTTGAGATAACGGATGGAGGGGCGGAGGTGGAGGAGAGGTGAGGGGAGGAAACCGCGGAGCGGATTCTCTCTATTTTGGACTCGAGGAAGTCCAACATCTCCTCACAACGTTCGTTTGAGGAGAGGATCTGTGAAGCGAGACGGTGGGGGCGGAGGAGCTGGTTTGGTGGTGGCGAAGAGGAGGCGGTGGTTGTCCTTCGCTTCCAGGATTATCCTGGAATAGAAGGCTGATTTGGCGGTGGCTAGGGCGGAGCGGTAAAATTTGATGCGGTCCAGCCAGATTTGCCGGTGGACCGTGAGGCCAAATTTGAGCCAGGCGCGTTCAGCTGTTCTCACTTGTCTTTTGAGGGAGCGGAGGTTACTTGTGTACCACGGTGATGATCAGGAGTGGGAGACGGTTCTGGAGGTGAGGGGGGCCAGGGTGTCGAGGGTAGTGGAGAGGGTGTTATGGAGGGCAGTGGTGGCAGAGGATGGGTCGGTGCAAAAAGAGTGCCACAGGGGTAGGAGGTCGGAGGTTTCGAGGGCAGAGGTGAAAGTTTGAGGGGGAATCTTCTTCCAGGGCCGGTAGAAGATGGTGGTGGGTTTGGAGGTGGAGTGGGGAGGGATAGAGGTGTTGAAAGAAATGAGGAAATGGTCTGAAATGGCCTTGTCGGTGATGGTGACGCCAGAGACGTTGAGGCCTCGGTAGATCACCAGATCGAGTGGATGGCCGTGGGTGTGGGTGGCAGTGTGAATGTGAAGGGAGAGATTGAAAGACGAAAGTAAAGAGGAGAATTCAGAGGAAATGGGGCAGGAGGGAGTGAAATGGAGGTTGAAGTCGCCAAGAATGATAAGGCGATCAGAGGAGGCGCAAAGGGAGGTTAAAAGTGAAGAGAAATCTGAAATGAAAGTCGGGGAGGGTTTGGGGGGGCGATAAACTAATAGGATTTTGAAGGAATTGTGGGAGGAGTGAGAAAGGGTGAGGTGTTCAAAAGAGGGGAAAGAACCGGAAGAGTAGGGGGATAGGGCGAGGGATGTCTTTGAAATAAAGGCCACACCACCGCCGCGACGGTTGAGTCGAGGGGCATGGTGGAATGTGTAGTTGGGTGGTGTGGCTTCAACGAGGGGGAAAGTGTCGCCTGGGGTGATCCAGGTCTCCGTCAGGGCCATGATGTCAATGCTCTCATCAAGGATGAGATCGTTGATGGCCAGGGTCTTGTTGCAGACAGAGTGGACATTTTGGAGGCCGATGCGGAAAGAGCAGTTGGCCGAGGGGTGTGAGGGGGCACTGGGATGGTCGGCGGGGAGGGTGGGGATCTGGATAAGGGAGGAGAGGTTGACCCCCCGGGTTTGTGTCCGGTGGGGCTGGCGGGGATGGTGGGGGACAGGGCACTTGGTGTGGCTGCTGTTGGACAGCCAGCGTCGAGTGCCACGGTGAGCCCAACGGAGGATTCCAAAACTGGAACAAAGGGAAGCGGTGGGAAGGTCGAGCAGGGACAGTAGGCGAGGAGGGCAAAGAGAGAGAAGGGCAGAGAAGGAATAACGGAAAGGGGGGGTTGGGGGGAAAAACCTGAGGAGAGGGAGGGAAGCTCGGGTCATGGCGGCAGTCATATTGCGCACGCGGGAGACCAGGAGCGAGGGATCAATGGGGCGGCATCATCCCAGGGGATGTGAGGCTGCGGCTAGGGGGTGCAGAGACGCTGTGGTCTGCAGCCTGGCCGGGACTGAGGCCGAGGCTGGGGTTGTGGGTTTCAGGGCCGGTTGCCGGGGCTGTGTGGGCCCGGGCCATGGGTCGCCGGGTCGAGGCTGGAGCCGGGATCGGGGCCGTGAGTCTCGGGGCTGTGGGTCTTGGAGCCAGGGCTGCGGGTCTTGGGGCTTTGAGCAGATAAGAGAAGCTGAGGCAGATGAAGTGAGTGGCTATGTCGCTGTGTGGAGTGCTTTGCAGTGATCTGGCAGAATACAGGCAGGTTTGCAGCCGACTGATACCCTATATAGAGTCAATTCACTTTACAGTATACTCTGTGAAGCGCTTTGAGATGTCTAGAAGATGTGAAAAGAACTACATCAAATGCAAAGATTATTATATTATTAATTCTTAACTTGATTCCTTAATTTAAAAAATCATAGTTTTACTAATGGGAACTTCTCACAAATAATCATATGTATGTCATGTCAGGCAATGGCAATTCAGCTCCAACATGGTCTACTTATTTTTTTTTGGTAACGATAATAATAAACTTTCCATTTGATATATCACCTTATGACATTGTTGGGACATCTGAAAGCTCTCCACAGGATATGCTGTAACATGGAGTGGTTGTGTATTTTATGGGTGAAACCCGACAGTGGAGTGAGTGACAAATTTTACTTTACGTTGGCTGGGAAACCGGGAGAAATTTCCTTCTCTTTTCAACAGTGCCATGGAATCTTTAATAATAATAATGATACTTGCATTTGAGATAGCACTTTTTACGTCTTCCAAAAGTATCAAAGCGCTTCACAGAATTTACTGCAAAGTGAATTGACTGTATATTTGTGGATAAAACGTGGCAGCCAGTTGTGCACAGCAGTGTCCCACAAACAGTCGTGGACTGAGTGACCAAATTATTATTATTTTAATTTTTTTCTTGAGGGATTATTATCAGGCATGTGGAGTGTAGGGAAAGTTGCCCAAAGTTTTGTCCCGCTGGGATTGAACCCAGGTCCTCTAGCTTGCGAGACGAGTGCTCTAACCAATGAGCTACAGGACTCCAACATCCACCTGTGGAGGCAGAAGGGACTGCTGTTCAACATCATCCAACTGACGAATGGAAATGATAATGGAATTCCTTATTAAGGAATGCCATTTACAAATATCACGAATTTGACCCTTAAACGGTATTAAAACTAAGATCAAACAATGATTTAAAGCAGGAAATTTGCTTGACAATATAATGTAATTGTACCATCAATAACAAGGCTCACCTGTCTATTTGGATTGCCCTACATGAATTAATTTTCACGTATCAGAAATTAAACATGTTACTTAGATGGATTTTCCAATGTTCCAGTTGAAGGGCACAATAATAAAGATGATTTTATTTTCTGATTTCAGCAAATTGCTGGCTCTGAAATACAGTGTTTCATTTTCATTCTCCTAAATGGCACTGGACACCGACAAAATTGCAGATTAATCAATTCAACAGAATCTTGCGCCAGCTTCTTAATCTGTGCTTAAAACAATGGTTGTATAGAACTGCTCAGAAGCACATTGTATTGTAGTTCTTGAAATTCCTTCCATCCTGTAAACCCATTTGCACAAATGATATTATATCACTTCCAGGTTCACAATAATTCAATTCAGAGCAGGATCCACTCATGCGAATTTGAGGAAATTGCTGCATGGGGCAACTGTGGACTGAATGGCAGGTACTTATAAAGATTTGTTTGGAACTGGTTGAACGAAAACCAAATTTATGTTTATATTGCAGCCATCAGCATGCATCTCAGAAAGGGAGTTTTCAGAACAGGAGTTAAAATAAAATTGATATCCCCAAACTACAGTAATAATCGTTGCCTTTGATATAGTGCCTTATCACATTATAATAAATATGAATAATCTTTGCATTTGATATAGTGCTTTGCACGTCTTCTCAAAGCGTTTCACAGAATATACTGTAAAGTGAATTGATTGTATATTTGACGGCAAAACCCAGCAGCCAATCACGCACAGCAGTGTCCCACAAACAGTCGTGGAATGAGTGACCACATTTTATTTTATTGTTGAGACATTGTTGAGATGTCTCAAATGTAAAATCAATTGACTGTGTATTTTGTGGTTGAATATAACCATAAATTAACACTACTAAAAGTGCACTACTGAACACTTTGGTGCAATACTGTGGAAGCACCATTAAACTGAAATTCCTGTCCTTCTGCTCAGGTGAACAATAAGGTTTCAAAACCTTAATGAAAATAGAAGGGAGTTTATCCCAGATAAAATTGTACGTTTACTTCACTACCTTACCCCCCAAGGCCACTGAAACCCTCTTTCATGTCTTCGTTACATCCCGGTTCAACTATGCAAATGCCCTGCTTGTCGGCCTTCCCAATTCCTCCTTTCACAGGCTGTAGATGATCCAGAAATTTGCAGCCCGTGTCCTCTAATAGTCCAAGCTTTGTGACCCCATCTCCTCCATCCTCGCATGACTCCATTGGCTCCCCATCATCCAGAGGATCCAATTTAAGATTCTGGTCCTCACATTTAAAGCTCCCCATGTCCTCGTTCCACCCTACATCCGTGAGCTTCTGACCTGCTACCAATCTGCCCGCCCCCTCCGCTCAGCAGGCTCTGGCCTGCTCCATGAGCCCCGATGCACCCCACCTTTAGTCCTCTACCCCCAACCTCTGGAACTTCATTCCATAGTCTCTCCGCTTCATTCCCTCCCTGGCCTCCTTCAGGTCTCGCCTCAAGACCCTCCTCTTCAATGGTCCCATCAGCAGCTCCTAATCCTCCCTTTCCTCTGCCCCCCCACCCCCCCCCCCACCTCACCCCAGCCCTATCTGAAACAATGACTGTCCAGCACCTTGGGATGTCCTCCTGATGTGAAAGGCGCAATACAAATGTAATTATGTTGTTATTGTTCATGGGATGCTGCTGTGTTAATTCTTCCCCTTCAACCGAGGCTATGGTTAGCCCCCACTCCCCCCATCCCGACTCCCACCTCCAGCCAGGCTCGCTCTGAGGTGCCATCCTGCATGAAGGGTTGCTTTAAGATGCTTCAACGTTTGCAATAATAAATGAAAGGTAAATGTTCTTACCACTTTAGGCAAATCTCACTGGCATGGACTGCCCAGTAGTGAAAGAACTGCAGACACAACACAGCCTTAGCAGGCACAAGACAACTTGTTATTAAAAGGAAACAAGCCAAAGTGATGTGAACCAGACCAAACAGATCCTGGGCTTGATTCACAACCAAGTATTTGCTAAGGACATCTACCTACTCAAGTGTACTTTTCATGATAAGCACCACCAGTAACTCTGAGAAATAAATTATGGCAAAGCTAGGCACCGGGATTAAAGGCAAACTGGCTCATATTTTAAATTCAAGGAAGCGATTAAGTGACCAAGTTTGGTAATTGTGTCCCTCACACTGCAAAGAAAATTATCGTTGATAGCTGTTTATGCGACGTTGCTGCAAGCAAATTGACTACTCCATTTGGCTACAAAAATAGATAGTCACTACTCTTTACTCATGTGGTGATTTGAGAATCTGAGGCAATGTGATAAAGCACTATATCAAAAGCAAGGATTATTATTTAGTATCGTTGTCAAATATATGTTATTTATTTGGCAACATTCACGGTCCCATCCATCCAGACAGTCAGAGGGATGTTTATCATTGTGTCTCACAAAAGACCATTTGGGACAGCTACGAAACAAATAGCCATTGTTTCAGGTATTCAGAGCTTTTGTTTTGTTCACTAGGTTAGGTCCATCGACCAGCTTAGTCTTCCAGAGAGATGGTTCCCTGTTGTCTATTTAAATATCTTCCCCAGTTCAAGTGAACTAGATGGCTATCAGTCACAATAAGCTAGCAGTACAGAAAAACAACCTTTCCTTCAGTGCTGTTTGCAGTTCATGTGGAACAACTGGAAGATTCACTGATCTTTACTACATGACTGTCAATCACTCCTAAGGATATATTGTTGAGAATGACTTGGTAATAATGGGTCTCCATCTGTTTTATGGGAATGTCCACATTTATTGCGTATGAAGTTCACACAGATGCTACACTTGCCTTGAGGACCCCAAACCATTTTTGCATATGCAGACTGATATATATCTTTTTTCCCCTTTACAATAATTACATTCAACAGACTTAAATCTCCCCAACCAAAAATTCCTTAAACTTGTCTCAACTTACCACATGCTAGTTTCTTCTCATTTTGCTTGAGGCACATTTCTGAGAGATTTGCTTAATGCAGTACCTGCTTTGGGTTTTCTAAACTTGTATTTATGTTTTGGAATGTGCTGAAATACCTGAAGGTAAGTTAATCCATTCCAGTTTATAAAAGCCACATATCAATTCCATCCTAAAACCACCTCATCACTCATGTAGAATGAGGCAGCAGTTAGAAATATCTATAGAATATACTACAGCATATCACAGTAAAGAAAAAACTGGATTCCCTTTGCGTTATTTATTTGATATTCAACAACAACAACAAAATTACATTTGTATAGCGCCTTTCGCGTCAGCAGGATGTCCCAAGGCGCTGGACAGATACTGCTTCAGACCTGAGCTGAGGATAGGGGTGGTGGGTGGTGGGGGGTGGGGAGGAGTTGCCCATGGGTCCATCGAAGTGGAGAGTCTTGAGGCGAGACTTGAAGGAGGCCAGGGAGGGGCAAAGCAGAGGGACTTCAGGATGGAGTTCCAGAGGTTGGGAGTAGAGTGACTGAAGGCTCGCCTGCTGGTTGAGTGGGTGGGTCAGGGGATGTAGGGCAGGCCAGAGCCTGCTGAACGGAGGTTGGTGGCAGGTTGGTAAGGGGGTAGGAGGTCACGGATGTAGGGTGGGGCAAGGTTGTGGAGTGCTTTAAATGTGAGGACCAGGATCTTGAATTGGATCCTCTGGATGATGTAGAGACAATGCTGTCGGGCGAGGATGGGGGAGATGGGGGTCACAGAGTTTGGAACGGTAGAGGACACGGGCCACACAGTTCTGGATTATCTACAGTCTGTGGAGAGAGGAATTGGGAAGTCTGAGCCAGGATGTAATGAAGGCTTGGATGAGGGTTTCAGCAGCTTTACGGGTGAGGTAATGGCGGAGTCGGGAAATGTTGCAGAGTTGGGGAAAGGCAGAGCGAGTCATTGCTTGAATGTGAGGGAGGAAAGACAGTTGAGGGTCGAACAACACCTAGGTTCCTGACCGGCTGAGTGAGGTTGAGTGTGCAACCATGGAGGTTGATGCAACCAGCGCCTTCTTGCATCAGGCGCTGGCGAGAGACAATCAGTAGGGCCTTGGTCTTGTTGACATTCAACTGTAGAAAGTTAGCTCTCATCCAAGATTTGATGTCTGACAGTCTGTCAGCACAATGGTAGTCCTGGAATTGAGGGTAGAGGCAGAGAGATAGCATTGGGTGTCATCCGCATACGTGTGGAAGTTAACCCCATGTCTGCGGATGATGTCACCAAGTGGGAGCATATAGATGTTGAAAGGTAGGGGGCAAGGACAGAACCCTGGGAGACACCACAGGTAACAGTGTGGGTACCGGAAGAGAAACCGTTAGTGGCGACAAAATGTAGGCGATGAGAGAGGTAGGAATCGAACCAGGCAAGGGCAGGTCCGCAGTGATTGAGGAGGGAGAAGAGGCAGTATAGGAGGATGGAATGGTCGACAGTGTCAAAGGCAGCAGAGAGGTCGAGAAGGACAAGGAGGCAGAGAGAGCCTTGGTCACAGATGTTAAGAATGTCGTTAGAGACTTTGACCAGGGTTGTCAAACCAGACAAGTGAAAATATTCACCTTTAGTAGGAGTGATCACTACAGATATAGAATGAATTGAAAAACAAAGTCATGACAACAAAGCATATTTTTGGGTGTAATAAACAAGTTCAAACAGAAGTGATATCAATACTGACCACTGAACCATGAGTGTGTTATCACCCGCATTCTTGCGTGGCCATTACCTGCCAATGATAATTGAAGATTTACAATGCTAATTCATCACATAAAAGGAAAATCTTATTTGACTAAATTATCCCCGTAATCCTTCGATGCAATTAAGAAAATACTTATTCACATACTCATGCCTTTCACATCAAATACACCCTGTGCTGTTAATGCAGTTGTTAGGAGGAGATCTCAAATCACTTCATAGGATTTACTGTAGACTGCAATGACAGTATTTTGTAGGCAAACACAGCAGCCAATTTTGCACACAGTAATGTTCCACAAATAGCCATGAAGTGAACGATCAATTTTATTTGAGGAATTGTTGGCCAGGAAACTGGGAGAAAACATCCCTCTGTTTTTGAGTATTGTCATGGGATTTGAACAGGCAGATGAGACCTCAGTTTAACAATAATAATCTCTTCCTCAATCACTCTTGACTCCTCCATCAGTATTTGCAAATCACCCCAGAGATAATCTTTCCCTTCGACCATTGCTTTGGTTACCTCATTGAATTCCAAACCCGACCAACCTTCTGAGTGAGGAAATGCTTTGTCTCAGACAGAATGAAGAACAAAAGCTAAGACAGTAAGAAAGAGACAAGGAGTAAAAAGTAATCTCAACAACATAGGAAATACTGCCAACAGAAACGGTGCAAATTTAACAAAGCACAGCAGGAAGGAATCTCAAGGAGAGATTAGAATATTGTGCAGACACCGACAGAACGTCAACAGGAAAAAGCAACTCGATTATCAAGCGAGAGCCAGACAACAACAAAGAAGAGTTTTCAAACAGAACAAGATCTGAATAGCGTTCTATTACTTAGTGAGAACAACACACACACACACTGGTAGATACAATCAGATGCTTGTCCAATTGTTAAGCACTCTGAGATGCTGCCCTGCATGGAGGGTGCTATATAAGTGCAAATTGTTGTTGCAATTAAAATACAGTAGTTTGGGTCTATAAAATCAGATCCTACATAATAACAGAATGCACAATGAATAAAGGAATGCACAATGAAAGCTGACCAGCATTCACAGAACATGAATGCATAGCACAGAGAAAGAAAACAACCATTCTCGCAAATGGACCTAGCATTTGTTAGGGCACCATTAAATGTAGAGAAATCTTTTGTTTCCCTTCTAAAAAAAAATGAGGAATAAAGGTAGATTAGCTGGTATCAACTGGACAAAATACTATAAAAAATGTCACATCGTCTTTGTGAAATGGAACAGTATCAAATAGAGTGACTGCCTTCCTTGGGGGGAAGGTAAGCAGAGTATTCCTAGTGACCTACTTGCCAATGAAATGTTGGAATCAAGTCAACCTCGGTGACAGAATTGGTTGTCTACAACAGACCATTGGGTTTGTATACTCTTGAGCATGGTGATGTGTTTCTGCATGTGTCAAACATCTGGCTCTAGGTTGAATGTTTCCACTGAAGGACAGCACGGCCAACAATGCAACACCCCCCTGCACTGCACTGGAGTGTCAACTGGGGGTGGGATGGCCAACAAAACACATTTCCTTGATTGAATATTTCTGATTTATGACACACCGACGATTGAACGCAGACTTACGTGTGAATGTTTGGGGCCAATTCTTGACGGCCCCATGGGCCACTTCCAGCCCGTAGGTCATCAGTTGGCCATCAATGACTTAGTCTATGCGAGTTCAAGTTCCGAGGGATAACAACAATAACAAAATTACATTTATAGAGCGCCTTTCACGTCAGGAGGACATCCCAAGGCACTGAACAATCAGGTCAGGACCTGAGCCGGGGTGGGCGGAGTGAGGGAGAGTCGGGGTAGGGGGAAGGAGAGTAGGAGAGGGGGAAGAGTTAGGAGGGGAGCCAAAGGCGTGGTCGAAGAGAAAGTTCTTGAGACCGGCCTTGAAGAAGGGAAAGGAGGAGGTGAGGTGAAGGGATTGTGGGTTGGAGTTTCAGAGTGTGGGGGCAAAGAGGCTGAAAGCCCGGCCACCGATGGTTTGGCGGTTAGGGCGGTGGACGCGGAGCAGGCCAGAGTCTGCTGAACAGAGGGGATGGGCGGGCTGATAGGGAGACAGTAGGCTCTAAGCTTCGCTCCCCCATTACCCCAGTCCTTGCCAGACTTCACTGACTCCCTATCCCAGAGAGGATCAACTTCAAGATCCTCACCCTTGTTTTCAAATACCTCCACTCCTCTGCAACCCCCTATCTCTCTGATCTCCTCTCCCCCCAACCCAGCACCTGCTGCCTTCGCTCCTCTGGGTCTGGCCTCCTCCATGTCCCCCGAGTCCTCCGCTCCACCCTCGGCGGCCGTGCCTTTAGCCACTATGTCCCGAGGCTCTGGAACTCCCTTCCTCACTCGCTTCGCCTCAACCCCTCTCTTCCCTGTTTCAGATCACAGTTGAAGACCTTTCTCTTCGACCAAGCTTATGGTCACCTTCCTGCCCCTGCCCCTGCCCCTGGTTCGGTCCCGGGATCCGCTTCTGTGAAGCGCTCTGAGATGCCGTCCGGCGTGGAGGACGCTATATAAATCAAAGTTGTTGTTGTTGTTGTAGGCGGAGAGATAGGCGGGGACAACTCTGTGATAGGCCTTGAAGGTGAGGACGAGGATCTTGACGGATAAGATGGTAATCGAAGGCACGGTCGAAGAAGAGGGTCTTAAGATGGGTCATGGGAGGGGTTGAGGCGGATGGACTGAGGTACTGAGTTCCAGAGGGTGGGGGCAGAATGGCTGAAGGTCCATTAATGGGCAGGCAAGGCGGGAGACATGAAACAGGCTGGATCCTGATGAGCAGAGGAAGTGGGCAGTATTGTTGGGGGTTACGAGGTCACGGAGGTAGGGGAGAATGAGGCCATAAAGGACTTTGAAAGTGAGGACCAGAATCTTGAACCAGAACCCCCTTGTGATGGGAAGCCAGCGGAGTTGGGTGAGGATGGGATGATGGAGCCTGGTGGGGGAAAGAACACAGGCTGCAGAATTCTACATGATCTGCAGCTTATGGAGGGAGGAGATATGGAGGCCGACAAGCAGGGAGTTTGTATTGTCAAGACTGGATGTTATGAATGTGTATGACAGTCTTGCGGTCTGAGACAGTGGCGGAGCTGGGCAATGTTGCTGAGATTGGGGAAGGCAGAGCAGGTTATGGCATGGATGTGGATAAAAAGGATAGTTAAGGGTCAAACAAGATGCCAAGGTTTCAGACTGGCTTAGTAAGGTGGACAGTGCATACTTGGATGCTGATGTTATCAACACTTGAGGTGTGGAGGTGTTGATGGGATCCAATCAGGTGGCCCTCGATCTCACCCATTTCAAAATTTAAAGCTGTATTTTCTCATCTCCAATAATAATGTGATTACATATACACAGTAACTATACTTTATAGTAAACAATGCGAAGCACTTTGAGACATTTCAAGTATGTGAACGTAAGGTGCTATATCGAATGCAAAAATATTTATTATTAATTTTAACATTTGCTTCCATCACCCCTTTACCTGATTTGTTAAAAATGTGGAGTTTAGTGGTTAGAGCACTTGCCTCGCAAGCAAGAGGACCTGGATTTCTTTCATGGGTAGGACAAAACATTTCCTTAATCCATATACCTCTGTTTACCCAGCAGAAAGTAGAAACAAGTTATTTGTCGCTTTTGTGTGGAAAATAATCCCTCATAAAATAATTATTATAAATTGGTCACCAGATCCATGACTGTTCGTGGGACATGGCTATGCACAATTAGCTATTGCATTTTGCCCATAAAATATATGGTCAATTCACTTTACAGTATATTTTGTGAGTGACGCAAGGATCAAACATAAGGATCAAATGCAAAGATTTTTATTTCTCCAACACCCTCCCAGTTGTACCTTCCATAAGCTCCAGTGCATCCAGAATTCAATATTGTTTCCTCACAATAGATTTCTTGTGCCCTTTATGCCCAACCTACTTTGACTTCTTTCAACCACGCTGCTCCTATGCAAAACACAAATATGCTTATTTCACATACCCCAATTGAGTTGATGAATCTGAGAGATCAAGTAGTGCAAAATTGTTTTATTATTAATTTTTTTTAATAAAGTAAAATGATCTTTGGGTTCTATCAGATGGAACACAATAGTCTTTTCTGCACATTCCTATTAAAATGTTTTGCACCTGCATTGGGATTTCTGTGAAAAGCAATGCTCACTGATAGATTTTTAGGTTAATCTCTTTCTCGGGGCTTTCCAGTCCCAAAAGATCAGACTGGCAGATCCTTTCAAGTAAGGATTTTGTCACACCTCTGAAGCACAGACTGCCAAAGGGAAAAACACAACCTTTCAAAATGATGCATCAAAACAAAAGCTAACACATATACGCCTTGGCTGGATTTCTGTGAGTTGGCTGGATTTCTGTGAGTTGCCTTGATGCAGCACACAAGATACACAATCACACCAGTTCACAGGGAATCCTGCCTGGAAAGTGCTTTGAGTCCTTTGGCCGATGTGATAAGGTTCTATATCAAGTGTAAGGATTTTTTAAAATATGACATCGTAGTTTATTCAGCTGTATAAACTTCAAACCATTAAGCTTATACTGTATAGCAATTATGTAAATTTTTCATAGTGTAAATAGGGAGAAATGATTTCCACTGATGACTAGAGGACATCAATTTAAATTAATTAGCAAAGGTTCAAAGAGGGGAGATAAGGATGAATGGTTTCACCACAATCTTTCTCTTACTTACCTAATCTTAATTAAATATTTTTATGGCTTCAGCCTGGATAGGCACTTGAAACAAAACATTTTATGTTCAAATCTCCCCTTATGTCAGTGACAACCAACAACAACAACTTGCACGTACATAGTGCCTTCCACGCCGGGTAGTGTCTCAGAGTGCTTAACATTGGCAGAGTCTGACTCTGAACCGGGGGGTGGCAGGGAGAAGTGGCTCAAAGCATGGTCAATGAGGATGGTTTTCAGGTGGGACTTGCTGTGTTTATAACGGTTTACAAGAATTACGTGTATTATAATAGGAGATCTTGTGTGCGTGGAAAAATACCTAACAGAATCACAATCTATTGTTTATGATTGCTCTATGAACAATTCTACTTAAAACACTGATTTAATTTCTTATTCCTAACACATCAATATGATCTTCACCAATCCAGCTCGTTACATTTCCTCCTGAATTGTACAAATGTCTCTGCAAATTTTTAATCCAATGTGAATCTGGCAACATAATCAAACCGGCAGAGGTACCAGCAAAAAAACATGCAATACTGCTGCCTTCTATACTCTAGAATTAATCTCACATTTGGATGGGGGAGCCAGCTGGTATAGAGAGTATTCTAGCCAACTGGAGCAATTGTGGCAACAAGTCTGAAATATTGTAGTATTGAAGTAGAGTGTGTAGTGCACTCAAATTGAATGCTGGGGTGTTTGCAGTGTGGAGATACCCTACTTTGATTGAGATTTTTAATATTTTATTATATTTAATCAAATTCCCACCTGCAAGTTCAGGTGAATGTTAACGATCCCATGGGACTATGCAAAATTAGAAGGGAGTTTCTTCCAGTGTCTTAACTAACAAATCCCCCAATTACAAATGACTGTTTGTGGGTCATTGCTGTGCGCAAACAATGATACATACCGTATTTCATCCACAAAGTACACAGTCACTCCATTTCACAGTATATCCTGTGAAGCGTTTTGAGATGTCTCGATGATGACATAAAGGTGCTATATCAAATGCAAGGATTAGTCTGAAGTACAAATATATGCAGAGGTTTTTTTGTATGTGCCCTTGGTTCATTGCAATGGAGCTTCTTTCTTTGGAGACCAAGACTCACCATGCAGTAAAATAATCTTTGTGTAAAGAGTCCGGGGGCACTCTTTAAGACTCCAGGGCAAATAGTTTCCAGTATCTATAAGATTTTCTGCTGATAAGACCAGATGAGCGATGGAAATGACAGTGCATCAAAGGCAAGTACTGATGACAGGAAGCAGCAAGTATTATCTGTCCTTCCTCGCTTATCCTGGTTTATCTGAAAACAAATTACCAAAGGCCCTTTGGTCCAATTTAGGTATCTTTATTCTCTTTATTTACTCAGCACTTATATGACACTTATACTGTCAATTCAGCAAAGATTATATTCAGTCTGAGTCAAGGGTCAGGGATGATGACCTGTATTGAAGGGGGTCCCTCAGGGTTCACAGTGAGGCTTTACCCCAGTGAATTTCACGCACAGACAGGCTTTAAATACTATGAAAACCGGTGCAAGTTGCACCTTGAAGCTGTTTTTTTTATTACCTGTGGATCTGGAATGGTGCCAATTCACTTTACAGTATTACCTGTGAAATGCTTTCTGACATCTTGAAGACCTGATAATAATAATAATAATCCTCGGATTTGTTATTGCGCTTTTCACATATTCTAGACATCTCAAAGCGCTTCACAAAATATACTGTAAGTATATTACAGTGCCTGTATTGACTGTATATTTGCGGGCAAATAATGATAAGGCGATACATCAAATGCACAAATTATTATTAGTATACGCGCATAATAAATTATCCTCCAACCCATTTCTTTACCTGCCCCTGTAATCCTTTGCAGTACTCCAATTCAGTTTGCCAATCTAATCACAACATGAATCAAACCCAACTACAGTACCATCACCTAAACTATACTGTTATTTTCTACAGCCTCTCTGAGGTGATTAATCCTATCATATTCACTGAAGAAATTTTTGAATCCATAAATACATAGTTTGAAATTAATAAATAAGTAGGTAATAAGTATTGATAAATAGGATGATCATCTTTTTATTTTCATTTGCCACACTAAATTAGTAGAAATACTTTTCTCCTTCCTTGATGTCCATAAATTTACAACTGTTCAATTGTCCCCTCACATTTTATGTTCATATAGAATACAGTAGAACCTCGGTAACGTGACCACCCACGGGACCACGACCAAGTAGTTGCTTTGGCAGGGTGGTTGCGATAGTGAGGTGTTGATTCTGCTGGATGGAAGATTAAACTATTGGCTACCGTCCATGCAGAGTCGGAAAGGCCAGGGGAGGGTGGGTACTCGAGGTCGGGGGTGGGAGAAAGAATACTAACACCAACAGGAATAGGCCATTCTGCCATTTAACTAAATCATAATCGATTTTAACCTTAGCTAATCCTTTCAATTCCAATTACTCGAGGCCGGGGAGTCTCAGGGGAGGGGGAAATACACGAGATCAGCGAGGGAGGGAGGATACTCGAGACCGGGGAGTGAGTGTCTGGAGGCTGGGGGGGAGGGGGATACTCAGAAGAGGTATCTCAGAGCTGGGGAGGGGATACTCGAGGCTGGGGGAATGTTCGGGCCGGTGGGGCCGGGCACTCCGTTACCTGCAGCTTCTCTTTATTTACTGTCTGACAAAACGGCCGCTCACGTGACCTTTTCAAACCCGCGCCACCATCTTGTCTCGCTGACGTCATGCCACAGCCTGCCCGCCCCACACCATGTGCTTTTGTTCCCTGATTGGCCAGAGTGGTCACGTTAGGACCAGGAAAACGTTGTTTGGGAACCGCCAAATCAGTGGTTGTGGTCCGGGAACTGGGGTGGTCACG
Source organism: Hydrolagus colliei (assembly GCA_035084275.1). NCBI lineage: Eukaryota > Metazoa > Chordata > Chondrichthyes > Chimaeriformes > Chimaeridae > Hydrolagus > Hydrolagus colliei. The sequence goes on along the minus strand of CM068744.1, from coordinate 22,824,901 downwards.
TCAGTGAGGTTTATTTGACTGGAAATGAGTTAGGAAACATTCGGGACCGACTCTGACTGGTCGCCTAGGTGGGGTGGTCGTGCCACTGAGGTGGTCGCCAACTGAGGTTCTACTGTAGGTTGTATGAATAGTTGGGGAGTGAATCTATTCAGAATTGAACTGGATCTCCTCGGAATATAAATAAATGATCCATGACTACCATAGGAAATCCCATTGTGCTGAATGAAGGATCTTCATCATCCAGACCAATCTTGTGAATCTTTCCCGGTTAGTGTGATAGTACCAGGATAAATAAAGGGCTGAATGGTGTCCCTCTGTAAATCCTCTATGACGATTCTACAGAAGGGTGCATTGCTGCTCATTATCATTCTGCAAATCCTACCAATTCATCTGTCATCAGCCTGCTAAAATGTACATTTTTTGTTCTTTTATCAACATTTTTATGTTCTTCTTTTCAACGTAGTCATATATTTTTCCCTTTGGTGTACATGGGAAAGTGAAGTGAGACTTTGCTGGATCCACACCTACATTTTATGAAGCTTCAACATTATAAATGCAACCACTACAGTGTAAACTAAAGCCAAATTTCCTAAAATCCAAAATTTCCATTCCCGTTACTGATTCCATTCATGGCCTTGCCCCCGCCTATCTCTCTGACCTACTGTCTCCCTACCAGCCTGCCCACACCCTTCGTTCAGCCGACTCAGGCCTGCTCCACGTCCACCGCCTTAACCGCTCAACCATCAGCGGCCGGGCCTTCAGCCTCTCTGCTCCCACACTGTGGAATTCCAACCCACAGCGCATCCGCCTTGCTTCCTCTCTTTCCTCCTTCAAGGACGGTCTCAAGACCTTCCTCTTCGACTGCGTCTTCAGCTGCCCCACTAACTCTTCTCCCTCTCCCACTCTCCTTTTCCTTCCCTTCCCACTAACCCCCCCCCCCACCCCCATCCCCCGGGTCCTGACGAGACTGTTCAGTGCTTTGGGACATCCTCCCGATGTGAAAGTCGCTATATAAGTGCAATATTGTAGTTGTTGTGTTGTTGTTTATTCCGCCTTTTCCTATTTCTGATGACGGATGTGTACCTCTCCATATAGGGTCAAACCTTTTGGCTGCTGTGGGCCAGATGCCATATTAGAGAAATGTCTGTTGGCTGCACAGCAATGTTTTTGAGTTTCCCTTCCAGAAATATAACATTTACGCATTATGGAGGGAGCGCATTGCCAGATGAAATGGAGGGCAAATGAAATCAACCATCAGGCCATTAGTTGGATGAACCTGTCCTACCAACTAATTCATTAATGTTCTTCGGGGAAAGAAAATCTGCTCTGCTCTCTCAATTTCCAGTCCTGACTCTCAAAATACCTTCTTAGCAAGATGCTCAGTTGTTTAAATATAGCATCATAAGAAATCTGTGAGAGTGCCCAAGAATGTACAATTTGCGCCCATTGAGTCTTGCTCCGCTATTCTCTTACTTGCTTTTCATCCATAGTCTGGACACACTTTCTACCCAAGTATCTATCTACTTCCCTCTTAACAATTCCCACAGACTCTGCATTAATAGTCCTTTGAGGAAATGAGTTTCGCCATATGAATAAGTATATGGTTTAAAGAAAAGACACACCACTGTCATTTTCTTAGGGTAACCTCCCGAGACCCAGTGAAATAGGAGACATAGTAATATAGAAAGGTATTATCCGATAATGCCTTTGAGACATCTAGAAGACATGAAAAGTGCTATATCAAATGCAAGGATTATTATTATTATTATAAATTATTTAAATGTCAGAGCAATACAAAAATAGTAGAAAGACAAAATAAATCAGATATTGATGAATCAATTAAAATTAGAACAGCCATTATTTTTTCAGTCTTGCAGAATGTGTTTCAGTATCCACAGTGTGTGCCTACGTTTTCATGATGCAGAAGACTGCCTTAGAACAATCAGGTTCTCTTGGTCAAACAGGCTCAGATGCTTCATTTTCTGAATGATGTACTGCTCGAGTTCACATCTTCACACAGATGGTTTTATTTGGTCATCAATTTATTCGCAGATACTGCCAAACAAAATGTATGAATAGCGGACAAAGCGATTTTCTTCATACATATAGAAAAACTGCAGTCAATTAATCATGGCCCTTTTCAACCAGCCCTTTAGTCAATTCAAAAGGAATCCAGGGGGAAACATTCCATCATTGATAAATCACCCTTCCCCCAGAAGTGAAGGCAGGGAGTGAAGAGAGCGACAACACGGGATGAGGAAGAAAAATAGAACGGTAGGTGAAAAAGTAGACAATTATTTTTTGTTCCGTCGAGTTTTTTTTTTCCTGTGTTCTCCCTTCCTGGCTTGATGACTATGACTCAAGCTGGGATACAGTTGCACAGACGCTGGCAGATCACCTGTATCTCATTCAAGATGCCATTCTTTCATGTGTGAGCCTCGCCACATTTAAGAGTTGGAGGCTCCACATTCAACCAAATCAAATGATCCTATCCTCATTTGATATCAATCAATTTCATAACAAGTGTCACTAAATAGAAGACAGGGCGGGAGAGGGAAAGGATGGGAATTTACATGCTCTTTCCTCATCAAAAGTTTTTTTTTTAGAAACCGATGTGTTTGGTCATCTCAGATAATAATCATATTCATCCTTGCATTTGATATAGTGCTTCTCACATCTTATCGACGTCCCAAAGCGCTTCACAGAATATACTGTGAAGTGAATTGACTGTATATTTGTTGGCAAATCGTGGCAGCCAATTGCGCACAGCAGTGTCCCTACAAACAGTTGTGGATTGAAATGACCAATTTTATTATTGTGTTTTTTTTTGAAGGGATTATTATTAGGGGTGTGGAGTAAGGAAATTTGCCCAAGGTTTCGCCCTGACCTGCCTGGATTCGAACACAGGTCTCCCAAGCTTGATCTCCGCAGCCTGCAAGACAAGTGCTCTAACCACTGAGCCACAGGAGCTCCAGAATGATCAGAATGTTAGTCTTTTCACAGACAAGAAGAATGGAATTCGCAGAGCAAAGTTATGCTAGGCCATAAGTCAGCCGTTAGTTGAATATCATTAAGGTTTTAATGGTGCTACCATACTTTTTAATGCTTCAAAAATCCTTTCCATTAATTTTTAAGATTAGAATAGTGTAGCCCATATGGTATGTCTTACATTTTCAAAAAGACGCACGCTTCTGAACTTTTAAACTACTGTCATTACCTGCTCTGCTGTTCCAAAGGAATTTTGAGCGTTCAGTCTGGTTTGGATAATCTTAAGCGTAGCAATAGGTTTCTGCATAAAGTGAGACACCTGGCTGATCAAATAAAAAAAAACTGTTTCTCACTCCACGTCTCACTGCCTCACCAATAACTCTTCCTAATTGGTATGACTCATTACCATATACTGCAATACATTTACCTATCGTACCATCAGGTTCAGAAAATAACATTTTTAAATTATTGTTGCATTCATTGGTAACTAATCATTTGCAGTCTATTTCATAAATATTTATGAATCTCTCAGTGCTGTTTGCGCCGAGATTTTTACAATGAATTTATAGATCAACAACCCAATAACAAACTGGTGTGGATACATATTTGACAGCACCTGCTTTGCAGGCAATAAAAATAAGATACAAAGTGCATAAATCTCCTTGAGATAAAGTTGACCAGTGAACATTTTTGAAGCTTCTTTATTATTCCAAGGGGTGAAACATTATCAGTCCCTGGTGGTGTAAATTTCAAGAAAGATCTAAATTGTGGTACTTCTTAATGGGACTCTTTAATAAGCATTTCAAGGTGCACAAGCTAGTCAAAAGGTTGTGGTTCAGGATCATGACAGGACTTAGAACTCAAACTCTATGCGAATTCTCCAATGCAATGCTGGGGGTGTGCTGCCTTGTTGGAAGGTATTGTGCTTTCTCCCAATGTCCTGGCCCAAAATCCTGAGGATTAAAAATATAGCATTTACTTCATGTCTCTTTGTGGGGCATTGCTGTGAAGAAATTTGGCTGACAAGTTTACCTACAAATGTACAGTCACTAGACCTTTGATAAGGTGGTGTAACAAATGCAAGCATTACCATTATTATCGTTATTATTATCATGATTATTATTAGTAGTGGTACATCATGTCAAACCATAGGAACTCTGCTACAATCTGACGTATTTCTGGAGCAAATCTCCCGGTTAGTCCACCAGAATTCCCGTGCAGTATTAAAGAATTCTTTAAAAAATGTATTCCAAATTAGATCCTGAGGTTTCTCAGGTCCTGAACGATCAAAGAAATTCTATGTAGATATGCTACTGTCACCTCAAATCATGAGTTTGACTGGCAATTGATTATATCAATGCAGGAGCTCTTTAGGTGCAATGTGTTGTACAGATGGGCCATCTAGCTTGTTATGTGTTTATAATGGGAAAGATACAATCAACGAGGGAAAGTGCTTCCTCATGGGAAGAGTGGAGAAAGGTTCAAATTATTTTGATTGCAGAACTTCCTTTCCCCTGAACCCAAATGTGGTAGGATTCTAAGACAATAAATCAAGCGTTAGGTCAGCCTGCTCTACTGTTACATAATGTTTAGCACTCAGCTCAAGAACAGAGAAGGATCCGCATTGGAGATGATTGTTGGTTGCACGGTCAATCAAGAATAATGGTACTTGCTGTAGTGAAATTTAACATGACAAAAATAGCTAACAAAATTGAAGCCAATTAATGTATTGAATTGGAAGGAAACATTCCATCCACAGACATGTACAGTTCATCTCTTGTGGATATGCTATGTTTCTCGATTGGCAGCCGTGCTTTCAGCCACTATGCCCCAAATCTGTGTAACTCTTTGTCTCAATCCCTCCTTCTTGTCCCCTCTTAGCCTGTCTCCAAATCACACCTAAACATTCCAATTGGGCCTCTGCCACTGTTAGGTGCTCCGAGACACTACTTTGAATTGTGTCAAAACACTAAAGTTCACATATGACTGATCTGAAAACACCAAGCAGTCCGGAGCGAAGGGCACTATATGAATGCAAGTTGTTGGTGTTCAACTATGCTTTCGGTCACTTCCCCTTCCTTTCTCCTCTTTACTTAAAAGTAAAAGAGTAAACAACATTGAGCCAGAGTGAAATTGGAAAAACTGGAAGGGAGCATCATAACAAAAGCACCAAACTACACAATATATAATGGAACAGACAAGGTAGACAAAATTCAATTTTACTTCATGTGACTTTCATTTATTTGTCCATCAAACTGTTTTCTGAGTTCTTTGGGTCCCAGTTCAGGTTTGACAGGCTTGGTTAGATTTAAATCAAGTATCTGGACCATGACTACTTTGTTCATTCCTAACTAAAGTGCATTTCAGTAAACACATGTCATGCACTGTGTAAGTGATTTAATAATGTGCAAATATTTTAGTAAAGATCAGTCAGACATATCACCCAAATTGTCTTTTCCGATTGTATACAGACTACTACTACCACCCCACTACCACCAATGGCCTTTCCTAATCCTGTACATTCCTTTGTGCCTATTTGAATTTAATATACAATATTATGGCTAGCTATTAATGTACAACCATATAATCATGAAAATAAATGAATGAAACTATTCTGAATCCTTTTGGTTCACATTCAATGAAACATTTATTTTCTTCATTTGGAACTAATGAAATAAGCACCATGTTATAAAAAAAATCATTTCAATGAATGGCGCACAGATGAGAGCTGGTGTGAGGTCATGTAGTTCAACTTATCCACCTTTGACCTGTGCAGGATATGAGTTTGCATGCAACATGCTGTGCATTTTGCTGCTATTTGACATATGTATTCTGCACAATTTGGGATTAGAGTTTTACACTTTGAGGTAAGTAATGGCAATTAACATAGCTATTCTAATCTCATTAAAGAACATTGGATGGTCATTCATGACAGCCTTCGGACATCCTCCCAAATAAAAGGCACTATACAAATGTAATTTGTTGTTGTTGTGCAGTTTAAGTAAATTTGTTTGAGGTTCCAATACCAGCCAATACGTAAATAAATATGAAAGCATTAAGCAGCTTCTCCAATTAAATCTTAAATCAGTTAATGATTAAATATCTTCTTTCCTATAGGAGTTCAATAATGTACTCTTTGTGTACTTCTTCAATGATGTGCCTGTATCATTTGATGTCAGCTAGGCTGTGGAAGATCAGCTATCTACAAAAATTGGAGTAACGAAGCTGCTCAAATCATTCAACAAGATGCAAGCGGTCAATGCAGCAACATCATTAGGCCCACTCTTATATGGACCACTGAGGTGTAAAATCTAAGATTTGTTCAGCAGGACGAGCTGGGCAGCATTGAGTTTCAAAACTTCATTAACAACCACATTGATGGCCTTAACTAAACACAGATTCCCACCAGGAGGAAGTGAATGCATAACTTCCTATACTTTCTCAATGTACAGCCACTACATTAAAACCACCACACATATTGAAACACTCTGGCAGCTTCTTAGTGCTCCCAGTGAGAGCCCCTGAACCCTGTGACCCTGGACATGTTATTAAAACCTTTGCTGGAACTTGTCTCCTGCAGGAGAGGCCCAGAAACTACTGGGCATTTTTCTTTTCTTTCATTCTGTCAATGGGTCCCTTGCTGAGTGCAGAACATGGACTTTGATGTCTACAGTGCCCTAATTGGGAGGAAGTCAAGTGTTAGTGCTGTCAGCCCGTTAGTTCCAATGCTCCCTTTTCCCATCATCCACTTTGAATGGTGTCAAGACAGTAAAGTTCACACAAACCTGCACTGAAAACACCAAGTGGTCTGTTTTACGTCACCAATCTGGTACTTTTGTATGCATAAGAAACTTCTCCAGTGGTTTACATTTCATGCTCCATGAAATAAAACAAAAGCCTCACTTGATCAGAATCATATGAAATCCATGGGATCTTTCTGCTTTTTATTGTATTTTCACTTATTGGAAAATCATTTTCCCTTTCGCCAAATCTCCTCTGTGGAAGGATTAGATTGTTTCGATTTTGACAAACATTTTGAGGAACGTGATATATCGGAGGACATTGGACAGTGTCATTCATGACAGTGTAGTTTAAGTAAATTGGGTTTGAGGTTCCAGTACCAGGCAGCATGTAAAGAAATATGAAAGCTTTAAGCACCTTCTGTGCTCTATTAAAAGAACAACTTCAACAACAATAACTAGCAGTTATATAATGTCCCTCATACAGGATGGCGTGCCAGGGCACTTATAAAAAATGAATAGAAAGTGAATCAGACAGTGGGATACAATGGCAGCATCGTTTCCTGGCTTTCTGAGCAGGAATCAGAACGAAACTAAAACTACAACAACAACAAAATTACATTTATAGCGTGCCTTCCATGACTGGAGGACGCCCCAAGGCACTGAAACTATGAAGTGAATCATCTCCAAAGCCCTCCACAGCTTCGCTCCACCTTACATTTGCGACCTCCTAACCTCCTACCAACCTCCATCTGTTCAGCGGGCTCTGGCCTGCTGCATATCCCCGGAAGCACCCACCTCACCATCAGCGGGTGAGTCTTTAGCCACTCTGCCCCTAAACTCTGGAATTCGATCCCACAGTTCCTCCGCCTCGCCCCCTCCCTAACCGCCTTCAAGTCCCGCCTCAAGACCCTCCTCTTTGATAGTCCCATCGGTCACCCCAAATCCTTTCCTTCCCCTCCACCCTCCCCTATCCCAGCTCAGGCCTGAAACATTGACTGTCCAGCATCTTGGGACATTCTCCTAATGTGAAAGGCACTATACAAATCTAATTTTGTTGTTGTTGAATGATCAATTCAGCTATATTGAATGAAGACTGAAGAATACACATAACCTAATGTTAACCTCCCCTGTTGTGGGACACTGCTGTGCGCAATTGGCTGCTGTGTTTCACCCATATAAATATATATATATATATATATAGTCAATTCACTTTACAGTATGTTCTGTGAAGCGTTTTGAGACGTCTAGAAGATGTGAAAAGTGCTCTTTCAAATGCAAGGATTATTATTATTGTCATCTCAAGGCTCGACTGCAGAAAATCCCTCCTTGTCGTCTTTCCCAACTGTTCCCTCCACAAGCGGCAGATCATCCAGTCCTCCGCTACACCTGACACAGCTCCACTCTCTCCCGATCCCTTATCAACCTGTCCGCTGCCTCCGCTCAGCATGCTCCGGCCTACTCCAGATCTCCCACGCAACCCGCCCTACCATCACTGGCCAGGCTTTTAGCCTATCATCTCCCTCTCTTTGGAATTCCATCCCGCAATCCCTGCCTCTCTTGCCTCTTTCAAGGCACAACTCAAGACACTATTTTTTGACTGCGCTTTCAACTGAGAGAGCCCTCCTATCTCTTTTGCCCTCTCTCATCCCAACCCTGCCCGCCATGCTTGGGTCCTGATTCCTAACGGTTCAGTGTCATGGAATGTCCTTGCGACCTGAAGCATGCTTCACAAATGTAATTTTGTGGTTGTAGTTGTTCTTGTTGTTATACTTTTCTTCGCCCATAAATATACCATCAATTCATTTTACAGTATATTCTGTGAAGTGCGTTATGACGTCTAGAAGATGTGAAAGTGCTGTATTAAATGCAAGGATTATTATTATTGTTATTATTGACACTGTATCAATTGTAATTCACAGTTTTGGTGAAACGTGTTCTACAAAGTGGTCTTAGCAGCCAGGGTCATGTGTAAATAGCCTGTGATAATCACACACACATTTCACATACAATTTACATTATGATTTTCACAGTGATTCAACACAAGCATTATATAAATGTGGTAAAACATTATAATGCTGTCTCAATGAGAACTGACTCATAAAATATGGAGAAGAGCAGAGAGCTCTTAATAGTTACTTATTCTGTTAAATTGAACTTGAAATGATGAGTAAAGTGCTGTATGAATAATGCGCCAAGTTATTTTAATTAGACAACAATAATTCTCATTAAATAGAGGTTTTTTTTCTTATTGTAAGATGCTGATACATACAAGAAGAACATTTCCCGGGGGTATTAGTTTTCATTAAAACTGCTGCTTTCTATTCTACAAAGGACAATAGGAGCCATTGTGATCCATCTGTTATATGGACATCCTCCCGACGTGAAAGGCGCTTTATAAGTTTAAATTGTTGTTGTTGTTGTTATTGTTGTTAGCGAGCCTTTGGAATTGAGTAAAGTGAGAATTGGTTTCCTTCTCAATCCTATTGCTCTCCCTCTTGTTTTTAGTGGAGAGTTTTAAATCAGCCAATTTTCTTGCAGAACATATTAGTAAAATAATAATAATCCAAGCATTTGATATAGTGCTTTCGTGTAGATGTGTCAAAATGCTCCACAGAATATACTGTAAAGTGAATTGCCTGTATATTTCTGGGCAAAATGCAGCAGCCAATTGTGCACAGCAGAGTATTATATTGTAGTATTCTCAAGAAAAAAGTTTTAAATACTGACTCCTGCCAGGAGCCAGATGTGTGTCATGCCAACTTGCAGGAACTCCATTCAGCCATGCCATTGGAATAGATTGTGTAGAAACAGAGTTGGCATCTCATGGATGGTTTAATGTTTCACATCGGTAACTCTGTGGTGCAAATACCATCTTTTATAATACAGTAAAAGCCTGTTATCCGGCACCCTTGAGACCTGACTAATGCCAGTTAAAGCGCATGCTGGATATTTGGCCAAAAACGCCCCCCCCCCCCAAATAATTACAATGCTTTTTTCCAGATAAATTCCAGTTAATTGAATGAGAACTTTTTTTGCGATGCCGGTTAAACGAAAGTTACGGTTGATCGGGTGCCGGATAAACAGACTTCTACTGTAATAATTTTTTCATTTGATACAGTGCCTTTCTTGTCAGGAGGATATCTCAAAGCGCTTCACTAAACTTACTGCAAAGTCTAGTAACTGTATTTTTGCGGGCAAAGCAATTTGTGCACAGCAATGCCTTGAAGTGAATAATCAATTTGGGATATCATATTTATATGTTTTATATTTATAGCACCACATTTCCCTGTTCATTAAAATTAATCCAAAAGTTTTTCATCTCTATTCACAGTCATATCATATAACATGTACACAACTTCAATCATATCAAAATATGTTTCAATTATAAAATGGAATATGGATACATGAAATATATTCTATTAAAGGATGTAAATTTTTATTCTAAATCAGATATGATAAGGAGCCTAGTGAGCGGATTGCCTTGAAATACCATAATCTTTATGAAGGATAATGAGTTTCAAAATTACATTCAGAATTCTAATTTGGTATATCATGTATAATTTATTATGTCACCGGTGTCTAAATTTACAGTTGACACCAAATTGGGAGGGTGGCATATGATAAGCACCAATGTGCAGAGTTTCAGACAGATTCAGAAAAATCAGGTGTGTATGGAAAGATGGCAGATAAAACTTATACAGAGAAATGTAAAGTCAGCAGAAAAAAAGACTATTGTAGAATACATATTGAAGAGAAATATACAACAATAACAAGATTACATTTCTAAAATACCTTACATTTGTAAAGTGTCTGTATAAAATGCTGGTTACCATGCATAAAATGTTGGTTAGGCCTCAGCTAGAGTACTGTGTTCAGTTCTGGGCACCACATTTCAGGAAGGATGTTAATGAATTGGAAAGGGTGCAGAGGAGATTTGCCAGGATGGTACTAGGAACGAGGGATTTCAGTTATGCGGAAAGGCTGGATAGACTATTCTCATTGGAGCAGAGAAGGTTACAAGGAGACCTAATAGAGGTTTTCAAAATCATGAGGGGATTCGATAGGGTAAACAGGGAAAAACTGTTTCAACTGGTGGGTGTGTCAGTGACTAGAGGTCGCAGATTTAAAATAGTTTCTAAAAGAAGCAGACGGGAGCTGAGGAGAAATTTTTTTATGCAGCGAATTGTTTGAACCTGGGATGTATTGCCTGAAAGGGTGGTGGAGGTCGGTTCAATAATAACTTATAAAAGAGAGGTGGATGGTTTTTCGGGGAGGACACGTTTGCTGGGTTATGGGGAGAGAGCTGGAGAGTGGGATTGACTTTGAATAGCTCTTTTCAAAGAGCTGGCACAGATACGATGGGCCAAATGGCCTCCTTTTGTGCTGTAAAATTCTATGATTCATGTTGGGAGGACGTCCACAGTCGGGGATCAGTGGCAATTCCAAATGGTGGGAGCAAAAGGCTGAAAGTCGTGTGCGAGACATGGAGCAGGCTAGAGCCTGCTGAATGGAGTGAGCGGAAAGGTTGATAGGGGGTGGCAGGTTAGAGAAGTAGGAATGTGAGGACCAGGATCTTGAATTCTATCCTCTGAGTGGAGCCGGGTGAGGGTGGGTGTGATGGGTGCCTGATGTGGGAGATGACATGAGCTGCAGAATTCTGGATGATCAACAGATTGTGGATTGAAGAGTTGGGGAATCCACTAAGGAGGCAGTTTCCATAGTTGAGCCTTGAGGTGATGAGGGATAGTCACCTCAAAGCTCAATATTTGAGTGATCAGTTGAGGCAAAAGACTTAGAATGTTGCCTCATATCACTATTGCAGAGTTCCCATGTGGTTAAATAAGTTAGCAAAATTTTGGGATGCATAACTAAAACGTAAGCAGTATAGTTATTACCATGATATAATAAACCTTGCATTTGATATAACTCTTTTCACTTTGTCTAGACGTCCCAAAGCACTTCACAGAATGTATTGCAAAGTGAATTGACTGTATATTTGAGGGCGATATCATATACTGCATTTTATCATATGTAGAGTCGTGTAGCTCAGTGGTTAGAGCACTTGGCTCACAAGCAAGAGACCTGGGTTTAACTACAGGCACGGTGAATCCTTGGGCAAGTTTCCTTACTCCACATACCTGATAATAATCCCTCACAAAAAAAAATTGGTTAATTCAATCCACAACTGTTGAGGGACACTGCTTTGTGCAATTGGCTGCCACGTTTCAGCCACAAATAAACAACAACCAGCCTGTTGCTATTCGTTGAGGTTGTTTTCCTCAACCTTCAGAAACCTAGAGTATCCAGACTGACCAATTGTAAATTGCAAGTTGTTATTCTTGTGTATTGAGAATACGACATATGTACGGCAGTTTTCATATACCTGGAGTGTTCACTTTGCGCTCTCCCCTACACCTTGGGATGTCCTCCTGACGTGAAAGGCGCTCTACAAATGTCATTTTTTGGTTGTTGTTTGTTGCTTACCCAATCTCAGAATGTATTGGGCGTAGATGGCAACAGCCGAGGCTTGGGGAACCCAAAGTGTGCTTTTAGGGTACTGCTGGAGTTTAACAGGTAACAAACACTTCACATTTATCCACTGTAGTTATGATTGATCAGTTGTTTGTTGATGGACAGGCACTGTCCTGGTGGCATAATAAAGACCACCATGGAAGAGGCATAGCCACCGAGTTACCGAACCATTTCAATCTGAAGCCAGTGAAAAATCAACCGCACCACTGTCCAGACCCCTGTGTTCATATGGGATGCATTAAAATGAAATGCTAAGTTGTCCTTGAGAGATTTGTGTGTGCTCATTATGAAAGGGTGAATGGTCCTGGTTAACTATCCTGTGACCATTCCCTCCCTCCTGCGGTGCATTCCGAAATGCCTGAACCATCTTAAAAATCTGCCAAAAGAACACAAGGACTGCAGTTCACATAAATATCCGTATAATCTCACCTGACATAAATTTTCCTGTGATGTCCAAGATAACTAAATCACTAATAGACACAGTGCCAGTAAGAGTAACTAATTCTGACTCCATTCAAAACATTGCTGATACTGAGTAAAACAAAATACCATTCTCTTCAGTGTAGCAGTAAACTTTCCACTTGTACCAGTCAGGTACATGCACTATTGTTGTTACCTGATGCAAGGGATAAAATCAAGTGTGTATCCTCATAGTTCACGGATCATTGATATTGCAGCATAGAAGAACCTCTTTTACACTAGGTTTGCCACTGGAGCAATATACTTTAATGCAATTTAACTGCTCTTTCCCCATATAATTTTATTTCTTCATTTTACAAGTTTTTATCTAATTCCTCTTTTTAAATGTTGTAATTGACTCAGCTCATTCAATTCAATTGAATGTTAACTTGCAAAGGAAAGTCAGAACCTACAGGGTTCATGTTATAAAAGAGTTTTGAAAATGTTTGCAGGCAATGTTACATCTGTAAACATTTTCAAATCTACTTTGTTAGGAGGCAAATATGATAAATAATTCTTACCTAATCATTTTGGCTTCCAGCAAAAGATTAAACATCTTTCTTTAGTCTGCTATAGATATAATCTCTTATGGAAGAAATCATCATAATAATGAACTTTGTGCAAAAAATCAACCTTTTCAACTGAGCTTTCCAAATCTCTACACAAATGTCTTTACCATTCCTCCATTTACTACAAGAATATCGCACAGCCTGTTACTTACATTCTGGTACTTTTGTCCCATGCTATGAAATACACAGGGTTGAGAGGATTTCTTCATTCTCTGCCAGATAGTTAACATTAGTTCAAAACACACACAGGAATGATATTGGTTTCATGAAGTTCCTTCTGAAAGACATAATGATTTCTTGCTTCAACCACAGCTTTCAGGAATGAATTCCACATTTTCACCACCCTTTGTACAAACAGCAATGCAGGGGTAGCGCTGTTTTCAGTCATTTGGGTGAGAAGATAAACCAAGGTCTGCCTATTCAGGTGAATGTTAATTAAATTTCTTTATTGAAGGCAGTTTCTATTCCACTTAATATCCACTGCAGCTGCCATTGATGTCATGTGCTTAGCGGCAATCTGCAATGTAGACAATCAGTGCTGCACATTGTTACTTATTTGGGAAACAGCACCACAATATTTCCTTTTAACATAAATGGTGATTGGATGTAGAACGTGTTATTGGTGGCCAGTAATGTCAATCCAATTTATACATGAAAAGAAAATTAGACAAACCCTTCAAGCTGGAGGTATAGAAAAACATGTGAAATATGATTGAAGTAAACAGCTCTAGTGGGTGAGATAGAATGACATAGGCAGATGGGACAAATTACCTTATTTCCTGCTGAAATTTCAATGGGGGACAAATATGTGATAATTATCCCATGAACGATTATCATCATCACATAAATGATAAATTCTGTTAAAATGCATGTTTGCAAATCTGTCCTTAGCAACAGGTTGGGTTTGAATTATGCCTTCCTTGCCTCAAGAAAAATGTCTTCATTCAACCTCGCTGAAGCATTAGTAACCGTAATAATAATAATCCTCACATTTGATATAGCATTTTTCACATCTTCCAGATGTCTCAAAGCATTTCACGGATTATACTGTAAAGTGAATTGACTGCATTTTTGTGGGCAAAACGCAGCAGTCAATTGCACACAGCAGTGTCCCACAAACAGTCATGGATTAAATTACCAATTTTTTTTTCAAAGGATTATTATTAGGCATGTGGAGTGAGGAAACTTGCCCAAGGTTTCACCCTGCTGGTATTGAACCCAGGTGTCTCACTTACAAGGCAGATGCTCTAACCACTGAGCTACAGGACTCCTCAAGTCCTGTCAACAATATTTATTTAAGTGAGACGTGAGGATGCCTTTATTCCTAGCTATTGTTTTATGTTATGCTTCATTCAATAAAAGTTTTTACAAACTGACTTGATTCCTAAAGGCTGAGGCAAAAAGAGTCAAATGGTCTTCTTTCATTTTACCTCTCTAGCGAACTTCATACTGGAACTTCATACTCCACTTCAATACTGGATCCACATGGAAATTGAAAATGTGCTCCTCAGAACAATGAGAGTATCACTGTTCTGATGGAAATACCATAAAATTCCTGATTCACAAAACTCCAGCTTTAATCCGATATTGTTACCAAGCCAAGGTTATATGCAGTATGATATACAAGGGGTTTCCTTGCTGAAAATATGGTTCATGCATGAAGCGCTTTTTCTATCCATGAGCTACCAGTAACGCTTTCTCTACCTCTTTAAATTGATTGGCTACTTTAGCGTTTGAAAATACTGATGACTACATAGCCTGGCAAGCTTTCATTTGTGGGAACAAGTATTACCATTCACAATTTCATCAATGAGCAATCTTCCGGCAGTAACGAGAATTGGCGCCGTGAATTCGGGAGACGCACGAATCAAGCCTTCTGCCCATTTAAACCAGGGACTTTCAGATGCAGAAGCCTAACATGTTGAAACATCATACCTGTTATTCAGCTTTATAATTCTATCACACAAAGGAAGCGTTGGAGTGTGTTGTGGGAATGTGAAACAATCAATTACCTCATGAACCGTACCAGAAACATTAACTTCTCTTTCAGATGCAATCAACCCAGAGAGTATTTCCTGTATTTTCCCTTTACATCTCAAATTCCCTCCCCCACCACACTACTCCCCATCTTTAAAGTCTGTCCTTTCTTTCGACTGTGCTTTTGACCACTATCTTTCTCAGCTTCTCCCACATCCACCTTGGCCTCCCAGTTTTTTTTTAAGAGGTTTGAGACATCCTCCCCACATGAAATCTGGGCTATAGAATTGTAAAATTATTGTTGTATACTTGTGTGCTTCAGTAATCATTATCGCCCTTTGATGTACCTCTCTTGCAACCCAATCCTATTCCTCTTTTACTCTATATGTAATGAATATTGCTAAAATAGAATGTAATATCATTGCAGAACAATCCTTGCATATTGTGTAACACCTTATCCTGTCGTTGAGACATCTCAAAGTGTTTTGATGGAAGCCCTTTAATATAAATAACTTGAATTGTTAAAGTTCATGGAATGAAACTTCAGAGTTTCATTACAATTGTGGTGATGTGCTGGAGCCATGTTGCACACAGCAAAGTCCAACAAACAACCATGAGGTGAATGTTCAATTAATTTAGAGGATTGTTGGCATCCATTCAAATAATGCCATGAGGCTTTTAACATCTCATACAATCGATGGTAGTATCTCTGACAATATAATGCTGCCGCAGTCGTGCACTGAAGTGTAAAACATAGGCTGTGAGCTCAAGCCCTGACATGGTGCTTGAATCCATAATTTGGATTGCTGACCCGAAGGCAAATGATACCAATTGAGCCAATCTGACACCTTAATAATGAAATTTAAAATGTCTCTGCAGAGAGTGATTCAAAACATAGTGAAATTCCTCTTATAATGGAATTCTTATAATGGTGTGGTGAACAATTCATAATAAATCAACCCCAGTCATGACTTACTTCAAGTAATCTCAAGAAACTTGAATACACAAGACAGAACTAATGCCCTCCTATGGAACTTTGTTAGTGTTTGCAAAACGTTTATTATAATAATTTCAATTTTAAGTTAAAATAAACAGTCTAATAATTAATTATAAAGTGCTCTGTTATCTTTGCAGACCTCTAAAAACAGTCTGGTTTAACTAAACTGTCATAAAAGGCCTGATGGTTTCCAGTCATGTGCACTGATAGACTGACAGAACAGTTTAGGTTTGTAATGATGTTATGTGGAGACATATACAGCTCTATGCCCAAATCTGTTAGCATTTAATGAGGTCAATCTCTGGTAACGAGATGCCAGTCCTGGTCTCCATTTATAATCGAGTACAGGATACAAAGGCCTCAACTATATGTGCATACATCTGACCATTAATTATAGCACTTTAAAGCAATCTTTATATGAAACGAACAGATTCCTTATATTGTTTTCAAATCTACTTTGATTGAGAAAATATCCTTTTTTTCACAAGAGTTTTTATTGCTGATTTCAGTTGGGGTTGTATTGGGAGGTCAAATTGGTCCTGGCTTTCCATGGCTAGGGAGGGAAAGAATGCTCAACAACAAAAATTACACTTGTATAGCACCTTTCATGTCAGGAGGACAGTCATTATTTCAGACCTGGGCTGGGGTCGGGGACAGGGAAGATGGAGGGAAAGGAGGGGATTTGGGATGATGGATGTGACAGTTAACTTAGAGGGTCTTGATGTGGGCTGCAGGGGTTTGGATGCTCCGAAGCTTGTGAAAGGTGTAGATAGGGAAGCCAGCAAGCTGGGTTCTTTTACCAATACCCTACTTGCTGGCTTCCCCATCTACACCTTTCACAAGCTCCAGAGCATCCACAACTATGCAGCGCCCATTTATATTTGAGGCTCCACCATCACCCGTATCTTCATCCAGATCTACTGGCTTCCTATCCCCAGCAGATCAATATTAAGATCCACATCTTTACCTTTAAATGTTTCCATCTCTTTGCTTTTCTTCACCTCAGTGATGCCACTCCCTCAGGCATTTCTTCCCTCTGCTAACAACACTTGCTTTATACCTCATAGAATCATAGAATCATAGAATCATAGAATTTTACAGCACAAAAGGAGGCCATTCAGCCCATCTAGTCTGTGCCAGCTCTTTGAAAAGAGCGATTCAATCCCACTGCCCTGCCCGCTCCCCATAGCCTAATAGACCCGTTCTCCCTAAATAAAGATCTAATTCCCTTTTAAAAGTTGTTATCGAATCAGCCTCCACCACCTTTTCAGGCAATGCATTCCAGATTCGAACAACTCGCTGAGTGAAAAAAATTATCCTCAGCTCCCCTCTACTGCGCCTTGAAACTATTTTAAATCTGTGACCACGAGTCACAGATTCACCCACGAGTGGAAATAGTTTTTCTCTATTTGCCCTGTCGAAACCCCTCATGATCTTATAAACCTCTATTAGGTCTCCCCTCAATCTTCTCTGCTCCAGAGAGAATAACCCTAGCCTATCTAGCCTCTCCTCATAGCTGAAGTCCCTCAATCCTGGCACCATCCTAGTAAATCTTCGTTGTACCCTTTCCAATGCCTTCACATCCTTTCTGTAGTGTGGTGACCAGAATTGAACACAGTATTCCAGCTGAGGCCTCACCAAAGTCCTATAGAGGTTAGTCAGCACTTCCTGACTTTTGTACTCTATACCCCTATTTATAAAGCCTAGTATCCCATATGCCTTCTTAACAGCCTTGTCTACCTGTCCTGCCACCTTCAACGAGTCACTAACACAAATCCCCAGGTCTCTCTGTTCCTTTACACCATTTAAAATTGTACTATCTAGCCTATATTGCCTCCCTTCATTTCTTCTCCCAAAATGCATCACCTCACACTTCTCTGCATTAAACTTCATCTGCCATGTGTCTGCCCACTTTACCAATTTGTCTATATCCTCTTGCAGATGGCTACTATCCTCCTCACTGTTTACTATTCTCCCTAACTTAGTGTCATCTGCAAACTTGGAAACTGTACTCCATACACCCAAGTCCAGATCATTGATGTAGATTACAAACAGCAATGGTCCCAAAACCGATCCCTGTGGCACACCACTGCTCACCTACTCTACCCTAACATCAGTGGATGAGCTTTCAATAGCTTTGCTCCCATTTTCAGTAATCTCTCCTCAACCCATCTGCAAAGAGCAACAGTTTATTAACCAGGAGCTCACTGGTTTGAATCCTGGCCCATGCTTACTTTGCAAGCGCTACAGGAAGCTATGCCATGTGAAGCGCGCTATATAAATGAGACAAATAAGTTTTTATTGCTGATTTCAGTTGGGGTTGTATTGGGAGGTCAAATTGGTCCTGGCTTTCCATGGCTAGGGAGGGAAAGAATGTTCAACACCAAAAATTACACTTGTATAGCACCTTTCATGTCAGGAGGACAGTCATTGTTTCAGACCTGGACTGGGGTCGGGGACGGGGAAGATGGAGAGAAAGGAGGGGATTTGGGATGATGGATGGGACTGTCAACATAGAGGGTCTTGAGGTGGGAGGGGGCAAGGTAGAGGGACTGCAGGATGGAGTTCCACATGTTAGGGGCAGAGTGGCTGAAGGCTCGCCCACCAATGGTAGAGTGGGTGGGTCGGGGGACATGGAGTAGGCCAGACATGGAGCAGGCCGCTGTTGAGCGGAGTGGATGGGCAGGTTGGTAGGGAGTTACGATGTCACAGAAATAGGTTGGGGCAAAGCCATGGAGGGCTTTGAGTGTGAGGACCAGGATCTTGAGTGGAATCCTCTGGGTATACAGTATCATCCACTGGTGGTGCTCATGTGCGAGTTAGGTTGGGGGAGTCAAGACTCCCTCTACAGTTGAGTCACCTACCCACACTCCTTGACAAGGCTTACACAGTGTAATTTTTGGTCAGCTGAGTGTCTGACCCATGCATACATCCATCTCTATCTTACTAGTATCCAAAACAGACTGAGATTTCCATATATGTAAGTACATGGAAATTTCTCTCTATCTAGATTGGAAAACAGAATGTCTCCCTGGAGGGATGCACTTTTTTTACCGTATCCCAGAGGGTATCAGACACTATCTAGCAATTGGGACTCAAGGGGTGGAAAACTGCTGAAGTTTACCCAATTAAAACTGCATAGCTTCCCATTAAAAGTTATATTTTGCAAACTGCTCGTTGATTATCCAGCTAGGACTATCCTACCCATTAGAAGTTTGGCTTTCAGGGTTAACAAAGGCTGAGTGGAAAAAAATGGCCTGCTCCCAATCTCCTTTCCACATCTTGCCAACAAGCCAGACTGGCTGAGCTGCCAATGCCCTGGAGTTCTGTGTCCCACCTGGCTCAGGAACAGGACTACTGAGACTTCAATAGAGGGCTGGCCCAATTCCAACATTCTGTTGCCAAGCAATAGCAGGAACTCCCGGTGAGTTTCCTGGTGAGCAGCACAGCTAGCTCAGCCTGAAATGTGGGAGAGTAATGTAGCTCAGTGGTTAGAGCACTAGCCTTACAAGCATGGGAGCTGGGTTCAATTCCAGGCAAAATGAAACTTTAGGCAAGTTTCCTTACTTCACACGTCTAATAATAATATCCCCCCAAAAAACAATAATAAATTGATCATTTCAATCCACAACTGTTTGTGGGACACTGCTGTGTGCAATTGGCTGCCACGTTTTACCCATATATATATTTACAGTCAATTCACTTTACAATATATTCTGCAAAGTGCTTTGAAGCATCTAAAAGATGTGAAAAGTGCTAGATCAAATGCAATGATCATTATTATTATCTTCCTGCCCATAGCTCAGACACAATGATTGCTCATTGCTCAATCCTTTCCCATTGAGCAATGTTTCCACCAATTGGACATGCAACCCTAGAGCAAGGTGGATTCCAAGCCCTAGATATACAGGGTGACCCAAAAAGTGGTGATACCATTACAATATCTATTAAGTCTTAATTTTTTTTGATATTTGTTTGTTTTAGATAATAAGGTTGATATCATAACTTTTTGGTTTGTTTGAACAAGTGTTCACAAACTCTGATTCAAAATAATAGCTGTTTTCCTAAGCCTCAACGTTTCCTCCCAATCAATCAATCAATCAATCAATCAAAACTTCCATTTATATAGCGCCTTTCACGTCGAGAGGACTTCCCAAGGCTATGTACAGTCAGGTAGGAACAAGAGTAGGGGGGTGGGGGAGGGGCACGATGAAGAAGAGTAGGAAAATTGACTATATTTGTCAGCGAAATGTGGCAGCCAAATTGCGCACAGCAGTGTCCCACAAACAGTCATGTAAATGGAATTTGGGAAAAGGGGGGAAAGGTGGCAAGGTGAGGGGTCAGGATAGAGGAAGGAGAGCAGGAAAGCAGATTGTATATTTATGGGCGAAACGCGACAGCCAAATTGCACAGAGCAGTGTCCCACAAACATTCACAGAAATGGGCCAGGGGAGAAAGTGGGAAAAGAGGGCAAGGAGAGGGAAAGGTGGGGTGGAGGTAAAGTTAGGGAGGAAGAGGGGGGAGAAAGGGGGGTAAGGGAGGGAAGGAAAGGTGTATGGGGGGCAAAAACAGGGAGAAAGCCTTCGACATGATCGAGGACCTTCATAGGAGAGTTTGTGAGGTACCTTAATATTTCTACAAGTCCAAGTCCAATTCCATATACCAGTTTTGATTAATGCTGTCCTATGTTAGGGGCTTTAACAAATGGACATGCCTACTGTGAGGTTGCCTCCACTCCCAGGATGCTGAGTGAGAGGTCAGTACGGGCCAGATTTGGCAGTAACGAATTTCCCCATGGATAAGAAAGGCTCAAGTCAGTGATGAGAAAATTTGAAAAATGAATGGACATGCTCACTTAATTTTTTTAAAAACCCTTTGACTGCTTTCACCACAAGACCCCCCTCTTTGACTACACCTGATCCCAACCCTCCTCCTCATATCCAAATCCCTGACTGTCCAGCGCCTTCGGATGTTCTCCCGACATGAACGGAGCAATACAATTGTAATTTTATAATGTTGTACTCCTGTCACTCTCGAGCTTCCCATAAAATATTTTGATAAATTTTATTAAAATGATAATTTTTAAGGGTATATAAGCACAAACAATAAAACAAATGTTGAAACCTATCACATTGTAATGGTCATTGCACTTAAGCAAACTCCCAAGGCACCTTCCCAGCAATAACAAGGTAATTGTAATTAATGCTTACTCTCAGTATGTATAAGTTATAGATTTTTTGCATTTATGCTGGAGGTTTTGTTACGTACTCAGTATGTAACTGTGTGGGTTGTTCCATAAAAAATAGACAAAGTCACAAGATGTTGGGTGGCACACCAAATATCTCTTTAGAGCTGCAGTCTCCTGAGGTCACAGGCGCTGTAAAGGGATTTATGTTGAGAAACCACATCAGAACTTTGAATTCAGTCTAAGCTGACACTTCAATGCAGGGCTGAGGTATGTTGCATTGCCAAAGATGCCATCCATCACATAAATTATAAATAAATAAATCATAAATCATGAAGATGCTATCAATCACACCAATTAATGTCCTCTCTGCCTATTCAGATAGATGTTAAAGATTCTATGGCACTACTGTATTCAAAACGAGAAGGGAGTTTATCTTAGTGTCGTGGTCAACAATCCTCAATATAATATTGGTTATTCAATTCATTTTTGTTTGTGAGACATTCCTCTAAACACAATTGGCTGCCGCGTTTGTCTACAAAATACGCAGCCATTACACTTTAGTGACTGTGTATTTTGTAACTCCTCAGTTGAACATCTCACCCAAAGTTTGGCACCACCAACTATATACAGTACACTCCGAGCACTGCATTGCAATGTCAGTCTGGAGTGTGTGGTTTCCAGGTCCCTACGTGGGGCTTGAACTTCACAATATTATGACTCAGAGGCGAGAGTAATATCAAACTGAAGTGGCATACCACAGTAAAGTTCATTGAAGACACGGATTACCTTGACAAGTGAGCCACACAATGGACAGGAGACAGTCTGCCAACACTGCAGCCAGTGCCATGTCTGTCATCCTGCGGCAGACCGTTGACAAACCTTCATGCTTGCTAATGTCCCAGTGAAAAGCAAATGCTGATGCATCACATTTCTACATAGGATTAGGCCTAAAGCATTACTGTTTTAATACTGGCAGGATTGCACAGAACAGCTGTTGGTTCTTGTCATTTCTCAAATATAAGTTTAAGATAAATAGACAATTGTTCTGTACAACCTGCTGCCCAGGAATGCTCCCATTACAGGATCCCTGTGAAGTTTGACTGAACGCAGCAAAGTGTCCCTCGGGGAGCCAGCCAAAAGCATTGTGAGAGAGGCTGCCTTTTGTGCTACTTAAGCAAAATCCCAAGGCACCTTCCCAGCAATAACTGTGGCTTGTGTCTGTCGGACAGTGGGAACTGAATAGCAAAAGTGAAACAAGATCAGTCAGCTTTACCAAAACCAGCATTCTTGAAATTCCACCTGAAATGCACACCAACAGTGAGGGTCTCTCCCTGGAAACAGATGCGGTGATGTGCGTGTTTTCCTCTTGAAATGTTTAATCAGCCACTGCCAAAGTCTTTGGCTTCTCATCTCACATCGTGCCTTTGATCATTATTACAGAAATCTCCCCAATTTTCTGCCAGCCAGTGTACTTTCCTTCACTGAACTATTAGGGGCTAATGCCTAAATTATTGCATTCATAGAATAAAAAACTATGCATTTCTAAATCAAAATAAATAAATCATCTTCTTACATGATAATGCATATACAGTACTCATCTAAGGCCTGAAATTTGATTTGTCTTATTCTTTAAGACAATTTCTCTTCAACTTTTAATATCCCCCAGAACGGTTGAAAATTCTTAAATGCAGTCTTAATTTAGGCAGTATTTCCGCAATTTCTAAAAAGAGCCAGCTTCTAAATTACAACAGCAACAACAAGCATTTATATAATGCTCTTACATAGAAGAATATCTCAGAAGCCTTCACAGAGACTGCTCAGCAAAAGGTGGGCTATCAATCAATCAAAATTACATTTATATAGTGCCTTTCACATCGGGAGGACGTCCCAAGGCACTGAACAGTCAGGTAGGGACCAGAGCAGGATGGGAGGGGTCGGGGTAGGGGGAAGGAGAGTAGGAAAATTGACTGTATATTTGTGGGCGAATCAGTTAAACAGTTAAACGGGCAGGTTTGGGGGCAAGATTCAAAGACATATAATAATATGATAATAATAATCCTTGCATTTGCTATAGTGCTTTTCACATATCAACATCTCAAAGCGCTTTACAGAGTATATTGTAAAGTGAATTGACTGTATATTTGTGGGCGAAACGCGGCAGCCAATTGCGCACAGCAGTGTCCTGAAAACATTCCTAGATTGAAAATGACCAATTTTTATTATTGTGTTTTTTTGGACAGATTATTATTAGGCATGTGGAGTACAGAGACTTGCCCAAGGTTTCGCCCTGATCTGCCTGGATTCGAACACAGGTATCACGCTTGTATGGCGAGTGCTCTAATCACTGAGCTACAGGAACCACGAGAAGAGAGATTGAAGAGTAGAGCGAGAGTATTTCAAAGGGTTGGGGCAGAGTTGCTGAAGCATTAGCCACCAAACAAGGAAGGAGAAGGCAAGGCAGAGGGAATGAGACAGAGACTTCCATAGTTTTGAGCCATAAAAGCTGGAAGCATGGCCGCCAATGTAGCAGAGGGAATGAGAGAAGTGCAGGAAGCTGGAGCCAGCTAAGGGAAGGCAGCAGGTGGTGGAGTAGAGTGTAAGGTGCCAGGGCATAAAGTGATTTGTGCAGGAGGGAGGGTTCTTGAAATTGATCTGTTCTGCAATAGGCAACCAGTGGAGCCTGGTAAGGGTTGAGGTAATAGGGGTATGGAGTTTGGTGTGGGTGAGGATATGAGTGGTGAAGATTTGAATGAATTGGATTTTATTAATTAGTAGAGCTGGAGAAACTGGTGAGCAGGGCATTGGAGTAGTCAAGGTGTGAGGTGACAATCGCATGAATGAGTGTTACGGTGGTATGGTCAAAGATGGCCAATATGGTCCAAATAGAGGTATGCAAAGATCAATGTGGATAGGAAGGACAGCTGGAGAACAAACCTGACACTTAAGTCACCTACAGGTTCAGTAAGTCTGAGCGATAGGCTGGGGAGGGATAGGCTTGTCAGAACATGTTGACAGGAGACTATATCCAACCTGCCATTCCTTGCAAATGTTTTGGAATGCTTTGTTGCCAACCAACTTCCTGCACTCCCTCCACACCCTACTCAAACCCCTCCAATCTGGCTTCCACCCTGACCACAGTACAGAAACAGTTGTGAAAGTTACATATTATATTAATTCTATCTGTGACCTGGGCTATTTTTGCCTCCTCATCCTCCTGGACCTCTCCGCCACATTCGACCCAATACATCATGCCATCCTCCTCCATCACCTGTCCTCCATCATCCACCTCAGTGGGACCGCACCCACTTGGTTCAAGTCGAACCTCACAAACTGCCAGCAGTACATTTCTGCAAATGTTCTTCTCATCTTTGTCCGATCACCTGCGGGGTATCCTAAAGATCCATCCTTGGCCCCTTTCTCTTCCTCAACTACATGCTCCCTCTCAGTAATGTAATCCGCAGGCATGGGGTTAACTTCACATGTACGTGGATGACATTCAAGTTTTCCACCACTAGCTACGATCCGCAGTAAAGTGCTCGATGAGCAAAGATTTCCTGCAGTTAAATGTCAACAAGATGGAAACCATACTCTTTGGCTCCCATTGACGTCTTCCATCCCATTGTTCCAACCTCCTCAACCTGCCCAACCCTTCCTTAAAACTCTCCGAACCCATGTGGAATTTAGGCAGTAGGTTCAATCCCCAGTTATAATAATAAGCAGTAATAATTCTTGCATTTGATATAGCACTTTTCACGTCTTCTAGACATCTCAAAATGTTTCACAGAATACACTATAAGTGAATTGACTGTATGTTTGTAGGTGAACCTTGGCAGCCAATTGCGCACAGCAGTAGCCCACAAACCATCGTGGATTGAAATGAAGAAATTGTTTTTTCTTAAGGGATTATTATCAGGTGTGTTGGAGCAAGGAAAATTGCGCATGGTTTCTCCCTGCCTGGAATCAAGTTATTCTTCTACATCAGATCCCTTGACCAGCATCGCTTTTTTCCATCTCCACCACATTGCCCATCTACGTCAATTCCTCACCCCGAAAGCTCCTGAAACCCTTGTCCATGCCTTTATCACCGCTTGGCTAGACTACTCTAACACCCTCCTCACCGGTCTCCCCTCCTCCACCATTCACAATATTCAACTCTCCCTGGCTCAGCCTCAGGCTCCGATATCGTTAAGTCTTCTGAGAGGCCGTCAAGCATGAAGGGAACTATATAAGCGTAAACTGTTGAAGTAGTTGTTGAACTCGGGAAAGAAGCCAGGAAGCTGATGGCAAGGAGACATTGGTGGGAGTCAAAGAGTTCATGATTTTACTTCTATCCATGTTCACCTACAAGAAATTGAGAGTCATCCAGACCTTGATGTCTGACAACAACAACAACAACAAAATTACACTTATAGAGCACCTTTCATGTCGGGAGGACGTCCCAAGATGCTGGACACGCTGGCAGAGAGGAAAAGTGAACCAGGAATCAAGAGTAGATGTGGGTGTCATCTGCTTACACTAGAAGTAGATTGAAGAATATTTTGCAATTCTGCAGTATTTCATATTTTAACACCAAATGTTCTTATAGGCTAAGGCAATATAGAATTTCATGCCTGAGAGTCCCTGAAATTAAATTATGTTTGATGGTCTCAACCAGTTTGTTTGTGGGCACTGACCCAGAGCACAAAATAAGCATTATTTTGGTTCTTCCTCTTAAAGACGTTCCTCTTCATCCTTACCTTCAACTGCCTTCCCACCACTAATCCCCTCCACCACTCCCAGGGCCTCCCCCCATTCCCCCCCAGCTGCCTTCCACCTTTCCTGACCACAACTCTCAGCTCAGGTCCAAAACCCCTGACTGTCCAGTGCTGTGGGACATGTTTGTTGTTGTTGTTGTGGCAGAGGTCACAGTATATGAGGGTGTGAGAAACTCCAAGGTAGATATTCTATGTTTGAAGTCAAATATAGGGTGGGAGAGGAATAGATGAACTACTTTACATCTAACTCGGTTATTTTTGGAATGTGTCCTATTTTGCAATAGCAAGATCCTTTAACAGAAACTTAACGGAAACCAGTAACTGTAAAGAACAGCAGGATAAAATATGTGTCATTTGAAACGGTTTCATAATTTCATAATTATCTTATTGAACACATAATGAAACACTTCCTGTTTTACTCCAGTGTTGAAGATCGATTTCCTATGAAACATTCGATTTTTTTACTCCGGTAAGTCATTCGGACAAATTTGTAGCTTCAAAACTGTCAGAATCGGTTACAAAAGCTCTAATTTTATGCCCCATCAATTTACATACATCGAGTCTGATTGTTTGACAAATGTAATTAGGAACTTAGCAATAATTTAAGATAGTTACTTAACCACCTAGAAGCGATTAAGTAATATGCTATTATAGGTTCGAATAATGATGCATTGTTACATCCACAGAGAATAGGACCACATAAATGATTTCCTTTATGCGATAACATTGTGTCCTGAGGATAGATAGATGCTTTTCTGCATATTTAGTATAACACTATCAATTATCAATTTAAACCTACTAATAATGTGCTATGAAATAACAGGGGGTGAATTGTAACATCAATCTCTAGAAAAGAAGTGCTTTATAATTTAATTTGTTTTTTTCCCCCCCTTCCTCTGAAGTTTTGGCTCAATATGAATAGAGTACGATAGACAGAGAGGCAGAGTCATCGCAAATGGGCCAACATGGACATATGTTAAACAAACGCTGTTAAATCCCAGCTGGCACAGTTGGCACAAAGACTGAGCTGGGAAGAATTTACATAAGAGACTCGATTGTCACAAACAGTGAAAACCACAGTGATCACAGCTGATGTGTGCAGAGTTCGGAAACCAGTAACAGATGGTACAGTGTGCAATGTGACCAATAAATACAGAAAGCGGGAACTGTGTTACTCTCAAAGAATGGAAGGACGGGGAGGCGGGAGAAGTGGGCCTGGGTGGGGGAGAGGGTCAGACAGCTAAATCTGAAAATTTCCAACAAAACAGCAGCAGGCCCACACAGATTGCGCATTCAAGACAACCATTATCATTACAGGTATAACATGGCTTGCAATTGAACAGGGGTAAATTCAGTGTGGCAACACTATTTCTGTGACTGAGTGGTAAATGTACAAAATAGGCTCCCTGGGGAGACGGTGGAAGCAGAAAGCATTGATTCTTTTGAAAGCAAATTAGCTAGATTTCAGTTAGGAAATAATATATTGGGATGCAGTATATAGTTTAGGACAGGACATTTATATGCAACTGCCGGGATGGTGGAAATCACACTGGATATCTTCTTTCGGCAATTCTTATGTTCTTATGTTTTTAAAACTATTGTATTAATACCTCATAGAGTCACAGTTGTTGTTTCACCTGTTGAGTTGTTGCATATTGTATAAATTCAGGTTGCACTTTCTCTGAGATGCCGTCCGGCGTGGAGGGCGCTATATAAATCAAAGTTGTTGTTGTTGTTGTTGAATGGGTATAGGTTCCCATAATAGGAAATGAGGGATATTGACTCCTACACTGTAATACCTTCTATTAACATGGAGAACATTGAACACATAATTACATTTTGACCCCATTACTACCCATTAGTATGTGGAGTCCTGTAGCTCAGTGGTAAGAGCACTTGCCTTACAAGCGAGAGATCTGGGTTCAATTCCAGGCAGGGCGAAACCTTGGGCAAGTTTCCTTACTCCATATGCCTGATAATAATCCCTAAAAAAATTATTGGTCCCTTCAATCCACGATTGTTTGTGGGATACCACTGTGCGCAATTGGCTGCCGCATTTCATCCACAAAATATACAATCAATTCAATTTACAGTATGTTCTGTGAAGTGCTTTGAGACTTTGATAGGATGTGAAAAGCGCTATATCAAATGCAAGGATTATTATCATTATAGAGGAAGAAAATAATCTTTAAAAATTTTCCTTGCCCTTCAAATACAATTCAAAGCATAACTATAATATAAAAATATATTTGATATATTGCCTTGGAATATCTTCAAAACCTCTCAAAGTGCTTCATAGAATTTTACTGTAAAGTGTGGTGACTATGTATTTATGTCAAGTGGTGTCTAACAAACTATAATACCGGGTGGCCTTCCCGAGCAAAGAATTTCATATGTTGCCAGTAGTTAAGGACAATCTTTATCATGAGATGCAACTGGTCACTTATCATCTGATTCTGTTTCAAATCAGAGGTATTACATTTCTCATGACCTTAAATTTCTCATATTCTTAGGCTTATAGAATATTGTCTTAACATATTAAAACTACACAATTTGTTTTGGAAAATTCCTAACTTAGAAGCTTGGTTTTCTGCAGACCTTTAACCCCCAAATAAAATTGGTCATTTTTGTTTGTGTGTGAAACATTTGGTGTTTGTGTATTGACTGCCACCTTTGCTTGCAAAATACAATCATTACACTTTACAGTATTTCCTGTGAAGCATGTTGAGATATCCTCCTGATTGTTATTTATAATTCTAGAGCCTCGTTTTGTGATTGTTTAATGAAAATACACTGAAAGAAAAGGCGAGATATCGCTGATGCTCAGTAATATATTATCCATTACCCTGAATGTACTTCTCAGGAGATAAACTACAGTACTATGTTATTATTTGTACCAATTCATGGACATCAAAATCACACTCTTTTGTGGATTACAACTCATGTGAACTTCTTTATAAGTTACAGTTTAGAGAATGAGACATGATGTTTTGGTGTGTCACAATGAAACCTTATCTTTTTCACACCATTAAGGATTGATATGGTTACAACTAACTAACTAACTAACTACAAGGTGATGTGTGAGTGAATTCATTGGGATCAAAGTTTTATAGATCCAGCCCTCTGTCCATTCACATGCACTTTACCTTTTCAAGACTCCCTTCAGAAGGTTCAGCATTAACATTCGGGCAAAAAACATTAACTCTCCAGGCTGAGCAAACACTGAGATAATGTTTAATCCTAATCTATACAGAGAGTAGCCAAATCAAATTGCTTTCCAATTCTATTTGTTCCCGCCAAACACATGGTGCACAATACAGTGTATATTCTATGAAGACTTCAGATGTGACTCAATATTAGCTTACTGTTCTGAAATTTCAGAAGGACGCTGATAAACACAAAGTGTTTATTGTGGCTTATGCTCCAGCTCTCAGGTGGCCACTTGGCTGTAACCTCAGTTCTCTCCTCTTTCTTATCTACATGCTCATTCTTTGTGACATTATGCACACGTATGGGGTGATGAGAGAAGCAGTGAGGTAGTCCTGTCTCCATCTTTATTTCTGTTTCAGTATACTTGATTCGAATTGCCCCTACCTTAGCATCATCCAAACCTCTGTAGCCCATAACCTTGCCCACACCAGGCTACATAGGTCCATTACCACCATCAGCCAACAGGGTCAGAAGGTTATGGATTGAAGTCCTGTGTCAGGGATTTTGCTGACACTCCACTGCAAGTGGAAGTCTGCACAACTGAAGTTTCCATCCTCCACATGAAACGTAAACCAAGGTCTTGTCTTCCTCTTCAGGTTGACAGGCAGATGATTCCTTCCAGTTGTCAGAAGTACATCCCACAGAACCACACGTGATCTACTCTCAGAACAGACTCTTGATGTTACTCTTGTAACATCAAGAGTCTGATAGTGTCACATGGGACTGGCTGCACTTCAATAGGTCTCATTGTGATGATATTATAAATGATGCAGCTCTATATAACTAGGAAATGCATCAGTTGGATTTATCTACATCATTGCACAATCTGTCAGAAGTAGAGGATGCAAATGTCACTGAATGATAGGAACTATCATTGCCTTTGAAACATGTTCATCTTTCAGATAAGCCTGAGTAACTATATTTGGATAATTTCTTACTCAATATTCAAATATTTGGGCATCATATGCATATTAAATATACAGCGTTTAATTTTCTTCCCTATCCTGTGGCATCATAGCCAAAGGATTTCCCACAGATTAGCAACGCAGTAAATTAAAATGTATTTGAAAATCACACACAGCTTTGAATATGAAAGAGTCCTCTTTAAAAAAATAATCTCTACATAATTACAGGATTAATGCAATCAATGTCTTACATTTTGGGTTACGCATATTTATACAATACTGTTGCTCAGATTGAATCGCCAAAACAAAGAGAGAAACAGCTTTAAATTCCCTCATTTTTATGTAGATTGATACTGCCGAATAACAGAATTTATCATTCATTTACTAAAGTCGTTATCTTTCAATGAAAATGTTAAAATGTCACATTTAATCAATTAATAAAAGATGGTTTGTTTTGGAATGATAGAAAATCCCATCATTTTTGACATGTGCAAATTCGATTTCTGATAGACTGAGTCACAGTTATCTTGTAAATTAATACAAATTACAAATTTACACACATGCTTGAGATATTAGAGAAGTTCTAAAAATTGACAATTGTACAGTATTGTACAATACTGAGGTGGATTAGTGTGAAAACAGAGTTACAGTACATGGCATATTAACCTGCGATGCAAGAGAGTGAGATTCCATGAAGCCAAGATTAAATATTATCTCACAGAGAGGAACATCGGAGGAAAATTGGAGACCAAGTTACCCGAGTTACTCATGCACCTCATAACATTCAAGGTCAGTGGCTCAGTTGGTAGCATTCTTAAGTCTGAGTCAGAAGCTTGTGGGTTTAAGCCCCACAATGAGACTTTGAACTCACAGAAAGGCAGACACTCCAGTGTAATGCAGGGTATGTACTGCAAAGTTGAAGGTGACAACCTTGGGTTGAAATGTTAAAAAGAGGTCCCACCTGCTAGTTCAGGTGAATGTTAAAGATCCCATGGCACTGTTTAGCAACATGATAATTTGAGATGCTAATGCAAAATGCAGGAAATTGTAAGTTATATTGTACAAATCCTCGTGGAATAAAACAACACAAGGAAAATTGAGTGAGCTTTTGACACAAAGCCAAATGTGGATTAGAGTACATTTTTCCCATTAGATCCCACATCGTGGGTTAGTTTGTGTGAGTGCAGAAGGAAGTTTCACTTCTCTGTGAAACATGCTCCTACTTAAAGCAGGGAATCCGCTTCACAGGGGATCACTGTGTTCCGTGTGCTCCAGTTAGCAAATCAGTGGATGTAGGTTAAGTGCTGCCTGCTCCACTCAATAAAATTAGCAAACTTGTCCCTGTGCCTTTATAAAAGCATGCACTGCATTTCATCGTTATAAGTACCATGGCATTAAAAATTTAAAGTTCAATTATACTGTACTTTTAAAATTAAGTGGGTTATTTATAAGCGCATAGTAACAAATTCATGACATGGAAGACAGTGTTGTCTTCTCCTTCAATAAATAGCCCTCCTCTGAGGAATTTTGACTCCCTTTCTTATCTACTGGGACATTCTTTCACAGATTCTTCCAGGTGTCCTGTAGAAAGTCAACCATTTAGCCATTCAGTCCAACAGAACCATTCCTTTCACACACTCAGTACAATCTGTTCTATTGTGAATGCATCATTTGGACGTCCTCCCGACGTGAATGGCATTATACAACTGTAAGTTTGTTGTTGTTGTTCTCCTTGCAGGCACAGGTACACCATGCGCTCATGAATGGCTCTGCATTTTTAGAGGTGATGTAAAGCTTCCTTCATTTTTATATGTAGTGAAATGGGATCTTTAAACAGGCAAATTGGACCTCAGTGTAACAGTGTATTCATCTGAAAGATGACACCTCTGACAATATAGCAATCCCTGAGGATTGCACTGCCATTTCAGCACAGATATGAGCTCATGTGTTATTCTTATCCCTATAAACTTCAAAGTTCTTCCTTTCCTAGATATTGATCCAGTCACTTCTTAAATTAGATAATGGACACAGAATAGCATGTTCCATATATTATTTTCCCTTGTTGGAAGCAAAGACTGTTTTTTCTCAAATTTAACCTTGCTTGAGTCTTGGAAAGTATAATAAATAATGAATAATAATCCATGGATATAATATAGTGCATTATTATGTCTTTGAGGCATCTCAAAGCATTTTACAGAATATACTGTAAAGTGAATTGACTGCATATGTTGTGGGCAAAACACCCATATTTCTCTGGGTGAAAAATTCATAGACGTGAAGTTAATAGATGCATCTTGCTTTGGGATTTCTTGTTTTCATAAATATTTAGGCATTCTGAGTTGTTGCATTGGTGCCTTGGTTTCAGAGATCAGAAAATTAGAGAATCAAACAATACTCTGAGCGTGAATATTTTGGATTCCGCCTACGTAAGGTGGAGTGACAAGATGTTATTCATGTGAAGGGCGCTACATAGTATGTAAATACACACAAAATGTTTGGCCCACTAAATATATAGTCAATTCACTTTACGGTATATTCTCCCCAACACCCAGAGGATTCAATTCAAGATCCTGGTTCTCATCTTCAAAGCCCTCCATTGCCTCACCCTACCCTACCTCTGAAACCCCCTACTAACCTGCCCTCCACTCAGTAGGCTCCGGCCTGCTCCATGTCCCCCGACCCACCCACCCCACCATCAGTGGGTAGGCCTTCAGCCACTCTGCCCTTAATCTCTGGAATTCCATTCTGCAGTCCCTCCACCTCACCCCTTCCCTTGTCTCCTTCAAGTCCCTTCTCTTCAACAGTCCCACCAGTCACCCCAAATCCCCTCCTTTCCCTCCAGCCTCCCCGATCCCAACCCCAGCTTGGGTCTGAAACACTGACTGTACAGCACCTTGGGATGTCCTCCTGATGTGAAAGGCACTATACAAATGTAATTTTGTTGTTGTTGATTACCACACCATAAAACCATGGACCCATTGATGACTAAAATGGTATGTGAATATGGCTTCCCTTTATTGCTCTCCTCGACTCCTTCCCTCCCCCCTCCATTTTCCCCCAATCCCTTCAAGCCCCTCTTCTCTCCCCCATTCTCTCTCTCCTCCCTCCATTCTCTCTCCTCTCCCCCATTCTCTCATACCTCCCCCACTGCCTCCACCAATCTGTCACCGTCTGAAGCCAGCCTGCTTTAGCTTGCAAGTTAGCATGATAAAACCTTAACTCTGGCTGAATGGTCTTTCTCGCTCTATGCTTTCAGGTGGTCTCATGAGATCAAGCGAGTTCCTGAACAGAGGGTGACTTTAGCACTGGAGTGCAACATGCCTTTCTAAGAATGCCTGACCAGCTGATGTATGCCAGATCTCATTTCTCGCTTGCTTGGCACCATGCCACCACATTCTCCAATGTCAGGACTTGTTTAATCAGCAAATAGTCTTTGAAAATCCTACTGGAACGCTCGTTGTTTTTTTCTCTCTGGCTTGCTCACTTGTTAATATTTTATGCATTGGTGCCTTTTCAATAAATGGTTATAAATAAATTATTTCCTTCAACGGGAAAACGATGCTCTTCCACTTCACCCTATTAAAATTTCAAGTTCAAGCAGGTTAAAGTCAGCCTTTGGATGTTGTTTTATATGGTAGAGTGAGTGTATGCAGTGATATTCACTGTTAAGAATGCCTCCATTTACTTATCTGATGGCCCAGTGGGGAAAGGTACTAGCCACTGAACCATTAGGTAACATGAAGCCAGAAGATTGCAGGTTCAAATTCTAGTCTGTGTTGAGTTAGTGATCCTAACCTTTGTTAGAATTAGGATGGCAATTAGCATCAGTGAACATATGTTAGGCGGAGGAAATCACTGTAGGCTCCTGCTGCATGATCAATATTGTGAGTCCTTGCTGAATGGTGTGTAATTATATTGAATCTTTTTTTTGAAACAGGAGTATTTTCAGTCAATACAGTGCAGTTCTATAAACTCCCAGTTATATTATAGTGAAGCACAATAGCTGATTGACTGCAGAGCAGACTAGCTCACCCACCAAAAAGTCCAATTTTATGGTCACCACCAATGTCACTTTGTGTTTCTTGTATATACACAAAGTAGGCTGTGGTGTGACACAGACATGATTACCAGAAGTTGGCCATTTTTGTTTAGCTCTTCAAGCTAACATGGCTAATATGTGGGTCATCACATCACAATGGCAATAATAAAGAACAAGAATAATATTACAATAATAACTTTATTTATATTTTATATTATTAGTATATCTTGTTGCGTTTGATGTAACATTGTACTAAAGCGGTTCATAGATTATACAGTATTATAAAGTGAATTGACTGTATATTTTACATTGTACAGTACATTGTATTGTGCACAGCAGTGTCTCACAAACAGTCATGAATTATGTGACAATTCTTTTTACAAAAAGCGACTACTACTCCCGGAAAAACGATCCACCAATTGACTAACAACTGGATTCCTACTTACTGTTAGGTAAACAGTGGTGTGTGATCAAGGAAAATTGCCTAATGTTTTGCCCTTCCCAGGAACTGAACCCAGGTTTTCTCGCTAGTGATGTGAGTTATCTAACCATTAAGGTGCAGGATTCTGCAAGCCTAACAGAGATGTTTCAACATGATAAGTCGCTATAAAAATAAGAGTTCTTTGTTTGCTGCCACTCGTGCCAGGATCAGCTGACTCAGCAGATACCAGTAGAATAGGCTGGGACCTCTCTGGTCTGGATGCTTCAGTACAATACTGAGCCCTGTATTTACTTACTAAGACCCAAGAAACAAATGAAGTTGTGGTGGAAATATTGTCAAACATTAAAGAGTGAATCATTAGCCATAATCCTGCAATGATTTCTCAGCTTTGGCTTTATTGGCATAAAAGCAAATCTTGAAGAGTTCATTTTTGTTCACTTTAGTGCTGCTATTTGCATTTTTTTCTTAGTTTCTTAACCCTATATTTACGCTGTGTATAGTTGTCGCTAAGCAATGACAAATACCTTGATGTGTAATACAGTATCAGCACATTGAACTAGACTGTAGGTCGAGACCATCAGGTCACGCACTCCAATCATACCACAATATCTGTATTCAGTCCTCCGTAAAGAACAGGATTTCTTATTAAATATAACAAATGTCTGATGGTAAATTAAATATTTCCATTTAACATTTTAAATTGGACTGAAATTTTTCTGGATAGACCATTTGTCACGGCCATTAATGTCAGACTTGTTCAGTCGGTAGAACTCTTGGCTATGAGTCAGAAAGCACTGGCCATGTTAGGTACAGGGAAGCTATACAATTGCTTAGGTCCCTAAGGCAGTGAGGGGATCTTCTGCCGTCATGCCTCAGTCACTTGTTGGCTCACTCTATCTGGGCCAGGCTTTCCTCATGCTCCTAAAGCCTATTGAAATCTAGCTGGAGGTGACGGTGGGGAGCAATCGGCATGATTGACACTGCTCACCCTCCAGCCAATGTGCTGTGCTGCCGGAGTGTGACACCCACCTACTAGGGGACTTCTGGCAACTGATGAGAAACTGTTATAGGTTTCACCCAGAATTTGAGCTGCACCATGAACAGCTGCAAAGCAACACTGGTGGAAGATGTAGAATTGAGTTTTGCATGGGGCCCCCATGGACAAATGCCACTCCTGAAAAATGGAACTCATATAGTCTTAGCTGACACTCCCATGCAGTGCTGAGAGCAGGCTTGCTGCATTGTTGGAGATGTTGTTCTTTCTGTGAGACGTTAAACCTTGGTCTGCTCATTGAGATAAACGTTAAAGATCACTTGGCATGATTTGAAAAGAGAAGGGAGTTTCTTCTTGTGTCATGGCCCAAATAAACAATTCCCCAAATATAATTGGTCACTCGCTTCATGGCTGTTTGTGGAACATTGCTGCGTGCAAAATTGCCTGCCAAGTTCTCCCAACAAAAGCACACATTCAAAAGCAAATATCAAATGCAAGGATAACTAGTATTCTTATCATAGCTGTCAGGTTTAATTCAAGTTAATATATGCACAGGGTTAAGGATTGTGATGCAATCACTGCCAGTTTATAAGTGATAAACTGCAGCTGATTGGTGAGGAAGTGTCTGGTCAGTGGGCACTTTGAGGCTGGATGTGTTGCTTGCCACAGTCCCAGAGAAGAGGTGACATTTTCAAGGTGAAAGCACAGCCGGCTGCTCCTCTGCCCTCCTGTGATGTATTAGAGACAAGTGCTCATTAAATCAAGTCACAGCTGGTAAATCCTCTCAGCCAAGGGATCTGAAGGGTTATTAACCTCCTTGGCAGACAGCAACTGAGCACAAGGCAAGTTAATTTTCAGCAAGTGAAGCGTCTCTCTGCTACACCTAATAACACGCTGCTGGGCTTCATGTGTTAGCCTCTGTAAATGTTTTTTATGAATTTCAAATGGAACATTTTGGTCATCAAATGGCTTTAAATATTATCATTGTAAAATAATGTGACCACAAAAAATTAAAACGGCTCTACAGGGGGACAAAAAAATTGATTTCTTTTCGAGAGGCATCAATACGGATGTTAACTGATGTGTAAAAGGTATTGACTTTGTTTTAAGTGAAAGGGAGGAGAGCTTAGGCTGTCTTCCTCTGATTATCCCCTATGTTTCCATTTCATTCCATGTACCTTTGTCCCATTGACCTGTCTCATTCAGCTTTCCATTCCCCATCTTTCCTCACATGCCCTCTGTGCAGTCTTTCAATTCCTCAACCACATACTTTATGTGCTTGATGTTATCCCACATTGAAGGCATATTGCTGCATTTATCACTGCAGCATTGCGGTACTTATTGGTAATTCCCTCTATGCTTTCTCGACACACTATTAAACTCAGCAGTGGCAGAATACCTCACAGGGACTGAGAACACTTAATAATTGGTGATGTTGTTGAAGGTTGAATCTTATTTGAAAAATTCGGTGTTTTTTTTATTGGCTGTAACTATGACTCATTTGAGAAAGTGTTTAGTGCTTAACACTCTGCCGCTGAGACACTCAACAAATATTGCAACAATTTCCCAGAAAAATTTGAATTTTCTATGAGCCATATTCTAAGAATCCTTGTATGTGATATATTGTCTTTCATGTTGGGAAGATTGTCTCAATGTGCGTCACAGGTTTTGACTTCATACTCTGAAGTGCGTGACTGTGTCAACAATGTGGGGAGAAAGGGGAGGTGACAATAGGCATGGTGAAAGAGGAAGTTCTTCAGATCCAATCTGAAAATTGACAAGTAGGGGACAAAGCAAAGGGATTGAGGCAGAGAGATTTCAGGGCACATTGCCTGAATACACGTCAACCATAATGGAGCGGAGGGGACAAGGGACATGTAGAATGCTGTAGCCAGCTGAGTGAAGGGGTAGATGGTGAAGTGGCATGCATGTATGTCAGAGAGGCAGGCAAATGCTACGGCATGAATTGATTTGTGAGTAAGTGTGAGGATCTTGAAGTCAATCTGTTTTACATAGGAAGTCAGTGGAGCCTGGCAAGGACTGAGGAGATTGAAGTGGTGGGGGTGGGGAGTTTGGTAAAGTGAGAATACAGGCAGTGGAGTTTTATATTGGCAGGACTTAGAAGGCAGAAACAGACGAGACAAGGATTCTTCCCACGCAGCTATGGTTAATCCAGCAAACCAAAGCTCTAATTGGTAAGGAGGTCAAAAGTAAATATTATTATTCCAATCATTCCTCAGATAAAATTAATCATTCACTTCCAGTCTAATTGCTGTGTGGAATTGGTTGCCATGTTCACCTACAAAATACACAGATACTGTGAAATAGTTTTGCGCATTCTCCCAACATGCTATACAAAATTCAAGGATTATCGTTACTAAATCTTGTAAATTATTTTGAAACATTCAACAACGGGATAAGACGCCATACCAAATACAAGGATTATAATTATGAAGTGCAATTAATTTAAAGGTGGACTGAAACTATAAATATCATCTATGGTGGTGACTTGTGCCTTTGAGTAAATTGCATTATGTTGATCTACGTGAGCTGCTCTTCAATACAGTCTATTCTCAGAGTGGTGTTTCCCCAATATGTTATCCAATGCAAGACACACTTCCAGTTAAACATGTGGAAACCCAACAATACATTTTAAATGTTTCCAAACCACTCCGAGAATTCCACATAAGTATGCCACCTACACATGGAAATATCTCTGCATTCAGAATGCATTGTATACTTTCTCCCCTAAGTGAGGCAACAAACAATCACATATTCAACATGATATTAATATATTTACAAACATATTCACTATTGGAAACATCATATAAAACTGTTTCAAGTCAAAACATCTTTCACACTTCAGAAGTATTAATATTAACACTTAATAATAAAGTATATTATTAATAATATTGTAATTTAATTGAGCCAAACTTGAATAGAGTCAAATACAAAGGAAATGGGATGCCGTGAACACAGGGCAACCTGAAGGTGTGAATATTCAAGTTATAAACTGATCGAGAAGTGTAACCAGTAACGAAAGGTATCAGAATAGACATCAGCAGACTTACTTTGGTACCTTGGTGCTCTCAAATTTTCTCTTCAAAACAAAATACAATGTGTCCATAATAATAATCCCTCCATTTGATATACAGTAAGTGCCTTCTCGTGTTTTTGATACGTCTCAAAGTGCTCCACAGAATATATTGTAAAGTGGATTGTATATTTTACAGGCAAAACACAGCAGACAATTACGCACAGCAGTGCCCCACAAACAGTTGTGGAGTGATTGACCAAATTATTAGTTTTTTAAGGTATTATTACCCTCGGAAAAGCGATCCACGAATCAAGTAACAACCAGGTTCCTCATTATTGCTGGGTAAACAGAGGTGTGTGGAATAAGGAAATTTGCTGAACGTTTCTCCCCACCAAGGAATGAAACCCAGGTCTTCTCGCTTATGAGGCGAGTGCTCTACCCAATATGCTATAGGGCACTGCAAACAATAGGAACAGAACGGAGGACTGAAATGGTTTGGAAAATATTAAAAAGTATTTTTTGAAAATGAATGTGCTTCAATTATTAATCATTTCCCCCCAGAAAGCTAGCTTGATTTCAATGAACTCCGGATAGGGTTCAATACATGCAATTCCAATGGAGGAGTTAAACTCCGGGTAGCATGCTACCATGGATTTGGTTACAATTTCTTTGCTATTATCATGCAAATGAGTTACACCTCAGTTTATCTCCAGGTGAAATTCAAAGTGGCTGTGGAGGATGTCAATGCCTTTAAAACGTTAAATGTTTTTAACTTGCAAATGCCGAGAGGAGGTGCAGAGCACAGGGATGGTCCTCAGTGTTGGAGGGCAATGAGTTTCTGAGGAATTTTATAGCATATCCTGTAGAGTGCTTTGAGGAGGAATCTCACCTTGATCTAACCTTTGAAGTGCTCTGAGATGCTGTACGGCGTGGAGGGCGCTATATAAATCAAAGTTGTTGTTGTTGATTAAGATTGAGTCTTGAATGTAGCTTTCTGTCAAGTTCATCCTTTCCTTCTCCAAGGAGTGCAGTATCATTCAATCCCAATCTTAATGGCAGTGAATTTGTTTCAGTCACAGTAACTTTGAATCTAATAGCTAAAAGTGAATATGTACCAGAGTGATAAGATCAGACACCAAACTGGCTGAAATTTTTAGGCATTTGTGAAAAAATAAACGATGACTCATTTTAGACCCATTTGGATTGTATTCTGTGAAGCACTTTGAGATGTCTCAACGACATGATAAGGAGTTATATAAAATTCAAGGATTATTATTGTTATTATGTGTACAGACAGGAACATTGGCAGTTACAGATGCTCTTAATTATGAAATTAACCAACCAGAAGCATTAGATAATTACATAATTAATAAATCATTTTCATTGCTTGTGACCGCAACATCCTCAAATCTCTTCAGTTTATTGATACAATGTGACACAGTTGCCATTTGATAAAACATATGTGCTGCTCATTAATCTAAGGCAGCTGACGGTGACAATTGATTTTTACAGAAAGTTTACTATGGCAGCGCCATTGTTTTTCCTGTCAACACTTGTCTATTTTAAATGAATCAGGTGTACTGTAGTTATAGTTATGAAGACTGAACCTCATCACGTCCAGGCACGTTTACGCTAAATCCCTGCTCTGCGGACTTCCTAAGTCTTCCCTCCACAAACTGCAGCTTATTAAAAACTATGCAGCTCGTGTCCTCTCTCGCATCAAGCTCCATGAACTGATCACTCCCATCCATTCTCAGCTCTACTGGCTCCCCATCCCCCAGAGGATCAAGTTTAAAATCTCGCCCCTTAAATCCGTAGCTTTGGTCGCCTACCACAAATACTGTACCTCCTTTCTTCCTTGCAGGTAATGCCTGTTGTCTTTATTAAGTGCTTTCCATTCTTCATCGTATGTGACAGCTATTTAACAACAACAAATTGTATTTATATAGCTCCCCTTATGCATAATAGCATTCCAAAGCATTTAAGTTGTTTCACAGGATTTGCTGTAGGGGAACACACAAACCAATTGCACTCGGCAATGGTCCACAAAGAGTCATGATCTGATGATCACTTTATCTGGGGGATTGTTGACTAGGATGTTCCGAAACTCTCTTCCTCTATCCCTCCACCTTATCCTTGCCTTCCCCATCTTCCAGTCATGCCTGAGGACGTTCCTCTCCATCCATGCTTATGGTCACTTCCCACCTCCCCTGCTCGCTGTAGAACTCCGCCAGAGTTAAGCACTCTGGGACTCTACTCTGCGTGAAGGGCACTACATAAATGCAAATTGTAATTATTGTTGAGGGAAACTTCTCTCAATTTTCAAAGTGTGTCATGTAATAACCATACATGACACACTTGGATCATCCTTGGATTTGATATAACGCTTTATCATTTCATTGAGATGTCTCACAGCACTTCACAGAATGTACTGTACAGTGAATTAGCTATATCTGCTGCTCTTGGTGAAACATGTCAGTCAACAATGTGTCCCACAAATAGGCGTGGATTGAATAACCACATGTTTTAAAGGGATTATTACCCCCATAAATTCAATGTTTAGACCACTTGCCTTGCAAGCGAGAATTCTGGGTTTGATTCCAGGCAGCGCCTAACTTTAGTCAACATTCCTTACTCCACATGCCTGATAATCTCTCAAAAAATAAACAATAATAAATTGATCATTTCAATCCACAGCTGTTTGTTTTCTACTATTAATTCACTTTACAATATATTCTGTGAAGCGCTTTGAGACATCTAGAAGACGTGAAACATGCTATATCAAATGCAAGGATTATTATTAGTAGTAGTTGTATTATTATAAGGCGATCAGACTAACTACCATGTTCCTACTTATTGCGAGGTAACAGGCATAAGGAGTAAGAATGCTACGTTTTCTCCCCACTTGGGCATCAATCCTGGGTCCTTTTCGGTTGTGAGGTGAATGCTCTAACCAATACGCTACAGGACTTCACATGTGATCTCTAAGATCCACCTGAACAGGCAGACGGGACTTTGGTTTCATCTAAAGGACAGTACTTCCAACAATGCACAGCATCTCAAGCATTTCAATGGAGTGTCAGTGGAGTATGTGAGTACCAAATCCAAACGTGGGGCTTGAATGCATAATCATCTGACTCAACAAGCGACAGTGTTACCAACTGATTTAGGTTGACGCTTTAGGCAAATAGGTGACATTTCAACCATTCCTACTCACAAGGATTTCAGGTCATGGAGTGCTTAACACCATGTATTTCATTCCAACTGGTTGATTCAGGAATGAAACACATGGCATTAAATAATTAATTATTGAGTGTATTGTGTCTGTCAATCTGTTGCCTTTACAAAATCCACACAACTATGATGTTGATATATTTCAGGCAGTATTACTTTAAGAGATGCTAAGTAGCACAATCTATTTTAAAAATGTGAAGGTTTTTTTTGAAGAAAAATGAAACATAAAAACAATGAAATAGCAATATGAGGCGTTTGAGAATCGCAGGCCTCAATTTTAGGATGATTGAGGGAATGAGAGTCAGCCATGAATCAACAGCTACCCGTCTGGCAGATGATAGAAGTAGGTTGCAATGTAAAATGATACCTCTGTGCCGTTTTTTTTTTACACATCTTTTACAAGTCTTTTATAATCTTCACTGTATTATAAATGAGTTTATTAAAATTCTGACATTAATATAACGCAACATTCATCACCTACTATCTTTGCCACAGGCCCGTGGAACCTGCTTCATAGTACTGTATTTAGCCTTTATCTTTGTAGAATGTTTCTGTGACAGTGTGAAGAGATGAAGCTAGGACGACGACTTTCAATGTATGCAGTAGTGTTTACATTGGCATTCAACCCCGCAACTACACTCCTCCCACCATAGACCCAATAAAATAACCCGCAAATAGTTTTGTTGACAGGAGCTGAAAACATTACTATAATTGCAACTTTAATACAATGTCATGTATAATTAAGAATTCCAAATATCCCTGCATTGATTTTTAAGTGAAGGGAAATAAATTATTTATCTGAAGTTCTCAGAAATAAAGCGTGGTCTTTATATATTAATGTCCTGTCATTAATTGTACCAAACAATGTACTTTGGAAACATGACTAAACCGTATATGAACAATAGGCTTAAAAGCTTTACAAGACATCA
The DNA here is from genome assembly GCA_035084275.1 of Hydrolagus colliei. Taxonomy (NCBI): domain Eukaryota; kingdom Metazoa; phylum Chordata; class Chondrichthyes; order Chimaeriformes; family Chimaeridae; genus Hydrolagus; species Hydrolagus colliei. The sequence goes on along the minus strand of CM068744.1, from coordinate 22,781,904 downwards.
GAAGGATTTGTTAATGAAAGAGATTCTCAAAATGTATCTCTTTGACCACACTTTCAGGTACCTTTCCCCCACCTCCCCACCTCTTTGCTCCCATCCCCACCTCTTTGCTCCCATCCCCACCTCAGGTGTCCAAGTCAAATGCTTTGAAACATCCTTTGGATGTGCAAGGCACTATATAAATCTAACTTGTATTATCAATTGTATTGTATCCTATCATTCTGCTCCATGTATGATCAATTTAATAATATTTATTTAAAAGAACTGTAATTCTTTTATTTTCCTGTCCAGCAGTTTCCCCCCAAATTGAATAATTTTGCTTTTAAATATTTGTTTTGTCAGCCAGGTGTATGAGACACACAGAAACCCAAAGCTATGAATAAAAATCATATCAAGATGAGAGTTCCACATATACATGCCACCCATGCATCAAGATTGCCCTTTGTCTGAAATGGAGTGCACACAGTCTCCGCAGAAAGCTGTACACTTTTTGGGAATGAGCCAAGACATTGAGACTCTGGGTAGCTTGCCATCACATTCAATCATGCACTAGTTGTTGTTAAAACATAAGGTATGTCAAATCTTCTGTTAGACTGACATTATTGTAATATTTACAAGATTTCAAATCCACTAAATTCCCTTGTCTGGGTGATAAATTGGTGATATCCATTCTTACTGGAATCCATAAAACTGCATCATAAAGAACACCAAAGCTACCACGAGCAATTACTCTGCTGCTGCACTGTTCGTTACAAACGTCGGCGCTCGTTGCCTGATACCAGTAGTGTCACAGTTGACCAATAGCACATATAAATAAAAGAAAGTATTACATGTGACTGTAGTAGCTTTCCAGCTCATCTTGGGGATCTAGGTGGAATTACAAGCCCAGACTGATGGGTGAAAGAGGCCGCTCTCTCCAGTGAATTGTGCGAGTAGTGCAGTAGTAATAATAATAATAATATTAATCCTTGCATTTGATAGAGTGAATTTCACATCTTCAAGACATCTCAAAATGCTCACAGAATAAGCTGCAAAGTGAATTGACAGATATTTGTGGGCGAAATGTGGCAGCCAATTGCGCACAGCAGTGGATTGAGTTACCAAATTATTTTTTTGAGGGATTAATATCAGGCATGTGGAGTAAGGAAACTTGGCTAAGATTTCACCCTGCCAGGAATTGAACCCAGGTCACTTGCTTGCAAAGCGAGTGATCTAACCACTAATCTACAGTACTCCACCATAGGTATCATCAGCATACATGTGGAAACTGACCCCATAGCCATTGATGTGATCACCAAGTGGAAGCATCAACAACAAATTACAAACTCAATCACTTCTTGGAACTTCTACCCTGACTAGCTAGGGCTGTTATTGTACAAAATTGATATGGATACAGCAATTCACAGACAGGAACAACTGGTTACAGAGGAAATTTGAGTTTTGAAAAGAGAAGATGCCCAGAGCAAGATAAAACAAAAAGGGGAAGCAAGACTTATTGTGAACCAAAATTGCATTTCTTTTATTGATAAATGCCACACACTGAATAAATAATTTCAGCAAGTTTCTCACCTATACCCATTTAACTTCAGCGACTTGGGACGTCCTACAATGTGAAAGGCGCTCTATCAATGTAATTTTTGTTCTGTTGTTTACTCTCCTGCATTGTGTCTGTTATCTCATGAAAAATAAGTAAAACAACAACAACAACAAAATTGCACTTGTATAGCGCCTTTCACATTGGGAGGACGTCCCAAAGCGCTGAACAGACTGGTCGGGACCCGAGCAGGGTGTGGGGGGAGGGGGGAAGAGGGTCGAAGTAGGGGGAAGGGGAAAGAGAGTGGGACAGGTGGAAGAGATAGTGGGGCAGCTGAAGGTGCGGTTGAAGAGGAAGGTCTAGAGACCGACCTTGAAGGAGGAAAGGGAGGAAGTGAGGCGAAGGGGCTGCATGATGGAGTTTCACAGTGTGGGAGCAGAGAGGCTGAAAGCCCAGCCGCCGATGGTTGGGCGGTTAGGGCGGTGGACACGGAGCAGGCCTGAGTCTGCTGATTGGAGGGTGTGGGCAGGCTGGTAGGGAGACAGTAGGTCAGAGAGATAGGTGGGGGCAAGGCCGTGAATGGCCTTGAAAGTGAGGACAAGGATCTTGAATTCGATCCTCTGGGTGACGGGAGCCAGTGGAGACGGGCGAGGGTGGGAGTGATGTGGTCGCGAAGCCTGGTGCGGGAGAGTACACGAGCTGCAGAGTTCCGAATGACCTGCAGCCTGTGAAGGGAGGAGCTGGGGAGGCCGACAAGGAGAGAGTTCCCGTAGTCGAGCCTGGAAATGATAAAGGCATAGACGAGAGATTCGGTGGCGTGGGGGGTGAGGTAGTGGCGGAGTCTGGCAATATTGCGGAGATGATGGAAGGCTGTGCAGGTCATGGAGCGGATGTGGGGGAGGAAGGATAGCTCGGGGTCGAACAAGATGCCCAGATTCCTGATTGGCTTCGAGAGGAGGAGAGAGCAGCCTTGAACGCTGATGTTGTCAGCGCCTGAGGTGCGGAGGTGCTGACATGAGCCAATAAGGAGGGCTTCCATCTTGTTGACGTTGAGTTGTAGGAAATTTGCCCTCGTCCAGGACTCGATGTTGGACAGACATACAGTCAGAACACCAGTGGTCTTGGAAGTGAGGGTTGATGCGGATAGGTAGAGTTGGGTGTCATCCGTGTATGTGTGGAAATTTACCCCATGTCTACTGATGATGTCGCCCAGGGAGAGAGTGTAGAGGGTGAAGAGCAGGGGGCCAAGGACAGAGCCCTGGGGAACGCCGCATGTGACTGTGCGGAGGCTGGAGGAGAAGCCATTGGAAGAGATGAAGTGAAGGCGGTGGGAGAGATAGGATCTGATACAACAAGTAAAAGATACAACAAGTAGCCTTAGAGCAGTTTGTCTCTCTTCAGGTGGCCATCCAACACTGTGATGCGCCTTGAGACATCCTCTGGACATGAAAAGTGCTATATAAATGTAAATTGTACTATAAATTGTATTGTATTATATCAGTATGAGGCAAACTGCCAGATACCCTGATAGGAGGAAGATTGGAGAAGATCTTTGTTCCCATACAAGGTAAGAAAAGAAATAGCAATACATATTTGATTAAATAACTTTCAACTATTCTATGTCTCATACCCTTCAATCGATTTCTTCAGCAAATAGCTACCAAATTTCCTCAATCTGCTGCTGACTCAATCTGTTGCTACCATTTCCCTCAGCAATCTCTCTGATATATTCATTGTTTTCTGTGTAAAGTAAATCTGAATGAACTGCATGTTCACTTTTCCTCTTCTGAGCTGGAGTTTATGTCTCCTTGTCATAGGGGCTTTGACCATAGTAAACATATAATGCATGATAAGTAAATTTGCAAATCATACCAAACTGAGGGAAACTGGGAAACAGAGAAGTCAACCGTAATCTTACACAATGTGCTTGACAGGATATGTACCTAGGCTAATCAATGGCAAATTAACTTTAATATAGATAGTACATTAACAATAATTCTTGCATTTGAAATACTGCCTATAACATCAGAATGCATCAAAGCAATTCCTTGATAACTCCTGTTCAGTGAGTGCAGTGACTGCATTCTTAGACCATTGCGGCAGCAATTTTGCACACAACAAAGTCCCACAAGCAACCATGTAGCAACTTCTCAATTTACCTGGATAATTGTTGGTTACGACAACTGAACTTTGTTTAACACAGTACAGCTCAGTTTTAACGAGTTCCATTATAGTGCTTGTAATGCGGTTTCACTGTTGAACCCATTCACTGCACACGCACATGAGCGAAACTTCAAAAGCAAAATGTGACGTTGATAGTGGTTTAAAGATCTGGAAGTTGTTAGTATTTTTTTCCAACAGCTGGTGTGCGAGTTGTGTGCAGGCTTGTCGGTATTACATATGAATAGTTATAAAATGGATGGGGATAAAACTATTAGACCAGTTCGGCCTTACATCAGTAATATATATATATATAACCGTCCCTCTATTCTGTGTCTCATACCTCTCAATTGATTTCTTCACCATATAATGCACAGAATACTAAAGAATAATATCAGAAGAATTATTATCAATATTAGACTGACTTTAGATTTCTTCATTCAGAACCACAAGGCCATGGATTGATGTCCATGTTCAATAAGTCTAAACTATATCAGTACCAAGAAGCTAGGAACTGGCGACACAGATAGTGATAAACACAGTTTGCTATGTTTTATCTACCAGCAGCAGGTGAAACCAGAGCAGACGTGGAGGAAACACATGTACAGCCACCAAAGTGTGGAACACGAAAAGGGCCTATTGTATAAAACAGTGACAATCGCTAGCTGATTCCTAGTAGACACTGCATTAGTCTGAGACTCTAATACTAATAATAATGATATGAGGATGCAATGAGCTTGCCAGTCATATGTGGGTGTTGGACTAAACGGCTTTGAAATAATAATCACGGTAATAGTTATTGTGACAAATATATCTGGAAAATGTATTTATTGTGAATAATTACAAAGCAGAAATCGTACAATCCATTCCTTTCTGGTCTTATTTATTATGAAAGGCTGGTTAGGCTTGGGATATATTCCTTACAGCTGAACAGGTTAAGGGATGATCTGATTGAATTGTTTAAAATAACAAAGGAAAATGGCAAGCTAAATAATGACTGCCTCTTCCCTATGGTAGAGGGATGTAAACAAGGTGACATGATCTTGCACTTCTTAATTTAAGATTAGAAGTGGATTAGAATGCATTTCGTCATGAGGAAGGTTGTAACATTTGTAATGTACTGCTTCAGAAGCACATTGAGACAGAATCAATTTAGGTGATTAAAAGGGAGACAGAAATGTGGGTGGTAAAGATATTAGGAGTATGAGGAAGTGAAACTAAAAGATCCACCATGATCTAATAAACTGGCAGAGACAGGCATGATGGGCTGAAAGATTTCCTCTTATTCCTAGGCTTGCAGCCTATTTAAAAATACTGTACACAACGTACTGAAATTGGATTAATCATGCCAGAGAATTCTACATTTAGATAAACATCCTTTGTCATCCTCACTTCCTCACCATAGTTTTTTAGGAAGTTAAATGTTATGAGCAATAAATGTTAAATGTTCTAAGCTTGTGTTGCTCCTGTAGCTCAGTGGTTAGAGCACTCGCCTTACAAGTGTGAGGCCAGTGTTTGAATCCAGGTAGGGCGAATCCTTGGGCAAGTTTCCTTACTCTGCACAACTAATAATAATCCCTAATAATAATAAATAAAACAATAATAAAATTGGTCATTTCAATCCACAACTGTTTGTGGGACACTTGCTGTGTGCAATTGGCTGCCGTGTTTCGCCCAACAACATACACAATCAATTCACTTTCTGTGAAGTGCTTTGAGACATCTAGAAGACATTAAAAGTGCTATATCAAATGCAAGGATTATTATAATTATTATTATTAGCAATAAATATTAAATCCAGCGGCTTGGGACATCTTCCCGACGTGAAAGGCGCCCTATAAATGTAATGTTGTTGTTACTGTTGTTGTTTGAAAGTAGAATTGGTAAATAGCAAAAGAATAGTGCAAAAAATACTTTCATCTGTCAATATTTTTGCAAAACCTATATTTCAAAAACGAGTGTTGAAAATTAAATTCAGTTTATAAACTACCTCTGTGCTCTTACTTACCATTCAGTTTTCTGAATAGATTTTATTGGTTAATATAAAAGGCATGTTTATGTGAACAATTTTGGAAAAATAGAAACAAGCGGCATTTCAGCTCTGGGCTGCTACCCTCTGTGAGGGGCACTACTGTATATAAATGTAAGTTTTTATCTAATTTATTACATTCTTGCACCTGCCTAACTTTGTAAGCTTCTCCCAGCTTCCCCTTCAGTTTGCCTCTTCCACTAAGCAACTCAGGCCTGCTGCATGTTCCTTCTCCTATCATTGATGGTGAAACCTTCAGCCATTACGCTTCTACCCTCTGGAACTCCCCCCACTGTACCCGACACTTCACGCCACTCCAAAGAAATTTACCCGCAGTATTTGACTGTGCCTTTGTCACCTTGTCCTGAAACATAAGGTGGTAGATTCAGAGTACATTTGGGATTTCAATATGGAAACAAATAGGTCTATGAAGGATAGGGGTGGGGTTTGTGATAAGACAGGGCAGTGGGATTGAATGAAGACTTTGCTCTGAGAGTCAGAGAAGGGTTAAATGCCTTGTACTTTGTTGTAAATTTCTATGATTTTGTGGAGTCCTGTAATTCAGTGGTTAGAGCACTCAGCTTACAAGCGAGAAACCTGGGTTCAATTGCAGGTATATCGCAGGTATATTCTGGAAAGAATTTGAGATGTCTAGAAAACATGAAAAGCACTACATCAAAACGTGAGGATTATTATTATTATCTTCCTCCATGCATTCTCTATGTAAAGATCACTATATTTATGCAGGTAATATATTAATTGAGTTCATTATTATTACCTTGTTGTCTCAGATGTAATCCACATCCTCAATGTGGATTACAGTGCATTGGGGAGCACAATTAAACAGCAACAACAAAATTACATTTCTAGTGTGCCTTTCACGTTGGGAGGATGTCTCAAGACGCAGAACATTCAATATGAGATGGGAGTATCTCTCAGTATTCCAGCCCAAAATATTCCTAATAAATTAATCATTCACATGATGCCTGGAGTGGGATATTGCTGTGTTTGTCTACAACAACAACAACAACAATAACTTTGATTCATACAGCGCCTTCCATGCCGGACGGCATCTCTGAGCGCTTAAGTACAAATACAGTGTAGTCTCTACACTTTAAGGCAAATTGTTAAGATATTCTAACATTTAGGATATTGAATGCAAGTGTTATTATATGTTATTATATTTACACTGAAATTGTGGCTTGTTCACTGTGTGTGGCACAATGAATATTTCTTATAAAATAGAAAAGCACAGCACACCACCCTTCAATGGAGTGACAGATCCGGGACACAGTAAATGTACAGCCCCAACTTATCACATTTCTCATGAGCTCAACACAAGGTAAGATTAATGAGGTCTTATTGAAGTCTACATTCGGAACCTAAAATATTCTCATAATTACACCTGGAAAATCAATGTCTAATATCCCTGGTGCATTACTCATTTTGTCCACGGCTGATTAGTAATTCATTACTTTCTTAGGAAATGCTCCTTTGAATTTTAGTTATTCTGGATACATTTAATAAAATATTTTGTCAACAAATTATTCATTATTAACAAAACTTTCAACAAGGTTCAGTTCATTGGAGGTCAATAGAAAACCTTCATCACAGAATAAAGAAATGCGAGAAAAATATACCCTTTGCTCTCAAGCTTTCTTGGTTCCTTCCTTGCATATATATTACAAATTCAATTTGTTTGCCTTATAGATGCAGTCATGTGATAGATATTACTATTATAGTATTTTGAGATATTTTGAATGTGATCAGCATTAAGGTTATACTTTAAAATGCAGGTTCTTTCTTTCTGTCCATTTATCACAGCATCAGTGAGTACAGAGAATTTTTTTTGCTTTACATTTTAATAATAATAACAGTTCTTGCATTTGGTTCAGTAAGTGTGACATCAAAGCCTCAAAAGGTGCTTTCTAGGTTCTACTGCATTGTAATGACTGTATATTTGTCGGCAGACAATTTACAGCGTTTTGCACACAAAATTTCCAGACAATTCACTTTACAGTATATTCTGTAAAGCACTTTGAGATATTCGGAAGACCTGATGAGGTTCTACAATAAATGCAAGAATTATTATTATTATACAACTGCAATGTTCGGAGGAACTTCTCTTTCTATTCAGCCAGCTGAATAGCAGATGGAATTTTCATTTAACATGTCATCTGAAAGATAGCACCTCAATACAATAAGCAAAACACTTGCATTTATATAGTCCCCTTTATACTGGATAGCATCTCAGAACACTGCACTGAGCTCCCCAGCATTGCATTCGAATGTCAGCCTAGACTATGTTCTCATACTCCCCTTGTGAGGTTTGAACTAATAACCTTCTGACTCAGCAGCGAGAGAACTTGCAAACAAGGGCATTTTGTAACACAATAAGAATGATATCAGGACTCCATCGCTAAGATAACCCTTTCACTTAAAAGCCTGTGGTATTTAGACAGAATCAGCTTTATTCGATTCATACCAGTATACTAATAATGTATTCACTGTTCATTTAATCCAGCATGGGTAACCATTCTGCAAGACCAAACCTAATCAATTTGATCATTCTATTTAAATCAGTCTGACCTATTTGATGTAATGTGTACCCCAGCAGCCTGTTGGGAATGAAAAGACTGAATGGTGACACAAGGAGTGCTGAATAAATGAAAGAACTGTTAACATGATTAATAATATATCACACATCTGGACAGAAATTCTATAATAAGATTCTGAAACTTGAACATATTTAGAAGGCACTTTGCTATATATAGTCGTCCCAAAATTAACCTGGAAAATGCTAATCTAATGAAACTATAGATCATGAATAAGGCAAAAAGATATTCTAAATTAGAGCAGTAAGCCCTCCAGGGAATGGGAGGTGCCAGGACAGGAAGCTGAAAATTAGGACAAGGAAGAAAATGCCACAAAGCAAAACAGGAATCAATAGATGTTTCAAATCTTGTTGAAGGATTCTTAATTCATTTCATCAGCTGAATGTTCTTGAAATAAATGTAAAGAACATTTCTTCAAAATGAGAAATGTGATTGTTGCTTTGAATACTGACAGGGTGTGGCTGGGGGGAAATGTTTGACTCTGGGTTCTGGCTGGTGCCTGCTAGGAGTCGGAATGACCCAGAGGACCTGTGTTGGACTGCCAAAGGGTGAGGTCAGATCCTTCCTGTGGCTTAAATAACGCTCAGTGCAAATAGGTTCAGTGATAGTAAACTCTGCTCTGAATTTCTGTACAAAAAGGACAGACCTCCAATACATGATATAATAATAATAATCCTTACAATTGATGTAGTGTATGATTGACATCACTGATCAAATTCTTCAATAATTAATTCTTAAATAATCTCTTAATAATTAACACTTTCACATAAAAGTGCCATTAATAGTCCTATTATGGTAGAAACAGCAATATAATGCAATGTAGGTACACAAAAGCAGGCAACATAAAGCCACTATACATTACAGTAAATCTTGTGAACGGCTTTGGGACTTCTTCCTCACATGAAAGGAGCTGTATCACATGCAAGGATTATGATTTGGATTTGGAACAAATAATATTTCAGGTTTGAAACAAGTCAAGTTTCAAATGGCCGACAGTCATTTTGTTATCTTCTCCAGCAGTTGATGCTGCACTCACATGCGGATCAATTTTAATTTCTTCTTTCAAGCTGGAGAAGGTATCATTAGAATATATGCCAGGCATTTCTCACATGTATTTGTAAAGGCAGATTCAAGGAATGCTTTTCTTCTTTAAACAACTTTGCACTGTCAATCTTACAATAATATATGCAAGTAATCTCAAAGCCTTCAAGCAATTCAGCAAAGAAACGCTGCCTCAAATCCTACTCAAGTACTGTATTGCTATGACTGACAAAAAGGAAAGGGAAACATCAGTAGATCCCTCTTCCCTTCAACTACCTTCACACTATCAGAGCTCCAATAACTGCCATGCTCTTATTTAACATTCTCAATACAGAGTACGGTATTTATTAAACTGCATTGCCATTGCTTTTTGCTTTATATAGCATTTTCCATTTTGTGTGTCCAGTTATTTTTCTATTGTCAGGATTTGAGCATCTTATAATAATAATAAATTATCCTTGCATTTGATATAGAGCTTTTCACATCTTATCGACGTCCCAAAGTGCTTCACAGAATGTACTGTAAAGTGAATTGACTGTATATTTGTGGGTGAATCGCGGCAGCCAATTGCACACAGCAGTGTCCCACAAACAGTCGTGGATTGAAATGACTAATTTTATTATTGTGGTTTTTTTTTGGACGGATTATTATTAGGCATGTGGAGCAAAGAAACTTGCCCAAAGTTTCGCCCTGACCTGCCTGTATTCAAACACAGGTCTCCCCAGCTTGCAAGACCCACTCTAACCACTAAGCCACAGGAGCTCCACTCCATTATACAACAATATGCTGTTGCATTTGGCTGTCTTTGTTTTTTTAAAAATAATAACTTCGCCAATCAACATTTAAGAAGACAAGTAAAATGGTTTTCCACAATAAAGGATCCCTTTAACCACGTCAAATGATGTCTGGTAAAATACAAACTCACTTGGCTTTTCTCATCGGGCTCTCGGGCTTCCAAATCTGAAGTGGCACAGGACGCAATCTTCAAACGGATACGAAATGCTATAGGCAGATAATGTGTTTATAAATGGAAAATGAATTGATTTTTTTTAGCGCATTTCCATCATTATTCCTCCTTCAGAAAAGCTCACGTGAAGGAAAAAAAAGCCCAATCACATTTTTGAACACAATTAAATTCAGTTTTTAATTTATTGCATTCTAAGCTATTTATATTACAGCATATTTATACTTTTAAAGGGGATCCACACATGTTGTACTGTACAGAATAGCTTTTTTAAAAAATAAAAAGCTACTATATTATCCGAAAATGAAAATAACAATGTTATTTATATGGCTGGATTACATTCCGTTTTTTTTTAAAAAAAGCATGCTTTTGTTCAGTGCCATCATTCCATTTTATATACGCCGAGTCCGTAGCACATTGCTGCATACCTTCGTTATTACTCACCGCTAATGCACCTAAAGAGAAAACAACAGAACATCACAAAAACACTGGTGTACCATTAAATGGTTTTATAAAAGTTATTCTCAGGGGCTCAACTGAACAACAACAAAGTAGCTCTGTGTGTGTATCTGTGTGTGTGTTTAATTACAGTGTTTGGGGGTTTCAATCCATATTTTTAGCAACTTGCATCTGTGCATATGCTGCATCACACAGTGAATACAGGTGGGCCATCTCCATTTTTGATTTGACTAGGTTGATGGCCTTGTTGAACATATCGATGGCCTTATCCAGATTTCCTCTCTGGATTTCGATGGTGCCCATCGTTTCATAGGCAAAGTCACATTTATTATCAATCTCAATGGCTTTGCCGATCAGCTCCAGACTAGGGTCCGGCGATATATCAATATTTCGCTAAAACCCGATATAATTTTCATATCGATATGCCAATATAGGCATTTTAAAAATATCGATAGGTGACCGTAGGCATTGTTTTTATAAATATATATAGCCCCTCGCATTATATTTATAATATATGTTTAGAATAATATGTATAAACATTATGTGTTTTGATGTTAATTGCCTGCTGAGTGAAGAAGTACTTCCTGGTGTCTTTTCTACACTTTCCTATCATAGCTCTGTCTGTACCTGTGAACACTCACCCTGCAGAAAGTGTTCTTAGTTTACTTCTTGGTTTGGTTTATTTTCACATTTAGAGTTTTATACATGCTGGAAAGTGATTGTGAGCCAGAATCTTGTCAGATTTCACTCTCTAACCCAAAGCACTTTATTGTAGAGTCACTAATCTTCCCCCGTACCTCACCCACCCCTCACCCAGGCTGAGATCAGCTAACTCAGCTCAAACCAGCAACTGAACCTGAGACTTTCACCATCTGGTTCAACCCTAAGATCTTTTATAAACATATTAAGAGTAAAAGATTGGTCAAGACTAGGGTGGGGCTGATTAGGGGCCAAGGAGGAAACCTTATTGTGGAGGCAGAGGGCATGGCTGATGTACTGAATGAGTACTTTGCCTCTGTCTTCACAAGAGAAGAGGATGTAGCCAATGCTACAATATTGGAGGAGAGGGTAGAAGAAATGGATAGGATTGGTATAAACAGAGAGGAAGTACTAAAAAGGTTAATGGCGCTCAAGGTAGATAAGTCATCCGGTCCGGATGGGATGCATTCTAGGTTACTAAGGGAAGTACGGGAGCAAATAGCAGAGACTCTGGTCACAATCTTTCAATCTTCCTTGGACACAGGGGTGATGCCAGAGAACTGGAAGTTGCGAATGTTACTCCCCTGTATAAAAATGGGCAGAAGGAAAAACCTGGGAACTATAGGCCAGTAAGTCTAATGTCGGTAGTGGGCAAACTTCTAAAGTCTATAATTAAGGACAAGTTAGATCTTCACTTAGAAAGATATAGGCTAATAAAGGATCGCCAGCATGGATTTGTTAAAGGCAAATCTTGCCTTACAAATCTGATAGAATTTTTTGATTAGGTAATGAAATGGGTGAACGAGGGTAGTGCAGTTGATGGACTTTCAAAAGGCATTTGACAAAGTGCCGCATGAGAGGCTTATTAGGAAAGTAGAGGCCCACGGCGTTAAAAGACAATGGCAGCATGGATCCACAACTGGCTGCGAGACAGATAGCAGAGAGTCGTGGTGAGTTTTTCAGACTGGAGGGAAGTGTGCAGTGGCATCCGCCAGGGATCGGTATTGGGACCACTGCTCTTTTTAATATATATTAATGATCTGGACTTGGGTGTAGGGAGCACAGTTTCCAAGTTTGCAGATGATACTAAATTAGGGAGAATAGTAAATAGTGAGGAGGATAGTAACCATCTGCAAGAAGATATAAATAAAATGGTAAAGTGGGCAGACACATGGCAGATGAAGTTTAATGCAAAGAAGTGTGAGGTGATAGAAATGAGGGGAGGCAATATAGGCTAGATAGTACAATTTTAAGGGGTTTGAGGGAACAGAGAGTCCTGGGGATTTGTGTTAGCGACTCTTTGAAGATGGCAGGACAAGTAGACAAAGCCGTTAAGAAGGCATATGGGATACTAGACTTTATAAATAGCGGTATGGAGAACAAAACAACAACAACAAATTACACTTATAAAGCGCCTTTCACGTCGGGAGGACGTCCCAAGGTGCTGCACAGGAGGCGTGTGACCCGAGCTGGGAGGGGAGTGTTCGGGAAGGGGTGAAACAAGTAGGGGAGGTCAAAAATTCGGGGGGGAACAAAAGGCACGGTCGAGAGGAAAGTCTTCAAACCGGCCTTGAAAGAGGAAAGGGAAGAAACAAGATGGAGGGATTGGGGGATGGAATTCCACAGGGTGGGAGCGGAGAAGCTGAAAGCCTGGCCTCCGATGGTGGGGCAGTTCGGGTGGGGGGCTTGGAGCAGGCCAAGACCTGCTGAACGGAGGGTCCGGGTGGGCTTATAGGGGGAAAGTAAATTAGTTAAGTAGGGCAGGGCAAGGCCGTGTAAGGCCTTGAAGGTGAGGACGAGGATCTTGAACTCGATCCTCTGGAGGATGGGGAGCCAGTGGAGACGGGCGAGGATGGGGGTTATGTTGTCGCGGAGGCGGGTGCGGGATAGTACACGGGCTGCAGAGTTTTGGATGACCTGCAGCCTGTGAATGGAGGAACTGGGGAGGCCGATGAGGAGAGAGTTTCCGTAGTCCAGCCGTGAGGTGATATATGCGTGCACGAGTGTTTCGGCAGCGTGGGGGGTGAGGAAGTGCTGACTAACCTCTTTAAAACTTTGGTTAGGCCTCAGCTGGAGTACTGTTTCCAATTCTGGTCACCACACTATAGAAAGGATGTTAAGGCATTGGAAAGGATGCAAAGAAGGTTTACTGGAATGGTACCAGGATTGAGGGACTTCAGTTATCGGGAAAGGCTAGATAGGCTAGGTTTATTCTGTTTGGAACAAAGAAGGTTGAAAGGAAACCTAATAGCGGTTTATAAAATCATGATTTTTTCACTCAGCGGGTTGTTCGAATCTGGTCTGCATTGCCTGAAAATGTGATGAAGGCCAATTCGATAACAGCTTTTAAAAGAGAATTAGATCTTTATTTAGGTCTGTTAGGTTATGGGGAGAGAGCGGGGCAGTGGAATTTAGTTGCTCTTTTCAAAGAGTCGGCACAGACTAGATGGGCCGAATGGCCTCATTTTGTGCCATAAAATTGTGATTCTATGATTCTGTGATTCACTGGCTAAACTGCTGAGCCAACAAGTGGGGCCTAATCTATGTAAATGGTCTAAGATTTTATAGGATTTACTCTGAGATACTCATGAGATTGGCTGAAGCTATTATACGATTTAAGCACTTGGGAAAAAGAATATTGGCTGCTAAAACACAAAGAGGCCAATCTCCACAGTTTTTTTGAAAAAAGTTTCCAAATGAAGAATGATTTAAGAATTCTCCGCAATTAAAGTTTACAACAGAATCGGACTTGCAAACTAAGACCGGGTGGAATTTTTGGTCTCTGCTCTACTGATGACATGACTGTGTCTGTGTGCATGTGGGAGCATTGAATTTATAAAATAAATTTCTTGCATCGATGATATGTGGGAAGTTAGTCACCACATCACCACTCAATAGAATGTCACCACCAGCATTGACAAATTCAGTGATAAACAGTTACGCCGGTTGAATCTTTAATAAAATAGAGTTGAAAATGCATAGTTTCCTCAAAGTAAGGAGTGGCGACAGAACTAGGATTTGTTTTACATTCTAGGCTGACACTCCAGTGAAATAAGTCGCTGGCTGCCAAGATCCTGATCTACACTTTTAACACATCCAGGCTTGACTACAGCAATTCTCTATTCACCAGATTCCCCAGTTTCCCCTACACAATCTGCAGAACTCTGCAGCCTGTATCCACTCCCACACCAAGCTCCGTGGACGTATTATCTCCATTGCCCAGTGATTCGTACTCAAGACCGTTGTTCTGATAATCAAATCCCTGAATAGACTTATCCCACTCTACCTCTGTGGATTCCTTGATCAACAACAAAAAAATTACATTTGTAGACCGCCTTTCATGTCAGGAGGATGTCCCAAGGCACTGAACAATCAGGAATCAGGACTCGAACAAGATGTGAGCAAGAGGCCAGAGTTGGGATGAGGGAGGGCAGAGAGGTACAAGCTGATTGAGGGCACAGTTGAAGAGAAGGGGCTTGAGACTGTCTTGAAGAAGGTAATGAAGGGAGCAAAGCGAAGGGATTATGGGTTGGAGTTCCAGAAAGGTTGAAGGTCTGGCCACCGATGTTAGGGTGAGTCAGGTGAGGCAGGCGAGGTAGGGGATGTTAAGCAGGCTGGAGCCCGCTGATCGGAGGAAATGGTTAAGTTGGTAATGGGTTAGGAGCACAGAGGTATGTGAGAATGAGGCCATGGCTCGGCTTTATCTTCAAAGGCCAGGCCTTGAAGATGAGGACGAGATCTTGAACTGTATCCTCTGTGTGATGGAAAGCCACTGGAGTCGGGTGAGGATGGGGGTGATATGGTCATGGAGCACAAGTGCAGCAGAATACATGGTCTGCAGAGCTCTGGATGATCTGTAGCCTGCGGAGGGAGGAAATGAGGAGGCCACCAAGCAAGGAATTTGCATAGTCAAGCACTACAGACCAGGCAACTCCCTTTGCTCATTGAACACTGGCCTGTTTCATGTTCCCCACCTGATCTATCCCACCATCAGCGGGCCCTGCATTGTTGGAAGTGCTGCCTTTATGCTTCACCACTTAGATCCCATGATATTCTTTGTCAAGAGATGGGTTTCTCCCCTTGTCCTGGCCAACAATCCATTACTCCTCACTGTGCACAAAATGGCTGATCTGCTTGCCTATGGAAACAGGCACTACACCCAGCAATAATTACTGCAAAGCGGTTTGAGACATGTCAGTGCAAAAAAGGATTATAATCATGCAAATTCTTTCTAGAAATGGTCACATTTTCACCCTCTACCTGCAGTTCCTCATTTAACTGACTATTCTTTGTGAGTGTGTGAGTCGAGATAATAATAATCCTTATTTGGTATAGCGCCTTATCACATCTTCGAGATGTATAAAAGAGCACTTAGATAGCAATTCTATGCTTATTATTTATTTGTGGTGAGGATTGCAGCCAAACCAAATCATCTAACCTTGCTTAATAACCACTTGCATGCACTTTCCAGCAGGGTCCACTGGAGAGCAGTCAGTTCAGGGGAATTCAGCAGATATTTTCACCTTCTAACTCTGGAGTGCTATTTTCAACCACATGTCCCTAATGTCATCTCAACTGAGATTGCCTAACACAAGATATTACAGAATGAAATTGGAGCTTTCCAGGTCTGCAGTGCTCTGGGATGCTATCCTCTGTGAAGGGCACTCTATAAATGCAAGCTGTTGTTATTGCATAACTCCTTAACACATTTTACAGTGCCTTTATCCACTTAACCCTCTGGGACATTTTTCAGCAAAGGAGAAAGAAAGTAATGAAAAACGTCCATCTTTCTTTGTGAAGAAAGCCCCTGGAGTAACTGTCCAAAAATACACATTACAGTAGATACAGTTAAAAGTGATGTATGTAAAATTGATTGTGGTAAGCAGTGAGATGGGATCTATCTAACAACTTTATTAAAGTAAATACTAACTACAAATCACTTATGGATACTAATGGTATCTGGATGCAGACTCTGCAGGTGAAGACTGAATTTCCTCATGGTTACCTTAAACCATGCTTGTCTTCAGTTTCCTAACTTAATTTTGGAAAATTCTTAAGTTCTGTCTTAATATGGAAGCTAGTTTCGGTTTGGATACTTTGATGCATGTTGATGGGTTTCCGCTTGTGTCCGACAGTTATTTGGAAAACCAGCTTCCAAAATAGGAATTAATTTAAGACATTTCCCCAAAAAAACCTGCACAATCTTAACTATTTAAAAATTATGTTGTTGAGGCAAACATCATGATAAATTTCAGGCCCACAGTGTCTCTGTGACCAGAGCAGAGGATATTAATGCTTACTTCCTGACATGGCATTAGGCCCTGAATGCTGTCTCCAGTGCATATTAACCACAGAACCGTCTTTATGGAAGTGGCTACCTCTCCCACAGCTCTGTTCACACAGGGAGACAGATTCATTATTCTGTGGTCAGTATTCGTTAGACCACAGCTATCTGAACACAACTGATTAAAAGCCACAGAACATTATCTTTGGACTCAAGAAGGCTGCACGTCCCACTTTTCAGTAGAATTGATACTGTGCTCTAAACACACAATGTGTAAGCATGTGTAGTTTGGGATAAGTGAGTATTCAGATAACAAACTCATCAGTGAATTGGTTAAAATGAACTAAGAATACAATACTCGCTCATAAATTTTAAACAATCTTCAAAACAACAGGCTTTATCAGCTCATCAAATTGAACTGAATGGCAGCAGAAGCAGTAATCAGCAGGAACATGACAGTTAACTGCTGTGAAGTGGTGAAGTCCTGTAGTATAGTATTTAGCGCACTCGCCTTGCAAGCAAGAGTTACCTTGGTTTTTTTCCTGGACAAGGCGAAACCTTATCCAACTTTCCTTTTTCCACATGCCTCTGTTTACCTAGCAGTACATAGCAATTTAGTTGTTAGTCAATTAGCAGCTCACTTTCCAGAGGTAATAATCCCTGAAACAAATTGGGTCACTAAATTCATGACTGTTTGCGGGACACTGCGGTATGCAATTGGCTACCGCTTTTTGCCCACAAAATGTACAATCAATCCATTTACAATACATTGTGTGATGCACTTTGAAATGTCTCAACAAGGTGATAAGGAACTGTACAAGGATTATTATTATTATCTGTAGTGGATATTTTTGTAAGTGAACATTGGAAGCATTTTGCAACACCAAGGTGACACAAAAAAAATGCTATAGAGTAACTGATTGATTAATCTGAAGGATTGTTGGTCAGGACACTGGAAGAAACTCTCTGAGTATGAGGGGATCCATTCAGCAACCATTCAGCTAACTTCTCATTACCTCTCTCTCATGATCCATCCCCCACCAATCCCCTCATTCAATTTCAACTTTATCTCTCCCTCCTACCTCAACACTATCATCTCCCAAATGAAACCCACCCTCAACCCTATCCCTACCTCACTCTTCATCTCCCAGTTCCACCTCCTGGCTCCTCTCTTAACTTACATCATCAACCTCTCCTTATTGACCGGCACTATTCCCACCCACCGATAAACAGCTGTCATCACCTCCACAACCTGAAAAAACCTCCCCTAGACCAATCCCTACACTCCAGTTACCACCCCATCTCCAACCTCCCATTCCTTTCAATAGCCTGGAACGAGTCGTTGAGTCCCAGGTTTGCTCCTTCCTTTCTTGCTTGACCCACTCGAATCCAGCTTCCGTGCTGCCTACAGCATGGAAACAGTGCTGGTCCAAGTCTCTAATGCCATTCTAAACATCTGAAATCAGGGCTTTCTCTGCCCTTGCCTGGTTCAACTCTTACCTCTCACACCATCTCAATTTTGTCGCCACTAACGTCTTCTTTTCCAACCACCGTACTATCATGTGTGGCATCCCCCAGGGCTCTCACCTTACCCTCACCTCTGCAACATTATCTGGATCTGCCACTACCTCACCACTCAGGCTGCTGAAACTCTCATTCATACCTTCATCACATCCAGGCTCGACACCCTGCTTATCGGCCTTCCCAACTCCTCCCTCCATGGGCTGCAGATAATACAGAACTTTTACTTCATGTGTAATGAATTTGCGCACAGCAATGTCCCACAAACAGCATTGGAGTTAATAACTGATTTGAGGGATCATTGGCCAGGACACCAGAAGAAATTCGCTTCATTTTTTGAATGGGAATTTTAAGGTTGATTTGTACAGGCAGACAGTACTTGGCTTAACATCTCCTCCAAAGCACAGAAATAAATATAACAAATTATATCCCATTATTGCCTTATCAAAATTAGGTTCAATCACTGAAAATGCAACCAGGATTTCTTGTTGTTTGGAACCCAAGATCACAAGATTGTGAGATTAGTTTGGATGAAGAAGGCCCTTTGGCTCATGTGATCTCAACCATTAGGAAGTGGGTCAGCCATACATTATTTTGAGGTGGAAATTAATCCATGTGGTGGCAACAATAATAATGCATTGAGTTGTTGAATTGTTACATCTGACAAGTTGGGCCAAAGTATCCGTTTCTGTGCTGTAATGTTCCATGTAAAAATGGATTAAAATGTTATTGAGAGCTCATTGTATGCTTTCAGACTCAAACAAATTCACCTTTGGAATGTCTACACGTATCTGAGCTCTCTGTCTGCTAAGAAGGCTCACAGCAACATACAGTTACACACTCATCAAGTGAGTTGGGTTGAACTTGCAGCACATTATATCCTATCAAATATTATCGCACATAAATATTATGTTGGGGAGAAGAAAATTATTTTTTTCTGCAGGCACAAATTCCATTGGATGTTTTTGTTTGGACGGGTGTGCAGATGAACTCAGAATATAATCTAACATCTTGCATTTACAACAACAACTTGTATCAAATAATGAGCTTCATGGCCCTGAACAATGGTGTATTTTCACCCCAAGTTGGAAGGTGATTGTAGGCATAGTCAAAGAGAAAAGCTTGTGCATCCTGAAGTCGGGCAAAGAGAGGGCAAGGCAGAGTGATTGAGGCGGGAAGTTCCAGAGATTTGCAGCATAGTGGCTGAATAGTGCACAGCCCTCGATAAGGTAGCGGAAGGGTTGAGGGGCATTCAGAAACCCCCGAGCCCTTTGAGCGAGGGGACGTTGAGAGGAGTGAAAAGTGAGCAACTATTTATATAGTGTCTTTCATGTAACATAACGTCTCAGATGGGGACAGACATTAAGTGGGAGGGGTGGGGGTGGGGGATAGGGGAAGGATAGGTGATCATATGTACAGTAGAGGGGGTAGGATTTTAGATGTTGAGTTCCCTACTGATAGTTCAACAAACTGTTAGAGACCACAGCACAAGTTTCACCACATTTTGCACTGACACAGAGGTGAAAACATATTTATCCTGTGTTACTTGGTTTTATTATATTTACATAAATGGTTACACGGTTTTTCCTTACTCACATCCTGTTATTAGCAAAGGATCAGGAGGAAGCCATTCAGTTCAATGAACCTCTTCCACCAGTTTATTGGATCACCACATTTATTTTCTCCACTTTTTATCTTTCCCCCTGAAAATCCTTGCTTCCTGATAAAATACAATTACATTTGTATAGCGCCTTTCAAATCAGGAGGACGTGCCAAGACTCTTATATTATCTGCCTATCTGGTGATGTTTATCTCTGCACACCTCTTTATTTATACAGTGTTAATAATCTACAATAATAAGGTAAGAACCTATTTGCATTCATACCACATACAGGCCACACAGAGAGCAACTGAGCAACTGCATGGAACAGGAATGTGAATCTGGCTAAATTCACATGCTCAGAAATAATCCAAACCAGATGATTTCAGGTCAATTTGAATTTCAGTTTTGGGCTCGTGCTTCATCTGTAATAATATATTAGTGCCAAACTCTGGCTGGGGATAAACGTAATCAGATAAAACAGTGTGACAAGTCCTTTTACCAAGTTAACACAACTCTGGATGTAAAAGTGGTCACTTCAACACATTGCTGTTACAAAGTCTTCTGCCCAGTTATTATTATGATTATCTGCTGTTTGCAAGTTCTTGGATCGCTTTCTGGGGATAATATTCCCTAAAAAAAAATGGTCACTCAATCTACGACTGTGGGATACTCCTGTGTGCAATTGACTGCCATGTTTTGCCAACAAAATATAGTTAATTCACTTTACAATATATTCCGTGCTTTCAAGAGCTTTGAGATATCTTGATGATACGATAAGGCACTATATCAAATGAAAGGATTATTATATCATTACTACTATATTTCCTTCATAATCCAAATATGCCCCCAAATTAATTGGTTACCTTCATATTCTTATTCATGGAGTGTTGCAAGTATTGATTAGCTGTAATGTTTGCCTACATAATAATAATAAATAATAAACCTTGCACATTTGATATAGCTCCACAGGATAAATAATAATTCTTGCATTTGATATAGAGCTTATCACATCTTCCAGATGTCTCAAAGTGCTTCACAGAATATACTGCAAAGTGAATTGACTGCATATATGTGATCAAAACACGGCAACAATAAAAAAAGTACATTTATAGACTGCCTTTCACGAAAGGGGGACATCCCAAGGCACTGAATTGCTCACAGCAGTGTCCCACAAACAGTCATGGATTGAAATGATCAAATTTTTAAAAATTGAGAGATTCTTAACAGGTGTGTGAAGTAACAAAATTCAACCAAGGTGTCACCCTACCCGGAATTGAACCCAGGTCTCTCGTTTGTATGGCGAATGCTCTAACCACTGAGCTACAGGACTCCACGTTCAGGACTCCAATTATAAAATCTGGTGACATGGTATTCGTGAGGGAACATGGCTACCAATTAGATAAAGCAATGTCCTGCTATAATAATGCTCACTTCATCTAGTTTCGCTTCATACATGAGGGATGTGGGAGAGGGAATTTGTGGGTGGAATATAAAAATTAGGGCAAATTAGTTGGGCTAAATGGCATATTTTGTGATGTACAGTGTATGCACTTCCAAAAAATTTTATGCAACTATAGCCATTTGAGATTCTATTTTTCTGCAAAATCTCCTAAATAAATGCAAGCTATTATTATTTCATAATTGTCTTTTTCCCATGAATGCAATTTCAAGCTGTAGTATTGCAGAACTGAGAACCAGATTGTACAGTCATGTGAATGATAATGATGGATGGATTAATTGCAAAAAGATGTCTAAAGGAGGGAAAGATAAGGAGAGCACAAGGGAAAGGGACACCACAACAATAACTTTCATTAAAAAAAATGGTCACTCAATTCACGACTATTTGTGGGACACTGCCCGTGCTCAATTGGCTGCTACGTTTCATACATTCAAATTACTTTACAGTATGTTTTTGAAGGACTTTGAAACATTTCAAAGATGTAATGATATAGATAATAATCCTTGCATTTGATATAGCGCTTTTCACGCTTGATATGAGGCGCTATATCCAATGCAAGCAGTATTATTATATTATTATTTATATATCAGCGGTTAGGAATGAATGCAACAGAAACAGGAGAAGTCTATTTAGCTCATCGAGCCTGTTTCGCTAGTTTATTAGATCTTAGTTTTACTCCCAATGCTCCACACTTTTGCTATAACTTTATTACCCAAATGTATGTCTAATCTCGCTTTTCGACACCTCTATTGATTTTCCCAGCTCAATTCTGATTTGGTTGCAATATTTAGCTGATGTAGTTTGAAATATGCCTTCATGGGGGAAAACATGTTACATGAGAGGAAATCAAACTGCTTTAATTCATCTGTAAAAGATCAAAGGATCCTGATACATTGCAGACAACTGGGAGCAGCGGGAGGGGAGGGTTTGTCATACTCAGCACATTATAAACTATCCCCACCAAGGTCAGTAAATTTCAACGAAAATAACAACACCAAAATTACATTTGTAGAGCGCCTTTCACGTGAGAAGGACATCCCAAGGCGCTGAACAGACAGGGACCCCTAATTACTTGCAATTAGAGGATGTAAAATTACTGTACAAAAAAAACTCCCCCTTTTGACGTAAGAGTGTAAAATTACCGCAGAAAAAAAAACCTTTTGTTGTAAGAGTAATTAGTATAAAAGGATTTCATTTTAAGAAAATATTATAATCAAACTTCGTCCTTTTTAATGCAGCACCTTTCAGGTCAGGAGGACATCTCAAAGCCCTTCACAGGATATACTGTAAAGAATTGCAAATGTGTATATTTTGTGCAAACAAAGGATTAGTATATTTTGCCTTGTGTAGACTACATTGTATTGTGTATTCCATGTAGATTGTGTACTGGATGAAAAGCCC
Source organism: Hydrolagus colliei (assembly GCA_035084275.1). Taxonomy (NCBI): domain Eukaryota; kingdom Metazoa; phylum Chordata; class Chondrichthyes; order Chimaeriformes; family Chimaeridae; genus Hydrolagus; species Hydrolagus colliei. The sequence goes on along the minus strand of CM068744.1, from coordinate 22,759,138 downwards.
CCCTGATATATTATATCCAAAAATTGTTCATGTTCAACATGATCCATTCGCAGTGGGGGAGGGGAGAGGGGGTAATTAATATTCCAAAAGGGTTCTACAGGACTGTGTGATATTACAGTGCCTGCACAACACGTATTCCACTCTTTCATCTCACAGCAAATAAATATCTAATTTCAATACAGGATTTAATTTGTTTAAGTGGATTGCTTTCAAACAGTTGGCATCAAGCATAAGAAGATAGAGTGTTAAGATTACCTATTTGTAATTAGGATTTCAAATTAACTCATTTGTGATTAAATCCTCTCAACAGAGCCAGTCAGACCCTGCATTCATTGGAGCAGATTCTGGTCCCTGAGCAGTCTAGTCTAATTGGAAAACTATCTCCTTTGGAATTATAATGTGCAGACTGGGCTGCTTTTACAGGTCGTGCATAATGACGCACAGTGCCAACTGTGCACAGTATTTGGCTTCTGCAGACTCATTGTCGTTATGACTCTCTTATATAGCAAACAGTGCTCTGATCTACCACTATCCTAATTTACATTTTGTTGTAAAGACCTCCACATTGTAGTGAGGACTGCACAGAGGGCATCCTGTGACATTCCAACAGTGGATTACTTTCATAAAATGTAGGTTAAAAGCCGCTGGCTCTAGCCATCTGCTGTTTGCATTCTGCTCCCAAAAACTGGAGCATGTACCATATTCATGGCAATTTACATGACCTTATAATAGGAGGAAACTAATTTTGTGATCTTTCCAAAGGGGAAATGCTTTCTAATAGGGTTGAATTTAAATATAGTAACACAACTTCTGCGATGGTATTTCACGTGTTGCTTACCATTTGTATTCCTTATTAAATAAAAATCCTGTTTGAAAAATCGAATGAATTCACTGATGATAAATGCAAATTTCACAAGTTTCGCCCACAAATATCCAGTCAATTCACTTTACAGTATATTCTGTGAAGCGCTCTGAGACAATTAGAAGACGTGAAAAGCGCTATATCAAGTGCAAGGATTCTTCTCATTATTATTATAAACGCAAGCCTGTGAGCAAAGTCGCAGGTTTCCAGGATGCTGAAGAATCTAGGAATGTCAAAGAACCCTTGTTTTGTTTTGAGTTACTGCTGTGAGCTGCAAAGTCAAAAAGGAATAGATAAATAGATTCAGTTTTCCATCCAATGCCCCCAGCATTAAGCTGGAGAAGAAATTTTTATGTGAATCCCTCATTGACCTCTGTGTTGACCACAATGTACACATTGATCATATTGTGCTCCATTTGCTAAATACAGTGATTTTGGGGAATAATAGAAATTCCCACTAGAAAGATTTCGCAACAAAGGCTGCTATTTCTAGCAATCAGCAGACATTATAATAACTAGAACAACAACAATTTACATGAACATAGCACCTTTCAAACTGAAGGTTAATGACACCGTTAACCTTTCCCTCTCCTCAGGCACCGTCCCTGCCTCCCTTAAAACAGCCACCATCACCCCTATCCTGAAGAAACCCTCCCTTGATGCGTCGCAACCATCAAGTTATCGACCCATCTCCAACCTCCCGTTTTTATCCAAGGTCCTTGAAAGAGTGGTTGCCTCCCAGCTCCGCTCTTTCCTTTCAACTCACTCACATTTTGAACCCCTCCAATCAGGTTTCCGCCCTATCCACAGTACAGCAACTGCCCTGGTCAAGGTCACAAATGACATCCTAACCGCCTGTGACCAGGGCTCCCTCTGCCTCCTCGTCCTCCTTGACCTGTCTGCTGCGTTCGACACAGTCGATCACACCATCCTTCTCCAACGTCTTTCCTCAACCTTCAAGGCACAGTCCTTGACTGGTTCCATTCCTATTTGACCCACCGTTTACATTTTGTTTCTTCCAACGGTTTTTCTTGAAACCCCCGCACAGTTTCTCACGGCGTCCCTCAGGGCTCTGTTTTAGGCCCCCTCCTTTTCACCCTTTACACGCTCCCTCTGGGCGACATCATCCGCAAACATGGGGTAAATTTCCACATGTATGCGGACGACACCCAGCTGTACCTTTCTGCCTCATCCCTCAACCCCCAGACCATCGATGTTCTGACAGCATGTCTGTCCGACATCGAGTCCTGGACGAGGGACAACTTTTTGCAATTGAACGTGAGTAAGACCGAGGCCCTCCTGATTGGCTCAAGCCAGCGCCTCCGCACATCGGGCACTGCCAGCCGCAACATCCAAGGCTGTACTCTCCACCTCACAAAGCCAATCAGGAACCTCGGCATCATGTTCGATCAAAAACTTTCCTTCCTCCCCCACATCCGCGCCTTGACCGGCACCACTTATTTCCACCTGCGCAATATTGCCAGGCTCCGCAACTATCTTACCCCCTGTGCTGCCGAAACACTCGTGCACGCGTACATCACCTCACGCCTGGACTACGGAAACTCTCTCCTCGTCGGCCTCCCCAGTTCCTCCATTCACAGGCTGCAGGTCATCCAAAACTCTGCAGCCCGTGTAATATCCCGCACCCGCCTCTGCGACCACATAAGCCCCACCCTCGCCCGTCTCCATTGGCTCCCCATTCTCCAGAGGATCGAGTTCAAGATCCTCGTCCTCACCTACAAGGCCTTGCATGGCCTTGCCCCGCCCTATTTAACCAATCTACTTTCCCCCTACAAGCCCACCCGGACCCTCCGTTCAACAGGACTTGGCCTGCTCCAAGCCCCCCGCCCGAACCGCCCCACCATCGGAGGCCGGACCTTCAGTTTCTCCGCTCCCACCCTATGGAATGCCATCCCTCAATCCCTCCATTTCGTTTCTTCCCTTTCCTCTTTCAAGGCCGGTTGGAAGACTTTCCTCTTCGACCGTGCCTTTTGTTCCACCCCGAACTCTTCGACCTCCCCTTCGTGTTTCACCCTTTCCCAAACACTCCCCTCTCAGCTCGGGTCACACGCCTCCTGTGCAGCGCCTTGGGACGTCCTCCCGACGTGAAAGGCGCTCTATAAATGTAATTTGTTGTTGTTGTTGTTGTTGAAGGATGTTTCAAATGGTTCTACCAAGGGTAAATTGCCTGAGCTGAGAGGGAGCTGAAGAGTGGGAGTGGAGGGAACAGGGTAGACAAATGGGTGCAAAAGCTTTGTTTGTGATGTGATTTGAAAGCAGAGAGAGAAGAGGTGAGGTGGAGGAATTTCGGGTGCGAGTTCCACAGGTAGCGGGCAAAGCCGCCAATAGTGGGGCAGAGCTGGCAGGAAGCATGAATCAAGCTGGGTCTTCCAAAATGATGGGAGCAGACGACAAGCAAGGCTAGAGTGGCGGGGGGTGGGGGGAGTTGGGGTGATGTGTGTTGAATACTCAAGCCATGTCTTCTCATATACAAAGAAAAGTGGGTTTGAAACAGCACTTCTCAGGAAAGTAGGCATTATACAGTCAATTCACTTTACAGTATATTCTGTGAAGCACTTTGAGATGTCTAGAATATAAGGTGCTATATCAAGTGCAAGGATTATAATTATTTTGTTGTTGAAGATGCTACAGTGATGCTATTATTATTGTTGATTATTATTAACCTTGGTGACTGTTAATACAGTAATAATTAAGAGTGGAGCCCTGTAGCTCAGTGGTTAGAGCACTCGCCCTACGTGAGAAATCTGGGTTTGATTCCCAGCAGGGCAAAACCTTGAGCAAATTTCCTTACTCTACACACCAGTTAATCAAAAAAATCAGTCATTTCAATCCACGAATGTTTGTGGGACACTGCTGCGCACAATTGGCAGCTGCATTTCGCCCACATAAATAGATTCATAGATTCATAGAATTTTACGGCACAAAAGGAGGCCATTCGGCCCATCTAGTCTGTGCCGGCTCTTTGAAAAGAGCGATTCAATCCCACTGCCCTGCCCGCTCCCCATAGCCTAATAGACCTGTTCTCCCTAAATAAAGATCTAATTCCCTTTTAAAAGTTGTTATCGAATCATCCTCCACCACCTTTTCAGGCAATGCATTCCAGATTCGAACAATCAATTGACTGTGAATACAGTCAATTCACTTTATAGTATATCCTGTGAAGCACTTTGAGACGTCTAGAAGACGTGATAAGGCGCTATATCAAATCCAATAATTATTATTATTTTGTTGTTGCAGATGCTAAAGCGGTGCTATTATTATTATTGTTACTGGCACCTCACTGCTGGAAGAAAACACCTGCTTTGTAGACTGTTTTCTGCAAGGAAACTCCTAAACATCATGTTATCCACAACAACAACAACAATAACTTCTTATAGCGCTCTTTCCGCTTGGCCTCTACCCTGCCCACAACAGTGAACATCATACGACCCACAATAGCTCAGCCCCAAGGTGATCCCAGGATTGAGGCAACTGTCACATCATCACTTTCCTGAGGCTTTTCAACTTCAAACTCAGTCATCTGTTGGTCCAGTTTCATTTTGGTCTGTAACAGCCATCACTAAGAAGACAAATAAAATACATTGTACAAGATTCTCCTACATACTTCAGCTCATTGCAAGCAGTGCATTGCAGTCATCAGCAGTCTCATTTCAAGGTATCATATTTAATGCTTGTTAATGTTTCCTATGATAAGGGGTATTGTAATCCTAATAATAATCCGTACAATTGATATAACGCCTTATCAAATCATTGTGACGTCTCAACTCACTTCTCACAATACATTGCAAAGTAGATTTGCTATATATTTAATCAGAGTAAAATTAACAGATAATAGCAAATTCCAATAGGGTTTTAATTTGTTATGAAATATATCTTTAAGATATACGCTTGCAGAAAAGGATTTACACGAGTCCACTTTTCTGCTGACAAATAAGCTTTGCAACAAACAGGTGACAGACGTGGAGGCAAAGCAGACTGAAATGTGAAATCAGATATTGTATGAATCACCTGGAGAGCAACAAATCCAGTGTGAAATAAGGCAACATAGCTGCCACTCTGTTCGCAGTTATCCGAATCACTTGAATTTAAAACCCTGTGAAATGCATCACTTGAAACATGATGAATAATCTTTTAGAAATACAGCATGTGGGCAGTTCAGTGGCAGTCATAATGGACTATCAGATTGTTAACTGAGAGTGCAGAATTGATAACATTGTCTTGTCTCAGGTGTTTAGTCTTGTCTCGGAGGACATGCTTCGTCACTGTTGGTTGGGTTGCCTCAATGAGAGAATGATTGATCCCAGCATCTTCCCAAAGATATGTCCTGAAGATTGAAAAAGAGGAATAATTCAAAACTTGCCTGGACAGTTCTGCGGCTTGGCCACTTTGGGCAATTCAGCCAATCTCCAGCACTGAATTGGAGTGTCAGTGCAGACTATGAGTTCAAAGCCGCGAAGTGTGATTAACCACACAGCAAATTTACATTTATATAGTGCCATTCGCATCAGGAGGATCTCACGAAGAGCTTTACAGGCTATACTGTAAAGTAGAGTGACTTTATTTTGTGGGGGGTAAAATCCTTCTCGTTTTAAATAGTACCATGGGATCTTTAACATCCACCTGATCAGGTCCTTGGTTTAATGTCTCATCCAAAGGACCACAACTCTGACAACAGCCCCCAGCACTGCATTGCAGTGTCATCTTAGATTACATGATTCCAAGTATCAATGTAGGGCTTGAACCCACAAACTTATGGCTTACAGGTGAGAGTGTACTGCACTGTACACTGTACCAGGCTAACACACAGAGCATTACCCCCATAAAGCAATCTGGCAATTTTGAGCGTACCAACCACTTCGCTGCAGAACTTCCATAATCATAGTTTGAGAAACAGAACAGACAAAAGTTAGCCAAGCATTTTTTACAATGTAAGAAAATACAATTAGTCATTCCCTCCATTGGCTGTTTGTGGAATGTTGCTGCGTGCAAACTGACTGCTGCATTCACCTCAAAGCACACAGTCACTGCATTTTACAGTAAATCTTGGAAAGCTCTTTGAGATATCCTCCAAACAAGAAAGGCACTATACAGAATATAAGGATTATTATTTATTATTTTATGTCATGGTGCTGAATAGGTGCACACACTCCCTCCTGACTGATGTGCTGCCAGTTTAGAGTTTGTGCAATTTAGAGAGCAGGCAGACCCTGCGAGTTAACTGCGTTGTATACAGACATTGCTCTTCAACTCACTCACTACTGAATTCATCTCACTGCTGATAAGATTGGCAGCAGGGCGCACCTCGGTCTCTGTCTAGCCATAGTCCTCAGAGTCTTTATAGCTCTTGGCAGCTGTCTCTATGGGAGGTGATGCGACACGTGATGTTGTGGATGCTCCCGCCTGTGCTCCTCAGGCTTTTCTGTCACATTATCTCATCTGCATATCGTTTTGCTAATTATATTTACGTGACGTTTCCTCTACAAAATGGAACAGCAATATTTGGTCAATTTTTCTTAACTTCCAACAAGAAGAGAAAAATGCGTTCAGGCATTTGAACGTCAAAATGCATCACTTTAAAACAAAGGAGAAATTGAGAGCTGATTTCTTTTTGTGCTTTGCAGAGCAAATATAGGTCATGGAAAAGAAATAGGATTGGAAGGTGCTCTACCCATGTTACCCATGGGTGAACACTGGCTAAAGCTATTCTAAAACAGGCAGGTTTTATCCATCCAAACTCCTGTACGACGCACATTGCTGCAGGATTTCAAAACAAATTGGAGCCAAGGTCTAAAGACTGTACGTGACAACCAGGAGATTCCCTGGAGAAAACATTGTTTCCATCAGAGGTGTTCTGGTCAGGCTCCATATAGCAAGGAAACAGTGTGAGTCCTTTTGAAACCTTTTGAGACCTCACTGTCTTGTTAAAAATTTCAAGCAAGGATTGTGGGTCATGCTGATTGTGGACATGTCCTTCTCGCATTTTCAGGAGTGACTGACGTATTTTAACCTAAAATAATTGCGCCCTCGATGCCAGTGTAAAACATGGACAACATTCCTGCAACCCGAAAACAGCCATTTAGAGCACAAACATCTGCCTTGAAAGCATACACATCTGCCTTTCGAAAGGCATTCATGGCTTAGGCTCCATCATGTCAAGTAACTTTACTCAACAAGATCACTTTGTCCAGGGATTATAATGTCCATTAGCTCTTGTCAGTCATTCACAAATAAGACTCGAACGATCACATCTGGACAAAATGATGTTATTGAACAATTATTAGAACAAGGGCACCACAAAGAGGTTTGAAAAGGATGTTGAAGAAAGTCACGGTCATCTGGCTTTGGCTCAGCCTTTGACTTGTTCAATGTATGAAGTGAAACCGGCATTTGCCTGAGGAAAGTTCTCTGTTTTCCCTGCACAGCTGAAGTTTTTATTGTGAGATTGAATGGTAACAGCCGGCCTCCAAGAATTCACAAGGACCACATGTAGGAGAGAGGGAACTTAGCAGATGAGGGTATTGCTGAACAGCTGAGGCTTTGGATGCTGTGGCTCAGGGCCAGCTTTCTGATCTGTATTCATGTGGAACAGTTGGGAGATAAGTGTCCCAATTCTCACCACATCCTCATTCGCCTCGGAATCGGTCACTTCCTGCTTTTGCTATCAGTCCCATGTGCAAGTGTGGGCAGAGTGTTCAGCTTTGTTCAGGTTAGTGAATTGAGTCTGTCTGAGACACAACCTGTGGTTTGCCATCAGCAAAAAGCAGTAATGAATCGTGGAGTCCTGTAGCTCAGTGGTTAGAGCACTCGCCTTACAACTGTTCCAGGGCCTTGGAACGTGAAAGGCACTGTACAAATGTAATTTTGCTGTTGTTATTGCAGGCGTGAGACCTGGGTTCGATTCCAAGCAGGGCGAAACCATGGGCAGATTTCCTTACTCCGCACGCCTGATAATAATCCCTCAAAAAAAAATTGGTCATTTAAATCCACGATTGTTTGTAGGACACTGCTGTGCGCAATTGGCTGCCGCGTTTCACCCACATATATTCAGTCAATTCACTTTACAGTATACTTTGTGTGTGAAGCACTTTGAGACTTCTAGAAGATGTGAAAAGTGCTATATCAAATGCAAGGATTATTATTATTATACAAAGCAGCATTTTCCACTCTCACCTCTGTCAGAAGGTTGTGGGTTCAAACCCCACAATGGGACTTGGAATCATGTTGTCTAAGTTGACACTCCAATGCAGTACTGGGGATTGTTGCATTGTCGGAGGCGTCATCCTTCGGATGAGACATTAAACTAAGGTCCTGTCTGCCTGTTCAAATAGACAGTTCAAGATTCTGTTCAGGATCCTCATCCTCACCATTACATTCTTCCATGGTCTTGTCCCACCCTACCTCTGCAACTTTCTTCACCAATCTCTACCTCTCTTGTCCCCTACCTCTCCAAAATCCAACCCTCAGCTGAGTCACAAACCCATGACTGACCAGTGCCTTAGGACATCCTCCCGATGTAAAAACCATTTATAAATGTAACTTGTTATTGTTGTAGTTCCATTTGATTTAGCGCCTTTCATGTCAAGAGAATATCTCAAAGCTTTTCACAGGATTTACTGCAAAGCATAGTAACTGTGTATTTTGTAGGTGAATTAGTTACATGTGAAAAAACACTGGGGGATCAATTTGTGGTTAATTTAATTTCTTAATGGAATTCCTCAGAATTCTTATAAACCCATGGGACACTCTTCAGAAGTGGATTGTGCCAGTCAAGGTCTTATGGGTTAGTGTGGTGTGCTGCAAAGGAAAGAGCCTCCCACTGTTTGTCCCACTAGGACCACTCTACCATCAGAGTTTTGGCTTACAGGGTTACCAAGATCCAAATGGGAACGATCCTTGCCCAAAGGATGGGGAACCCTTTGTAAACCATTTGTGAAGCTCCCTTCATGTTGGGTAAAGCTTTGGAATATTTTACAAGGATTGTTTGGATGTGAAAGGCTTTATATAACTGCAGTTGCGCAATTAAGAATAAAATTGATACATACTAGAGAGAGAAGGGACTAGAGGAGCATGGTAAAGGGAATTAAGAGGTGTGGAGGCTCACATGGAATATAAACACAGACTGGTTAAGTCAAATGGCCTTTTATCAGTCCTACGTAAATAAAGCTGTTTTTGTTTTCTGCTGGTGTTGGGTTGGGAGATAAAGGCTGCATATTAAAAAGTTATGGTGTAAAGTAGCCCAATCTAGGAAATAGGAACTCCAGACAGACTTCTTATTGACAAAATAGTTAACAGTATGAATGTTACTTTTGAGGAGCTGGTATTTACCTCCCTGAAGTTGTAGAATGCTATGTGGAATGATAAGCTAACACTACCTTTAGAGGCTTAAAAACACTATAAAAGAAGAATTGCAAAGCTTTGATTATGAAAGGAGGCAAGAATAAACCTGCACACTTCCCTTTTCAGGTCACAGCTTCTAAAAATGTAAGGTACTTCTGGAGCCGTGGGACTTTTATTCTGCGGTAAAAAGAATATTAACCTCTTCAGTTCCATTTTCAGAGGTCCAAATATGTATACTCAAATCTTTTTTCTCATATGAAGTTTTACTAACAAAGGATCTAAACATGCTAGCATGCCTGACACCATTCTTTCACAATTAAACCAAGCAGGGACCCATCTCAAAACCAAGAACTATGTCAAACACCACAGAGACATGTAGGAACTCCATTCCAAAAGTAGTTCACTTCATACAGGTATTCTCGTGAGTAAGTAAAGAAATATACCAGATATACAAAGGACTAAAGGACTAAATAACAATTTTTTATTTGTTCTTGGAATAAAATTGCAAATCTTAATTTCCCTTCGGTGGGTAAATTTGCAGTTGTGTGAAAATCGTAGCATTTCTGAAGAAAGTTGTGATTGAAATCATTTAGTTTTGATCTTTCCTATGGTTCAGTGATTTCAAACTGATATAAAATAATGAGAAAAAGGTATTTGGATCACGCAAACTATTTTCTATAATTTGCAATCTGACAGACTCCCTCGCTTATTTTATCTCTTGATGAGAAGCAAATAACCATAAGTAATATTCCATTACTCTCTGTTCACATTGGGTTTTTTATAAGGCATCTGAGATCTGAACTTCAGCGCCTTGGGATGTCCGTCTGACATGAAAGGCGCTCTATCAATGTAATTTTGCTGTTGTTGTTCAGCTAAATGTAGCCTTTAAGACCATATTGTATTACAATTTAAGATCACAGAGAATTGTCAAAAATCCATAAAATTCCAAGTTAAGACTGAATTAAGAACAATTCTCCCAAATTCCATCCAATCCAAAACAGAAACTACTGAAAATCTACAGCAAGTCATAAACATCTGCAAGAGAAGGGGACAGATGAATGTTTCACTTCATTAGCCACTTAAAGATCAGTGATGATAATCTATCTTTCTTTCTCATGGTCTTTCACATCAGTGTACATTCCACAAAATTATGGGAGCTTAAATGTTTTGACATCTCGCACCATGCATGGTAGCCTCCATACAAAAGAAGGAGACAGCAAAACACAATTTAAGTCCTCCAAAGTTCAACGTTGTATGTCTTCACATGAAAATCTTCTGTTGAACTTCTCAGATGCTCGGCCCATGTCTCCAGTGAGTGGCTGAGCTATGCAGACCAGGGAATGTCCCAGCAAAGAATTATGACTACAGTTCAGTCTGTTGCTGAGAGAAATATAGCTTCTACAGCACTGCAAAGGACTCCATATGCATGGTGCATTCCACACACATTGTACAGTATAATTGCATTATGCGGACACATACCAAAAAGAACAAATTACATTTGTATAGTGTATTTCACGTCAGGAGGAAGTCCCAAAGAACTGGACAGTCAGAGATCCGTATCCAAACTGATGGTTGGGATCAGGTGTGTTGGAATGCAGGGATGGGTGGTGACTGAAGACACAGTCGAAGAGGAGGGTCTTGAAACGGGTCTTGAAGGAAGCAAGGGAGAGGGTGAGGCAGAGGTACTGTGTGACGGAGTTCCAGAGTGTGGGGGCAGAGAGGCTGAAGGTCCGCCCAACAATGGTGGGGCCACTCAGCGGAGGGGGCGGACAAATTGGTACCATACTGCACATTCACAGTACAGACACACTCTACCTGCACAGTCCAAGCCACACAAGATACACTTCACAGAAATGGTACATAATGATGGGGGTCTAATTTGCAACAATTCTTAAGAATTATTTTTATGTTTCTGTGCTTGATCATTCTATTAAATATTTGACTATTATGTGGGAAAGAAAATATCGAACAATATTAAATAAAATAATCCTGACATTTCGTATAGCACCTACAACATCAGCATGTCGCAAAACACTTCATGGGTAATTGCTATTGAGTGTAGTGACTGTATCTTTGTGGACAAATGTGATAGTCAATTTGCATTAGCAAGGTTCCATGCACACCTATGAAGCGAATGACCTATTAATAAAATAATTGAGCTAATTTCAGGGGAAATTGAGAACACAGTTGTGACCCAGATGCAGAAATTCATGTATTATTCACTAACCTTGGAATGTTTCCAAACGTAAATCACAGTGCAGACGCCAGGAATTATTAGATTTTTGATGTTGCACCAACCACCAGGGAACATTTCAAGGGTTTTTAATAAGTGAACAAAACTTGTCAAGAATTGACTGGAGCATTTCTTTAAACCCAGAAGGAATGTTTGAACACACTTGTGGTCAAAGCTCTGATAATGTGAATTAAGTGAACTGAGGAGACAAATGGTTGGCAGAGCACTTTAGGCTGAAATTCCACCTCATCTTTTTTTTAAACAATTGTATATAATTCTGGAAAATTGTTAAATTTGTTCTTAATTTTTAATCCAGTCTTCTTTAAGAACTAAGAGAAAAACACAGCAATTAGGAGTTTTTTTGAAAAAAACAATTCTGCACAATCTTACCTTTTAAGACAATGTCGTCATTCAAGTTTACACCAGGTCATTCATTCACTTTAATGGCTGTTTCTTTATGACCTAGAGGACATTATTTGCACTCGTTTGGGAACAAGGAATTGGCAGAATGTTTTTTCAATTGCATTAAATATAATTTGAGAGAAAACACATCTGTAGCTTTAACCTGCTTTCTAGTGCCTTTAAAAAAAATTAAACCAAGCTTTGTTGTCTTTAATGTAACAGTATGATAAGATGTAGCAAATGGGTCACACACAGAGAGGCTGTAGGATGACAGCTTGATTAGTGATAGCAGCTATGGTTGTGAGATGGTGCAGTACATCTGTGTAGGAAGCACTACCAATATTATCCTGTAGCTCAGTGAGCACTCGCCTTGCAAGTGAGATATTTTATCTGGGTTTGTTTCCTGGCCAGGGCGAAACCTTGGGCAAGTTTCCATACAACGCATGCCTGATAATAATCTCCTGATAATAATCTCCCAAGAAAAGAAATAATAATAAATTGGTCATTTCAATCTAAGCATGTTGTGGGGCACTGCTGTGCGCAATTGGCTGCTGTATTTCGCCCACAAATAGACAGTCAATTCACTTTACAGTATATTCTGTGAAGCGCTTTGAAACGTCTAGAAGATGTGAAAAGCACAATATCAAATGCAAGGATTATTATTATTATTTATTATTGCTGTTAAACCTCACCAACAGGTTCTGCAGAATCCTAGTAAGTTTACAGCACAGAAGGATACCATTTATGTCTGTGATGGTCATGGATTCTACTACCATCTATCTACTTAAATGTTCTGCTTTTTCTCCAAACCCTTCCATGTGTTTTTCCTCAAGTAATTATCGATTTCTCTTTTAATTTTGTACAGAGTAAAGCTCCCTTGACTCGCTTCCAATGTCCCTTAATCCCAACTTTTGAAGAGCATCTCATTGGTGGGAGAGTAGGTTTTCCTTAACAATCCTAGCTCTGCATACAACAATCTTGGTTTCTATGATGTTACGTAGAACAGATAGAGAAGCAAGAGATAAAGCTAAACTATTCAGACTAACAAGCTAATTTTCCTAATAGATTAGTTCTCCCACTATAGCAGTTAAAGATATTTTGAATAAATCCATGCTTTGGCTTCTACTATATTACTTGGTACATTATCCAAACAATTTCAGCAGCAACAATTATTGTGCTATAGATTTAAAGTTGAATTTTCAGTCATTTCATCACCTGCAAAATACTGTCACACCACGTTTCTGCGAATATGACATCTCGACGTTTGAGACATCTTGACGGCGTGATCAGGCGCTGTATCAAATGAAGGATTATTACTTTTATTTTCACTTGTATCCACAGGTTTTCCCACTTTCTTGACCGACTTTGAAGTGATAGCCTTTATTTACTTTAGCTCCACGCGAGCACAGAGCTTCTCGCTGGCTTCCGACTTCTGGTGACAATTCCGATAACTGAAACCAGCTGATATACAACCAGCTCGTTTCAATCAGCCAGCAGTGAAAACGAGCTGCTGTAAGCTGCTTGAGTTTTGTGAAGCACTAAACCTTAGAACATAAAAACATAAAAATCCCCACTTCATATCATTAAGAACATAAAAAATTGAGATGCGGAAAGGCTTTTTATCCCATAAAAGCTCTGCCTCCAGCTCATGAACTTGGCCACCATACATTTGGAAGCATTTTGAAATAACAATAACAACCTGCAATTGTGTAGCACCTTTACAAGAATAACCTTGCAAATGTTTTACATTTGGTACAGTGCGCTGTCAAGTCATTGAGTCGTCTCATCAAAAACTTCAACAACAACAACAATTTCGATTTATATAGCGCCCTCCATGCCAGACGGTGTCTCAGAGCGCATCACAGTAGCAGACCCCGGGACCGAGCCAGGGGCAGGGGTAGAAAGGTCCAAAGGCGCGGTCGAAGAGCAAGGTCTTTAGCTGTGACCTGAAACTGGGAAGAGAGGGGGTGAGGCGAAGGGAGTGAGGAAGGGTGTGAGGAAGGGAGTTCCAGAGCCTTGGGGCATAGTGACTGAAGGCACGGCCGCCGAGGGTGGAGGGGAGGATTTGGGGGACATAGAGGAAGCCAGACCTGGTGGAGCAAAGGCAGCGGCTGCTGGTTTGGGGAGAGAGGAGAATAGAGATGCATGGGGGTGCAGAGGAGTGGAGGGACTTGAAAACTTCATAGATATGCGGTAAAGTGAATTGACTGTATATTTTGTGGGTGAAATACGGCAGCCAATTCCACACAGCAGTGTTCCAAAGTGTCCCAAGAATATACTAAAGCACTATCCATGGATGATGTGGGATGCTGAGCAAGATGGTAAGAAGTCGGTAGAGGAAGCTAACCAAAGGAACTTTTGAAGAGGCAGGTTTTAGAAGCATGTTGAAGACAACAAGAAATGATGTGAGGAAGAATTTAGGAGATAGTTCCAAATAGGGTATTTTTAGTCAGCCAGGTGTCTGACGTAGGCGGAATCTCATCACCATGCTTAAGAGTATCCAAACCATAGAAGTTACTGAATTGGAATGGAATGCATAATGTCTCCCCTGCCCTATCATTGAAGGCACTCTCTGGCAAAATACTTGTCCAGGTAGGGCCATCTTGTCTATCAGAGCTTTAGTTTGCAGGGTACATGAGCAAACCTGCCTATGAGCCAGGCTTGCTGGTCTGTCATCAGTAGTGCCCTGGAGTACTAAGGATCCACTTGGCTCCGGAATCAGGCCATCAAGACTGGCACAGAGTTGATTCAATCTCAAATTCCATTGCAAGCAAGTCACCTTGGCGACAGTTCAGCTCCAAGGAAACCCAAAAGAGTGGGAGTATAGTGGCTGAGAAGTATTAGAAAAAGTCTGCAGGAGAATGCAAAGGTAGTAAGGAGTAGAGGGATTTGAAGGTCAGAACTAGTACCTTGAGGTCAATCCACTGGAGACAGTGAGTCTGAGAAGCCTGGCGAGGACATGGCTGATGGGCACTCAGAGTTTAGTGCAGAAGACTACACAGTGAAAGGTGACTATACAAATCTAATTTTGCTGTTGTTGTCGTCAGCAGAGTTCTGGATGATCTGGAACTTATGAAGGGTGTTGCTCGGGAGAGCAGTGAAGAGAGTATTGGAGAATAATAATCCTTGCATTTGATAGAGTGCTTTTCATGTCTTCCAGATGTCTCAAAGTGCTTCACAGAATACACTGTAAAGTGAATTGACTGTATATTTGTGGGCGAACGCGACAGCCAATTGCGCACAGCAGTGTCCCACAAACAGTCGTGGATTGAATTGGCAAATTTGTTATTGTTGTTTTCAGGGATTATTATTAGGCGTGTGGAGTAAGGAAAGTTGTCCAAGGTTTTGCACTGCCTGGAATCTAACCCAGGTCTCTAGCTTGTAAGGTGAGAGCTCTAACCACTGAGCTACAGGACTTCATGAGCTATAGGACTCCACAAATCAAAGTAAAAAATATGTGAATTACCCAAATGCTTTTGCTTCCATTGCCTTCGTTGATATATTATTGCCTGTCAGCCACTAATCAAAAAGAAAAGGGAGTTCCTACCTGTGTCTTGGTTATTGACTCTCCAAATTAATGAATGGATTATTCACTTGATGGCTGTATGTGGGACTTTGCTTATACAAATGGCTGCTGAATTTGCCTACAAAAGCAGGTCACTTCACTTGACAACAGAATTCACTTTACAGTATATTCTGTGGTGCTTT
Source organism: Hydrolagus colliei (assembly GCA_035084275.1). Lineage (NCBI taxonomy): Eukaryota > Metazoa > Chordata > Chondrichthyes > Chimaeriformes > Chimaeridae > Hydrolagus > Hydrolagus colliei. The sequence goes on along the minus strand of CM068744.1, from coordinate 22,743,575 downwards.
GAGTTGCCTTGAAAATATGAAACGGTGCTGCATCAAATGCATAGATTATCATTTATATTATAATGTTCGGGTCGAACTTGCAAGACTCGAAATAAAATCTGGAACAGTGAATCTGAATGTTTACTCAGGCGCAAATACCTGCCAGGAGGCAAAGACACTATTGGAAAGTCGAAATTGAGACAGGCCTACCTCTGAACAGAGTTCCCATGAGAATTGAAAGGAATGACTGAAAAGTACATTTAGATCAATTACTTTGACAATGCAGCACTGTCTAGTACTTTTCTATAGTGTCAGCCTAGACTGTAAACTCAAGTCCCATCATGAGTCTTAGGACCACCCGCCCCCGCACCCTCCCAACCTCCAGCCTTCAAAGGCAAGAGAGCTACCAAATGAGCCAAGCTGACATTTAACAGCTGTAAATCATGCATTAATTGTTAATGGTACTGTAGAATCGTGTTAAACTCTACTTGAGAATGCACTTAAATCTATTACAATTTTCTTTAGACTTAATAAAACCAATTCACTTTGCACTTCTGTGTGTTGATTTCAGATGGCTGGTTGCCATGTTAAACAATTTTGTTGGCAACTTTTTTTTACATCCAGTACTGAATATTTTACGCCTAATGTCCCTTTAATGAGAAGATCCTGTGTTTAATTAAAATCCATGTCACTGTATTGCTTGTCTTCGCTGTTTCTTTAGCTACTTGTTAAAAGTAACCAGCCAGTCGATTTTTATGACCCTTTATGAATATAAGTTAATTCTCTATAAACTAGAAGAACTATACATTCACTGATGGTACAACTTTTACAGGTCTATAAACAACATTTGAAATGATCAAAAAGTGATTGGAACAGATTTTTCACACTTTGCGTTGTTGCTTGTCCACACATAAGGCCCCCAAATCTCCAAACAAATAATCTATTTCAATAATCCAACCCATAAATAATATATATGCAGACTCTGAAGCACAACAAATGGCTTGTGAAAAAGTGGCTAATTTTTTTTAGTCTTTGTCAGCTTTGTGTGACTATACATTAAAGGGAATATTATGAATTTATCTTCTTGCTCAGACATTCCTGTGACGAACTATACCTAAATCCAAACCCATGCATCATATTGATGATTTGACAGTGATCAGGTGTCATCATCATCACTATCATCACCAGGTGTTAGCTTGATTCGATTGGCAGCAGTCTCACCTCTGATTCAGAAAGCTGTGGGTTCAAACCCCGCTTTGTAACTTTGAACTCACACAGTCTCAGCTGACAATCCAATGCAGTATTGGGGGTGTACTGAGGTGTCGGAGGTGCCCACTTTCAGATCAGTCATCAAATCAGGTAACTGGTAAAGATCCCATGGCAGCATTCAAAAAGAAAAGGGATTTTATCCTAGTGTCCCATTCATCAGGCTCCCAAATAAAATTGGTCATTCATTTCATTCATGGCTGTTTGTAGGACATTGTTATGCACAGATTAAGTGTCATGTTTGCGTACAAATACACAGGCACTTCATTTCAATCACGTCCCATGAAATGCACTGAGATATTTCAATGACACGAAAAAACACTATATCAAACGAAAGGATTATTATAATATTATCACACAATCCAGGCTACCGGCTCTTCTAAAGAAAAACAATGAATTAAGGACAGAATGAATTTTATATGCTTTGGACAAAGCAAGAACTTGCATTTAAATAGTGCCCTTCACATTGAATATCCTTTCAGAATGCTTTACAGTGGCAGGGATGCACTTTCAGCACAGGGAAGAAGAGAGAGGAAAGCTGAAGGTGACCAAAGGCATGATTGAAGCAGGGGATTAGCCATGGTGGGGTCATGGCCCATCCAATTAACACTGAGGTCCACTCTTCGCTCTCTACACTACCTCATAACTAGCCAGCCTTTGTGAGCAGCTATCAGAAATAGGATGCTAGGATCATCCTATCCATTGCAACTTTGGCTTGCAGGGTTAACAGGAATCAAGTACTGTAGTCAGAATCCCTGTCTGCAATGACTCCCCCTCCAAGGTCTGTCAAAGGCTGGTCTATCAGCAACAACGGATGCATTCCAAAATGCAACAGGAACAGCAACAACAGAATTATATTTGTACAGCACCTTTCATGTCAGGAGGACATCCCAAGGTGCAGGAAATTTAAAGCAGGCTTCCCACTATATAGTGCTTGACTTCTGTCATCATAGAAGCTTGGCTTCCAGCAATTTATAGTGTTTGGAGCAGTCACAATAGTCAGTGCTTTTCTAGTATGCAGTCCTCCTGACGTGAAAGGTAAATGTAATGTTGTTGTTGTTGTATAGCCCGCACACAGCCAGCAGGAAGGGATATCAGCTGCGATTCACTTTGGACTTATTTTGTATGCACAAGTTGGTTATTTATCAAGCTTCTCTTACAATGAGATATATCAGACCCAATGGAAACCCATTATAATCTGATAATATGTCCTGTAATACTTCATACTTGTTGATATAAGGAAAACCTTGGTGACTGTTAATACAGTAACAATTAGGTCCTGTAGCTACAGTCCTGTAGCTCAGCGGTTAGAGCACTTGCCTTACAAGTGAGAAATCTGGGTTTGATTCCCAGCAGGGCAAAACCTTGAGCAAGTTTCCATACTCCACACACCAGATAATAACAAAAAATGGTCATTTCAATCCACGACGGTTTGTGGGACACTGCTGCGCACAATTGGCTGCCGCATTTCACCCACATAAATAGATTCAATTCACTTTATTGTATATTCTGTGAAGCGCTTTGAGACATCCAGAAGATGTGAAAACCACTATATCAAATACAAGGATTATCATTATTAATGTTAGTGTTGACCTGAAGGTCTGCAGTGCAAGATCTATATTAAACTCTGTGTTGCATTGCTTAAAACAAGCATGAATTCCAATAAATTTGAAGTTGCTATGATGATCTTAACCTGACAAATATCAGGAATACTCAGTACTAGTCTACACATTCACAGGGTTTAATCCCCGAGGCTTTACATAGTGCACATGAATAGTTTTCCAATATAAGCACACGCAGACAAATAACTGTAACTATGTTCATGAAATTCTAAGTCATTCACTCTGTAACTGTCTCATCAAGGTAACTCCTCATAAGTCTATATTTAAGAATAATTAACTACACTATCAACAAAACACAAAATACTACAGATGCTGGGAATCTGAAACACAAACAGAAGTTGCTGGGGAAACTCAGCAGGTCAGGCAGATCCATGGAGAAAGGAAAAAGAGTCAATGTTTTGGGTCTACAACCCTTCTTCAGAACTGGGGCTTGTTTGGAGGGAGAGGTTTCTAACTACACTATAATTGTCAGATTCATTTTTTATAAAAACCATAGTTGGTTCCCTCTAAAAGAGCTTGAATGCAAAGCGTGCTGTTTTTACAATAATGTTAATTTTGTTCTGCATTTATGAATTCAGACGTTCTTCCATTCCATTCTGTTTAGCTAAAAATACAATTACTACTTTTTACACTAAATCTAATGCAGCTCTTTGAGATATTTTGACAATGTGATAAGGTATGATATCAATATCACATGTAAGAATTATTAGCATTAAATATATCTATCTATCATGTAATACATGTACTATGGCACTAATGTGAGTGAATACAATTTTGTTATTCCTTACATTTTGTGCATGGCATTTTCTTTTGAAGGGAAGTGGATTATGCATAGTATTTTAGGCTGCAATATCAACATTTCACAATTCCACCGAGGGTATAACACACAAAAAAATTCAATATTCTGGCATTTATGGAAGCCAGTGCCTTATACTATGTATATAAAAGGAAATATTTCAGTTGACATTTTAAAATGGATGAATATCGTCACACTTGGGATATTTTACATTCAATCAATTAAGTAACATTTGTTTTCTTTGCTTAACATTAGATGTCTGAGACCCATATTTCTCATGGTTTTAAACACCAGTCACTATATTAAAACGTGGTATCAGGCAGAATTTTGGAACTGTTTTAAATTCTGTCTGAATTTTCTAACTAATTTTTAAATAGGTCTGGTTCCATCTTATATTTTAGGACAGGGTCTTGAGGCTACACCTACGTCTAATGTGTTTTACCCACAAAATATACAGTCAATTCACTTTACAGTATATTCCATGAAGTGCTTTGAGATGCCTCGAAGACTTGATAAGGTGCTTTATCACATGCCAAGAATTATAATTACTATCTTCACTTCCATCCCTATCACATACCAAATGCTGCCAAAACCCTCATTCATGCTTTGAAAAATAGAGAGATTAGGGGATATGGGGATAGGGCAGGTAATCAAAGTTAGGTGAGAAGATCAGCCATGATCTTGTTGAATGGCGGAGCAGGCTCGAAGGGCCAAATGGCCTACTCCTGCTCCTAATTCTTATGTTCTTATGCTCTTATCCCCTCCAGATTCGTTTTTTTCCATTGCTCACTTTGACGGCATCCTCAGCTCCACTATCCCCAAAACTCCACTATCCCCAAAACTCCACTATCCCCAAAACTCCACTATCCCCAAAACTCCAGCCCTGTCACCCATATCCTTACCAGCACAACACCTCACTTCTCCATCACCCCTATCCTCACAAAGCTCCACTGGCTCACTGCAGATTGACTTCAATCCTCCCGACGTGAAAGGCGCTCTACAAATGCAATTATGTCATTGTTCTTGTTCTTCTATATAAATATCCTTATCCTCTTCTACAAATCCCTTCATACACTCTCACCTCCCTACTTCTTCTCTAACCTACTTTTTCTGCTCCCCCCACCCCCCACCCAACTTCCCCCCACATACCACATTTAGGCTTTCTGCAGGTCCCCTTTGCCCATGTACCCCACTATGAGTGGTCCTAGCCGTCCGTTTCACCCCCTTTCCCTTTTCATCTTCAAACATCACCTAAAAAAACTACCTTTTTGACCTTGCCTATCCTGTCACATTTCCCCCGCCCCATATTACCACTCTGTCAGCATCCAGCAGCATTGCTGTGAAGTTTTCCGAGACATTTTTCAACATGAAGGGTTCTATATAACTGCAAGATCATGAGGGATATTGGACGTCTGGTGCTCTGTGTATTTCTCCAATGAAAATATCTTCATGGGTCAATATTGCAGGATTTTATAACAGTCAGAGAGCAGTGATTGCAGAGGAGGGTGGAAACTGTTCAGTGTTCGACTGAACAATGATAGACCCTCCTGTAATCCTTACTTTGCTGCAAAACAAGTATACGGTTGAAAACAGAAACAATTGCACTGCCATTAAACCATACACTATAGAAAAATGTGGTTAGAAAACAACAGGAGAAATGCCATCTTTTCCTTGATCATTAATTACACGACTGACAAGTTACTTTTGACACAAGTAGCCCCGACCCTGTGTGCCAATTTGGAGTTGCACACATAAAGCGTCTGAAATCGACCAGTGGGTCAAGTTTGATTCGACGAAGAATGGCAATTTTTCAAAGGGCTGAAGCTTGATATTCTTCAGGAAAACTAACAGCAAATTATTTGGATATGATTATTTAGGAAATTATTTAGATATGATCCTTCAGCCACTCTGCCTCCAACCTCCTAAACTCCATCCCACAGTCCCTTCACCTCGCCCCCTCCCTGGCTTCCTTCAAGTGCCGCCTGAAGACCATCCTCTTCGACAGACCCATCCATCACCCCAAATCCCCCCCTTTCCCTTCACCCTCCCCGTTCTTGACCCCAGGTCGGGTCTGAAACAATCACAGTCCAACGCCTTGGGATGTCCTCCTGACTTGAGAGGCGCTTTATCAAATGTAAGGATTATCATTTAGAAACCCACAAATTGTAATGAAAAGGAAAAACTGACAGAGGTAAAGAATTTCTTGTTCATGAAGTCTCGGGAAAGAAGGAGTTTTAGAAGACAATCTAATGTTATAGTACCGGACTTACCCATTCTATCACCAATTCTGCAGTTAACTGAAGATGGCTTTTTGATTCTGTTAGGAGTAAAGTGCCGTATTTTCTGTGAAAGGTGCTATACAATTGTAATTTTGTTGTAATTTCCCAGTGCGCAAAATAGATTGGGATGGGTGGTGGGTTGAGATAATATCATATTTTACACATTAGAAATGCAATCAGCCTTGACCCACTGGTCGATTTCAGGCGCTTTATGTGTGCAACTCCAAATTGGCACACAGGGTCGGGGCTACTTGTGTCAAAAGTAACTTGTCAGTCGTGTAATTAATGATCAAGGAAAATATTATAGGAAAACACAATTTTATTTTACGTAGCAATCTACATTCAAATACATATCCAATTGTTGCTACTAGGAACACTGCAAGAGCTCTCAAACCCACACTCCATCTGGTACTGCAATCCACATCTGAAGACAATTTATTTACTAAAGTTTAACATCAAGTGCCCTTAAAATCGTCGTCTGTTTTTCGGAGCAATTTATGGGTCTATTTTCAGGGCTTCTCTGCAGCATATCCTCTACCGAGGATCTAACTTTTTAATTTCAGCCTCATTTATCACACGGACAGGTCTTTTACAAGCTCAGGATATGAACATCTAGGCCTTTGATATTGATTGGTTCTGAAGCTTTACACCACTGCCAGCATTGCAGCAGAGCTAAGGAAATACAAAAAACGTCTTACATATTATTCAGTCCACAAAACACAATTGTCTCTGGCTAATGTCTTGAGGTCCCACTTGTCAGTTCCCCAGAGGATGTAAGGACGACTGTTTTGAGCTCCAGCCTATTATAAAGCAAACCATAAAAGAATGAAACGTTCACTGTTCTGTTTGGTTCTTCTGGAACTATTTATCTCAGTCTTTATTTGTACATGCTGTTCCTTAACTGTGCTTGTTTCAATCGGGTTCTCTTACTCCTTAGTTAGGTCGACCATGTGCGCAGACTTGTCCACTAATCCACTTCCTTCCTGTGTTTTTAATTTCATTTCTGGTTAACATGACATCCCACTCACCTATCATGAACCCTAACTGTTGCCCCAGCTGATATCAAAGATTAGAATTTGAACTTGCAACCTGGTCTTGTTCTTGTAGTGTAGAACAAAGCTGGCCTGTGCCTTTATTCACTAGATTGGGAGCTAAGGAGGTCCTCGGTACTCCAAGACACTGCCGATGAATGACCAATCCGCCTGGCTCGTTCACAGGAGTTGAGCACTTGGAGAAGCAGACTTGTCACGAGAAGGATGGATTTTTCTCACTCTGTTCCAGTTAACCCGCAAGCCGAAGTCACAAGCAACTACTGGTGAAAAACCCTCAATGATCTGTTTCAGATATCTACTGACCTCTGGTTCTACTGTGTGCTGGAAACACTTCACGAAGCACCCTCCATGCCTGTTCATCAGCGTCTTATCACAAGGGAGGCCAGGATGAAGAAGGTCCTTTGACATGTTTGATCTCATCTTCTCAGAATAACTTATTAACCATTTTTTTTAAAAAAAAGGTTTCCCAGCAGCTAAAACACACACGCTTTGATAATTAATAGATTGCAATATATAAAATGGCTGATTGTCATTTCAAAAAATCAGCCAATGTTCAAAACACAAGCAGCAGAGCAATACACAACAACAACAAAAACAAAATGACATTTGTACAGCGCCTGTCAGGTTGGGAGGACATGAAAGAGAATGCAAAACAAGTTCTGTCCCCCAGGATAACAACTTGAAAACTCCTTTTGACCACTTTGTTCAAACATTGTTTGTATTCCAGAGTGCCAATGCCTGAGATTGTCAAGTCCATGAGATATTGATCGTATGAGTTAAGATCCAGGCCTCCCGAGCCTTCTATTAAATCTTTGCATTCACCAAAACTTCACAGCCTCGCAGAAACGAACGCAAGAGATAAGCCAACAAAAACCCCCACTGAGTCTGCAATCCAGAAGCAAAATAAATGTATTTGAAGGCTGTTTCACCCACAGTGATCAAAGGATCATAAAATTTGGGGAACCACCATCATTGCACAAGATGTTGCAAACACAGCTCATAATCATAATAAAAATAAATAATATTAATAATACCTTGCATTTGGTAAGACATTCTTCACATAATCAACATATCTCAAAGTGCTTCACAGAGCTCTACTGTGAATTGTAGTGACTGTATTTGTGGATGAATGCAGCAGCCCATTTACACATGTATAAATGTCCCACAAACAACCAAGAAATGAATGATCAATTTTATTTGAAGGATTGTTCCCAGGTCAACAGGAGAAACTCCTGTGTCTTTTCAAATAGTGCAACAGGGTCTTTAATATCCCCTGACAGGCAGATAAGACCTCAATTTAACATCTCACCTTCAACAACAACAACAGCAACAACAAAATTACATTCATAGAGCGTCTTTCACGTCAGGAGGATGTCCCAAGGCACTGAACAGTCAAGGGTTGGGACCCGAGCACGGGGCTGCGGCAGGGTAGGCGGGAGGGGAGGAATTGAGGTAGGAGGGTGGCCGAAGGCACGATCAAAAAGGAGGTTCTTGAGACCTGCCATGAAGGAGGCAAGGGAGGAAGCGAGGCGAAGGGACTGTGGGATGGAGTTCCACAGTGACAATGCAGCACTCACTGCATTGGCGTGTCAGCCAAGTCTGTATGAGTTAAATCCCGATGTGTGGCTTGTGACCCCACAACCTTCTGATTCAATTGACTGTGCTACCATTACCAGTGTTTGTTCTTCTGTATTAAATGCGTAATAATAATAATCCTTATATTTAGTGTAGCACCTCATCGCACTGTCAAATCAATGTAATGTGTGTCATGTGATTTACTGTGACGTAAATTGTGGTGACCCAGCACAGTTGTAATAATACTGTAATACCAACACAGCAAGCAGTTTAATCCAGATTCAATAATTGCTTCCAAACCCTAACTGATTAGACAACTATCCTGTCAGAATCAAATGATTCTGGTAGTAATAATATTAATCCTTGCATTTGATGTAGTGCTTCTCACATTTTCTAGACATTTCAAAGTGCTTCACAGAATATACTGTAAAGTAAATTGACTGTATCTTTGTGGGTGAAATGCAGCGGCCAATTGCACACAGCAGTGTCCCACAAACAGTCGGGGATTGAAATGACAAATATATTATTGTTTTTTATCTTGAGGGATTATTATTAGGTACAGTATAAGAAACTTGGAGAAAGGAAACTTGACCAAGATAATTCTCTGTCGGGAATTGAACCCTGGTCTCTCGCTTATGAGGTGAGTTCTCAAATCACTGCGCTACAGGCCTCCAGGTGTGGTTACATATCAGACAATAGAATAGGCATAATTAGACAATGCCATCACTTTGTTTTCCACTGATATCAAAACAAGTACAAAAACAGTCCTTCCCATTATCCAATATAGGGCCATATCCCACACGTAGGGTCCAGCGATATAACGGTATATCGCTAAAACCCGATATAATTTTCATATCGATATGCCGATATAGACATTTAACAAATATCGATATATCGAAAAAACAATATATCGAGGTAAAAAATCGGGATGTGAGCACAGTGAACTACAAGACCCAGAATGCTCATCTCTATACACAATGCACAGACCGAGGTGCAAAGCCGCCATATTGTATTCACAGTCCTCGAATACAATATACAGGTATGCAAGGGCTGTGGGGTGAGAGAGACGGCTGGGGGTGGGGGGTGAGGGGGAGAGAGACGGCTGGGGGGGGAGGGTGAGGGGGAAAGAGACTGCTAGGGGGGGGGGGGTGAGGGGGAGAGAGACGGCTGGGGGGAGGGGGAGAGAGACGGCTGGGGGGACGGGGAGAGATACGGCTGGGGGGAGGGGGAGAGATACGGCTGGGGGGGGAGAGACGGCTGGGGGGGTGGAGAGAGAGAGAGAGACGGCTGGAGGGAGGGGGAGAGAGACAGCTGGGGGGAGAAAGACGGCTGGGGGGGGGGAGGGAGAGAGAGACGACGGCGGGGGGGAGGGAGAAAGAGACGGCTGGGGGGGTGGTGGGGGAGAGAGACGACGGGGGTGGGTGGTGCGAGAGAGGGATGGCGGGGGGGGGGGGGGGGAGAGAGACGGGGTGGATGTGATAATATACAGATAGATAGAGATGGGGGGGATGTGAGAGAGGAGAGACACAGAGACACACAGACAGAAAAACACAGAGATGGAGAGAGTGAGAGACACAGAGAGAGAAAGATATTTACCTCCTGAGAAGATAGGCCCCGAATGCGCGCGCACCCAGAATGTGCGCGCACTCCGAATGCGTGCTCACTCCGAATACGCGCGAACATGCGCAGCACGAAAAACCAGAAAATATCGATATTTCGGTATATCTCGATATGAGCCCATCGATATATTTAATCGGAAAATTTTCCACATCGACGGACCCTACCCACAAGGGACATCTCAGTGTCTGATGTGGGGCTATATCACAGAACAGAACCAATCTCAGTGTCTGGTACTGGAGTGTACCATGCGACAACAACAAAATTACACTTGTATAGCACCTTTCACATCAGGAGGATATATATTATATTAAATACAGGTGCAATAATATTTCTGTTTCTTTGTGTTTTGCTGCAGAGACTTTAAAATAGAAAATATATTTCGAAGGCTTTTATATTGGCTCACACAACATTAGCAGTTAGAATAAATAAACATTACAGTGTTTAAACACACACCACATTTTAATTCCAAATGATTGCTTAGGGTCAGTAAAAGCTGTAATCTGTTGGCTGGTGGTATTATTATTAAATCATCTCAAATAGAGAGATCCCAGAATAGTTTTTATTGGAAATGATGAAATATAACAGGAATTGGCAACTGGAGATGGTCTCATTCAGCATCAGTGCTTGAGAGCAGCAGAATCATTTTGGCTCAATTTCCAATGGTGGGGTATTCCCCTTCAGCATTCTCCTTGACACGTTGTTAATGTCTCTATCACAAATAAAGGTCATATTAACATATTGTCTGGATGTTTTGTCAAAGCCAGATATCCAGTACTATATTATATGATTAGAATACATTTCTCTGTCGCTGCTTAGATTTTGGGAAAGTAATGGAGGAGGAAGGAGGGAGGAAGGAAGAGGAAGGGGGTAACTTTTACACATGAGGCCTATTTAAACAGTTGTTTCTTGTAATCATAAAAGCACTCATTCTTAACTTTGAAGTTTTTATTATTTGAAATGTAAAGCATTAGAAGTAGTCAATCATGGAAAGTCAGAGTGCACGTCTAAAGCTTTTGAGTTTTCAGCTCTTATTCATCAGCAGTTGAACTGTTTGCACTCAACAGAACTGATCTAAAAGAAGTCCACCTTATGGTCTTATACTTAACGCCTTTGTCTTCAACTTTAAGATTGCGTTGGAATTTTGTAAGGGATTTTAAATTACACGGCTTCCAAAAACAAGACTGAGGTCAAGAATTTTCTGAAATTCTACATGATTGTAAAATTTCTCGAAATATTTGTTGGCCTTTAGAAAACTCCCAATTCTTTTTGAATATTGCCATGGAATCTTAAACATCCGCCTCAACAGACTGGCAGGATGTCAGATTAATGACTCATTCGAGAGATGGCAGCTCCTACAATGCAATACACCACAGCACTGCATTAGAGTGTCAGCAGTGATTCTCAGCCTTTTTCAGTAATGTATCCCTTGTTAATTTTCAACATTATCGTGTACCCCCACCCAACCACATACACATACGCAGCACCCACCTCATTCCACTTGCATTTTATGACCAAGCTTTTCTTATATAACATAATAACTAGCACATAAAAAACAAGAGGAATAACAATTAAATATACACTTTGGAAGGCCATAAAATGCTAAATAAGAGAGGTAAATAAATCAATGTACCGCCAATTGTACCCACTGGAAGTAATTTTGCACCCCCTGGGGTACATGTACCCCTGATTGAGAACCGCTGGCTTAGACTACGTGATTGCTGACGTGGGGCTTGAACCCACAACCTTCCAACTCAGAGGCGAGAGTGTTACCACTGAACCAGGCTGACACTTAAGTAAGAAAGAATTTAAATATTTTGCACCTCGTGACACTGAAATGTCCCAAACATTTTACAATGATTATTGCCAAGTGCAGTGACTGGCTTTTGTATGCACACTCAGCAGACATTTACCACACAAGTTTTTCCCAGAATACAAAGTAAATGATCCAGGGCACTGGGAGATATTCAATTTGCTTTTCAAATAGAATTGTGGGATGTTTAAATGTCCAGCTGAAGCAAAGTCATATGTGTCCTCAGTTTATTGTCTTAACCAAAAGACGGCACCTGATACTAAACAATATAACTCAGTGAAATACTCTCAGTGCGTAAACCCTGAGCTCAGGTTCCAAAATGGGGCTTCAACCCATACATTTCTTACCCTGAGCTGGTACAGCTACCAATTAAAACAAGCTGAAAGCATATTAGGGTTTTGGTGTCTTGGGACGTCCTTCCAACGTGAAAGGCGCTATATAAATGTCTTTGTTGTTGCTGCTGGGCATCTTGTTTGACCCTGAACTGTCCTTTCTCCCCCACACCCACACCATGATCAGCATTGCTTTCCACCACCTCCGTAACATTGCCAGACTCCGCCACTGCCTCACCCCTCAAGTTGCCTAAACCCTCATGCATGCATTCATCACTTCAAGGCTTGACCATGGAAATTCCCTCCTCATCGGCCTTCCTGGCTCTTCCCTTCACAAGCTGCAGATCATCCAGAACTCTGCAGCTCATGTCCTCTTCCTCACCAAGCTCCGTGACCATCACTCCCACCCTCGCCCAGCTCCATTGGCTATCCATCCCCCAGAGAATCGAATTCAAGATCCCCGTCCTCACTTTCAAGACCATTCACAGCCTTACACCTTCCTATTCTCTGACCTGCTGTCTCCCTCGGAGCATGCCCACCCCCTCTGTTCAGCAGGCTCCAGTCTGCTCCATGTCTCCTGCCCAACCCACCTACCATCAGTATACCATTTCAGCCTCTCTGCCCCCACAATCTGGAACTCCATCCCACAGTCTCTTCACCTCACTTTCTCCCTTGCCTCCTTCAAGGCCAGTCTCAACACCCTCCTTTACAATCGTGCCTTCTGCCACCCTCACACCTCTCTCCCTCCCCTCCCCCTACCCTGCCCCTCCCCCGTGCTCGGGTCCCGACCCCTGACTGTTCAGCACCTTGGGACATCCTCATGACATGAAAGGTGCTCTATAAATGTAATTTTGTTGTTTGCTGTTGTTGTGTAGCAGTTGTTGAATTTAGTTTCAAACACAAATATGCAATAACCTCTCTCAAAGAGTCAGTTCATCAGGTGATTCAGCCATTTCAAGTCTAAACTACCTGGTCCATTGACATATTGAGATGACCAGGTAACAACTGCAGAGTTTATGGATCCATTCTGGGTCTGTGGCCTCTTCCTTGTCTTGTGATCTACTGTATCCAATCTGAAGCAATGAGTTAACTCCCAGTTGCAGCTGCCTCTGTCAAAGCAACTGAGTGACTGAGCCAGTGCCATGTTCTGTCCTTCTATTGTACTGTCTTCAGTTTAATCCCAGCTGTAGACATGTCTCAATTACACTAAACATTACTGCTTTCATTGGAGTGGAAACTCTGCATATGAAGCTCAGTTAAGAACATTGCTCTCACTTTTCATGCGTCATTTGCTGAACACTAAGTGGCCAATCTTTAATACCACCAGCAGTATAAGCAGGCTGATATTCATGCAGTCACTCAGTAATTCGGTGGCAACAGCCTTCCAGTCTCAGAAGAGCGACAGAATCATTAAACATTAGCATAATACTATAAATGTCATCTGGAACATTTGACTATACATTTTAGATAAATCAATTTACAAAACGTTAGAACTTACAGCAAAAAGGGAAAAATGTTTGGTGCAGATGAACCAATAGGCCCCCAATTTTTTTAAAATTCATTCCACAGTAAAATTGGGTTAAGGTCAATACAGACAAATCCTGAAATGTTATTCACATAATTATAAAGTTCCTGACCCAGTAAATTTAATTACTGCACTAATTTTTCTCATCAATGTCTTTCAAGAATAAATGAGTTCCATCCTTCAGCTGAAGCATTCCTGAGTTGCTCTGTGCAAGGCTCCACCCTTCTGTTCTCAGGGCCCAATATACTTAGACACTGAGCACTTTGTCTTGCGGTTTCAGCCCCTGGTGCCAGTTGCTGGGTTTCAGCACATCTGTCATCATTCAGCATCAATGTGAAATAAATTAAGGCTGAAGAGGATATCAGTGATTAATGAAGAAGCTGAGGACCCTTCTGGCTCCAAGTTTCTCAGGAGATAAAAGCAGCCAGAAAATGTCTGCAATGTATTGCTAGTTACTAGCTTCAGTTTCTTGCTGAGGATGCGGCTGGTGCAATTCATCTTGTTCAGCATCTGTTCGCTTATATAATTACCAGTCAAGCCCACCTGTAAGCTCAGACTTTCCCACTCGACTCATAGCTGTTTTATAGCCACATTTCATACCAGCAATTAGGAGTACAGCAAATATTCTGATAACTGATCAATAAACAGCTGCCAAGAGGATGCAGATAGGGAAACACTTGCCTGCAGTTACACATATGATGAACCTGTCAGTATTCTCAGTTGACTATTCAAAGTGCGACTGTTAGTGTTAAACCTGACCCCTGAATGTTATAGCATAGGTTAGCTTGTGGTTTGACGTTGATCTTTTATACCTTCATGCAATTTTTGACTACTGTTACAAAGGGGAGTTATTTAAAGCCCCCACAAGGTGGTCATGTTCAGAGATCTCTACCATATTACAGCACAGAAATGCACCATTTGGTCCAACTCTCTCCTGCTCTCTCCCCTTACCCTTTAATATTCTTTTTCAAACATCTAATAATAAGCCTTGTGTTTGATATAGCGCCTTTCACGTTGGGAGGACATTGCAAAGTGTAATGAGTGTTTTTTTGGATGAGTGAATGGGGGAGCCAATTTTTGCAGAGCAGTGTCCCACAAAACAGCCATGAAGCAAATTACCAATTTTTTATTATTTAAAAAAAAAAGTTATGCTGTTCTTGACTGCCATTCTCTAACATTTAATAAAAATCAAACCGATTTAAGAGCAAAATAGCAATGCTGCAAGTTTCCTCCCACTTCAGTCTTTGATCCAATTTTGATGAATATCGGTTAATCTTGAATCAATTTCTACATCTAATTAAATTAGGCGTTTCCTGCTTGTGTAGGGCAGGTCAGTTATTGATTTTTTTAATTTGTTAGAAACTAATATTTTCTAGCAGCTTGTCAATTTATATCATATGGAATTTAATTACACCATACTTCAATGTTGTGAAGAAAAATTCCACCTCAGTCTACATTCGTATTTTTTAAAAAAATTTTTAGCTTTACAGAAGGGTCCAGAATTTAACAATTTTTAAATGCAGTGTATTTAATTGCAAAGCTTATTTTACTGTAAGTTATAATGAAATTTCAAAGGCTTTTCAGAATTACTTCAGGGCAATGCTGTATGGTCAGATATGCTGTCCTTCAGATGCCTTATTAAACTAAGGTCCCAACTGACTGTTCATGTAGAAGTTAGATATCCTGGAACTCTATTCAAAAAGAGAAGGGAATTTCTCCTGGTCAAAAATCCCCTGCATTAAATCAGCTATTCATTTCATGGCTGTCTGTGGATATTGCTGTGTGCAAATTGATTGACGAGTACGTTCACATACAAAATGCACAATCACTACACTCTACAGTCAAATCCTGTGAAGTGCTTCAAGATGCTTTGACAACGTGATACAACTTGAATTTGATATAGCTCCTTATCACATCACCGAGACATCTCAATGTGCTTTACAAGATTTACTGTAAAGTGGATTCACTGTACTTTTGTAGATAATCGTGACAGCCAATTTGTGCACAGCAATATCCCACTAAGAGCTGGAGAGTGAATGACAAATTTTATTTGAGGGATTGTTGTCCATGACATCTGGAGCAATTTCCTTCTCTATTCAAATAGCATCATCTTTAGTGATGAAGCTTAGTGGTTAAAGCACTCGCCTCGTAAGTGCGAGGACATGGGTTCAATTCCTTGCAGGGCGAAACATTGGGCAAGTTTCCTTACTCCTCACACCTCTATTCACCTAGTGGTAAATAGCAACCCAGGTTCTTAGTTGATTGGCAGATCGCTTTTCCGGGGCTAATAATCCCTTTTTAAACAAAAATCCCTTAAAAAAAGTAATGATTTGGTCACTCAATCAACAACTCCTTGTAGGATACCGCTGTGCATAATTGGCTTCCGCATTTGTTCCACAAAATATACAGGCAATTCACATTGCAGTGTTTACTGTGAAGTGCATTGTGGCATCTTGAAGATATGATGAGGCACTGTTTCAAATTGCGAGAATTATTATTATTATTTGCCTTCCATCTGGACGTTAGACAGTCATTTATTGGTTATGTCTTAACTGAAGGATAACGCCTCTGACAACGCAGCACTCCCCCAGCACTGCACTATACTGTGAGGTTAAACCTGAGGCCCAACGTGAGGCTTGACTCAGAGTTGGAGAGTGCTCGAGGAAGCTCTATTATACAGCCAGGAGTATAAAATTATTTTTCTTCACCTTTTAAGAAACCATTTCCCCTCTACAAAGTTTTTTAAATATATTTCCCTGCATTCTGGAGAATATCCCAATCTGAGTAATAACCAGTGTGAGCCATAATAATCTTCATTGCTGTGTGTGTTGTTTTTTAATTAAACCATGGGTTTTGTTCTATTTGTTTTATTTTCAGAGGCATTACATCCTTCCAGAGCTGTGTCAATAAGATTGCCACATAGCTCTCTGGAAG
Source organism: Hydrolagus colliei (assembly GCA_035084275.1). Taxonomy (NCBI): domain Eukaryota; kingdom Metazoa; phylum Chordata; class Chondrichthyes; order Chimaeriformes; family Chimaeridae; genus Hydrolagus; species Hydrolagus colliei. Next base: position 22,726,785 of record CM068744.1, on the reverse strand, counting down.
GAATGTAAAGCGTTATCTGCTGTCATTGAATTTTAATCTGAAAAACAATCTAGGGTAATTAAGGGATAAAGTCTGAGCTGTTTCAGAGCTGTAACCGGCAAAGTGTAATAATGTTCAGCAAGATTTAAAGATGTGCTGGAGAGAAATTCCACCTGGGTGTCAATTTACTCTATTTGTCTAGCATTTCAAAGTGTTAAAAATTTAGCAAGTGATTGAATTCAGTCCATAATCGCTGAAGGAGGTTTTCTGCTGTGCTTAAAATAAATTAAGACTGTCATTAAGAATTTGCCAAATTCTGGGCACTCTGAAATGCTAGACAAATACTGTAGAAATAAGCTGCACCCAGGTGGAAATTTGCCCTGTTTTTTTTGACTGGGAATATCATTAGGCTGATGTGTTTGATGTTATGTGATAATCATAGTTCTCAACGCAATGTGTTTGTCTGGAGGGTTTTCACACGAAGTGCGCCACAATGACAACAACAAACTTTACATTTGTATCGCGCTTTTCATGTCGGGTGGACATCCCAAGGCACTGGACGGACAATATTCTGGACCCGAGCTGGGATTGGGAAGAGCAGGGGGTGAAGGAGGTTGATGCAAAGCACTGTCAAAGAAGAGGGCCTTGAGGTGGGTCTTAAATGCAGCAAGGGACAGGTGAGGAATACACATTTACACTTTAAACTTTACACATTGATTCACAATTCAAGTAATAGGGAGTGGAATGAGGCCTAACAGGATATTTAAAACTGTTAAAAACTCAAAAGAATTTAGTAGACATAAAGAAAAGCTTTCTGTTCATTTCCTGTCCTGCATTAGCTCATTCACCTGAATGAGTGAATGAGGTGCTACAGTTTAGCTCATAATCATGTGCTAGCAGAAGGAAGATCAACCATGGTACCCACTCTGTGTTACTATTCAGTGTTCGGGGACCGGGTGGGATGTTGGGCGGCAACAGTTTCACATTTGGTTGTGATCGTTTCTAAGATTGAATAACCTGCTGGAATTCACTATTTAGTATAGTAAGTATAATAGTAAAATAGCCACAGTGCAAGATACCAGAACAACAACAACAACAACAACAACAACAAATTACACTTGTATAGCACCTTTCACATCAGGAGGATGTCCCAAGGAGCTGGGGTTGGGATTGGGGAGGGGGGAGGGAAAAGACGGGATTGGGGTGACCGACGGGACTGTCGAAGAGGAGGGTTTTGAGGTGGGACTTGAAGGAAGCTAGGGAGGAGGCGAAGTGGAGGCACTGTGGGATGGAATTCCAGAGGATAGGGGCAGAATGGCTGAAGGCTCACCCACCGATGGTGGGGTGGGTGGGTTAGGGGACATGGAGCAGGCGAGAGCCCAGTGAATGGAGGGAGCGGGCGGGCTGGTAGGAAGTTAGGAGGTTGCAAAGTTACGGTGGGGCTAGGCCATGGAGGGCTTTGAAGGCGAGCACCAGGATCTTGAATTGAATCTTCCGGGTAATGAGGAGCCAATAGAGTCAGTTGAGAATGGGGGAGATGGAGTGTGGAGCTTGAAGCGGTGGAGGACACAGGCTGCAGAGTTCTGGATGATCTGCATTCTATGAAGGGAGGAATTGGAAAGCCCAACAAGCAGGGTGTTAGCGTAGTTGAGTTTGGGATGTAATGTAGGCATGAATGAGGGTTTCAGCAGCCTGAGGGGTGAGGTAGTCGCAGAGTTGGGCAATGATGTAGTGGTGAGGGAAAGCAGAGCAGGGCTTGGATGAGGGGGAGGAAAGACAGTTGAGGATTGCACAAGACACCTAGGTTCCAGAACACTGCCAGCGATTGCTCGTGTCCAAATTCGTGACTGTGTACCTTGGGAACATCCTCCCAACATGAAAGGCGCTATACAAATGTAATTTGTTGTTGTTACTGTTGCTGTTGTTGGTGTTGTAGGGGGGCTAGGATAGGAGTAATGGGGCTAGGAGAGGAGGAGGGGAGAACATAGACAAAGAAATTCCGTTTGGAGTATCTACAGCAATTTTTACATTCGGCTTTTCCCCACACTCTTTTATATTTGTTTTTCTTTTCCGATGATTTCATTCCTATTTGACAGTAGAGGATATCATCCAGGAATGTGGACAGTCGACACAAGATGCCTCTCATGAACTGACTTGCATCTCTTGCTTGCCAATCCCAAAGCAGCATTGAGATCAGTGATGGAAAAGTCTCAGATTTAACCATCTGCTCTATTTCCGAACAAGCATGAGATCTTAATTAAAGGTTTGATTTGGTGGGTTTTGTACATTTATGTAAACAATTTCTGAATTCAACAGTTAAATATTTATCCATCAAATGTTGGTGTTTACTCCTATTTTTTGTACCTGTGCAAAGATTATCCTGTATGGACACTTGATCCGATCCGATTTCTATGATGGATGAATATTCAACACAACAAATTACAGAATAGTAATGCATGGGACTGAGTGGCCTGTGTTAGCAAGGAATGTAGAATAGTAAGAAATGTCCACAAGAAAATACAGTCAATCCTCTTCACGGTATATTCTGTGAAGTGTTTAAGATGTTTTGATGACATAATAAGGCACTATACTAATATTATAATAATAATCTTTGCATTTGATTTAGCACTTTCCACATCTAGACATCTCAAAGCGCTTCACAGAATATACTGTAAAGTGAATTAACTGAATATATGTGGATGAAACGCAGCAGCCAATCGCACGCAGCAGTGTCCCACAAACAGTCGTGGATTGAAATGATCAATTTATTATTGTGTTTTTTTGAGGGATTATTATCAAGCGTGTGGAGTAAGAAAACTTGTCCAAGGTTTCGCCTTGCCTGGAATCCAACCCAGGTCTCTCGCTTGTAAGGTGAGTGTCTAACCACAGAGCTGCAGGAATCCTCCAATTATTATGAAACATAAAGCTGATTTCTTCTTGGAGAAATAGAGGCACTTTTTCTTTTACTTCCAATGTTCAACCAACCGAGTGGGATCACAGTGTAATCGGCGATGGTTGCCAGAAACTATAGTTCATTTACCAATCCAAAGAATGGGAAATGGAACCTGTCTGTTGGAGATCAAGCCAGCAGTCTGGTGCCACCATGTTCCAGTCAGTGCATTTAAAGCTGCTTTAGTTACTGCTGGGACAGTCACAACGGCATTAGCGAGCACCCACTGTGAGCAGTTGTGTCGTTTAAATGCTGATACAATATTTGCTGTTCCAGCTTCAAAGGTAAAATACCAAGACTCTATTATGGTTTACACAAAAAGCTGCACAAACCAGTAACAGAAAGATACACGACTGCAACCTGTACATGTTGATATACTTTTGTAGAAAGGAATCACTTCTATGTTACAAAGAGATCGAAAGTAGTTGGTTCTTTTAAGGACTTTTCCATTTTTTTAAAATAGTTGATCTTTTGCATGTTGGCAGCAAGTTTATTTCTAATAGGTGATAATTTCAGTACAATGATAATTTGAGGTATAATAATGTTTTAAAACAGAGAGTAAGGAATTCTAAGAGTTGTCTATTGTGAGATTCCACTTGGTATTTCAGAAGTACTGTGCTTGTTTCACAAACTTGCATCTTCATAAAACAAATATATGAGGTTTACCTTCAACTTAAGATGACTCATATAAAAAGTATGAAAGTGCTCACAGCTACGAAAGGGTTTGTCCCTGTTTGCCTCCGATTTTCTTGCACCAGACAGCAAGCTGGTCTCAGCTTGGAATTACTGTCCACTTTGGTTTGAGTCAAATTGATCTCCCTCCTTAACCCATTAAACTCAGTAAAATCCAACCCCCTGAAATAGTTGACTCAGTCAATGTCACATTGCAGTGTGACTCAGCTCCAAAGTTTAAACAATTTGTGCGAGGAACAGATATTCACCATTAATCGAAAGCAAAAATCCCAAAAAAGTAAATCCATTGAAATGAGTCTGTATCCAGCATTATACAACTCACGTGATTTGCTTTGCTCATGAAGATTATAACAGAAACTTTCACGGGTCAGTTTTTAAATGTTGTCGAAGAGTTAGTTGGTTGTTTGATCGGTCACTAATCCAAACACTGAGACCTGATTTTTCAGGAAGCCTGCCGATTTTTTAGATCTCTGTTATTGTGGAGCCCTGTAGCTCAGTGGTGTGAGCCCTCGCCTTACAAGCAAGAAACCTGGGTTCGATTCCAGGCAGGGCGAAACCTTGGACAAATTTCCCCACATGCTTGATAATAATCACTCAAGAAAAAAACCAATAACAATCCACGTTTGCTTGTGGGACACTGCTAATCGTAATTGACTGCCACGTTTAGCTCACAAATATACAGGCAATTTACTTTACAGTATATTCCATGAAGCACTTTGAGACATCTAGTAGACTTGAAATGCAGGGATTATTATTACTATGACCCAGTTGGCATGAAGTATAAATCAGGCTTCCTCCTCCACATTGTTACAGCCTAATAATAATCATCTTTACAATTGATATAGTGTTTTTCATGTCTTCTACGCGTCTTAAAGAGCTTCACAGATTATACAGTAAAATTAATTGACTATATATTTATGTGCTAATAGCCGACGCAGTTTTGCTCCCTTATAGCAACAAATAGTTCTGCTATTTTGCGTAGTTTGTTCACAGGTCATCCTTAATGAACGGTTATTTTAATATATTGTACTTCAAATAGTAGCAATAAGAGCAGTTGTCTCCTAAACAAACAGTAATGGGCCTGCTGCCCAGTCCAGCCCTTCATGTTGAGAGTGAGTTTCACTGCTCGCTAGCCAGGATTTAGATCTGATCACCTTGCAAAGGCAGGTGGTGGCTCCATCACTGCCTGGGGAAGACAGCAAAACAGAGATTGACACTTGGCTCGTCCTAAGGCAAGCTTGTCTCCTTGACAGCTGATAGCTCTCAGTGTGCAAGGGCCAAACTGTCCCACCCACTCTGCCAAAAGGCAAGCTTCCTGGAGGCAAGCAGATACTCTGGGGAAATAAGAGAACATCACGAACAAAAAAAAATGTGTTCGGGGTATGTGAAAACCAAAAAGGAAAGCCCACTATTGTCTGTCAATAGTAATTGGAGTAGATCCGTTCCAAGTTTGTTGCTTGTCTCTAATTTAAACAAACAGATGCTGCCAGTTCCGACAGGAACGTGACTGGCTGCAGCCTGAGAACCTGCGTCAAGGGTGTCCAAGTTTAACACTCTGGGAATGGCTTCCTGGCTTCCGTAGAAAGCAAATCGTGCTGCTTGGTTATAAAATAATCCTCGCATTTGATATAGAGCCTAATTAGGTTGTTGAAATGTCTCAAAGCACTTAACAGAATATATTGTAAAGTGGATTGACTATTTCTGGGCTAACCACAATGCCAATGAAACGCGGTATCCTAAAAGCGGAGAAGAAAGAGATGAGGCATTAAGGAAAACTCCTGAGAGAGAGTCAGCAGCTCTGCTCCGCAGACAGGGACCAGGATTGAGTTGAACGCAAAAGCTGCCGCGTTGCTGCAATTGCAACAATGGTCACTGTTACAATCTGTGGTCACAGTGCCTGCCCAGCAGCTACTTGACAGGTGATGGATTGGCAGAGTGTCCAGGGACTAATACTGCTTCCTAGAAGTTTCATACAATGCTCATACAGTTTATAGCTAATCACTAGACACACTGCAGTCATTATGTTGCCTCCCTCAGTCCTGGTTTCCCCTAATCCTGCTCTTTCCCTTTGCCACTGATTCCACTTGTCAGTTCAGACCTCTTTCCTAAGCCACAGAATCCCCTTAATCAGCGTGTAGCCGGCTGCTGTCGCAGCAGGAACATTGATAGGATCTGCAATGCAGATGAATCACCGGAGCTAGATTAGCTGCTGGTGATGAAGCGTTCCAGCTCCGCTGCTCTCTGCAGTTTCTTTTGTCTGTGTTGTCTGTTGGTGCTGTCAGCATGTACACTGGCAGACGGTTTCAGCTGGTGCTAGCCAGTTCTAGCCAATTCATAGCCTCTCGTGTCTCCAGTACGCCAGCGCCACCCAGAGCTGAATGGAAATGTGGCATGGGGCTTCCATGTGCACTTTAAGCTTTTATCTGTAGTCTGATCCAGGGCTGTGAATTGCCCGTAATCAAATACTGTATAATCAAATCTACATATCAGCTACATCTTTAACAACACCGAAACCTGAAGGTCTGTCTGAGACTTCACAATAAGATGCAAGGATTATTATTGTTATATAAATATTATTATCTAATAAATAATCATAGCAATACTTACATTTGATATAGCACATTATCACGTTGTTGACAAGTCTCAAAATGCTTCACAGAATATTTTGTTGAAGTGCATTGACAGTGTATTTTGTGGGAACTTTTACAGATAAAAGCCCTGGATCAGACTACTGATAAAAACTTAATGTGGCAACCAAATTCGCACAGCATTGCCCCACAAATATTCAGGAATTGAGTGACCAATTTTTTTTAGGGATTATTACCCCAAGGAAGAGATCCACCAATCGACTAACAACTAGATGGATTAAGGGATCTGGGGATAGGGCAGGTAAATGGAATTAGGTTAGAAGATTAGACATGAATTTATTAAATGGTGAGGCGGGCTCAAGGGGCCTAATGGCCTACTCCTGCTCCTATTTCTTATGTTCTTACATAACTAGGTTCCTACTTACTGTTAGATGAACAGAGGCATGTGGAGTAAGGAGCTTTGCCTAAGGTTTTGCCCTGCCCAGGAATCAAACCTAGATCCTCTTATTTGAGGGGTGACCATGCTAACCACTACACTACAAGACTCCATATGAAAGTGCTTTTTTCCTCAGGTTGAAAACAAATCAATTAAACTCCCTTCATGTTTTTTGAATAGTGCCATTGGATCTTAACATACAATTGTACGGAGAGATAGGAAGTCAGAAGAGAAACCTCTCATTCAAATGATGGCACCTCCAACAATGCAACAAAAACAACAAAATTACATTTATATAGCGCTTTTCACATCGTGAGGATGTCTCAAGGTGCTGGGCGGTCAGTGGTTCGGACCCAAGCTGGGGTTGGGATTGGGGCTGTTGGAGGGAATGGAGGGGAAGGGGAGTGACCGATGGTATGGTTGAAGAAGTGGGTCTTGAGGTGAGACTTGAAGGAGGCTAGGGAGTGGACGAGACAGAGGGATTATGAGTTGGATTTCCAGAGGTTGGGGTCAGAGTGACTGAAGGCTCATCCGCCGATGGTGGGGCGGGTGTGATGTGGGACATGAAGCAGGCTGGAGGGAGTGGACTGGTTGGGAGGAGTTAGGAAATCACAGAGGTAGAGTGGGGAAAGGCCATGGAGGGCTTTATAGGTGAGGACGAGGATCTTGAATTGTATCCTCTGAATGATGTCTTTGCAACTGTCCTGTAAAAGCTTCACCAGAGGCTAAATACAACTTAAAGTCTAAGTTCATTCCTCCACTACCTAAACTTACCCAACACTGTATAACATCAAGGTTCATTTAGCACATACCTAATCATTTTCCTTCTACCTCTTTAACTAATAGATTACTCCAAATATTTACTGCTATTTGAGTAACAGAAAGGTTTTCCCCAATATTTGTTGTTAAATTATCCTTTAATGGGGTCTAATTTGCTGATTGGTTGGAGAAGCAGGTTGTGCTACCAAAGTACAAACAGAAGCCCTTAGTTATTTAGTAAACAGTCCATGTAAGGAGTTCTGATGATTGTGAATTACACGCATAGTTCCTGCTACACAATACAATAACCATTATATAGTGCCTTTCATGTCAGGAAGACATCCTAAAGCATCTGACAGTTCTGGATTGGCACGAGAGGTGAGAGTAGGAGCTGAGAGGAGGAGGAAAAAGATGACCCAAAGAGTGATCAGAGAGATATGTTTTGAGGCACACAAAAGTACCCACCAATTATAACAACACCAACAACTCGGATTTATATAACGCCCTCCACGCCAGACGGCTTTGCAATAACAGGTCCCAGGGCCAAGCCGGGGTAGGGGAAAAAAGTGACCAAAAGCGCGGTCGAAAAGAAAAGTCTTTAGGCGCGACCTGAAAATAAGAAAGGATGGGGTGAGGCGAAGGGAATGAGGAAGAGAGTTCCAGGGCCTCAGGGCGTAGTGGCTAAAGGCATGGCCACCAACAGTGAAACAGAGGACTCGGGGGACAAGGAGGAAGCCAGACCCAGTAGAGCAAAGGCAACGGATACTGTTATACCCTAAATTATTGTTTAGCTTGCTAGGTTTGTTTATAACCTCGTTTATTTTGATGTATTATTTAAGGTTTATCTTATGCATTTTCTACCTTTATATACTTCAGTGGGGCCCATTCTCAGATGTTTTGTTGAAGACTACAGAGCAGACAGTAAAAGTCTTTCCATCGATTTTGTCATTCCTCTCTGCACACTCTCTAATGATTGTTTATGCATTGTTAGATGACCAGAAGTGAACAGAGTACTCCAATGCCAATATTTATTTTCACTACAGATCCGCAATCTTTGTGGATATGTACTGCACTGACAATATCTCTAATCTGTATCCCTGATCTCTTTTCTCTGCTTCATTATAAAACCCTGATAATGACAATGAGTCTACTATCCCTCCCAGGGCTTTTTATGTCACCTTCTTCCAGAACAATCCCAATTAGTGTAGAACCATTTATTTGATGGTAAGTATCTCAGATTCGTTAGTGTTGAATTCATTTTCCATTTGTAGCCCAGTTGAATCCCTGAGCCCATTTTAGCACATTTATTTTCCAGCTACTCTGGAGATCAGTGAGCTAGCGTTCTTTTCTGTTCTGACAGATTTAGAAGCAGGAGGTGAGAAGTTTAGCAACTTGCACAACAGCTGGATTGCTAAACAGAAATTAGGTGAAAAAATTGAAAATGTATTTACAGGGCCTTAAAAGTCATTAAAGTATAAAATGAGCGCAAACCAAGCAACAATATACCAGATTAAAACCCTTTCTTTGAATTAGTATCGGCCCATGCAAACTATTTATAAATAATAGGAACGTGTTCATATACATCTTTCATGTTGAAAATACATACCATGGTACTATGCCTGACCAGGCACTGATACACTGTTGGAAACCATTTATACCAGATATATCCAATATAGATACTGTATATAAATTTATATCACCCACAAAATATAGTCAATTCACTTTACAGGATGTTCTGTGAAGCACCTTAAGACGTCTCTAAGATGTTATAAGGTGCTACATCATATACAAGTATTATTAATATTAGACCATTATGTGCTACATTTTACAGATGTTATACAGAATGTTATTCTATTTCTCCACTACCTGCCATGATGTTTGTACACAATATAATCTAAATCAGGTATATTTTATAATTACTTAATGCCGAAAGGAAACACATAGCAAAGAAGGTGAGCGGGGTTCTGACAAAGGTTTGTTACACACTTTCCTTTTTCCATAGATGCTGCCTGACACATGGAGTGTTCCCAGCTACTTCTGTTTTGGTTTAAATTTCTGAGTTTTGTGCATACACATATGTGAGCAACGCTCCTGAAACCTGGCACTAGTTACTTTAAGAGCGCTGATGCAATGTGATGTGAAATGAAAAATATAAACTTCCTTTTCACAGCACTCTCCTTCACCAGCTCATTCCTAGAAATAGGGAAGGAAGTAAATTGGCTTCCATGTTTGCCTGGCTACAAAATATAGAATCAATACAGTATAAGGTAAATCTTGCAAAGCACTTTAAGGCATCCTCCCCATATGAAAGGCGCAATATCAAATGAATTACGATTACGATTCATTGATATTGATTGACTGGATAAGTTTGGTAATTATCTCACCCAATAATCACAGGGAAATTCAATGGAGAGGCCTGGGGTCTTGCAGAAGGCTTGAGATGGATATTCCAAAGGGAAGGTAGAGGAGTTTGCGTTCAGTTCAATCCCCATCCCCCAATATCAATCTCTCATCTTCATATTCAGATGCCTCCTCAGGCTTCTAATCCTAGCTCTGTGACCTTATGTGACCCTGCCACCCTGGCCAGTCCCTCCACTCAGCTAACACTGGTATGTTTCATATCCTCTGTCCAATCTGTGCCATCACAAGTGGAAGATTTTTCTTTGATTCTGTCCAGAACTCCATTCCAGAGTCCCTCCACCTTGCCTCCCCACTTTCCACCATCAAAACCACTTCAACGCCATGATCATGCTTTCAACCATCTTTCTCTCCCCCTCCTCAACCCCATTGAGCTAAACAAACGCTTGTATAAATACTACAAAAGCTATGGTGAGTGGTATTCTAGGACTGACAAGAGGGATAGTCAAGATCTGAAATAGCACCTTGCATGGAATGTGTTAACTTAGATTTGAATCTGTGCCATGAGTCTTGTCAGTATTCTCTCAGTCCACTCCATTACATCCACATGCTATTCAATATTCTGGATGTGGGTTTACACATGAGTTACAGCATTAAATTAACCTGCTTCAAATTACAACCAAATGTCCTTGAAATCCAATACTGATGATATCTCCGGGGAGGAAGTTTCTCTTGGTGTCCTGGCCAACAGTAACCCACGTAAAATTGGTTCTTCACTTTCTAACTGTTTGTGGGACATTGCTATGTGAATTTGTCTACAGAATACACAGTAACTATACCCTCTACAGAGTATCCTGTGAAGTGATTCGAGACATCCTCTCAAATGAATGGATGATTACTATTATTTATTTCCGTTGACTGGATACGTTCAGTAAATGGCCAATAATCACACCGAATAATCACTGGCAAGTCCTTTTCCTCTTCCATTGTTGTGAATACATCCCTGTTTACATTGGCCATGTCTCATCTTTACAGTTCCATTCATAGGCTGCAGGCCATCCAAAACTCTGCAGCCCGTGTACTATCCCGCACCCGCCTCCGCAACCACATAACCCCCACCCTCGCCCGTCTCCACTGGCTCCCCATCCTCCAGAGGATCGAGTTTAAGATCCTCGTCCTCACCTACAAGGCCTTACACGGCCTTGCCCCATCCTACTTAACCGATCTACTCTCCCCCTACACGCCCACCCGGACCCTCCGTTCAACAGGACTTGGCCTGCTCCAAGCCCCCCGCCCGAACCGCCCCACCATCGGAGGCCGGGCCTTCAGTTTCTCCGCTCCCACCTTATGGAATGCCATCCCTCAATCCCTCCATTTCATCTCTTCCCTTTCCTCTTTCAAGGCCGCTTTGAAGACTTTCCTCTTCGATCGTGCCTTTTGTTCCACCCCGAACTCTTTTACCTCCCCTTCGTGTTTCACCCCTTCCCAAACACTCCCCTCCCAGCTCGGGTCACACGCCTCCTGTTCAGCGCCTTGGGACGTCCTCCCGACGTGAAAGGCACTCTATAAATGTAAATTGTTGTTGAAAGGATGTGATTGAAATGTTAACTTACATTTTCAGATGAATTTTCACTATTTTTATTTGAATTCAAATTTCTAACATTTGCATTTCCTCACTAAAAGAGGTTTCAATTGCATATATTTTCTTATCTAAGAACATTGTTCAAATAATATTAATAATACCAAGTATTCTAGACGTCTCAAAGTGCTTTACAGAATATACTGTAAAGTGAATTGACTGTATTTGCGAGCAACCTGCAGCAACCAATTGCGTACAGCAGCGTTCCACAAACAGTTGTGGATTGAAGTGACCAATTTATTGATGAATTATTATCAGGCAAATGGAGTAATGAATCTTACTCAAGGTTTTGATCTGCCGGGAATCAAACCTAGGTTTCTCGCATGCGAGAACGAGTGCACTGACCACTGAGCTATAGGATACCACAATGCATTTTGAAATGAAGGGTCCTTTAAACCTTTACAATGGACTCTGTATATTATTCTCTTGATACATTATTGCTTCATAAACAATTTGCTATCTCCAATTTTCGCCATTCACTGCAAGCAAAACCTTTAGCAAATGCTGAAAACTAACTAACACAAGTCTGACAGTTTTGCAAACACACACCTTGTTTAGTAAGGATTTTTTAGTTGATGCCCACTGTTCCCTTCTTCTATCTAAAAACACGTCTCGCCAACCGACAGGAGCTCTGCTGTAACACAATCTACTGCCAAAATGAAGTTTGACGAGAATTCTATCGGGATTCCTTTGCTAAAAAATACCACAAGTTAGACCCAATATCATTATTCTGTAACCAGTGGTGTGTTGCTTTCAATGGAATTTTGTTTGATAAAATGCCTCTTTAGTATGTGAAGGGCATAAATTGAGGATTATCGTCAGAACAAAAAGGGGGAGGTTAGATATTCATTTTGCAGAGGGAATGTTGGAATGTGGAATGTTTTACATTAAATGGCTGTAGTTACTGAGCCTGTAGCAGCTTTTAAAAGGAATTACATAAATATTAAGGAAAAAAATGATATTCAAAGATACAGGGAAAAAGTATTCAATTGAAATAAAAAGGAGTGATTAGAATGAATGGCTCCAGAGTGGGAGCAAGCATCAGACCACAAGCAGTGGGTCAAAAAACTTGCTTCTGTGCAATAAACTCTTTATGATTCATGAGTTTTAATATGGTGCCAATTATTGTTCATAAAGTTCAAATGTGCATTTCATCCGAAATTACATCAGTGAAATACAGCATCATTGTTCCTCCATGAAAGCAGATCAATATCTTTTCAAATGGAGATTTTGCTCACTTCTCTCATATCGCTTACTGCATCTTTTTATTATTACTCATTTATTTCTACACAATGATATCATTGTTACATTAAAACAACACAGCTTGTTCCCTTATTAGCACCGGGTTAGTGACATTGCTTAGATCAACCTGCCAAATACATGTACAGTATACATATAATACTAATCCTTGCATTTGATGCAGCATCTTTCACATTGGGAGGACATTTCAAGAGATACTATAAAGTGCAATGACTATGTTTTGTAGACAAATGCAGCAGCCAATTTGTACACACACACATATCTGTATATACTGTATATATAGTTGATCTTTATTTAGGGAGAACAGGTCTGTTGGGTTATGGGGAGAGAGCGGGGCAGTGGGATTGAGTTGCTCTTTTCAAAGAGCTGGCACAGACTAGATGGGCCAAATGGCCTCCTTCTGTGCCATAAAATTCTATGATTCTATGATATAGATATATATATAATGTACCTGGGTGACATTACTGTATTAAATATTTCCATTGATATATTTAATTGTTATCAAATCCGAATGGAAGAAATGCTATCCTACAGGAATGGTGTTTTGAATGTTGATGGTCCCAATAGATTGAGATGTGGTTGTCTACACCTTGTTTCCCAGGCAGCATGTGAAACAGTGGCTGATATCATTTTATCACGAACATCTGTCCCCAGTCGTGTTGAAACAAAATAAATTGAAAGGTAATACAGTATTTATTTTCTAAACAGGCCTCCTTTGGGAGGAGTGTGGGTACGAAACAGGTAAGAAACACTACACATTTAATCAAAATCATGTGATAGTTTCTGATATCTGTGAACCAAGTGATTTAAAAAAACTTTTCCTTTAATAATTCTCCCCCCCCCCCCCCCCCCCCACTCCCCCCACTCCCCCCCCCCCCCCCCCCACGCCACCCCCCCCCCCCCCCCACTCCCCCCCCCCCCCACTCCCACCGCTCTTTCTTTCCCTTCTTCTCCTGGTTGTAGTGGCTGACTGTTGTTGTGTTTCAATTGTTCGGTTTTAAGGAAAACTGGCAGAATGATGGTGCCTCCGAGTGCAATTCTTCAGCTGTGATGCTCAACTGTGACTGTCAGCAGGCATTTCGACTGTGAGGAGCCGAGTTCCCATTCTGTTCTGACCCCATGTCCTCCCGTGCACAATGCAGCAAGGGTCACTGAATTGCAATTGAGAGTAGGGACATTGATTAATTTCTCTACCCGGGGCCAATTATAACATCCATGCCACCACTTGGAGGACGCCACAGAAGAGAACTAGGATTTTAGGAATAATCCTTGCATCCGTGCATTTGATAAGGCAATTTGTTAAGTCGTCAAAATGTCTCTGTAGATTATTGTAACTGCATATTTATAAGTGATCACACTTTGCACAAAATAATGCTGTTAATTATAATACTTGCTTGCATTCGATATAGAGTCTTTCATATCAGGCAGTCATCTGAAGGCTCGGAATAAGATTTGCTGTAAAGTGACTGTATATTTTGTCAACAGCTATCAATTGTTTCTGGGATTTTTGGCCAGGACATCAGGAAGAAACTCCTTTCTCTCTTCTGAATGCAATGGGACAGGAGCTCTTATCTGATGCACATCATCTCCAGTAGAGCAGCATCCCCCCAGAACTGCACTGGAGCATCAAGATTCTGAGCTCAACGTCCTGACATGGAATTAAAACCCACAAGCTTCTTACTCAGAGGTAGAAGTCAGCAAACTGAGCCAAACTGACATCAGGCTTGCCTGGATCTGCATGGTTTATGCCGCACCCTAGAATTACCGGTGAACCATCAGGGCAGCTTATATAGATTTTTAAATGATGTGGATTTGATGCCTGCCAGTGTCATAAATGATTTACAATAAGAATAAAATGCATATTGTTATGGGTAAATGAATAGCAGTTACAGGAGTCTATCATTAGTGTGTTAAAATTATTTCCGTCTCCTTTTCTTTCCCTCTTTGACATTTCTGAATGCGTGTTTAAATTGTATGTAGAACACTTTCAACATCTTTATTCAATATCAAACAGTCTTTGATCCCAATACAAAGAGCAGTTCTCAAATCAGTACTCGAAGGTGTTTCATGGAGTGTGTGAGAGGGATCCGATTACATGGGGAATTAATTTAGGCTGAAACGGTTGGTGGTGTAGCTGGGTATTAGTTGTGATGTCAGTTTTTTGTATACAGAAACCTTCCATTCACTCGTATAGAGACAGTAAAGGGATTAATATAATTTAAATATTGGCTAGGATTGGGAAAACATGCATCCACAGTGAAGCGTATGAATTACCTAGAGGTCGTTTCAGGCAGCCAAGAATAATCTGCTAATACCTTGTACCTGGTCACTGCCAGAACAATCAAGGGTGCACTCAGCAAGTTGGCTTGCATCAGTGTTTCACCACATGAGCCACTACAACAGCAGCTTTGATGTGGTTGCACAGGCTTTCAACGAGGTTTGACAAACCGCTTCAGTAAGTGAAGCAAAGACCCAAAGCAGGAATTTCACTCTTCTGTTCTTCTGGACTGAACTGAGGGAGTGGTAGATAATGTTTCCTGGTGTAAATTTACAAAAGAGGTTTTGTGTGTGAGTGTGTTTTTTTTAATATTCAAACAAATAAAACCACCATGCAGCTCCTGCTCAGTTTCTTTTTTCACTCTGCAGTATTTTGCCCTCTCTTCTGATCTCCTTTGACTCATCACTTGGTGAGTTGATCGGGAGTCAATCCATTTCCAGGCCCAACCCTATGCTGATCTTTATCTGTTCACTGTATGGGGCAACAAAACCATACTTGTATAGCGCCTTCACGTCAAGAGGATGTTCTAAGGAGCTGGACAATCATTGTTCCAAACCCTATTTAATTTTAGTCATCTTCCCAAATCGCCCTTAATCTTCCCCAATCCCCAATCCTAGTCAGATGTCAACTTTGAGAATTCCTTCAAATGAAAATAAGTTATATTAGTGTACATTGGATTGTATAAATATATACGACAGAGGCCTTTAAAACTTGAGGGACTTTGACAGAGTGAAAAGGGAGAAATTATTTCCTCTTCTCAGTGAGTCAGTGACTAGAAGGCATCGATTTAAGATAGTTGCTAAACAAGCAAATGGGCAGGTTAGAAGATTCTTTTTATGCACAGAGTAATTAGAGTATGGAAGGCCTGCCAGGGACAGTGATTGAGGCAGAATCCATTCAGGAGGATACTAGATAAATACCATAAATAGAGACAGCTACAACAATAACTTGCATTTTTTAATAGTGCCCTTCACACAAATGTATTATGAGAAACGGGTGGGAAAATGGGTTTGAAAGGATTGGTCTCGTGGGAGCTGGCACAGACACGATGGGTTAAATGGACTTCTGTGCCATAAGTTTCTATGCTTCTAAGATTCTATTACGTGTCCTCCTATTTTGTGAAAATACTCATTGCATTTTGCTCTCATTCTGATGACCAAGGCTTAGGTAATATATTATAATAATAATGTTCCTTGCATTTGATGTAGTGATCTTCACATCTTCTAGACGTCTCAAAGCGCTTCACAGAATATACTATCAAGTGAATTCACTTTAAAGTGTATATCTGTGGATGAAACGCAGCAGCCAATTGAGGTAGTGCATCTGTCTGTAGGCAGAACTCCACTTGTGCACTGAGCTGAACCCAGAGTGAGAGCAGCTGACAGCCCAGCTCCAGACGTCTGACTCACATCACTTCATACAGGCACCACATCAAAGTATAACCTTACTATTAAATTATAGAGAACAGCATTTCAGACACTACCACTTCAAATGACAAAAACACATTAATTATTTATTGAACATTAGTGCCTTTCTCCAGCAGTAAAACCCACACAATATGCCATAATATGTCTTTCATTATATATTGCACCTTTTATGTTGGGGAGATGTCTCAAAGCTCTTCGTAGGATATACTGTGAAGCGTAATGACTGTGTATTTTTGGGGGGGGAACGCTGCAACCAATTTACGCTCAGCAACGTCCTGCAAAGAAGCCATGAAGTGAATGACCAATTCCAGGTTTGATGGCCAGGAAGACACTGGGAGAAAATAATAGCAGCTGTCTGTCTGCATCGGAGACAATTTGAAGAAAGCCTAGCATCTTTGAAATGTGTGGAGTCTAACTGTCTGTTGAGGTGGGTGGGAGTGAGTGGGGTGGTGGGGGGAAGGGGGATGGTCAGGGAATAGAGAAGTAGGTTTGACACATTGAGTTCCCAGGAAATAAAACCCCAACAGCTAAATCAGGCCACTGAGCTGGTGTCTGTGCAGCTGGTACAGCGTTGGGACTGTCAGAACTCATCATGTTTGACCTCACACTCAAGTTCACATTAACCCCTGCTTGTAAAACATCTCAGCACCACGCTGCTGCCTTTGACAGGAGTGGAAATTTCAATCTAAACTTTATTGGTTTGGAGAAAAGCACCACGACTACAGAGACTACCATTTGCCGTCATTTGAGGAATCATTTTATATTCCGTGAAGCGCTTTGAGGCGTATCCACGACTTGATAAAGCTCTATATCAAATGCAAAGATTATTACTATTATTTTGTACAATATTCCTAAATGCCGCAGTTGTTGTGCATGTCATCTGCCTGAAATACACAGTCAATTTCACTTTACAGCATATTCTGTGAAGCGCTTTGAGATGTCGATAAGATGTGAAAAGCGCTATATCAAATGCAAGGATTATTACCTGCCTGAAATTCCTACAATTAAATTTAGGAGGCTGGCTCCCCATACTGTTTATTTTAGGAATTGTGACAAAACCCTTTCCAAATTAAAACAGAATTTAAGATTTTTCCAAAATGTTGCAAAATCATACATTTTGAAACCATGGTCTTAAAGGCTACGACTGAGAGCCACTACATTTCTCAATGATTGAATGTGGAACATGCAGCGTGAGATGTAGAATTTTATACTTGCTCCCAATCCACAAACTAAGAATCTTGAAAAAGACTTGTTGGCAATGATAGGGTAGAAAGGTTCTTAAACGCTGCCCCACGTGTAACACCCAATATAAATGTGAGTTGGTGTTGTTGTTGTAGACCCTCTGCCTGCATCTCTATCTACTCAATTTATCCAACAATTATGAGCTTCCAGAATTTGGCAAATTCGTAAACGCAGCCTTAATTTTGAAGCTGGATTTCTATGAATCCTTTTAATTATTTTCTTAACTTCAAAATTAAAACCTAATTCACCGTTTTGAGAAATTCTCTAAAGTTTTATGGTCATAAATCTAGATCCATACAATGCTGGTTAAGAAAAACCATCATGAAATTAGTGAACTAGTGAGCGTTAACAATCGTGGCATCACCTCTTGCAAGTTAAATGTAAATAAACAATGCATAAATAATTGCAATTCATATACTGTACTGCCTGATCACATTGGTTGAAAAGTCTTAAAACGCCTTACAGGAGTTATTGCAGTGTAAAGACTCACAAATGCAACAGACATTAGCAAAGGCGCAAACAGATATTGGACTGTGTTCTTGTTTGTAACAGATTTGGAGCAATATTTACTGGATGAGGATAGAGTTTCAATAGCTGCATCTGGGAGAATAACTAAGATTGAGCTGTGTGTGTAATTGTGTGTAACTGTCAAACGTACTTGGATCAACAGGTGGTCTTTGCGGGCGGCGGGGGAGAGAGAGGGTTGAAACACTGTGTTTTGGTGTTAGTGTTTAATTTTTGGCAAAGCTGAGAAAATACTTTTGGCTAAGTGTACATCACAAGCAAATGCACAATGTCATATAATTCATCCATCTTTGTTCTAAAAACATCAACATTTTAGATGTATATTTATAATTTATACCCACAAGGGAAGTTCTTAGCTGTTTTGTTCTACTACAAAGCCCAGCTTATCTGCACACTACAGGGAATGACCATAGTATTGCTGGGGATTTGGCACCTTACATTATGTAATAATAGTCCATTAATCCTCTCTGCGCTCATTGCTGAATCTAGTTTGACAGTATGCATTAGAAAGAGGCATATGGCGTGTGAACTGTCTGCAGGAATGAATCCATGGGAATTGCCCACTGCACTCAGTAATTGTTGTATCCATTAGGTGTTTCATTTCAGGTCTCATTTCGTGAATGTTCCGATAATTTGGTAAGACTGCTCATTAGTGACTTTGCCCTCCTTTCAGATTTCCCTAAAGTTTAGGGAAACCTTGTGCCTGTAGAGGTGATTTATGTATTCAGTCATTTGGTGGTCTAGGCTCATTGTTGTGATTAATCCACAGTGTAATTTAGTGTAACTAAATGGATAAAACGCTTTGGTTAAAAAAAAATATTCAGACGTTTAAGGAAGACTATGTAAATAAAAAGGGACTTGTTTTATACATTGCTGCACTACACCGATTTTTATTAAGAATAAGCCTTATCCAAATTCTGTGATGAAATTTTGTGAATTACAACAGTTGTGAAAGTATTAAATTGCTTGGTTCTGACCATTTAAATGCCACACATATTTAATAATAACAAATAATAATCCTTGCATTCGATATCGACATCTCAAAGACTTCACGGGATATACCTCTTTGCCCTCCCTCATCCAAACTCTGCCACCCCCCACTACGCTCGGGTCCTAACCCCTGACTGTTCAGTGCCTTGGGACGTCTTCCCAACAAGAAAGGCACTTTACAAATGTAATTCTGTTGTTGTTTTGCAATGTGAAGTGTGGTGACTGTGTATTTGAAGGCTAATTTTATCCATATATGGATAAAGTGCTCCTCTCCAAATGTATGTGGCCACTTTATCTGTTCTGCTTTCACTTCCCCTCCAATCGAGATGTTTGAAAAACAGAAAGAGGTAAGAAACATTAATACATTTTTACTTTTCTCCACATTTCTTTGGATAGTTTTTTTTACTAATTTACTATGACTGGCCAGTGACTTTGAGGAACTTGACGTGAAAGTGTTGCTGACTGCAGCAGTACGAGGAGCTGACTGATATGCAATGGTTGTTACGATTCCTCTTGTGTGCTTGGGTGTCCATGTGCCATATTTATACCATTATCAAAGGAGGGACACAGTATAGAGCAAGTGAATCATGCGGCATCTCAGCAAGACTAAAGGGAGACAAACTCCTTTGAAGGCTAAAGTAGGTAAACTGATAACACAATGGAGTAGCTTCATGTCCCCTGCAATAGATTGTTTTAAATTATATTTTATTTGATTTTATTCATTTTAAAGAATAGCTTATTTATAATTATAATACCTACCCTTTCCTTTACATCCTTCTTTCCTGCCCCATGTCCTTGGCTCTTGTCAACCTTTAAGCGCTCTGAGATGCTGTCCGGTGTGGAGAGCGCTATATAAATTCAAGTTGTTGGTGTTATTGTTGCACCTAAAGCTCTCTGGAATTAGTCAAGCAGAGTGCGTCCCTCAAGGGAGAGAATTCCGGACACAGGGAACTAAACACAGATCGTTTTTTTTTGTAGCTGATCATCCAAAGCCAGAAGAACCACAATCCACACGGTAACATTACTAATGCAACCAGCCTGGTATCTGATGTACTTTTACACGTCCAAACAGGATGGGGTCAACAACTGTGTCAGATGTGGAATTGCATGCCACATCTGACACAGAATGTGTGTGTGTTTACGTGAGTAAACATCTCTGCAGTGCACAAAGCTGTAATTTAGCTTTCTTACACGGTCATACTCACCTCCGCCCTTCCCAAACTCCCCCCCACCCAGCCACCCACACCCCAAAACCATTCACTATTTGAATAATCATTATTATCTGTATTGAAATAGTAAGCGCTGTTCTGTGTTGTTTCCTTTGGTCTCCAGTTCAGCTGATACTGTTATAACAGAGGAATCTGCCTTTTGCTGTGAATCTCTGCCATTTGGTCTCTGCACTTAAAGTGCAGCCTCAAATCAAACTGCAGCCTCAAAGCACTTATAGGTGTCAAAGCATGAACACAGAAAGCTCTATCAAGTAAACGTGTGATGAGATGAATAGTTAACAAATGCCTTTCTGCCAGTTCCTTGTTTGGAGCTAATGCCGGCTGATCTCCCCGTTTAGAAGCAATAAAGATACTGTCAGATGATATAGCTTGAGTTTCAAAATAAATTCGGGAAGAATGAAATGAATGAGTTAAGGTTATTAATAAACGTCATCAATGTTTGAAACTGGTATTTATATACTGTATCTTAATAACAGTAACAATAGTGTAACATTAAACATTTGTTTATTTACAAAAACACAGCATTACTGCATGAGCAGTGTTAAATGCACTCTTTGTGTTTCAAACACTGGAGCACAGAGTTCAGACTTCGAAGCCATCTGTGTTTTGCAGAAAGTCAAACTGATTTACAGCAACATAGTCTGCTGTGACTTCCTTGGCAGGGCAGCTTCAATGAATAGAAAACGTTAACAGAATGTAGCAATAAATTGATGGTTTTGCCAGTTAAGAGGAAGTTAGCGGTAAAACTGGGAAGAGGGGGAAATTTATCAACAATTTCCTTGTTCGCTACATCCTAAAACTGGGATTATTTTTCTATTGAGGCAGTCAGACTGGTGAGTGATGTGCGACAATTTAAAACATCCTAGACTGTGTGAGATTCAAATCACAAAGAACAAGCAGCCCAAGACTTCCTTGTTTCTCCAGCTTTGATGGAAGATGCATGAAATGACTTTGCCACCCAATGAGCTGTTTAGTGCTGTGGGTGACCATGATGTCCCTTTGACGGCAAATTAGAGGAACCTCAATAAGTCACAAGAACATTGAGCTCAGTTGGATGAATGGCACAGTCAGTGGGTATATCGAGTAAGATTTGTGCTTGTAACATGAATACAAACAGAAATAATTTATGTGTAAGGCTGGCTCAGTTGGTAGTACTCTCACCTCAGAGTCTGAAGTTTGCAGTTTCACGTCCCATGTTGCCACTCAGTGGCAGTGTTTGGTTGAGGCTGCATTGTTAGATGTGCTGTCCTTTGGGCGAGATATTTAAACTACAACAAAAACTTGCATTTATATAGCGCCCTCCACACCAGACAGCGTCTCAGAGCGCTTCACATTAGCGGAGCCTGGGGCCGAGCCAGGGGGAGGGGGAAGGTGACCGTAGGCATGGTCGAACAGAAAGGTCATTAGGCGTGACCTGAAAATGGAAAAGGTGGGGGTGAGGCAAAGGAATTGAGGGAGAAAGTTCCAGAGTTTCGGGGCATAGTGGCTGAAGGCACAGCCGCCAATGGTGGAGCGGAGGATTTGGGGGAGAAGGAGGAGGCCAGACCCAGTAGAGTGGAGGCAGCGGATACTGCTGTGAGGAGAGAGAAGGTTAGAGAGGTAGGGTAGTGCAGAGGAGTGGAGGGATTTAAGTACAGGAGTGAGGACTCTAAATAACAAAGCTCCATTCTACCTGTTTATAATAATAATCATAGAATTTTACAACAAAAAAGGAGGCCATTTGGCCCATCGAGTCTGTGCTGGGTCTTTGAAAAGAGCTATTCAACGTTAATCCCACTCCCCGCCTCTCTCACCATAACCCCGCAAACCCGTCTTCCTCAAATAAACATCCACCTCTCTTTTAAAAGTTGTTATTGAATCAAGAATCCTAGCATTTGATGTGGCACCTCTTCAAGTCTTCAAGACATTTCAAAGTGCTTCACAGGAAATATTGTAAAATGACTTGACTGTATATTTTATGGGCGAAACAGGGCAGCCAATTCCACTCAGCAGTATCCCACCAACAGTCATGGATTGAGTGAATAATAATAACTTTTTAATGGATTATTACCCCCAAGAACAATCTGTCAATAAATGAATAATAAAAAAAACAAATTTATTTAGGTGGATGTCAAGAATTCCGTGGAGTTATCGACCAGAGATAGGAGTTTCTCCTGATGTTCAGGCCAACAATCCTCCAAATACAATTAGTCATTTTATTTGTTTGTGTGCAAACTAGCAAACTAACCAACAAAATGCACAGTCAATGCATTTCAATATATTGTGTGAAGTACTACGAGATGTCATCCTGATGTGAATGGCGCTAAATCAAATATGCCAACACCAAGGATTATTACTGTAATAATTATGGCCTTGCTATGAGGACAGCGTTCCTGTGGAGTCCAACGATATCTGCTCAAGACAGTATTGAAGGAGACCTACAACAACAACAAAATTACATTTGTAGAGCGCCTTTCACGTTGAGAGGATGCCCCAAGGCACTGAACAGTCAGGGGTTGGGACCCGAGCAAGGGGAAGGGGTAGCCTATCACCTGTTGGGAGTTAGGTGCAGCATTGAAATAGCATTGGATTCATTTGTGAATTGCATTTGTTTTGTGGTTTCTAATTGGATTGTATCCACCTCTAAAACATTGCACTGTAAGATTACAGATGCACAGTTGCTGAATACCCTCTTTCCTGATTTACCCTCGGATATGATTCCATAGATTCTGGCCGCTTTCCAATAGACCATTCTTCATGTGCAAGCTTTACCACACGCTCTTTCTAATTTACATTAGCATTTTGCCAGCAATGACAGAGCTCCCGTGAACATCAGAGCAATAAAATATAACACACCATTGTAAGCCTCCACTTTAAGCCAATACAAATCCTGCCACCCTGCCAGACAAGATATTGCTGTAGCGACTGCACTGTTCCAGAGACTTGAGGGGGAAAAAATCACTTATTTTGAATTATAGCGAATTGAAAGCAAAAACACTGGTTATTTTGAGTGCACAAAACTCGATTCTCTCTTTTTGTTTTGTCCATTTATTTCCTAACTGAGCAACAGTATAGCAGCTCTTCATAATCTTTTGGTGCAGGTCCAAGACAACATCTTCATTTGTGAGTCTTTTTTAGCTCAATCCACAGGATTATAATCCTTGCATTAGAAATCGATTTTAAATTTTAAAACATCTTAAAGTTCTTCACAGGAGCTGCTGCTCTGTCTCACCTCATATATCTCTGCAGGGTCCCACAGGATCATTTTCTTTCAAGACTGAGGAGCCCTGTCTTATCTAATTGTTGTTCATTAGCTCATTCATGTAATCCTTCTCGTCACTCCTCTGTGTGTTGCCTCTAAGGTCTTGAGGAGCTCCCTTATCTTCTGGGGACCTGATTTGTATGGAGATGTGTAGGTGTGGCTGATCATAGCAATATTCAGCTTTAGAATCACTTCTAATATTACTATTCCTTGCATTTGATATAAGCTCCTTATCATCTCAAAACATCACAACATGCTTCACAGGATTTACTGTAAACTGTAGTGCTCTCTTTCTTGGTGATGAAATCCACACATATGGGATAAATTTCCACATACTATATATGCAGATTACACCCAAATCTACTTCTCCCTCTCCAGCTGTGAGTCCCAGGGCGCTCGTGTCCTGTCAGTTTGTTTGAAGGATATCAAGGCCTGGTTGAGCACAACTTTCCTGCAACTGAATGTCTGCAGGATGGAAGCCATACTCTTTGGCGGCCATCAACATTTTCTCAAAGTCCTCAACGGAGTTCTCCTCCGTGGGCTCTCCTTCAGACTCTCTGAACCCATGCGCAACTTCAGGTTCAATCCCCCAGATTTCCTTTCTACTGCCTATCAGTTCTCTGACCAGGAAATATTTTTTCCACCTCCATTACATTGCCCGCCTCCGTCCATGCCTCACAATCCAAAGCAGGCAGAACTCTTGGCCATTCCTTTGTTACTTCCCAGCTAGACTATTCCAATGCTCTCCTCGCTGATCTCCCCAACTCCACCATACGCGAAACTGAAAGAATTGAAAACTCCCATCGCTTGAATGCTCACTTGCACAACACTCCTTACCCCCAACATCCCAGCCCTTGCTGGGTACCACTGGCTCCCAATTACCGAATAGATCAATTTCAAGATCCTCACTCATTTTCAAATCGTTTCATGCCCATGCACCTCTCTACCCATCCAATTTGCTTACCCTCTACTCCACCATCTGCTGCCTCCGCCCTCCTATTTTTCGCACATCCCCTCCACTCCCCCATTGGTGGCTGTGATTTCAGCCAGTACCCTAAAGCTTTGGAATTCAACCTCAATCCTTCCATTTTGTCCCCTCCCTATCAACTTTCAATTCCCGCCTGAACACCTTCCTTTCCAATAGTGGTTATGGTCACTACCTCCCTCCCTCCCTCCCTCCCTCCCTCCCTCCCTCCACCCCTTCCCCCCCCCCCCCCCCCCCCTCCCTCCCTCCCTCCCCTCCTGGCTCAGGGTCAGAGTCCGCCACTGTCAAACACTCTGCATGAAGATGCAGGTTGTAGTGACTCACCCGAATGACAGTAACTTTGACAATGCATCATGACCCTTGCATTCCACTGGAGTCAGCCTGGACAACAAACTCCAAATCTCAGCATATTGCTTTTGTTCACAAGCATCTGACTTGGAGGCAAGAGTGTTACCAACTGAGCTTGGCTGATATCTACTTCTGGATAATTAAACTCAACTGATTCAGCAATAGAGCAAGGCATGGAACCAATGCCTTGGGATTTCCTCCAGTGCTTTGAGATGTCCTCGCGACTTGTGAAGTGCTATACAAGGAGTCCTGTAGCTCAGTGGTTAGAGCACTCACCTTACAAGAGTGTGACCTGTGTTCGAATCCAGGCAGGTCAGGGTGAAAACTTGGGCAAGTTTCCTTACTCCTCACAGCTAATAATAATCTTTAGAGAAAAAAAAAATTGGTCATTTCAATCCAGGACTGTTTGTGGGACACGACTGTGTGCAATTCGCTGCTGTGTTTCACCCACAAATATACAGTCAATTTACTTTACAGTATATTCTGTGAAGCACTTTGAGACGTCTAGAAGACATGAAAAGCACTATATCAAATGCAACGATTATTATTATACAGATGTAATTTTGTTGTTGTAGCACCATATTTGTCTTTATTCCTGTCTCATGCTGTTTTGACACAGTGCGTGATAAGTTAGCTAACACCCCTACATCTGTTTCTGCTTCCTCCCACTGTCAAATTTTATTCCATCCATGGAACAAATATGGTTCTTATTTTTACTTTCTACATGCAGTATTTTGCGTTTAGCTGTATTGAATATTTTTTAGTCAGCCGGGTGTATGGTACATGAGGAAACCATTACTATGCTTAAAGAGTATCCAAACCAAACAGAGTTCTATGCATCCCACCTACACATAGAAATTTCATAAATGTTTATTGGAATGGAATGCGCACTTACCTTAATGGACGCATCCTGCTTATTTCATTCCAGAGAGCATTAGGCACCAGTTGGCTAGAGCCATGACTTGAGGACTCCAGTGTGTGTTGAGGCGCTAATGGAGTCAAACCAACTAAAATTGCAAAGCTTACCATTGAAATCAATGTCTGACAAGCTTTCCCGCTGCTTGTCTAACTAGGAGCAACCTATCCCTTAACTTAACAGGAACTTTGTGGGAAAAGTGATAGCTCTGTCTTTTCAACTCCAACCAATGAGCCACCCTGCCTGGGATATCATCAGGAATGCTCTCAAGTATCTTGGACCCACTTGGCTCAGGAAGTGGATTCCGAGACCGCCACAGAGGGTTGGCTTGTTTCTACCATTCTGTTCCCTAATAATGTCACCTTGGAGCCAGTTCAGCGCCAAGAGGACCCCACTGACATGGCTGCAATGAATCATATAATCTTACGGCACAAAAGGAGGCCATTCGGCCTATCGAGTCTGTGCCGGCTCTTTGAAAAGAGGAATTCAATCCCACTCCTCAGCTCTCTCCCCATAACCGCGCAAACCCGTCCTCCCCAAATAAACGTCTTCCTCTCTTTTAAAAGTTGTTATCGAATTGGCCTCCACCATCTTATCAGTCAACTCACTGAGTGAAAAAAATGTCCTCACCTTTGCTTCTTTTAGAAACTATTTTAAATCTGTGATCTCGAGTCACTGACACACCCACCAGTGGAAACAGTTTTTCCCTGTGCACCCTATCGAATTCCCTCATGATCTTGAAAACCTCTATTAGGTCTCCTCACAGAGGAGTATGAACACCATTTGACAATCATCAGCCTGTGTGCATATGCTTCCGAGATCTCTCTGTAGGATCATTGTTGCTTCCTCGGATTCCACAGTTCCTCCCAATTGGTGCCGCCTGCAAATTGAATTACCTCACACTAGGGTCTGAAAAATCCAGGTCATTAGCTCACCTCTTCTGCGAGTATCACAAATTGGATCCCACCATCAACAGTCACTGCATCAACAGGGCCCCGACCAGAAGTAAGCGTCATTTATTTCCAGTGATATGCTGACCAGATGTGATTTTCAATAGTCTGGAATTACTTCATAACTGGGCCAACAAAGGGGTTACTGTTAGTACCCACAGTTTGTTAACAAAGATAAACCTAGCATTACTCTGGTGAGAAGGCTTGCAACCATTATTTACAAAATGAAAACTCTGTGAAGGTGCGGTTCGCGAAGTTAACAGAGAAAAGTTTAATTGGCACCACAGGAGACTTGGTTTCTGGTCTGCACTTGAAACACTTTACTTTAAGGCTTTGGGCAGTTGTCTGTAGCAGCACAGTAATTTGTTTCATTAGTGCTTTACCATTTGCTGTCAGTTATTTTTTTCTCTCTGGGTCTCCGAGCAGGATGTGGCTGGCCCCCACACGACCACCTATGAGCTACTGAGGCACATTTCTTATGAAACTGTCTGCAATCCACAGGAATGTGCCATTACATCAGCACAAGTTGAGCCACGTGAGCATCTTGAAATGGTTCCTTATAAGCTGTTTAGTTGGAAACTACTTCAGTCTGGGAGGTAAACAAGGTGGTTTTACCAGTGAGTTCATACAGGCACTGGATACATGTTTGTGTCTTTGCTCTGCCTGGTACATATTGCACTCCCAAAGGTTCTGCATGGGAAAGTATGGCCCACTGCGTGCCTGTCTCCCTGCCATAAATATTTTAGAAACTGCTACACTATCTGTCATTAGAAATTAACACAGACAGCAGAATATTATTACAATCCCCATGGGAATGGCAGCTCAGCTGTCAGCTCTCCACTTATCAGCACGTCGGAGCACTTCAAAAACTCCTGGCTGCAGCCACTGCTCAATACTGAAGTGACCTTGCTTTTAACCGTGTCAGTCACGCAATTCTCTCGCCTCTCCTCGGTGGAGCAAATTTCAGAGCCTTGTATTTTCTCAATCAGAGCTTTTGGTGAGTGGTAAAACTTTTTTTGTATCTCACCAATTCTCACGTCTCTTCTGAAGAGGCCGATAGCGCTGAGTTTGATGCTGCCCGGGGTACTTTGCTAAAGTGGCCATTCTTAATGTCTGAGCCACTGGGTGAGAATTTGCACGATATTCAACCAAATGGGAGAAGTAACAGCTGTAACCAATGCTGCCTTCACCTGGCATCTCATAATCCTTGCATTTGAAATAGCACCTCATCTCATTGAGACAACAACAACTTAAAGTTCTAACGCGCCTTTCACGTCAGGAGGACGTCCCAAGGCGCTGCACAGGAGGCGTGTGACCCGAGCTGGGAGGAGAGTGTTTGGGAAGGGGTGAAACACGTGGGGGAGGTCGAAAAATTTGTGGGGGAACAAAAGGCACGGTCGAAGAGGAAAGTCTTCAAACCGGCCTTGAAAGAGGAAAGGGAAGAAACAAGGCGGAGGGATTGAGGGATGGCATTCCATAAGGTGGGAGCGGAGAAACTGAAAGCCCGGCCTCCGATGGTGGGGCGGTTCGGGCGGGGGGCTTGGAGCAGGCCAAGACCTGCTGAACGGAGGGTCCGGGTGGGCTTATAGGGGGAGAGTAAATCGGTTAAATAGGGCGGGGCAAGGCCGTGTAAGGCCTTGAAGGTGAGGACGAGGATCTTGAACTCGATCCTCTGGAAGATGCGGAGCCAGTGGAGACGGGCGAGGGTGGGGGTTATATGGTCGCGGAGGCGGGTGCGGAATAGTACACGGGCTGCAGAGTTTTGGATGACCTGCAGCCTGTGAATGGAGGAACAGGGGAGGCCGACGAGGAGAGAGTTTCCGTAGTCCAGCCGTGAGGTGATGTACGCGTGCACGAGTGTTTCGGCAGCGTGGGGGGTGAGGTAGTTGCGGAGCCTGGCAATGTTGCGTAGGTGGAAATAAGCGGTGCCGGTCAAGGCACGGATGTGGGGGAGGAAGGAGAGTTTATGGTCGAACGTGATGCCAAGGTTCCTGACTGGCTTTGTGAGGTGGAGAGTGCAGCCTTGGATGTTGAGGCTGGCAGTGCCCGATGTGCGGAGGCGCTGGCTTGAGCCAATCAGGAGGGCCTCGGTCAAATGGAGGAAGCTGTCCCTCGTCCAGGACGGTCTGGGGGTTGAGGAATGAGGCAGAAAGGCACAGTTGGGTGTCGTCCGCATACATGTGGAAATTTACCCCATGTTTGCGGATGACATCGCCCAGAGGGAGCGTGTAGATGGTGAAAAGGAGGGGGCCGAGGACAGAGCCCTGAGGGACGCCGTGAGAAACTGTGCGGGGGTTTGAGGAGAAACCGTTGGAAGATACAAAATGTAGGCGGTGGGTCAGGTAGGAATGGAACCAGTCAAGGACTGTGCCTTGAAGATTGAGGTGGGAGGAAAGACGTTGGAGGAGGATGGTGTGATCGACTGTGTCGAATGCAGCAGACAGGTCAAGGAGGACGAGGAGGCAGAGGGAGCCCTGGTCGCAGGCGGTTAGGATGTCGCTTGTGACCTTAACCCGGGCAGTTTCTGTGCTGCGAGCAGGGCGGAAACCTGATTGGAGGGGTTCGAGGAGTGAGTGAGTTGAGAGGAAAGAGCGGAGCTGGGAGGCAACCACTCTTTCAAGGACCTTAGATAAAAACGGAAGGTTGGAGATGGGTCGGTAGCTTGATGGTTGCGACGCATCAAGGGAGGGTTTTTTCAGGATAGGGGTGATGGTGGCTGTTTTAAGGGAGGTAGGGACGGTGCCTGAGGAGAGGGAAAGGTTGATGGTGTCAGAAATGAGCGGGGCCAGAAGGTGGAGCTGGGTGCGGAGGAGGGGGATGGGGTCCAATGAGACGTCACAAAGCAGTTCACAAAATGTGAAGTGACTGTATATTTTGTGGGTGAAACACCCCAACTAATTGCGCACAGCAGCGTCCGTCAAAAGTTGTGGGTTGAGCGGCCAAATTATTATTATTATTTATTACCCCCGGAAACGATCTCCCAATTATCTTTAACAACCGTATTCCTACTTACTGCTAGGTAAATAAAGGCATATGGAGTAAGGAAACTAAGGTTTCGTCCTGCCCTGGAATCAAACCCGGATTCTCCCGCTTCCGAGGTGAGTGCTCTAACTTCTATTCTACAAGATTCCACACATCTACACATGAGCGCTTCCATCAGGGGTCATTGGAGAGCGATGGGGACTGAGTAACCTCGGCTGATTGTTTTTCTTCCTACACCTGAACCCGGGGCAATGAAGCTGTTTAGAAAATCTCAACTGCTGTCCCAGCTGAGATCAGCCAAACATAACGTCTGAGCCAGTTATTTTGGATACATTCTCACTATTTTGTCTTTCCAGGTGAATCTTCCTTTTTTTTTGCGGAATTTTGTATAGTTATGTCTTAGAGTAGTTGGAGAATGCTTCTCCAGGTGCGGCAGAAATGTAAAGAAACATCCACGAGAGCATGCCTGAGTCGCCTTACCACGGAATGTTCCAGGAAGAAAATGTTTAATATTGGCAACTATGTCTTTAATAGTCGTCCCATTTATTTATTATCAAAACACCCAGCTGAAAAAGAAGCAACTGTAAGCAGCAGAAAGTTAACTGTTTGCTGCTTCACGACAGTCAGATTGCTGTAGCTGAATCGCATAAGAAATCACAGATTTTTCAATCCAGCTTCTAAACTAAACACACACCCAATATATCTCCCCTGTCCCCCTACGCACCAGACTGCAAATGTTACCACAGGAGAGAATTCCAAGCTCATACTTTACCTGCATCTGAATCTGCAAAGAAATTGAGTTGTTTTGCTTGTTTAACTTGATCTTCAGAAACACAATTATGCAAGTTACATTTCTTAAGGATTTAACGATCTTGTTTTAGGCAGGATTTAGAATAATAATTTTTTGTAATAATGTTTGATTCTCTGCGCCCGGTGTTTTGTTAACTGGCTCGGTTACTTACTATGTAAGCAATCTACTTAATATGATGATTAATCTTTTAATGTTATGATGAACCTTTATAAAATAACTGGTTAGGCCTCAGCTGGAGTAGAGTATAATCCCTATAAATAAATAATAATATAATACTCCTTGCATTTTGATATTGCGCTTTT
The DNA here is from genome assembly GCA_035084275.1 of Hydrolagus colliei. Classification (NCBI taxonomy): domain Eukaryota; kingdom Metazoa; phylum Chordata; class Chondrichthyes; order Chimaeriformes; family Chimaeridae; genus Hydrolagus; species Hydrolagus colliei. The sequence goes on along the minus strand of CM068744.1, from coordinate 22,695,897 downwards.
CACATCTTCTAGATGTCTCAAAGTGCTTCACAGAATATACTGTAAAGTGAATTGACTGTATATTTGTGGGCGAAACTCAGCAGCCAATTGCGCACAGCAGTGTCCCACAAAGTCATGGATTGAAATGACCAATTTTATTTTGTTGTTTTGAAGGAATATTATTAGGCATGTGGAGTAAGGAAATAATGAATAATTTGGTCACTCAATCCACAACCGTTTGTGGGACACTGCTGTATGCAATTGGCTGCCACCTTTTGCCCACAAAATATAGTCAATTCACTTTACAGTAAATGTGAAGCACTTTGTAATGTCACTAAGGCGCTATATCAAATGCAAGGATTATTATTTCCATGGTCATGGTTACTAAGATGCCAAAGAACAAGACCACCCAGCCTCCACTAGTGCAGAGCCAGGAGAAAGAAGGCAGAAGACAACTTTTTTTTTAGACCCGATGTAGACCTACGATTTGATCAACCATGCTGCCTTATCCAATACTGTAACTATTATTCCTCTGTTTCTCATATACAATCCATCAGTGTTGATTTTAACCTGTTAAATGAATTCAAAAGCAGTTGCTGGTGAAACAGCGCAGCTTAGCTCATCAATATTTCTTCTGTGCAGCACAGAAGACGCAGCAAACACTTTCCAGCTGATTTAGAACACAAATGTACCAAATAGTTTTATTTTCACTTCACACATACATAATGTACAAAACAAAAGCAAATAGCTGAAATAGGCTACGGTCTAGTAGCCATCTCTGCAAAAAAAATACAGGCTGCTTAGAAACAAAACAATCCAGTCAGACCAAACAATATTTTAGTATGTTTAAAGTTTTTGAATTAGCAATTTTCCTTCACAATTATGGCTTTTAAAGGAGAGTATCCACCTATTGTGGGACATGTATTAATACTGCGTGTAAGAATAGCAGTAAATGACTGAACTGACTTTACATTGCTTTTAAATCTGTTTTAAATTACAATTCAAAACACGAATCAATTTACAATGTGTCACAAACAATATCAAGTTTTTGTTACTCTTAGTAAACTGCACTATAGTGGAATAAAATAGCAAATCTCATACAGGATGAACACTGTTTTAGCGCTGTGTAATTAAACCGCTTTGCTCCATTTGAAAGGTGTAGAACACAAGTCAAGCCTGATATCCTAACTTTACAGATTTTTTAAATAACATCGTCACTTTGGGTGTATACACAAATAAGCCACATTTTCATTATCCAGTGTATTCAAAATATCACTCATAAACATACAAATCAATTTCCATTAAAATAATGTAATGCTACAATGAGGAAGGAAAAAAAGAGGGTGACTTATTAATATCATACTCTCATCTCTGCAATTAAAAGGCTGCATAGTATGTGAAACAAAATGACAATCTTATATTTTATTATTACTAAAATTGAGATAATGTGAGCTATCAGGATACTTGGCTGTTTAAAGGTCTTGAATCTGACAGCTATAGTTAAATCTGAATAAAGGGTCGTGCATTTTTAATTTCTTTGACATCTTTAACTCGGTGATAAATTTGTCTGGCTCAAATCAGTCATAATGTCAAACTATGTCTAATTGAAGTGGCAGAACTCTCTGAATATGCTGTGGGTTGGAATGGTCAAGAATAGCCCAAGGATATGATCAGGGCTGAAACCTTTGCTGACCAGTTATACAGAAACAATATGGCACAAATTGTGGCAGCTATTTTGGTTTCAAAGTTAATTAATACCACTGGGTATACAATACATGAAAATATTTTCATATTTCCACATGTATGACATCAGCAGATACAAGAAATGGGAATGCATTTTTCTCTGTCTCAGCTCAGACAATTTCCTGCTTCTAGTTTCCCAACACTGAAATATTGTAGTGGGGTTACATTTAACATCTCCAGCTTTCTGGCTAACAGCTTTAAAAATAATTACAAACTGAAGAACTGTAGACCAATATTCCAGACCTGCACATCTGTGCCGATTTCTCTAAGAGTATGAGGCATTCACGCAATGACGACTTTCACTGGGATACAGAACTGGCACAACATTCTTGTGACCTGTGGGTTTTACCTTTTTTGGAAGGGTAAGGAGTCCTGCAGCTAAAAGATTAAACTCCTTGACAAATTTAGTAAAATTGAATGCTTGCCCCTGAAGGATCTGTACCTCGATTCTTTGCTTAGGATAAAGGGTATTTGTCAACTCCGCAGGGATATGAGGCACCTTAAATGACCAAATACAAAGCCTGAACTGTCTTCCTAGCATCATAATAATTCCCATTATTAAACTAAGATGAAAATGAATTCTCACTTCTCGATAAACCTGTGGTGGTGTGAACTCAATAGGTCACTGAGTGTAATATTCAGATTTTCACTCAACTCATGAGGTTGGCGAGTACATAGTTAAGTCTTCATAAAATAACCTAATTTATGGAAATATGAATATTTCTATCCGGGTGGCCATGACCTGTAATCTTATCAGTGAAATAGAAGTACAGTATTTTATAGAGTTTGTTACAATTATTAAATTGCATTTACTTTATGTGCACATCATTCATAGAATGCAACACATATGAATTTTTACTGCTTATACAAAAATAAGATCCAAGGTGTAACTAGAAATATAGGTATGTACCTGTGAAGAGGATATAGAAACAGAAACCCCCTTTTTGATAAGCATTATTTACTTATTTTTAATAAGGGTTTGTATCAATTTAGCTATAGTCTTTTCCCCAAAACCAATTTTGGCCTTGTCATTAGGTATTCATTCCAGTCACATATTTCTTGACCATTTTACCCTCCCAATCATTAAAACCATTTATTTTCTTTATAATACATTGCAGCATAACACACCCTTTATAATTGAAACCTGAAAAAGAAGATTGAAATGCATCAGGCCAAAAATATACATTATTTTGCCAAATTAAATTACACTGATTTAGAAGAGCACGCTTGCTTTTACTAATGCTGTTTGCTGCTGATTAGAAATATTTAGCTATTCACGTGTGTTGTATTCCCCTTTCTTTTAACGAAAAGTGCACATAACGGGAAATGCAGGATTTAACATATTCGTAATGCCCAAGTCTGCAAGAGACTTGCAATCCTATTAACATATTGCAAGGTTCACAAAACATTGCATGCAATTGCTTCAATCGTCTGGTTTAAAATGTTAGCACATAATTGCGTCAAATAAAACGGAGAGCTTTTTTAGTAGACAAGAATGCCGATATGCTTCACATTAAGTTATGTAAAGTTAAAACAAAATTGGTATCAATTTTATTATAAAGATTTGAATATATTTTTTTAAATGTGGTTTACCTACAACGAGGTTAATTTTAATTTAAATGGATTTTGAATTAAGTTATATAGATGTCACCGCTTTGAAGCCCAAAAGCACATTTTCAGCCAGACATGAAAGCCTCACAAAACGTAGGTTCAGACCTTTATAATCTATGCTTGTAGCAGCTGGTTGACCAAATATGTATGAGATCATTTTCAAAAAGCAGCTCAAATCTTTGGGCAGGTCTTTGTCATAGTGACGACTGCTTCCCTGAATGCTAAGACGTCTAAACACTAGTAAAATTTGCAATGAGATTTGCAGATGTATTGGTCTTATAGGTAGGTTGTCCGGGAAAATCCATCTTGGGGGGCGGCGGGGGGGGGGAAGGAGAAGAAAACACAGCCATCTTACATGAATTCAGCCCAAAACAACTGCACTTTGCAAAGACATAGATAAGGCTGCAGGTATGCTTCATATTATGCTAAGTAAATTCAAACAAAATTGGCATCAATTTTATTATAAAGGTCTTTCTTCATCAGTTTAACTGATGAGGAGGGAATGGTTATGGTAAATAGACAAATAAGTATTAACACCAACTTGTATTAAATTATGTAAACATGTACATCTTCTGAGGTCAGAACAGAGATCCTCTTGTCCAAGAAGTTACTGAACCTGAAGCATGGTTCGGATCTGTTTAGAAGCTGTTTCGTCATTCAGGTGCCTTGTGGTGTACCTATGGAATATTGAACAGGATGTACATATTAAACAAAAGAACTAACTAATCATTCATGTTCAAAAGACTGGAAAGCACACAGTTGTTTCATTGCAGCAGTTTCATGCATCTGGATTGCATGTGGGTGACATTAATTGACAATATTAGACATTTGCCAAAAGGCAGCCAAAGATGAAGCAAACATGCATCTGCCTAGCTATTTAAAAAAAACTTACATCCGTTGAAGCGCTAAGATTACTAAAATCAAAACTACAACCACAGCTCAACTATAGCAGTCAAAATACAACTTGCACTTATTCTGCCTTCTACATTGGAAACATGTCAAAGCACTTCATAGAGATGACGTGGGTGGCAAAGCAGGGTGGCAGAAAGGAGACTGCTCAGCAACAGATAAAAAGGAGGGTTTTTTGACTTGTTTTTGAAAGTCGTGAGGGAAGCTGCAAAATGAGGCATCTGGAGCTCCAGAGATTGAGGTAGGGATGAGATGGGTGACTTTGTGGAGAAAGAGAAAAGCAAATTTAGCCAAGAACCAAAGAAAAGTTTAAAGATGCGATACGAATTTTGAAAAAAAACTTACCTGAGTGCGTTCAGAAGACCTTCCACATTGTTTGGTGGCTGCTCTTTCAACACTTTAATGCATCCTTTCATCTGAGAAGCAAAGGAAGCAGCTGTTGGCATGATTCAATGCTCAGCTGTGGTATCCCCATAACGTTTTTAAAATATATAATTTTGCCATGGCCCAAGTTTGATACCACAGTTGCTCCATTGGACTGTCCACATTTCATTCATAATTTGCAATGTGATATGCTATTGTGCCCTTTATCTTCCCAGAAGTATCTAAATAGGGACTAACTCAAGACAGACTTTAAGCCATCCATCTCGCTATTATCTTCGCACCGTTTCTCCTGCATATTTGATTTAAACACGCAGCTGACCAAAAGTAAAATGAACTAGCATTGAATTGTCTATGGTAAAGTCCTGAGAGCTGATAACTGCCAATCCATTAGAATATTACTGCATTCTACGCCACACTCTTCTTTGTTAATTTGTACTCCCCATGACGGACAGGTTACTTTTCTCAGACATATTGGTCTTACATCAATTTTTGATGTCTTTGCAAAGGCTCCCACAGGATGCACATGATCATAAAGTATGATGACGCCCACCATCACTCTCATACAGAAGAGTAGTGTTTCATCATTGGTGAATCTGCTCCTGTATTCCCTGTTTGTTCAAAAAAGCAGAAAGATAATATTATAAACCAACAGGATATTAGAGTTTAAACACGCATGATTGTTAACAGTAAGGATGTTTAATGTACTGACATGCTTCCAGATTATCAGTTCCAGTTATTAATTGCCCTCTGTGTAAAGAAATATTTCCCAAAATCTGTCCTTACATTGCTCATCACAACCCAAAACCTGTGTTCTCATATGCTTCCGACTTGACATATCTGTATACATTTCTGCATCTCGCTTAGTATTCTATAACTCTGTAAGGTCCCCTCTGAGAAGTTATTCCTCATTGCTCATTCCTCCAGCACTTTGGGATCTGCACAGTCTCCTAATATTGCAGAGACGAGAACTCTATGCAGTATGCAGCGCCTTGGGACGTCCTCCCATCGTGAAAGGTGCTCTATAAATGTAATTTTGTTGTTGATGATGACTCGCCTAGCTGCTCCAATTATCCCAAATGCCATTCCTCACTATCTTACTATATTTTGCTGAATACGTTTGTGTCTTTCTCCAGCAAACGCTTTGTGGAGGGTCATGGTTTTTAAAATTTCAATCTTGGAAATGTTATGTACAAGTAATTTGAATATGTGCCATAGGAGGTACACTAGAAAGAGTGACACATGTACTGTTTTCGGTGACTTGCCATCATTAATTCCATATTACTTCTATGAAATTTTATTTCTCAACACTGCTGCAGAGGAACATAGAGTTTACACAAAGTTGTTAGCCTTGTTTCATGGAGTTAAATGCCTATGTTTGTTTTTAGAAAATCTTTTCCCCTTTTAGATTTAATTACAAGTAATGAATCTCATTACTGATGTATAGCAGAAAGAAAATATTTTGCAAAATAGCTAATTATGGCAAAAAGATGCACATTGTTACACTACACCCTGCATAACTATTATTGGTAGATTTGGTAAAAACAAATAAAATATTTACTTGTATATGTTCGTAAGAAAGGTAAAGCAATAATAGTGGATGTAGTACAAAATTCACAGAGGCTGTATATTCCCCTGCGGAATAAGAGTACCGCAGGGAAAGCAATTCATCCGAGTACCGCAGGGAAAGCAATTCATCCGTGGCTAACTAGAGCAGTTAGGGAAAGTATAAAATTACTACAAAAAGCCTATAAAACTGCCAAGAATGGCAGCAGATCTGAGGATTTGGAGAGTTTTAAGCAACAAAAAATAACTTAAAAGCTCATTAAGAGTGAAAAAATTGAGTATGAGGGCAAGTTAGCTAGGAACATTAAGTCAGATTGCAAAAGTTTTTACAAATATATTAAGAGGAATAGGCTAGTTAGTGAGAGTAAATGTAGGTCCACTTCAGGCAAAGACAGGAGAAGTTGGAATGGGGGATAGTGATACGGCGGAGTCCCTAAATGAATACTTTGCTTCTGTCTTCACACTAGAAGACACAACAAATCTGCCAACAATAGGGATACACCAAGGGTAAATGACAGGGAGCAACTTAGGGAAATTTTCATGAGCAGAGAATTGGTGCTAGGGAAGTTAGCACTAAAAATTGATAAATCCCCTGGTCCGGATGGCTTGCATCCCAGGGTCTTAAAAGAGGTAGCGTATGAGATAGTGGGGGGCTTGTGTCTGATCTTCCAAAATTCCTTGGATTCTGGGACAGTTCCATGGATTGGAAGATCGCAAATGTCACACCACTAGTTAAAAAGGGTGGAAAGGAAAAGATGGGGAATTATAGGCCAGTTAGTCTGATATCGGTGATAGGAAACATTTTAGAATCCTTGATTAAGGATGTTTTAGTGGGGTATTTAGGGGAGCACGATATAATTAGGCCAAGTCAACATGCTTTTACAGAAGGGAAGTCATGTTTGACAAATCTCATAGAATTATTTTAGGATATTTCGAATAAACTAGATAGAGGTGAATCAGTGGATGTAGTCTATTTGGACTTCCAGAAGGCATTCAATAAGGTGCTGCATAAAAGGTTGATACAAAAGATAGGGTCTTACGCAATTGGGGGGAACATATTAACATGGATTAGGGAATGGTTAACGGGTAGGAAACAAAGAGTAGGGATAAACAGGTCTTTCTCAGATTGACGGGATGTGACTAGTGGAGTGCACAAGAATCAGTCCTTGGGCCTCAACTATTTATCTACATCAACGATTTAGATAAGGACATCGAGCTTAATATATATCTAAATTTGCTGATGATATGAAACTAGGAGGAAGCGTTAATACCAAGGATGACATTTTAAAAATGCAGTGCGATATAGATAGGTTAGGTGAGTGGGCAGGTAGGTGGCAGATGAAGTATAATGTAGGGACATGCTAAGTCATCCACCTAGGTCGCAAAAACATCAGAGCAGGTTATTTGTTTTTTAGAGGGGAAGACATTGGAAAGTATTAGTGTGCAGAGGGACTTAGGTGTCCTTGTACACCAAACACAGAAAGTTAGTATGCAGGTGCAGCAGGCAATTAGGAAGGCTAACGGTATGTTAGCTTTCATTATGAAAGGGTTAGAGTATAAGAGAAGGGAAGTCTTGCTGCAGCTGTATAGGGCCCTAGTGAGACCACACCTGGAATATTGTGTGCAGTTTTGATCTCCTTATTTAAGAAAGGATGCACTTGCCTTGGAGGGAGTGCAGCATAGGTTTATTAGGTTAGTAACTTAGAATGAAGGGGATGAGTTATGACGATAGGTTGATTAATTTGGGCCTATATTCTCTGAAATATAGAAGAATTAGAGGGGATCTTATAGAAACCTATAAGATTATTAAGGGGCACGACAAAGTAAGTAGTGGGATATTGTTTCCCCTGGTTGGAGAATCTAAAACCAGGGGTCACAGTCTTAAAGTTAGGGGTCAGCCCTTTAACACTGAGTTGAGAAAAAACTTCTTCACTCAGAGGGTAGTGAATGTATGGAATTCTTTACCCCAAAGGGCTGTTGATGCTCAGTCCTTGAACATATTCAAGACAGAGTTAGATAGAGTTCTCATTTATAAAGGGATTAAGGAGTATGGGGATAAGGCAGGTAGCTGGCGTTAGAGTAGAATATCAGCCATGATTGAATGGCGGGACAGGCTTGATGGACCAAATGGCCTACTCCTGCTCCTATTTCTTATGTTCTTATACGCACTTGATTTTCTACAAACTATCACTCTTTACAAGTCAAAGAATACCTATTAAAGGCTGGGTATTCTATAGTGATTCATCATTACGGAGCAAGTCATATGCATCTCAGAATGCAGTAGCATAGTAAATATACAGCGCCATACAGTATGGGAGTCACAAATAATTTGATGGATAAATTATTTGTGAGGGAGTTTTACTTACGGTGTTTCTAGCATGACTTTGCATACACTGGCCATCGTGCTTAGACAATCAGTTGTATTTTCTATAGGCAGCGTCTTGTTCTAAGTACAGATAAAAGCAATAGTTTTAAAGACTTACAAACAATGACATTAAGATAAGCATTGCCTGACCACAAGGGGGACTCAGCATTTATTTCCCTATTTTGATAGCATTAAACAATTACAAAATCTATTCCTTTATCAGAAGCTGCAGAATATAATAATAATTCTGGCATTTGATATACATAAATTTATAAAACCTTATAATAAGTCATGCACTTGATAGCACTTACATCAATGAGACATCTTAAAGAGCTTCACAGAATATACTGTAAAGTGAATTGATTGATTATTAGTTTGTGTATTATCCAGGTTGGCTGCCAGACTCATTACTCTTTGTTAGATTTAATTTCTACTTCTAGTATCTTTAAACCGAAATTCAGCTCAGGGATATAGTGTAAATGAGAATACAGCATTAGCCTGCACTGAGTGGTTAAGTTTCTGATTTAGGTCGGATGGAGGATTACGTTAAATGAAAACATCTCGGATTTTTATAACATGAATTGAATGTACAAAACAATGCGTTTGTTCTTTCTTCCCACTTATTAATCTTCAGACGCATTTGCGTGCTGTTTCCCAGCTTCTAACTTTACTGTTAGAACTGGGACAGTAATTGATTCTGGGGATTCACGAGAACCAAGTGAGTCTTGGAATGTTCTCCCAAAGTGAAAGTCAATACATTGTCCAGTCCAAAACACTGACTGTCGAACGCTTTGGGATGTTCTCCCAATGTGAAACAACAACAAAATTTAATTTGTAGGATGCCTTTCACATCGGGTGGATGCCCCAAGGCGCTGAACAGTCCAGGGTCGGGACCTGAGCATGGGGGAGGGGCAGGGTAGGGAGAGAGGTGGGAGGGCGGCAGAAGACCCGATTTAAAAGGGGGTTCGTGAGACCGGCCTTGAAGGAGGTAAGGGAGAAAGCGAGGCGAAGGGACTGTGGGATGGAGTTGCAGAGTGTGGAGGCAGAGTGACTGAAAGCCAGGTTACCGATGGCAATAATCCTTGTATTTGATACAGCGCTTTTCACATCTTCCAGGCATCTCAATGTGCTTCACGCGATTCCTCAATTAACATTGGGGATGTGTTCTTGAAAAGTGCGATTTTAAGCGAAACAACATATAGCAAAACCTAAATTACCATAGGCCCTAATGGTATAAATAGGGGTTATGTTCCTTCGGTACATTTCTGGTCTAAATTTTCTTACACTAATATTAAATAAAGACTAAAAATAACACCACTAGTATTGAAAATTAAATAAAAGTTTAATAAATATAGAAATTATAAAAATACAATTAAGAGAACACTTACTGGAGATGGTTTATGTGATGAGAGGAAGGGGGCGAAGTTATTCAGATGAAAGGGCGGGATTACTTGCCTCTTGTATGGATCCCCAGAGGGGCCCCTCCCTCTCTGACACCGCATCCCAAACAGTTGATCACTGGCATGCAGTTGCGCCTTCGTACATTTTTTCTAAAATTGTCGAAATGTACGAATGAGGGCGTGAAGGAGGCCCCTCTGGGGATCCGTACAAGAGGCAGGTAATCCCGCCCCTTCATCTGAATGACTCCGACCCCTCCCACTGACCACATCAACCATCTCCAGTGTTAATTGTATTTGTTATCTTATTTATATATATATACACTAAATAACTAATATAAAAGGTAATCAGCTAATATCCCTTCAATTAACCAAATTTTCTTTAAAAAAATTCGAACTATTTATTAATTCATCAACAACGTATAATCAAAACAACGTATATTGGGACAACGAATAGAGGGGTACCAGTATACTGAAGTGAATTGACTATATTTGTGCCCGAAACGCAGCAGCTAATTGCATACAGCAGTGTCCCACAAGCAGTCATGGATTGAAATGAACAATTTTTTTGAGGGATTATTATTAGTCACGTGGAGTAAAGAAACTGCCCATGGTTTTGCCCTGCCTGGAACTGAACCAAGGTCTCTCGCTTGTAAGGCAAGTGTTCTAGCAATTGAGCTGCAGGAATCTATTTTTTTGCCGAAACATGATGCTACTGTCTGAATATGATAAAAGGAAACAGAGAGACCTTTGCACAGTCAGTAGATCAGATTTAAAGAATCTTGGCAACCTGTAAGCATAGGGGTCTCTAACTGGTTGACCGTTGCTAGGTGGCATGTCACATGTGCTCAATAAAACCAGACCAATAGCTATATTTACTGCAGTTTTAAACGTTAATGTTTATATTTTTATTTCGCATGAAAGAATTTTCAATTTAACTCAACAATGACGCAGTTCTATTGCTGCTTCCTCTTGTCTTTTTGATTCCGTTAACAATGTCCCCAGTAGCAATTGACCAGTTGGAGACTCCTATTGTAGGTGCTCCCAAAATCACAGGATTGAAGTAGGTCATATTCAATGTGGTATCCTTGAGACTCACAAGCCTCGGGGGGAGATTCTGATACATGATCCAGTTTACCACGGGACAGTTTGTAAATGGTTTATAGATTAGATGGACATCAGGGCATAGGTGAGACTTAACTTTCTTCAGTTGAATATCAACTAGCCTGAGGCTCACCTGTTTGGCTCCCATCAGTGCCTGCTCAACTCAGAAACTGACCAAATTTTCTGCATAGATTTCCACTCCAATTCATGGAGCAGATGCACAACCTTGTTCAACCCCCAAGTGTCCTTCAAGCCCTTCATCCTTGCTCTCACTTTCCTTCACCTCTGCAAAATTGTCTGTCTCTACTTCTCCCCTTGGGTTGCCGAGGCCCTCATCCGTACCATTATCACGTCCAAGCTTGATTATTCCAATGCTCTACTCACTGAACTTCCCAACTCCTCCCTACACAAGTTCTAAACTATCCCCAAACTCTGCAGCCATGTGCACTCCCATACCACGTTCTGTGAAGCTATCATAAGAACATAAGAATTAGGAGCAGGAGTAGGCCATTCGGCCCTTCGAGCCTGCTCCACCATTCAATATGGCTGATCTTCTCACCTAACTCTAATTACCTGCTCTATCCCCATATCCCCTAATCACTCTATTTTTCAAAAATCTATCAGTCTCAGTCTTGAAAATGTTCAAGGACTGAGCATCTACAGCCTTCTGAGGTAGTGAATTCCATAAATTCACTACCCTCTGAGTGAAGAAATGTTTCAACTCTGTTCTATAAGGCTGACCCTCAATTTTAAGACTGTGATTCCTGGTTATAGATTCTCCTACCAGGGGAAACAGTCCCTCAGTGTCTACTTTGTCTAGCCCTTTAAGAATCTTATATGTTTCAATAAGATCCCCACTAATTATTCTGTACTCTAGAGAATGCAGCCCCAGTTTATTCAACCTATCCTCATAGGTCAGTCCCCTCATCCCAGGAACTAACCTAGTGAACCACTAACCTCTCTGGGCTCCACTGTCTCTCCCTCTTGCAGTGGATCAAATTCAAGACTTAATCTCATTTTCAAATGACAATTTCACCCCATCCTACTACTGCAACCCTACCACTTAGATCACCCCTCAACTTAGCTAACTCTAGCCTGCTTCATGTCCCCACCGATCCTCTGTTCGGTGAGGGCTGGGGACTACCATCTTTGGCACTGGCAAAAGCTTAGAAATGCAGTTTAGTTAACCAAAGAATTTCAAGGAGCCTCAAATGGATGAGCTTGTCTTTGTTGTATTTGTGGCCAGTGGCCTAGAGACATGGTTGTTTTAGGAATCTCTCAGAAGTGGAGAGAAAAGAGGCACAAGAGTATCAGATGATTCTCTCTATGACATTTGAAACCGATCTTCACAAAGAAAGCATGCAAAGTAAAGCACTAACATGGAAGTGAAATTTAGAAGCAATATCAATTGATACCCTCAGACAGGCGTAGAGATGTAACCTTGTAATAACATGAGATACTAACATTATTAGGGCACTTCAGATCAAATGCAAGGAATATTATACGTAACACATTCTTTATCTTTTAAATTAAAAAAAACATGAAATTGTGCTTCTTAGGTTTGCTTTAGCCCCCATATTTTTTGAAGTATAATGCACATCTTTCTCTCTCCTCACAATATCCATGTGCACCTGTCCTAAGAGGAATAATCATAGATCTACTACACTTCTTGTAACTAGTTGCTAAGTGTGTAAGATTCACTGATTGATGATTTCTTTCTCTGAGAAAGTATCTCAGCTATACTCAGTACCCACACAGCCTTGAAAACATATCAAGACTCAAGTACAGAACATGGCTGTATTAACCAGCTACTCCACTAGGTAACCTGGAGATATAGTTGGGACTAATGAAGACCTGAACTAATGTGCTATTGCTTGGTCAATAGCATTGAGATCCATCTAGCTTGTTCAAAAATAATAAAAACACACAGTACACCCCCAATCTATTTCTGACAGTTCACATTTCCTGAATGCGTGGATATGTGAGACCAACAGACAGACTGCTGAGCACCTTGTATAAAAGGTGAAAGATCAGATGAAGAACTAAACCAAATTAATCACAAATAAGTCCATCAACTAATATATTTACCTCTGATACAAACTTGGTTGTTGCATCACTGAGCGTTTTTAACATTGGTGTAGCTTCTGCATAAAATAGGGACATTCTGTTGGCCATTTCATTGTTTACTTCATTCTCAGCATCTAACTGCTGAAACAAGAGGAAAGCATTGAGGAAATTAAACAGATAATTAATAAAATGCATTGCCATATCGATGTATAAAGACACTACTTACGTGCATATTGTTAATTCGATTACGACTAATTGTTCGTCGATAATAGCTGAAGTCATTCTGAATGGCTGGATTTTTCATCTAGAGAATACAAAATACACATCGTAAATTTATATTGTAGCATTTTCCTAATCCAAAACAATTAAGAGAATTTTTTAACACAAACAGTTCTTTCTGACCTTTAGTTCATCAAAGCGAAGAGTGAAATGCAGAATTTCTGCAAACTGTTTGGCCAGGGCTTGTTCACGTTCCAGATGTTGAGTTGGAGTGTAAGGTGGACATGTCAAAGACTCCAGAAGACTTTGTAATGCTTTCTCTGCATGAAAAACATAAATTGGAAACCCACGTTAAACACATGTTGATAATATTATTAAGACAATTTTCGTCTCAACAGTTTTTTCAAAAGAGTCTGTTCAACATTTCAAAACTATTCAACATCTGGGCCTGTCTTTTAGCATCTCTCACACACTCGTGGACACACAACTTCCATCTGGGAGGTGAAGCTTTTCTGTCCTTTTGGGATTATTGTTGAAATCAAAACTCAACTGTATCCTCTCTAGTAAATCATTCTTTCCTAACACCTCAAGTGTCTTACTTCACACAATCTCCTTTCCCCTTGCAATCTAAAGGATTTGGTAACATCTCGACCTCAGTGTGATATAACTATAACTCTTAATTTCTCACACCTTTTCAATCTTGACACAACTCCTCCAACACACAAATACAATGTAAAACATTCCATAAGAAGGGCATCATCAAGTAACATGGTTTTTTCTGTTGTGCAAGACACTGCTCAATGCTTTCCACTAAGGCAGAAGGATCAGCCTTTACTTATTTCCTACCAGTATTTGTGCAGCAGGTTGGTCAGCCTTGAGAAGCACTTTGAATTTACTGGAGGTGACAATTCATGTTAATTAAAGATTAGAGATCTTAAATACCTGTTTGTATATTTCTGGAATTTAACTAGCTAAAACCATATATAGCTTTTCATTGCTTTTCCAATAGTAGCGAATGAGCTTGTTGTGAGATGTCTACTCCAAAGAGCCAGATAGGCTGGTGGATCAGTAACAATGGTTGAAATATAATGGGATCTGCCTGACTCAGTTGAGTCAGGTCTCACAGAGTACACTACAGAGAGCTGATTTGACACCACTCTTCTTGCTAAAGGCAAAACACCTCAGAGACATCTTAATCCAGAGAGAACCTGCTTACACTCCAAAATCAAGGATTACTTAATGTAACATTGGACTATCTAAGAGATGGACAAATTACAGAAATAATGTTACCCAGTCTTAAAGAGAATTCATAGAATCGCTTAAGCCTTCCAACTAGTGGGCACACTGAATTCCATGCTCTGTCCTGTAGCTGACCATCACTGGGATTTTGAATTGCCTGAAAAAAAATCAAATAAGAAGGCTACATTTCTCTGATGTTTGGCTATCTTAAAAAAATCATAAAATTATTTCACAAGAAGGAATGTTCGCATTTTTCAATGATTATAGTAATGATTTTTCTAATTTCAAATGTAGTGAATATTAAATACAGTAGACTATTTTATTCCAAACATAGCACTTTAGCTCATTTTAATCTATTATTCAGCATGTCCTGTGCCTGAAAAGTATATTGTTAGTTTAGAACTTTTAAGATTGTGCAAGATTGGTATAGCTGATAAGCAATTCTGATCCCATTTCACTGGAGACAGATGGAGATATACGACTTCAGATTGTTCATATTATATGATGGATTCGTTTTTTTAAAAAGTCTGCATAATTTCATAAATTCACTCAAATAAAAGAGGATTTATTGTTCAACAGAAACACAGTATGTCATAAACACCGCAGAACTTTTCAAGTAAATGTTTGAGAAATTGAACGGTGAATAATAAAGATAATATTGTTTAGCAATGCCATTTGTGAAGTTAAATAAACATTCGTAAGTACAAATTTTACTGGCATACATCTCTTATTTCTTGCCCAGCCCCTTTGTAGGCCTGTAGCTCAGCTAGAATGCTTTCGGAATCCTGTAGCACAGCATTGACTTGATTCCACACTTCCCGTTCTCCATCTGTAGGTTGTGCATCTATGCAAAATGAAAAGCAATTAGTTAAACAAAAACAGTTCCTCTTATAGCTCGAACTTGCCAGTAAAATAGATTTTCAAAGAATCAAATCTACCAAGAACCTTGTACTTTTTTCTACCAATTGTTCTCCAAGAGCATTCATTTTAATAAATGATTAAATAACTGATGTAAAATAGAATTGCTGTTTGATTTTGGACGTGAATATTTTGATAAAGTATGTTGGAAAGATCTTTCAGTTAATGACAAAACACAAATGGTGGGGAAAAAAGCAATTACCTGTCTGTCTGAGACACAAGGCAATTAAATTCTACTCTGTATGAATTCAGACCAGTTTAAATCATCACTCCTTAGATTGCGAGCCATGTTAAAATAATATCATTAATATATTAAAATATAGTTGAGATGAAATGCAGTTTAATGCTGATCCAGGAACATTTATTTTCACTATAAATTTGGGTTGTCCAATAAAGTAGTTAAAAGTGTGCACTAACCCTTGCTCAATTAAGTGCATCAAGAAATATCACGAAAAGGCAGAAATTATTCCCAGTAATATTCACAAAATGTTGTGGGAGCATTGGAACAGGAGTAGACCAGTCACTTTTTAAGATCAAAGGAGATTATTTAATCCTTTTCCCCTAATTTCCCTTACTCCTCTAAACTCTCTGCTTTGGGTGTCGAAGGGTGGGAGAAGAAAGAAGTTGGAGTTTTCCTTGGAGCTGAGCTATCTTTTAAACCTCCCAAGCAATTCTGTACTTACTGCACCTATTGAGGGCAGGTAGTAAACAAGTAAACATACATAATTTTTTTTAGAGAATGATTCCCACATCCATAGTTAGGGAAGTTTTTTCTACCTCCCGGTCAACTGCGGCGTTCCACAAGGATTCATCCTCTTCTTTTCCTTATATACATATATATATGCTCTCTCTTGGCGATGTCAACTGCAGACACTGGTTAAACTTCTACATGTATGCAGATGACACCCAAATCCACTTTTTCTCCTGCTGCAATTAATTCCCTCAAATAAGTTCCAAAATTAAATTAATTCCAGGTCTGTTCTGTCAGCTTGTTTGTCAGACATCAAGGCCTGGATGAATGTAAATTTCCTGTAGCTGGAAGTCAACAAGACGGAAGCCATACAACTTGTCTCCCATCAACATCTTTTCTCCGTGGCTCTAACATCCTTAACCTCTCCAGTCTATCCCCAAGACTTACAAAACCTGTACATAAGCTAGGTGTCACGGTTCACTTCACAGTTGTCCCTCCCACACAACCAGTCCCTAATCAGAACTGCTTTCCTCCACCACTGTCACATTGACTGTCTCTGACTGTATCCCACACTCAATGCAGACTAAACCCTCATCCATGCTTTTGTCATCTCCTGCCTCGATTATTCCTATACCCTCCTCGCCAATCTCCCCAATTCCACTATCCACAAAATCCAACTCATTCAAAGCATCACTGCCCACTCTAAATTCCATACCTCCATCACATCAGTCCCTACAATATCTACAAATTCTTCATACAGTGGCACTTCCCTAACTCTGAATTGCTTACCCCCCATACACCACCCGATGATGTCTCCACTTGACTGGCTCAAGCTTCCTGCTTGACCCTTGTCCCCTCCATCAGCACCTGGTACTGCAAAATTTTGGAAACTCTCGGTCAATCCCTCCTCCTTGCCCCCTCCTTCCCCTTTTTCAGATCAGGGTCAGGCTCTCCAGGAGTTTAACCTGCTAAAAATTGATAATTTGCTATTGAAAGCACTGTCTGGCATTTTGCTTACTAATTGTCCAGCTAAGCTCTCTGAGACACTACCCTTGTGGAGGGCACTATATAAGTGCAAGTTATTGTTGTTGTTGGACCACCCTACTTGTTAGGGCTTTCCGGGTTTAAGAGCTGACTGAGAAAAAAATTGCTGTTCCAAGTGATTAATATGGTCCTCCAAGTCCTGCCAAAAAGCTATGCTGGCTGTTTAGTCATCAACTTTGTACCGTGGATTCATCTGGCTCAGGTACCAAGATCACACACAGGATTGACTCGATTTTGACTTTTCATTGCTAAGCAAATCATGGTAGAGCTACCTCGGCTCCAGTAAGATACTTGCTTATCTTACCTTCTCTCTCTCTCCCCCTACCCATCATTGGTTGGTCAAAATTCCCCCGAAAAATAAGTTCCAAAATTAATAGTGCACTACCAGCCATACGAAACACTGAATACCAGCAGGTATAGTGTTTAGAATTATGTAACAAACCTAGGGAAGAATTAATGGCAGAATTGATTTATACTAAATTATATTTTTACTGGGCTGGTTAAGCAGAGCCTCTAAATGGTTTACCTTGTTTCACTGAAGCTGATGCATGGATAGGATATCAAATCTTATTGTAAGCATTTGTTAGACAAGATAACCACTTAGTTGGGTTACACAGTGGTTCCTGTAAAGGCCAAGGAACCTATTGACATTGATAGAATTGATTTTTCAACTCTGTAGAAGTAAATATTACTTTCATCATAGCTTATTGGATATATCTTCAATAATTTAGCATATCAAGCAAATACTGTACTCCGTGCAATATACAGTAATGTCTCAATAGATAATATGATCAAAGGTTTATAGCTAATGGACATTGCTGGTTACATCAGTCAAGAGTGAGGCCTTATACCAGGAGAAAACAGCAAAGAGCACATGCAAATCATCACTGTAATCCACACTATGTGAAGCATTCTGGTGCATATTCTCTCCTGCACATTCACTTCAATCAGGAGAACAGGACAGCCAAACACCCTCCCTTATTGGCTACTAACGCTGCTCTATTAGCCAGTAAAAGCTCCTTTCATACTTATCCCTCCCTTTCAAAAAAAAT
Source organism: Hydrolagus colliei (assembly GCA_035084275.1). Taxonomy (NCBI): domain Eukaryota; kingdom Metazoa; phylum Chordata; class Chondrichthyes; order Chimaeriformes; family Chimaeridae; genus Hydrolagus; species Hydrolagus colliei. Next base: position 22,677,612 of record CM068744.1, on the reverse strand, counting down.
TAAGTCAAGCCTATTTACAGTAAAAAATAAAATTATCTTGTAAAGGAGTAAATTTTCCTTCATTAATCATAGTTTTGTTCACTGTTATTCACAATAATGAGTATTACAGAGCTAAAAAATAGGAAGGAAGGAAACCTGACTAAAGTCACTTTATATATCAAGGGTCCCAAGTGTATGTGGCAATACACTGAGCTAATAGCAGTGGTTGATAGCTTGGATGACTAAACAGTTGTAGCACACAAATAAATTTACAAAGTGTGATCTTCTTAAAAGAAAATCTATATTTTTATAGAAAATAGAATCTGACCAGAATATCTATGAAACATAAAAGATTTGTAATGTAACAGTACATGTTAAATGGACTTTGCATGTAATGAAGCAAGAGATGCAAAGCTCCTGTAAATCAACCTGACACCTTTGCTGCTGCTTTTCCTCTAGCTGCAGTAACTGAAATTGGGATAAACAAAAATAATCTCCTTGGCAAATATTGAAAGCATATCGTTTTACAGAGGAAGTTTGTACATCATGTTCTGTGCAGACTTACTAAATTATTTGTGTGTATATATACATATTAAACATACCACACATATACAGTAATATAATTCTACAATTTAAATACTTAACTGAGGTGTCCTGAAGGTTATAAGGAAAAGAAAGGAGTTCTGCCCAAATTAGTATGCCCTAGTGGAATGAGTTTTAACAACAGGCAGATCATTAAACTAGACCCACCTTAACAGTACATACTGTCTCCAAATTACCCAGGGAATAATTTGAAATAGATTATGCAAAAACCATGCCGTGCATAACATTTTCTGTAAATTTATTACCATACATTTTACCATAATTAGCTAATAAAGAGAACCAATATCTAATTATGGTCATGCTTTAAGTAGTCAGATACTAATGTACAGTGGGGATTACTTGTAATAATCAGAGTGGAAAAATTAACTTAAGACATAGAAAAGCCAAACTTTACATCCCAACTCACTATAAAATAGTTACAGGAAATTACACAACTCAGTTTCAATTGCTTAGTAGAGGAACCCATCTAACAAATGTTATTATTTAGAGTGCTAAAAACAAATTATGTTACCTAAGTATCCTAAATTACTTTAGAACAGCAATCAGTCGTCAATGAAGCATGGCATTTTTCACTGTCAAACACATTTTTCCACGCTGAGATGAGCCATTTTGATAGATATTGCAAACTGTTTCTTTTAAACTGAATGGGACATATTAAGAAAAGTTAACCCGAGTTACAAAGTATTGAAGTAGGAAGCATTGTTTAAAAACATGCATTATTTAATTAAGTCTGAGGGGTATGCAAGGAACTAAAGAGTTCTATCCGTACATTCACTGTCAAATTTAACCAATCCCATTCTGATTTAAATCATAGTTTATGAATTATGATAATCTGGGAAGATGCATTATATTTTGGTACTTGGAAAACTCACAGCAAATTTAAAACATCTGGAACAATTTCACAATATGTCCTCCTAAAAATTGATAACCTATTATTTATAAATGTGCTGAAATTCTAATTGTTATAGGATGCACAACCCATCGCTGATTTAAAATACATACACCCTATCTAATCAATAGAAGAAAAATTGCTGATTTAAAAGATAAGGTTCCCATTATTTTTCTCTTTTCTCTCTTCAATTTCATCCTCTACAGAAGATGCAGTGAATCCTTCATTACTTCATCCCAGTGGTCATTTTTTAGTTTGAGACTACAGTTATTCAACCTGAGAGAATATCACAGCCTGTGTTCTGAATTGGCACTCCCATATGAACATCCCTAATAAGGATGCCGGCATAACAATCAGGAGTGGTTGCCCTGACTGATACCATCCTCCCTAACACAAAGTATTTCTATTGCGACTTTGCTGAGCTCAGAACAGATATTGAACCTTCTTTATTCTGGAATGCTCAGTGAACCATTAAAGAAGCTTTCCCATCAAGATTTTAGAAAACAATCCCAAATCCCAAATTATCCAATTTATTTAGTAATGTTGTCCTATCAATGTCCTTGAGAAAACTTCTCAGCAATTTTATGAAGCAAACACAAATAGGGAAAGGGATTTGAAGAAGACAGTTCCTGCAGACACCTGTACCATTTTAGTTCCTTTCACACCCCTGGTCAGCTGCTATTCTACAGGCACATGCATATTGGTACAGTATTAAGGTAGAAGCCGAGCAAGAGACTATCCTCACTTTCAAAGTCAAGAAAAAAATTTGGCCCTTGATCAAACTCTGTGCAAGTGAGAACTTTTAGAAGATTCCCCATTTGGTTCCTGAAAGAGAAGAAAGGGAAGAGAAAGATGCACTATGTGGTGAATATTAAAAGATTTATGAGGGGAGAGCTGTGATCAAGTTTGCTTTGTTGGGAGAAGTGAAAGATTTCCAGAAGTACTTTGTTCCTCAACCACATTCTGAGTGAAGGTTTGATTTTAAACAGCTGTGTTGTTGGATTTAGTGTCCATTGCTGCCCGACTGTGTAACTTACTTTCAAAATCCAGGAAAAAATGTGGATAGTTTTCAATCTCCCTGGTTAGGACCTTAAGTAGGTTACCCATCCCAGCAAACCTGATCAAAATGGAACACAAAGTTTTAAAACAACGTTAAATACACGTAATGCAGAATATTTAACAGGTGCAGTTCTAAGTTATGTTTAAACAATATTTAAATAATATAGGCAGTTAAAATATTCACTCTTAAATTTGATTCTTACAACCTATTTTGCAATACCAGTTTTCATTAAGCATAGAATCTACAACGTGTGGCCACAGCCAACACTGGTATCTGCATTCTTCTGTAACTTTATGTTAAAGTACGAATAAATCAGAACCGGCAAACAAGTGGAATCATATGCATCCTTTGAAAATATTACTGTTATAATGGGTTACTGGTCCCATGGCAGGATAGAGAATAAATCAAACCTTGGTGGCCCAATAGAATTTGTCGTTAGTATTTATCCTTTTATAAAAATCAAATATCTGCAAATGTTGCACATTATCCATAATAAAACTAACAGTGCCATCTCGGGCAGGTCATAAAGGAGAAGGAACCTTGACCCAATATTGTTCTAGATCCATGTTGAGGTTTTCATTTTGCTTCCGAATTCCCCCACCCACATAATCACTAAGTTCTTCCTTTTCTTCACAAAGCCACGAGGCCATGCAGCTGACATACCCACCTGCTAAACCCACCTTGTGACCAGATGTCTGAATTCTCAGATTCCACTTCTGCTCTGTGAAGAATCACCAAACCCCAAATGTGCTTTCATTTACTCCTCTATCTTAGATAGATGACTCATTGAATTTCCAGATTTAAACCAATATTGACTTATTTCCCTAATATGGCTTACAGAAATATCCGTTTTAAATGATGATCAGATGAAATACTGAATAGGTTAAAATTAGTCCAAAGCAATGGAAGAACATATTTGCACTGCAATCTATTTAGTAGTTCAAGTCCGCTAACACCAGGACTAATAGAAACTCTGCATTTAGTTCATAGTGAATCACCAGAAACTAGTGAGCTCAGTGCACTCCAAAGGAAAACAATAACAAAATTACATTTATATAGTGCCTCTCACAAGAAACTAAAACAAAATCAACAAAATTACATTTATAGAGCCTTTCATGTTAGAGAGATGTCCCAAGGCACTACAATACAATTTACATTTATATAGCACTGTCTATGTCAGGAGACATCCCAAATCAATCAATCGATCAATCTACCACCTCAGTAGATTTCCTCCAATAGCACTCGTGCGCCAGTTCCTCCCAAGATCCTCTGCCAAGACAACTGATCCCTGACCCTGAGGGTTGGAGGTCAGCTCAACACTCAGGAACATTCCGTTTGTGGTCTCTGCGACTAGACAGCCCAAAGCCCGGTGACTTTTCTGAGCTGGTTCCCTTCAGGTGATCGGTGCAGATGTAAATATCAGGGATTAGTTGGTTTAGGACATCTCTGGCCATGTCCACCAACCTGTTGGTAATCTCCGGAGACACGTGCACAGAGTAGGCCACTCCTCGGATCTGTTTATTTTTGCCGGGGTCTGTGAACAGGATCAGCCTCAGAACCCTCCTGACCGGACAGAAAAACACAACCTCTCCCCCTCCGCCGGGAGCCATGCCTCGCTGGGTGATCTTTAGCTCAAGTTGCTCACCATCAGCAAAGGGATAGCCGTCACTTTCGGGACATCCACGAAGGATCGATCTGGTCGTTGGTGACTCCTCTCAGAATAGCTTTCAACGGCTTCTTCATGAATCGAGCGAGACAGAGCAGGGCTTCCAGGTAGTAACCAATGCATCTCTGTGTGTGGCATTCATGCTTTATGGTTCCTTTATGGTTCCTCAGATCCACACGAAGGGGTGTGGATCTGAAATGTTGACTCACTTTTCCTTTCTCCATAGATCTGCCTGACCCACTGAGTGTTCCCAGCAATTTCTGTTTTTGTTCCAGTATCAGGAAAGTGTACTTCAGCTGATGTTGCATCTCTGTTTTCTATACTTCCTTGGTGACGTGTGGTTCACCGAAGGCCAACCAACGCAGGTTTTCCAGAGTAGGCTGTTCTAGAGTTACAACTTCTCACAAGCCTGACAATGCCTCTTTAAACAACAATTCCAAAAATTGTGAAAGAAACCTGGAATCAACCAACAACTGATATGTACGAGAAGACTGAAAACCCATCTACAAAATTCCACACTGTTTGTTGAAAAAACCCCTCTACAGGACAATTGATTGAGATGCTTAAGATAACCTTCCAGAATCTTGTGTCTCTTTATGCCCTTCAACATGCACAAGAAAATCTGTGCTGATAATGATGGCTGCAGGAAGGGAAGAAAGTCTATTTTTTAAAAATGTTGGACTTGTGTGGGGCTAACGATTTTAATGCTGCAAAAAGAATCAAATGCAGCCCAAGAGCTCAACACATCAACTCACCTTAATAACAGGAGTCCAGACGCTTTATTGTTCATGACCATTTGGACCAGTGGAAATGCAAATTAATTAAACGTTCAGTAAACATTTTCTTGCCATAAAGCACATTACGTTAGCATCGTCATTTCTCTGATGGCATGCAATTGACCACTGTTCATGCATGAGCCCAAACACTGAGAGCTATTTGACTGAGGGGAGGCACCACAGCCAAGATAACAACAAAACTATATTTATAGAGTGCCCTTCGTGTTGGGAGGACGTCCCAAGGTACGAACAATCAGGCCAGGACCCGAGCAAGGGGGAGTGGCAAGGTAGGGGGGAGAGAGAGAGAGTCGGGAGGATGGCAGAAGACACAATTGAAGAGGAGGGTCTTCAGACCTACCTTGAAGGAGGCAAGGGAGGAAGCGAGGTGAAGGGACTGTAGGGGCAGAGAGGTTGAAAGCTGCCCGCCAGTGGTAGGGTGGGTTGGGTGGGGGATATGGAGCAGACTGGAGCAGAACGGAGGGGGCGGGCAGGTTGATAGGGAATCAGCAGGTCGAAGAGATATGAGGGGGCAAGGCCATGAATGGCCTTGAAAGTGAGGACGAGGATCTTGAGTTCGATCCTCTGGGGAGACAATGGAGCTGGGCGAGGGTGAGAGTGATGTGGTCGCGGAGCTTGGTGCGGCAGAGGACACGAGCTGCAGAGTTCTGGATGACCAGCAGCTTGTGAAGGGAAGAGCCAGGAAAGCCGACCAGGAGGGAATTTCCATAGTCGAGCCTTGATGTGACGAATGTGTGGACTAATCCTGATCTCACTCAAAATCCTCACACAAAGCATTTTTGGAGTTGGAGTCAAGGGATAGTGATTCAAATTAGGAACTTATCAGGAAAGATCAGCAACTTTAAGGCTCTACTAGCGGCAAGACAAAATACCTGTACAGTACTCTCGTGCGACAATCGATTCATTAAATGTGCCACCGCAATTGTGCCGGATAACATCCGGTTAATCGGATGGGGACTTTTTTTTGGACATATCGGTTATACGGAAGTTCCGATTGATTTGAGTCACGGATAAACGGGCTTTTACTGTATTTTGTAGCATAGCCCATATGAGCTCTAGCTAAAGCCAGGTAACTAGAGTATTGAAAACAAGGCCTTCCTATGTATATACAGTTGTGCCCCATTATTACATGGCAGTTGTGATCCATAACATTTCACCCTGTGCAGTGTTTTCACATTCACTGAAAAGGCACAGTATTCATATCAAAGCAGAGCACGTAAACAGTAACGACACAAGACTAAGTAGAAACAAAAGCAAACAAATCGAAACAGGATAGGGAACAAAGGTGGTTATTAATAATAAAAAGATTGAATAGAATATTACAAAGGAATAGATAGCATCCCATTTCCTTAAGCAATAATAATCGTATTTCCTGCTGCGCTGAACTTTAGGAAAATGAACAAACAAATTGAATATCTTCAATAAAAAAAACATATTGAAACCATAGGAGCACCAAAAGGGTGACAGCAGACTAGATAGAATGCTTGAGGTATAAGAATAATAAAGCTAAGACAGTGAAAAAATATGGTGATTGATCTGGTAATCGCATAGAAGATACAAAGAATAACACTACAGAATTCATGATTGTATCCAGACATAAATGGTAAATCCTGAGTAAACAGTTAGATTCTCGATGCTGCAGACAATGGATTACTCTATGCACAAAATACCTTGTTTAGCCAGTCCGAGCGTTCTTGCTACTCTTCCGACAGCCATTCTTCATGTCATCAGGACCAGTTTCAATCCAACTTTGTCTATAACATACTCAATTTGCTTATCCTTAACAGCTCAATCGATTGGGATAAAAAGGATTGGAGTTTGAATCCCAATGGATCCATTGTAGCCTTCATTATTTCAATGTCAATAAAAATGTCATCTAAAAATGGCGCTTCACAGGATATATGTAAAGTAAATTGACTGTATTTTGTAGGTGAAGCGCCCACAAACGTAGCCTATGGGTGAGATATTAAACCAAAGTTGCATCTGCCTCTTCAGGTGGACATTACAAAGAAGGGAGGTTCTCCTGGTGTCTTTGCTAACAATCGCTGAACAAAATTGTTCATTTACTTCTTGACTGTTTGTGTCATATTGCTGTGTGCAAATCTGCTGCTTTTGCTCATCTACAAAATACACTATCAGTGCTTTAAGATGTCTTCCTAATGTGGCAGTAAATTGGATCTCCATAGAGCTAAACTGACTGTGACAGACACCAGTAAATTTCAATTGTGCCAGTCAAAACCCAAGAGACAATAACAACAAAATTACACTTGTGTAGCGCCTTTCATGTCAGGAGGACGTCCCAAGGCACTGAAAAGTCATTGTTTCAGACCCGAGCTGGGGTCGGGGACGGTGGAGGGAAAGGAGGGTTTTGGGGGTGACCGATGGGACTGTCGAAGAGGAGGGTGTTGAGGCGGGACTTGAAGGAGGCCAGGGAGGGGGCGAGGCAGAGGGACCGTGGGATGGGGTTCCAGAGGTTAAGGGCAGAGTGGCTGAAGGCTCGCCCGCCAATGGTGGGCTGGTGGGTTGGAGGACGTGGAGCAGGCCGGAGCTTGCTGAGTGGAGGGGTTAGATATTACATTTTCATTGCATCTTAAATGTGAATTAAGTACTGTATCTCAAATCATGCAACTGGTTAGAAATGAACTGGATTGTTATACAGCAGCTAAATCCTATGAACATTACTGAAACAAACAGCCATTTAATTAGAATTTGTAAATTTCAATGAGAAATAGAATGTAAGCCAAGAGAACGAGGGAAAGTCTCCACATTTCTTCGAAATAGAAACACAATGGCACTAGAAACATAATGTCCACCTGAATCAAAAGATCGTACATAAATTAATAAAACAATCAAAGAATTAGGTGATAATCTATAAATAAATCAAAATGCTATGGCATAATACTGTACTAGAATGTTATGTAGGCAAGGATTGTTTGTTTGTGAAATATTTAGGCATTTAAATGCATCTGAAAGTGAGATTCACATAAATTATTTTTAAACAGCTTTTCCTGTGTGAATATACAGTCTTTCTGGCCTAAGTTCTAGAGATGTCTGAGGTTTAACAGCATGATTTGATTGGAATGCAGCACTATACAAATATATTTTGTTCCTCTATTTTAATCTGGATCACCACTAACCTACAGTACTTTCAAAATGCTTTATTAATCCAGAATTCAGAACCTATCTTGTGGAAGGGAGATTTGTTTACTTCTGTGGAATGAGGCCATAATAAGTTCAACTGAGCAGTTAAAGAAACACTCGTTTGTTCAAACATAGGTAAGGCGGTAGTGTTTACAGCTAAATTAGGACCATCAGAGAGAGAAGACTCTGTCTTAGGGCAATTGAGTTTGGTAGAAGTCAGAGGACAGAAGCTGTGATTTTATAGAGCGTCTCTTTGCGGTATTAAAGTTTATAAAGCAGAGGGCAGCTGTCTCGTTCTTAAGACTAAAAGCTGTAACAGTTGTTAAATCACTTTTAAATTCTATTCACTGTTAAATCACACTTTATTGAGCAGTATATAGTGGCCTAGCTGCTAAAGAACAGCAATGCTGCACCCTTAGTCGAAAGGACTGCTTGTATGACTGGATTTTGAATAGTTCAAACAACAACTTGCATTAATAAAGAGCTCTTCACGTAGGATAGTAGTTTGGAGCCTTTTACAGTAATGGACACAAGGAGTGGTGAAAACTATATTATATCTGAAACAAATAATAAATCTTTATGGACTAAACATTTAATAGAGAACTGTCTTTACTGACAGACAAATGCTGTCTGATAGTTCAAATATTTAAGTGTAGAAATATGAACCACAAATGCTTACAGTGCAGCAGAATAAATGAAGCACAAAATGAGGGTAGTGCAGATCTGGAATAGATCTGGGATTTTTCCTGATCAATGATTATTAAATCAAATGTGGAGCACAAATCCAGGTTACACAACAGGGTATGTGTCTTTGTCGGGATGTAGTTCAGAACTATTGGTTAAGTCCTGTTCTGCATCAATTCAAGATCAAGAATGGTGATTAGAAATCCTCTAAGTTTCATTGGCTTCTATGTTTCACTCCAGCAGTTTAACACAATTCTTAACAATTGCATATATCTAGTTTGTGCCATTTAAAAGTGCAAGTATCTTGAATTATCTCAGGACTTGAAAGGCCAGTAGCTGCTCAAAGATAGTTGTCCAGTATAAGCGGTCGATTTGGAAGTTTCCGTCAAGTAAACCTAACATTGTTGTTTCGATTTTTTTCATTGCTTACGTCACTTCCTACTTTGTACGTGTGCAGCAACATCCACAACAATATGCATTTTCCTGGAGCCTTTCCTAATTGCCCTGACATTGCTCATTGTTATACCCTTGTCAGTTTGAATTTGCGAATGAGTCAATGTGAATGCAGCACTTTGTCGATATGAATGCAGAATGGACTGGAGTCTAAAACAAAATAAATCCTCTAAATATAAGCACCAAAGGAATGATTTCCCCATATAGGAATTCGGAGGGGGAATTGCATCACAGCCAGAAACTTTGATTGGAACTGTGGTAGATTCAACTCGTCTGGTAGTTAGTCCTTAGCAAACCAGCTGTGGCCTGTAAAATATTTATTTTGCTAGTAACAATAGTAATTGATATAGCTTCTTATCTTGTTAAAACATTTAAAAACACTTGACAGTGCATTACTTGAAAGTCTTTAGTCACAGCAGCTGATCTACGTCAGCAAAATGATAAACCGTAATGGGATAAATGACCAATTATATATTTTCCGGGTGGTTTTCAGATGAGAGGAATATATTCCTGTGTTCTGCTTTTCTCCATATGTCATTTGACATTCACCCGAAACACTGGAACAGCGAATCAGACCTTTAAAGTCTGATTTGAACAACAAAACAACAAAATTACACGTCAGGAGGACATCCCATGGCACTGAATGGTTTCCTCTGAATTGATAGTGTTTACTGTACAAGTACCACAAGAGATTGTGGATTTCTCTTGTGCTGCTTGTGTACCACAAGAGATTTTGTGAAATTCTTCATCCACCTCGGTGGGACTGCACTCTCTTGGTCCAAGTCCTACCTTGCAAACCGCCACTACTACTTTCTGCAAATGTTTTTTCTTCTCACCTCTACCCGGTCACCTGCAAAATACCGCAAGGATCCATCCTTGCCGCCTTCACTTTCTCACCTATATGCTCCCTCTCGCTGATGTCATCCATAGACATGGGTTTACTTCCACTGAACTCTACTTTTGCATCTCCAGCTGCATCCCCCAATCCCCTGATGTCTGTAAAGCGCTCTGAGACGCCGTCCGGCGTGGAGGGAGCTAGATAAATCGAAGTTGTTGTTGTTATTGTCAGCTTATCTGTGGGCCATCAAGAGCTAGATGTAGGAAATTTCCTGCAGTTAAACGTCAACAATACAGAAGCCATACTCTGGCTCCCTTCAACGTCTTCTGTCCTATGGTTCTGACCTCCTCAACCTACCTGACCTATCCTTAAAACTCAAAACCTGTTCGCAACTTACGCGTCAGGTTCGATCCCCCACTTATCCTTCCTCTGCCACATCCAGTTGCTGACCAGCAGCGCTTTCTTCCATCTCCATCACGTTACCTGTCTCTGTCAATACCTCACTCCAAAAGCTTCCAAAACCCTGGTCTGTGCCTTTGTCACCTCTTGGCTAGATTACTCCCAACGCCTTCCTCGCCAGTTCCCCCTCCTCCACCATTCACAAAATTCAGCGCACCCACTGCTCACATTCTCACCTGCACCAAACTTTGTGCCAACAACAACAACAACTTCGATTTATATAGTGCCCTCCATGCCGGACAGCGTCTCAGAACCTTCACAACAGCGGATCCAGGGACCGAGCCAGGGACAGGGGTAGAAAGGTAACCAAAGGCACAGTCAAAGAGAAAGGTCTTCAGTTGGGACCTGAAGCTGAGAAAAGAGGGGGTGAGGCGAAGGTAGCGAGGAAGGGAATTCCAGAGCCTCAGGGCATAGTGTTTGAAGGCACGACCGCCGAGGGTGGTGCGGAGGATTCGGGGACATGGAGGAGGCCAGACTCAGTGGAGCAAAGGCAACGGGTGCTGGTTTGAGGAGAGAGGAGGTCAGAGAGTTAGTGGGATGCAGAGGAGAGAGGGATTTGAAAACAAGGGTGAGGAACTTGAAGTCGTTCCTCTCGGGGATAGGGAGCCAGTGAAGTCTGGCAAGGACTGGGGTAATGGGGGAGCAAAGTTTGGTGTGGGTGAGTATGCGGGCGGCAGAGTTTTGAATGAGTTGGATTTTATGGATTGTGGTGGAGCGGAGACCGGCGAGAAGGGCACTGGAATAGTCCAGCCGTGCCCCGATTATCCCAGTCCTTGCCAAACTCCACGCCAAACTCCACTGGCTCCCTGTAGATTGATTTCAAGATCCTCACTCTTGTGTTTAAATTTCTCCATTCCTTGGCAAGTCCCCAACTCTCTAACCCCCTTCTCACAGCAGTACCCACTGCCTCTGCTCTACTAGGTGTAGCCTCCTCCCCCAAAACATCCACTCCACTATTGACAGTTTTGCTCTCAGCCACTATGTCCAGAAATTTTGGAACTCCCTCCCTCAACCCCTTTGCCTCACCCTATTCTTCCCCATCTTTGGGTTGTGCCTGAAGGCCTTTCTCTTCGACCACGCTTACAGTCAGCTTCCTGCCTGGGCTTCAGGCTCTGCCATTGTTAAGTGCTCTGAGACACCGACCGGCTTGGAGGGTACTCTATAAATACAAGTTGTTGTTGTATATGGGTAAACCTGCATAAATCGTATGAGTCGGGACTATAACATTCAATACGATTTACCTGAAATACCTGTTATGCGTATATCGAATTTTATACAACTACCATTACAAATATATCTGTACAGTGTATATGTCCTTATGTGCAATGAGTGGCAAAAACTCTTAAAGAACTGTTTACATTGGAACTGAATTATATCAAGTATTGATATTTACCACTTGTGTTTCAATGATAATGCACTACTTTGTCAATGCAACAAGTAAATGTGTTTATGATGGTATGAGTTGGGAGATAATTTCCATCTGGATTTACATTATTTGGGGCCAAGAAATCATTACATCTTAGCTGTTTAACAGATTTGTAAAATCCACCTTGTGCAAAGAAGTAAGGGTTTTTCAATAGGAAGATGAATGAGTGTATGTATGACTTGGGTGATTATTAGACTTATAACTAGATGACTTATTTGAGTTCACTGGTATTAATAAGTATGATCCCGATGCTGAGGGGTTACATTGCCCCGCAATATTTTACATTGCGGGGCTGATTCTACAGCACCAGAAGAACAAGCTCACACATACATGGTTGTTTGAAAATTACATTCATGGTTTATTTTCTGATGCTAGACTGTGCCCAGTGTCGGAAATTCTGTCAAATTGGTTAGTGAAGAAACACCAAGTGGCCTTTATAATCCTGAGCCCACTCATGGTGTATCCCACCAGAAAAATAGCTGGAAGAGTGTATGAGAGGTTTGGATGAAGAAGACACTTCAATATATTTGATCTTATCAACCCATGACATTAAGCAATTTTGTAGATGACCTCAACTCAAGTGGCTTCCCCAATATGTGAAGTACTGAGCAGAATAACAGAACAAAATAGGTTCCGTGTTGCAAATGGCAGACATGAGTATTTCCTTATCCAAAGAATAAATAACTTGAATCACTTATCAGGAAACGCCTTTGAGGCTAAAATACTGGACTCATTTAAGAAATAGCTTGATTCTGTAAAGGAAAAATGGTAGAGTGGATAATGGAGAAGGATGACATAAAAATGGGCCAAATGGCTTTTTTCATCTAAGCCTTTCTTGTGGTTTTGTCACGTGAACAGCAAAGAAATGGCCAGGAGGAAAGAATGCGAAGTGCCTTTAATTAAAAGGTAATGTAGCAATTCCCCCAAAGTGGGTCACAACTCTTGCTATTTTACTGATGTTAAAAATTCTGTCTAGTAATGGGATTAAGGCGCCCTTTATAAGAACAGAAAAAGCAGTATGCTGAACTGGTGGAACAACAAGTCAAGATTCAGAGTCCTATAGTACATTCCACTCAACCAAAAGAAAAATATTTGCTGTCCATTCATTATCCTCGCTTTTTCTAAAGGCATGCTCAAGCTTCGTATAAGGATTATGACATATTTGGTTTGCAACATTCCCACTTTTGGGTACTAAATTCCCTTTGGCAGCCAAAGAGAATGATTTCTTAAAATTCCACAATTTATTTAGTGCCAATATTTTGTTTTACTGTAGTTTGACTCTATGCTTGTGAGACAGGACGGATTCCACTGAGTCAGTTTGCCTGGGGATATCTAACCACATTGCAGGATTAAGATGAATGAAATAAAGCTGTATAGTGTATTTGACCTGACTTTTGAGGATTACAGTATTCTGATTCAGCTCCAAAACTCTGACCACTGTGTGTGGCCATTCCATAGCCTTAGCAGCAAAGCTTCATATAAAAACACTGAACAATAGGTAGCAGAAATGACTTCAAGTGTTATAATTGACAGTGTTATGAATTTAACTAGCATTCCTGAGATTTCAGCAGGCAAAAAGAAAAATAATTTGGAGGCAAATTCTGAGTTTCATGTTTCTCACCATTTCAAGATAACAGACGACACTGCACCTTAAATTAATTTTCTATTTTATCATTAAGCCTAAAATGCATTAAACTGAAGAAAAAGCAAACAGGAAGAAAGTTAAAAAGAACATTTGAAGCAATAATTTAGAATCAGTCCTGAGAGAGAGAAAAGCACCAACTTTATTCTGGTTACCTAAGTGGCAAATTCTTTGGAGTACTGTGTTGTTCTTCTTAAGCAATTCACCTAATTTTTGCCCTGATTGAATTATTTATTTCGCTGTCCGATTTCACCCCTCCCCCCACCCCCATCCCCACAACTTGTGGAAACTCCCTTCCCTTTTCAAATATTGAGTAGGATCTTCAACATCCAACTGAATTGGACCTCAACGTAACATCTCATCCAGTTTGACTCCAACATTGCAGCACACCCCAGCACTACATTATGACTATATGGTTACAGTACTGTTGAATTATGCTAAGACGGAGGTACTGGGGAGAGATAATGGTTTCCGCCATAATAAAACTCATAAAAGATTACATTTTTAAGCATTAAAAACTGATTCGTAGTAACAAAGTTTTCATTGCTGGGAAATCAGTTTTCCAGTAAGCTGAGGAAATAACTAAATGGCTCGCAGCCATATGCATTCCTCCACCTTAAATACCAGGATTGAAGTTAACATTAATCATTAAAGAACAGGCCATGTCAAAGCCAAGTTAGTATTTTCATAACTGAACACCCTGGGTTACAACAGTCACGTTATTTCAAACGGCAGCTTTTCAATGGAAATGCAGGAAGTTAAATAAATACATGAAAGGGAACATTGCACAGTGTTTTTAAAGCACAGCAAGATTTCTCAGTAGGCTGCCTGTGAAACAGTACACACTATAAACTGAAGCTATACAGCTATTAACTGTTTCAGCCAAGTTACATTTTGCTGAGTTGTTCAGTTAAAATATAGTCAAACACCGCCACCTGCAGGACATTATGAAATAGTCATAAAAATATCCGATTACCTGGGTCTCCAAGCATTACATTTTACAGCAATCCTGCACTTTCAAAGGTGAAAAACAATTTGATAGCAGTGCTTCTATTGGGAATTTCTTTTTACAATGAATTACAGGTTCATCGGGGAAATCTCAAATTAAGTGAATGACATAGCATTACAGTACATATACCATCAATTAGGATAAAATTAACTGTCCAAGTACATTCCCCAATGGTTCAGTTGGCAAAGTTATTAGACTATTGTAAAACCTTGTCACATAAGTGGGAACACGTTTGATTCTCCTGCTTGGCTCCCGTCAGCACCTCTAGACCTGGGGCACCGGCAGCATCACCCTGTACAATGCACTCATGGAGCCAATATGGACCTCCGCTCAGCAGGCTCTGTCCTGCTCCACATTCCCCGACCCGCCCGTCCCACTATTGACGGGCGAGCCTTTAACCACTCTGCCTCCAACCTCTGGAACTCCATCCCGCAGTCCTTCCGCCTTGCCCCTTCTCTGGCCTCCTTCAAGTCCTCCTTCATGATCCTCCTCTTCGACGGTCCCATCAGTCACTCTAAATCCCCCCTTTTCCCTCCATCCTCCCTGTCCCCAGTTCGGGTCTGAAACAATGACTTGCTGCTTGGGACATCCTCCTGACATGAAAGGCACTATACAAGTGTAATTTTGTTGTTGTTTGCTGTTCGATCTTCCACTGTCCTTTATCTCCCACTCTGTACTATGACTCTCTCCACCTTTCTTCACCTCCACAACATTGTCCGGCTCTGCCAGTCTCTCATTGCAGGCTCATCCAGGCATTCATTACATCCAGCCTCGACTGCGCAAACTCCCTGCTTGTCAGTCTCTACAACTTCTTCCTCAAAAGGCTGCAGTTCATCCAGAACCTTATGCCTGTGTCTTCTCCTACACTCGGCTCCACGAACCCATTACCCACTTCCTTGCCCAGCTCCAATGATGCCCCATTACTCAGAGGATACAGTTAAAAATCCTCACCTTGAAAGCCCTTCACAGCCTTATTCCTCCCTATGTCTGTGACCTCCTAACCTGTCTGTTGCCTTCCCACAACAGGTTCTAACTTATTTCATGTCCCATGGCTTGCCCACCCCACCACTGACGGGTGGACCTTCAGTATTTCTGCCCCTACCTTCTGGAACCTCATCCCACAGTTCCTCTGCCTCGATCCATCCCTTTGTCTCTAGGAGATCCTACTCTTTGACGTACCTTCAGTTACCACCCCTACCGTTATCCTCCCAGTCCTCCACTCCTCCTGATCTCAACCACCAGCTTGGGGGTGGATTCCTGACTGACCAGCCCTTTGGGATGTCCTGCTGACTTGAAACGCGCTATACAAATGTAATTTTTGTTATTTTTAAGCTATTTCAGTTCATCTCAGCCAGTTAGGAGTAAGAATACTCCCATAATAATTGGAAAGGGGTAGAAAGATCAGCCAAGAGTTTTTCGTTCCAATTATCATTTGATCCTTTACGAGACAATGTAACGGATGTGTGTGTGAGAACGTTGGGTGTCAATGATGTCAGGCCACTCAGTTAAGTTGGAAGACTAGACAAACCTGCTGCTTATCTATGGCAGTAAGTTGACTATCCCTATGTTTGTCCGATGATTCTAACAATAATCCCTAAAAAAAAACATGCAATAAATGGGTCATTTCAATCCACGACTGTTTGTGGGATATTGCTGTGTGCAACTGGCTGCTGCATTTCTTCGCCTGCAAATATACAGTCAATTCATTTTGCAGTATATTCTGTAAAGCGCTTTGAGACGTCTAGAAGACATGAAAAGCACTATATTAAATGCAGGGATTATTATTATTAGTAGTATAAGGAGCTTCCAACTCATCAATAACATTGAATGGATTGCTTGCTACAGTAGATCCTTGTTTTAATGCAGTAGTTGGAACCTATAAATCCCAATCTGCACTATAATGAGGCCTGCTAAACAAATTCATCATGCATAAAAACAGTCAGCCTGGTGGGCTGGAAATGAGCCAGCAGTTGTGTCAAAAAAAAGACAGATTTCCAGGTATTCAAGTTACTGCTGTCCCTCTGAGCTGCTAGACTGCATGAAGGGCACTATACAAATGCAAGTTGTCGTTGCTGTAACACGCAAAGCAGGAAGTAAAGTTGGTGACCAGCAAGTTAGTTATTTAAGTGCAAAGGATGGAGCACAAAAAGGATACGAGTGAGGCTGAATGTGTACAGTGAAAGTAGTCTACAGTACAACCCTGGTATAACCAAATTTTTGCTGTAAAGAAGCACATTTTAATAGGACTGCATTGTGCTAATTAAAAATAATTTGGTCCCAGTTTTGGTAGGTTGCCAACTATAGTATATCACATCTGCCTTCCGATTTGGCAGAAAAACAGGTTGCAGTATGGAAAAAGGGATTCCAAACATTAAAAAAAACTTTGCTAACTCAACTTTAAATCATCAAGGAGACAGAACAAGGAAAGTGGGTGACTATTTCAGAGTTGTCATAAAATATTCAATAAACTAAGGCCGATTTGGAGCAGTTAGCTAGTCCCTTAGACAATTGATTAGTTCAAGATGAGTCTTTTCAGGCACACAGGAGCAAGATCACATTTGTGATACCCCTATAACAATTTATACGATTATAAATTATACAGGCACGATGGGCTGAATGGCCTCTTTCTATGCTATAATGTTCCACGTATTATTCTAGGAATTATACAATTTACATTTATATAGCACCTTTCACATCAGGAGGATGTTTCAAAGCAATATCTTAAATACAGTAAAAGCCTGTTTATCCGGCACCCTCGGGACCTGGTCAATGCCAGTTAAAGCGTGTGCCGGATATTCGGCCGAAAATACCCCAAAATATATTTTTTAATTAGAAAAATACATTGTGCCGGATAAATTCCGGTTAATCGAACGGGGACCTTTTTTTTTTAAGTAACGGTTATATGGAAGTTACAGTTGATTGGGTCATGGATAAACACGCTTTTACTGTATATGTTAGAAGGACATCAACCTCACAAACTCATTCCTACTCCTTCTCTTGCCCTCGACACCCCACCTCCCAAAAAGAAAATTATTAGTGCCTGGCAGAACTCAACCAATTACTGTCTGTGGAGAATGTCAGTTGATGTCAAATTGCATTTGATCAATCCATAACCAAAATGTGCCAACAGTCAAACAGCACTTTTAGCACATAAAATAAGTTATTCTTTACACTGCCTCACCCCCAAACAAGGGTATCAGCTGCATGTAACACCTTGACACACTTACATAGTCAATAATTTATATGATGATTAGTTTTCCAATTTATGTAGGTCTACCTCTGATGGAGACCTATCAGATTAATCATTAATCAAGTGTCACAGAGCTGATTGAATTAACTATATTTAATATGAGCTTCAATAAGTCAGTTGGTAATGCAGTCTCCCTGCATGAAAATGAACCACACATCCCAAGGTTTCAATTTGATTCCAGATCTCTGTGCAATTCAGTGACTGAAATCGAAGCTGAAACTTTAGTACAACAACAAAATTACATTTACAGAGCACCTTTCACGTCGGGAGGACGTCCCAAGACACTGAACAGTTAGGTTTGGACCCGAGCAGGGGGGAAGGAGAATAGGAAAGGGAGGAGAGTTAGGAGGGCAGAAGAAGGCACGGTCGAAGAGGAAGGTCTTGAGACCGGCCTTGAAGGAGGAAAGGGAGGAAGTGAGGTGAAGGGATTGCAGGATGGAGTTCCAGAGTGTGGGGGCAGAGAAGCTGAAAGCCCGGCCACCGATGGTAGGGCGGTTTGGGTGGGAGACATGGAGCAGCCCAGAGCCTGCTGAACGGAGGGGATGGGCAGGCTGATAGAGAGACAGCAGGTCGGAGAGATAGGGGGCAAGGCTGTGAATGGCCTTGAAGGTGAGGACGAGGATCTTGAATTCGATTCTCTGGGGGATGGGGAGCTAGTGGAGACGGGCGAGGGTGGGAGTGATGTGGTCACGGAGCCTAGTGCGGGAGAGTAGACGAGCTTGTGAAGGGAGGAGCTGGGAAGGCCGACGAGGAGAGAGTTCCCGTAGTCGATCCTTAAGGTGATGAATGCAGTATGACTTAATAGTAAATAAGGGGGATATTATTAGCCTGGCCTAACTCCAGGGGAAAACAACTAGAAAAATTCTACATTGCAACACCTTTGCTATGCCCAAGGAAAACAAGGTTTCTGCATTTAACAAGAAATTACATTTGTATAGCGCCTGCCTATCACGTCGGGAGGATATCTCAAGGCACTGGACAGTCAGGGATTTGGACCTGAGCAGGACCTGAGAGTTGAAATAGGCACTCTGATTGCTCACAACAAAGTGACACCCTAGATCTTAAGGAAAGTGCTCTGAGATGCCATCCGGCACGGAGGGCGCTATATATATTGAAATTGTTGTTGTTGTTGAAAGCTATCAAGTGACAATTTTATCCTTTTTGTGACAGGCTCATTCATCTAACTAAACAATGAGCTGAGGTCACTTACGTATGAAAACAATTAGGAATGGGTTGTATTGCCAGTGTTAGAAATAGTAGTGAGAGCAAGTCACTGCTGAGTTGCAGATGCAGTGGCCAACACAGTTTTCTTTCTGGTCCTTTGGTAACCCCCTTGAATAAAAATCTTTCGAATCTGGGCATAAAGCCTCCTTGGAAACAAAAGCAGTTCTGTATGCACTTGAAAGGCACAGTGAATTGAATTAGCTATAGAGTTTTAGGAGCTGGGTCTGGAATACTTGTTCTGCTTTGTTGGTGTTTTTGAACCTCCAAAAGTGGTTCTACCTTATTATCAAAATTAGTATTTTGCGCTGAATAGGAGATTTGATTGTAGATCAATAGGGACCCTAACAATCTAGGCCAAGCACTTCTGTGAAGCCGAATAGCTTTGTAGATCACAAGTTTGTTTTGTATGAAGAAGGCCCTTTAACCCATCTGATCTCATCCTACCAGAACATCCACCCCACTGTTCCATCACGGCATCACGCTGCATTTTAAATAAATCCAGGTCTCAACCACCCCTTTTGGCAAACTGTTTCAGTCATTAATTACCTTTTGAGAAAAGACGAATATCCTGGTATCTATTCTGAAATTGCTGTTTAAAACTCTAATCGAGTTCTCTTGTTCCATTAATCCACCCTAATGTATTGATTAGAGTTAACTTTTCAATCCCATTTAAAATTTTATAAACCTTGATGAGGTGTCATGAGTTTGCTAAAGACTGATCAGATACTTATATCTAGAACATTAACCATTGGCTACTGTAGTAAAGATTTCTAGATAACTTCACCAGACCGAGATGTATTGCTGACAAGTACAGGTTTTGGACAGCAGTAGTATTAATTCAAGCAACTTATTATCCTAGTTATTTGGATTGTTCTACAAAAATATCTTGTATTTACATAGCACCTCTCAAACAGGTTAACATTCCAGGGTGCTTGACAGTGGCGGAACATTATGCCGAGCTGGGGAGGTATGGTCGAAGTGGAAGGTCTTCAGGTGCAACCTGAAGATGGAGAAGGGGCAATTTGGAGGGATAGAGGAAGTGTTCCAGAGTTCGCTGTGTAGTGGTTGAAAGCATAGCCACCAATGGTGCAACGGAGGGAACGAGGGACATGCAGAAAGCTGGAGCCAGAAAAGTGGAGGCAGCGGGTTGTGGAGTAAGCAGCTCAAAGATGTAGGGAGGTACCAGGGCACAAAGGGATTTGAAAAAAAAGTATGAGGATCTTCAAACAGATCTGTTCAGCCATTGGGAGCCAGCGGAGCCTAACTAAAATTGATGTGACGGGAGTACCCAGTTTAGTGTGGGTGAGTATGTGTACAACAGAGTTTGGGATCAGTTGGATCCCGTGAAGAGTGAAGACTGGGGAAGGCATTTGAAACATTGGGTCGGGAGGTGGCAAATCCATGGGCAAGTGTTTCGGCTGCATTTGGGGTAAGGTTGGGTCGGAGGTGGACAAAGTGGCGGAGGTGGAGGAAGGCGGTTCTGATCAGGGATCTGATGTGGGGAAGAAAGGATAACCGTGGGTCGAATCTGATGCTTAGGTTCAGTAAGCCTGAGGGATAAGTCATAAAAGTTGAGGAGGTCAGAGCCGCAGGATTGACGACATTGACTGGAGCCAATGAATATGGCTTCCACTTTGTCAATATTTAGTTGTAGGAAGTTTTCGCTCATGCAGGCCCTCTAGACAAACCGAGAGAACATTGCGAACATGGAGTCGCAGCCGGAGGAAAAGTAGATTTGTATATCATGCATATATATGTCGGGATTTACCCCATATCTGTGGATGACATCGCCAAGAGGGAGAATATAGAATGAGGAAGTGGAGGGGGCCTAGGATGTTGCCTTGGGGTACACAAGTGAGTGGACGGGGGGGTGGGAGAACAAACCATTTGAGGAGATAAAGTGAAGGTGGTTTGTTACGTAGGCCTCAAATCAGAATAGTGCGGGAGGTGAGGTCGTGGATGAGGATGACATGACCAACTGTGCCAAGCACGGAAGAGATGTTGCCTGGTAACAGAGAAAGAGGACTTCGTTTGTGACCTCCACAAGTGCCGTTTCTTTGCTGTGGGCTGGGTGGAAACCAAACCAAAGGGGCTCAAGGAGGGAGAGGTGAGAGCAAAGCTGATTAGGGACAACACATTCCAGGGCTTTGGCAAGGAAGGTCAGATTGGAAATGGAATGGTAAATTGTGAAGCTGGAAGGATTAAGGGTGTTTTTTTTTAGGAGAGTCATGACAGCAGTTTTAAGAGGGAGAGGAACAGAACCTGTGGACACTGGGTGACTGTGTCGTCCAGCAGCATGGAGAGGAGTGGGAGTTGGGTGAACAACAACTTAGTCTGAGCATGGGAAACTAACAGGGGAGACTGCAGTAAGATGAGTAAGAATTTGCGAGATCTGATTTAAATGTCACATTGGAAGATTCACACACTGAGCTGTTCGGAAGTGTAACATCTGGAAAAGCATTAGATATGGATTAATCCACTTAAATTAGGTGAGCATCTCTGCCAAATGGTTAAAAATCTCAAGAGCATAAGTCCCATTTGGAAGGTGATGAGGAATTATGAATGAGGTTTGAGATTCATATCTCCTGTAAAAGACATTCATGCTGAGAAAGCCAGCTGCTGACAAGAGCCTATTAGCTCCAACTGACATAATCCAGATCAACCCTATTTATGTTTCAATGCTTCTGATACAGAAACAAAGGTTTGAATGCTGGAGCCAAATATTCTTTAGCATAATAGCAAATATTACTGGTAAATAACTAGGTTTAAAAACATGTGGCACTGCATAAGCTATCCTAGCCAATTGTATAGGTTATCTAGAAAATGGTTATCCTTTCTCTCGCGCCATTCCCGCTTTGAACCCCTGCAATCCACCTCCCGTCCTGCCCATAGCACTGAGACAGTCCTAGTCAAAGTCTCTAATGACATTTTAAACATCTGTGATCAGTGTTCTCTCTGCGTCCTTGTCCTCCTTGGCCTCTTTGCTGTCTTCGAAACTGTCGAACACTCCATCTTCCTAAACCGCCTCTCCTCCCAGCTCAATCTTCACGGACCTCACCTTGCCTGGTTCAACTCTTACCTTTCTCATCACCAGCGGCTTCTCTTTCAACCCCGGCACTGTCACCTGTGGCGTCCACTAGGGCTTTGTTCTTGGCCCCCTACTTTTTAAACTCTACATCCTCCCCCTAGGCGACATAATCCGGGGTTGACTTCCATAAGTATGCAGATGACACCCAACTCTAACTTTCTGCTCTATCCTCGACTCCAGGACCACTGCTGTCCTAACAGACTTCCTATCAGATACCAAGTCCTGGATGAGAGCTAACTTTCTACAGTTGAACGTTAACAAGACCGAAGTCCTGCTGATTGCCTCAAATTTTTCTTAAATTTAGAAACTGTCATTGTTCCGCAGCACAGTGGTTGCCAAGGAGACAACTCACAGTAATACAAAAAAGACACACATCTCCATACCTTGATCTGCTGAACAAGAGTTTCACTGTAATGTGCAGTTAAATATAACTTTGTTTTTTTATCATGAACAAATTAGGATTTTGTAATATTTTAAAAAATCACAAAATCTCCATCTATGAGCTGCATTGCAATTTGACATTAACCAATCTGATTTTTAAGCAATAACATTGTGTCAAACTGTGTTTTAGGGAACAATCCATTCTTGAAATTCACAGGATGTTCCAAAACTCCTTGATTTGTAATTTTGTACATCAGAGATTTGAACTCCTTGATTACATTCAGTACTCTAACCTATTTTGAGCAACAACAACAACTGGATGACGTCTCAGAGCGCTTAAAAATAGTCGAGTCGAGGCAGAGCCGGGGGAGGAGGAAGGTGACCGTGGTCACTCAGTTTGTCTTTTATCTAACTACAGTAGCAAATATTAGCTGTTTCTTAACATTCTTATCAAATCACACAAAACACAATACACTCATTACGTTCGGAAGATGGAAATATGAATGATTCCACGGTAATGGGGTAAACTGTCGAGGATGAAAAAGAAGAAGACGGCGTACGACAATTGGAAGACACAAGATACTGAGGATAGCAAAGCGCATTACAGAGAATGCAGGAGTGATCTTAAAAGAGTGATAAGACAGACTAACAGATCGCATGAGAAGAGGTTAGCGGATAACATAAAGGGGAATCCTAAAATATTTTATAAGCACATAACGGAAAAAAGGTTAGTTAAAGGTAGGGTGGGGCCAATCAAAGACAATGACGGCAATCTTGTTGTGGAGGCAGAGGGCATGGCTGATGTACTGAACGAGTACTTTGCTTCTGTCTTCACAACGGAAATGGATGCCCCAAATGCCGCAGTATTGGATGAAGGGTAGAGGAAATAGATCAGCTTACTATAAACTAGGGTCCATCGATATGGAAATTTTCCGATTTAGATATATCGATGGGATCATATCAAGATATACCGAAATATTGATATTTTGGGGTTTTTCGTACTGCGCAGCGCGCACATTCGGAGTGCGCTTCCATTCCGGGTGTGCGCGCATTCGGGGCCTATCTCCTCAGGAGGTAAAAATCTGTATCTCTCTGTGTCTCTCACTCTCTCCATCTCTGTGTTTTTCTGTCTGTCTCTCTCCTCTGTCACATCCCCCCCACCTCTATCTATCCGTCTCTCCCCCACCACGTCCCCGTCCCTCTCTCCTCCCTCCCACGCCGCCGTCGTCTCCCACCCCTCCCCCCCGTTGTCTCTCTCCACCCACCCACCCGTCTCTTTCCCCCTCCCCACCCCCGCCGTCTCTCTCTCCCTCCCCCCGCCCAGCCGTCTCTCTCCCCCTCCACCCCCACAGCCGTCTCTCTCCTCCTCCCCCAGCCGTCTCTCTCCCCCACCCCCCAGCCGTCTCTCTCCCCCTCCCCACTCCACCCAGCCGTCTCTATCCCCCTCCCACCCCCCCAGCCGTCTCTCTCCCCCTCACTCTCCCCCCAGCCGTCTCTCCCCCCCCGAACCCCTTGCATACCTGTATATTGTATTCGAGGACTATGAATACAATATGGCGGCTTTGCACCTCGGTCTGTGCACTGTGTATAGAGATGAGCATTCTGCGTCTTGTAGTTCAGTGTGCGCGCATTCCGATTTTTTCCCTCGTTTCGATATATCGATATTTTTTAAATGCCTATATCGGCGTATCGATCTGAAAATTATATTGGGTTTTAGCGAAATATCGATATATCGCCGGACCCTACTATAAACAGAGAGGAAGTTCTGAAAAGATTGACTGGGCTCAAAATTGATAAGTCACCAGGACCAGAAGGGTTTCACCCAAGGTTGCTGTGGGAGATACGGGTTCAAATAGCAGAGGCTCTGGCCATTATATTTCCATCTTCATTGGACACAGGAGTGGTGCCAAGAGACTGGAGAGTGGTTAATGTTACCCCCCTCTACAAAAAGGGGTAGAAAGACAAACCCAGAAATTACATGCGAGACAGCCTTACTTCGGTAATAGGAAAACTACTGGAGACCATAATCCGGGACAGAATAAATCTCTACTTAGAGGAACACGAGGTAATTAGAGACAGCCAACATGGAGTTGTTAAAGGCAAATCTTGCCTAACAAATCTAATAGAATTTTTTGAAGAGGCGACTGCGAGGGTTGATGAGGGAAATGCGGTGGACGTTATTTACATGGATTTCAAAAAGGCTTTTGACACAGTACCGCATAAGAGATTAATTAAAAAAATTAGAGGCCCACGGTATTAAGGGGACAGTGGCAGTTTGGATTAAGAACTGGCTGAGTGACAGAAAGCAGAGGGTGGTGGTTAATGGGTGTTTCTCAAAATGGAAGGAGGTTTGCAGTGGTGTCCCCCAGGGATCGGTATTGGGACCACCGCTCTTTCTAATATATATTAATGATCTGGACTTGGGCATAGAGAGCACTATTTCCAAGTTTGTAGATGATACAAAGTTAGGTAGGGTAGTAAATAGTGAGGACGACTGTAACCAACTGCAAGTAGACATACACAGATCGGTGGAATGAGCTGACATGTGGCAGATGGATTTTAATGTGGATAAGTGTGAGGTGATACACTTAGGTCG
The DNA here is from genome assembly GCA_035084275.1 of Hydrolagus colliei. Lineage (NCBI taxonomy): Eukaryota > Metazoa > Chordata > Chondrichthyes > Chimaeriformes > Chimaeridae > Hydrolagus > Hydrolagus colliei. The sequence continues at coordinate 22,652,430 of CM068744.1, read as the reverse complement.
GAAAAATGATAGGAGGTAATATAGACTTGGTAGCTCAATCTTAAGGGGGGTGAACGTACAGAGAGATCTGCGTGTTCAAGTAAGCGAATCATTAAAGGTAGCAGGGCAAATAGATAAGGCAGTAAAAAAGGTGTTTGGTGTACTGAGCTTTATTAGTAGGGGCATAGAGTATAAGAGTAGGGAGGTTATGGTTAATCTATACAAAACACTGGTTAGGCCTCAACTGGAGTACTGCGTCTAGTTCTGGACACCTTACTTCAGGAAAGACGTTAAGGCACTGGAAAGGGTGCAGAGGAAATTCACGAGAATGATACCAGGAATGGGGAACTTTAGCTATGAGGACAGGCTGGAAAAGTTAGGACTTTTCCCATTAGAGCAGAGAAGGTTATGTGGGGACCTGACAGAAGTCTTCAAGATCATTAAAGGTTCCAACAGGCTAGATAGGGAAAAGCTGTTTCCGCTGGTAGGTGTGTCTGAGACCCGTGGTCACAGTCTTAAGATATCTACCAAAAGAAGCAGAGGTTAGAAGAAATCCTTTTACTCAGCGAGTTGTTCGAATTTGGAATGATCTGCCTGAAAGGGTAGTGAGGTCTGATTCAATAGCAGCTTTTAAGAGAACTAGATAGGTATCTGGGGAAGACGGGTTTGCAGAGTTATGGGGAGAAAGCTGGTGATTGGGGTTAATGAAAGTGACGTGCTTGGTCAAAGAGCCGGCACAGACTCGATGGGCCGAATGGCCTCCTTCTGTGCCGTAACATTCTATGATTTTATGATAAACGAGTGTGACATAGAGGTCAGAAAATCAAATTGATTGCAGAACTCATTTTTTGTACATAAGTTCCCTAAAGACCATACTGTATGTATCTTGTAAGAAATAGATAACTTTTTTAACAGAATTATTTTTACACTTCAAAATGCTCACACCCCATGCATTGTAACATATAGTCCTAATCTACCGGTGTTTGTACCCGTGGAGATCTCTAGAAATACCCCTGCAGTCGTTCAAAAAATCTCAATCAAAATCGGTAGTAATAATATAAAAACATACCTTATTTGATAATCCAGCTGCAGGAAACAAATCTTCCGCCCAATTTAATCACAATTTAACTGAATAGGTCTTGCCATGGCAACGCATGTAACACCACGGACAGACAGGTACTCACCTAAACCATGTGTAGCAGCAATGCCAACCGCTAACACTACATTCACTACTTCTGGGTTACCGAACACGAGGCTGCACGACCGATTTTTTCTTAAAAACGTAATTCTGGGAGTTCCTAGCTGGGTTTCCATGGTAATTACGAACGTAGCCATTGGAGGACAGAAAGTCACGTGTGAATTTTCAAAATGTCGCAGAGGTAAGCGATCTTCAACCTTACCAAAATAAATCTAACCACGAGGTAGTTACTTCATTACATTATTAATTGAGAGCAAACTAGAATTTTTTTAAAAAAATTAACCTGTAATCTTGTCTTCAACAGTCGTATCTTTTTGACAGGTGGGGTTATGCGCGTGTAGCATTGTTTTTAACAGGAAAAAACAAATATAATCAAGCTCTTGCCTTGACCGGCACCGCTTACTTCCACCTGCGCAACATTGCCAGGCTCCACAATTATCTTACCCCCCACGCTGCCGAAACACTCGTGCACGCGTACATCACCTCAAGGCTGGACTACACTACGGAAACTCTCTCCTCGTCGGCCTCCCCAGTTCCTCCATTCACAGGCTGCAGGTCATCCAAAACTCTGCAGCCCGTGTACTATCCCGCACCCGCCTCCGCGACCATATAACCCCCACCCTCGCCCGTCTCCACTGGCTCCCCATCCTCCAGAGGATCGAGTTCAAGATCCTCGTCCTCACCTTCAAGGCCTTACATGGCCTTGCCCCGCCCTATTTAACCAATTTACTCTCCCCCTACAAGCCCACCCCAACCCTCCCTTCAGCAGGACTTGGCCTGCTCCAAGCCCCCCGCCCGAACCGCCCCACCATCGGAGGCCGAGCCTTCAGTTTTTCTGCTCCGACCTTATGGAATTCCATCCCCCAATCCCTCCGTTTCGTTTCTTCCCTTTCCTCTTTCAAGGCCGGTTTGAAGACTTTCCTCTTCGACCGTGTCTTTTGTTCCACCCCGAATTCTTCGACCTCCCCTACGTGTTTCACTCCTTCCCGTACACTCCCCTCCCAGCTCAGGTCACACGCCTCCTGTGCAGCGCCTTGGGACGTCCTCCCGACGTGAAAGGCGCTTTATAAGTGTAATTTGTTGTTGTTGTTGTTATCAGCTTTCTGTCTTAATTATTGATTTATGGATTTAGTTATATTTAATGATAGTGAGAATTAAAAATATGATCTGAAATTGTTTTCAAAAGCAGCCTTGTTTGCCGTGTCACGTTTTAGAGGTCTCTAGATAGGGTGGACATGATCTTTAATTTATTGTCATTTTAAAAATAAAGCTCATTTTAAGGCAAAGTTATATTTTCTATCTCGAGAGTATGTTATCTATGATTTTCATGCTTTGAAAAAGAAATAATCCACCCTTTCTCAGAAAATGGCATGCATATTTTGACTTGCTCAATGTACCCCATTACAGTGGAATCGCCCATATACAAGATGTAGTCCACCGCACTTGTTCCTGCAATATTATTTCCAATAATTAAAAAAATATATTTTTGCACCAAAATTTAGCAACTGATTGTTCTGCAAACGATCATATTTTGCTATGATTCATTACTTGTGCTTCTTAAAATTACGTGTTGGATGCATAAGTGCCAATTTGACTACTGGTCACTTTCTGAATAGCCATAAACCAAATCTCAACAAATTTACAAGAATCGTCAAAGTTGACAAAACATGGACAAGGCATCCTTACTACACATTATATAAGTATAAGCATCTATGTTTCTGCTGTGATTAATCTCTAGGTCCAGTCTCACTATTAGTACATTTATCCATATAATGATACCTGATACCCAGCACCATATTCTATTCAGATGCCTCTATTATATCACTTGCTGCACGTTTCGCCCACTAATATGCAGTTACTTTTCCTACTATGCTTTATCCTGCCCTGATCCTTCCCACCCTGCTCTTGTCCTACCTGACTGTACAGCGCCTTGGGATGTCCTCTCGACGTGAAAGGCACTATATAAATGTAAGTTTTGTTTGTTTGTTTGTTTATCAACTTAATTTAACTGATATTTTCAAACTTTGCTTCTGTCCAAATTTACAATTTACCAGTGTATGCGGAACAGACAATGAGGCTTCATGAGTCATCTGCTTTTGATGCAGCTCTTGGAACATCTATTCTTTCTTTTTCCTGTCAATTCTGAAACCACTTTAAAAATGTCCCATCACCATAAATATCTTAGTACACAGTATTTTAAAGCCCTGGCTTCTGCAACCTTTCTATTCTATGATAAAAAAAAACACACACAAGTTCAGCTCCAATAGCCCTAAGTCTAGGAATCATTAATTTTTTTAAATTCATTTATTTTCCTGACTTGATAGGCGTTATACAAGTGTAACTTTTCAATTGTGTCTTCTGCCGCCCTGTCACCACCTCTCTCCCACCCCCTTCCCTCTACCCTTCCCCTCCCTCGTGCTCAGGTCTCAACACCTGACTGTTCAGTGCCTTGGGATATCCTGCAGACGTGAAAGGCACCCTGTACAGGTAATTTTTATATTGTCGTTGTTGTTGGGATGCCATTGATGCTGGAAAGCCTTCTGCATCTGCAGTCTATGTGTAGCAAGCTCCAGCTAGTCACTGCTGGAAGTGTTTTGCACTTCCAGTTTACATACTCTGGATCGATGGTACACTATTATATAATACAGGTTAATTATAACTTACAGGCGCAGAAAGCAATGAAGACTAACGGAATGCTGAGCTTTACCTGTTTTGTCATAGAGAATGCTTGGGTAATATAATTATGAGGACTGAATTGCTATAGAGACACATTTCTCAGTCAATAGTATCTGTTGGAAAACTCTTATTTATCGTGGGTACACTGACACTGAATGTTTTTCTCCAACAAGTTAATCGATTGAAGTCAGGAACTTAGTAACTTTTGTTTTAATTTCAAGGTGATTCATTCCCTTAATTGCACCTTTATTGCACTGGAGAAAATAAATATAATCTGTACATATAAAATAAAATTCAAATTGAATCATACAGCCACAATGGGATCACTGCTCTAAAGAGTCAGTGTGGCTCAGTGGTTAAAGCTCTTGTTTTACGAGCAAGAGATCTGGATTCAATTCCAGGCAGGGTTAAACCTTGGGTAAGTTTCCTTACTCCACACACCTAATAATAATTCCTCAAATACAAACAATAATAATTTGGTCATTTCAATCCATGACTGTTTGTGGGAAATTCTGTGTGCAATTGGCTGCCGCATTTCACCCACAAATATACAGTAGTCAATTCACTTTATAGTATACTCTGAAGTGCTTTGAGACGTCTGGAAAACGTGAAAAGCGCTATATCAGTCAAAGAGGAGGGACTTGAAGGAGGCTAGGGAGAGGCAAGCAGAAGGGACTGTGGGATGGAGTTCCACAGGTTAGGGGCAGAGTGGCTGAAGACTTGCCCGCCAATGGTGGAGCGGGTGGGTCGGGGGACATGGAGCAGGCCTGAGCCTGCTGAGCGTAAGGGGGTGGGCAGGTTGGTAGACGGTTAGGAGGTTGCAGAGGTAGGATGTGGTAAGGCCATGGAGGGTTTTGAATGTGAGGACCAGGATTTTGAATTGAACCCTCTGGGTAATGGGGAGTCAATGGAGTCGGATGAGGATGGGGGAGATGGGGTGACGAAGCTTGGAGCGGTAGAGGACATGGGCCACAGAGTTCTGGATTATCTGCAGCCTATGGAGGGAGGAATTGAGAAGGCTGATAAGCAGGGGTAAGGTAGTGGTGGAACATAGAAGGAGGGACATACATTCAGAATTAACTATATTAATACTTGGGAGGAAAAGCCTTAACTGAGTAAATGTGAGTTATATTCTCAAGGGTTGAGGTGATCTATTTGAGGTGCTTAAAATAACATAAATGAACTGATTAGCTAGATAGCATGATACAGATGCTTTTTCTAGATGCTGCCTGACCTGCTGAGTGTTCCTTAATGGTTGTGTGGCCCAAGCTGGACAAGCAGCAGGAAAGCTTGCCAAACACTGCTATCAATGGCAAGCCATGCGGATAAGTGGTTAGACTCTAGAAAAACAAAACGCACGCTCTGTGTCCTGAATCCTTGGCTCCTACAACCTGTCCCTAATATTTTCCGTAAGCAGGATGTATGCCTCCAGGGAGAGTTCACATTCCATTCAAACAATCTGTCTCTGGAACTTCCATGTGCAAGTGGGATGCATGAAATTCTCAGTTTGGTTTGGATATTGGGTTTCCACATGTGTCCAACACCCAGCTGACCAAAAACAATTTAAAAAAAATTATCTACAAGAGCCACTTTACATCTGTATGAAATTATTATCAAACTGCATTCAGGAAAATGTTCTAATGTCTTTAAATATGAATCATGTTCACTTAAATGATGAACTGTAATGACGACATCTCTGGGTCAGATCAGTAACTTCCAATTCTTAGTTATCAGCATTGTCGAACAGAACAGGAGGAGGATGAAGAGTTGCTGTCAGAAACATTACAAGGTTTGGAGAATCTCCTTCATGAATGTAAAGCCATTTCATCCATGGTTTCCACCACATATTATTGTAAATCAAAATGCTTGTTTGTGTAAATTATTTTCGTTTAAAAACAACTTTATCAGCCCCCTTGCATCGGTTGAAGCAGAAAATCAATATACAGTAAAAGCCCGTTTATCCGCCACCCTTGGGACCTGGCCAATGCCGGTTAAACCACGTGCCGGATATTTGGGCAGCCAGCTGCCGAAAATCCAACACAAAAAAATTAACTTTTTTTTAAACATACCATATTAATAATAGATTAAATAATAACAGAAATTGTATGGATACTTACCAATAAAGCAATACATATCGATTACAGTCTATGAGGGACTGTTTCCCCTGGTAGGAGAATCTATAACCAGGGGTCACAATAAAAATTAAGGGTCAGCCTTTTAGAACAGAGTTGAGGAAACATTTGTTCACTCAGAGGGTAGTGAATTTATGGAATTCACTACCCCAGAAGGCTGTAGATGCTCAGTCCTTGAACATTTTCAAGGCTGCGACTGATAGATTTTTGAAAAATAGAGGGATATGGCAAGTAATTAGAGTTAGGTAAGAAGATCAGCCATGATCTTAGTGAATGGCGGGGCAGGCTCAAAGGGCCGAATGGCCTATTGAAAAAAAACACAGCATATAATCACAAAGCAAACTTCTACAACGGCAGATGCTAGTGGCTTAAAGCAGTACTGCCGGTTTTACCATTTTTTTTTCTTTCTTTCTCTCCCTTCATCGCTCTCTCTCTCTTTCACACACACACTCAGTCAGTCTGGCATCTTAATGGCTCCAATCCCCCTCCACTCCTCTTATTTTCCATCTAAATTAATCAACTCACCCCCCCCCTCTCCCCCACCTCTCCCTCCCCCTCCTCTCTTTCTCCTCCCACCTTCCCTCTCTTTCCCCCCCACCCTCTCTTTCTCCCTGCCTCTCTCTCATTCTCCCACCCTACACCAAAACCCACGATACCGTCAGGCTACACAGGTAATGTAGTATCTGTCAGAGAGAGAGAGAGAGAGAGAGAGAGAGAGAGAGAGAGAGAGAGAGAGAGAGAGAGAGAGAAAGAAAGAAAGAAAGGGGAAGAGATAGAAAGAGGGATAGAGAGGAAGGAAGGAAGGAGTGAAAAAAGGAGAGAGGAAAAACAGTGCCCCTTAAAGACCCAAAACCGGCAGCATTCAGAACTAATCGTACTGTACTCTCCTGCGACAATCATTTCATTAAATGCGCCACCGCGATTGTGCCGGATAAGATCCGGATATTCAAATGGAGACCTTTTTTTTATAACTTCCGGTTATACGGAAGTTACGGTTGATCGGGTCACGGATAAACGGCTTTTACTGTATTTGAGAATTTGATGCATACAATTGGAAGAAAAAAACAGGATATATACAAATATATAATATATACATACATACAATTTATTTTATTATAACTACTGTATTAAATACTTTTACTTGATATAGTATGATTTATTGTATTAATTATAAGGAATTATAAAATAGATATTATATACAATATTTTATATACAATATTTAAATATTTTATATACAAAGAGAATAAAGGGTTTGTCTTGTGTGGAATATAACTAAAAGCACAGAACCAAAAAGCTGTTTCCATGCTGTAACATTCTACGTAAATCAACGTAAATTAATCATTTCACCCGTACAAATTTAATTGCTGAAATGACCACCAGAGGTCAGTACAGATTTAGATAATAAATAATCATCTTTTCATTTGATATTGCACTTTTCATGTCTTCTAGACGTCTTAAGCGCTTCACAGAATATACTGTAAAGTAAATTGACTGTCTATTTGTGGGAGAAACACAGCAGCCAATTGCGCACAGCAGTGTTCCACAAACAATCGACTGATTACCCATTGATTTTCGAGGGATTATCATCAAGTGTGTGGAGTAAGGAAACTTGCCCAAGGTCTCGTCCTGCCTGGAATTGAACCCAGGTCTCTCGCTTGCAAGGCAGGTGTTCTAACCACTGAGCTATCAAGTTCTCAAATACAGTAAAAGCCCGTTTATCCTTGACCCGATCAACCGTAACTTCCATATAACTGGAAGTTATTAAAAAAATCCCCATTCGAATAACCAGATCTTACCTGGCACAATTTAAATGCCCATAATGGCGAGTTTGATTCCTTAGCATTTGCTTTTAGAAATTGAGATAGTAATTTATATATCTATCTAGAAGATGTGCAAAGCACTATATCAAATGCAAGGATTATTATTATATTGAAGCTAAAATAATAATCAGAAGAATTTTGCTTCCATAAATAGACCAGTTGTAAAGTTTTAATGGGATGTAAAGAAAGGAGTGCCATTATTGCTAAGTATAGAACAGCTGTTGAAAGGGTGGATAAGAGCTGCTGGATTCTAGATAATTAGTAATCGGGCAACAGAATAGTAATTTTCAACTAGTATGGTCCAGACCTGCAGTCTGCCTGTATGCTGTATTTTAATGATCCTAAAGCACAATCTGAATACAGGTATCTCTCACCAACCGCGCCCTTGCCTACCACGAAACTCATGCATCCACAGTTTGCTAAATGCGACAACTCTCGCAAACCGCGTTTTGTACAACCATGATTTAAATCCACGGATTTAAATTTTCAAGTTTCACTCCTCCAAACAAGGATCCGCATTCATCGCGTATTGGTGTGTATTCATCTGCTCCGCATTTCCCGCCTATCAGCAGATTTACTACCCTATGTGGTCTAGTTGCATCTGTGGATCTACAGGTACTGTGCGTGTGCAAACAGCTAGCGTATAGTACTAGGACCCAGTTTGAGATGTTGCAATCAACCAGCAACAACACTTCTTTTTTAGGATTAAGGTAAATGCTGTACAGTAACATGAATTTATTGTCGCTTATCCGCAACCTAGCTAGTAAGTTTTGGAGCATTGGCTGCCAGCATCTGCAAATCTCTTTCTCTGCAAGTTCTCTTCCCCCCACTCCCTTACCCCCACTTCCCTGACCTTCACCCCCCCCTGTCCCCCCATGTCACCCCCCCAGCCCTCCGTGTCACCCCCCCAGCCCTCCATGTCACACCCTCCCCCACCCTCCGTGTCTCTCACTCTCTCTCTCTGTAGCTGATTGCTGCAGATCCTGGTAGCCAATGCGCCCCAACTTACTTCCCCTATCCCCATGTATGTTATAACTGTATGTTTTCTTGTGTTTAGTTTTACTAAAGGCGAACTTACTCCCCCTGTCCCCATGTTTCGCATAGGGCCCTGCATTTCCCAACCACAAAAAAGTAAACTTACTGCCTGTATCCCCGTGTTTCCCATAGGGCCCTGCATTTTCCAACCGCAATTTTTCCAACCACGAAGGTTTACAGAAACGTATCCCCTGTGGTTGGGGAGTGATACCTGTACTGTAGCAGGAACTTCTCCCAATGCCCAGATTTATAGTCAATTAGACAGCCATTCAACTCATTGTGGTTTGTGGGATATTACTAGCCCAGATTAGCTACCACATTTGCCTTCAAAGGAATTCATTAAGTGAATGAAGCATATTGAAATGTATCAACATAAGGTGGCATATTTGCAACCATTATTGTAGAAAATATACAAGTAGTCTCAAAGTGCACATTCTCAAACAGTAAAATGCAGGGCCCTATTTACTCACAATAAGTAAACATATCAGCATAAACTAATGAATCACATTATCATTAATCTCCAAGCACTGATACACAATGATTAACACTCAAATTGCCACAAGCAAGAAAATGTATTCTAATTCAATCAGTTCTACCTGAGGCCACTAAAATGTTACAATAATAATAATCTTTGCATTTGATATAGCGCTTTTCACGTCTTCTAGACATCTCAAAGTGCTTAATAGAAAATACTGTAAAGTGAACTGACTGTATGTTTATGGGTGAAATGTGGCATCCAATTGCATACAGCAGTGTCCCACAAACAGTTGTGGATCGAAATGACCAATTTGTTTTGAGGGATTTATTATTAAGCGTGTGGAGTAAGGAAAGTTGCCTATGGTTTTGCGCTGCTTGAAATTGAACTCAGGTGTCTCGCTTGTAAACGAGTGATCTAACAGACACATGGCAGATGAAGTTTAATGCAGAGAAGTGTGAGGTGATGCATTTTGGGAGAAGAAATGAAGGGAGGCAATATAGGCTAGATAGTACAATTTTAAATGGTGTGAAGGAACAGAGAGACCTGGGGATTTGTGTTAGTGACTCGTTGAAGGTGGCAGGACAGGTAGACAAGGCTGTTAAGAAGGCATATGGGATACTAGGCTTTATAAATAGGGGTATAGAGTACAAAAGTCAGGAAGTGCTGACTAACCTCTATAGGACTTTGGTGAGGCCTCAGCTGGAATACTGTGTTCAATTCTCGTCACCACACTACAGAAAGGATGTGAAGGCATTGGAAAGGGTACAACGAAGATTTACTAGGATGGTGCCAGGATTGAGGGACTTCAGCTATGAGGAGAGGCTAGATAGGCTAGGGTTATTCTCTCTGGAGCAGAGAAGATTGAGGGGAGACCTAATAGAGGTTTATAAGATCATGAGGGGTTTCGACAGGGCAAATAGAGAAAAACTATTTCCACTCGTGGGTGAATCTGTGACTCGTGGTCACAGATTTAAAATAGTTTCAAGGCGCAGTAGAGGGGAGCTGAGGAGAAATTTTTTCACTCAGCGAGTTGTTCGAATCTGGAATGCATTGCCTGAAAAGGTGGTGGAGGCTGATTCGATAACAACTTTTAAAAGGGAATTAGATCTTTATTTAGGGAGAACGGGTCTATTAGGCTATGGGGAGCGGGCAGGGCAGTGGGATTGAATCGCTCTTTTCAAAGAGCCGGCACAGACTAGATGGGCCGAATGGCCTCCTTTTGTGCCGTAAAATTCTATGATTCTATGATTCTATGATTCTATAACTGCTGAGCTACATGACTCCGTTATGATTGACACTCTGGAAGTACTTGTTTATAGTTCAAAAATTAGGTAGTCATGGATTATATAGTGATACGAATAGGTCTAAACACAGTTTTGGGGCCTCTCTTACTTGCCAGGTTTCAACCAAGCAGAATCTAGATTCTCCTGATGTGACTCCCAGCTCCAGAATAGACACTGGAGCACTATAAGCATCAAAACAGTTTAGTATTGAAATGTACAATGCAAGAAATGTAAATTAAGTTGCATATAAAATACAGCTAAGAAATTAACAAATGCAAGTATAGTGGAAGCCACTTAAGCTGGACACATTCCATCGAGGTCTTCCCGCCCAGCAGAGGAGCAGCAGCGTCGCCACCTCCTCCCTCCTTTTGGCAATGGACCGGAAAGGAACCAATCCTCAGCTGCTCCAAGCCGTCAATCTCTTAGGAGCAGCCGCCAAATGGTCCCATTCCCAACCAAGGAAGGAGGCTGAATTGCACAGAAGGTGAATTGATGCAAGGCATTTTGATGCAAGGAATTAACTGGCTTATTTAAAACAGGTAAACCAGGTAGGTCCACAGGCATTTGAAGATAGATGAGTATCCGTACATTTAATATCAGATATCATATGAAACTTTGAATAGGATGGTTGGAAAGATAATAGGTTTCTATACCCAGCTAACCAAAAATAGGAAGATTGCTAAGGAGAACATTGAAGGAGGTCAGAAGTCAGGTTAAAGCAGGCTTTTGCTACTCATGATCTCTTAGTAGATTTATTGTTAAAATTTCGGTGCTGGAGCAGTTTAACTCAAATGTTAAATGGCCTACACAGGAAGTGCAGAATTTCCTGGAGTTTCCAGCCCTGTGAAGAATAAGCTTTTACTGGAATGTATAAAAACTTCAGTGATTTATAATCTAGTTTCTGCAGTTCACTCTCAAAGTGACTACTCGAATAACAATGGGATACAACTGTTGAAGCTCACTGCCATCCAATGCACTACACAAGAAACTTAGTATTCCCATCAGCGTGGAGCTCCTGTGGCTCAGTGATTAGAGCACTTGTCTTGCAAGCTGGGAAGACCAACCTCGGGAGACCTATGTTCGGTTCGAATCCAGGCAGGTCAGGGCAAAACCATGGGCAAGTTTCCTTACTCCACATGCTTAATAATAATCCCTCCAAAAAAAACACAATAATAAAATTGGTCATTTCAATCCATGACTGTTTGTGGGACACTGCTGTGCGCAATTGGCTGCCACGATTCGCTCACAAATATATACAGTCAATTCACTTTACAATATATTCTGTGAAGCGCTTTGGGACGTCGATAAGATGTGAAAAGCGCTATATCAAATACAAGGATTATTATTATTATCAACTCTAGATCACTTGTATGTCACCTTAATGAAGGACAGCACTCTGCACTGAAAGGAAACCTAGAGGAGAATTTCTCTTGAGACTGTTGCCCAACCCACACCCATGGGATGTGCAATGAATATTTTCATTCAGGGTACAGGTAAGAATTTGTAGTTTTATATAAAATTTGATGTAAAAATAGTTCACTCAAATTAGATAAATTCAGGTCAAGTCCTATTTAGAATCGAGATATTTCTCACTTTTTTTTCCCTATACTATTCCTATTTTGAGACCTAGAAAAATAGCACCCAAATTCCAAATGTAGAAACTCATACTGAAATTAAATTGTGTGTCAGAGCAAGATTCTTAAGATCACTGAAGATTACAAACATTTCTACAACCGCTTAACAAACATAGGTGTCAATTGGCTCAGTTGACAGCAGTCTTGTCTCAGAAGGTTGTGGATTGAAGCCCCACATTACTTTGAACTCACAGTAAACTGACACTCACTCCAATGTAATGGTGGGGAGTGCTGCATTATAATAATCCTTTCATTTGATAAAGCATCTGATCATGTTGCCAAGATATATCAAAGCACTACAGAGGATTTCACTGTGAATTGTACTCACAGTGTATTTTCTAGGCAAGCATGACTGCCAATTTGCACCCAGCAACGTCCCACAAGCTGCTATGCAGTGAATGACCAATTTTATTTGGGGATTGTTGGCCAGGACCTGTGGGGAAGCACCCTCCTTTTCAAATTTTGCTGTGGAATCTTTAATAGGCAGACAGGATATCAATTGAATGTCTCATCTGAATGATGACACCTCAGATAATGCAACACCCATCAAAGTTGAAGTAGCAACTATGACTTCAAAGTCCTGATGTGGGCCGTGAATCCACAACATTCTGACTAAGAGGCGAGAGTATTACCAACTGAACCAGACTAACACACAAATATGAGTGTTGCATACCACACTTGCTTGGGTAGTAAATAAATTACAACAAAATTTCCAGTACTCCGAGAATTGAAATACAGCCTATAATTCACTAGAGATGTCAGATGAAAGTTGGAGTACAAGTGCAAAGTTGACTGTTCTATGAAACTGATTACAATAAAAACCTGTTCATCCGGCACCCCAATGCCGGTTAAATGACATGCCGGATATTCGGGCGGATCTGACGCCGAAAACCCCATCCAAAAAAACTTAAGTTATTTTAACACATACCATATTAATAATAGACTAAATAATGACAGATAATAACAGACCTTTGTTATTCACCTAAAAATCACCTTTGCTGGTAGATGCCTAGTTTCAAGCCATGATGCTGGGGTAGAGATGTACAGTCTACCTTCTACAGGTAGAAGGTAGACTGTACCCTCACCTTAAAAGCCGCCGAAACCTTGGTCCACGCCTTTGTCACCTCTCGGCTGGACTATTGCAATGCCCTCCTCGCCGGTCTCCCCTCCACCACAATCCACAAAATCCAGCTTATCCAGAACTCTGCTGCCCGCTCTAAGCTTCGCTCCTGCATTACCCCAATCCTTGCCAGACTTCACTGGCTCTCTATCCCAGAGAGGATCGACTTCAAGATCCTCACCCTTGCTTTCAAATCCCTCCACTCCTCTGCACCCCCCTATCTCTCTGATCTCCTCTCCCCACAACCCAGCACCCGCTGCCTTCGTTCCTCTGGGTCTGGCCTCCTCCATGTCCCCCGAATCCTCCGCTCCACCCTCGGCGGCCGTGCCTTTAGCCACTACGCCCTGAGGCTCTGGAACTCCCTTCCTCACTCGCTTCGCCCCCTCTCTTCCCAGTTTCAGGTCACAGTTGAAGACCTTTCTCTTCGACCGAGCTTTTGGTCACCTTCCTGCCCCTGCTCCTGGCTCGGTCCCGGGACCCGCTACTGTGAAGCGCTCTGAGACGCCTTCTGACGTGGAGGACGCTATATAAATCAAAGTTGTTGTTGATGTTACAATGGCTGACACGAGGGAAAAAAACAGCAGCACGACTTTAAGGCTCTACTAGCGGCAAGTCAAAATACCAATGTGAGGGAAAAAAACGGCAGCGCCAATTTCAGGCAATAGCAGCAGCATTCCGAAATACCAATACGAGGGGGAAAAAAGCACCACTGCGATTGTGCCGGTTAAGATCCGGTTATTCGAATGGGGACCTTTTTTTAAAAAAAAAGGTGCCAGTTTTACGGAAGTTACGTTTGATCGGGTCACAGATAAACAGGCTTACTGTACTATGTTTTTAAAAAATCAAAGACAATACAACTGCCCAGTGAGTGGGTAAACCACTATAAACAAATAAATGTGAGCATTTCCTATGAATTATTCACAAATATTCCAAAGGGTTCTCCAATTGAATGCAGTATTACACTATTGTGGCGTCCTGCAGCTGAGTGGTTAGAGCACTCGCCTCGCAAGCAAGAGACATGGGTTCGATTCCAAGCAGGGCAAAATGTTCAGCATGTTTCCTTACTCCACACACACTGCTCTATTTGCTGCATTTCACCCACAAATTATACAGTCAACTCATCTTTCAGTACAGGAAATACTTATTGGTGGGAAAAATAACATTTAACGCATAGAAATACTCTGAAAATACAAAACGGCTTTTTACTTCCTGTTATTTTATTTGTGAGATAATTTAGTTAATCTAATTCTGGATTCGCTTTCCTCCATCTCCAGATCTTAATTAAAAACTTTTCCTCTTGGGCTGAGAATTATTCCAATATAATAATCTGTCTGTTCACTCGAAAAACATAATGATCTGTCCCTGTCCTTTCTATGCACGATGCCCTGAAAAATATGTTGATAATGGGATCTCCACTGTATCTGCAATCTCTGCTCATTTAAAAAAAAGTTATAATTTCAAAACTGTTATTTTCATATGCGATGAAAGAAATTATGGAATTATATACCTTTTAACTGTTTAAAATCATACAGCAAACAAAAACAAAGTATCTAATATGTTAATCATTGCATGGGAAATGGAGAACGGAACCACCACATTAAATACTGATTTTTTATAATAGCTTAATAGCTATTAATAGTATAGCTCAATTCATAGATACTGAGAAAAAAAAGAGCAACTGCTCATCTGCTGGTGGTTAGAATTGTTGAACATTTGCTCTGGGCTTCACCCAAACAAAGGCTTCAGTTAACAGTCAAAAAGCAGCTGGTAAGTGTACCGTCGATATGCATGCATCTTCAGGTACTTTGCAGAATGGCGATGATAACCATACATTTAGACCTGAATATTGAAGAGCAAACATCAACAAACATTTAGAGCACAGAAGGAGGTAATTTGGTCTGAAATCATCTATTTTATTCCCATTCACCATACCCTTTAATATTATCTTTCCTAAAGTGTGCAGCCAATATATTTTTAACTGTGATCATGGACTCAGCTTCAATAATAGTAATAATCATCCTTGTATTTGATATAGAGCTTTTCACGTTTTCAAGATGTCTCAAGCGCCTCACAGAGTGTACTGTAAAGTGAATTTACTGTGTATTTCTGGGTGAAACACGGCAATTGCACACAGCAGTGTCCTACAAACAGTTGTGCATTGAAATTACCAATTTGTTTTGAGGGATTTATTATTAAGCATGTGAAGTACGGAAACTTGCCCAAGGTTTCACCCTGACAACACAATTTTCCGGTGTTTCAATACCATCTGATAACATATTCTGCAATACTCCCACAATGCAGGATTTTTAAATTTAATGCAGGCACAAACTGAGAGTGGGAAGGAAAAGGCGATAATACTTTATATTTTTATTGTTATAATAATAAGACTTCATATGATCCTCCATTCACTAGCCTACACTTTGGTTGAGGATATGCTGTTTTATTGAACAGTTAACTAAACTCACTTACTTTAATGCAAAATACTGCACATGCTGGAAATCTGAAACGAAAACAGACGTCGCTGGGAACATTCAGCAACAAACAAAAGTTTTTTTTGTTGCAATTCCAACCCACTTTATTTTGTACCATCAACATGTCTTTAACCCATCATCTCCTGTCCTGTACCACATTTTCTCCTTTGTCTTCCTGCCCTGTCTCCCCACTGCTTAAAAACCTTTCCCTCCTAACATGCCCCAGTTTTGACGAAGGGTCGTGCATCCGAAATGTTGACTAATTTTGCTTTCTCCATAGATGCTGTCTGACCTGCTGAGTGTTCCCAGCAACTTCTGTTTTTGTTCCACTTTGTAAATTCTGAAAAGGATTTGTTGTCCTCTCCTTATGTTATTCATTGGATTTATGGTTTAGGGAAACTTGGAAAGTTTGGAATTGTACCATCTGAAACATTGGTTAAGAATAGACTGACTATAGAAACACAGCCATCTATTATATTACCACTGCATTCTATAATACTGTATCAAAGATGAGGATTTGTAGAACACAAGATTATTATTGCAACCCTTGAGAAGAATATAATGACTTCTATTGTCATGAAGAGTTTCTAATAGAGCTTATAATAAAACAATCAATTATGCCTAATACTGTAATATCGGGGCCACTCTTTTTCTTCTGAAATGACTGTTGGTTAAGACCGCAATCTGATCTTTATAGAATGGGGAAGTTGCTTTAGGCAACATGAATGAGAGTGAAGTTGTTCAAGGTGTTTGCGAAATTGGGACAGGAGCAAAAGACAAGTCTTTGATGGTGGGAATAAAGAAGATATAGAAGCAGCAGAGTTATAAACACTGGAAGATTAGACAACATCTAACATGTGTGACAAGCTTTTTTTAACAAAAAGTGACAGTAACTGATTCTCTCTCCTTTACAGTAATGGACTTAAGTTCAACGCATACAGAGAATAATAAATCAGGAATATGGATACAATTTATAATATTGTAATTTTAGTAACATCAAAGTGTGCATGATTGAGGACAATCGGTTATAAGCTTTTTGTGTGTTCGGGCAGGATTCCAATATAATCAGATTTAGAAATATTGTGGAGAAGCTCAGAGGATGCTTCTCTTGTGCTGCTCTGAATACCAGCTTGTTAACAATCTCAAAGGTTGCCTTATAACAGTACTTTGACGGTGTGGTCATGGAACCGAAACGTTGACTCACTTTTCCTTTCTCCATAGATGCTGCCTGACCTGCTGAGTGTTCCCAGTGACTTCTGTTTTTGTTTCTTTGAGGGTATATGCCTGACCAAATACAAGCCATGTTCAAGATGAATTTAGAAACCTGGTGAATTTATATCTGGGAGCAAAACTGTTGTGAGCCTTTTTCAAAACTAAATATTTTGGAACCCATTTCAACTGAAACTGATGGAAGTTTTGACTGACATTTCTCCAAGGAACAAGGGGAGCTTGCTGCTTCTTAGCTCTGGTAATTCAGAGTGTGTCACAGCCCCACAGTACAGTTAGTTACAGAATTTTAACCAGCAGCTGACGAATGGTCTTCAGAATCTACCAGAAAATAACAAAATATATATGTTAGAAAACCTCTAATCTGCACTGTATTAAATCCACAAAATTTCACGAGAGACTCTGTACAACTATGTAACTGGATTGCATGTTAAAGACTGATTTGCGATATGCTAAGGTCTATGGACAGTTTTTTGATGACCTTGCTTTGCAGCTCAGCTAAAATCTAATGTCAAGTCTCAAGTGAATTATACAGCTGATTTAGATTGCTTCCTCTGACAGTCAAACTGAAGTAATGTGATTTGAAACTGTTCTTTTTCTCCTTATACGTGATTAGATTTAGTCTGTTGAAACATCAATCTCTGTAGTAACTACATCTTGAACAGCCAAGATTTGAAAACAATTGCCTTCTCACCCAATGTGCAAGACTGAGAAGCTGCTTACCCACGTATTAGCGTGACCAGTAGATATTCAAACTTATTTTGAGTTGTGAGCTGGAATAACAAGCCAATAGATTCAAAGAACAGTTAATGGTAATGCTGTACTATGCATTCAAGATTGCCTGACACTTCAAACAGGTGGTGGACAAATTGATCTCTTAAAGAATACATTACTCCAGCTCTGCTTCAGTGTGGCTATTTAAATGCATAACCACACAACTCACAACAGCAGGGTACTCATCTGCCTGCAGTTAGTGGCTAAACGTCAACACAACATCAGAAGGGCAGCCTAACAAGCCATTTTTAAAAATGAGTTCTATTTCATCTGCTGATAAATGACCTTTCAAATTGCACTCCTGTGTATCAGACAATTTATCCGCAGCACAAGTGTATATTGTGCATCATTCTTGAATAATGCATTAGGTTGTTACAGTACTCAAAGCAAGGCTGCTAAATGCATATTTAAAAAGAGAATGCATCAGCCGCAGATTCTATTACTGTCCCACGCGGTAGTAATATGTTTCAGCACCAATATAATTAGAAGATAAGGAGAATCATTTGTCAATGGAGCATGTAATACATTTAGGGAAAAGTAGAATATGATTTTTTTTGTCTACTCTGTGCTTTAAAATGAACTCCCGAAACCAGTAATAGAAAATGAAATTTATAGTCCAAGTCATTACCACACAGGAACTGTCCTGTGTCTATTTACAATTGTTTATTTTTAAGCAGAATTTGACAGAACTTAATTTTTCTTCATCTGTATGTATCTAATTTATAAAATGCCACACAAAAGGTTGTTGCACAAGATCAAGGCCCACGGGATTAATGGGAACATATTAACATGAATAGATGAGCGGCTAACTGGTAGAAAACAGAGAGTAGGGATAAACGGGTCACTCTCGAATTGGCAGGATGTAACTAGTGGAGTGCCACAAGGATCAGTGCTTGGGCCTCAGCTATTTACAATCTGCACCAATGATCTAGACGAGGACATTGAATGTAATGTGTCTAAATTCGCGGATGACATTAAACTAGGTAGGAGAGTGAGCTCTGAGGATGATGCAAAAAGATTGCAACAAGATATAGATAGGCTAGGGGAGTGGGCAGGTAGGTGGCAGATGGAATTTAATGTGGGGAAGTGTGAAGTTATTCAACTAGGTAACAAAAATAAAAAAAATGATTATTTTCTAAAGGGGGAGAGGTTAGATAGTGTTAGTATTCAAAGGGATTTGGGTGTCCTTGTACACCAGTCTCAAAAAGTTAGTTTGCAGGTGCAGCAAGCAACTGAGAAGGCGAATGACATTCTAGCATTCATTTCAAAAGGTTTAGAGTACAAGAGTAGGGAAGTCTTGCTGCAACTGTATAGGGCTTTGGTGAGACCGCACCTAGAGTATTGTGTGTAGTTTTGGTCTCCTTATTTAAAAAAGGACATACTTGCCTTAGATTCAGCGTAGATTCGCTAGGTTAGTTCCTGGGATGAGGGGACTGACCTATGAGGATAGGTTGAATAAACTAGGGTTGTACTCTCTAGAGTACCGAAGAATTAGGGGGGATCTTATTGAAACATATAAGGTTCTTAAAGGGATGGATAAAGTAGACAGTGAGAGATTGTTTCCCCTGGTAGGAGAATCTATAACCTGGGGTCACAATCTTAAAATTAAGGGTCAGCCTTTTAGAACGGAGTTGAGGAAACATTTCTTCACTCAGAGGGTAGTGAATTTATGGAATTCACTACCCCAGAAGGCTGTGGATGCTCAGTCCCTGAACATTTTCAAGGCTGAGACTGATGGATTTTTAAAAAATAGAGGGATTAGGGGGATATGGGGATGGGGCAGGTAATTAGAGTTAGGTCAGAAGATCAGCCATTCTGATCAGGGCAGGCTCGAAGGGTCGAATGGCCTATTCCTGCTCCTAATTCTTATGGTCTTATGGTAAAATGAGCAATGCCGATTTTAACAATTTATTAAATATCTAATTTCTAGGGAAACTGCTGCCTTGTTGTCTGGGAAACTCTGGAACTTCCTCCCTCAATCCGTTTTCCTCACCCCCTCCTTAAGTCGCACCTGAAAAGCTTTCTGGTTGACTGCGTCTACGGTCATCTTCCCCCTCGCTCTGTCCTGGGATCCGCCATTGTAAAGCACTCTGAGACCCTGTCTGGCATGGAGGGTGCTATATAAATGCAGTTGTTGTTGTTGGAGATGTAAGGGATTGCCAATTTGGCCTCTCAACTTCTGAGACAAGGATTTGAATCCAACCCGTTATTGATGGGGTAGAAGTATTTTCCCCTGTGCTTACTGTGAGTCATATGAAATAAATTTGGAGTATACTTAACTCAATGCCTAATATATGGGCTCAAATCACATACAGCCAATCCAACCCTCAAGTTGGCAGTTTTATCTAGTGGCAACAGACCAGAAAGACAGCAATATCAGACTGTGCAGTAGAGGGAGCTCTTCTATGGCTCGGCTAAGGTCAGCTGGGTAGAAGCTCTTATTCTGCATGTGGCCTGTGCCATTCCTGATTTGGAATACTCAACAATACTTAAAGCCGAGATTTGGTGAGATGCTATTCAAATCTTTTGCACTAATATCCTTCACCTTAATGAGAGAGCAGGCTCCGATACTCCCCATGCCGCAATGCAACAATATCCTATGTTTCTGGATCCCAAACACTGGAATCAGTTGCAATTAATTTTATACCACATATTGTGTACTGCATATTTTTACAGACTTGTTTGGCCGTTTTCTTCGCCAGTCTCTTCTGCCAAACAAACTGTCTTTCTCCAAATCACTTATTTTTGCACAATATTAAAAAAGAAAGGGGCATGCAGCAATTCTTTCTCTTCGGCACGCTGCCTCTTGCTAAGTGACTGGCTCAGAACCAGCTGGCAGAGAACCACTGATATGTTTTTTTCAAAAAAAAACACAGCAGTTGCTTGAATCAAGTGTAAAGAAAAAGTTACGAAAATAAAACATTCACAACTGACAGATTTGGAAAGTGACAAGAGCATTTGTTTCCGTGTAGGGCTCATTTACAGAGAAGCTATACTAAAGTCAGATTGAGCCAAAATACTTTAGAGACAACTTTAGAAAAAACACAGCTGTTGTATAAGAGTCATGTGCTTTCTAAATCCATTTGAAACGCTTGGAATTTGACACTGTCTGCTTCACTTAATAAGCTTTGCATTTTTTATAGCACTTTTCACATCTTCTAGACATCTAAAAGCGCTTCACAGAATATACTGTAAAGTGAATTGACTGTATATTTGTGGGCGAACCATGGCAGCCAATTGTCCCACAAACAGTCATGGATTGAAGTGACCTTTTCTTTTTTTTTAGGGATTATTATCAGGCATGTGTGCGGAGTAAAGAACCTTGCCCATGGTATCGTCCTGTCCCGGGAATTGAATCTAGGTCTCACACTTGCAAGATGAATGCTCTAACCACTGAACTACAGAACACTGAAACTAAGTGTGCACAGTTACATGTAACTTCTCTCATTCTATCTTTCATGCTTGTCAAAGCTGAAATTCTATTTTATTATTTCTATTTCTGAATAGGTAAAATGAGCCCCCATTTCCAACTATGTTCATGTTCCATTTTCAACTACTCAGCACTTTGGGATATTGTCCCGATGGGAAGGGCACTTTATAACCGCAGTATGTTGTCAGTGTTCCATACTCATTGTAACTTATTTCTAACAGGAATGAAATAAAATTTGGTTGAAAAGTCTTTGACCATTTTATCTCAGCAAATACCATTACAGAATCAAGCAGTTTCTTAAAAGGCATCAACTATCTTAAACTAAGCCTCCCTTCCAGCTACCAGTTTTGGCCATTAACAAGCGACTAGTAATTATAATAATTTTTGCATTTGAAATAGCGCCTTCGTCGAGACAACTCAAACACTTCACACGTATTTTGTGGGCACAGATACCCTCTGTTAGTAAAGAAGTACTAACAGATACACATTCTGTACTTTGCCTTCACAACCTTGAATATCTGAAATAATTTTCAGTGTTGATGCTCTCTAGATACAATACTATGAACAACTTGATAAGGTCATCTCTGAGAAGTCTTTGTTAAAGCTTTTCTAGCAATTCTACAATATGGAGATGCATGCAATTTCAATTAGGTTGAAATGTGTCTGGAAATCCAGATCACTGGAGTCTGTTAGCGAACAGAAGACCCAACAAGGACCAATGAAGCATCAAACGTCCACTCAAATTTAGATCCCATTAAAACTATTTTCTGCTTTTCTCCCAGTTACAAATTTACTTTCTTCCCAGCAACTCTCTTGCAGTTGGAATGCTCTTGCAATTTTGTGGCGTTATATTTTCATCCATTGAATTCTAGAGAGCAGCGGCAGAAGGTCTCAAAGCCCATTCTTCGATGGTGGGGCAGATAGGGTGGGGGACATGAAGCAGCTGATGAAAAAGTCCAATGTGTTATCCCAGTTTCTCTATCAGTATTACCATTCTCACTCATTCTAATTTTGTCATGAAGTGATAATGTTCTCTTCACTTTGGCTTCAGTAACAAATACGGAAATGTCATGGTCCTATTCTCACGGAATACAGCTAGAACTCAGTTAATGTTGCTTCGGTCAAGATTATTTTGTTACTACGTTGCTGATACATGGAATATTAATTTAACGTCGTAACGTTCGCTATTACGTTATTCACGCGGATGGAAACAAACTACTTTGGGTAGTGTAGGTGTATATAGACGTTGAACATCCGGTATTCTTGCGAGGGTTCACTTAACGTCTTACTTTTCACGAACAACTGTAACGTTAAATGAGGACCAAGTGTATGTCTCAAAGAGAAAGGATTGTACCAGATTTTGCTGTGACCTGTGATACTTGCCCCACTACATATTAACTTCCCAGGCAATAATACACAGTAAAAAGCATAGCAACAAAAAGGGTGGTTACCTTTTTTATTAGTCCGCAAACACTTCCCAAAGCACTGTTGTAATATTTATATCATCCGCTTGCTGGATTCTGCAAGTAAAAATAAAACATTATTAACTTAATTGAATTTATTTAGAAAAATGTAGTGTGCATTATAGTAAGTTGATAGATAGTGTTGTCGATCATCCATTGTTAGTAAACAGCAACTAGAATACTGTGTGCATAAAGATATTATTTCACATATTATTATACAGAAAATCGTCTTATTTGCACATGGTTTCACACAAAACAAACCTCATTAGTTTCTTGTAGGTTGCCATTATATTCCTGACAGACACGGTGTGAAGACAAAATACCGTGATTATAATGAAATGTTCTTATACTATTTATAATGAAGCATATACACTCTGGAAAACAAGGTTATCTTCCACAATGTAGGTAAATGCAAAACATCACATGGTACTGAGCAGTGTAGCCCATGAAGGTCCCATGACTCTATGCTGAGGAAATGAATCTCAATCAGGTTTAAAGTACAAACAATACAAGTGGCTTCACAATCATTCAGAGGGTTTCCGATTCGATTACTAGGCAGGGACCACTTGGCATGCACAAGTAGAGTCCAAGTGAGGACTGGATCAGGCTCCAGACACCAGTAGCAATCTTAGTTCCTGGGCAGCCGAGTGTCCAGTTCATGGGGAAACCCACCATCGTACTTATGAGTTTCCAAACCAGACTTAGATACACGTGTGTGCCACATTTAAAAGGCAATTTCCATGTTTCTGGAATGCTCACTCTTGGAGCTGCAACCTAATCACCTAACTCTAAATTCTTACCAGACAGACTGATGCCTAGACTCCTGGATGGGGGGCGGGGGGGGGGGGGGGTAGGGGGGGAGACGGTGGTGGAATTAGATCTGCAGGGTGTGTCCTTCTGGGGAGAGATTGTGTATTCCAAACACAACAATTTCCATGTGTAGGTGGCATTCAAAGAACTCAGTCTAATTTGGATACTCTTAGCATGATGATAGATTTCTGCATTTGTCAGGTACCTGGCTTACCAAAGAAATTGTGCAACTCCAAAATGTATCAGGCATAAAAGGCGAGAGCCAAGATATGTAGACCCAGAGTAGGCTTGAGTTTAAACATGTAAAAGTGATAGCTTGCCATTTGAGATCACGATTAGGCAGCTTTCCCGCTGCTTGTCCAGCTAGGATCATCTGACCAGGCGATCAGGGTTAACAGAAGCAGAATAGGAAGAATTCCTGTTTCCAGTGATTATTCTGATCCTCTGACTTACAGCTGAACCACATCGGCTGGTCTGGTTACAGCAGTGCCTTGGAGGATTTGGTGGCTTAGGAGCCAGATAACAACAACAATAAAATTGCACTTATAAGGCGCCTTTCACATCGGGAGGACGTCCCAAAGCGCTGAAACAGCGGACAAATGAGACAAACAGTAAATTCCAATGTTCGGTTGCCAAGCACATCGGAGATCCCATGTGTGTGTGTGTGTGTGAATATGTGTGTGTTTGAGTCCCAAAGGGCAGTTGATCAATCTGATTAATTGGAAGGACTGACTATTTTTATAGTGTATTTCATTATCATTTTAGTCTGAATTTATAGACCTATAGCCATTATGTTATTATATTATAATGGGCTATGAATCACTACCATATGACTAACATGAAACTGACTTTTTTTTAAGTGCAGTGATAATTATATTTCAATATACTCTGTGACTCGTCTTTATGCATGAAGTAATTCAGTACAACATATTGTTAGAAAATCTATTTTGAAAAGTATTCCTTAAGTTCTAAAAGGAAATGTCATTCTCAAAGCTCATATATAGATTAAAACAAAACTTAGCTGGTAGGCAATAACAAACACATAAAAAGGACAGTTCTTGAAAACAGTGCATACTGTACTGCAGATGAACAGCCACAGGAACCAAACTAATATGATGTTCAGTTTGTACCGAAAACATTTCATCCCAACAGTGTTTATATTTATTGAAGGCAACAATTTAACAATTACAATTCTTTAAATATTGCAGCAAAACATTAATTTTCTTTAAAAAATTTCCCCTATCAAGACGTGCTCAGTAAATTTATTCCAGAGGGGAATGCTCGATGCAAAGCGATATGCTAACAATAACAGCAAAATTACATTTGTAGAGCGCTTTTCATGTCAGGAGGACATCCCAAGATGCTGAACGGTCAGGGGTCAGAACCTAAGCCTGGGGGTGGGCGGGGTTGTGGTGAGGGATGGCAGATAGGTAGGACTGCGACTGAAGGCATGGTCGAAGAGGAGGGTTTGAGACTGGACTTGAAGGAGGCAAAGAAATAAGCAAGGTGGAGGGTTCGTGGGATGGAGCTGTGTGGAGTAAAAAAAAGTTGCCCAAGGTTTCACCCCGACTTACTGGGAATCAAATCCAGATTTCTCGCTTGTGAGGCGAGGGCTCTAACCACTAAGCTACTAGGGTCTGGCGATATATCGATATATCGGTTATACCCGATATAATTTTCATATCGATACGCCGATATAGACATTTAAAAAATATTGATATATCGAAAAATCGATATATGGAGGGAAAAAATTGGAATGCACGCACACTGAACTACAAGACCCAGAATGCTCATCTCTATACACAATGCACAAACCGAGGTGCAAAGCCGCCACAGTCCTAGAATACAATGTACAGGTATGCAAGGGGTGACGGGGGAGAGCCAGCTGGGGGGGGGGTGGGGGGAGAGAAAGACGGCGGGGGAAGAGAGAGACGGTGGTGGGGGGGGGGGGGGAGAGAGAGAGACAGGGGTGAGAGATGGGGGGATGTGATAATATACAGACAGACAGACAGACAGAGACAGACAGATAAAGGTGGGAGGGGGGGTGAGAGAGGAGAGACACACAGAGACACAGACAGAGAAACACAGAGATGGAGAGAGTGAGTGTGAGAGACACAGAGAGAGAGATACTTACCTCCTGAGGAAATAGGCCCCGAATGCACGCGCACCTCTGAATGCGCGTGCACCTCGCGACGCGCACACATGCGCAGTACAAAAACTCAGAAAATATCGATATTTCGGTATATCTCGATATGAGCCCATCAATATACCTAAATCGGAAAATTTCCATATCGACGGACCCTATAAGCTACACTGAGCAACGCCTTATCTGGGGTTTGAAAGTGCTTTGCAGCAAATACTGTAAAGTGCAGTGACCCATTACTGTTCAAGGTTATAACCGTCAATTTATATTCAAAAGTTAATTTAGAGAAGGTTATGTTCATGATTAGAAGGTATTAAAAACCCCTCAAATAATGCAGGTAAATAATTATACCAGCTTTTGTACATACATTTGTGAAATAAGTTTTTTTTAAAACAGATTCCATGATTAACAAATAACTGGGGAACAAAACAAGCATTTATTATTATACCAAATCACCAACACAAGTGAAAAATCAGCACCTCTCCTGCACGTTATCTTATCCTCTCTCTTTTATTCTTATTCTATTCGTGTGA
Organism: Hydrolagus colliei; assembly: GCA_035084275.1. NCBI lineage: Eukaryota > Metazoa > Chordata > Chondrichthyes > Chimaeriformes > Chimaeridae > Hydrolagus > Hydrolagus colliei. The sequence goes on along the minus strand of CM068744.1, from coordinate 22,626,224 downwards.
ACTGTGGAATAAAAAACACTAAAGTGAAAACACATCTTGGGATTCAGACAGACAGCTGTTGGAACAACAGCAGTTCGATTTGACAGTGGGGATTTTCAGAACGGACCTCCACAATTTTTTCCTGAGTATATCAAGCTTTTGAAGCTGCCTACAAATATGTACAGTACTGCAGGAGATCACACTGCTGAGTGTGTACCATCCGCATTCTATTGTATTGTGGTGTGCTTAAAATAAAAATAAACCGTCTCAGGCATTACAACCTAGAAGCAGTAGACCTAAACCAATAATAAAGTCATGACAGATGGCAGTGACAGGGGTCGCTCTTATGCGGCCCACACAACTAACGTACAAAGAAGTCAAAAGTGGGGGCAGCTCAGCAGCTACACTGATTGTGTTGCCAACAAGGTCACAAATAAATAATAAAATTCTGAGTTGTCAACACGATTTCCTTGCCATCAGTGGATGGAAGCACACTCCAATGCAGGGGTGAGGTTTTTGATGAAGTGACTGAGAGGGTGGACGCAGATAATGCAGTGGGACATAGTTTATCTGGATTTTCAAAAGGCATTTGACAAAGTTCCACATAAGAGACTTATAAACAAAATAGAAGCCCATGGTATTAAAGGGACTGTGGCAACATGGATCCACAACTGGCTAGGAGACACAAAGCAGATAGTGGTAGTGAATGGTCGCTTTTCTGCCTGGAGGGAGTTGTGTAGTGGTATCCCTCAGGGGTTGTTTTGGGACCACTACTCTTTCTGATCTATATAAATTATCTGGACCTGGATATAGGAAGCACGGATTCCAAATTTGCAAATGATACCAAGCTAGGAAAAGTGGTAAATGGTGAGCAGGATAGCACCTGACTCCAAGAGGACTTAGACAGATTGGTAAAATGGGTAGAGACATGGCAGATGAGGAGAAATGTAAAGTGTTGTATATTGGTAGGAAGAGTGAGGAGAGCCAGTATAAGCTAGATGATAATTTTAAAGGAGTAAATGAACAGAGAGGCCTGGGGGTCTATATAAGCAAATCTCTGAAGGTGGTAGGACAGGTAGATAAATCTGTTAAACAGCATATGGGATATTAGGATTCATAATAGGGGCATAGAATACGAAAGTCAGGAGGTTATGATGAATATTTATAAAATGCTGGTTAGGCCTCAGTTGGGACTACTGTGTTCAGTTTTTGGCATCACACTTTAGGAAAGATGTTAAGGCACTGAGAAGGGTACGAAGGAGATTTACCAGGATGGTTCCAGGAATGAAAGACTTTAATTAGGAGGTTAGAGAAACTAGGATTATTCTCCCTGGAGCAGAGAAGGTTCAGATGGGATTGAATAGAGGTTTTCAAAATCATGCGGATATTTGATAGGTTGAACTGGGAAAAACTGTTTCCACGGTCTACACGTGGTTCAGTAACCTGAGGACACTGATTTAAAGATAGTTTTTAAAAGAAACAAAGAAGTTAGGAAAAAACATTTCACTGGATCTGGAATGCATTACCTGAAAGGATAGTGAAAGCCGATTCAATAGCAACTTGTAAGATAAGTAGATGCGTATTTGGGGGGAGGGGTCAAGTAGGGAACGGCGATATATCGGTATATCGCTAAAACCCGATATGATTTTCATATCGGTATGCCGATATAGACATTTTAAAAATACCGATATATCGAAAAACAATATATCGAGGAAAAAAATCGGGATGTGCGCACAATCAACTACAAGACCCAGAATGCTCATCTCTATACACAATGCACAGACCGAGGTGCAAAGCCGCCATCTTGTATTCATAGTCCTCAAATACAATATACAGGTATGCAAGGGGTGGGGGGAGAGAGACGGCTGTGGGTGGGGGGGGTGAGGGGGAGAGAGACTGCTGGGGGGGGGGTGAGGGGGAGAGAGACGGCTGGGGGGGGGGGAGAGAGACGGCTGGGGGGGGGAGAGGGGGAGAGAGACGGCTGGGGGGGGTGAGGAGAGGGGGAGAGACGGCTGGGGGGGGAGGAGGAGAGGGGGAGAGAGACGGCTGGGGGGAGGGGGAGATAGACAGCTGAGGGGGGGGGAGAGGGGAGAGAGACGGCTGGGGGGGGGGAGAGGGGGAGAGAGATGGCTGGGGGGGGGGGGGAGAGGGGGAGAGAGACGGCTGGGGGGGGGGGGAGAGGGGGAGAGAGACGGCTGGGGGGGAGAGGGGGAGAGAGATGGCTGGGGGGGGAGAGGGGGAGAGAGATGGCTGGGGGGGAGAGGGGGAGAGAGACGGCTGGGGGGAGGGGGAGAGAGACGGCTGGGGGGAGGGGGAGAGAGACGGCTGGGGGGGAGGGAGAGAGAGACGGCTGGGGGGGGGGGGGGGGGAGGAGAGGGGGAGAAAGATGGCTGGGGGGAGGGGGAGAGAGACGGCTGGGGGCGGGGGGGGGGAGAGAGAGACGGCGAGGGGGGGTGGAGAGGGGGAGAGAGACGGCTGGGGGGGGGGGGGAGGAGAGGGGGAGAGTAACGGCTGAGGGGAGGGGGAGAGAAACGGCTGGGGGGGGAGGGAGAGAGAGATGACAGGGGGGGGGGAGGAGAGGGGGAGAGAGACGGCTGGGGGGGAAGGGGAGAGAGACGGCTGGGGGGGGGAGGGAGAGAGAGACGGCGAGGGGGGGAGGAGAGGGGGAGAGAGAGTGTCTTGGTCAACAATCCCCCCAAATATAATTGGTAATTTTCTTTGCCTGTTTGTGTGTCATTGATGTGCACAAATTGGCTGCCGCGCTGTTTGCTGACAGAATATATATAGTTACACTTTAAAGTATATCCTATGAAGCATTTTATGACAAGGTGATAAGATGCTACATTGGACACCCCTGTGTCCAATCTTCCTTGGACACAGGGGTCGTGCCAGAGGACTGGAGGATAGCTAATGTTACTCCCTTGTATAAAAAGGGGCAGAAGGACAAGCCTGGTAACTACAGACCAGTCAGTCTAACGTCGGTAGTGGGCAAAATTCTAGAGTCCATAATCAGGGACAAGGTAGATCTTCACTTAGAAAGATATAGGCTAATAAAGGACAGTCAACATGGATTTGTTAAAGGCAAATCTTGCCTTACAAATCTGATAGAATTTTTTGATGAGGTAACGGAATGGGTGGATAATGGTAGCGCAGTTGATGTAGTTTACATGGACTTTCAAAAGGCATTTGACAAAGTGCCACATGAGAGACTTATTATGAAATTAAAGGCCCATGGCGTAAAAGGGACAGTGGCAGCGTGGATCCACAACTGGCTGCGAGACAGAAAGCAGAGAGTTGTAGTGAGCGGCTGTTTTTCAGATTGGAGGGAAGTGAGCAGTGGTGTGCCACAGGGATCGGTTTTGGGACCATTGCTGTTTGTAATCTACATCAATGATCTGGACTTGGGTGTACGGAGTACAGTTTCCAAGTTTGCAGATGACACTAAGTTAGGGAGAATAGTAAACAGTGAGGAGGATAGTAGCCATCTGCAAGAGGATATAGACAAATTGGTAAAGTGGGCAGACACATGGCAGATGAAGTTTAATGCAGAGAAGTGTGAGGTGATGCATTTTGGGAGAAGAAATGAAGGGAGGCAATATAGGCTAGATAGTACAATTTTAAATGGTGTGAAGGAACAGAGAGACCTGGGGATTTGTGTTAGTGACTCGTTGAAGGTGGCAGGACAGGTAGACAAGGCTGTTAAGAAGGCATATGGGATACTAGGCTTTATAAATAGGGGTATAGAGTACAAAAGTCAGGAAGTGCTGACTAACCTCTATAGGACTTTGGTGAGGCCTCAGCTGGAATACTGTGTTCAATTCTGGTCACCACACTACAGAAAGGATGTGAAGGCATTGGAAAGGGTACAACGAAGATTTACTAGGATGGTGCCAGGATTGAGGGACTTCAGCTATGAGGAGAGGCTAGATAGGCTAGGGTTATTCTCTCTGGAGCAGAGAAGATTGAGGGGAGACCTAATAGAGGTTTATAAGATCATGAGGGGTTTCGACAGGGCAAATAGAGAAAAACTATTTCCACTCGTGGGTGAATCTGTGACTCGTGGTCACAGATTTAAAATAGTTTCAAGGCGCAGTAGAGGGGAGCTGAGGAGAAATTTTTTCACTCAGCGAGTTGTTCGAATCTGGAATGCATTGCCTGAAAAGGTGGTGGAGGCTGATTCGATAACAACTTTTAAAAGGGAATTAGATCTTTATTTAGGAAGAACGGGTCTATTAGGCTATGGGGAGCGGGCAGGGCAATGGGATTGAATCGCTCTTTTCAAAGAGCCGGCACAGACTAGATGGGCCGAATGGCCTCCTTTTGTGCCGTAAAATTCTATGATTCTATGATTCTATGATTATAATCAAACAATTTTATTTCCTCCAGTTTTTCCCTTTGCGCATTTTCAAAATAGCTAAATCTATTTTATGGTTTTACCTTCAAACCTCATTGGGATAGACATTTGTGTTTCTCCTGAAATTCTTGGGAATGTTTTATGAACCCTAACATTCATTGATGTAAAATTGACATTTTCTAGCATTGACATCTCTATTGGTTTGGTCTCTTTCAGCTTCTTTGCCCCAAAACTCCGGAACACTCTCCCTCAATCCTTCCAACTTGCCTCCTCTCTCCCTTTTCAAATCCCACCTGAAGACCTTCCTCTTTGAACTGCTTTGTTTAGTAACTTATCTGTGTTTGTAACATATCTAAATCCTCAAATTCTGAGCATTGTGTGGATAAAAACAGGTAATAAACACATTCTGGCCAAGGTTTTAAAAAAAACTATCCCCATAGGCGTTTGAGCAAAGCTCAGATTATTGTTTAAGTATATCAACTCAATAATTTAACATGTAATATTTCCAATGTGAATTGGCATCATATATTTATTGCAAGAAATGAAATTACATAATTTCAAAAAGAAACACCTAAGGCTCTAAACTGTTTAAGACCAGCATTCTAAAACTTAAGAATTTCAATTTTTTAAATTTCCTCAATTCAATATGAAAACAGTTTTTTTGTTTATTAATGGAGCTGTGTACTTGAGTGGTTAGAGCACATTTCACCCCACAAAATAAAGTCAATTCACTTTACAGTATATACTGTGCTGTGTGAGATGTCTCAGCACTATATCAAATGCAAGGAATATTATTATTTGAGAACAGTGGTAAAAACTGCTTCCAATTTTAGATCATTTAAGACATTTACCAAATTCTGGTGCAATTTTAAGGGCAAGACAATGAAAATATTTGGCTCTCTTGGTTTGCTTGCAAACAATGTCGAGGAAGAGGTTCAATCTTAAAAATACACTGAGGTTCGGAAGGGGAAATAATTTTTTATAATCATGTTTTCATTTGTACAGCCAAATTTCCCATTTTGTTTAATTTTATCCAGGAGTCTTTGCAAACCTCTGGGGTGAAATACAAAAGCTGTACACTGCAGTTGCCAACTGCTCCTACTTCTTAGTCTGTTTTTACTTACATTATTTTCAGCCCATCTGTAATACACTCTTTAACTATTACAATATAAGACTCTGCTTCCTCTTCTCTAAACAATAACGTGTTGGAAATGTGGAGTTAGTAAAATAGCTATTTGCAATCACCAACTATCAACAAGAAACTGACCTGTAAAGTAGTTATTTTAATCTGGAGATAGAGTTCAACAGTTGGTAAAAAAAATAACAGCTGGTCTTCCGCTCAGTGTTTTTATGGCAGATGTCTAGGTTTCTCCAGAGGTTGCTTTAGCAATGATAAAGAGGAGTTCTACATACTCCATCAACATGCCATGTACTGCGGGCATTTCTCAATTCTAGCATTAGATATCTTTCCCTTCCTCTGCCACATATAAAAGTGAGAAAATAAAACTACGAAAGCTTATGTAAATTAATAAATGCATTAATGGGGATAGTGGTTGTCAAACTTTATCCATTTCATCTGAAAAACCCACGGATTTGTGGCAGACTGAGTAATAATGCATGATGTACTGCAGTTAGGTTATGAATAATGAAAGGCTGTATTCATAAAAATCCACACAATGTGTCAGGGCTTCCATCGAATGTAGGTCACTATGTCAAAAAGCAGTAAACAGAATTTATGAATGCAGGTGAGTTGTCAAGAAAGAGTCTTGACTGTTTCCTGCATAAGGCACAAGATTAACAACAAAAAAGGTTATCTTAACCTTTTGTGCAAGAACTGTTGTAACTGCTGCTCTGTGTGTATGAGGCTCCTCATTACACAATGGAGTAAAGGTCAAGTCAATTATCCTAAACTGTTAAAAAAAATTCCAATTTGCTAACAGTAGTGCTAGGTTATCAAAAGCCCCAAATGCAATGTCAGCGAATGACAATGCCATTTTTATGTTCATCTGCCACCGGGGCATGTTTTTACAGCTAAACCATCAGAGGCACATCATTTGCAGTGAACAGAAAGCTTCAGACATTTGATAGAAGCAATCTCAAATTCTAACCACATATAACCATCTTTAAAATTGCCAAACTACAAGGGCACTTACAGTTTAAAAGTACAGTAAAAGCCCGTTTATCCTAGACCCGATCAACCGTAACTTCCATACAACTGGCATCGCAAAAAACAGGTCCACATTCGATTAACTGGAATTTATCCGGAAAAATGCATTGAAAAATGTTGGGGGTTTTTTGCAGTTTCGCTCGAATATCCGGCAGGCGCTTTAACCAGCATTGGCCAGGTCCCGAGGGTGCCGGATAAACAAGCTTTTACTGCAGTAGTTTCAAATAATTGTGACATAGCAATATCATTTGAATTTGATATAGCACCTTTATCATCAGTAAAGTAACCAAAAGATTAGATGGGGATATTAAGCAGGCTGGTGTTTGCTGAGTGGGGGAAACAGAGATAGAAGTTGTACTAATTCTACCTTAACATGAATCACTACCCCCTGGTGAGGAGGCAATTTTTTTTTTGCATGTTTGTGTGTATTGAGGGGGGGGGGGGGGGGGGGGAGGAAAGAGAATGCAGGAAGAGGAAGAAATATAATTTTTTTTATAATTTATCAGCACTGACATAGCCATGTTTTCCTGCACAGTACAAAGTTCTAATCTACAGCTTCACACCAAAAATCATCAGTACAGGCAAGTTGTCAAAGGAAGGCAGTGTGTACAGAAGGCATTTTTATCATAAGAGAACGTAAATTACACTGGAGTTATCTTGCATGCTGGTCAAGTAATCTGTTCCTCTGTTAGCAGTAGCAGCCATGGAAGAAGGTTGTTTTTACCACCAATGGAAGCAGGGTGGGAAAGATTGGAAGATTTCTTCTTTTGGCAATGGTGGAGAAAAAGAGCAGGGTGATGGGATGCGGGAGGATTCTTCCAATTCGGCTCTGCAGGTTTACTCTGCAGGCCATAACCCTAACGGTTATGGTGGCCCTAGCTGGTTAAATAGTGAGAAATATGCTATACGGTGCTGTCAACTGCTAGCTACAGTGGAAGCCCGTTTATCCGTGACTCGATGCACCTGCACTTCCGTATAACCGGCACAGCCACAAAACGCCTCCCTCACCCACCAGGCGTCCCCCATTGAAAAAAGAATTGCTGGACTGCAAACCCCAACCAGTAAAGGTGAGAAGCGCAAGAGAGCAGCCCCAACAACAAGCACCAACACAATACTCTGCTACTATTTGTTATTACTTAGTCTGGTGTGTATGGTGTGTGTTAAAATAACTTTAATTTTTTTGTAGTGGGTTTTCGGCCACAGGCCGCCTGAATATCCGGCAGGCGCTTTAACCGACATTGGCCAGGTCCCGCGGGTGCCGGATAAACCGGCTTCTACTGTATATGGTTTTAAAGAGGTTGAACTGCAGCAGCACTCCAAATACACATTGGAGTCCCCAAGCCTTGGCTTTCGCTAGCCTGCGCCTAATACTTTCTGGAAGAGTGTGCATTTCATTCCAATATATGGGAATTTCTAGTGTAGGTGCCACGCACAGAAGTCTGTTTGGTTTGGATCCTCTTAAGCATGGTAAATTAATTCCATATGTGTTAACCACCTGGCTGACAAAAATAAGCACAAGGGAGAACATACAAGACTCTAGAGACTTGCTTTTTTAAAAATAAAAATCGGACTAGTTGGCGTGGATGTTCCTTGGGAATTTTAAACTGTATCGTATTTAAACACAAAATAATTTTAGTGCCCTCCACACTAACAAGAATAACAGCCAGATTTTGTGAAGCTTACTCACTTACCCACCTAGCCGCCAACACCCACGATCCATTTCCCCGGAGTGTTGCTATGGTCCTGCAATTATACGCTCATTATTCATGAAACTCATACAACTCCAATCCCTCCCCCTTCAGTGACGAGTACAATCAGCAGATACTGCTATGAATGTCAACGATTGGCCAGCAGGTACTCTTGTGGAATTTGAGAAGCTTACCCACTTCCAGACAAATTTCTCCTGTGTCCAATAGAGGAGCAGTCAAATTAAAAACCACCAAGTAGTAAATATGTCAACTGAGGCTTGGACCTGATCCATTTTACCTTGGGGCAGACCCTCAGTCTTTTTTAGCTACTCTCTTGAGTGATCAGATAGCTAAATAAATTATCATTATACCTCTAAACAGCTCCATGTCAAACACAAAAGAACCAATTTATTAGGCATCCCTTATACTTGCTGGTTCATTTATAAGCCAGGTATCCCGTAAACCTGTGGTTTGTTTAAGTTTGCAGTACAGACAGCCTTCTGCACCTCTGCGCTAAACACTTGTCAACTTTCAGGTGATCAGGTCACTGACCTCACTTCCTGTATGATGTACTGGATCCCCACGTCTGCCTTGTATTGATGGGGTTCCACTGTAACACACAGACAAAAAATACCTTACCAATTCATGATGTGCAGATTCTCTGTTAGGTGAAGTCATTTACTTAAACATCAGATTTGTAACAAGGAAATGCTCAACCCTTCTCTTTACACAGAGCTGAGCTGTGCTTGCAAATTGCACAGCGTGTAGTTGAGTTTCATACCTTCATCAAATCCATGTTCAACTACGCCAATGCCCTGCTTGTCGGCTTTCCCAATTCCTTCCTCCACAAGCTGCAGATAATCCAGTACTCTGCAACCCATGGCCTATACCGCTTCAAGTTCGTGACCCCCATCTCCCCCATCCTCACCCGACTCTATTAGCTCGCCATCACCCAGAGGATTCAATTCAAGATCCTGGTCCTCACATTCAAAGCCCTCCATGGCCTCACCCCACCCTATCTTTGCAACCTCCGACCCTCTACCAACCTGGCTACCCACTCTGCTGAGCAGGCTCCGGCCTGCTCCATGTCCCCCAACCCACCCACCCCACCATTGGGGGGTGAGCCTTCAGCCACTCTGCCCTAACATCTAGAACTACCGCAGTCCCTCCCCTCCACCTCCCCTCTTCCCCAGCCTCCTTCAAGTCCCGCCTCAAAACCCTCCTCTTCGACGGTCCCATTGATCACCCCAAATTCCCCTCTTTCTCTCCCCTGTCTCTGCCCCCGACCCCACTTCGGGTCTGAAACAATAACTGTCCAACGCCTTGGAATTTCCTCCTGATGCAAAAGGCGCTATACGTGTAATTTTGTTGTTGTTGAATTTGGCTGTGCAGACTGCTCTGCCTGGTCTTTTGAGTTTTGATATCATATCTAGTAGCTGTTTTTCCAATTTCTTTCAATTATACAGAATCTCAAAACATTTGAGTGTCAAATCCCCTATCTCCCACTGAGTTAAAAGACTGAGTGGGGTAATCAAGGAGACAGGTGTTTGAACAGGGAGGGAGGTTGATTTTGGAAGAAATTCCAAAAAGCAGTGCAAAGTGACTGAAAGATCACCCGCTGATTGTGGGGTTTAAGATATGAAGCAGGCCAGTTGACAGTGCAGAGTGAGGAGCAGAACTATAAGAGATTGCTGAGTATGGTGTACAGCAAGGCTTTGCAGTCATTTGAAGACAAGACTGAGGATTATCAAGTGAATCTCTTGGGGGACAGGCTTGTAGAGCCCAGTGGAGTAGAGATTGTAGGCTGTGTAGATCTGGCTAAACTGGAGTTTACACAGGGTGTACCCGAGGAGACTAGCAAATAAGATGTTGGAAGTCTGGACACTCCTTTCCAACCACCCTTGGGTGTTTTCCTGCTTGATAACAAGGGAAATTGTTATAAATCAACTGTAGTCTTAAAAATTACAGAAAAACAAATGCAAGTGTGGTGACACGCTTACACTGCAAATATCTTAGCTTATTTTCTGCTAGAGTTCCAGTTTTAAGAATTATTGTCTGAACAAAATCAGCTATTACAATATAAGCACATTAATAGTAAGGTGCTTTACCACATTATGCTGGAAATTCATGAATTGGTGAAAGGTGAATTTCTACCTCAAAAATGTGGTTTCTCTTTATAACGCAGGTCATTAGACAGTGTGGAGGTGTTTTTTTTAAAACAAAGTTCTATCAATGCATATTTATAGAACGCCTGCTATTAATAGCCTAAAACCTAATAGAAGTATCAACACTTATGTAGGTTATAGTATTTGGAATACAAGATGAAGTTATGAGCTAAACTGGGTCTCATCTTAAAATAGGTCAGGGATCCAAACTCCACTTCTGAACAATGTCATTTGTTCACATGATGTCTCTTGGATACTCATGTTCTACTCCTTTACTAATGTTAATTTCAATACCTAAAGAATATGGTGCATGTGTGGAACATGCTGACAAGTGCTCAGCTTGAGATACTTTTAATATTTGTCCAGTTTTACAAAAAGGCCATTTAGTGAGCCAGATAAGGCTTATTACGATTAATGGGGAAGGAAGCTGCCCGGAGGCAGAGAGGAATGGTTAGCTTTGGCAACTCTTTTAGTGTTTTATAATCCTTGCATTTTTGATGTAGCGCATTTTACATCTTCTAGACGTCTCAAAGCGCTTCACAGAATATATTATAAAGTGAAATAGATTGTGAAGAAATTAACTCAATGATTATCAGATTAAAATAATTGCAAATTGGTATACAAGTCAAGTAAATCAAATACAGTAAATTTAGACATTATGATTTATAAACAAAAGTAAAAAATGCTTCAAGTTCAAAGCTATTGAGTTTCACACCAACAATGAGACATGGAATGCTGTTAGCTATTCAAGTGTACTCTTACTGATAAGCAGTAGAAAATGTGGCTGGATTGGAATCTTGCTGAGACTTATTTTACTGTTGTCCAATGTCAAATTTGTAATGTCCAAGATTAAATCCAAAGAATACCATATTCTTTAGGTATTTTTGTGCATTATTAATATTGTAGTTTAATACAATACCAAGCACTCCAAGATACTCCCCTGTATGAGGGGCCTATATGAATGCAAGTTGTTGTTAGAACTGTAGTAAATAAGAGGAAAACAGCTGGCATTAAAGAAGGTCCAGCAACAAAGTAAGCTACTATTCTAATTAAACAATCGCTCCAAATATTGTAGAACTTTTACAGGAGCAATGGGTGTGAAAACAGTGTAACTGAAGCATTCAGATCACATCAGCTAACCCCCACAAATACAGCTAGTAGATTCAAAAGAAAGAGCTTACATGCAGATCTGAGAAATAAATGCAATGCAATAAAGCAGATGACAGATTTTAAAGTGTAAAACAGGTTCTACATGGAGTTGATGTGTCTGGAAATGCAGGGACTAGTAACTATAAAGCGTAGTATGAAAGGTTTAAGATAAAACCCCAACTCAAGTTGATTATACAAGCGAAATAACAAGTATTTAATTTCACACCTCTAGGTTCAAAGAGAAATCCCAACAGAGTTTAGCGGTTCTCATTATCTTCCATCACCAAAGTAAATATTTGTAATGGACCTCTGCAACACAAATTAGGGGGCAAAAAGAATGTTCTACAAAATATATGCTCTCTTTCTATGACTAAACAAGACAATGTTTCTAAAAAACATCACTTTAAAGATTTCAAACAAGCTACACCCATTGTAGCTACACTTGCAACCAAAAGATTCAATGTGGAATGTAGATTGTCACATAGACTGACACACTTACTTATCCTTGAAAGGTTTGATTTTCACCTAGACATCTTCATAATGATAAAGATATGTATTAATTTATAATAAGTAGGATGGCCTCCTAAAGTGAAAGGCGCTTTAAAAATGTTATTCTGTTGTTGCTGCGGCTTAGCTTCATTTGTGTTCTTTATTTTGTTCCCGACACCGCTTAGCTACATGTGTGCTCTGCAACGCACAATGCCACAGCACAACCGGTGCGCCCACCAGGTGTAAATGCAGGGCCTGCGTACATACGTAGAAGCTCTGGCACGCACAGTGCCATAGCACCACTTTGACTCTGCAGCAAAAAACGCAAAACTGAAATACACTTTAAGTCATAACTCACGAACGATAGGAAATACCCGAAAACATACCCATGCCACCGCCAGATGCAAGACCATTCCAATGAGGTATAAATCATGTCTCTACATCAATCGGTCTTTCTTGAAGCATACACAGACATTTTATTAGTGTAGAAGATAGAATTCATCCTGTTATCTTTTTAACACAACGCCCTTTAAGGTAATGCAAAATTCATATTGACCTCTATTTTATGAAGGCATGTTAACAAGGATGTGCGTCATTTCAGTGGTTTCCTGCTACTGTCGCTTTCAATTCAGTGTCCATTGACAATAACAGGATTTTGTTCCACTACAATAGGGAGGGTAAAATATTCAGAAGAAAAATATTCAAGATACTGTACATCACTGGTGAAAAAATCCCCACAGTAAAAATCAATCCCTGTTTGCAACTGCTGCAGACCACATGGAGCCTGATTACACCGGTCAATTAGCACTTCCACACAATTGCTCCACAAACCAGAAAGAACTAAGTGCACAATATACCCACGTGTGGGAAGGAACTGTATGAAACAGCAATAAGCAGGAGCTAAACACATTAATACAGGATGCAGGGAATCAAAAGGCAAATATTTCACAGGGTTAAGAGCACACCATAAAACATTTTGAAGATAGCAAATGGCTATGCTTTATAACTGGCAGTATGTGTCAGTGAGTGTGTATATGTGATCAAAGAAAGGGGGAGAATAGTCTACTTATTAATGGCCTCCAATCACTGAATACAGGCTTTTCTTGAGAATCTATAAATCTTTCCTTACATTGCGAAAATCTCACGATTGAAGAGGTTGCGGGTCTAGGGGAAGAATACTTTTCCATTTATGTTTTTCTTATCCGGTTGAGAAAGATACACCTGAAACCATACAGAATAACTGTCTCACCCGACTCACCGTCTTTTATTGTCCTCAAATATTAAGGAGACTGAACATTTTCCTTTGGTTCTGGACCAGGTTATTTGCATATGCATCCAACGTATGGAGATTTGAAATCTCATGATCTGGGATGCATGACGACCTGCAAGATGTAAAGCTAACTGGAAGGAAATATATGGCCCAGTTTAAGACTGGGACGTCACCATCCCAAAGCTAGGTCACACATAATGATAAGTGCAAGCTGTTGTGGTAGTGGGATACATGGGAAAAATGCAACAAGCAGTGTTGTATTTTAAGTTGTATTTTGTACCAAATATTATATTTTCAAATAAATATATATTTTCAAAAAAAGGAACATATTCATTGGCAGCAGACTAAGCACTGATACTGCTGTAATAATGGGAATTGAAAGAACAATCAAGTGACTGCCCTCCTGTCAGCACAGAAACAGTGCTTCTCTCAGCATATTCAACCATTTTAATCCTACAACTTCCAACAACAGTCCCAACAATACACTTAATTGGTTTATTTTTGGAATAGTTAATTCAACACAACAGAAACTGTTTTTGCTTGAGTTTATTCACTGTGGGAGAATTTATTGTTCTGGTGGGTTATGGATTATACAATTGTGTCCTCTATTACACACAGTCCACGTCAAACAGTCAGTTTTGTCTCTGTCTTCCGTCATTTACATGGGGGTTGTCCTTGCAACCTAATCAACTCAAAACATTTCAACTCCTCCTCAAAACCACTTTACCATGAGCAACAATCTTCATACAAAAAGACCATGAACCACCTTCCATGCCAACAGACTGAAAGAAAAAAAATTATTGTGACAGGATTATCATTCATTGAAATACATTTAGTGGTGTGTTTGAATATTCTAACAGCACTGTAAGTTTCCAAAGTACTGTATCGATTAACGTGCAATAAACCTAATATTGTCATTTTAAAAACTCAGTATTGTAGTTCTTGATGGCTCATTGACATAGAGTAAAGAGAAAAAAAGTCAAATTGAAATGGGGTTGATTAGGTAAAATCAGATTGGGAAATTTGAATTCTGTACCAGGAAAAACCTACCAGGTGAAATAGTGTGTTTTTACATTATCATTAAAAATGAACATGAGGGAGCATAAACGAGGGAAAAGAATATTGAGAGGTACGGGAATGGGATAGGGGATTAGAAGAAATGGAGGTTCACAAAGTGCATAAACACAGTCATGGATAAGTTGAGCTGAACGGTGTGGTGTGATGCCATGCTGTACAGAATGTCTAATTCTATGCAAGTGTTTCAGTCTATGATTGAAGCCATATTCTACGACTACAAGTTATAGAAACAAATTAATCATATATTTTTAAAAAAGGTTTCTCCATTTGTAGCTAATGGTCTACAATCATTTAACAGCAGGCTTGGCTTATCTTCTGGAAACATATAGTACATTGTGCAATATATCAAACCACATCTGTTACTATTCTGCTCTGCATGTTCTGAGGATAAGCGTTTCCAAAAAATCACTTGTGCAGTTTGTTATATACTCTGTGGATTTCACAGAATCAGAAAGCTTACAACACAGGAAACCATTCGACCTACTGTATCTGTTCTGATGTTACCACCCCTACAGAAGTTACCTTTTTAATCCCATTCTCCTTTTCTTTCATTTTATTATTTTTTGTCGTGTTGTTAACTGTTTCAAAATCAGCTTTAAGAGCCGTTGAAAAACAGAATTCTATACAGGTACATCGCCCCAACTGCTGCCTCGTCAACCGCAAAACTCGTGCGTCCACGGTTTGCTAAATGCGACAACCCTTGCAAACCACGGCTTATAACCCTTGCTTATCCACAGGTTTCAACATAAAGACTAGCATTTAGCGCTAGGACCCATCAATCAGTCTCGATGTCGCTTCGCGCTAGCGTATAGGACCCAGTTACGATGTTCCAATCAACCAGCAACAACGCTTCTCTCTGAGGATTAAGGTAAATAACATGAATTTATTGTCACTTCTCTGCATCTTCTCTCTCTGTGTGAGTGTATCATTTAGAGATCTCTCTCTCTGACTCACCTTCTCTCTATTTCACCGTCTCTTCCCCCCACCCCCGTCCTCCACCACCCTTCTCTCTCTCTCTCTCTCTGACTCACGTTTTCTTCCCCCCACCTCCCCCCTCCCTCACCCCCCATTCTCTCTCTCACTTTCTCTTCCCCCCACCATCCCCCTCTCTCTCTGTATGTGTAGATCAGTCAGTCAGACAGCACCCCCAGCCCTCTTTGTCACCCACCACACCTTCTCCATTGATTTCTCTCTCTCTCTGTGTAGATCAGTCAGACAGCCCCCACCAGCCCTCCATGTCACACCCCTCCCCCCACCCTCCGTGTCTCTCTCTCTCTCTCTCTCTACGTAGGTCAGTCAGTCAGATAGCCTCGCAGATTGCTGCAGATACTGGCCAATGCGCCCAAACTATCCTCATGTATGTTATAACTGTATTTGTTTTGTGTTTAGTTCTACGAAATGCGAACTTATTTCCGTTATCCCCACGTTTCCCATAGGGACCTGCATTTTCCAACCGCAATTTACCAACCGCGGAGGAATAGAGGAACATATACCCCGTGGTTGGGGAGGGATACCTGTATTCTGTCTATCCTCTGTGTAAAAACAAATTGCAACCTTCTCCCTCTCCACCCTCCAAACAAACAATAAATTGCTTTAATATAACATTATCATTCATGTCGTGAGGACCTCCCAAGCTGCTGGACAGTTGAGCCTTTGCACCCAAGCTGGGAGTTGGATTTGGGAGGGGTGTGACCCAAGGGAGGAGGGGATGAATTAAATGAAGGCATGATCAAAAAGGACGATCTGGTGAATGACCTTGAAGGAGGAGAGGGAAGAGGGAAAGTGCAGGGTCCGTCTGGAATGAAATTTCAGAGTAAGGACAGAAAGGCTGGAGGCCCAAACGCAGATTGTGGGATAGGCAGGCACAGGATGTGAAACAGGTCAGTGCCAGACGAGTGGGCTATTATAATAATAATAATCCTTGCATTTGATAGAGTTATCACATCTTCGAGACATCTCACAACACTTCACAGAATATACTGTAAAATGAATTGACCATATTTTGTGGGCAAAAGGATCATCCAAGGCACTGGATATTGAGGATTTAAATCCACACTGAAAATTGAGTTGGTAGGGTTTCAGAAGGTCATAGAGATAGGGATTTAAAAGCGAAAATGAGGATCTTGAACTCAATCCTCTGGGAGCCAGTAGGGAAGAATCCCTCTATTTTATACATATACAACAGTTTATTGTGCTATACTCAAGGAATCTTATCTAATATTGAGGCAAAATACATCTAGGTATGATGGATCTGATTTGCTTTCAGATTTTTTTAATAAACTGCTAATTGTACTTTTAGAATTTTCAAAACGCGGTGACTATTTATTGTACAGGAGTAACTCTTCAGTTTATTCAATATCTGCTACAAAATAATCTTTACATTTGATGTAGAACCTCTCGCTTCGGGACAATAATCCAAAGTGCTTTAAACTGTGAAGTTTACAGCATATACTGTGAAGACTATTGATGATCCATTTCATGGATTAAAAAGGAGAATTATTAGTGTTCAGGAGTATCTACTAACATCAATACAGAGTTCATTATACAGTACAGACAATCCACTTCAGAACAGTTATTTGGGCTTAATGTCTCAAACCCCAGATTACAGAAGTTGATAAAATGACCAACATGCGGGTCACCAGGTTGTTACTGAGGTCACTTCCTGCACATTTATAACACCGTTAACTTCAGTTGCTGTTCATTGCACCTACGTGTGTTGTAACAGGACTGATAATATGGTATAGAATTAATGGGCATGAATGCCTAGATCAAAGACCACCATGTTACAATCTTAACTATTGAGCTCATAATTTGCTTTTTGTTTATTTCATGTTTCTCCTTTTTCTTAGTAACTGCTTTCTTATGAGTTTTAGGGCTTGATTATGTCTCGAGTTTTGACACACAAAGTAAAATGGTTAAAAAAAAATTCTGCATTTAAAATGTCTGTCTGCAGTGAGCCATCTGGTTTTGGTGCATTGCAGCTGTACGTTACAAACACACTAAGCTCACAAGCAATACAGCTCAGTTTCTCACACTTCGTATAAAGAAAAAGCCCTGACCTTGAACTCTCATAACTGCCACAAGACCACAGTGCAATTACAAGTAAAGTCTAAAATCAGCTGCTAGCTGTGGTTCATCTGAAGAGCAGTTAAGGTCATGAATACCAAGCAAGATAACTTCTACCAAGCATCTTGTAAAGAAAGAGGATATTCCCTCGGTGCAGGTTAGACACATAGTTAATTGCCGCGTTCTACCTACAAAATCTACAGTCATTACACTTTACAGTATATAATGTGATGCGCCTTGATGCATCTCAAAGTCGTGATAAGGTACTACATCAAATACAAGGAATATTATTATTTAAATTAACCATTAAGCTTTCACTTCACATCACTAAACATAAGTCGGAAGAATAATAATTTATTTTTGCTCTATTGAGATCCTTCAGGCCTCCATTTGATCCCACCCAGGTTGTTGGTTCAAGCCTTATGTCAAGCCTGGAGCTGAAATTCTAGGATGGTCTTGTACTTCAATTCTGTGGGAAAGTTGCATTGTCAAGAGTTGCATGGTCTTTTGATAAAAAGTCAATTCAAGTTTCCATCTGTCTGAACAGAAGTTAAAAATCTCTCTTGAAAAAGGATGGGAGTTACATGAAAATAATAAATATATATATTTTTAACTTGTGTACTGTATTTGTATTTCTATAGTTTGATTGGGGAAAGTAAATGGGACAGGAAGGTTTGTTCTTATGGGCGATGTACAGTAACCCAGCACAGACATGATGGACCGAAAGGCTTTTGATGTTGTAAATTTCTATGGTTTCTGTGGTTCACTATGCTTTACAGAAAATTCTGTGAAATGTTTTGACAACATGAAAGGGGCTATATGCAGTTGTGTAGCTCAGTTATTAGAGCACTTGCCTTACAAGCGAGAGACCTGGGTTCACTTCCAGGCAGGGCAAAACCTTGGCAAATTTCCTTACTCTACACACCTAATAATAATCCCTTCAAAAAAAACACAATAATAAATTGGTCATTTCAATCCACAATTGTTTGTGGGGCCCTGCTGTGTGCAATTAGCTGCCACGTTTTGCCCACAATTCACTTTACAGTGTATTCTGTGAAGCACATCGAGACGTCTAGAAGATGTGAAAAGCACTATATCAAATGCAAGGATTATTATTACTATATCCACAGAAAGAATTATTATATCATTTAGAAAAGTAACTATAGAGGTCAATGATAACTACACTATTGAGAAGCCAAATATTTTGTGGAAGACAAAGTTGAAGCTTGTCTTCAGACAGTAGTAGCCTATTGGCATCATGCTGCGCCTTGGCTTGCCAACTAATTAAGAGAATTTATCTGATTCTACTGCTTTTATTTGTAACCCTTATGCTCCATGCACTGTATTTACAAGCAGGGGACAACGACAACATTTCCCCCTCCTTAATTTTCCTTCACATTTCTATGTCAGAATCCTGTCCAAATCACTTGGAGACAATCTCTGCGTGAAGCTCAATGTGTTCTTTGAGGATTAGTTCACATGTGGCCTCCATAATAAGGCAACTGTTACCACAAAGCAGTACAAGATTTTACTGGCTCACTGGAAAAGGCACTGATTAAGGGCAGATGTGGAATACTACTTTAATGCAAATAAATTCACTGACCTGCGTTCAACACTTGAGCCAGCCTAAATATATAAAATGAAAAGTGGGAACTTGTAGAACACATTGCTGATACATTTATATTTTTACCCACCAATTTTTTTTTATAGTATCTGATAATTACACATTCCTACCATTTTCTTTTCTCTCCTAAACCTTGTTAAGCATTGCACAGCAATTTTGCTTCTTTCAAGTGCATATAGCTTCGCTGCTTCAACTACCCATCATTGGTTTGCTTTGTTTTCATTTCTAAATTTCTCCATTCATGCAAAGAGAAACAGAAGATGCCAAAGATGGAGGCAAACAGAAATTCAGCAGCACTGACAATTTTTCACAGGCTTTAATGGATTTGACAGAATACTCAAAATCTCTCCAGAGGTTTTAGTTTCCAAACCAGCATTCCTAACTCAAAATCTTCCTGAATGTTTGAGCATGTTTTTGCCATGTATGAAGTTCTCAATATTGTTTACTTCAATGCAGTAAATCATATATTAACCATAGAACGAACTTGCATTTTTATAGCACCAGATCACATCAAAATATCAAACTTGCTTCACAAGTAATTAATGTCAATTATAGTGATTGTTTTGAAGTCAAATGAGGCAGACATTTCAGCTAGCAAGGATCCTCAAACAGCCATGATTAAGCATTTTGATGACATACAGTACTGTAATCATTGCATGTGGAAATCATTAAGTGTAAGACTATAACCAGATTTTACTATACAAAATATGCATTTATAGAAACATCCAATACTACAATTCTGCTATATAGCTTTGTCAGTAAAGCCAAACATCCTGTGTTTTTTTTATTGATGCTCACACTGTTTAGACCAAGTCAACCAACACCTCCAAGTCTTTTAATTTATCTCCTCAATGGTAAGTATTATCCTGTTCATGGGCTTCCGTTCCTCGTTTTAATTACAATATGTGGTTCCTTGCATTTACCCATATTGAACCCAATTTGACAGTGGTCAGTTTAGGTGCATCTCTGTTAAACTCGCTCTGTAAAATCATGGCTGCTTCATCTGATTCCTCAGTCCTCCCTGAACCTGGAACCATGGCAAATTTAGTTATTTACACTGAATAACCCTGCTTCCTCTCTCCACCCTCCCCAATCCCGATCCTAGCTCGGGTCTGAATCTCTGACTGTCCTTGGGACATCCTCCCGCCATGAAAGGTGCTAGACAAATGTAATTTTGTTGTTGTTATTGAATGTTTGAGTCAGGGTGGGGCCTCAAGGAAAACAAATCCAATATCTTGGGCAAAATACATCTCTGATAGACATTTTTGTAGTTTCACTGGATTAGTTCATCCTTTTATCCAAGATACATTACATCCCATAATCTCTGTCCAAGAGAATAAACTGCAACCAAGGCCATTATTGCACCCAACCATTCTCCACTCAGAATGTTCCATATACATATTCCCTCAACACTGAAAACTCAGTATATTGTGAAGGGTGTATTTATCTGGTAAACCAATTTAAATATTGCAACTAAATCATGTATGAAGTAGCTGTACTGACCACCTGTTGTACATGTTATTGTATTAGGCCATCTTAATCTGCCTTCAATCCCACAGACCTAACAGCAATCCATCAAGAAGTCCCTGAAGCTTTTTTGTACATTGAGGTTAATTTGAATTTCATGAGTTAACATCTGCAAGATGCAGTCTTCAGCAATAATCAACCTCTCCAACAGTATTTAATAGCTGGATACGAAAGGATAATTTTTGGCTGCTAGCCTTATTATGATATACACAATGTAATGTAATAGATGGTTCCCAACACACGCAATATGCTACCTAGTTTTATTGAAAGCTTCAATGTACCACCATTTTACAGTTTAAGACACTTCAAATGCTTTCTCTCACTATTTCAAAGCCTAGGCAGTCAAATGTACACAAAGAGCAATGGATATGTGGAAAAGACAGACTGCTAAAACAGCTAAATTAATCAAAACCTTAAATGAAGATGAATATCAGGGATTGAAAGTTGCACTGATAGACATAGGATACACAACTACACTTCAGAACACAATACTTTACGAGACTCGGGTTGAACAGTAATAATGATAGGCTGCAAGAATATCATGGATGTCAACTTTTGCGAATTTGGAGCATTTATCCTAAACATTTATTCCCTCGGAAAATTAAATGGGTTTAAATTTAAAAGGTCTACAGAGGCATGCGGTTTGATAGAACAAACAGCCTCTTCTCACTGGTCCTTAATTTGATAGACTAAGCCAGTGTCAATGTTATGTTAGTCACTAGGCATAAATAGTGAATTGGGAATCCAGATGTGGCTAAATTGCTTTTTTGATCAGTAATTTAAAAATGAGAAAGATGCCATTGATAGGCATGTGATTTCAATATGCTCAAGATTTACATCTACTTTGACTTTTTTTTACATTGTTGGTAAAATGGTAAACCAAAAGCAGCATGCATGCACTTTTTTTTGATCGTTGTGTGGGCTTCAGTTCCTTGGTTGCTGCGTATTTGTTATCCATTAAGATGATGTGTAACACGGGTGAAACATCCAGATTTCAGCACCATGGAAACAGCAGCATTATGTATTTTTCACATTACCAGTGAACTGGCTCATGCCTTCTGTATTTCCCTCGACCTGATGTGCTCCAGCGTCAGCCACAACACTACAAAGAACTCCTTGCCTCAATCTCTTCGTCTTGCCCCTTCTTTACCTATCTTCAATTCACTTGGTTGTATTTCTGCTTTCATACATTATTGTGTAGTAACTATAGATAATTCTGCATCACCTTTCACTGGAACCACTACTGAACCTAGAAGCCAAGATTGAACAACAACAACAACTTTGATTTATATAGCGCCCTCCAAGCCGGACGGCGTCTCAGAGCACTTCAACACGAGTTGCTAGGATAACAATATTGTTTATCTGAAGTACAAATTAGTTTCTTATATTGAATGTAAAATACAAATACAGCAGAAGCTCATTTATGCGTGACTCGATGCACCGGCACTTCTGTATAACCGGCACGCCAAAAAAAAGTCCCCATTCGATAAACCGGAACTTATCCGGAACAATAGCAGTGGAGCATTTGTAAATGCATAAATAATAACATGACAGAATATTGTTTTGGTACTTATTAATATTCTATTACTATCTGTTATTACTTAGTCTGGTGTTTATGGTGTGTGTTAAAAGAACTTAAATTTCTTTGTAGTGAGTTTTCGGCTGCAGGCCGCCCGAATATCTGGCAGGCGCTTTAACCGGCATTGACCAGGTCTCGCGGGTGCCGGATAAACAGGCTTCTACTGAACATGGTATTTTAGGTTGAATGGAATCTCGATAGATCATATCAACTTTGTGAAAAACAGAGGAGATATGCAGCTGAGAGACAATGAAATAAACTATTAATTGAACAAGGATATATGGATGACATCCAAACTGATGAAGAAAATTTAAACAATATGAAGATAACACAAACTGTCAAAAGCAACTATAGTATTACTTGGTTTTGAAACAAACCACTCAAGACTCCAGTAATGTCATGAACATATTGGAATCTTTACAAAGGATCGGTTGAGTAATAATGAAGATTAGGTCACATTGCACATGTATATACAATTTATTCATTGCAGATACAATGCAGCACAGACAATCCAAACTGGTTCTGTACTCAACAGTAGCTGTCTTTATTTTGCTCACCAGTTAATTATCCTACATCAATTACATTTACATTTCAGAGTACAAATTAATCAAAAAGTATTGTTCCATGCCAATTATTCTAAAAACAATTCAGTTTTATTTTAGGTTTATAAATGAATTAAAATTCAAATCAGCATATTTTGCAGGTCACTGGAATCAAAAGGAAATTTAACATATCTTCTTCTAAGTCTTTGAAACTGAAAACATAAAAGCAACAGCAGTATATAGTTCCCTTTCTTCTTCCCACACGTTTTTAACCGCCATCCTGCAGCGGTTGTAATGTCATTCAAAGTATAATGGCAGCACACATTCTGAGTTACAGTAGTACCACTGTGCACCTTGAATGAAAAAAATATTCTTATTTCACTAAGAGACTTTTAAACAAATACAAACAGTGATAACGAGTTGACAGTTTCTGTTCACTGGTAATATGAACAGCAGTTTAATTCTGCAGATAACCAAGTTACAAAACAGTTTACCTTATATGGTCAAAAATATAAGGAAGTTACTAAGAGCCACAATAGCTGTTCATTTCCATTCTGGTAAGATGAATTAAGCATTAAGCTACAGTAAATGCATTTGTATTCAATATCTCGCTCTCTTCCTCTTCGCCCCACCCGAGCCCACCCATGATGCAAGCCTTACAACAGCTGAGGATTTTTAAAACAATATATAAATAAAAATCCATGTTCGATACCTGGTGAAATGAAACTGTTTCCATGACAACATACTCAAACAAAATAGGATTCATTTGATGGGTGGTGGCAATTGGAAATAATAGCCTATACTTGATGTTTTGTTTGTTTGCTGAAAACAGTCTTACTATAAACTAACAATCATTGCTGATTTTTTCATCAATTGCCTTATTGAGGCCACTCCACACACAGTAACGTAAAGCAGTGAGACATGCATACAAGCATGCCTACCATTTGCTTGTCTATTCAGCAATTCATCTTTCACATCCTTACATAATTCTGTATCTCAATATGCCTCCCACATATCCACCATTTAAATGCCAGCTCAGCTTGACCTCATCTACACAATTCAGGCTTCATTTCATATTTCCCTTGCAGTTACTGTTTTATTCATCTTCGGGAGAAAGTAACAGAAGAATAACTCTATGGTCATGGTTCACTGATGATGCCACTCAGCAGCCAGAAAAAATAGCAATTGAAATGCTACAATCATCATTGTTGCCTGAACAGAGAAACATACAATATTGCTGCCAAACAATCGTCCTACAGATCCGCAGCTTTGTAATTTATAAATAACCAAATTATTATTTTTTTTAAACAACCTAAATAAGCAAAACATGATTTTCAGTGAAGAAAAATAATGTTGTCTGTTTCATCTCCTTTTTCATACATAGATCAAATTAAGTTCTGTCAAATCTTACCTTCTTTTCAAGGACATAATTCTGAACTAAATATTTACCGGCTTCATCAATGGAGTATTTTTCCCGCAAATCACACTATTTCATTCATGAATAATTTGGTTATCTGTCATTTTAAGAGTCTTTTCTCACCCTTGACTTTGACTAATCCTAGACAAATACCAACTTTCAGTGAATAGTCCCTGAACAGACTAACCTTCAACAATTACCATCCCCAGACACACACAAACCTTTTGTGAATACCCTCCCTGGACACAGACTAACCTTCAGTGAATAGTCTCAGCACCACACTAGTCTGATGATGTAATACACACTCATCCCTACACTGAGTATGTCAAAATTGGGACTTGGTTATAGATGGGTTCTATTGTTTGGAACTGGCAATGAAATAGGGATTTGCATAGTACTGACATGCGAAAAATGGCAGCAATTTGTGTATTCAGTAATTTATCATTTACGTTTATCCTTATATAATTCTGTGTTGGTGTGAAAATGGGATTTACATAGTGCTCATGTAAAAAAATGGCAGCATAACTGGATCAGTATTCAGACCTGGAGACTAAGTAAAGCTTAGAGATGACCACTCCACTTGTTTGGGCTTTGGCTTAGTGTCTGATCTGTCCTTCCACATCCTGGTGATGAAACAGACTAGCTGTGCTAGCATCAGCAGTTTCTTGGAGTACTGCAGACCCACCTGGATCAGGAATTGAACTACCGAGACTGCCACAGAGGGTGAACTTAATTCTGACATCCCATTACCAAACGTGTCACTTTGCAGGCAGTTCACCTCCAAGGAGACATCACCACCCCCATCCTCTCATTCACTTTGATTTAAGTGAGAAGCACTTTTACATGTGGAAAAACAACACATCACAAGCAGTCAGAGATAGGTGTTTTGTAAAAAAGGGAATTAAATTAACTTACAAAAATACAAAGAAAACACACGGGCATTCAAACACTGAGCCAAGAAACTGAAATTACTTAAGCATGATTTTAAATTACCTAAATATCATTTGGAAAAATATTTAAATTGTTACTTTTTCCACAAATATGCACTTGTATCCCCTATTTGCCTGTAATACAGTGTCAGCTATTTTTCCACAGTAGAGTGACTACTATATTATAACAGAACAATTCAGTAAGGACATTTTCTCAAGCTAACAATATTAGCAATCCACCACGATTGTGCAGGGACAAATGCTGACTCACAAACTTCAAGAAGGTTTTGTTTAATGACCATTTCCTCTTATCAGGCACTGAGTTTTTTTTAATGGAAATCCCTGCTTTGTTTAATATGTAGAGAAATGAAAAATATCAAAGATTTGCTGCTCAAAGGAGCTATTTAAATGCCCACTAAATAGTTTGGTAAAATGGTATTAACAGTATATGCCTCTTTAGTAGAACGAGCCAAAGGCAAACAAACTTCTCTCAAAAGCCCATCATTCTTACAGAGAAACATGCCAGGGCCATTCGCTGATCAGCAATAGTACATTCTGTAAATGTTCCCAAAACTATCCAATCTTTAGCAAGTTCACAAAATAACCAGCATGTGAAATCCATTTGTACCCCAAAATAAATAACAAGTATATTTTGTCCCCCAATATTTCACTTTTTCCTCAGAAAATAAATATTTAAGTAATCCAAAAAATCACTAACTAATCTAAATGATACCTTGAGTAGAATCACACCACTGTGGTCGGTCACCCCATAGACCACTCGGAGACCCAAAAATCTAAACAAACACACAACAAAACTTACATTTATATAGCGCCTTTCACGTCGAGAGGACATCCCAAGGCATCACAACCTGATTATGCTCCTTCCGGCTAAAAGGAAGACTACTTCTTGATGAAGAACTTGTATTTGTTTTCCAGGGTACATGACACATGTGGAAACCTATCAGTGTTTAAGAGTATCCAAACTATACAGGTAGAGCTCCACATATGTATGTCACCTCAACATGAAATTTCACTGTGTTATGGAATGGAATGCACTCTCTCCCCCTAGGCACAGCTTGGCAAGAATCAAGGCTTGGAAATCCCAGGAACCACTGCCGGTCTCCTGGAGTTTAACCAGTTAAAAGCTTATCATTGGGAGCACTGCCGTGCGAGCTTCCCAATGATTATCCAGGTAGGATCACCCTACCAATAACAACTTTGACAGGCAAGATTAACAGGAACAAAATTGGAAGGATTCCTGCGTCCAGTGACCAGCCTATTCTTTCAATTCCTTTAAACAAGCCAGGCTAGCTGGTCTACCAAAAGCAATGTCTTGAGTGTTGGCAGTATTACAGACCTGCCTAGTACTCAGAAACAGGAGACCCAAACTGCCACAGAGGATCAACTTGATTCCAATATTCCATTGCCACATGCAGCCAGCTCAGTCCATAGGAAACTATTATTCTCACTCTTCTTCCCGAGAACAGATGCTAGCTAGTCATTTAACTTAAAGCAGTAGGTTTGAGTTCTCACCAGGTAGAATCATGAAGCACCATTTGTCTATCTGGGGGATATAATGGTAACTATTCTTAGGATTCTATCAAGAATTTTCATATTATGACTTAAATAATGCATTCATGCCCAAATCCTAGGAACATAGGAATATAGAAACAGGAGGGAGGCCTTCAGCACCCCGACCCCTACTCCACATCATTCTATTAGATAATGGCTGATATGTACCTCAACTATATTTACTTGCTTTTTCTTCATAATTGCTTGACATCCTTAACTCAACAAATTATTGTAGTTACTACAGTAAAAGTCTGTTGATCCGGAACCCTCGGGACCTGGCCAATGCCGGTTAAAGCGCGTGCCGGATATTCTGCCAAAAACGCAACTACTTTTTTTTAATGCATTTTCCCAGATAAATTCCAGCTAATCGAAAGCGGACTTTTTTTTTTGCGATGCCGGTTATACGGAAGTTACGGTTGATCGGGTGACGGATAAATGGGTTTTTACTGTAATATTTTATATAGCATCTTTTTTCATGTCAGGAGGATGTCTCAAAACACGTCACAGGAATTCCTGCAACTTGCGGTGACTATGTATGTTATATGCAAATGCAGAAGCCAATTTGAGCACAGCAATGTCCTACAAATAGCCACGAACTGAAGGACCAATTTGATCTGGTGATTTTTTGGCAAGGACACAAGGAGAAACTCTCTTCTCCTTTCAGCGCCATTGGATCTTTACCATCCACCTAAAAAAGCACAAACAGGGTCTTGGTTTAATAATGATCCTTGCATTTGTTGGAGAAGTCACCTTTCAGAGGTTCGCCAATTGTACACAGCAGTATCCCATAAACAGTCGTGGATTGAAATTACCAATTTATTATTGGGTTTTTTTGAGGGATTATTATTAGGTGTATGGAGTAAGGAAACTTGCCCATGGTTTCACCCTAGGAATCGAACCCAGGTCTCTTGTTTGCAAGGTGAATGCTCCAATCACTGACCTCATCTCATCTGAAACGTGGCATCTCCAACAATGCAGGGCATCCCCAGCAGAGCATTGTTTATGAAACACTTCAAGTGATTTCAACCTGGTTAAAAAAAAGTGAATAAAATGTACGTTCTTTCTTCTAGATCTGGGATTACTTTGACAATTAGAATTTTTGCTTGCAGGATTGAAATCTCAGATAGCTAAGAACATAGCAGTTCAAGCATTTTAAGCGTTTTAAATTGAAATTGTTGTTGTAGCATTTAGAAGCTTACTGGACACTGTGCCGCTATTCCACTAAATGGAATAACAGTATCCCATTAAGTGGATAACAGATTTAAGAATTGACCTCTCAGTATCATCAAATTAATAATGTAACAGAGCCCCTTTTATTAATAAGTAGGCTCATCAATTCAGCAATGCTTAATTTTTTTTCGATTTAACACAATAAATCAGACTTTAATAAAGTAGGACAGATGAGGTTTATTTTATAGATTTAAATGCAATGATGATTGTTATTATTAGAGTACGTTATTTTCAAATTAGCAGCAACATTTTCTTTCTGGCCTTTATATTTAAATTAAAATGCTAATATATAGAAGGACCACTTTGCTACACTCCCCCATTGTTTGACAGCTCACTCCAAAACAACTCAAGTATTCAATGTTTATGAATTCTCTTAAGAGTTAACAAACTAAGCTGGTGCCAGTCTATAGTGAGCCCGATTAGTTAAGCTGATGTCATGCACATTCCTTGCTGCTAAGACAATTGAGATCACAAAGGCTACTTCAACACATCTGCCTTCAGGACAATCTCCAACAACAACAACAACAACAACAATTTACATTTATAGAGCGCCTTTCACGTCGGGAGGACGTCCCAAGGCGCTGAACAAGAGGCATGTGACCCGAGCTGGGAGGGGAGTATTTGGGAAGGGGTGAAACACGAAGGGGAGGTAAAAGAGTTTGGGGTGGAACAAAAGGCACGATCGAAGAGGAAAGTCTTCAAATCAGCCTTGAAAGAGGAAAGGGAAGAGGCAAAACGGAGGGATTGAGGGATGGCATTCCATAAGGTGGGAGCGGAGAAACTGAAGGCCCGGCCTCCGATGGTGGGGCGGTTCGGGCGGGGGGCTTGGAGCAGGCCAAGTCCTGTTGAACGGAGGGTCCGGGTGGGCGTGTAGGGGGAGAGTAGATCGGTTAGGTAGGATGGGGCAAGGCCGTGTAAGGCCTTGTAGGTGAGGACGAGGATCTTAAATTCGATCCTCTGGAGGATGGGGAGCCAGTGGAGACGGTCGAGGGTGGGAGTTATGTGGTCACGGAGGCGGGTGCGGGATAGTACACGGGCTGCAGAGTTTTGAATGGCCTGCAGCCTATGAATGGAGGAACTGGGGAGGCCGACTAGGAGAGAATTTCCGTAATCCAGCCGTGAGGTGATGTATGCATGCACGAGTGTTTCGGCAGCGCGGGGGGTAAGATAGTTGCGGAGCCTGGCAATGTTGCGCAGATGGAAATAGGCGGTGCCGGTCAAGGCGTGGATGTGGGGGAGGAAGGAAAGTTTTTGATCGAACATGATGCCGAGGTTCCTGATTGGCTTTGTGAGGTGGAGAGTGCAGCCTTGGATGTTGAGGCTGGCAGCGCCCGATGTGCGGAGGCACTGGCTTGAGCCAATCAGGAGGGCCTCGGTCTTATTCACGTTCAATTGCAAAAAGTTGTCCCTCGTCCACAATTCGATGTCAGACAGACATGCTGTCAGAACATCGATCGTCTGGAACCATTCAAGGACTGTGCCTTGAAGGTTGAGGTGGGAGGAAAGACGTTGAAGGAGGATGGTGTGATCGACTGTGTCGAACGCAGCAGACAGGTCAAGGAGGACGAGGAGGCAGAGGGGAGCCCTGGTCACAGGCGGTTAGGATGTAATTTGTGACCTTAACCAGGGCAGTTTCTGTACTGTGGATAGGGCGGAAACCTGATTGGAGGGGTTCAAGAAGTGAGTGATTTGAAAGGAAAGAGCGGAGCTGGGAGGCAACCACTCTTTCAAGGACCTTGGATAGAAACGGGAGGTTGGAGATGGGTCGATAACTTGATGGTTGCGACGCATCAAGGGAGGGTTTCTTCAGGATAGGGGTGCACAACTAAACCAGCTACCCAATCAACCAACAGCAAGACCCGTTGTTCTTGGCATGTCTGATAAAACTCCTGTGGTTTAGAAGATTCAAAGTGCCCAAGTGCAATGGATGGTCAAAATCTGCACACATGCCAACATGGAGCAAATAGCTTCCAACCCTAGGGATATTCCAAAGCAAGACAGAAACATTGGCCTGATACACTGTTTACACTCATTCAAAACTCTATCAAGACCTTAGCTCTTTAACTGTAGTCACTTAATTGCCTCTCTTCCCCGCCTAATGATCCACAAAGTTGTTCAATGCAAATTGTACCTGATGGTATTTTTAGTTTGTCATGGCATGAAATGTTATTGCTTTTATTTTCCAGCAGAGAATTGCTCATGGAGGCTATGAGTTGAAAAACAAGGGAAGTGGAGTTTACTATCCTTCCAATGCCAGCTGTTCCAAAGAAAATTCTAATGACCATGGAAACTGTTGCTTGCATTTTTTTAAAATATGCCTTTAAACACATGCTGCATTTTGGATTCATAACCCCCCCCCCTGCCATCTGTTACTCAACAGGTAATAAAAATGCTGCTAACCTGCACAATTTTCTTTAGTTCTCTTCCAAATTGGTTCCTCATTAGATCAATTTTACTAGCATTACCTGTACATATATTATAATTTTAAGATACACTAACTGCATTCAGGTTTCCAGAAGGCATTTGCGGAAGTCCATCTGATTTGTCAGAATATGGAATGAATTGCCTTAAGGTTGCTGTTTGAACAAAATCGAGTGGGGCATTTAAAAGAGAATTAGAAATTACAGGTGTTGCAGATTTTGATGGTTCTACAGTCTCTGTATCCCTGATGTAGCTTAATCTCTCTGTTGTAATTTGCATCTCATATATATACACCTCTTTAATTAGCCTTTCAAAAACCTAGTTTATCTCAGCGATCATCTTTACCCTGGGAATAAGCCATCTTGTTCTTCTCTATAAACAATTCTATGGCCTTGCAGAAGGAGAAGCACATGCCTTCAGTAGTATTGCAAATCCAGTAACATTCGTCTGTGGGTTCAAGCCTTGGGTCAGAACTTGAGCTCAAAGTCTCAACTCCAGTAATGTACTGGGGGAGCCTGCAGTCAATTATTTGAGACATTAAACAGCACATCCCTCTGATTGTTGTGAAAAATAATAATAATCCTTGCATTTAATATAGCGCTTTTCACATCTTCTGGATGTCTCAAAGCGCTTCACAGAGTATACTGTATATATGTGGGTGAAACGCAGCAGCCAATTTCACATAGCATTGTCCTCCAAACGGTCGTGGATTGAAATAACTATTTTTTTCCTAAACATGAAAGATCCCATAGCGCAAAAAGGCAGCTTCTCCGAGTTTGCAATCAAAATTCCTCCAGAAAACCTGTTCATTTACCACATGATTTGTAGAGCATTGCTGTGCACCTATATGTGGTTGCTGCATTTGGCTAAAAAAGCAACTGGACTTGACAGTAATTACAATTAATCACTGATACATTAATATTATAGAAACTATTAAAAATGCACGCTGTTCTTTTAGTTCACAATTATTAGATCCCTTCAAAGTGTTCTGTTCCAGATGACTTGCATCGCACAAAATACCTGCATTTCTAGGTTAAGACTTTCTTCTTTTATTAATCTCTGAGAATTAATAACTAGATTATAAGGCGATACGATAACAGCTCCTACATATTACAAGGATTTTTGTTAGGCTTCAGCTGTGTAGTTTCAAAATCCAGTATTGCTGCGGCCGAGAGACAAATGCTAATTCAGGCGCGGTTGAAGAGGAGGATCTTGAGACAGGTCTTGAAGGATGCAAGGGAGGAGGCGAGGCAGATAAATTGTGGGATGCAGTAAAGAGTGAACAAGGCGCTCCACGGCCTGCAGTGGGAGATACATCAGAAACTGAGGATGTTCACACTATGCTCTGTTGAGATCTTGATATCAACAAGATCATAAAGGTTACAAATAAATGGAACTTAAGTACAGTAAAGGCTTCGTTATCCGGCACCCTCGGGACCTGACTGCTGCTGGTTAATTAAATATGCCGGATATTCGAGAGGCAAGTTGCCGAAAATCCTACACAAAAAATTAACTTATTTTAAAACATACCATATTAATGATAGACTAAATAATAACAGAATATTGTATGGATACTTACCAATAAAGCATTCTAGCATATTCGGTAAAATGATCGGTAAAATAAAAATTCCAGCATTCATTAAATTTAATAAATGCGAATGCGCACGCATGCGCAAAGTGAGCATACCCCGAGTGTCGTGGGTGGCTACAGTATGAGATCCGGTTGCTGGAATGGTGAATTGCATTGGGAGACATTGGTTGGGTGAGCGTTCTGGTTGGTTGGGTGCCGGATAACCAAGCTTTTACTGTAATTGTTTTTTTGTGGTCAAAAATCTAGCCCAAAAATCCAGCCCAAAATTCCAAGCTCACTGATTTACCCGAGTTCAGAAATGGGAAAAGTGAACCCACATCTTAAGATTCAGGTTACACAAAGTGGTGAAATAGACTCGCGAAATCTGCAGGGTAGGTAAATTGTGTCAGCAAATGTACAAGGCATTTAGAGGTTATTTGCAATTTTAGGAAGTAACAAACATAACAATAATCCCTTTACAGTATGTGTTGAAGCGTTTTGAGATGTGTCGACACCATGATAAAGTGCAATATCAAATGCAAACATCATCAGGTAGTAAAGAAATACACAATACAGGTTTTCCTCCCCAACTACGGGGAATACGTTCCTGAAAACCTCCGTGGTTGGTGAAATCGCGGTTGGAAAACACAGGGCCTTATGGAAAACAGGGGGAGTAAGTTTGCTTTGTTGGGTTGGAAAATGCAGGGCCCTATGGGAAACATGGGAATAGGGGGAGTAAGTTTGGCTGCCAGGATCTACAGCAATCAGAGAGAGAAATCATGGTGGGTAACACGGAGGGTTGGGATGGGGGGTGCTGAAGGTGGTGTGGTGGGTGACACGGAAGGTGGTGGGGGGTTTGCAGCAAGTGGTGTGGTGGGCGAGATGGGGATAGGGGGAGTAAGTTTGGGAGCATTGGCTGCCAGGATCTGCAGAAACAGAGAGAGAGAGAGAGAGAGAGAGAGAGAGAGAGAGAGAGAGAGAGAGAGAGAGAGAGAGAGAGAGAGAAATCAACGGAGATTCACCTTAATCCTAAGAGAGAAGCAACATCTCGCTGGTTGATTGCGACATCGCAACTGGATCCTAGCACTAGACGCTAGCGAGTAGCTGGTTGATGCAACTGGGTCCTAGCGCCAAATGCTAGTGTTAGTGTTAAAACCCATGGATAAGCAAGGGTTAAGCAATAACCATTGTGTGGTTAGCAAGGGTTGTCGCATTTAGAAACCGTGGGTAAATGAGTTTAGCAGTTGACGAGGCCGTGGTTGGGGTGGGATACCTGCATACAGTAAAAGCCCGTTCATCTGTGACCCGATGAACCATAACTTCCTATAACCAGCACTGCAAAAAAAAAGTCCACGTTCGATTAACCTGAATTTATCCGGCACAATATATTATTTTTTCACTTTTTTTTTGTTTTCTTGTGTGTTTTCGGCCGAATATCCGGCATGCGCTTTATTCAGCATTGGCCAGGTCCTGAGGGTGCCGGATAAACAGACTTTTACTGTACTGTGTGTTGAAAGCTTACAAATTTCTGTAAGACTGCTGTGAAGATCCAGAAAGAATCATCAGCCCACACAATATGTGGCTTGACAGTAGGAACTCAAATGTAAGCAAAGAATGAAACCATCAGTGTCACATAGACCATCTCTGATGGGAGAAACCTAGTTTGAATACCAGATTACATTCCGCCTTCAAAAGTCGCAAGAGATTTATCCAGGATTAACCGCTCTGGGACGCTGCTCTGCTTGAAGCTCGCTCTATAAATGCAAGTTGTTGTAGTTCTAAGCATGCTCTCTGTCATTTGGAGCACTGTTCTGTTTTCCACTGTTCTCCCAGATGCCTATAAAGAGACTGTTAATGACCTCAACATATTACCACTTAAAGGCAAGACATTACTAAGAACAGGAAAAACAGCTGTGACCAGAGTGACCAGTGACCTACACTGTGGGATGGGTTTACAGATTACATATTGATGTTTCCTGAACCATCAAATTATCAGCACTCGTATACTACACATTAAAACAAATGAATGATTTATTTGAAAGCATATTATGACTATAATCTCCATTCAATGTCAAAAAGCCCTAGCAGCTCTCATCATTCCTTACCCTCTAACACTCAGTCTCATTGTTCTTTTCCATGCTACCTCTGGAGCCTGAGCAGTCAGCCCCACTTGTTGCAGCAGCAAGAACTGTATGCAGTACTGCAGGTGCCGCCTGACTGTACTGAATGATCACAACTTCCGGGGATCAGATTCAACTAAATTGTAGACCACCAAGCCTCGCCCTGTTTACCACAGTCTCACAGTTTGCACGTGGTAAACAATACATCAACTAACACTTAACATCCCCACATCCCACAAGTTCTATGGAGTTCTTTAGGAGTCCTATAGATCAGTGGTTGGGCACTCGCCTTACAAGCATGGGACCTGTATTGGAATCCAGATAGGTCAGGGCAAAACCTTGGGTAAGTTTCCTTACTCCACACACCTAATAATAATCCTTAAAAAAAACACCAATAAATTGGTCATTTCAATCCAAGACTGTTTATGGGACACTGCTGTGTGCAATTGTCTGCTGTGTTTTACCCACAAATATACAGTCAAATTCACTTTACAGTATATTGTGTGAAGCGCTTTGAGACATCTAGAAGACATGAAAGGTGCTATATCAAATCCAAGGATTATTACTATTATTATTATTAATATTACCAAGGCTCTTCATCAATATCAAGGCATGCACATGAACAACTACAACTTTAGTGAGACACTGGAAACCACAACCAATGCAGTATACCAGCATAAGGCAATCCCTTCAGAAGAGAATAATAATAATATTCCTTGCAGTTAATACAGTACTAGTGACAATAATAATCCTTTTCACAAAGCACTTTGTTAAATGCAAGGACAAAGCTTATTACAAAGCGCTTCACAGAATACAGGCATTCCCAACCGCGGGGGATATGTTCCTGAAAACCCCGTGGTTAGTAAAACCGCGGTTGGCAAATACACGGCCTTATGGGAAAAATTGGGTTAGGGGGAGTTAGTTGCTTGTTCTTTTATTAAACACAAAAAAACACAATAACCTAACAAAAACAATAAATGTTCAAATAACACAATAAAAAAGACTATAAAAAACAATAAATTCATGTTATTCACCTTAAATCCTAAGAGAGAAGCAACAAAGATAAAATGTAGGGCAGCCAAACCTCCCTGGATGACAAGGGCAATTGGGGTTAAAATAAAGCAAAAAACAGAGGCTTATGACAAGTGTCAGGTCCAAGATAGAGGTCAACCAAGCAGAATATAGGAAGAGCAGGAGAGAACTGAAAAAGGAAATTAGAGGGGCAAAAAGACTGCATGAGAAACAATTAGCAGGTAACATTAAAGGGAACGCTAAGGTATTTTAAAAACATATTAAGAGTAAAAGATTGGTCAAGGATAGGGTGGGGCCAATTAGGGGGCAAGAAGAAAATCTTATTGTGGAGGCAGATGGCATGGCTGATGTACTGAATGAGTACTTTGCATCTGTCTTCACAAAAGAGGATGCAGCCAATGTTACAGTATTGGAGGAGAGATTGGAAGAAACGGATAGGATTAGTATCAACAGAGAGGAAGTACTAAAAAGTTTGATGGCGCTCAAGGTAGATGAGTCACCCGGTCCGGATGGGATGCATCCTAGGTTACTAAAGGAAGTATGGGAGCAAATAGCAGAGACTCTGGCCACAATCTTTCAATCTTCCTTGGACACAGGGTTGGTGCCAGAGGACTGGAAGGTTGCAAATGTTACTCCCCTGTATAAAAATGGGCAGAAGGACAAACCAACTACAGGCCAGTCAGTCTAACAACAACAACAACAACATTGCACTTATATCGCGCCTTTCACATCGGTAGGACGTCCCAAAGCGCTGTAAACAGTCTGGTCGGGAACCAAGTGGGGGGAGTGGGGTTGGGGCGGGGTCAAAGTAGGGGGAAGGGGAAGGAGAGTGGGAGAGGGGGAAGAGTTTGTGGGACAGCCGAAGGCGCAGTCGAAGAGGAAGGTCTTCAGACCGGCCTTGAAGGAGGAAAGGGAGGAAGCGAGGCGAATGGGCTGAGGGATGGAATTCCACAGTGTGGGGGCAGAGAGGCTGAAAGCCCGGCCACTGATGGTTGGGCGGTTAGGGCGGTGGAACCGGAGAAGGCCTGAATCTGCTGAACAGAGGGTGCGGGCAGGCTGGTAGGGAGACAGTAGGTCAGAGAGATAGGCGGGGGCAAGGCTGTGAATGGCCTTGAAAGTGAGAACAGGGATCTTGAATTCGATCCTCTGGATGACGGGGAGCCAGTGGAGACGGGCGAGGGTGGGAGTGATGTGGTCGTGAAGCCTGGTACGGGAGAGTACACGAGCTGCAGAGTTCTGAATGACCTGCAGCCTGTGAAGGGAGGAGCTGGGGAGGCCGACAAGGAGAGAGTTCGCGTAGTCGAGCCTGGAAGTGATAAAGGCATAGACGAGGGTTTCTGCAACGTTGGGGGTGAGGTAGTGGCAGAGTCTGGCAATATTGCAGAGGTGATGGAAAGCTGTGCTAGTCATGGAGCGGTTATGGAGGAGGAAGGATAGCTCGGGGTCGAACAAAATGCCCAGATTCCTGATTGGCTTCGAGAGATGGAGAGAGCAGCCTTGAACGCTGATGTTGTCAGCGCCTGAGGTACGGAGGCACTGATGTGAGCCAATCAGGAGGGCTTCAGTCTTGTTGACGTTGAGTTGTAGGAAATTTGCCCTTGTCCAGGACCCGATGTCGGACAGACATGCAGTCAGAACGCCAGTGGTCCTGGAATCGAGGGTTGATGTGGATAGGTAGAGTTGGGTGTCATCCACATACATGTGGAAATTTACCCCATGTCTACTGATGATGTCGCCCAGGGTGAGAGTGTAGAGGGTGAAGATCAGGGGGCCAAAGACAGAGCCCTGAGGAAAGCCGCATGTGACTGTGCGGGGCTGGAGGAGAACCCGTTGGAAGAGATGAAGTGAAGGCGGTGGGAGAGATAGGATGGGAACCATTCGAGGATAGATCCTTGCAGGTTGAGGAGGGACGAGAGGTGGTGGAGGAGATTACCGTTTGCCCACTAACGTTGGTAGTGGGCAAACTTCTGGAGTCTATAATCAGGGACAAGATAGATCTTCATTTAGAAAGATATAGGCTAATAAAGGACAGCCAGCATGGATTTGTTAAAGGCAAATCTTGCCTTACAAATCTGATAGAATTTTTCGATGAGGTAATGGAATGTGTGGACGAGGGTAGCGCAGTTGATGTAGTTTACATGGACTTTCAAAAGGCATTTGACAAAGTGCCTATTAGAAAAGTAGAGGCCCACGGTGTTAAAGGGACAGTGGCAGCATGGATCCACAACTGGCTGTGAGATAGAAAGCAGAGAGTTGTGGTGAGCGGCTGTTTTTCCAGACTGGAGGGAAGTGTGCACTGGCATCTCCCAGGGATCGGTATTGGGACCACTGCTCTGTTTAATATATATTAACGATTTGGACTTGGGTGTAGGGAGCACAGTTTCCAAGTTTGCAGATGACACTAAGTTAGGGAGAATAGTAAATAGTGAGGAGGATAGTAACCATCTGCAAGAAGATATAGATAAAATGGTAAAGTGGGCAGACACACGGCAGATGATGTTTAATGCAAAGAAGTGTGAGGTGATACATTTTGGGAGAAGAAATGAGGAGAGGCAATATAGGCTAGATGGTACAATTTTAAGGGGTGTGAGGGAACAGAGAGATCTGGGGATTTGTGTTAGAGACTCTTTGAAAGTGGCAGGACACGTAGACAAAGACGTTAAGAAGGCATTTGGTATACTAGGCTTTATAAATAGGGGTGAGGGGTACAAAAGTCAGGAAGTGCTGACTAATCTCTATAAAACTTTGGTTAGGCCTCAACTGGAGTACAGTGTCCAATTCTGGTCACCACACTATAGAAAGGATATTAAGGCATTGGAAAGGATGCAAAGAAGGTTTACTAGAATGTTACCAGGATTGAGGGACATCAGTTATGGGGAAAGGCTAGATAGGCTAGGTTTATTCTTTTTGGAACAGAGAAGGTTGAGAGGAGACCTAATAGAGGTTTATAAAATCATGAGGGGATTCAACAGGGTGAATAAGGAAAAACTGTTTCCACTGGTGGGCGAATCTGTGACTCGTGGTCACAGATTTAAAATAGTTTCAAAACGAAGCAGAGTGGAGCCGAGGTGAAATGTTTTCACTCAGCAGGTTGTTCGAATCTGGAATGAATTGCCTGGAAAGGTGGTGGAGGCCGATTCGATAACAGCTTTTAAAAGAGAATTAGATCTTTATTTAGAGAGAACACATCTGTTAGGTTATGGGGAGAGCGGGGGGCAGTAGGATTGAGTTGCTCTTTTCAAAGAGCCGGCACAGACTAGATGGGCCGAATGGCCTCATTTTGTGCCGTAAATTTCTATGATTCTATGAGAAGTGACATTGTGGCTGGTTGATATAACTGGGTCCCAGTGCCAAACGCTAGTGTTAATGTTAAAACCCGTGTATATGCAAAGTTCACTGCCGCGGTTGGCAAAGTTGTCACAGAGAGGAAACCGTGAATACTTGAAATCCGCGGTTGCCAAGACCGCGGTTGGGGCGGGATGCCTGCATGCTGTAAACTAAAATGTATTTGTGTGGTACTCCACAGGGCTTATCAAGTCAAAATATTTCAGTGTTTTGTCAAATTGTACTGTAAAGTGTTATGAATAGATAATGTGGTACAATTTGCATGCTGGCAGAAGCTAATTTGCACATAGTAACGTGCCTCAGCCAGGCTCACTTGGTGGCATTCTATAGCCTCTTGAATCAGTAGGTGATGGATTCAAACTGCACAACAGGACTTTGAAGTCATATCAACTAGGCTGATACTCCAATAATAATAATCCTTGTATTTGATACAATGCCTTATCACATTTTAGAGACTCAAAGTGGTTCACAGAATATACTGTAGAGTGAATTGACTGTATAATTAATGGGCGAAATACAGGAGCTAAGTCCCCACAGCCATGTCCCACAAACAGTCGTGAATTGAGTGGCTAGTTTGTGGTAAAAACTATTTTGAATTTTACTTTTTGAAGGGAATATTATCCCCTGAAAAGCAACCCGACGGTCAACAAACAACCGGGTTCCTACTTACTTCTAGGTAAACAGAGACGAGTGGAGTAAGGAAACTTGCCCAATGTTTCGACCTGTCCAGGAATCAAACCAAGGTCTTCTTGCTTGCGAAGATAGTAACCACTACACTACAGGACTCTGCACTATTGATGAGCAATGTTGGAGGTTCCATTATTCAAATACCAGGAACTCATTGTGAGCTTCCTGGTGATGAGCACAGCTCAGCATCAAATGAGTGAAAGCATTGCCACCATCTTGCTGCTCACAACTTGATTCACACATCCCTTTCCATTTGGTGATGGTTCCACCAATTGGAGGTGTGGAGCTTGAGCAACAGCTGCTTACTTTTGTGCAATCAAGGTAGATTTCAAGTCCTGGATATACAAACATGTGTTTACAAACTCAAACCAGGTAAATCCTTGCAGCAGCTGTTATCGAATTCTTAGAACTTTTTCATTAGCTATCTGATGGACAACTGCCTTCAATGTGGTGGAAGGCCTTGATAAGACAGCTTGTGATGTGCCAGACACCGTAATGTTCTTGAGGTGCACGTGCAATGTTCATACCAGGCTTACTCAGCACCAGGTGCTTAATCCAGTTCCTCATGTGAGGGGGTTTGGCAAATATACATCAACAACAACTTGAACTTATACAGCACCCTCCACGCAGGGTAGCATCTCAGAGTGCTTAACAGTGACGGAGCCTGACTCCAAACTGGGAGTTGTAAATCAGATTGAAGAAACATGCCAGCTGTGAAGCTAAAAATCTACCCTTGGGAGTGTTCAACGACAACAAAATTACGTTTGTATAGCGCCTTTCACATCATCACATTGAAGAAAACAATTCAGTGGCTGTCAATATACCCATTTCCTAACTTATAATGTTTAATTCTGAAGGTAATAGTTTTACAGCGCTGCTTAAAATGTTGTGTCCTACTTTCTGTGCGCATTTCAAATGTGAATGCATATTCTATAGTTTAATTGCACAGCGAAGCCAGAAACCTGACAGACAATTGTCTTGACACATAACCAGCTTTATGGAAAGTTGAAGCACAATCAGGAGGCAAATGCAATCTGAAGTAAAAGACAGTAAAGCATTCTCCACTCCAGCCTCTTCATTATACAGCATTGCTGAAAATCCCTTGTGTTAGAGCATTGACACATTATAATCAGCCCATCCAATTGGCATTTTGTCTTAACAGTAGGGTCCAGCGATATATCGATATATCGCTAAAACCCGATATAATTTTCATATTGATACGCTGATATAGGCATTTCAAAAATATCGATATATCGAAAAGTCGACATATCGAGGTAAACAATCGGAATGCCGCACACTGAACTACAAGACCCAGAATGCTCATCTCTGTACACAATGCACAGACCGAGGTGCAAAGCCGCCATATTATATTCATACTCCTAGAATACAGTATACAGGTATGCAAGGGGTAGGGGGGTGGGGGGGGGGGGGGGGGGGAGAGACGGCTGGGGGGGGTTGAGGGGGAGAGAGACGGCTGGGGGGGGAGGAGGGGGAGGGGGAGAGAGATGGCTGGGGGTGGGGGGAGAGAGACGGCTGGGGGGGGGAGAGAGAGACGGCTGGGGGGGGGGGAGAGAGACGGCTGGGGGGGGAGGGGGAGAGACGGCTCGGGGGGGGGAGGGGCAGAGAGACGGCTGGGGGGGGGGGGAGAGAGACGGCTGGGGG
Organism: Hydrolagus colliei; assembly: GCA_035084275.1. Taxonomy (NCBI): domain Eukaryota; kingdom Metazoa; phylum Chordata; class Chondrichthyes; order Chimaeriformes; family Chimaeridae; genus Hydrolagus; species Hydrolagus colliei. The sequence goes on along the minus strand of CM068744.1, from coordinate 22,585,563 downwards.
TGGGGGGAGTGAGACGGCTGGGGGGGGGGAGGGGGAGAGAGACGGCTGGGGGGGGCGGAGAGAGACGGCTGGGGGGGGGGAGGGGGAGAGAGACGGCTGGGGGGGGGAGGGGGAGAGAGACGGCTCAGGGGGGGGAGGGGGGGAGAGACGGCTCGGGGGGGGGGGGGGGGGGGGGGGAGGAGCAGAGAGACAGCTGGGGGAGGAGGGGGAGAGAGACGGCTGGGGGGGGAGGGGGAGAGAGTCGGCTGGGGGGGGGAGGGGGAGAGAGTCGGCTGGGGGGGGGAGGGGGAGAGAGTCGGCTGGGGGGGGGGGAGAGAAACGGCTGGGGGTGGGGGGGAGGGGGAGAGAGACGGCTGGGGGGAGGGGGCGAGAGACGGCTGGGGGGGAGGGGGCGAGAGACGGCTGGGGGGGGAGGGGGCGAGAGATGGCTGGGTGGGGAGGGGGCAGAGAGACGGCTGGGGGGAGGGGGCAGAGAGACGGCTGGGGGGGGAGGGGGCAGAGAGACGGCTGGGGGGGGGAGGGGGAAGAGAGACGGCTGGGGGGGGAGGGGGGGAGAGACGGCTGGGGGGGGAGGGGGGGGAGAGACGGCTGGGGGGGGAGGGCGAAGAGAGATGGCTGGGGGAAGGGGGCAGAAAGACGGCTGGGGGGAGGGGGCAGAAAGACGGCTGGGGGGGAGGGAGAGAGAGATGGCAGGGTGGGTGGTGGGGGGGAAAGAGAGACGACGGGGGTGGGGGGGTGCGAGAAAGGGACGGTGGCGGGAGGAGAGAGGGACAGCAGCGGGGGGGGGGGGGGGGGGGGAGGGGGAGAGACGGGGTGAATGTGATAATATATAGATAGATAGAGATGGGGGGGATGTGAGAGAGGAGAGAGACACAGACAGAAAAACACAGAGATGGAGAGAGTGAGAGACACACAGAGAAATAAAGATATTTACCTCCTGAGGAGATAGGCCCCGAATGCGCGCAGCCTCCGAAAGCGCGCGCATGCGCAGTACGAAAAACCCAAAAATATCAATATTTCGGTATATCTCGATATGAGCTCATCGATATATCTAAATCGGAAAATTTCCATATCGACGGACCCTACTTAACAGGTTGGCATAAAGATATGGATTTGTTTGGTTATTAGGTCAATGTGTGGCAGATGCATTTCAACATGGATGAGTACAAATTAATTGAGGTATAAAACACAGTAGTTAGAACACTGGTCTTACAAGCGAGGTGGGTTTGATTCCCAGCAGGGTAAATTTGGGCAAGTTTCCTTACTCCACACACCTGATAATTATAAAATGAATTTTTTTTTATCACTTAAATCCATGACTGTTTGTAGGACACTGCTGTGCACAATTGGCTGCTGCTTTTCACCCACAAATATAGTCAATTTGCTTTCCAGTATATTCTGAGAAGCGCTTTGAGATGTCTAGAAAACGTGAAAAGCGCTAGATCAAATACAAGGATTATTATTATATGCTGAACAACACATCAGTGAATGCCAAAGCTCTCCCTTTCTGCAGCTGCTTCCCACGTTTGCCATAAATCCACCTCATTATGGGATACTGTTGTGAGCAAATTGGCTGTCTCATTTGCCTACAGCATATGGTCATTGCACTTTACAGTATGTCCTGTGAAGCGCTTTGAGATGGCCTCCCGAAGTGAAATATCAAATGTAAGGATCATTATTATTTATTAAAACAATGTCTTACAAGTAGTCCCGAAGTGAATGACAGTATGGCTTTTGGAATCCATGCTGGGTTTCAGCATGGATTCCTAAACCACGAAAAACAAATTCAGTCATAACTTTCAGATCACTTCTGGCAAAACAACCATAGGAATGGAGGTCTTGCATTCAAAATAGCTAACTGTATTGGCAGAAAATATATTTTGGCTAGATGCTTGAACAAAACACCCAATGGTAAACAACATCTTTTTTTAAAGCAGTTATAAATTGGCACTAGTTATTAACATGAAGAAGTAAAAAAGCATAAACCTCATCATAAATCAGATTGAAGACTGAGAGCTCCTCCTTCAACCAGAGAAATGCCCCGTTTTGTGAAGTGATTGGCATTATTGCTGAAAAGGAGTCTCCGGTTCAAATCGAAGAGAATGAAAGTACTGTACAGTTCATTCTTCGGATGGTTTCATCTGAAACTGAATTGTTCTAAAATGAATTGCCTGGAGACAAGGGTGTCTGGATATTAACAGTGTTTCACCTCAGTGATGATTCCAGCCAGAGTATTTGGTAACATACACTATGATCAACAATGTGAGGCAGCTGCAGTGCTGCTTTCCTGAACTTCAAAAATGCATATCGTGTGTGAAGTTCACTCGCTAAGTACTCCCCATTGAAAGAAAATAGGGTGGGTGGGGAGGGGAGAGAAAAGACAGGGGGGTAAAGAGGTGGGGCAGTTTTCAAAAGTTTTCAAATTACTAGCTGTGTTAACTTTGGAATGTTTGTTCATGCCAACAGCAGCAAGACAAACACTTAGAACAGTAAAGCAACCATTTAATTTGGATTCACAGTAACTCAACTCAAGGCATCCATTGAAAATAAGTTCTTAGTATTGTATCTTGATACATCCAGGAGAATGTGCAAGGGTGGGGTGGTATTAAGTTTCTTTCATAATCCAGATTGAACAATGTTGCAGCGCTAATGTAAAATACTTTAAACATTTTCTCTTGTTTAGCTGGTATTTTCACGAATAAGTCATGGTTGTCATATCTAATCTTCAGAATGTTAGTACAGGTAGACCCTGCTTAACGAAGGGATTAGGGACTTCAAAAACCTTCGTTAAGCGAAAATTTAGTTAATCGAGAATGTAACTATTACTGTATTTGGCCGCAGCCAAAATGCTGCCCCGACCCGAGCCTCCCTGCTAAAATCAGTTTAGTTCCTAGCAGGTCCTAGCGCTAACATTTTTGGTGTACAGGTTGAGCAGCCAAAAATCCGGAGTTCCGGAATCCGGAATGTGACAAATATTGCAAGAATAAAAACGCCAATCCTATCTGCTCCAGGCCAGATCTTCACAATGACTGCACTGAAATATCGCAACCTGGGCCCAGGCATTTCCAGACACGTGACACACTTCTTTCTTCTTCCCCCTCCTCTCTTTCTCTCTACCTCCCCACCCCTCCTCTCTATCTTTCTATCACCCCCTCCCCTCCCTATTCCCCCTCCTCTCTATCTCTCTATCGCCCCCCATCTCTCTAACCCCCGCATCTCTCTATACCCCCCATCTCTCTATGCCCCCCATATATCTGTATCCCCCCACCCTCTCTATCCACCCCCCCCACCCCCCACCCCTCTCTGTCCCTCCCTCTCTGTCCCTCCCTCTCTATCCCTCCCCCTCCATCCCCCCCCCACCCCCCTCTATCCCCCCTCATGTGACGCACTTCTGGAGTTCCGAAGTCCGGAAATACCTGAACCTGGGCTCGGCTACAGGCCTGAATTCAGGACACTCAACCTGTACTAGCGAAGGCCTAAGGTAGATATAACTGCTATTGAACGTTACATAACTTTAAATACAACAAAATATTAAAATGTTAGTAAGTACAATAAACAACAAAAATACAGACAGTCCTCGATTACTATTATTGAAGCCACGAAGCATCCTGCCGCTTAAGCTCCTCCCATATTGGAGGGGCTGCACTGCACTGCTTAACTGAGGCATGCTAAAGACTGAGTGTGCGTTGCTGGGGCAACCACAGAGAAGCTGCACATGAGAAGATGCTCACGAGAAGCCCGCGAGATTTAAAGTGTGTGTAAACATTTGTTATGGCGAAAGCAGCCTTTGTTAAATGGAGAAGTGATACAAATGGAAACCTTCATAATAGTGAAGTTTCAGTAACTGGGCGTTCGGTAAGTGGGATCTACCTGTACATACATTGCTATGAATTTCTGGACGATTACATAAGCTGCCATCTAAACTGTTTGTTGTGTACTTTATACTCAAGTTACTATCTTTACCAGGCTTTTACAATATAAAAGCACGATTCTGAAGCGATGATTTGTTGTCTCAGAAGGTCTTATGTCTCTTCAGTGGTAACAAAATACATGGTTGCCAAGCAGCAGTTTCAGTTGTCCCAGAAAACTATTTTCCCACTGATGTAGCTTTCTGACATATATAGCTGAAAGAGCTGGCCCAGTACAGATTTGAAACCACGCTTTTAATTTTATAAATGGTGGATACCAATATTGCCTCAGACTTCCTAGCAATATAACTTGGCCAGCTTTATTTAAATGCACTTATGTTGAATCTAATAACAATAATATTTGCCATTTCATGTAGCACTTTATCACATAGTTGAAACATCTCAACACGCTGCAAAAGATTTTACTCTCGAGTGCGGTGAGTGTGTCCTGTCTGTAGGCAAACATGACAACCAATTTAAGAACAGCTTTAGCCGACAGTTATGAGGCTAATAACCGATTTTATCTGGGGGATTGCTGCCCAGGACACTGAGAGAAACTTGACTATATTGTCAAATAGTGCCATGGGATCTTTTCTCCCTCACATCATGCCTGACCAATTCTGCCCTCCTTCATCTTCACAACACCGCTCGACTCCACCACCACCTCACCCCTCAGGCCACTGAAACTCTCATTCATGCCTTTATTACTCAGGCTCAACTATTCCAATGCCCTGCTTACCGGCCTGCCCAATTCCTCCCTTCATAGGCTTCAGATCTTCCGGAACTCTGCAGCCTATGTCGTCTCCTGCACCAGGCTCTGGAGCCCTATCACCCTGATTCCTGTCTGACTCCATTGGCTTCCCATCATGCGGAGCATTCAATTCAAGATACTAGTCCTCACCTTCAAATGGTCTTGCCCCATCCTACCTCTGCGAACTAATCCCCTACTAACTTGTCCACTGCCTCCACTCAGCAGGCTCCAGCCTGCTCCATGTCCCACACCTCTCCATCAGCAGGCGAGCCTTCAGCCACTGCCCCCAACCTTTGGAATTCCATCCCACAATCCCTCCACCTCACCCCCTCTAACCTCCTTCAAGTTCCACCTCAAGACCCTCCATCTTTAACCGTGCCATCGGTCACCCCCCACTTCTCTCCACCCTCCCTGAACCCGACCCCACCTTGAGTCCAAAAAACTGACAGTCCACCGCTTTGGGACGTTCTCCCAATGTGAAAGTCACTATTTATATGTAATTTTGTTGTTGTACTTGTATCTTTAACATCCATCTAAACAGACATACAGGAACTCAGTTTAATGTCTCATCCAAAGGACAACACTTCCAACAAATAGCCCTCATATATAGAAATACATAGCAATGGCAAAGGCATTTCAGCTGAAGATACTCAAGTTAACTCAAAACTCTGCAAACCAGTAAACAAAAGCACAATTCAATTCAACTACCACATACTTAAAATGCCTGCATTTGCTGATGCTGACCTTCAACCACACAGCATACACTTCCAGCTGGATTCACTGAACAATTCAGTTACAATAATCTAGTGCAATTGTTATTGATTATCTTAAACTGACAACAACATATTGAACTGTTAACATTTCCTCAAAATCACTTACTCGTTTCTGGCAATCATTTTCAGCTTTCATTAACTGTCAACACTTCATTCAGCAGTTTTGTTTTGATCAGCCAGACGTCTGACATATGAGGAAACCCATCACCATGCTTACCCATATCCAAACCAAACTGAGAAATCCACACATCCCACCTACAACATGTAAATTGCAGAGATAGATCAGTGGAATAGAACATACACTTTCACCCTGATAGGACACATCCTGCTTACCTTATTCCAGAACTAGGCAACAACCAAGACTTGGGGACTCAGAGTGAGTGTCAAGGTACTGCTGGAGTCTAACCAGTTAGACCGCACAGCTTGCCATTGATGGCACTTTCTGACAAGCCATCTGCTTTAGATTGGAGTATGGGGTGCCATGGGGCAGCAATATTTCTCCCAGAACTACTATTGGCATTAAACACGTTAGGATACAAGGTTGCAAGACTGGTTCGGATAACAAATGCCCTTCCTTCAACCATTTGATTTTAAACTGCCAACATGGATAGGTTTGGACTAATAATTAAATCAAACTGTACAGAACAGTGTTATTTTACTCCACAGTATTTTACAACACACCAGGGTTTACACTCCTACTTAATCATGATATCCTTTTCCCTCAGCACATACATTAAAGTATGTTGCCACCCCCCCATCCTGGCAACATGTATTTTCCAAGCTAACAACCATTTTGAAAAATGGTTTCTGGAGAAAGTCTGTAGTACTTTTGACACAATGTAATCTAACCACAAGTCGACTTGACTGGACAGATTTAATATTTATGCAGTGCACAATCAATCATCGACACTTTGTATTAGGTGACTGTCTGGTTACATTGCAGCACACACTGGACCACACACTTTTGTGTGTCTGTCTTTTAAAGAAACATTATGTTTTGTTACTGGGGACCAAACATCCTCAGTAGAAAGAAAATTGCTGACCAGTTAACATCAGCTGTGAAAGCTACCCTTGTTTTTGCAGTGCATTTTGTGACATATATGAGAGATTATTTTTTGAACAAATAGTATCACAGTAAGTGTTATCGTTGTTCACCACTGTTATCGTTAAAGTTTTCAATCCGCAATTAAGAATCAAGTGGATTGATCTCAAAACATACAGTAACATTCATCATATGAATCAAGTCAGCCAATGAATGCAATACATGAAGCAAATTTAAAGTTATTGCTGCTTTTTGACAAATTTATTTCTTTAATAAGTGAAGAATACACATTTATATATAAGCCAAATGTTTTCACCATTGATCTCCATTACCCCCAGAAGGAAAAAAAAGTGATTTAAGCCCCAGCTCCTGAGTATAACTTCTCTCTACATATCCTTGTATAAATCAGCTATATAACTATAGACACTTAAAGCACAAGAGATCATTATTATATCTGTATTGGCTCTTGTAAGAACAATCTTTTCAGCCCCACTATCAACAAACAACAAAATTACACTTGTATAGTGCCTTTCACGTAGGGAGGATGTCCCAAGGCGCTGGACAGTCAATGTTTCAGACTTGAGCTGAGATCAAGATCAGGGAGGGTGGAAGGAAAGGAAGGGATTTGGGGTGACCGATGGGACTATCGAAGAATACGGTCTTGAGACGGGAGTTGAAGGAGGTTAGGAAGGGTGTGCGGCGGAGGGACCTCGGGGTGGAATTTCAGAGGTTAGGAAAAGAATGGCTGAAGCTAGCCCGCTGATAGTGGGGCGGCTTGGTCGGGGACATGGAGCAGGCCAGCACTCACTGAGCGAAGGGAGCGGGCATTTTGGTAGGGGTTTAGGAGGTCGCAGAGGTAGGGTGGGACAAGTCCATGGATGACTTTGAATGTGAGGACCAGGATCTTCAATTGAATCCTCTAGGTCAGCAGTTCTGAACCAGTGGTACATGTCCCCCAGGGGGTACTAAATTACTTCCAGGGGGTATAGGTGGCGGTACATTGATTTATTTAGCTCTTACTTAGCGTTTTATAGCCTTCCAAAGTGTATATTTAATTGTTATTCCCCTCGTTGTGTATGTGCTAGTTATTTTGTTATATAAGAAAAGCTTGGTCATAAAATGCAAGTGGAATGAGGGGGGTGGTATATTTGGTTGGGTGGGGGTACCCGATAATGCTGAAAATTAACAAGGGATACATTACTGAAAAAGGTTGAGAACCACTGCTCTCAGTGATGGGGAGCCAATGCAGTCAGGCAAGAATGGGGCAGATGGGGTTTCAAGCGGTAGAGGACATGGGCCGCAGGGTTCTGGATGATCTGCAGCCTATGGAAGAACTGGGAAGGCAGACAAGCAGGGTGTTAATGTAATCGAGCCTGGATATGATGAGTCACATCGAGCCTGGATGTTATGAAGGCACGAATGAGTTTCAGCAGTCTGAAGGGTGAAGTAGTGGTGGAGTCGGGCAATGTTGCAAAGGTGAGGGAAGGCAGAGTGGGACATGGCTTGGATGTGTGGGAGGACAGTTGAGGATCGAACAAGATACCTAGTCTTCTGACTGGCTTGGTGAGGTTGAGCCTTGGGACATCCTCCTGACGTGAAAAGCACTATACAAGCAGGGCTGGCACAAGGCTATTTGGTGCCCTAGGCAAGCCTTCAGATGTGTGCCCCCTAGTAACTTCCTAGTAATGCCCCCTACCCCTCACATTGCTATATACAGTTAAAGCCCGTTTATCCGTGACCCGACTAACCGGATTGCTCGACCCCTCCCTCCCGGGGCAAGTCCCCATTCCAGCAAACGCGAGTATGCTCAATTTGTGCATACGCACTTTTTAAACTTATGAACTTGGGAGATTTTTACCAATCGGTAAAAAACTGCTTTTTTACTGAGTGCGCTGAAATCTTTATTGGTAAGTAGCTATACAATATTCTGTTACTATTTAGTTTCTCTATATATGCTACTTAACCTGTTGAGTGTTTCTGGAGAGTTCACTTTTTTATACCAATTGTTCCCCCAAAACAATTCAGCAAATGAGAAGAGCTGAATAACCACAACAATTGAAATCATCCATTCCAGTACCATAAAGTACGAGATGCTCACATTTTCACAATGCAGGTCAATTTAAGGAATGCATCATTTGCAAGCTCTTCTCCCTTGGCTTTTCCCTATTACTAACAGGATAATACTCTGTCATATGTAAGCATAATGCTTGAAATCTGAATAAAACTTGATTGGCCTCAAAACACATTTCAGAATATATTACTGTTTACAGATGGGTTTTCTTCCTTAACTGCATGATTAAATGTTTTTAACCTATGCACATTTGAAAAATAGCATTGATTTCTTCATCTCAGAATCAAGGACATGTTCCTTAAGAAAACAGATTGCATTACACAATGAAACAAATCCCAGTGACACTTCAAAAATGTACAGATTAGAATACTAAAAGGTCAATCCAATTTAACATGCTCCAGTCAGAAAATATAAAAATTTATAAAATATTTAAATATACAAATGCCAATCTGAGCTGGTCTATTAACTCTAGGCAAAACAGCAATCCTGAATAAAGTTCTTTAACCCAAGGACCCATCATCTTCTTCAAGTCAAAAGCAAAACCATTCGGCCCTTACATCTCTGTAAGTTTGATCTGTTTAGTTCTGCTGCCTTGTCGTTCCCCTTTCCTTTAGTATTGTTCCTTTTCAAATATTTGTCTAAATGACCCATGACGTTATCCTGTTCGTGAATGTGAGTAGAGGTCAGAAGAACTGTTCCAGATGCGCAAGCAGCATTCAAGTATTGGGATGGATTTGGCTGATAGAAATTAATGGTTGCTGAGGAAATATTTTGCACACAAAAAGGAATCAGATCTTCATGAAACAGCTTTAGAAATGAAGCAGATGTGAAAGTTCAAAACTAGGTCAAATTAAAGTGAGGCCAGGAATGTCAAAAGACTAAGGCCTAAGAGCCAAGCCATCAAAAGTAAGAGGTGACAGTCATTGTTTGGACATATACCAGACCTGAATGTCTCCTCACCATTTTGCTTACCATTTCAATTTCCATATTTCGCTGGTTTAGGACTCATGATTCACTGACAAATTTTGCAATCCAATATTCTCATATCAAAATCCAAACATTTCCAGTTTGCAAATACCAAATGTTACACCATAATAGGAAATATCATATATTACACCATAATAGGTACCATTCCTCTCATATAATAGTCAACCCTTGCCGAACGCAACTTTCTGGATTGGGAAGTCTACGTAATGGCTGGCCCCACGCGCATGCGCATTTGGGAGGACGCCGGCCGCATACACAATGCACACTTGGGAGGACGCCGCCAGCTCCCACCTAAGTCCGATGATTCCTCGGCCTCAGAGCAACTTGATGGCATTGCATGGCAAACAGAAGAGAGAGAGAGAGGTTCCTAACACTTCCAGGACCAAAACCCCCCGCATTCGACTACTGTATTTGTCAAATTAACATTAAACATTCTCCATTCTATTTTTTTTGGGGGGGAGGGGTGGGGAAGGGGGGTAGAAGAAGTAAGGAGCTGGAATGTCAAGATTTATGTAATGCTAAGACCTATTGTTGACAACAGATTCCACTGACAACATATGTGCATAACTGAAATACATTTATTTTAGATCATATGAAATAATCTTGCATCTGTCATACATCTAGTATGGTTATCTGATTATGTAACATGCATTGCATATGAAGTTAGTAAATGGTAAATTGATCCACCTTGTATTTTGTCTGAAAGATTTTGAATTGCAGCTTATGTCAAAAAGATTCACAGGCAATTACTGTTAGGTATAGGCAAACTGCAGTAGCTTTCAAAATTGTGATATGGATTTTTTAACAGGCAGTCAGTCAGACCATAGATTAATATCTCATCTTAAGTCGGCACCTCCAACTATGCTTCCAGAGTACTATACAAGATGTAAACCTTGATTATGAGCTTAAATGGGACCAGAGTGATGGGTTTGTGTCCCATAAGATGGCACCAGAACCCATAACTTATATGGCAAGTTGAATCAACATCTCAAAGCATTCTTTAGCCGAGGGGTAAAAGCACTACTAATTGAGCCAAGCTGATATTCAGAATAACAGCAAAATTAGAATGTGTATGCACATGCCATTTTACTTTCCAAATGAGCAGTGCTTGATACCAACACTAGCACTATCATACTCAGCATTGAGCTCTGAATTATTTACAAAGAGTTAATACACTTTACTGTCTTTACAAAAGAATGCGTTACATTGAAAAGCTATTGAATTTTGCTATTAAATAATTTGTAAAATACCATTTAATCTATTTTCCAAATCTTTCAGCTTGCAATAGATATGGATTTTTACATCATTCCTAAACAGCATCAAGGTAAAAGAATAGCAGAAATTGCTTCTATAAAAATTTGCAAGTGCTTCCAGATGTTCAATAATTGCTAAACATTCTTTCCTTTCTGCTTCTACAACAAACCTCATGCAAAGCAAAGGCAAACACTATTTCATAGGGTAGCTGCAAGAACCACATACTGTATATTACTTGAAATATGTCTACATTGGTAGCTTTTATATTTTTAAAAATCAACACAGTGGATAAGAGCTACAATAATCCTTGCATTTGTCTTTCACATCAGTATAATGCCTCAAGGCATAGGATCTTACTTGCAGTGCAGTTTCTGTATACCTGAAGGCAAACCAAACAAATCCGTACACATTAATTTTCCACAAACAGCCATGGAGTGAATGACCAATTACATCTGAGAGATTCTTACCCAGGACTACCATTTATTTTTAAATTGTACCATGGGATCTTTATACCTGACCCACAGCAGACTTCAGTTTAACATTTCATCTGAAGAATGACACATTTGGCAATGCTTCTGCACTGGACTGTTTGTGGGACATTAATGTGCGTAATTGGCTGCTGCGTATCGCTCATATATACAGTCAATTTTGCTGTGAAGTGTTTTGAGACATTTAATTTGTAAAAGAGGCAGAGGGGAGGTGAGGAGAATTTTTTTCACTCAGCGAGTTGTTCAAATCTGGAATGCATTGCCTGACAAGGTAGTGGAGGCCGATTCGATAACAACTTTTAAAAGAGAGGTAGACCTTTATTTGGGGAGGACGGGTTTGCACGGTTATGGTGAGAGAGCTGGGGAGTGGGATTGAATTGTTCGATTAAAAACGTTCCTTCCTGCCCCACATCCGTGCCTTGTCCGGCACCGCCTATTTCCATCTGCGCAACATTGCCAGGCTCCGCAACTATCTTACCCCCCGTGCTGCCGAAACACTCGTGCACGCATACATCACCTCACGGCTGGATTACGGAAATTCTCTCCTAGTCGGCCTCCCCAGTTCCTCCATTCATAGGCTGCAGGCCATCCAAAACTCTGCAGCCCGTGTACTATCCCGCAACCGCCTCCGTGACCACATAACTCTCACCCTCGCCCGTCTCCACTGGCTCCCCATCCTCCAGAGGATCGAATTTAAGATCCTCGTCCTCAACTACAAGGCCTTACACGGCCTTGCCCCATCCTACCTAGCCGATCTACTCTCCCCCTACACGCCCACCCGGACCCTCCGTTCAACAGGACTTGGCCTGCTCCAAGCCCCCCGCCCGAACCGCCCCACCATCGGAGGCCGGGCCTTCAGTTTCTCCGCTCCCACCTTATGGAATGCCATCCCTCAATCCCTCCGTTTCACCTCTTCCCTTTCCTCTTTCAAGGCCGATCTGAAGACTTTCCTCTTCGACCATGCCTTTTGTTCCACCCCGAACTCTTCGACCTCCCCTTCATGTTTCACCCCTTCCCAAACACTCCCCTCTCAGCTCGGGTCGCACACCTCCTGTGCAGCGCCTTGGGACGTCCTCCCGACGTGAAAGGCGCTCTATAAATGTAATTTGTTGTTGTTGTTTATCCAACACCCTCGGGACCTGGCCAGTGCTGGTTAAACCACGTGCCAGATATTCGGGCGGCCAGCTGCCGACAACCCAAAACATACCATATTAATAATAGCCTACAGAATATTGTATGGATACTTACCAATAAAGCAATAAATATCAATTACATTCTATAAACACAGCACACAATCACAAAGTAAACTTGTACAATGGCGTTTTTTTTAAGGGGATTTAATATTAAAGGGGTAATGTCGATTTTTCCTTTCTTCTCTCCCTCTTTCCCCCCTTCTCTCTTTCACATACACACTCAGTCAGTCTGGCATCTCAATGACTCCAAACCCAATCCCCTCCACTCCTCTCATTTTCCATCTAAATTAATCAACCCACCCCCTCTCTCTCTCCCCTCCTCTCCCCCACCTCTCTCTCTGTTAGTGGGGCAGCCAAAGGTGCGGTAAAAGAGGAAGGTCTAAGGAAAGAGTCTTTTGCATTGCGCAGAGCACCTTCCTGTGTGAAGTGTGCTACATATATGTAAGTTATTATTGTTCAGCCAAATGGATCTGTATTAAATCCAGTAACATTTTGCCTACTGCCATCCCAATTGAGAACAGCTAATGCAGCACAGACCAGGAATCAAACAGAGGATCATCTCACTTTGTGTTGCTCAGTTCCACATTAGACAATAAATTTGCTTATTGTGATTGAACAGTACTCTCTCATTACTAATTACTATCATAACCTTTCAAGTTCAAGTAAAATGCTCTACTTAGATACGCATTTATATTGCATACTCTTTACAGCATCCCCAAGCAGCTGTGGCATCAATGAATTATGCTGTATTGTTTAGTACAGAAAAACTAGTCGTCATTACATTGTAGGGAATAAGTACTGCAAAAATAAAACATAGTTGCATCATAAATACTTCACATTCTGGGCAGTTCTGTGGTTGACTGCATCTAAAAACATCCATGTTCCATCAGGCAACTGTTTAATACTGCTCAGTCGGATGTGTTAGCAGCCAATAAAACAGAGACAGGATGGATAATACACAAATTGTGTCAGTTTTTGCTCCAAAACAAATATTTGACTTGGATGTCTGAAACTCATAAAATGTAAACTCACAATATAAAAGTCACCTGTTTATTAGTTATTCCTCTGGAGTGTGTGGCACAATATGAAAATTTTATGGTTAAACATTATGCAAGAGACCATTGAGCTCAGATTACAGATAACAAGAAGCCAGGCTCAGAACAGAAACAAGAACCCATCACCGAGCATAAATATTCAAGAAGGGATCAGAATTTTTTTTAATCTAAAAAAATTCCTTTGCGCATTGTATAAAATCATGCTATTTCTGTCCTTCGAGCTGTATATGCTACTAGTCTCAAATCACTGTTGAGTTAATTAGGACTGTACATTAGGACTTGCTGAACAAAATAACATGATTTCCAGAATCACGTACTGGTATTGACAAACACTCACGAAATGAGTGAGGTTTGTTCCATATTGCTGCCTTACAAGTGGCAGTCCAAAGTGGAGTCATTACTATTGTATAAGAGATTGCCATAGCTCGGATGGAACATGCTTTCAGATTTTCTGTTGCTTGGGTGCATTGGGAATGGGGGGGCGGCGCGAGTGGAAGTGGTTTCAGAATATGCCATTGTTTGAGAGTCATATCCATGTATTTAATCTACCACAAAAGCCTGGTTGGAGTTATCTGCTTTGAGATGCAATATAAATGTATATATATCTGTATTGCAACTAAAGCTTTGCAAGTTCCAAATTTGTAAGTACAAGTACAAGGTACAAAGTGGTCCCGCCCCCAAGGCTGAGTAGATTACAGTGCAGTGTTTAAGTCTTTGCTGATGTGGTTTACAATCTACAATAAAACTGTAATAAAGACATGTCTACCCAATAATTTGATCATTTGAAGTGAAAGTAATTTTGCAGTCTACTCAATGTTACAGAGTATCATTTGCCTAACCCTTCAGCAAGTAGATAACGAACTACAAACGAGGCAGGCAATTGACATAATACAGACCTGTTCTATAGAGTATTTATTTCACAAAGAATAAAGCCCAAATTACGGCTCAATCTATAAATGGAACATCTGGCTCACTAGCAAGAAATACAGACCAACGGTTGAACCATCTCTCAATAGAAAGGAAGGAATATTTAAGCTGTGGATACAAAGACGGTGACCATGCTCCAGCATATTTCTTGCTTAACTGTTTTGCCAACCAGGAAGCTTGCAGGAAGTTCCTGGCATCTGCCATCCACCTTGTGAGGGTTCAAACACGCACTTGTCGGATGACCAACCTGTCGTATTTTTCTCAAGGGGTGGAGAGGGAAAAACAGTCTCCTTGGAGTTGAAGTGACTCCAAAATTGGCATTGACAACAGAATGTCAGAATTCCGCCCACCCTCTGTGGAACTCTTGGCAATCTGGTTCCTGAGCCAGGCGGGTCTGCAGTACTCGAAGGAACTGCTAATGACAGCACAGCCAAGTCGACTATGCATCCAATTAACTATGCAAGCCAAAGCCCGAACAGGTAGTGATCCCAGCTGGAAGTTTGCTGGACAGTGCTCTTAATGCAAGCTCAGGAGTTTCAGCTGGTTAAACTCCTAACAGTTCCCCAATCCACATTCTGGGATCCTCAGATCTTGGCTTTTGCCAACCTGTACCTTATACGTTTTCCGAAAATTAACAGGATGACTTCCTCCAGAAAGAGAGGGTGGCATTCCTTTCCAATAAACATTTCTGGAATTTCCAAGTACAGGTGGGATGGATGGAACTCAGTTTGGTTACTCTCAAAGATTGTTATAGGTTTCTGCATGTGTCAGAATACGGCTGACCCCCCAAAACAGACTCGGGCAATAGAATACAATATTGATGGAAAGTATTTAAGAAAATGAATGATGATGGACATTCATTCTAGGTAAAACCAAAAAACTGCAAAGCAGAATAATTATGATGATCAAATATAGTTTAGGAATGATTTTAGATAATGCAAGGAATTTGATAGTCAGGAGAATTGCATAAATTATAAAGATCTGCAAAATCAGGTGAAAATCACTGAAGGATCAATGAGAAAATTAAAACCAAGGTTAATGAAAACCCCTCCAGTATCAATTTTTTTAATGCATTGCATAGTTGAAAATTATATGAAGTTAACAAAAGCAGCAGTCAAGTTTTCAGTAATCTTTACAGAGGAAAATTAATAAACGTTACTCCTGTCAGAAACGAAAAAGAAGTCAGCCAGTATAGAAACAACTGATATGGTTACAGTTAGATACTCTTAAAATAGACAAAAGTACATGGTAAAGACAGCATGCAACTACTGGTCTTAATGAAAACCAACAAAGCAGAATTTTTTTCAATTTTAAAAAAATTAAATGTTATAAACCCATAAATGTTTATCACTGTAGAAAAAATCCCTCAAACTAATTTGAGAGCTCTGAGGGGCACTTTTCTGATGGCAACTAATACATTTACCAACAATCTAAAAATAAACTCTACATTGATAAACATATACTGTGCGCAATTGGCTGCCGCATAACGCCCACGAATAGTCAATTCACTTTACAGTATATTCTGTGAGGCGTTTTGAGACGATTAGAAGACGTGAAAAGCGCTATATCAAATTCAAGGATTATTATTATTATATAGAAAAACACAATTTGGGATGGTGGTCACCTAAACCATGACCACTATCCCACCTCTCCCCCTCCCCTGAGCTGTCTCCCGCAGCCTGTGGACTGATGCTGACCCGCTTAGGGCTCGCTCCTGGTCTCTGCATGTGCATTTTGGCCTCTCCTCCTGGAAATGCCCCTCCTCCTATCTCCACCATGCCCATTCTGTCCTTCTCCCCTCCCATCAGCAAACCCATCCACATTTCCCTACAAAATGTCCGCACCCTTGCCAATAAAACCCTTACTATCCATGACTTCATCCTAGATGAACACATAGATACTCTTGGGATTGCAGAAACCTGGCTCTTCCCCACCAAGCTCTGCAACCACATCACTCCCACCCTCGCCTGTCTCCATTGGCTCCCCATCCCCCAGAGGATCGAATTCCCTTACCTCCTTCAAGGCCAGTCTCAAGACCCTCCTCTTCAATCGTGCCTTCTGCTGCCCTCCCAACTCTCTCCCGTCCCTCCCGCCTACCCTGTCCCTCTCCCTTGCTCGGGTCCCGACCTGACAGTTCAGTGTCTTGGGATGTCCTCCCAACGTGAAAGGCACTCTATAAATGTAATTTTGTTGTTGTGACCCCCGTCCCCTAGAAATAAGTTTCCTATCCCAGCTACACCTCCCACCACATCCCCCATCCTAACCAATGCATCCTAACCAGGATAGCCCTCGTCTCCAAAGCTTCCCTCAGTCTTTCCCCTTATTCCTTAGGATGCTTCTCCTCATTTGAGTACCTCACCCTTGACTGTCCTTCCTCTGTCTCACGCCAAATTCTCCTGGTGTACTGCATACCCCAAAACCCCCGGCTCCTTCCTCTTTGATATCTGCACTCTTCTCTCCCCCGTCCGTCTGCTCAGAATGCCTGCTCATAATGGGCGACTTCAACCTCCACCTGAACTCCCCTTGCACATCATCCTCAGATTTCACTGCCCTCCTCAGCTCCTTAAAACTCACCCTCCACATCAACTCACCAACCCACAACCGTGGCCACACCCTCATCCTTGTCATCACAGATGGCATTGATATGTCCAATCCGTGCATCATGGACAAGGCCATCTCGGACCAGTTTATTTTGTTCTCTTCTTGCATCTCTCTCCTCCGACAGGCCATTAACCATACATTCCCATTCATGTAAAGGGCAACCCCCGCAGCCCCGAGACCCTTTCAAAGGCTCTCTCATCCTCAGATCTTCTAACCCTCTGGTCTTCCACCTACAGGGACCCTGAAGCAACCATCAAGCTGCTTCATCATCACCTCTCCTCCACCTTCAACTCCCTCGCCCTCTGATCCAGGATATCTCCAAACCCACCCGTTTTCCCGGTGCAACAGCCATCTCCGCTCTCTAAAATCCTAGACACAGCTGCTGAAGCACAGGTGGCAGACAACTAGCCTCATGGCTCATCACCAGCTGTGGATCGAGCATCTTCAAAGCTACCGCCATTCCCTGTTACAAGCAAAAGCGGCGCACTGCTCAAACATCATTCTGAAGGCCAACAATAATGTCAAAATCCTATCCTCCACTGCCCATCACCTCCTCCATGCGCTGGTTCAAGCACCCTCAATCATCACATCTGACGTCATGTGTGAAGAGATCACAGACTTCCTTGCCTTCAAAATTTACATTATCCAGTTGGCAGCCTCATTCTTCTACGCCGTGTCACCCACCACCACACCATTCCATTTCCCTCACCCGCCCCATCCTTAGCTACCACCCCGACACAGTCGATCACGCCATCCTCCTCCATCAGCTGTATTCCATCATCCATCTCAGTGGCACCAAATTCATTTAGTTTCAGTCCAACTTACAAACCACCAGCACTACATTTCTGCAAGTGGTTTTGCTTCTCGCCTCCATCCGGTCATCTGCGGTGTACACTAAGGATCTATCCTTAGCTCCCTTCTCTTCCTCATCTACGTTCTCCCTCTCGGTGATGTCATCCGCAGACACAGGGTTAACTTCCACATGTACACGGATGACACCCGACTACTTTTCCACCTCATCTTGCGACCCCCAGCTCACTGATGACTGATGTTCAGTCAGCTTGTCTGTCGGATATCAAGAACTGGATGAGCGCAAATTTCTTGCAGTTAAACATCAACAGGACTCTGGCTACCGTCGATGTCTTCTGTCCCATGGTTCCAATCTCCCCAACCTACATAACATGTCCTTAAAACTCTGCGAACCTGTGCACAACTTAGGCATCAGGTTCAATCCCCAGTTATTCTTCCTCCCTACATCCAGTGCCTGACCAGCACTTCCTTTTCCATCTCTGCCACATTGCCTGTCTACTTCAATATCTCACTCCAATAGCTGCTGAAATCCTGGCCTTTGGCTGAACTACCTAACGCCTTCCTTGTCGGTCTCCCCACCTCCACTGTTCACAAAATTCGGCTCATTCAAAACCGCCTGCATTCTCACCTGCACAAAAGTTTGTACCTCAATTATCCCACTTTTTGCCAAACTCAAATGGCTCCCTTTTACAAAGTGGGTCCTTCTTCAAGTCAAAAGTGAGTTATTGTCAACAACAACCTATATTTAAATAGTGCCCCTCAAATTTATGAATTATGGAATGATACTACACGTGACCAGAAGTAGCATTGTTCAATGTTCCATAAAAAATTCTAAGCATTAGTTGTCAATTTTGATATTTGTCTCCCCAACTGTTTCCCCTTACCCAGCTTTCCACCCCACATTGAAGCACAGGTCCATGAATTGTTCTTTGGCCCAAGTCGTCAGAGAGCAAAGACAGTATCCAATTTGCACATTGCAATGTCCCCAAAACAAAGGTGAGGTGAATTACCAATTTTATTTGTTTGTACAACAGGACCTCCCTCTTTTCAAATAATGTTGTGCGATCTTTAACGACTGCCTGAATAGGCAGCACACTCCAGCACTGCACTAGAGTGTCAGCCTCCCTACACGAGTTAGAATAATAATCCTTGCATTTGATATAGCACTTTTCACATCTTCTAGACGTCTCAAACCACCACAGAATATACTGTAAAGTGAATTGATTGTATATTTTTGTGGGAGAAACGTAGCAGCTAATTGTGCATAGCAGTGTCCCACAAACAGTCGTGGGTTGAAATGACCAATTTTTATTCAAGGTTTTTTTTGGGATGGATTATTATTAGGCATGTGGAGTAAGGAAACTTGCCCAATGTTTTGCCATGACTTGGATTCAAAACACAGGTCTCACGCTTGTAAGACAAGTGCTCTAACCTCTGAGCTACAGGACTCCACAATGCAGTTCCATGTCCCATTCTATAGGGCTTCTGACTCACGAGGAGAGAATGCTATCAACTGAGCCAGGCTCACACCATACGTTATTTATGTGTGAGCCTTGGCAAAGAACATCGGCAGGCATCTCAACCAAGAGAGAACGGCAAAGGATCCTGTTGTCATCCACGTCTATGACAGCAGGCCATCATGGTTAACAATTAGGAGTACTGAGTGTTTTTTTCTTGCCCAATTCCCTCTCTGTTGCTTTTAATTGTGAAAATGTCTCCATTTAACAGGCAAAAAAAATTGGAATATTGTCATAGTTTCATAACTGGCATTTCTGACAGGAGTTAGACCATCGATCCATCTAATTTATCTATATAGTGTAGTGCAAGAATAAGTATTATAGAACAGGAGCTCCTAATCAACGGAGTGTAGTCCCCTAGGGTACATTAAAAACACAGAAGGAGATCTTCAGAGTGAAGTATTTGCCATAGGATTGCAAATAGGAGGATGTCAATGTTCATAACTCAAAAGTGGGAGCATGAAAACAAGAATGGAGGAAAATGTACTACAACTGCAAAGACTGTAATGGCCACAATGCCATTAAAATGGATGAAATGAAACTTGCATAAAATGACTGTTTAAAATAATGTTAATGGAATCCAAGTAACAACAACAAAATTATAATATATAATAATAATCCTTACATTTATATAGCGCTTTCCATGTCTTATCGACGTCTCAAAGCACTTCACAGAATACAATGTCCCAAGATTGGGACCAGAGCAGTGGGGGGAGGGAGAAGACAAGAGGGAAGGGGGGGAAAAGAGATAGGCACGGGGGGAGGGATCTTGGTTGGGGGAAGGAAAGTAGGAAAATTGACTGTATATTTGTGGGAGAAATGCGGCAGCCAAATTGCGCACAACAGTGTCCCACAAACAGTCGTGGAAGTGGGGCCAGGGAAGAAAGGGGGAAAAGAGGATAAGGGGGGAGAGGGAGGCGAATGTGCGGTAAGATTAGGGAGGAAAAGGGGGGAGAAAGGGGGTAAGGGAGGGAAGAAGAAGGAGGGGGGGGGGGGGGGGGGGTGGAAAGGCCTGTGGGCAAGGTAATACAAATTATACTTGTATAGCACTTTTCACGTCAGGGGGACGTCCCGAAGGCGCTGGACAGTCACTGCTTCAGACCCAAGCTAGGGACAGGGAGGGGGAATGGAAAAATAAATTAAGGAACAGAGTGAGCAATATACTGTAGTAAGATTTTTTTTTAGAAAAACTGAAACGGAAGTATTGGAATAATAAAGAGCAAAAGGATAAGTGAGTAAATTACTACAATAGACAATAGAAATCAATAATATAAACAAAATAGCATAATTGTTGCATGTTCTCCTATCAGAATCTTCCACTAGTAATTGGTCTCAGTGCATGCAACCGAATGAAATGGGTCATCCACACCAATAATTCTAGTATCTTTTAATTCTAAATTTTAGGATAGGAATGACAAATCCTTATTTGAATCCAAGTGTCAACATAAAGCAGAGCACAATTAAGTTGCCAGTAAGTGCAACCAAATATGGTAGGCACAATAAGACACCACCGTTTTAATAGAGCGGCTTGCTTGATAATGCCAATTATACATTAACAGCAGAATTTTTATTGTAAATCCTCATTCCACCTTAGCACAATGCTATGTGCAAATTGGCTCCCAAGTCAATTAAGTCACTTTACAGTAGTAAATCTCCTATAAAGTGTTTTCAGTCGTCCTCCCGACCTGTAAAACGGACTACTGTATAAATGGTGTCTGTATAAATTATGATTACACTAGTACAACAATTCACCCCTCTAGCTACAAACAATGCTAACCTATGCTGGGCGAACGCACCTCTTTGATCTGCACTGCTCAATCTCCAAAGCAACAAGAAATGCCAATGGGACAGCAGGACAGCTATGTATTGCCATCTCTGTCTCCCTCGACCTATTGGAGATTCAGGGTTTTAAACATCTGCAGCACTACAAAACCCTCCGCTCTTAGCATCATCATATGCCTGCACTTCCCAGTGAGCCACGCAGCGGTGCCAGCATAGTCTTGGGCGCGATAAGCAAGTAAGAAGCTGACAAAACAGTTTTACTAACAATATATGAACACAAATTGATTTTTGTTTAGAAAAGAACAGGGGGTAAGGATCCCATAAAACGTTGAGTACAAGCAGGAAGAATGAGAGGATCAAGGGACACAGTGAATGAAGCATGCGGCTGTGCAGTTCAACCAGTACCAAGTCCTCCCCCCCACCCACCTTGTTAACAGTAAAACCCAGAGCTTCTCGTTGTACTTTCTTCACACAATCTTTTCAGATTAATGTGATGTCGGTCAGCCAGACCGGAGCAGTGAGTGACCAGGGCAGCCAGACTCTCTCTCTCTCCTCCCCCACTCCCCGACCAGACTCTGTTCGACTGTAATCACTACCTTCCTTCGCTCTCTCCCCCCCCCCTCCTCCCTCCCCTCCCCCCACCTCCTCCCCTCCCCTTATCTCTCCCCCACCACCACCGTTTTGCTTAAAAACAAACCGGAATTACCGCAGACGAGACCGTCGTGAATCAACTAAAACAGTAATAAAATGTGAAGCTTACCCGGCTCTCCTTACATATATATATACTGTGTATATATTCCCTGGGTTTTCTCGACAACAAATCAAAGCGGATTGTTTTCTTCTCGGCAACAATATAAACCGAAGTCCGGTCCAGTTTTTTTCTTTAACGCTTTAAAACGTGTATTTTCCTCTGACTCCGGACACACGCAGCGGCGCCTCCATGGACCTCCGTGCGTCTGTCTATCTGAGGGTCTCTCTGCCGCAGCCTCAGCTCCAACCGCCGCCGCGCGAGCCCAGCTCCCCCGGCCCCGCCCCCCGGCTCTGCCCATTGGGCGCGGGATCCTCTGATTGACAGCTCCCTCCCCCACTGGGCGCAGCGTCATCTGATTGACATCGCCACCACCCGCATTGGTCGCAGTTCCCGTTGATTGATTGTTTGATTGATTGATTGTTTGATTGATTGATTGATTGATTGATTGATTCCCCAATCACCTCCATGAATCACACTGACGGACGGACTGACGGACCGACCGATCGATCGATCAATTATTTGGTGGATCAAATTATGAGCTGTTGTTACCACACATTTCATTCTCTCTGTGGTTACAGAGAATTGTCACATTATTATGTGAACCCCCCGCCGCCCGAGAAGCAAAGTAACAGTGCTTTTGAAGAGCTATCTTATATTTAGAACACGAGTGCTGATCTGACTGCACCACCAATCGGGTCTGACTGATCGACCTGATCGATTTCTATTTGCAGCTCCATCTGGTGATAATAATTTGCAACCACAGCTGCGTTGTTATTGTGAAAATTGGTGGATTTGCTCACCTGCGCCTGCGTTAGTTGCAATATTGCTCAGCCTGATATGTCCTGATAAGGCAGTCATTTTCAACCTGAAAATGGTTAGTAATTGAATTGCACTTCACCTAATCCTTAACCTGAAAACAAATTACATAGGTCATGTTGAAGACACACTATCATTGTTCTTAAATAGGATGTAAGTGAAAGAGGTAGGTTGTAAGATCAATGTAGTTATATGCCCAACTGGCAGCAAAATCTCACCTCCAATTCAAACCAAACATTTTAAGCATATATTTTATGAACCACCACCACCAACAAACAATAAATTGCATTTATATAACACCGTTCATGTCAGCTGGACATCCCATAGAATCCCATTACCCATATCTTTAATCCATAGTTCAACTCCTCACATCCAATCTGAGCAAATAGTATTTTAATTACAACATACTCCCAGATGTACAATGCAGCCCCATTAATCATGCTGGTGAGATGTACAGCAGCACACTTCTATGAGCTTCAACTCTAATACTGAATCTGATTGAAACATTGCATCTGTTCAGTTTAGCTGTGTGATTCACTCCTATTTTGGAGCAGATTCCTTCCTTTGAATTAGCGCCTTATCATATTGTTGAGATGTTTCAAAGCACTTTACAGAATATATTGTAAAGTGAATTGACTGTATATTTAGTGGTTAAAATATAGGCCTGAATCAATTTTGACTAATCTCAAATCATTATGCTCATAATACTCTCCTTTCAGGATCTTGGTCTGTCTCTGACATTTACTGACATTTATTTTGATTTGGTAATGGAATGAAGACTAACTTAATAAGAGAGTTCCTGTTTGTGCCTCCTGCCAATTATACTTTCCAGGCCAGGATTATTTCTTTGCTAACTGAAAAAACATTCTACATTGAATAGAAGTTGATTGTGTATTTCCATGTCATTATTCCCTTTTATTGGATTGTGTCCTTAATTTAACTTCTGCCTGGCTAATGATTCAGGTTGACATGAATGGAATTTTCCTTTCAGTTATATTGGCTTACATTCTCTCCTCATCAAAATTTAGCTGAAAAATTTAATTGGTAATTAGTAATTGTTGACGTGTTATTTGTGGGATATCACTAGTCGAAATCAGCTACCACATTTGCTTCTTTATCAATGTGTTAATTTCTAATTCATCTCATCCTTCTGTATGCAGTTAAATGCTCTGAGATGCTATCCATGTAAAGAATACTTTGTAAATACAAGTTGTTAAGTTGTTGTTGTGTAATTTGACAGTTTTCTTTGTGAAAGGTGAGATGCAAATGTAAACTGTTGTTTACTGGTGGACCTGACACTGCAAAGATTATAGATCAGGAACAATCCATGGAGGTTGGTCACCCCTTTGGAATGTTAACTATAAAAAGCAAGTCCAAAAGTCAGAGATCACTTCTTGTACATACACTTTTACCTCTTCTATTCCTTGATTCTAAAGAGAATCAAGTTAAAACTCCAGAATATTCAGAAATTGTGGAAGTACCTTTTCACTGGAACCTCCATTGTAATCTTTTGAATTTGAGGTACTAGCAGATTGGAAGTTTAAAAACTAGCCTTCCGTCATCCAATATGATCTTCATTCCTGATAAGCATAACTCTATGTATTTGCTTTTGATCGTGGATTACCATCAAAGAGATGCTGTGGATGTTTAGAGAAGCAGTTAACATTTATGCTTCACAGATATAATAATAATCTTTGCATTTGATATAGTGTTTTGACACATCTTTGAGATGTCTAAAAGTGCTTCACAGAATATACTGTAAAGTGAACTGATTATATTTTGTGGGGAAAAATTTGAGTTCTGACAATATGTATTCAATCTGAAATGTTAACTTGCTTTCCTCTCTCCATAGATGCTATCTGACCTGCTGAGTGTTCCTAGCATCTTCTGTTTTTTTATTTTAGATTTCCAGCATTTGTATTTTACCTTTTGTTTATGTTTTACAGGCATGGGGAGGCCAAGAATGATGTTCAACATATCCATTTCATAATAATATTCTTGCATTTGATTGAGGATACTCAAAGTGCTTGACAGAATTTACTGTAAAGCATGGTGGATTCTGTAATTTGCGGGTGAATGTGAGCACACAACAATATTCTGCAAAGAGTCATCGAAGTGAATAATCAATGAGTTAACTGGGGAATTGCTTGCCAGAAACTTTCTTATCTATATTTATATATATAGATATATTGCCATTTTACTACCACAATACCTCTATAACATATTTACATAGCACATTTCACATAAAGCAATGGATGTTTTGTAGCACTGTGAAAAATGACAATAACGGGCAAATAACAGCAGCTGATTTGCACTGACAGTGTTCCATGAAAGCTTAAATGGGTAATAAACTGATCAGATATTTGGGGGGTGAATTTTAATGGGAGGAAATATTAGCCAGGAAAATTTAGAGAAACATTTTATTCCTGTATGAAATAGCAATATAGAATGATTTAGCTTCCACTAGAGTCATAAAGCAGATTGGATCTCATTTTAATAATTCATTTGAAAAAAAAGGCTAATGGTCTGGAAATAAATAATAAATAGTATTTGTCTTTAACTATAGGCTTAGAATGCACTTGACAAAATTAGTTATTTTGAAGCATAGCGAATACTGTTGCATCCAAGGTAATCTTCCCCAGTAATGTTCCACAAATACTGAGATGTGTGGCAAAATAATCTGAAGTTTTCTAGTGTGAATTTGGATGAGAGAAAAATATTTATTCACTATTCATTGAATGAATAAATACAGTACTTGCATATACACAAAATATTTACATTGACATACGGATTGACAAACAAAATATAAGATCATGCCCTTGGGCTTGTCACATAAATACTTTGAAACCTCAATGGTACATTCATTTCAGAGGCAACTTATCAATAGTGCTGTCCTACTTGAATATGACACCACAAATTAACTGTTCATTCATATTTAATCCTAACCCTTCACAGTGACGTACGTTCTCACCCATATTGTCTTTCACCCATCCACCCACCTGCAGTTCCACCTACCCATCCATAAAACCAACAATCAGTTCTTTCACCAATTCAAACATCTGTATTTATTCTCTTCCGAGAGTACAATTATCAGTTACTCAGTGTCTCACCCACACAGTTGTTCACCCATCCAGTCAATTACACTCAAGATCGCCCACAGTCATGAAAGGATAGTAGAAATACATTATAACTAAATCTAATCTATTTAAGGAGGTGAATCTTACTTGTAATTTAGTGCACAATGTGCAGGTAATAATGCAACTGTTTAAATCACAAATTCAATACACCATTTTGCCCTATGTTATTAAATTGATGTTCTGTACTTTACAGCCACAATGTATCCTTTAATCTGTTACTTCAATACTAAGAAAAAACTACAACAAAATTCATATCTCTATAAACACGACACTATCAACAGTGAATTCAAAGTTGTAACTCACTGAACATGAGTCACTCACAACATTACATGTTTGTGGTTTCAGATATCATATGAACCACCCAATCAGATTAGTTCTTTATGATTCACTAAGAAATTTCATTCATCGTCTGCCACAAGGAAGAAAAAATAATAATTGACAGAAATACAATTGTTTTTTAAAAAAAATCATTGTTTCTGCTTGGCGCAAGTACACACAACAGGATTATCTTTTCTTGAGCAATTTAAACCCCATGAAATAGACAAACAATGATGGTGAGTTTCCCGTATTACTTGTTCCAACAATACTCAGCAGTTAATAGTTATTTTACAGTTTAAATACAAGGTTCTTAACCTCTGCTCTTCGTGAAAAATGTGGACAAAGTAATATGCCATTACTCTTCAAATCACCTATTGACACCTCCCACTCCCCCTGCCTTGCTTGATATTGAGCCCTGTCTTTGCAAAATTCTCCAAGACGTGACCCTACATGAAAGGTGCTATATACATGCAAGTTTGTTGTGTTGGTCAAGCCACTATGTCATTGCCCTCCAATACTATATTCCAAATTCTTCCTGCCTCCCTGCCTTCAAAACTCTTTCAGAACTAATTCTTCTTGATCAGGCATTTGGTCAACATTCTTAATTCTCCCTGCATGTGCTTCCTCTCACATTGATCCAATATAACCGCTCCCCAGTCAGATCAACAGCAAGATCAACCAACGCAATGAAACCTGGGAGCTTCTGATCTCTATATGTTCAGTTAATAAGGCACCTGAGTGAGGAGGTCAATGAGTTTTTTTTACACAAACAATGCATGTTGGAGTCCTGTGACTAAACATATACACTGTCAGCCAAATGAGTTCATTGCTTTGTGCAAAAACAGTAAATAATAATACTGATTTCAATACCATCATTTGCTCCATCAGATGAAAAATAAATTGTAGAACTGCTTTTTTCATTTAAAAGGATAATCCTCATTATTTTTGATATAATGCTTTTAATGTCTCCAAGCGGTTAACAGAATATACTGTAAAGTGAGTTAACTGTATATTTTGTGGCAAAACACTGTGTCTTTGAAGTATGATTCAGTCATTGTAAAAATTGTTTATTTTCAGTACCAACATTTTTTTAAAATCTCACTGGTAATAAGTCTTTCAACACAGTGGTCAATCACCTCTGAGGAGAATAAAAATAATTTCACAGATATGTAGGAATACAGAGGATATCTATCTCCACTAATATTGAGTAACAAGTTTTTTTTCCCAATAAATGACTTCATTAATTGGTAAAAAAAATGAATCCTGGTCTGAATCAAATACTCACTGAATATTTATACAGAATCCATTGGATGGCACTCTTGAGGAATGGAAGCCTTCGTAACTCATTTTTGACTTCATCACGAGTGAATTATGTGATCTCCCTCATTCATGGTTATCCACAGTTACCCTTTGGGAATACCCAAGTTAAAAAATACAATTGCCGATGCGCAGTGAATTTTAACTGTCTTTATCAGGCGCTGCCAATGTATTTTCTGCATAAATTCCTTGATAGTTTTCTTGAAAAAAAACTAATTGGTTATTTAAAGATTTAGAATTCCTTAATATCTTAGAGGTAGCTTCTGTTGCAAAAACAATTGTCTGTCTTCATCTCCTTCATCTGTGTTAAGTCCATTAAATATTTATGGCTTCACCAGTTTCAGGATTCATTGTTTGCAGTTTTCCTTTCTTGTTTACTTCAACTCTGTGACTTGAAATTATGTACAAATTATGTATGGGTTTTAGGGGCATAAGAATGGACCAGATAATATAAAAAACTCCTAACCTTATTCCAGGGGTCAAAACACAACATTTATAGCAAGAAGATATGAATGATGATTCACACCAGTGACTCATCACATCTTAAACCCTTCAATTGATTTATTTGTCAAATAGCCTATAATCATTTGGTTCTTTCTTGCCACAAAACTAGTTCCAGATCTTGTCTTTATGTGTGTTACTGCAGTTTAGTTTATGTGGTTTAATGCTGTTTAACATGACCACAGAAATTCAGGGAGGACTTATTTCCCCATCCTCCAATTATCATCTCTCCTCCACCAAAGGTGCTGACTCACCCAGGCATGGCATTTCAGGTGTCCTTTACAGAATATTGAACTTCAGTAAACTCTCGTCTTACGATACTCCGGGTATCCAGAATCGAACCAAGCTGAACCCGGGCTTGAAACCGAAATATATATATTTTTTCTGTGGGGCAAATAGTTCAGCAGGCCCACAATTTCTGTCCATCTATGTGTAGACACCTGCTGGTCAAACTCTCGTAATGTGTGCCAATATTGCACCAAGCAGTCCACATAATGCCCACAGATTCCTGTCCCACCACCCTTTCTAATCTTCACAGTACCCATGTATAGACCTGCTTTGGCGAGTGAGCAAACGATAGATAAGTTTAATACAAACTACATTTGTGCATAAATAAACTCAATGCTGAAAAATGCTGGTAAAGGCATTATACTTTTAAATGCCATGTTGGATCCCTTCTCCATTAGTCCGCCAAGCGAGGGTTTTAGTATAATTGCTGGCTGTCACATTTCGCCCACAAAATACAGCTAATCAACTTTAAAGCATATTCTGTAAAGCTCTTGAGATGTCTTGGCAATGTAATAAGGCACTACATCAATTGCTAGGTTTATTTTTATAGTTAAATTGTTGTCCTGTATAATGGCAGTGAAAGGTCACAATCTGAGATCTATACTTTAATTAAAACAACAACAACTTGGATTTATACAGCGCCCTCCATGCCAGACAGAGCGCTTCAAAGTAAGTTGAAGAAATGGTCAGTGTCATGCTTGTAGACTATGGGGTATCATTTTCCTAGGCTATGGCCTCCCAATGTCATAGCTTTTTTCTAGGCCCAGCTACACGATTGCATGGAATACTAATCCAACTCAGTAATGTGCAATGCAGAGCAATGCTTACATGTTTGCAATAAGCTTTCAAAATCATCTTCATACTAATACTGATAAGATGCATGCAGATGCTCCTAATGATAGGAAAAGATTTTATTTAAATGCTATCATCATTATAATGCCTCTAGCATAGTTCATGAATTGGACATACATCATGTTATTGACTGGATTAGCTCGTGTTATTCACCAATAAAATTGTCAATTAAACGTTACTGTTCTTGCAGAAAATTTGATTTGGGAAATCCAGATAACAGTCCTATCCACTGATAAGATGCCTTTTGCAGGGTGACTGAAAGCTCCCCCAGCAATTGTGGGATGGATCAGGTAGGGACCAAAGCATGCTGATAACTGAGAGAGGGTATCCAGGGCAATGAGATATTATTTTATGCCAAAGAGGCTATACAAGTGCAAGTTATAATTGTGGTATAGTAGCTCTGCTCAAGATGCTTAATTAAAAAGGTCATCTGTCACAGAAGTTACATAAAATGCCATAAAAGGAATTTCTTAGTGCAATCTCAGTCTACTTTTAATTGATTAATTCCCGAATCCCTAGTTGCTATGATATGGTGAATCACACATTTTTATTCAATTTCCCAATTTCCCCCCATTTCCTCACCTGAAGCCAATGAGTTTTGATGCGATAGGGTTCCATCAACACTGATATGTTCAAGCACTACATTCTGTGAATCTTCTCCACTCCATCACCTAATTCAATGCAAACCAGAAGTCAAACTGGAGACTTACCTGGTGTCTGCGGCTCACTTTGACTCTGGATAGTGGCTGTACAATTAGATATCAGCTCATAAAGAAATTAAAATCTCTTAAAAGAAAGAAATTTTTTGTGAATCCTTCAAATGCATTTCTGAGGTAAAAGGTGTATACAGTATTGTTATTGTGAAGCGCTATGAGACACTGTCCGGCTTCGAGAGCGCTGTTGTTGTTTACTGTCTGGGATAAATGATTAACACATATCCAGTGAAACTACTCAAAAAATACATCCTTGTTATAAACAAAGAGGTATTAGAAGTCAAAATTAAACACTATTTAGAAGATAATATTGAATTTTGAATTGATTTGTTGCTAATAAAGCAAGGAGGGGTGATTTGTTTATCCAAAGTACAGTTAGAAGGGAAACACACTCCATGGATGGGATAGAATTTGCCATGGGGAAAGTTGAGAGAGATTGAGGGCTGTTTGTTCACTCATCGGTCCTCACACCCTATTTCAAAACAGTGTGAGACAGCAATAATCAAAGCAAAGAAAATACTGGACTTTATAGCCCAACCAATTGATTTCAGATCCCCAGGAGGTAAGCTGAAGATGTTGAATTCTCTGGTCAGGTCAAATTTAGAATATACCGTGTGCAGTTCTTGTCACTGTAACATAAATGAATTGCCCATTTGAAGGAAAATTGTGTTGCAGAGGGAGGATGGTAAGTTGGGGAAGGATATCTCAAAGTGTTTCACAGGATTTACTGTAATCTGTAGTGACTGTGAATTTTGTAGGGAAACGTTTTGAAGGAAGAAATTAAATGGGTTGAAGGATTCTTGACTTAGTTAGGAAACGGTTTACTGCTGTGATGGGAGGTGAATAGCCACCTCCCTACCTTTCCGATATCCTCATTCCCCAATCCACCACCTGCGCTTCCACTCTGACACCGGTCTCCTGCTCCTGCCTCACACTCTGCGTCCCTCCATTGGAAGTCGTACTTACAGCTACTATGCCTCGAAACTCTGGAACACTTTCTCCCTCTTTTCAAATCACACATGAAAACCCTCCTCTTCGACCGTGCTTATGGCCACCTTTCCCACCCTCCCTCCCACCATCAGCTCAGAGTCAGGCTCTGCCACTGTTAAGCGGTTTGAGACGCTACCCTGTGTGGAGGGCATTATGTAAGTGAAAGTTGTTGTTGTGGTTGTTGTCACCTCTTAACATCACTAAATCGTGAATTGTCAACTTCCACCCTTTAATGCGCAGATCAACAGCACAAGTTGTAAACCTATCTTGATTCCAGCAGAATGAGTGTGCTGCCTACAACATTTCAAAGAGACTGCCAAATACAGTAGTAATAATGCTGTTACTCAGGGATAATTTACCATCTCCCTTTTTAGGTAATTTGCTATCTAAAACACTAAATATAGCTAATTCTTGCTGAGAGCTATGCTTATATCCACTGAAAGGTGACAGAACTAGGCTAACAATATCCTGTCCCAATGGGAACAATATGGTAAAATTAACAAGTAGAATGGCTGTGATTGTGGAGTTCTGGAAAGTGTATTGCAAAGGAATGGAAATTTAGCATTTAGGTCTGGTGGCATGGCCCAGGAAGATAAAAATAATTTGCCATGGTTTGAAGCTATCCACATAAAAATCAGAAATAGAGAGAGTGAGAGAAAAATTCACAACACACTATTCAGACCATCCTCACAACAGCACAACGGATTCAATTATATATAGCGCACCCTCTCCCAACACTGCCTTTCTGCAATGTTGCGTGGGCAAACATTTGCCTAATATGTGTGAATCACCAGTTACCCAGCAGAAATTAACAGATGTATTTGGAATCAGAAACTGCCTGCATACACATGGGAGAAAAACATTTCCTTTCCCAAAGGTCTCATTCTGTACAGTTGGCCTGCAAACACATGTGTGCAATCGATGGCCCTCAGAACCTGCTGTTGACAAAAAAAATCACGGCTGGCTTGATGTTGCTGTTGAGATGTCCTGGGGGTGCTGGTGGGGGAGGGTGATTGAGTATAAGCCACCTAAAGCAAAGTAAAAGAAAGATGTGACCTTTAGTCTTTTAACAGTGTATGACTGTGGGCAGAGTTGACCTTCAGATCACCCTATATTTAATGTCACAGTTTCCGGCCACATTAACACTTAAATTTGCAGGTTCCGCTCCAAAATATATGAACATCAGCAGTGTAGAATCCCTCCTCCCCTCTATATTTCAGTTACAGGTTCCAACTCTTGATCAGCCTCTTGGCACAATGCTAGTTTACAGTTCTGGATAGCTTCCAGTAAGACACCAAAACATAAATGCAATGTAAGAATTCATAGAAAAAATTTCAGACTGTTTGCTATTTTACTAAAAAAAATACTGTCAGTTTCATGGAAATTCTAACTCACAGCTAATATACACTGAACAAAACACCACAATCCTGGTGGTTCATTGGCCCCAAGTGAGATTGCTTATAATCATTAAGAGAGGAAGGAATTACTTCCACTGGTGGTGGTGTTGATGATGGGGGGAGGAGAGCTCACATTTTAAAGTGTTTTTGTTTCCTCCTGTACCTACAGAGAGCCCTGGATTTTCTCTCTGTGTCTTCAAAGAAGCAGTGCCTTCCTTAATAACAATAATCATCCTTTAATTTCAAACAGTACCTTTCACACCAGGAGGACATCTCAAAGCATTTCACAGTACAGTAAAAGCCTGTTTATCCAGTACCCTCAGGACCTGGCCAATGCCGGTTAAAGCACGTGCCGGATCTTCATCCAAAAACGCAAAAAATTTTATTTTAATAAATAATGCATTTTTCCGGATGAATTCCGGTTACTCGAATGCGGACTTTTTTTTTGCTGTGCTGGTTATACGGAAGTTACTGCTGATCGGGTGCTGGATAAACGGGCTTTTACTGTATATACTGAAAAGTGTATTTATTGTATAATGTACAGGCAAACAAAGCAGCTAGTTTGTGTGCAGCAATGTCCCATAAACAGCCATGAAGTGAATGACCAATTTTATTTGGGGTTTGTTGTCTAGGAAACCGGGGAAAACTCACTTCTCTTTCCAAATACAGTAGTGGCATGGCATCTTTGACGTCCACCAGAGTAGACAGACAGGAACTCAGTTTAATGTCTCATCTGAAGGATGACACCTCCAACAATGCAGTGCTTGCTGAGCACAGCGCTGGAATCACAATCCTTGCATTTGATAGAGCGCCTGATCAAGTCGTCGAGATATCTCAAAGTGTTTCACAGAATATATAGTGGTTTGATTACGGTATGTATTTTGTGGACAATACGTGGCAGCCGATTGGATTAATTGTCAGCCAAGACAATGTGAAATCAAAATCCTGGCCAGTTTCTGATTCAGAGATGAGAATGTTACCATGAATGCAGGTTAACACATTTTTTAACCAGTTCTAGTGTGAGAAAACCAGAATGACTCCGGTAAATTTCATGGATGGAAGTGTTTTGCCTTCACTTAGCACCTTAGCCATTTCCCCAGACAATTCTACTAAAATTAGGATCCCATTGTTTAGTGAACTACATCCACATGGTTGCGTCACATTGGAACAATGATGTGGTACTGAACTGACCCAATTAATTTATTTAATATAATTTCTCAAAATCTATATTCAATATAACCTTTAATCAAAAAATAATAATTAAACACTTCAGGATTATGTTAATCTAATTTGCTATTTTCTAATATTTGTTTAGGCATTTCCTTCTGGTTCAATTATTGTCTAGTAAATGCATTATTCCTTGATAATTGCATTACTTTTCATGCTTATTTATTGATGCTTTCGTGACCTTGAGCTAGATGTGTTACTGGTTAAGCAAAAACACGATCATAAGCTTCTCATACAATTTATTCATTGCAATATTTTACAAGCCGAGTATTAATTTTGTTTCAATGCTAAAGAATAGTTTATAATGGGATATAAATTAAAACAATTACACTTCATATATACTTCATTTATACTTAATGAACTGTACCAGGAATCCTGAAAGTGCATCTTGTATATAACAATAACAAATTGCATTTATATAGCACATTTCATGTCAGGAGAACATACCAAGGCACTGGACAGTTGAAGGTTTGTACCCAAGTTGGATTTGCATGGATTGAGGGGTCGGTGGGGGTGTCGAAGGGGTGGGGTGGGAAGATCACCAAAGGGTGGGTTGGTGGGTTTTAACAAGGTCACAGAGGTAGGGAGGGGCAAGACCATAAAGGGATTTAAAAGTGAGGCCGAGGATCTTGAACTCAATCCTCTGGAGATGAGGAGATAGTGGGGCTCGGTGATATTAAAGGAGAGAAAACAGGATAGAGCACTAAGGAACACTGCACATGAAGGTGCAGAGGTGGAAGGAAAAGCCATCGGCAGATAATAAGTGGAGACTTTGGGTAGGCAGGAATGAAATCAGGAAAAGAGAGAATCATGAAGAAGAGGAAAGGTGGTGGAGAAGAATAGAATGGAATGGTCTAAGGGGTCAAAAGGGTTGTAGGCAGCAGAGAGGTCAAGAATGCTGAGGATGCTTTGGCTATAATGTTGTTAGCGATAGACTGGGTTCTGACGAAGGGTCATGGTTCCGAAATGTTGACACACTTTCCTTTCTCGATAGATACTACCTGACTCGCTGAGTGTTCCCAGCTATTTCTGTTTTTGTAAGAGCCTGAGGTTATTCTTGATCTCTGCTATGATCCTAAAGTAGAAGGATATTTTGGCTGAGGCAAGGGTGGAGCAATAGGTTTTGGGATAGGTTATAGTAATTCTGAGTAAAGAAAAATCAGTTTTAACATCTGATATTGTTTTTCAGTTCATATCATCAACGTTGGACAGCTGATGAGGATTCATAAAGGAGTCGAATTCACAATATTTCTAAACAATACTGTTTCTTTTGTGATCCACTAGACAAATAATGATAATAATAATCCTTGCATTTGATGTAGCGCCTTGTCACATCTTCGAGACACCTCAAAGTGCTTCACAGAATATACTGTAAAGTGAATTGACTCTACATTTTGTGTAATTTGATTACTAACTAGGGTGGTAAAGCCATACTGATCAAGAAGCTACTAACTTCTATCCTAATCTATGATGAACTAATTGATCTCGGGTATAATTAGATTCACTACTTCTGTACTGAGGAGTAAAATCAATGCTGCTTCTGATTGCTGCACAATGATCCTTGCATTCAAAAGCGCATGGATTGGAACACCTTGAAGGCAAATGATAAATAATATATTTGAAATGATATCTTTCAGGTCGGGAGAATATCTCAAAGCACTTCATTGGATTTACTGTAAAGTGCAGTGGCAATGTATTCTATAGACCTACAGAGCTTGCCTTGAACCACAATATCATGTAATCTGATAATCTATAAGGATTATATGATGTCAGTGGGGCTTAATACGCATTGGTCACTAAAAATAGCAGTAATGCATTCTTTGTTTAAATTAGGATTTCAATTTATTAATTCAATCAGTTTTAGGTTACGGAACTTATTAACTCTTTGGTCTCATCATAAGAAAAATTCTTCCACCGTAAAAGTTGTATCCATCATTAGAAGCTGTATTTATTTTGATAAGTACAAAAAATTAATAACCCAAATAATATCTGGTCATTTTATTGTTGCTGTAAGTTAAATAATTGTATATGTAAACATTTCTGTTATAGCAAAGCTATAACTATCTGTTTAGACCCTCCTGGTAAATTGAACAATATACCATCACTGTCTCGCTCAGTTTTTTCCCCGCTCAGCTGTTTCCGTGGTTTAGGTCAGGCGTGTTTGTGGTTGTATTGAATCTGTTTCATGTGGGAATTGGCATCTGTGACAAATTTAGCTAACTGCTCTACTGGAACCAATTACACTGGTAGCCTATTCCTTCTGCCTCATCTTTATTAACTATCCCAAACTGTCTGATTCCCACAACGTGAGAGGCTCTACATTTGAAATAGAAGGAGCTGATGGATTATAGAGGTGCCATAATGCTGCTGTAATTAGAAAAATGAAACATTCACAGTCCTTTGAATTCTGCAAGTAGGATGGAATAGCAAGACTTCTGAATGTCAATGGAAAATCAATGGGAATCTTTCAAGGGTAAAAGCAGTTTTCAGCCATTTCCATTTATTGTCACCTCGCTTATCGTCAATTCCCGTGTTGCCACTTTTATTCAAAACCAACATTTATTGCACATTCATGCTTCAACACCCTTTTCTTTTTAGCACAGTTAAATATTTACATCTAAATTTAAATAGGCAATGAAATTGAAAGCTCTACAGGAGTGGAATAACAAGCATTGTGAGAAGGAACTGAGGCAATGATTATAATGGTCGTATTGCACAATGTTTGTTCTGAATCATCAACCTTGCATTTGATATAGAACCTTATCACGTCATTGAAACTTTTCAAACTACTTCACATGATGTGTTGCAAAGTGGTGTGACTGTGTATTTTGTAGGCAAATGTTTCTTTGCGAACTGAATCAGGTTGAAATAAAATTCTTGTGGTTTACTTTTCATTCTTTCTGCCTTGTGCCTTCCCTCACTGCCTTCAAAGCCTCCCTCAACACGTACCTTTCAATTGTGCTTTTGGTCACCCCTCCTCCATAATCTCACCCTCCTTTCGTCCCAGCTTGGGCTACTAGTCAGCCATGGAATGCTAACTGAAATGTAATATATATATAAATGTTTGTTTGTTGTACATTTATGTGCAGTATGCTCTATGTACACCAATGGAGCTTATTTGCTCTTTTTGTGAAATGTATCAAGTATGTCAGTATTTGTTGGGATATTTTGAACTTGCACTACATGTTTGCTGACACATAAATAATGGTGATGACATTTTAAATTGGGAAAAATATCACATTCTAAGATTAAGTATGGTTCAGCTAGTATCTTACAGGTCAGAATGGTATTGATTTGAGCCTGTACCAGAACTTGAGCATATGATCTAGGTTAATACTTCCATGCAGTACTAAAATGAGACGTCTATTTGGCGGAGAAGTTAAACTGAGTATCGAAGTTCCATATTCAAGTTTACAGATAATTTAAAGCTGGGAAAAGTAGTAAGCAGTGAGGAGGATAATAGCTGATTGCACGAGGACATAGACAGACTGCTACTACGGGCAGACACATGGCAGATGAATTTTAATGGGGATAAATGCGAAGTGATGCATTTTGGAAGGAAGAATGAGGCGAGCAGTATAAGCTAGATGGTAGAATCTTAAAGGAGGTGAAGGCACAAAGATCTGCATGACAGGTAGATAAAGCTGTTAAAAAGGCATATAGTCTTTATAAATAGGGGCATAGAATACAAAAGTCAGGAAGTTATGATGAACCTATATAAAATACTGGTTAGGCCTCAGCTGGAGTACTGTGTTCTGGACACCACACTTCAGAAAGGATATCACGGCATTGGAGAGGGTGCAAAGGAGGTTTAGCTGGATGGTACCAGGAATGAGGAACTTAGTTATGAGGAGAGGCTAGAGAAGCTAGGATTATT
This sequence comes from Hydrolagus colliei, assembly GCA_035084275.1. NCBI lineage: Eukaryota > Metazoa > Chordata > Chondrichthyes > Chimaeriformes > Chimaeridae > Hydrolagus > Hydrolagus colliei. Next base: position 22,548,220 of record CM068744.1, on the reverse strand, counting down.
CTCTTTGGAGCAAAGAAGGTAACGAGTAGACTTAATAGAAGTTTTCAGAAATTATCACGGGATTCAATAGGGTGAACAAGGAGAAATTATTTCCACTGGAGAGTGGGTTAGTAACCTGAGGACACTGATTTAAAGTAGTTGTTAAAAGAGACAAAGAGGAGGTGAAGAGAAAAAAGTTTCACACAGCAAGTTGTTTGGATCTGGAATGTATTGCATGGGAGGACTGTGGAAGATGATTCCATTACAAGTTTTAAGAGAGAAGTAGACAGTTATTTGGGGAGGACAGGTTTGCAGGGTTATAGGGAGTGGAATTCACTTGGACAGCTCTTTACAAAGAGCTGGCACAGATACGATGGGCCGAATGGCCTCCTTCTGTGATATATGATTCTATGATTCTATGATTGAAGTCCTCTTTGTTAAAGATCCTAAGACACTATTTGGAAGAGCTGGGAGTTCTCCATTATTCCTCTCTTATCCAAATGCAACAAAACACAAAGTAATTGGTTATCTCATTGCACTTTGAGGGATGTTATAGGGGCAAGTCAGACACCACATTTGCATGACAAGAGTTGTTGGATTTCATTGTGTGAAGTACTTTTACAAGTTTCAATGGGAAAACATGCTATATCAAACTAAATGTTTTCAAGTTTATAAGTTATAAATATAAAATGTAATTGTAATTATTTAACCATACATAATAGATTCGCCAAACGTAGTAAACAGAATATAATTGCTTGATTCTAGAAGTGTTCTAGTTACTCTCTGACTTCCAAAGGTAATCCATCTGCACATTTCTACTATCCCCTCACACCCCAGACCCTACCCATTCCTCCCTCCACACAATCAAATCTCCCTCACCACTACCATAACTCACATAAAACTGACCACCTGCTCCCTCAAACCCATTCCTACCCCTCTTCTTACCTCCCAGCTTGACTGCCTTGCCCCCACCCTACTCACAGACATCAAAAACCTCTCCCTGTCCACTACCACCATTTCCACCCCTTTAAAAATGGCCGTAATTACACCCATCCTTAAAAAAATCCTCCCTGGACCCATTCCTGCTCTCAAATTACTACCTAACCTTTAACCTCCTTTTCCTTTTCAAGGTCTTTGAATGAGTTGTTGCTGCTCAGCTTCACTCAGCTCTCCTGCCAATCCCTTCACAAACCCCTCCAATCAAATTTCTGTGTTGTTCATAGCTCTAATCAAAGTGACAAATTACATTTTGTTCATCTGTGACCACAGCTCCCTCTGCCTTCTCATCTTCTTTGACCTCTCTGTACCTTCGATACCGCTGACCAAACTATCCTCATCCACTACCTTTTACTCTCCTCTGACCTTTTACTTCATGGTTGTATCCTTGAATAGTTCAGATCCTACCATCTCCACTGCATCTCCACAAACAGCCCCTCCACCATCTTGTGTGCCAATCCTCAGGGCTCTGTCCTTGGTCCCCTTCTCAATATCTATACGCTTACTCTTGGTGACATCATCTGTAGACATGGGGATCAACTTCCTCCATTCCAGAACCACTACTGTCTTGAAAGAATGTCTGGCAGACATCAAGTCCTGGATCAGAGCTAATGTTCTACAGTTGAACGTCAAAAAGACCAAGGCCCTCCTGATTGGATCCTATCAGTATCTCCACACCTCAGGTGCTGACAGCATCACCATCGAATGATGCACACTCCATTTTACTAAAAATAATCATCTTTGCATTTGATATGGCACTTTTAATGCCCTCGAGATGACTCAAAGCGCTTCACAGAATGTACTGCAAAGTGAATTTGCTGCACGTTTGTGGGCAAAACATGGCAGTCAATTGCGCACAGCAGTGTCTCAGAAACGGTTGTGGATTTAAATTTATTATTGTTTGTTTTTCTTGGGGGATTATTATTAGGCATGTGGAGTAAGGAAACTTGCCAAATGTTTCACCCAGCCTGAAATTGGAACCAGGTATTTCGCTTGTAAGGTGAGTGCTCTAGCCTCATAGCTACTGGACTCACTGAACCAGTCTGGAACTTTGCAAATTTGTTTACACTCAACTATTCTTTCTACCACACATCTCCGCCATAACCATGGAGCATCTGTAGCTCAGTGGTTAGAGCACTCGTCTTACAAGCGTGAGACTTGTGTTCCGAATTCAGGCAAATCAGTGCGAAACCTTGGCCAAGTTTCCTTACTCCACACACCTAATAATAATGCGTCCAAAAAAAAACCACAATAATAAAATGGATCATTCCAATCCATGACTGTTTGTGGGACCCTGCTGTGTGCAATTGGCTGCTGCATTTCGCCCACAAATATACAGTCAATTCATTTTACAGTATATTCTGTGAAGCGCTTTGAGACGCCGATAAGATGGGAAAAGTGCTATATCAAATGAAAGGATTATTATTATTATAATCTGCTCTGCCTTCCCCACCTCTGCAAAATTGCCCAGCTCCATCATTGTCTCACACCACGGGATGTTGATATATCCAGACTTGGCTACTAGACCCCCTGCTTGTCAGCCTCCCCAAACCCTCCCTCCGTAGGCAGCTGATCATCCAGATAATGTACTCCATGACCCTATCACTCCCAGCCTCTCCCAACTCTTCCACCTTCCCATCTCACAGAGGACACAGTTCAAGATACTGGTGTTCACCTTCAAAGCCCTCCATAGCCTTCCTCCCACTATATCTGCAACCTCCTAACCAACTACTACCTGCTCGCTCCCTCCGCTCGGCAGACTCTGGTCCGCTTCATGTCTCCTGTCTCACTACTCCACCATTGGTGGGCGAGCCTTCAGCCTCTATGTCCACACCTTCTGGATGTCCCTCTACCTCACCCCCTCCTTGTCCAGTGGCTTGGGATGTCCTCCCAAAGTGAAAGGCACTTATACAAATTTTATTTTGTTGTTGTTTTAACAGGCGAACAAATTAACTGTGCCGAAAAGTTGATAGGTATCTCCCTTTATAAACTAGAGGAACTATAGGACAATATAATTAACATTTATCGGCCTGGGGCACAGAATGCCTTATAATTCTGTTGGGGATAATTTTGTTGTTGATGCTGTACGACTGGCTTCATCTCCTTTATAAATGACATTTCATTCTTCACCCTCAGATGCCCAGGCAGGGCTTTCCAATGTTACTTCACGAACTCTGGAACACTCTCCCTCAATTCTCTGTTTTGTCTCCACCTTTAACAACAACAACAACAAAATTGCAGTTATACAGCACCTTCCACGTCGGGAGGATGTCCCAAAGCGCTGAACAGTCTGGTCGGGACCCGAGAGGGGGGTGAGGGAGAGTGGGGGGGAGGGTTGAAGTAGGGGGAAGGGGAAGGAGAGTGGGAGAGGTGGAAGAGTTAGTGGGGCAGCCGAAGGTGCGGTCGAAGAGGAAGGCCTTGAAGAAGGAAAGGGAGGAAGCGAGGCGGAGAGGCTGCAGGATGGAATTCCACAGTGTGGGAGCAGAGACTCTGAAAGTCATAGTTCAAAGCCTTCCTTTTTGACCATGCAGAGGAGGCAGAGTGGCTGAAGGCCTGCCTGTCAATGGTGAGGCGGGGGATGGGAAGCAAGCCGGAGCCTACTGAGCAGAGGGAGTAGGCAGGTTGATAGGGGGTTAGGAGGTTATAGAGGTAGTGGGGGGATCAAGGCCACGGAGGGATTTGAAGATGAGGACCAGGTTCTTGCCATTTATGATTCACGCAAGGTCACTCAAGATGTCAGCCTAGCTCAGTTGGTAGCACCCTTGCCTATCAGTCAGAACATCATGAGAACAAGCCCCAGTTTGAGACTTCGAACTCAGATTCTAAGTTCACACTTCCGATACAGTACTATATTTTTGGAGATGCTGTCCTTCAAATAAAACATGAAAATGAGATCTGGTCTGCATCTTCATGTGGTTGTTAAAGATCCCATGGTACTATTCGAAAAGAGAGGGAAGTTTCTCCTGGTGTCATGGCCAACAATTCCACAGGTAGAAAATGTAATTCACTTCATGGCTGTTTGAAGAAAGTTGCTGTATGCAAATTGGTTGTCCTGGTCGGTCATCTACAAAAACAGTCACCACAGTCACTGAAGTGCTTGAGATGTCCTCCATAAGTGAAAAGCAACATATCAAATGCAAGGAAAGTAAATGTAGAGGCTCAGATGAAGAAGGCCCTTCGGCCTACTTGATCTCTTCCTTTCAAAATACCCACCCTACTGTCGTCCCATTACAGCATCAAGCTGTTTCTCAAATAAAACAACAGAAAGAATTTCAGCCTCATGATTCAATTCTGCCACGTTGACCTGCATCAGGAATATGTGGATTATTCCTTTTGTCAGTAATCTTTTTTCCATCTTTTTCCAGGGAACATGTATTATTCTCCCATTGTTAGAAATTAACCCCTAAGAATTATTTAGATTCTCCTGGTGAGGTAAAGGATCAGTCCAAGAAAGTAATTTGAAGAATAATTTCAGAAAGATTGGTTTACCGAGTCTTTTTGATTAGCTTTGTAAAACCCCTAATGGTTAGAGCACTCACCTTGCAAGTGTGGGGTCCTGTGTTCGATTCATGGGCAAGGAGAAATAATAGGCAAGTTTTCTTACTCCATATACATGAAAGTCCACGACCCTATCACATCTCTTCCTTACACATTTCTGTTTACTTAGCAGTAAGTAGGAACCCAGTTGTTAACAGATTGGTGGATCGCTTTTTCGGGTGTAATAATCCCTCAGAAAACACACTTTAAAAAAAAATACTATTGTGGTCACTCAATCCTTGACTGTTTATGGGACACTGCAGTACAAAATTGACTGCTGTATTTCACTCTGAAAATGCACAGTCAATTCATTTAGCAGTATATTATGTAAAGCGCTTTGAGACGTCTCTAAGATCTGATAAGGTCCTATATCAAGTGTGAGGATTATTATTATTATTATTAAATAAATCTTCAACTGCTATTATTGCATGTAGTTCGGAACATATAATGTGAATTCAAAAATGAATTTGCTTACAACGCACATCATTTTTTTTTACAGTAAATCCGGTAAAGTACTTTTAGATGGCCTCCTGAGATAAACTGCATGACATCAAATGCTATGATTCTTATTATATAATAGACACCAATATGCCAGCTTGTTGGCACCTGATTTGAGAGTGCAATTTATGGCCAGTAGATGGTGCTCAGTACTAATCACCAACAGAATCAAGAGTTTCTTGCAAATGGATTCTCTGAGAAAAAGCATCAGCTGGAATGGATATGGCTTTCTCAATACTTTACCTCTATCCAATAAATCTTGTATAGTTATTATGCCAGACTTGACAATAGAATCTGAAAGCTACAGTGGTTTTCTCAAGTTATAAGAAGGTAACTTCATTTTGCGACCCCCAGTCCCCTCATGTTCTGCCAGCCTGCATGTCAGACATCAGGGCTGGATGAGCACGAATTTCCTGCAATTGAATGTTGACAAGATAGAAGCCATAATCTTTGGCTCTTGTCCTCACCTTCAAGGCCATTCATGGCCTTGTCCCCGCCTATCTCTCCAACCTGCTGTCTCCCTATCAGCCTGCCTGTCCCCTCTGCTCAGCAGGCTCTTACCTGCTCCACGTCCACCGCCCTAACCGCCCTACCAACGGAGGCCAGGTTTTCAGCCTCTCTGCTCCCACACTGTGGAACTCTATCCCGCAATCCCTTCGCCTCATTTCATCTCTTTCCTCCTTCAAGACTGTTCTCAAGACCTTCCTCTTCAACCGTGCCTTCTGCTCCCCTCCTAACTCTTCCTCCTCTCCTCCTCTCTTTCCCCTTCCCCCTTCCCCCTACCCCGACCCTCCCAACCCGCTCGGATCCCAACCTTATTGTTCAGCGCTTTGGAACCCCCTCCCCACGTGAAAGGCACTCTATAAATGTAATTTTGTTGTTGTTGTCATTGTCTTCGGTCACATGGCTCTCATCTACTCCACCTATCCGACCTGCCCCTAAAACTCTCAGAACCGGTACATAACCTTGGCGTCAGGTTCGATCCTCTACTGTTTTTCATTCCCCACATCTGGTCCCTCACCAGCACTGCTTTTTTCCACCTGCGACATATTGCCCGTCTCCGGCAATATCTCGCCCCAAAAGCCCCTGAAACTCTGGTCCATGCCTTTGTCACCTCTTGGCTGGACTATGCAAATGCACTCCTCGATGGTCTCTCCACCACCACAATCCATAAAATCCAGCTCATTCAGAATTCTGCTGACCGCGTTCTCACCCGTAGTAAACTTCGCTCCCCGATTACCTCAGTCCTTGCCATACTTCACTGGCTCCCTATCCTGGAGAGGATCGATTTCAAGACCCTCACTCTTGTTTTCAAATCTCTCCACTCCTCTGCACCCCTCTACCTCTCTGAACTCCTCTCTCCCCAACATAGCACCCATTGCCTTCGCTTCTCCGGTTCTGGTCTCCTCCTTGTCCCCCAAATCCTCCGCTCCACCATCAGTGTCGTGCCTTCAACCACTACACCCCGAAGCTCTAGAACTCCCTTCCTCACTCCCCTCTCCTCACCCCCTCTCTCACCTTTTTCCCTCTGCCCATGGCTCAGGCCGTTATTGTAAAGAGCTCTGAGATGCCACCCAGCGTGGAGGGTGCTATATAAATCAAAGTTGTTGTTGTAACTTTGTCATTTGGAATTCCACTGTGATGATTCTGTTCTTCGGATGAGATGTTAAACCAAGGTCCTATCTACCAGATCAGGTGGCTCAATTTAACAACAACTACTTGCGTTGGTCTCGTGCCCTTCATGCGGGGTAGCGTCCTGGAGCGCTTGACAGTGGCAGAGTCTAACCCCGAGCCAGGGGTAGAGGGATGGAGGGAGAGAGAGCTTGGGGTTTCTCCTGGTGTCCTGGCCAACATTCCCCAAATAAAATCGGTCATTCACTCCACGGCTGTTTATGGGGCATTACTGTGCAAAAACTGGCTGCTGCGTTTTGCCCACAAAATGCACAGTCATTCCACTGTATGTACGGTATATCCTGTGAAGCAATTTAAGACGTCTCAACAACATGATCACTATTTTATTATTTTTAGAACTGAAGGGAAACAAAGTTTAGAGTATTTAGTTTTCTAGTAAATATTTTATCTAATCTTCCTGTATAATGAGCTGAACATAATTGTACATTGACATTGGGGTTAATCAATGAACCTGCAGAGCACATCTTGAGACAATTAATCATTCAGATAATGTGCAAAATATGATAATACCAGGACTTTTCTCTCTCATCTGCAGTTTCTTCTAATAAATGTATATATCTGCCTCTGTATACTGCTGACAGCTGTATCTTGCTAAACTAAACACATTTTCCTACATAACATTGTGTATTAAGTACACATTTATTATTAATTTCCAAATCATTATTTTGGGAATTGTGTTATTAATTCACTTTTTTTCTAATTAATCATATTTTGATATTTTCCACCCTGTTCAAAGTCAGAATTCACAGATCCTTCATTTATGCCAAAACAAATGTATCTTTTTCATCCCAACCAAAGAGAAGGAGATCATTGTTTGTGAATTGGGGGAGGTGGTGGGGGCGGTGGGGGGGGGAACAATGAACAGGCTGGAATGCTAGCAATGCAAATTCAAAATCTAAGGAGATAGCAATTGTAACAAGTATATGAAGACATAGCTTAGCCACGTGTGTGAGCAATTCTCTTTGACTGCTTCTGTATAAAAAGAAAAACAGCAGAAAACCAGGAATAAATCATATAAACACAACACTCACTGTGCCACTGATTCTGTGAAGTCCGCCTTAGATCAGCAGCACCACTGAAAAACTGCCATTACATTATACACAGTTAATTAAACTGCTTTTCTCTCTTGTCAACCTGCAAATTGATTATTGCCTAACACTTGGCTGCTTCCTTCATACAGCCCAAGGATATCACCAATCAAACATCCTCGGAAACTTGTGGGGGCTACTCTCATGTGGTTGAGGGACCAACCTCAAACGCTAACCAAGTAATTGAGTGAGAACTTGCTGACCCACAAAACTTGAATCCGATTCCCAAGAGTTACACCAAGTGTATTGTCAAAATCTATGAATTAGAATTAAATCAATATTCATTTAGGATTCTTTACCATATAACCTAGCTTTCTTATTGAAGGCTTATTATATGAAAAGTGTGTTTTGCGCCTTGGGATAGCCTCCCAACGTGAAAGGCACTCTACACATGTAAATTTTGTATTTTCTTGTATTTGCATTCCAAGCACTTTAATACACTTTCACTTTCAGAAACTTTGAGGCTGTTTCATTTTACAGTCCAATCCACACCCTAACAAATAACTTAATTGCCATTTTAGTCAACTACTAGTTTGAATTTGCTGGCATGTAAATTAAGTGCAGTCCTGTAGCTCAGTGATAAGAGCATTTGCCGCTTCAAGTGAAAGACCTGGATTTGATTACCTGCAGAGTGTTGAGCATGTTTCCTTACTCTGCATGTCTCTGTTAACCTAGCAGTAAGTAGGAACTTATTGTTAGTTGATTGCTGGATTGCTTTTCCGGGGAAATTGTTTTTAAAAATTGGTCACTTCAATCCATGGCACAATTGACTGTCGCATGTCACCCACAACATTTATAGTCGATTTGCTTTACAGTATATTTTGTGATGTGCTTTGAGATATCTTAAAGATGTCATAAGATGTTTTTTCAATTGTTAGGAGTATTATTATTTGCAAACAGCTGATTTAAGCTTTAATGTAAAGTTTGTAAAGATCCGATGGGCCGAAGAGCCCAAAGTAACCAAACTAACCTTGTGATCTTGTAAATAAATAAAAGTGACCCTGTCTTCCCAAATATTGTTGATGTATTGAGTATGTGGTTTTCCTGTGATGTGAACACAGCTCTGAAAAATCAATTGAAACGAAAAGCCTTTCAACTTCAATTGATCTCAGTGTTTATAAAATAGGTAAAAGTATAATTTATTTTGAAATATAGTAAAAGCCAGTTTTTCCGTGACCCGATCAACCTTAACTTCCGTATAAAAAAAAGGTCCCCATTCGAATAACCGGATTTTATCCGGCACAATCAGGGTGGCGCATTTGATGTCGATTGTCGCACGAGAATACAGTATGATTAGTTCTGAATGCTGCTGGTAGTGGCACTTCCAGTTTTTCATCTTAAAGGGGCACTGTTTTTTCTCTTCCTCTCTCCTTTTTCTCTTTCTCCCTCTTTCTCTTATTCTTTCTCTCTCTCTCTCCCTCTCCTTTCTTCCTCTCTATCTCCCTCTCCTTCCTTCCTATCTCTCTATCTCTCTATCTCTTTCTTGCTCTTTTCTTTCTCTTTTGTTCTCTCTTGCTTTCCTTCCTTCCCCTCTCTCTCTCTGATGGATACTATGTATTGCCTATGTAGACTGCATTGTGGGTTTATCCACTGTTTTGGTGGGGGGGTGGGGTGGGAGAAGGAGGGAGAGGCAGGGAGAGAGGGTGGGGGGGGGGGTAGGGGGGAAAGAGAGGGAAAGAATGGGGGAGAGAAAGAGAGAGGGTGGGAGGGGGAGAGAGAGGTTGGGGAGAGGAGGGGAGAGGGAGAGGGGGGATGAGTTGATTAATTTAGATGGAAAATGAGAGGAGGGGAGAGAGGGGTGTAGAGCCATTGAGATGCCAGACTAACTGAGTGTGTGTGTGAAAGAGAGAGAGGGGGAAGGAGGGAAAGAAAGAAAATAAAGAGGAAAAATCGACAGTACCCCTTTAAGAGGAAAAAAAAACTCTTCCGTCCGCCATTGTAGAAGTTTGCTTTGTGATTGTGTGCTGTATTTATAGACTGTAATCAATATTTATTACTTTATTGGTAAATATCCACACAATATTCGGTTATTATTTAGTCTATTATTAATATGGCATGTTTATAAAAAAGTTATTTTTTTTGTGTTGGGTTTTCTTCCGAATATCCTGCATACCATTTAACTGGCATTGACCACGTCCCGAGGGTGCTAGATAAACAGGCTTTTACTGTACTACACTCCCCATTGGCATCTACTAATCACAAGACACTGTTAAAGAATATTGCAAATTAGAACCTATACAATACAACTGCATAACATGATTAATATTAAATAATCTTTGTATTTCATGTGGCATCTCAAGATATCTCAAGCACTTCACATGATATATGTAAAGTGGATTGACTGTAATTTGTGGGTAAAATGTGGCAGCTAGTGTGCACAGCAATGTCTCACAAACAGTCATGGAGTGAATGACCAATTTTATTTGGGAGATTGATGGCCAGGACAACTGGAGAAACTCCTTTCTCTTTTTGAATAGTTCCATGGGATCTTTAACATCCACTTGAAAAGGCAGATGGGACCTCAGTTTAAAGTCTGATCCTAAGGACAACACCACCGACAATGCAGCATATCCCCAGCATTGCACTGGAGTGTCATCTTAGACTATGTGATTCCATGTCCTAACGGGCACTGAAACCCACCACCTTCTGACTCAGAGTTGAGAGCATTAACGCTGCACCAGGCTGACACACATGAATATAAAAATGTCCACAAGCCATCAGCCAAGGAGCAGCCACAGCAGAGAGAAAGACAGATCCTGTATAAAATGCCAACGTGACATATTTCTTCAAGATGATCTTGTGATAACAAGACAAGAAAATACTTAGATCTTTCATGTCACAAGATCATCTTGAAGAAATATGTCACGTTGGCACCAACCACGGTAGCAAAGGCCCTTGACCGTGTCCGTCCGATTTCCCGCACCTCCGCCCTCACCCCTTTCCCCCCCATCGCGGAATCGTGATAGGGTCCCCTTGGTCCTCACTTACCACCCTACCAGCCTCACTATTCAACACATCATCCGTAGAAACTTCCGTCACCTGCAAAGTGACCCATCCACCAAGGATATATTTCCCTCCCCTCACCTCTCCGCATTCCGAAGGGACCATTCCCTCCGGGATTCTCTGGTCCACTCTGCTGTCAGCACCACCAGCTGCTCTCCTTCCTCTGGCACCTTCCCATGCCAGCGCAGGAGATGTAAAACCTGCCCTTTCACCTCCACCTCTTTTTCCTTTCTCCATGGATGCTGCCTGACCTGCTGAGTTTCCCCAGCAACTTTTGTTTTTGTTTCAGATTCCCAGCATCTGTAGTATTTTGTGTTTTGTTTAAGATTATTTATTAGTTGTATGAGGTATAATATGACATATACCAATGACTAATCCTGGTGATCCTCCATCAGTGCCAGGGCTCACTCATGTTGCAATCACTCTAGGCATAGAACATTCATAGGAGTCACTTGGCTAGGACTTTGTGTTGGCACAGAATTGCTGCAGACTTGAGAGCCAACTGGCTGCACCTAAGCTGCTTTATGTGTACCGATCGTGAAGGCCATCTTCTCTACATGCTCATTGAGATACACAAGAGCAAAACTGAGCATTACTTTCAAGAGCCCCTCTGTCATTGTAAACTGCAACGATTAAAAATAGAAACACCATCTTGGATTCCTGCTTAACAAGGCTGGTCTTTTAGATGTGGGAGTGACCTTTCAGGTCCCATTTTATAGGGTATCCGAGCTGTGGGTTGGGATCAGGAAGGTCGAGCGTGAGGGTAGGCGTAGGATGGTGGATCAAAGATCTGGTCGATGAGAAAAATCCTGCAACACTGAGTGGAGAGGCCTAATACAAAAGAGTGCCCATGAGGGAGAGAAGGAAGAATAACTCTGGGGGATGTGGGAGGAGTGACAATTTATTTTATTTTATTTAGCTCATTTACAGGCCCATTGTGAAGGTGGAGCAGTTGCCCCCCTTTTTTTCTAAGCTTCAGTGCCAATGCCCAATCAATGATTTCCTATATTTTGTGTCATAATATGTTGGTCACATCACCATGATGCAAAATGCAGGAAGTCATTGATTGGGGCATGGGGGCTTACTTATGCCTAGCAAAAAATAGGGTGATAAATAGATGTACCTGCTGTTTAATAGACTGGAGATATACTTGATGAAACCAGCTGGGTACACATTAATCAGTCCCTCTGGCTCATCAATAACACTAGCAAGTGCCACATATCCTCAATCCTGAAGACCAGATCAATTTGAGCTGGCCAAGTGCTGCAAAACTCATCAAGTTGGGAACATTATCTACATTAATATTATTTAACTGGACAGTAACATTTCTGTATCTGACACTTGTATTAAAATTACTTAACAGAAACAGAACATCTCTTGGATTCACAAAGAGTGGGGACATAACCATTTGAAGATGAAGGTCTTCAGGTATGATCAATTTGCTGCCGTTGAACTGAGTTGAAAGCTTTATAACAGTTGCCAATATTTTAACTTACATTTTTCCATCTAAATTTATTTCAGGAATTCAGTCATACCGTCAGAATCTGCAAGAGTCAAAACACTTCAACATTCTTCCTCTGATTGATTCACTGTTAATAAACTCTGAAGGCCCTTGCTTACCCAAGGGATGGTTATCTATCAGGGCATTTGCTTCCCCAATCTCTGATTGAATATCCTCTGTGGTTGGCACATCAACACCAAAGTCAATCTTCCGTTCTGCCAGCAAAAGCATTGTGATTGATATTGCTCCAATAGTTTTCTTCACCCATTCTGACAGCTCACGGATGTTGTCTGCTGTCTCAGGAGCAACTGTCATACTTGATATCCAATGGATATATCAACTCATGGAAACAACTGATGATGTCTGCTTTGACCCATTCTCATGATTGTTTTATTCATGAATAGCACCATGGATTGTAATTGATTCGGGATCTGAAGCTTGTCAGTTGGGTGAATTTTTAAAAGTAGTGACTGCAATAGAAATTTCTTGAAAATAACGTTTGCGCACATTTTGATGCCTTGGCCCAACAAATAAGAGTTTTTAAAAGTCCCATCGGCTGTGAAGAATTTAACTGATGTTCCAAAATGTAAGTGTTTTCGCTGGAGGGGACAACCTGTGTTCATCATTAAAGATAATACTTTGTTGTTCTGTCTAACAATTTTATAATTGAATTTTTTAGAGCATACTATTTTTCTCAGAAATCTACAGTTTTTCTGTTGGTAAAGTAGGTCAATAGTTACTTCTTTAGGTCTGGATTTGGAAGCAATGCTTTTTTTTAACGTATTTTCCAGTCAGCTGCTCCTTCTTTCCATCCTTCTCTCTCAATGTTACATAAAAAAAGTGACCGTTTGCCTTTCGTTTTTTGCTTGCCACCTTAACCATGACCCCTTTAAACAATAGAGTTATCCTCAGCTATCCTTCCTATCTCATATTCGGTCCCTGACCAGGACTGCTATCCTTCACATGTACTGTATTAGTTACCTCTGACCCTACCTCACACAAAATGCCATCAAAACCCTTATCCATGCTTTTGTCACCTCGTGCCTGGACTTCTCAAATGTGTTTGTCACTCACCTCCCTACTTCCACCATCAAGATTCAACTCATGAAAATCTCGACCTACAAGCTACACAATACACATGACAGCATAAGCATTTTGTGATGCCTCCTGATGTGAAAGGCTCTATATTAAATGTAAGGATTATTATTATTATTCCACAATGTAGTTATTCTTAATATCATATTTTATTAACAATATCATATGATAATAATGCAATGGAGCAGTTTTAAGCACAGTTTTAAGCCACAAAAACATTGGTTCCAAGTGACAATTGGAGGGTGACCTTCGTTGACTTTAGTGAATGCTTTACACTATAAAGCAAAGAAACAGATAAAACTCAGGATAATTCTATTTTACTGGAAACTAGGATTAAGCATACATGTCAAATTGAAAATATGGCTTTAAAGATAACAATTACAAATCGCTAAATTCCCCATGTAAAAATGAAACCTTATTAGTTAGGGAAGGAGTATGACTGTAACACAATCATCATATCATTGCTTTATTTGGGCACGAGGAATCTTTAAAATTGAGCTTTGTTGCCTCAAGAATTTATATGCAACTTTCAATACGTAAAGCATCTTCATGCTCTAGGAATTTACTTACGTGTTATAGAATTCCTCTGTAAGGTTTCATTAAAAGCAATATGAGTTATTCCTAAAAGTTTGATGCTCGCTCACTAAATACCCACTCACCTCAATTTACAGAGCCTTGGTCAGATATAATTTGTGTTCAGTTTTGGGCACCCCACCTCAGGAAAAATATATTGGTCCTGGTGGGAGTACTATGCAGATACACCAGAATTATACAAAGAAGTAGAGGGTTAAATTATGAGGCCAGGTTGCAGAAATGTGGCTTGTATTCCCTTGAGTTTAGAAGGTTGAGGGATGATCTAGTTGAAATATTTAAAATTATAAAGGGTTTAGATACGGTAGATACAGAGAAACTACTTCCTCTGGTGGGGAATTGAAAACAAGACGGCATAACCTTAAACTTAGAGCTAAGCCATTTAGGAGTGAAATCAGGAAGCACTTTTTCACACATTGAAAATCTGGAATTCAAAAGGCTGTGGTTGCTAGATCACTTCAAATTTTTCAAGACTGAGGTGAATAGATTTTTGTTAGATCAGGGTATCAAGGGACATGGAGCAAAAGCGGGTAATTGGAGTCGAGTTACAGATCAGCTATGATTGAATAGAATGGCAGGACATGCTTAAGGGACTGATTAGTCTACGACTCTTCCTATGTTCCTAAAATCCTCTGAAGCATTCTGAGATGTCCCTTTGCATTTGATATAGTGCCTTTGAACAACAACTTGCATTGTAATAGTGCCCTTCACTTGGGGTAGCATTTTGGAGCACTTTCATATTGGGAAGATATGCATTGCCTGAAAAGGTGGAGGCCGATTCGATAACTTTTAAAAAAGAGGTAGACATTTATTTGGGAGGACGGGTTTGCGCCGTTATGGGGAGAGAGCTGGGGAGTGGCATTGAATTGCTCTTTTCAAAGAGCTGGCACAGATTAGATGGGCTGAATGGCCTCCTTTTGTGCCGTAAGATTCTTTGATTCTATGATATCTCAAAATGCTTTACCGAATTCATTGTAAAGTGTATGTCTGTATATTTTATGGACAAACACGGCAGCCAATTTCTGCACAGCATTATCCCGTAAACAACCATGAATTGGATGACTAATTTTATTTAAGGCCTTCATCAGCAGGACACTGGGTGAAACTCCCTTCTTTTCCAAAAAGTGCAATGGGATCCTTAATGTCCACCTGAACAGGCAGATGGTGCCTCGGTTTAATGTTTCATTCAAAAGACGGAAGAATGAAATGAAAGGAGTATTATTGTTTTAAGTGGCAGTATTTTAGTACTTTCTTCATGGCTGCAAAGCAGAATATCTTTACCTCATTGTAAATTGGTGCACCCCATCAACATCAATGTCAGCAGCAATAAAAATCTTGGTCTTTATACCAATAGACAGTTTCTTGTCGGTCTTTCAGGTTATTTTTATCTGCAAAGTTCAGGCAAGTGAAACTTTCAGTACTGTTCACTATATCTGACTTAATTGCTACTTAGAACTATTCTCGGGTGATGCAAGATGGCCTCTGACACACAGAGAATCTTTATCTTTAAATAACACATTGGGGTAAAATTATTTGCAGGAGAATTCACAAAGGTCTATGAACTTATCAATGTAGTTCAGGACTGCTTCGTGACTCAATGTGTCAGGGAGACCACAAGAGCACATTCCCTTCTTGATTTTGTTCCTAATCATTGATGCAGGTGCTATTCAGGGAGTAGAAAAATTGATCCACAAAGTCATGTAGCATTCAATTTGTCTTGGGAAATTGCACAAGTACACAAACAAACTTTTGTATATCATGGACAAACTTCAAGCAAATGAGATTTGGGATAACTGACATAGATGTGGAGACATTACTCAAAGACAAGTGAGATGAAGGAGACTTAGGGTTATTAGCAATAGGCAGCAATACACAAGGCAAACATGCTGCTGGACTATGTTACCAAATCGGTTGAGTTCAGATCCCCAGAAATTATGGTCAAGTTGTATAGGGCTCTGGTCAGGTCACACTGTAAGTACTGTGTATCTATTTACAGCTCTGCAAATTGTGTCCTGTCCTGCACCAAGCTCAGTAAACCTATCACCTCAATCACCTCAATCCTTGCTTGGCTCCACTGTTTCTCTAACCCCCACAAGATAGAGTTCAAAATCCTCACCTTCGATTTCATAGCCTCCCACAGCCTTGCTCCTCTCTGTGAAGCTCTAACTGCATAAGCTGTCTGCTCTCTCCACTCAGTAGAGAGCCTGCTCCATGTTCCCAATCCCCACTGTCCTCCACCCAATTTGATCCCAACCCCCAATGTGGGTGCTAATCCTTGACCTTCCAGCCCCTTGGGACATCCGGTGGCAGTGAAAGGCACTATACAAGTGTAATCTGTGGTGTCCTGTCATTCAGTGGTTAGAGCACGTGCTTTGCAAGCGAGAGACCTGTGTTCGATTTCAGTTAAGGCGAAACCTTGGGAAAATGTCCTTACTCTACATGCCTCATACAGTCAATTTACTTTACAGTATGGTCTGTGAAATGCTATATCAAATGCAAAGATTATTATTATTTGTTGTTGTGCATAGTTTGGGTTGCCAATTCCCAATGTTAGAGGGACGTCCTATGAAAAATGATTAGAGACATTAGGGCTATATGGCACAAGTAGCTGTGAAGCAAGCCACCAATATTATTTGTTGCCCAGTGTTCTGGGAAAAACTCGATTCTCATTTCTTATAGGGCCTTAGCATCTTTAATGTCCATCCGCACAAGCACATAGGACTCATCCGAAAGATGGAAATGTAGCACAGCAGTTTTATAGCTTATTTCACAGCCAATGTCTTGTTACATTTACAGAGAAGGAGTGGGAACCCAAGCAGCGTGGTGATTCAGGAGTGTGGTGAATGGGGGTGGGGGGAGGAAGATGGGGGCAGGCTGGTATATGAAGGTGCTGGCAGAGGTGCTGGCAAAGTGACACATTTTTAGATGGGTTTTGAAAATAACCAACATGTCTTTCAATACTTTTAGAAATTGCTTTGACAGTAGACTTCGCTTTGAGGTGGCATATCTGTGACACCCGTTGGCAGCCTGGAGATAAATCATGACCTTATGATACTCTAACAACAGTATTTTTGTGGAATCTTGTAATTGGTAAATAGCAAATTCAGAGTTGTCAAAAGATTTTCAGTGTTTGTAATATTACATAAAACTACTTTTGGAAGATGATCTAACAGCTCCTTGTTATTGCTGACATTGTTACTATCATCCATCATTGTAGTGAATGGTCCAGATTTTGAAAGTTGATAATGAATGTAGCTTTTGCTAGAGAATGTAGCTTTTCGCCCAGGAGAATTCTTGGGTGAGAGCTGTATTTTTGTGAAATGCAAAATAAGTAGGAATCCCTTGTTTAACAATATCTTGGCAAATCAAGACCTTGGGAGCAATAGGGTTTTCACTGAAAGACTTGCTTCATAAAGACATTTTCCTCTTGCAGCTGTTAGGAATCCACAGCTGACATGTTCTGTAGACTTGAAGTGCTCCCTTAGTTTATTGATGCTAGATTTGCCAATGGTGATATAGTGTGTAATTTGTACAAATTACACACTAATAAGCATACTCCTATAAAGATTTAGTAATATTTACTGAACAATGTTTAATTCCAACAACACAATGACATTTTGACGGGAACTATAGTTCCACAAGATTCTCCAATGATGGATTTCTGCATGCCTCATACACTTGCTGAGTAAAACAAACCTTCTCATCGATCTGCTTTTTCATGTGTCTGACACATGCGGAAGCCCAATCCCCTACTTAGGAAACCTTTGGGAAGCCTTTGTGAAGCCTTTGGTGTTGAGAAATCATACCAAAATCATTATTAAAAGTAACTTTTTCTTCAGACTTAGTGCACACATATGTTAGGAGATCTAAAAAGCAAGAGAATTGCGTTATCCAAGAAGACTTGATCTTTCATCTTCAAATAGATATTTTTATTTTACTTACACATTTTTACTGGACAGATGGTTGGAAATAGACTCATAGTTTAAATGATTTTGATCCTAACAATACCAAATTCGGAATTACAAAAAGGTTGTTTCCATATGAACAATTTTACAGCCTTGTAAAACTCCCAGTGTAGGATGGAGGTAATGTTGGTGCCAGAACATGACATTGCCTAATATGGAGAAGGTAGCATCAAATGTGGTTAATGATTTTTGTAAATATTCAGTCAGAAAAGCTTCCAAACCTACTCTTCAATTGGCATGTTCTGTTCATCTAAATGTTACTCCTCAAACTCTCTGCAATTAAACATTTTATAACTATGATTGACAATAAATAGCACCACATCATTAATTATCACATCACTGGAAAGTACAATCCAAACTTACCTTTAGTCGTCAACAGCTTTGGGAGTGATACCCTTCCCCTGGCCAAAGTTATGGTCCAAAGCTGATTAATAATAATAATAACCATCCTTGCATTTGATAGTGATTTTCACATCTTCTAGACGTCTCAAAGCACTTCACAGAATATACTGTAAAATGAATTAACTGTATATTTGTGGGCAGCCAATGGTGCACAGCAGTGTCCCACAAACAGTTGTGGATTGAAATGACCAATTTATTATAGATTAAACCGCCATCTTTATGTTTGACATCTGCTGTTGCTGCCACATATTGTGAATCAAAACTCCTTACACAAGCAGCAATGAACTACAACAAAATTACATTTGTATAGGCCTTTCACTTAGCAGCAAATGAGACCAGGGAGCTAGAGTTATTTAACAAACAGCCTGATTCTCCACTGGTACTCCTCTCTATACATCGTCCCAATATACGTTGTTTCGATTATACATTGTCGATGAATTAATAAATAGTTAGAAAAAAATTAGAAAATTTGATTAATTGAAGGGATATTAGCTGAATACATTTTATATGAGTTGTTTAGTAAATATATAAATAAGATAATAAATACAATTAAGAGAACACTTACTAGAGATGGTCGATGTGGTCAGTGAGTGGGAGGGGGTGGAATCATTCAGATGAAGGGGCGGGATTACCTGCCTCTTGTACAGATCCCCAGAGGAGCCTGACCACATAAACCATCTCCAGTAAGTGTTCTCTTGATTGTATTTTTATCTTATTTATATATTTATTAAACATTTATTTTAATTTTCAATACTCGTGTGGTTTGTGCTCTTTATTTAATATTAGTGTAAGAAAATTTAGACTAGAAATGTACTGAAGAAACGTAACCCCCATTGATAGCATTAGGGTCTATGGTAATTTAGGTTTTGCTACTTGTTGTTTCACTTAAAATCGCACTTTTCAAGAACACATCCCCAAAGTTAATTGAGGAGTCCCAGTAATAATACAGTATTACTATTGAGTGAACACTTTGGAAGGATGAAAGTGTCATATGCTGTGTTGTGCATTCAACCATAAATGTACAACAAAGTACTCTGTTTACCTAGCAACAAGTAGGAACCTGATTGTTAGTCGATTGATGAATTGCTTTTCCGGGAGTAATAATCCTTTTAAAAAAATAATAACAATTTGGTCACTCAATCAATGAAAGCTGTGGAAATCTGCTGTAGGCAATTGGCTGCCACGTTTTGTCCACAAAATATGCAATCAATCCACTTTACAGTACATTTTGTGAAGTTCTTTGAGATGTTTCAAAGACACGATAAGGTGATATATCAAATGCAATTATTGTTATTCTAATCGATGGAACACTGTCTGGTAAAAAAAAATAGACAAACTTATGAGTATTCTTAGGTTCTGTCTCCATTGTACAAATATATTGGTAAATTCCGGCATCAACTTTCTTTGTTCAAACTTCTTATGTGATCTTGTGAGTCAAAGATTCTGGAGAGTCTGATGTAAAAAGCTTTGCAAACATGTAACTTCTAGGTGACTCAAAAAAAAATCCATACTCTCTGGAGATCCAATGAAAGTTTTACCCAATCAGTGCAGAAAAAGCAGTGTATACCCTTCTCTGTCAAACACAACTTTGAAGAAAACATTTTATGTTAAAAAAAATCAGCCATAGTGACGAAGAATCAAAAATAGTATTCAGTCGCTAGAGATGCAAGAGATCCCGATGAGGCTCTTCAACTTAACATGAATAAAACAGAAGCCATCCTCCTTGGGTTCTACCAATGTTTGCATGTTTTGTGCTCTGAAATACTTAGATTCATAGATTCATAGATTCATAGAATTTTACGGCACAAAAGGAGGCCATTCGGCCCATCTAGTCTGTGCCGGCTCTTTGAAAAGAGCGATTCAATCCCACTGCCCTGCCCGCTCCCCATAGCCTAATAGACCTGTTCTCCCTAAATAAAGATCTAATTCCCTTTTAAAAGTTGTTATCGAATCAGCCTCCACCACCTTTTCAGGCAATGCATTCCAGATTCGAACAACTCGCTGAGTGAAAAAAATTCTCCTCAGCTCCCCTCTACTTCGCCTTGAAACTATTTTAAATCTGTGACCACGAGTCACAGATTCACCCACGAGTGGAAATAGTTTTTCTCTATTTGCCCTGTCGAAACCCCTCATGATCTTATAAACCTCTATTAGGTCTCCCCTCAATCTTCTCTGCTCCAGAGAGAATAACCCTAGCCTATCTAGCCTCTCCTCATAGCTGAAGTCCCTCAATCCTGGCACCATCCTAGTAAATCTTCGTTGTACCCTTTCCAATGTCTTCACATCCTTTCTGTAGTGTGGTGACCAGAATTGAACACAGTATTCCAGCTGAGGCCTCACCAAAGTCTTATAGAGGTTAGTCAGCACTTCCTGACTTTTGTACTCTATACCCCTATTTATAAAGCCTAGTATCCCATATGCCTTCTTAACAGCCTTGTCAACCTGTCCTGCCACCTTCAACGAGTCACTAACACAAATCTCCAGGTCTCTTTGTTCCTTCACACCATTTAAAATTTTACTATCTAGCCTATATTGCCTCCCTTCATTTCTTCTCCCAAAATGCATCACCTCACACTTCTCTGCATTAAACTTCATCTGCCATGTGTCTGCCCACTTTACCAATTTGTCTATATCCTCTTGCAGATGGCTACTATCCTCCTCACTATTTACTATTCTCCCTAACTTAGTGTCATCACCATCAATACTCTACATTTTCCAGATGCTTTTTCTGAGACACCCTAAAAGTCCATCAGACAATTATTCCTTTCACAAATTGAAGAAAAATAAATCTTCATTAACATAGGAATTCAAATTTACGAGAAGGGGCACAGAGTGTTGATTGAATGAATCAATGAATCAATAGAGCTTTTTTGCATCCACAGCATAATGATATGGTCAGCCAGTGTCAGGAACGTCATGCACACATTGATCGCAGGAAGATCTTTCTCAATTGTGATGATTTATGTGAGTTGGCCAGCGAAGGGTGAACACTGATTAAGCAGAGGAAAGTGGGAGGACTGGGATTGCCACACTGTGTCAGTGAAGCTTGAAGGTTGTTCAGTGACTGTCGCATTCTTTAGGCAAATCTATTTTGGGTGCTGGTGCGGTGAGACAGGTGATGAGAAGCTGAATCAAGAGAAAACGAAGCAGGCCTGGAAAAAGCACACAGAATAAAATCTTTCAGACACTGAAATGCAATTTAACAAACAATCAATATTATACAATTCAGTCACTGTGACAATGCTGTAAACAATCTGTTAAAGTAGATGGCCACCACATGGGTTTCGAGAAACTCATTGCACATCTGCTTGCATGCTTCAATTTAGAAATTACTTTTCGGCTTTGCTATCTTTGGTGCAGAAAATGTTGTGACACATATTGAGTTTGATGCAATGATGAGGCTTGCATCAGTAACTGGAGAATATCAGGGCCATTTTTCACAACCAAACTGTCTAGTTTTATTATGATACATGATATACTCCAGCAATAATATTCTTAGTTTCCAAACCCTGGTGTAATAAGGCACTGCTTATTTTCCTGGTAGAATTGGCATTCAGTATTAGAGGAACTAGTGGAGGGCTCCCCAACCACTACCCTAGCTTCAAGCAATTTAATCCCCTTGAGGAAACTCTCATTGAATGGTCCAAAAGGAAAGTATAGATAAGAGAAATGCTAATATTGGAGCCGGAGATAACCCTAATTGTATATACCTTCTGTGTGAACAGTGCAATAAATGTCTCATCTTGGGAAATTTAGGGCCTAAATACTAATCCTACCCACAATGAATTTGTGGTATCTACAATGCCAAAAGACCATATGACACTGATCAAACCAGAAAACATCCATTAATAATAATATTCATTGCATTTGATATAACACTTTGTTACATTATTGAGATGTCAAAGTACTTCACAGAAGTGTAAATTCACTATAAAGTGAATTGAATGCATATATTGACTGCTTCTATTCACAATAACAGTCAATTGTGAATAGAAGTGTGCCACAAACAGTCATGGATTGAGTAACCAAATTATTATTATTTAGTTGAAGGGTTTCTTACCCCAGGAAGGAATCCGACAATCGACTAGCAAGCAGCCTGCCATCTCATTCATTTAAATTTAATAATAGGGACCTTGATTTTATTAATAGTAAAATAATACTTGCATTTGATGTAGCACCTTTCAAGTCAAGAGGAAGTCTCCAAGTCCTTCACATGATTCAGTGTAGAGTGCAATAATTGTATTTTGCAGGCAAACCAACCAGCCAATTTGTACGCAATAACAAGAACAAAATTCCAACAAAATTCCAAATTTCCACTTTTCACGTCGGGAGGACATTGCAAGACGCAGTAATGTCACTCAAACAGCCATGAACTGAACAATTTATCTAATTTGTGGGATTGTGGGCCAGGATACTGGGAGAAACTCCCTTCTCTTTTCAAAATAGAGCCATGGAATCTTTTCAGCTGAACATGGATAGACAGGACATTGTTTTAATGTTTCATCCGAAGAATGGCATCTTCAACAATTATGGCATTTGCAGCGCCCATTGGAATGGCAGACTGTGACTGTAAGCTCAAAGTGTAGACCTGAATTTATGACCTTCTGCTTCAGAGGTCAGAGTGACTCCGACTTCTCAACCAATTATCTATATGGTACTTTATCATGTACTGAATGCTAAAAAATAGCGATTGTTTTATTACTTGCAAGAAACCCCATTATAAACAAGCAATAAACGGGCTGCCACTTTTAATGTGCTAATGATATTATCACACTGTGTTAATAACAATAATACTCATACTATTCATAATAATGATCCTTTTTTTGATATTGCGCTTGAAACCTCTCAAACACCTTCACAGAATTTACTGTGAAGTGAATTGACTGTATATTTTGTGGCTGATTGTTAGTAAAGCTCCTCATTCATGAAACCACCGCTGAATACTTTCTGATGTCACAGGGGACATGTGTCAACGACACAAAGGTATTTGCAGAAATATATATACAGAGGTATGGGGAAAGGGAAAATAAATGTGACTGAAAGGTTTGCTCTTAAAGAGGAATGGGCATTGACACATTGGACTGAATATAAATTTACATGGTTCTATGAATCAAATAATGATTGCAGTTGTGAACCCTTATTTTTCAAGTCATTATATATGACAGTCTGTATCTTGTCATATTGCCAAACATAACACTGAAATACTTGGCAAAAACACAGTTGCAGGATAATTCAATTAAACTATACTGAACTATATTCCCCTGCTAAATACTACAGTACCTGGTAACAATAAATCTTTTGAGCACAGGCTTATGTTTCACTGAGCCTGTTAACCATCCCTTCTGGAACTCAGTACCAGAATCTCCCCTGGTATGAGAACCACCACAAAAAAGTATTACATTTTACAAACGTTCCTATTTAATACCAGGAATTAGGGACTTTGGTGATGAGGAAAGGCTGGAGAGGCTAGGATTATTCTCATTGGAACAGAGTATTACGAGGAGACATAGTAGGGGTTTTCAAAATCATAAGGGGACTCGATAGAGTAAACAGGGAAAAACTGTTTCCAACTGCTGGTTGAATCAGTGACTCAAGGTCACAGATTTAAAACAGTTTGTAAAAGAAGCAGGCGGGAGGTGAGGAGAAATCTTTCCACTCAGCGAGTTGTTCGAATCTGGAATGCATTGCCTGAAAGTGTAGTGGAGACCAATTCGATTTTTTAAAAGAGAAGTGGATGGTTATTTGGGGAGGATGGGTTTGTGGGGTTATGGCGAGAGAGCCGGGGAGTGGGATTGACTTTGAATAGCTCTTTTCAAAGAGCCAGCACAGACTTGATGGGCCGAACGGCCTTCTTTTGTGCTGAAAGTTCTATGATTCTATGATAATAATAATAATCCTTGCATTTGATATAGTGCCTTATCACATATTTAAGACTTCTCAAAGAGCTTCACAGAAAGTTAGTTGATTGTATATTTTGCGGATTAATTGTGGCAGCCAATTGCGCAAGCAATGTCCCACAAACAGGTGGATTGAGTGGAAACATTAAAAAAAATAATTTGCAGGGTCTATTACCTTGAAAAAGTGATCCCCCAATTGACTAACAATCAGGTTCCTACATACTGCTTGGTAAACAAAGGATTGTGCAGTAATGAAACTTGCCCAAAATTTCGCCCCGCCGGCAATCAAACACAGGCCCTCTCAACCACTATTTGGAAAAATAAACGTGAAATATGTGGTCCGCGTTAAGATTTTTCTGAGCTTGCAAGCTTATTCTTTCAGGAATTGAAGCATTCTGTATTCCTCTGTACACATCCACAATGTTGCCTTTTCACTTGTGAAGAATGACCCTGCCATCAATCAGAACAGCAGCTGTGTTGCAATTAATGTCCAATGTTATGGTGTGATGTAGTAGCCATCAGGCTCAATAGCATTGTGATGTGACGGGCCAGGGATGTGACATGAATCCTCGGTAGCTTCTTGTGAAAGAAGAATACTTTGACACATGATGACGAGACATGTGAGCCAGTAGACAGGGATGAATTAATGATCCTTCATCCTGTGAGGCATTCGAGGAAGATGATAGGTGATGGATTAAAGAGCCCTCATCTGATGAGATATTGAGCAGGATCAGAGTATGAATTCACAATCCTTCTTGCTTTCTGCATCAACAGTGCCATTATAAAGACTATACAGCATGGAAATCAGCCCCATCAGTCTGTGCCGGTGTTTATAATTCACACAAGTCTTCACCCATTCCTTACATCCTCCCATAGCCTTCTATTATCCTCTCATCATTTACAATTTTGATAGCTCCTAATATTAACCCAGCATTCTACTGTGCAACAATGCTTTTCATTTAATTTGGTACATTTCCTGAAGCTGTGCAATTTCTTCTGCATCTCCTA
Organism: Hydrolagus colliei; assembly: GCA_035084275.1. NCBI lineage: Eukaryota > Metazoa > Chordata > Chondrichthyes > Chimaeriformes > Chimaeridae > Hydrolagus > Hydrolagus colliei. Next base: position 22,522,968 of record CM068744.1, on the reverse strand, counting down.
CCAGATTGTCTGAGTAGCACAGACAAAGTCGATTTTGCCTATTGTACATTTCCACCCTTGAGTCCTCATATGTATGTTGGCGTTCAATCTCTCCCACTAAAAATGTTATGCCTTTGCTTCATCACTGTATCTATCAGAATTTGCAAAGTCTTGCCCAAAAATTGTCTTTGAGAATTTATGTTGCATTCCACAGCTACATGGCGTTTTATATATAATGCACAGTTAGCTTTTTAGTTCTTTAAGATGCATCAAATACTCATTACTTGTTGTTGACTTTGGACATCCTCCCGACCAAAAATGTGTTATACATATGTAATTTGGTTTGTTTGTGTTTGATTGCTTTGCTTTTGTCAATGCTAAAACATCCCTGTTCTCACAAATGGATTTAGGAAAGCTGGGCACTGGCACAAATTTACTGGTATTTTGGTAAAATAGTTGAAAAGTATAGCATTAAATAATCATCACATCCCAGATTTTTCACTGCATAATTTCTTCCTTTTTTAAACAGATAAAGGAATATTAGGCCCATTGTATTGCAGCATTAGACATTCACAGTCTTCATATTGGTACAAAGAAGCACTGTATAATTTTTCACTTTTTGCTGTTCAGTGACTTTACATTGAAATATATATTACAAATCCTAAATCTATTATAGAAAGGAAATAGAGAGATGGTGCAATATAATTAGAACTCATAACTCACAAGGAAACTGTATATGAGCTGAAACCACAGTAAAGTATCCTGGAAAGGTCAAAGGATTTCAATTACCATTCAGTTCTTTCGGAAATTTCCCCTGGGTGTCCTTTTCATACATAAGCCTTATGGATCTGGAAAATTGGTTCAGCGTTTATACTTTTGACATAACAGAATAGAGACGATTTTTTACTTAATTCATTTTAACTATCACACCCTTTATGTTTTTGGTATAAAGTGTGGTGTAATGCGTTTCAGCCTTTTTTTATATTGGGAGAATGTCCCAAATCACAAGATATATTGTAAAAATGCACCACGTGCGTACAGGTAGATCCCACTTAACATCGCAGTTTGGTTCTTGAAAAGTGCGACTTTAGGCGAAAAGATGTTAAACAAATACACGTTTCCCACAGGAATGAACGTGAAAACTGGAGTTAGGTTCTTTTGGGCATTTTTCGTCAAATTTTTCAGGAAAAAACCCATAATACTTGTTTCGTTCCCTGACTGCCTGCCTGGCTCACTCACTCGCTGCCAGTCTCACTCACTGCTGGGTCTCTCTCTCTCGCTGTCAGTGGAGCCTGATACTGCGCTAGGGAGAGTGGAGAGGCAACTGTAGGCATTGTCGTAGAGGAGATGCCAGGTGTGATCTGAAGGTGGGGAAGGCAGAGGCCTTGAGGAACAGAATTCCATAGTTCCAGGGCATACCCTTGTAAAAAGGTACCATGGTAATGGTAGTACTACCATGGTACTACCACGTTTACCATGAGACTTTTTTACAAGGGTAGTGACTGAAAGCACAATTGCTGATGGTGGTACATGGTGGGGAGTGCGGAGATGAGGGTCATGTAGGAGGCCAGAGTCACAGATGAGATAGAAGCCAAGAAGTATGGCTTCCATCTTGTCAACATTCAGCTGTTGAACGATGCCTGACTAGCAAGCTGGCAAAACATCAGCGGAGTTGTTATTGGGGAATTAGATTTTGGTGTCGTTCACATACATATGGAAGTTGACCTTGCGGTTAAGGATATAATTTGTTCATACAAATAAGGAAAAGAAGAGAACCAAGGATGGAAACTTAGGGTCCAACAGGTGAACAATCAATTTTATTTGGAGGATTGTTGGCCAGGACACAGGAGAAACTACTTTCTCTTTTCAAATGAAGCCCCTCTCCTTCAAATCCCTTCTCTCTACTCTCTTCTACAACCTACTACAGTATTCTCTTCTTCCTCATGTATGTATGAAATTTCCTCTTATGTGTGTTGTTGCTTTCTTCTACAAACATATCTTCTGTCAGCGAGTTCCACATTTTCGCCAACCTCTGAATGAAGAAGTTTCTCCTAAACTCCCTCTTCAATCCGCAATGGCAATTTTCCATTTGTGAGAAGCAATCTGCATCAGATACTGGAGATAATGAATGATTTGATTTCAAAGCGCTCTGATACGCCATCCAGTGTGGAGGGCGCTATATAAATCAAAGTTGTTGTTGTTGTTGTTGATTTCATTTGCAGGCACAGAAGGCTTTTTAATCATCTGCCTATCATGTCAAAATCAATTGTCACATTATCTATATTCTGAATTGTCCAGTTGCTCATCCAAGTGACTTTCAATTTCACTGTAACTTCTATAATGTTAACAACTATTGTGCTGGATGATGAAATTAGAGGTTTTCACTGTGGGAATTACCGTAGGTGTGAAAGACATGAGAGAACTCAACATTTCCAATCAGAAGAATGATACTCTGATAATTTTGTTTTGTGATTTTGGAGAAATTTACTAGGATTGGGATAGTTTCACGAGATCACAAGATTGGTTTGGATAGAGAAGACCCACCTGATCTCACTTTCCACATTTTACAATTCCACCATTAGATTCACTGTCACTGTCTGTGTCAGTTTATTCTTCAGTCAAAATAATCAGTTCTCTGTGGTATATTTTGTGGTCGGGATTGGGGAGAGGAGTCGATCGAAATCAAGGTTGAAAAGGAGGGTCTTTAGGTGGGTCCTGAAGGAGGAAAGGGATGGGGTGAGGCAGAGGGACTGCGGGATGGAATTCCAGAGGGTGGGGGCAGAGTAGCTGAAGCCCCCCTGACAATGGTGGGGCAGGTGAGATGGGAGGTGTAAAGCTGGCTGAAGTCATTGAGCGGGGGGAGCGGGCAGGTTGGTAAAGGGTTAGGAGATCGCAGAAGTCGGAGAGAGCGAGGCCGTCAAAGTGTGACGGGGAGTGGGGTTGGGGGTGGGGGTTGGAGGAGGAGAGAAAGACGGCTGACTATCTGTGAGAGGAGAGTATAGGGCAAAGAGAATAGATGGTCTCGTTCTCAGTTCATGGGAGATGGGAAAATCCATTCAAGTTGTGCTGTGAGACTGTTGCAGAAGAAAATATGCTCTTTTAAACAAAAATTCATTTGCAGCCCTGCCGGTGAGAGAGAATTCTGCCAGAATGCCATGGAAGATTTAATGGATGCAACACTCTGCTGATTACCAAAAGAAATCCAATATATCCTTGAAAAACTATTTTCTAATCCGATTGAACACTTCTGACAATTCAAAACAAGTCCACTATGTGGCAGCAAAGGACACAAACAGGAAAATTGTGCAAAAATTGGCAAACTGTTACTGTACTGTATCAGCGGACATTTGTTTTAAAGGTTGAATAGGGCTAACTAGCTCAACTATCAATCCAGTTAAACAATCAGGGCCAACAATCCACCAAACAAAACTGGTCATTCATTTCATGGCTGTTTGTTGGACATTGGTTTGTGCATTTTGTCTGCAAGTTGGTCGATATACATAATAATGTATTCATAGAACATATGTGCAAAATAAATTCTCCTGGTCCTACTAGATTGTTGACATATTCTAGAGAATGATTCTAAGATTGTCCATAAATTGCCTTAGCTTGATTGTAGGAACATATAATGGGATTTTCCCATTTTAAATTTATATTGTCAAAGTCAGGAAATGGACATTTGATTAGAGAATGACCTCTAAATCTTATATGTGCAATGCAGTATTTATTGCTTTCACATAAATCATTATTTTGTCAATACGCAGCCAAGTTGGAATTAACATTATTGATCTCCATAAATGCACTCAAGAGGAAATTAGACTTTCACACGAGGGAAAGTGAAATAGAAGGGTGAGGCAGGGAATAAGGATTGGGTAAAGACTCACGTGATATATAAACAGTGACGCGGACTGATTTGGCCGAGTGCATTGTGTCTTGATGTACATTCTTTGTAAATAAAGAATGTCTGCTGGGGGATGGGGGTCCAGAGGAGCCAGACAACAAGGTGGATTTTCAGACTTGGGGTATGCTAGTTTTTAAACGTAGGTTTTCAGGTAAGGTGCTTTACTACCTTGCCACCGAGTCCCACAACATTATGTAGAAAATTGTAAATAAATACAGTACCCGAAAACAAGTCAACACATGTTTCTATCAAACACTTTTCTGTTCCATCTCTCATTTGGTTCAGTTATTTTGCCCACAAGTTGTGGGATTCCTGATCTTTTAATGTTGCTGCCCTTCTTTTCAAACCATCTTTTAATCACAGAAGCCCAGCTGTGTTTCCTGTCTGCTGAATGCCTTCTAATTGTCATAGAAATATTCTTTAATGAGGCCTTTTCTCACCTAATTTCATCTATTCATTGTGCCGCAGTTGTTCTGGGTTCAGCAGCAGTTCTGATACTGCAATCAGCAGCCCTTTAACTACATCTCATCTACCACTTCAATGTCAATTATCTTATCTTTAACAAAGCTGTTTGCTTGTATTCAAAAATTAAAAAATATCCAATTCAGCACTTGTGTATGGCTGACCTATTAACAACTGAAATACTGTATATATTTTTCTCTCGTCCTGCTCTTGATTTCATTTTAATTTGGCTTCTTGCTTTTCCTCCCCTTTATTCTCTTCTCTCCTGAAACTGTGAATTTAAGCTCAATTGGTTGAAGAGGATATTTGGTATTTTGCCTGAATGAGCACTCTTCCATTTGGGAGCCTAGAGAGTCTTCGTGGCTTATTCAACTTTGGGGTGTATTTCGGTGACCCTAAACATAATATATGCACCTAGCAGAGATTTCTTGGAAGCCAATTGGGAAGTAGTCTAATATGGGAACTCTGCTAATATTACTATTGTTATTTTACATCCCATGCTTTGAATAGAATACTGACCCATCTCCATCCTACCTTTTAGAACATAAGAATAAGGAGTAGGAGTAGGCCATTCAGCCTCTCGAGCTTGAGCCTGCAAGGCATCCACTATCTCTTTTAAAACCATCAGGTCCAGGGGATTTGTCAGTTTTTAATCCCAATAGTTTCCCTAGTACTGTACTAATTCTTTGCCGATGTTAATTTCTCTAAGTTACTCACTAACATTAGCTTCTTGGTTCACCTCTATTTTCAGTGTCTTCTAACTTGAAGACAGAAGCAAAGTATGTATTTAATGACTCTGCCATATCTTTATCCTCCATTATAATTCCTCCTGTCTCTGCCTGTAATGGACCCGCATTTACTTTTGCTAGCCTCTTCCTCTTAATGTATTTGTAAAAGCTCTTACAATCTGTCTTTATGCTCATAGCGAGTTTGCCCTCATAATCCATTTTCTCCCTCTTAATAAGTTTCTTAGTTTTTCTTTGTTGGTCCCTGAAGTGCTCCCAATCTTCAGGTTTACTGCTCTTTTTGGCAATATTATAGGCCTCTTCCTTTAATTTTGTACTTTCCCTAACTGCTCTAGTTAGCCATGGTTGAACTGCTTTCCCCGTGAATCTTTTATTCCTCAAGGGAACTCCATCCCACAATCCCCTCACCTCGCTCTCTTCCTTGCCTTCCTTGCCTCCTTCAAAGACCCACCTCTTTGATCGTGCCTTCTCCTGCTCTTCCAACTCTCTCTTTCCCATCCTAACTATCTCCCGCCCCACATTCCTACCATGTCCCTCTTCCTCGCTCGGGTCCCAACCTGACTGTTCAGCGCCTTGGGACGTCCTCCCAACGTGAAAGGTGCTCTACAAATTTAATTGGGTTGTTGGTGTTGTAGAATTTCTTATTATATGCATGAAACATAACATATAGATCCATGTGAGAACCCCTAGGGCAGCCCTTCCCAACCTTTTCCCCAGCATGATCCCATTTCAACACTGAAAATATTTGGGGATCCCAAAGTGGTGCAGACAATCATGAGCCTGTGTGCAAGAGATCGCAAGAGTTCCATTTGGCAAAAAGTAAGGGTATTCAACCTAGCTAGCCACCTAGGTAACTTTAACTGCTACTGCTAACACACTGATAGGTATTTGAAATTATTTAGTATGTGCTTTGTGTTGACTTTGATGGATATGATGCACTATTAATCGCTATTAATATATTGATCCTTGCACATTTTTTTTGTCAACAGAGGCCTTAAGGCCTAATTTGTTTGGCCTACAGCCAAAAGACTTTGCAACCCCATTTTATCAAGTTGTGACCCCAGGATTGGGAAACGTGGCTCTAGGGTCTCTCCTCCCTCTCTGGAGGTACTGAAAGTCATTCTGGCTGAGAGAAAATCAGAACAAACTTGGGACTTCAAGCTAAATAATGGTCCTTTATTCTTGAACCACAGCCGAAACTGGCATCTCTTGCCACCTTATCTCAGTTGGCAAATCTTAAAAAAGGAAGAGAAAAAGGTGAAAGATTTAATGTAGAATAAGTAGAATAAGTAAACATTTGATGGATAAATAAATTACAGGGAGAGCCTAGGTAATGCTTTTCATTTCCAAACATTTGATTAATTTTTTTTCTTAGATTTCTTTAATAGGGAGTGGGTTGTTATTACAGCAGTGAATCTGATGTTTTTAATGCTTTATTGTGGTTATCTTTTGGCTTGGTGTGCAAGAAAAATAAGTTAGTTTACAGAGATAGACACCTATTTAGAACTGCCAATCCCTGAAGTGGTTAACTTTAATAGATACCCAAATAGTTCCATATTTAGTTATTCAGCTTCTAACCAAAGGGCTTTGATGGAAGCTTTAATGGTGCAGATCATCTGGATACTCAATCTTAGTCTTCTCCATTCATCCACAAATAATTAATCTTAGACTTTTGCAGGGCTAGGTTAGATGTCTGACCTCCTCAGCAGCATATATCAGATACATATGCAAATTTGGAACTATTATTGTCATTGTGGCATATGTTACATCTTACATCTCATTAAGTCTTTGGGGGTAACATGTTTCACAGGACAAGTATTTTTTTTTCGGAAAGAAAGATAACTGGGCATGTATCCAGTACAGCTGTTTCTATAAAGTGGATTCTAAACTATCTAAAGAAACTCTTCAATGAATGCCTTTTACCAAGCCTTTTCAAGAGGATTCTTTCTACTTTTCACCTATCAAGAACATTCCTTGTCTCTCACCTTTGATTTTCCTTCTTATAGATTAACACATCACTTGGCATTGAGTATTTTATTCCAGTATAGATTTTCAACTAATTCACAAGGCTGTATCAAAATCACGTTTTATTACGATAATAATAATAATACTCCTTGCATTTGATACAGCGATGTGGCATCTTATCACATCTTTGAGACGTCTCAAAGCACTTCACAGAATATACTGTAAAGTGAATTGACTATACTTGTTGGTGAAACTGGGATTAGTTTGAGTGCAACAGGCTTGACAGGCTAAATAGCCTCATTCTGTTCCTAAGTTTTATCTAAGTTTTGGGCCAGGAAGATTAATGAATGATTAATTCACCCACATTTCATTTTCCATTCCTGCCCCCCAAAAATGATGTGATATCAGGATTGGTTCACAGATAAAATGATTGGTCCATTTTATTTTTCAACTTTTATTTAGAGCAGTGGTTCCCAACTGTTTTTTTGCTGCATCCCAAATTAGACTTCAACAGGTCCACACACCACTAGGGGGCATTATCGCAACAGAAGCTCAGCTCAGCCAAAACTTTATCTCCTTCTGTTTTATGTACTCAGCGCAACTCGTAAGTATGCTCTTTATACAAATTGGTTGGCGGTGTTGCATTTTTTGAGCCTTAAAAGATTTTTTAGCGTTAAAAAAGCATTTCCAACATTAAAAAAAGGAAAAAAAATAATAAAAAAAATTCGGATGACCCTTCGCGACCCTATCGAGGACCCCCACGACCCTGATTTGGGTCAGGACCCAAGATTGGAAACCACTGTTTTAGAGTATTCAAATCTTTTTTTCGAATTTTCTTCCCATTATCTGGGGGTCTGACCTGCTCATGTGGTACAGTTCCACAGGTCATAGTTGTTCACGTGACCTTGAAAGTGACCACTATTGACCATTATTCAGGCATGAGTCTTAACACTACTTGACTGTTGAGAGCATGAGACCATCATAGTTGACCCACAGACCTGATTTGAATACGCAGGTTCCCAAAACCACAAACTAAATCTCTTTTCCATTCCACTATCAGCGGCTATCTTTTCCATTTTAGCATCTGATAAAGATGATGGAAAAATATCTTGCACAATGGGAAGCTTTTAAGACCAGAGACGCTCCAACCTTTCCATGGTATCTGATATCGTTTTTTATAATTGGAACTTAGAACTGTAAGCACTAGGGTCCGTCGATATGGAAATTTTCCGATTTAGATATATCGATGGGCTCATATCGAGATATACCGAAATATCAATATTTTCGCGCATTCGGGGTGCACGCGCATTCAGGGCCTATCTCCTCAGGAGGTAAATATCTTTCTCTCTCTGTGTCTTTCACAGCCACTCTCTCCATCTCTGTGTTTTTCTGTCTGTGTCTCTGTGTCTCTCTCCTCTCTCACTTCCCTCCCATCTCTATCTATCTGTATATTATCACATCCACCCCGCCTCTTCCCCCATCCCCCCTCCGCCACCATCCCTCTCTCCTCCCCCTCTCCGCCGGCGTCCCTCTCTCCCACCACCCCCCCGCCGTCTCTCTCCCCACCCAACCCCCCCAGCCGTCTCTCTCCCCCTCCCCCCCACCCGCCGTCTCTCTCTCCCTCCCCCCATAGCTGTCTCTCTCCCCCTCCTCCCCCAGCCGTCTCTCTCCCCCTCCCCCACCCAGCCATCTCTCTCCCCCTCCCCCCCCCCCCAGCCATCTCTCTCCCCCCACCCCCCCACCAGCTGTCTCTCTCCCCTCACCCCTTGCATACCTGTATATTGTATTCTAGGACTATGAATACAATATGGCAGCTTTGCACCTTGGTCTGTGCATTGTGTATAGAGATGAGCATTCTGGGTCTTGTCGTTCAGTGTGCGTGCATTCTGATTTTTTCCCTTGATATATCAAAAAGTCGATATATCAATATTTTTTAAATGCCTATATCGGCGAATCGATATGAAATTTATATCGGGATTTAGCGATATATCGATATATCGGCGGACTCTAGTAAGCACTGGTCCAACTATAGCCTAAATATTGCATTTTATCTCCTTGTCTTCATTATCCCTGTGAACTGTATAAAACCTAGTCCATCACCCAGAACTCTACCACATATGGATCGAAGTTACAATGCATCACTTTTACTAATCTAATGTTTCCCTCCTTTGGAAGGAGTTGCTGATGCATTCATCGAAGTGGAGAGTCTTGAGGCGAGACTTGAAGGAGGCCAGGGAGGGGGCGAGGAGGAGGGACTTTGGAATGGAGTTCCAGAAGTTGGGGCCAGAGTGAATGAAGGCTCGCCCGCCAATGGTTGGGCAGGTGGGTCGGGGGATGTGGAGCAGGTAAACTATACCAAGTGAGGAGTTGGCATTGAAAGCATTGGATTAACATGGTCAAATCAACTGATATAATTACTATTGCTATTACTTCTGCACAGCAGCTGTTATCTGGAAGATTGTTGGAATTTTTCATATTGTGCAGAATACAGGCATATGTTGAACCCTCCGGCAGGATACAGTTTTCAATTGTCAGCAATTTCAGATTCCAAGAACTGGAATTGAACACATGTAAACATTGGTCAAACCAATTACATTACTAGTTATATTACTATATATTTTTAGCTTCCAAAAACGACATGTCCATTTATATATTCAGATTATAGTTTGCACGTGCAAACTATAATCTATATCCAAACCTAAGGGAAGACATTTCAAGCCTGAGAGATCATTTAAATTAATAATAGTAATCCTTGCATTTGCTATAGTGCTTTTCATGTCTTCTAAATGTCTCAAATCGCATCACAAAACACTGTATACTATAAAGTCAATTGACTGTTTATTTGTAGGCAAAACACGGCAGCCAATCGCACACAGCAGTGTCTCACAAACAGTCGTGGATTGCAATGACCAATTTTATTATTGTTTATTTTAGGGATTATTATTAGATGTGTGGAGTAAGGAAACTTGCCCAAGAGTTTGCACTGCCTGGATTCGAACACAGGTTGCACACTTTTAAGGCCTAGTACTCTAACCACAGCTACAGGACTAGGGAACCTGTTCCACAGGTTCACTGTTCGCTTACTGAAATAGTGCTTCATAAATTTGTTCTGAATTTACTTCCATTGGGCTTTCAGCAGAGGAATAAGATAAGACATCATCTCGCATTTTGTTAACTGTCCTTCGGACTTGGCATTTCAACTGGGAACCCTGAACTGGGAACCTTCAACTGACCAGATGCTTATATTTTCTGCAGAAGTGACCTGTGCATTCACCAATGTCTGACACCACTTCTCATCTCAGGACAGGCTGGGAACAGTAAGTGAGAGCTTGGTCACACCCTGGCCAGGGAGGGGCTGAACACCATGGGCAAACACCCTAGGTATGTACAGAAAAGGCAAGAAACCAAGGAGGGAAGACAAAGGTGATCGCTAAGACTCATCGCAACATAGACATACACCTTGGAGTGCAGAGATATCCTGTAGCTGGAAATCCTTGGAATTCTGAAATCCCGCTTCCTGACCAGAGGTAATAATAATAATAATCCTTGCATTTGACATAGCGCTTTTTACATCTTATCGACATCCCAAAGGTACCGGAATTTTCTTAAGACTTTGAACTCATATAGTGAGTTAACACTCCAATCAGTGCATTCCATTGTTGTAGTTACTGTCCTTTTGAATAAACATTAAACCGAGGCACTAACTGCCTGTTCAGGTGGATGTTAAAGATATTCCAAGGCACATTCCAACCATCCGTTGTGTAAATAATTTTTGTAGCCTCCCATTTAATTCCTCTGTGCTTCCCTTCCTTCATTTCCTGTGTTGAAGAATCTTATTTTGGTACAATATCGTACACGTGACTTGCATCCTGCATTAGGTAGCTCCAGTGATGTATGTTATTGGAGAGAGCTAAGGCAGATTGAATTTTGTATGAGCCAGAGAAAATCAGTGGCTTGGCGACTGATCTGGAACTAGGAAAGTTTAAGGCTGGTTGGGATTTGTTGATATTCAAAGGAGGATTCATTGCTAGACGGAAAGAACTGAGAAATCTATATTTTTTCATTTCTTCTGAGAGCACTTTAGACAGTACTCCCTGTAGATTTTATCTCCTCTGTAATTGAAAGGACCAGTGTATTGTTAACAATGAGCGATGATGGTCCTGATTTTTGTTCCACAAAGGTCAATTCTGCATTTTACATTCTCCAGTGGTACACCAGGTTTAATCTTACAATCTGATTCTTCCATGTCGGAACTTGCAGGCCATAGTTTGGGCTGATGTTCCAATACAGTTCTGGGGGTATGCCGCATTGTTGGAGCTGCCGTCCTTTGTATAAGATGTAAAACCGAGATCCTTCCTATCTGTTCAGATGGACGACAAAGATCCCATGGTACTATTTGAAAAAAGAAGTGAGTTTCCTCTAGTATCAATCCCTCAGATAAAATTGCTTACTCCCTTCATGGCTGTTTGCTGTACACAAGTTGATGATTGTGTTTGCTTATAAATACACTGTTTTACCGCACTTTACAGTAAAATCCTGAGAAGCAATGTAAAACAATCTGGTGACCTGATAAGGCGCTACTGAAATGCAAAGATAATCATCATTATTATATTCCGAGGGGAAGCCTATGGAGAGATAATTTGGTTTGCTTACAGTCAGTCTGAACATCTGATTTTTCTGATGCAAAACCAAAGAAAGATTTTTCCAGGCTTTCCAGCTTTAAGGAGCAATGTATATTGTTGGAGTGGGGGTGCATTTTTGAAGGTGTCATTCCTCAGATGAGATGTTAATGTCTGTGCCTGTACAGATTAGAAACATAGAAATAGAAGTAGGCTATTCAGTCCCTCGAGCCTATTCCAATAATTTATAAGATCGTGGTTTATCTGAATCCCAAGTCCAGTTACCTGCCCTTGCCCCATATCCCTTCATACCCTGACCTAACAAATATTTATCTTTAAAATGTGAATGAATAGACATTAAAGATCCTATTGGAAAAAAGAATGGAATTTTTCCTAGTGTTCTGGTCAACAATCCTCCAAATAAAATTGGTCATGGTTGTTTGTAGTAAGTACACTGTTGTGTGCAAAATTGTCTGCCTCATTCAGCCCCCAAAACACAGTCACAGTATCTATCTTCTATCTATTTTCTTCTTCTATACTAATGAAACAACAATGCTTGTCTATGCTTCAGGAAGGATCTCAATAACTGATTGATGTAGAGCCATGATTAATACCTCATCAGAAATGTCTTGCATCTGGGAGTGACATTGGCATATTTGTTTTTGGGTACCTCCTATCGTTCATGAATTATTTGCATTTTTCATTGCAATTACACTCGGTGGTCACCAAGTCAAAGTGGTGCTGTGGCATCAGATAATCGTGGTGCTGCGGCATTATGCATCACAGAACATGCACGTAACCAAGCGCTGGGAACAAAATAAAGAACACAGACAAAGCTAAACCATGGCAACAATTCAATTACATTGTTAAAGCTCTGACTCCTCCCAAAAGGAGTCTGCCTAAAAGGTTCATCCTAGATGGGTATAGATAAACAACAACAAACAAACAAAACTTACATTTATATAGCGCCTTTCACGTCGAGAGGACATCCCAAGGCGCTGTACAGTTAGGTAGGACAAGAGCAGGGTGGGAAGGATCAGGGCAGGATGAAGAATAGTAGGAAAAGTAACTGTATATTAGTGGGCGAAACGTGGCAGCCAAATTGCGCACAGCAGTGTCCCACAATCAGTCATGGAAGTGGGACTAGGGGCAAAAGGAGGTAAAGAAGCAAAAGGGGAGGGGTCGAGGCAGGGGGAAGAAAAGCAGGAAAGTCGACTGTATACTTATGGGCGAAACGCGGCAGCCAAATTGCGCACAGCAGTGTCCCCACAAACAATCGCGAAAATGGGGCCAGGGGAGAAAGGGGGAAAAGAGGGTAAGGGGGGAGAGGGAGGGAAAGGTGGGATGGGTTAGGGTTAGGGAGGAAGAGGGGGGAGAAAGGTGGGTAAGGAAGAGAGGGAGGGAAAGATGGGTGGGGGCAAGATCAGGAAGAGGGAAGAGGGAGGGAAGGGGAAAAGGGAGGAGAGAAAGTGGGGAAAGGGAGTGAGGGAAGAAGAAGATGGGGGCAGGGGTGGGGGGAATCAAACAACAATAATAAACAACAAAAGCAATAATATTAACAACAAAAACAGTAACAAGCAAAAACCAACAATCGTCCAGCAACCACTCCTTGTCCTCGCCGCCCGCCTGGATGATCCCTGAGATGGCGGGAAAAAAGGGCCCAGTGTGGTGTCAGGCCCCAAAACCGACCGGCTCCTCAGTTGGTGAACCCGGGGACTCGGTGATGGCCCTGGCACCTCGGACATGGTGTGTCTGGCCGGCTCGCACAGCAGCAGCAGCAGCAGCCCGATCGCCATCTGGATCTCCCGCGACGAGATGATCCGTCGCTTGCAGCACCTGGGTGCTCTCCCCCTCGCGGAAGACGTGCGCGATGTGTGTCTAGAGTCAATAAAGATGAAATGTGTGTCTAGAGTCAATAAATAGTACATTCCATAATGGATCCTTTGGTTGCAAGTGCACTGCAATGGGTACAGCTAGTATCCTATAATGTGCTTTGAGACGTTCTCTTGGCATGAAAGGCACAATACCAAATCTAAGGATTGTATTAATTTCGAAGGATACATTTTGACTATGCTGAACATTTCAATTAACAGATTGATTCAGAAGATTAAAACTAAGAGTAAAACCATAATTGAACCATTTCTACACATCATTTGCTGTGAAATTGAATTACAAATTGAATGTCTATGTACCAATTCATTCAACTTGTGTAGATAAAATTTATAGTGCCTGTTGTTCCTGTCCAGCATCACATTTTAATGTATTCTTCTCAGTCATCACATCTGCAATTATATTGTCATAGTGTGCATATGGACCAAGGGACCTTTTCCATCAGTATTGTCATTATTTAACTCTTTTGACACATGAATCTTCAATTATCAATAAGCAGTAATCTTTATCCTTGATATTGCCCCTTTTGTGTTTTGAGGACCTCTCAAAGTGCTCAAACTTCTCCTTGGCACTCTGCCCCCACCCTCTGGAACTCCATTCTGCAATCCAGTCATGTCCCACCGCTCGTCTCCTTAAAGACCCACCTCCAGTCCCTCCTCTTTGACTATGCGATGAAATCTCCTTCCCCCCTGTCCTCCACCTTCCCCAATCCCAACCCCAGCTCGGTTCCGAGATACAGTCTGTCCAGTGCCATGGAACATCCTCCTGATGTGAAAAGCACTACACAAATGTAATTTTTTTGTTGTCAGGAGGATTTACTGTAAAGTGTACTGTCATTTTGAAGGTGAACTGATTAGCTGGTATCTCAGTGCTTGTCCTTGAGGTCTTTAATCATATTACTTATTAGCTGATTAATCATTACTGTTACCACGCACGTTTTATGCCGAAGCCTCTGATTGCATTTTCTTCAGATTTATGTGGAAAGAGGAAAATATACTGAGGATAGAGCTTCATATAAATTCTTCCTATGATATATTTCAACTTTGAGTGTTGAAACAGCAAAAATATTGAATAATATCAAGCAGCACCTTCACAGGGCCATCAATTTATATTAATCCTTACCTTTGTGACAGGGCATTCGATGTTGGGAGGACATCACAAAGTGTTTCACAAAATATACTGTAAACTGTAGTGAATTTTGTGGCTGAATGCCACATGCCAATTTATTATATTGGTAATTGAGTGAATTCTGTCAGTGTTTCAATAAGTGTAAGGATTCTGTAATTAACAATAATAATCCTTGCATTTGATTTAGCTTTCTTTTAGATGTCTTTTAGACGTCTCAAAGCGCTTCAGAGAATATACTTTAAAGTGAATTGACTATAAATTCTAGCACCTTGGGATGTCCTCCTGTCATGAAAGGTGCATACAAGTGTAATTTTGTGTAAATTTGTGAGTGAAACATGAAGCCAATTCCGCACAGCAGTGTCCCACAAACAGTCGTAGATTGAGTGACCAATTTATTATTCTTTTTTTCTTCAGGAATTATTATTAAGCATGTGGAGTAAGGAAACTTGCCCAAGGTTTTGCCCTGCCTGGAATCGAACCCAGGTCTCTCACATGCGAGGCGAATGTTCTAACCACTGAGTTAAGGACTCCGCTATGTATTAGATATTATGTGATAGTATAATTGGGATGCTGGATTTTGTTTTGTTTTTAATTGATGTTTATATACTTTTAGAAAGCAACCTGCCTACAGTCCTTTTGTAGTGTTGTTAGCTTTGATAACTAGCTTTGGGCAACTAAGAAGAAACATATGCCAATTAGTATTATCAAACGTAAAGATATATTGGTTTGACCCCAGCTGAGGTTGGGTCCTGATAGCTTTCTTTTGTTCAGTGCATGGGTAAATGTCATACTCCCATTTGATCTATGAGTAATCATGTCCTTGAGGATGGATGTAAACACAAGGGGGCTCAGAGGGAGTAGGGCAATAGCGGACATCTGCTTATCTCAAGACGAAAAAACAGGAAGATGACAGAATCCTCACAAAAAGCTGTCCATTTCTGCTTTTCCTTATCAGTTATTTTCCAATGTGAAAAGAACCTGCTGAAGGTTATTAGCAGATTAAGGAGGGTGGAGACTTACCATTTTCTTTCAGAGGAAAAACTAGAGCCAAAAAAAATCTTGTAAAAGAGTAGGGGTGGAGGACAAAGAGGAAGAAGGGTGGCATTCTTCTCATTCAACTACTGTCAACCCTGCAAGCCATAACCATAATGGATTAGGTAGGCCTAACTAGACAAATAGTGGGAAGTTTGCCAGACAGTGATATCAATACCAAACTATATGGTCTTGTTAGTTATACTCCAGCAGTGGCATACAGCATACTCTTCGGTCCTCAAATTTGGCTCTTGCTAATTTACTCCTTTAATGGTAGTGAATTATATTCCAGCCACGGGAATTACTATGTGTAGGTGGCATACATGGCTTAGATAAAAGCATGGCAATGGGTTTTCACACATGTCAGACACTCAGTTAGCCCCCAAAACAGAAGGAATTGTTGAAGTTAGTTAAAGAAGTAAGCTTTGCAGCTTATTATTTTTTTGCATCAATAAGTTAAACTGAAATGCAGAGTAACAAATGACTAACCTGGTCTGCTGTTCACTGAAGAAAGTGGGCAACAGACCAATTGTTTTGTGTTTGCAAAATACGAATCTCAAAATTGTACTAAAACAATAAAAACCTTAAGTATCTTTGCCTCCTAACCAGAGTAGTTATTTTATTTGTATGCTTCACCAAGTCTTTTTGATGTGATAACAAATTGCTAGGTTGCTTGATCTTCCTTGGTAGTTTATCCCTCAATTTTTTAAAATGTATACTTTAGAAAATCCTAATTCAGATTTGTTTTCCAAACAAAAAATATATTCTTATTAAACAGAGAGAATTTTATTTGGAAGAGATATGTTTTGAAAAGAATAACATTAAATTACATTTGTATAATGCCTTTCGCTTTGAGAGGACATCCCAAGGTGCTGGATAGTCAGCAATTTGTACCTGAGCTGAGCATTGGAATCAGGAGGAATGGACGGCAGAGGAAAGGAGTAGATGTGTGAGGAAAAGTGCAGTTGAAGAGGAAGGTTTTGATACAGATATTGAAGGAAGCCTGGGAGGGGTTGGGTGGGTGACAGATTAGACTGAATTTTGGTGATTGGGGGGAGTGGACAGGTCTATATGTAGTTAGCAAGTCAAAGAGGTAGGGAGGAGCAAGGCTATGGAGGGTTTTGAAGGCAACAACAAGTATTTTGAACTCTATCCTCTGGGGGATGGAAAGCTAGTGGAGGTGAGAGAGGATAGGGTTGAACTGGGTCTCATAATATGAACAATATAAAGGCAGAAATACCATGGATCAAGATTTACTCGACTCGTAACATTAGAGATTCCAAAACGTGGCAAATTGTTGAATCTAGACTTAACTTTGAAGTCTGTTTATTATAGTTCTTAAAGGACCTTTACAGAACTTGACTTGAATATTAAGGCTATGTTTAAAAATTTGCCAAATTTGGGGCACTCAAACATGTTACATAAATAGAATAAATCTAGACTTGACGGAATTTCTTCCAAATAATATTTTACTATTCTGAGTGTTTTAGATTCAGTCTGCAAATGTTCCACATTTAAACAGCCGGGTCAATTGTGGCATAGATCAGAATGGGGCAAAGCCAGCAGAAAATGCACACACTGATATTCTTTAGCAATTCAAATGGGTGTCAACCTGGCTCAATTGGTAGCATTCTCGTCTCTGATTAAGAAGATTGAAGGTTTAACGTTCTTACTCAGGTGAAAAAGGTTCCACCTCTTAGTCAGGACTTTGAGCTCATAGTGTAGGTTGGTACCCAAGTGCGTGGTCAGAGTTAACATTCTTTGGATGCTATGTTAACCTCAGGTCCTCTCTACCTGTTCAGGTGGATGTTAAAGATCCCGCAAAACTATTCAAAAAGAGATGAGAGTTTCTCCTGGTGCACCAGTTGACAATTCCCCAGATAAAATTCATGAATCAGATTGCAAATCACTGCGAACACTCAGGGACTAGGGACCTTACAGCCATTTGGCCTTAATGTTGATTTCAATAATTTCAGGCCAATCAGCTCACCTTCCTTCCCTCACCTCTTCTGTGACTATATGGTCTGCCTGTTCTTTTGCAATTTCACCCGCTCTTAATGTTATTACCACGTCTTCTCTCCAGTTTTGTTGCAATTCCCCCTTTTTGTTTCACCTCTTATCTCCTGCCCTCTACCCTACTTTTCCCTTTGTCTTCCTTGCCCTGCCTCTCCCTCTCTGTTAGTCCTTAAAAGCCTTTCCCTCCCAACATGCCCAGTTCTGACAAAGGGTTGTGAACCAGTTCTGACAAAGGGTTGATATGCAATCAAATATTAAGAAAGAATGTACATCTACAGTTCAATGGAAATTAAAGATGACAAACATTTTTATTTTTTATTTAAAAAAAGAGCTATAAATGACTACATCAGGGGAGATGTCTAGAGATTTAAGGAATTAGCTGAACATTATTCATGTAATGAATTGCCTTGAATTTTTGTGATTGCCCATTATGCCATATTTCTGAATAGTGCTCATCATGTAATGTTTTTTAACACAGCTACATTGGATTATACAAAATTAAACTACACGGTATCACTTTAACATGAACATCAACAGAATGGAAAGAAACAGGTGTTTTTCAAGCCTTAGAAATTATGAACCTGTATGGGTAACTTCATCGTGAGGTGTAATACTGAGGAATATGCAGCAAAACACAGAATAATACAGATGCTGAAAATCTGAAAACAAAAATAGAAGTTGCTGGGAAAACTCAGCAGGCCAGGCAGCATCCATGGAGAAAGGAAAGTGAGTCAATGTTTCGGGTCCATGTCCCTTCGTCAGAACTGGGGCTTGTTGGGAGGGAGAGGTTTCTAAGGACGTTAGGGAGGGGGAGATAACAACAACAAAATTGCACTTGTATAGTGTCTTTTACGTCGGGAGTATGTCCCAAAACACTGAACAGTCAGGTCGGGACCCGAGCGGGGGTAGTGGGGAGGGTTGGTTCAGGAAGGAGAGGGGGAAGAGTTAGTGGGAGAGCCGAAGGCGCGGTCAAAGAGGAAGGTCTTGAGACCGGCCTTGAAGGAGGAAAGGGAGGAAGCAAGGCTGAGGGGCTGCGGGATGGAGTTCCACAGTGTGGGAGCAGAGAGGCTGAAAGCCAGGCCACCGATGGTTGGGCGGTTAGGATGGTGGACACGGAGCAGGCCTGACTCTGCTGAATGGAGGATGGGGAGCCAGTGGAGATGGTCGAGGGTGGGAGTGATGTGGTCACGAAGCCTGGTACGGCAGAGGACATGAGCTGCAGAATTCTGATTGCTCTGCAGCCTGTGAAGGGAGGAGCTGGGAATGCCGATGAGGAGAGAGGACAAGGAAGACAAAGGAGACAAAGAAGACAGAAAAAGAAGACAAAAGGAAAAAAATTGTTAATTGATGGGTTAAATAGATGAAACGCGGTGGTGGGGTGGCCATCATCTCCAACGCCTCCCTTGGTCTCTCCCCCTACTCCTCTGGCTGTTTGCTCTCCTTCGAGCACCTCACGCTCTACCATCCTTCCCTTTCCTTAAAAATCCTTCTCCTATCGTCCTCCTAAACCCCCTGGCTCTTTCCTCTCCAATATCTCCACTCTCCTCTCCTCCTTTTCCCTCTGCTCTGAACATCTGCTCATCATGGGCGACTTCAACCTTCACCTAAACTCCCCCTGCACCACCTCTTCTGACTTCACTGCCCTCCTCTCCTCCCTAAACCTCACCCTCCACATTGACTCTCCAACCCACAACCATGGCCACACTCTTGACCTCATCATCACCCACGGCCTTGACATTTCTGACCTCAGCATCTCGGACAAGGCCATCTTGGACCACTTTCTTCTCTTCTTCTCTTCCATCCCTCTCTCCTCCACCAAGCCCTCAACTGTACTTTTCCGCCCATGGAAAAGTCTCCCCCCTGAGACTCTCAAAGAGGCCCTCACATCCTCTGACCTCATACACACCTTCCACCCACAGCGATCCTGAAGCAGCTGTCCAGCTGCTCCACGATCGCCTCTCCTCCATCTTCAACTCTCTCATTCCCCCTTAAATCCAGATGTATTTCCAACCCCACCCGCTCCCCCTGGTACAACACTCATCTCCACACCCTAAAATCCCAAACCCGGCTGCTCGAGCGCAGGTGGCAGAAAACCGACCTCACCGTTCACCATCAACTCTGGCTTGAGTATCTCCACAGCTACCGCCTCCTCCATGTCCCCCGAATCCTCCATTCTGTGGAGGATTCGGGGGCCGTGCCTTCAGCCTCTATGCCCCGAGGCTCTGGAATTCCCTTCCTCACTATCTTCGCCTTGCCCCCTCTTTTCTCAGTTTCAGGTCCCTTTCAGACCTTTCTCTTCAACTGCACCTTTGGTCACCTTTCTACCCCTGGCTCGGGCCCGGAATCTGCTATTGTGAAGCGCTCTGAGATGCCGTATGGCATGGAAGGCGCTATATAAATCAAAGTTGTTGTTGTTAAAACAAAAAGTGGGTGGGTTTAAACCAAACTGGGGAGAAGAAGTGTTAAGAGTGAAGGAACATCCAAGTTTGATCCCTAATCTTTAATGAGTTAGTTTGGGACAATATACGTGGAATTATGATTGGCTTTAAAATCCATCTGAGGCACTGTGGTTCTCATGGAGTGACCCTTGCTAGAAAGTATTTGAATGTGTGAGTGCATATGGATGAATGAGTGTTTATTTTCTAACATAGTTCTTAAATAGAATTTCAAAAGGCACTATACAAATGTAATTTTGCTGTTGTTGTATAGGTGCAATGCCTGGACTGTTCAGTTCCTTGGGACGTCATCCTGAAAGGTGCTATTTAAATGCAATTTGTTGTTGTATGCCCTCTTGTTATGTACTCAAAGCATATTTCTAGTGCTCTGAGATGCCACCCGGTGTAGAGGGCCCTATAATTGTAAGTTGTTGTTGTTGTGTGCAAACAACCTATTTAAGTCCATCTCAGTGAACCCTTTCACAATTTAAACCATAAATGCAAAATGCTAGAAATTCTGAATTGGTGTAAACATGAATGTTTTCTGAAAAAAGGTTCAATTCACATTTCCTTCGATCACACAATACAACAACAAAATTGCATTTATAAACAGTCTTTTATGTTGTGAGGATGTCCCAAGACAATGAAGAATTGGGGATCAGGACCCTGGAGTAGGGGTCATGGTTGAGGTGAGGGAAGGCAGAGAAGTAGGAGGCAAGCAAAGGACCAAGGTGAAGGGATTGTGGAATGGAGTTCCAGAGGTTAGGACCAGAGAGGCTGAAAGCCCAGCCGACGATGTTGAGGCCTTTTAGGCAGGAGACATGGAGCAGGCTGGAGTGGAGAGTCTTGAAAGTGAGGATGAGGATCTTGATAGGGGAGCCACTGGAGCCGGCTGAGGGTCGGGATGATGGGGTAACTGAGCCAAATCAATGCTCCCAGCGTTATATTCGAGTGGCAGACTAGACAATAAATTAAAAGTCCTGCATTTATAATAATAATAATCCTTGCATTTGATATAGCACTTTTCACGTCTTCTAGATGTCTCAAAGCGCGTCACAGAATATACTATAAAGTGAAACAAAAACAGAAGCTGTTGGGAAAACTCAGCAGGTCAGGCAGTGTCCATGGAGAAAGGATCAAAGGGTCGTTTACCTGAAATATTGACTCACTTTCCTTTCTCCATGGACGCTGCCTGACCTGCTGAATTTTCCCAGCAACTTCTGTTTTTGTTTCAGATTTCCAGAAGCTGCAGTATTTTGTGGTTTGATACTGTAAAGTGAATTGACTGTATATATGTGGGCGAAAAGCAGAAGCCAATTGCGCACAACAGTGTCCTACAAACAGTCGTGGATTGCAATGACTAATCTACTGTTTAGTTTTGAGGGATTATTATTAAGTGTGTGGAGTAAGGAAACTTGCCCAAGATTTTGCCCTGACTGAAATTGAACCCAAGTCTCTCATTTGTAAGATGAGTGTTCTAACCACTAAGCTACAGGACTTCACAATATTTGGCCTGAACTCAAAATCTTCTGACTCAGAGATGAGAGAGGCACCAACTGAGCTAAGCTAACACCACAATATTATTGAACAATCCTCTGTTATTCAATAATTCCTGAAGTTCACAATCAATTTTGTTTGAACAAATCTTTCCACTGATGTAAACTGTAATCATGTTTCAGTTCAATTCCCGATCTATGTATGGTTTGAGTTCAAGGGATTTTCAAGGATGAACTTTCAGAAGCAAAAAAGACTAAAACAGAAAATGGATAAATTGGATTGGATTGTTGTACATTAAGCATCGCATGAATAATATTTCCTATATAAAATCAATTTGATTATAAGTTGTCAATATCAATATATGTCAAATGCTTTCCAACCGTAAATATTTATTATCTCTAGACCACAAAGCATTCTGATTTATTCCTGTATACAAATGAAATAGAAATTGATCTACTTACAAAAAAGTTCTTCCCGTGCCCTTCAGTTCTGGCTGCTTCAGTAATTGAACAAAAATGTTTTCTAAGGACAGAATTCTCCCTCAAATGACATAGAGCAGAAAAATAACAAAAAAAAACCTTGATATAGGAGCCTTATTGTAGAATAATGTTCAGAGTGCTTTACAGTGGTAGGGACAAACACTGGACCATGTGATTTGGGTAAAGTGACCACAAGGAAGGTCGGGGTGGGGGGAGGGGTGGTGGGGGGAGGGGGTGGGGTGGAGGGGGTGGGAGGGGGGAGTTAAACTGGGACTTGAGAAATGGAGAGAGAAACGATACAAAGGGGTGAGAGATATGGTTCCAGTATGATAGAGTTCGAAGGTTTGGCCATTGATGATAACACGAACATTGTGGGGTAGCATCGAGAACACTATACATATTTTCTATAACCTCCACACTGGGCTGCCATCACTTTGCATATATGAGGCTAAACCTACAGTTTAAGATTGTGAGGGATTGAGGAAATTCTTTAATTCAATCTTTGAATTTGAAAGCTAGGTTTCTTGACCTACGTCCTCCCGACGTGAAATTTTGTTGTTGTTGACAAGAGTGTATGCAAACCTGATTTTGTTTTTGTCAGCTGGCACTTGCAGAAACCGATCCCCATGCTGAAGAATATGCAAACTTAGACAGGGAACCATATATGTTTGCCACTTACACATCGAAATACCTTTGTGTCTCATTCTCTCCACAGAGGGATGCATCCTCATTCCAGAGAGTATTTGGTTTGCCATTGCGAACACTGGCTGGCAAGCTTCCCAATGCTTGTTCAGCTAGGATCAACCTTCTAATTCGAGATTTGGCTTGATGGTTCAACAGGAACTCAATGTGAAGAATCCTTGCCCCAATGACTGGTCTACCCCACCAATTCTGCTACTGGTTTGCAATCAGCAGCACCCTGGAATACTGCAGAACCAGCCTGGCTCAGGAATCAAATCATCAAGATTATCACTTAAGGTCATATTGCTGAACAAGACACCTTAGAGACAGTTCAGTCAATAGGAGACTCTGCTTCCTTCCTCCTCCCCCAAAAGAGAGTTAGACATTCGATATCTGACAAGCAGAAGTTTAAGTTTTGACTAGGTGGATGGCAGATACCAGGAACTCCCTGCAAACATCCTGGTAAGTAGCACAGTTCAGCATGGAATAGTGAGAGCACAGTCACCATCTTCCTGCATAGAGCTCTGAGACACATACTCACCCACTGAGTGATGGCTCCAACAACAACAACTACAACAAAATTACATTTTTGGAGCGCCTTTCACATCGGGAGGATGTCTCCAGGCACTATCAATCAGGTTGGGACCCGAGCAAGGGGGAAGGGAAGGGTAAGGGGGAGGGAGAGAGTTGGGAGGTTGGCAGAAGGTACGATAGAAAAGAAGGGTCTTGAGACCAGCCTTGAAGGAGGCAAGGAGGTGAAGGGAGTGTGGGATAGCGTTCCAGAGTGTGGGGGCAGGGAGGCTGAAAGCCTGGCCGCTGATGGTAGAGCGGGTCGGGGAGGGGACATGGAGCAGGCCTATATACATAAAGTATTATTACCTGGACCAGTACCATATTAATGTAGTATTACCTCTTTGGTTTTATATTCTATCCCCCTATTTATTAAAACCTAAGATTATGTTTGATTTGTGGCAGATTTGTTCATTTTGTCCATCGTGAGGATTTATATACGTTAACCTGTACGTCTTTCTACTCGTCCAATACTTTTGATATTTTACTACTTATAAAATTCATATCCCCCCACCCACCCACACACACAGGAGCTTGTGCCTCTATCTATCACTCACTCACAGCCCACTGTCAGACCACCCTCAGAGCAGAACTGCATAAGAGTGTACAATTCTGTACTTTCCTTCACTAAAATATACAGTCGATCCACTTAACAATTAAGTGCTTTGAGATGTCTGAATGATATGATAAGCTGCTATATCAAATACAAGGATTATTATATATTCCCTAACATTTCCGTATTTTCCTTATTCTTCCTCCTAAATTGTATAGCCTCACATTTGTCGACATTAAATTATTTGCCATTGCTCCACACAATCTACTGTGTTTGAAATAGTATAAGATAAACAATGTAACAACTGTTAAAAGGTTAAGAGCTGTTTTATGATGTAAGCTCTTTTATTAAAAATGCGTGACAGGCATGTGCAAAATTGCAGTGAAGCAATTTCCTGCATTAAATAACTCCTTCGATAAAACATTCTAATCCTAAATGTAATTAACTCAAAGCAAAGCAGCCAGGAAGGACTCTAAATCAAAGCACCCAGAAAAGTTTTGTTTCTTGTGAAGTACAGTATTTATTTATTTATTTATTCATAGAACATGAGATGTGCTCCTTTTCTAATGCTGTCATTTTATAATATTTTTCAATCTGGAACATCTTAGAATTGCTTTGAATGTACGTACCACTCATTACTTTCCTCTTAATAATTATCTGTAAATATGCATAGTTACCAGAGAATTTCTGTAGAATACTTTGGGTGTTACTTATTGTATTTCTAAGATACTCTGCTGGAATATTGAGGCCAGTAATGAAACATCCTTCGCTATGGATTAATCATATCTGCAGTTGCTTTCTTTGTAGTGTGAATGGTTATAGATATACTGTACAAATATCACAAATGGCATTAGGCCAAAATTTTATGACAACAATGTACTGTTTATCAGAATTGTATTTATAGTGAGACAAATGCAATGTGTGCTATTTATTTAGTGGCATAACCAGATACAATTATTATATTCTTTCCTTTCCTATTTGCAGGTCATTATCGGACTCAGATTGGCTGCCTCATTTGCTTACAAATACATAGTCACCGCACTTCAGAGTGAAATCTTGTGAAGCGTTTAAAGATCTTGCGACAACTTCATAAGGATTACACCTGTAACAATACTGCACTGGAGTGTCACTCAAGAAAGATCCCACTTTAGACTCTACTGACAGATAACCCATTTTATTCTTGAAACAATGAATGCAGCGATTATTATGTCTGGTGATTTAAACATTTTACATAGAAATCCAAAGGCTGGAGCTGCAAGTTCATGTCTTAACTCATCATCAGTACAGTTCTTGGTCTGACCAGAAGAAGGAGCTCAACCCCATTTAATGAGAATCGATCGGAAGGATTTATATTTATAGCACAAAACATGCTTGATAATCGAATATTAAACATCCTGCAAGGGAACTGCATAAGGTAGGTTTTTAATTTTTAAATTGCATTTGATGATATATGGGAAGATATATCTTCCCATAGCATTTTATGGTTAGATGCTGAATAAGGACAAGATTTAAGCGTCTGCAACAGTCAGACATCAGGTCAAAGTAAGGCTTGTGAAAATATTAAAATGAGAGAGAAAAGGACGAGTTTCCAATATAAGACTATTGGCAAAACCATTGCAAATGAAGGTGCTTTCAGTCAACTTTCCCCTCTCACTCAGCCCGGCACTTACAGTATTGCCCAGCCAATACTGTTACATCCTTTGAGATGTCCTCCTGACGTGAAAGGGAGGAAATAAATGTGAATTTCATTCTACTGTATTGAATTTCTGGTTCCTTACAATAAAAAAAAGCTTGTTTTCTGCAGGGAATTCCTTGTTCTTCCAATCTGTGAGATTTTGAGAAGATCTTAGGTTAATTGTCTCTTTTGATTCCTTACAGAAAACATAGCTTGTATTGTGATGCACTAGAAAACATAGCTGGCATTGTGAGGCACCAGGAACAAAAAAAAACATATTTGTACAGTGCCATTCATGTCAGGAGGACATCCCAAGGCACTGGACAGGCAGTATTCTGGATCCGAGCTGAGGGTAGGGGTTTGGGAGGGTGGAGGGTGTAGGGAGGTGGGGGAATGAGCATAAGAACATAAGAAATTCGGCCCCTCGAGTCTGCCCCACCATTCAATAACATCATGGCTGACCTTCTATCCTAATTCCATTTACCCTCCTATCCCCTTATCCCTTAATCCTATCAGCTTTTAGAAAAAAACTGTCAAACTAGTCTTGAATATGTTCAAGGACTGAGCAACCACAGCCTTATGGAATACAGAATTCCATAAATTCACAATTGTTTTCTCAACTCAGTTTTTAAAAGATTGACATTTAATCCTGAGATTATGACTCCTAGTTTTAGTTTCTTCAACTAGAGGAAACAATCTCACACCTACCCTGTCAAGGCCCTTAAAAATCTTAAAGGTTTCTAAAAGATCACCTTGAATTATTCTATATTCTAGAGAATACAGGTCTAGTTTACTCAATATAGACTTATCTTACTCAACACAGGCCTAGTTTACTAGGAGGTTGATCAAAGCATGGTCAAAGCAGAGGGCCTTGAAGTGGATCTTGAAGGAGGTAAGGGATGGGGCGAGATGGAGGGACTCTAAGATGGAGTTCCAAAGGGCTGGGAAAGTATGGCTCAAGGTGGGGGACATTTAGCAGGCTGGAGCCCACTGAGCAGAGGAAGCAGGCCGTTTGGTAGTGGGAACAAGTCCATGGAGGGCTTTGAAGTTGAGGAAGAGGATCTTGAACTGTGTGAGGGGAAGCCGGTGGAGTCAGGAGAGGATGATATGGCTTAGTGTGGGAGAGGACACAGGCTGCAGATTTCTAGATGATCTGCAGCCTGTGGAGGGAGGAGTTGTGGAGGCCGACAAGCAAGGTATTTGGATGTTAATTTTGTATTTGGATGTTAATTTTGCATTTGGATGTTAATTTTGTAGTTTGGACCCCTTTTGAATCTCATTGTCTCCAATTGATGGATTAGATTATTTCACTATTTTTCTGGTCAGAGATACCTAAAATCCCATCATTCAACTAGACAATACTCCTCTGAGCAGGGGTTGAATCAGAGGCATTATTGTGGGTTTGATTGTACGATGCATCAGAGAAGCAGATCCTGTAGACTATTTGCAAAATGCAAAGATTTTCAGTCCATTAGTTACTAGTTACATTCAAGTCTAGGTCTTACAGGGAAAGAACAATGAGACAATGATTTAAATTCAATCTAAATCTAGTTCAATGCCATAATGCCATAATAATAATCCTTGCATTTGATACAGTGCTTTTCATGTCTTCTAGACATTTCAAAGTGTTTCACAGAATATACTGTAAAGTGAATTGACTGTATATATGTGGGCGAAATGAGGCAGCTCAGACAGGTTTGTGGTCCACAAGGAACCCTTGTTTGCTAAGTGGACATGGGTTTTCTGTCAGTATAGCTAGTGAATGGGGATGACCAAGCCTATCCTGGCTCACAACTGAAAAATGTAATACTGTACTTTAAAGTTGTGGATTGAGAATTATTACTTGGTACCAGAAGTGGGATTGAATTTGGTTGGAACAGACTATGAGATTGAAGTTGGATGATAAAGAAACTAAATGAGTTTGGGAGCAGCAGAAATGGCTGTCACAGCAATATACAGTATGTGCAGATACTGTGACCATTGAAGCTCGTAGGCAATTTAAGGCCCAAATGGCAACAGTTTGAGTGAAATTGTGAAATCTTTCTAATAGCCTTGAATTTGATCCAACTACTGTGAATACAGCAGTCTGCTATGTTCCTGAATGTAATAGGTGAGAAAGAGAGTTCTTTGCAAGTTAGGAAAGAGATATCCTACACAATTCATGTAGTTTGCCTGATTTCCAGAAAGGAATAATCAGATTACGTATTTCTAAATGATAGGAGCAGCTACAATTGTTAGAATTGCATAAATTCCATAATTCATTTGGCCACTACTACCTGCAATCTGCAACAGTGTGTACATTGTGGTTCACAGACAATATCCTATACAGTCAATTGACTTTACAGTATATTCTGTGAAGCGCTTGGAGAAGTCTGGAAGATGGGAAAAGCACTATATCAAATTAAAGGATTATTAATATATATTAGATCATCTGATGTATTTTAAAAAGTATAAAATTTGTATTTTGGGAAAATGAAATGTGCAATTCCACACTGCTCAATGGTAAAACAAATATAGCAGATTATTCCTTTATACTGTATTTAATGTCTCTTTTCATGCCTGTTTTTTTAAGAATGCTTTGGCATTGGATCAGAATGCACCTTTGCAAACTATTATTTTGTTTAAATGGCTACAGAATAACAACTGTAACCCATAAATAGCACATTCTGGTTGATTCTTGCACACAAATGTCTGTTGGCACAGACATGATGAGCCAAATGGCCTCCTTCTGGGTTGTATAATGCTATGAAAGCTAGCTGGGTACATCTGAATGAGCAGTAAGGCAGTGATCCATCTATTATAATGTAATCTGTGTGTGTGTGTCTGTGTGTGTGTGTGTGTGTGTGTATGTGAGTGAAATATTAAATAGATTAAAAACAATTCAAGAGCTATATAATGGGTAATGGTTTCTTGTTTGGAAATAACATCTAAAAGTTGCAAGTTAATATACTCATTATAAACTGAGGATTGAGCGGGTGCATTTGTACTGAATCTCTCAGTGTTCAATTCTTAGGTAGTTATTACTACTTTGGAATTCCATTCTGTTTTGTTGTTGATACATCAGTTACTGAATTTGTAAATGGGAGAAAGAAAAGCATACTATAAACAAAGAAAATGGATCATTAAAAATAATATTGCTTCCAAATTTTATAACTCACAATGTAAATTAATTTTATCTCAGAGGCAATCATGTACATTATATAGCAATCTTGTGCCATATTAGTACTACTCTATTACAATACTGTATTGCTTTTACGATGTCCTGGCTTGACTACACCAACACTCGGATTACCTGACTTTCCAACTCTGCCATCCACAAGCTTGTGGGTGTCTGACTTATGTGGAAACTCATCAATATGCTTCTAATAATAATAATAATACTTGCATTTGAGATGTTTATCGAGACACGTCAATGAGCTTCACAGAAAATACTGTAAAGTGAGTTACCTGTATAACCTGTGGGCAAAACTTGCACAAAATATATATATTGTAATATTATACGATGTTGTACAATAATATGTAATAATCAACATGCTTACGTGTATCTAAAGTACTGATAGTTCAAAAAAAGCATGTTTTTTTTGTAAGGAAGGAAGTGGCAAACTAATTACAGTATTCACAAAGCATTCAAGAATTTGAAGTATTTTTAGTATCTCTATATGTGTAAAATGTTTCCTATACTTGGAGGTCTTGATTCACATTGCAATGCCTCACCAGCTCTGTGTATGGTTTGCTGCTCTGTGTATGGGCGGGCAGAGAACAGATCAACAGTGAATATTCATAAAGGTGTTCAATTATCTGACAGTTGCTTTGTCTGTCTATTTCTGGTCAATTATGATGATTTCTCTTCCATTTTATAATGATCTCAGAAATCCTAACTTATTATTTATTTTCTTTGCCAAATGATGTCATTGGCACTTACTGCACACATAGGAAATGATGTTAACATTAACCTCAGGACATAGCTCAAGGTTAAGAACACTCGCCTTACAAGTATGAGACCTGTATTCGTATCCAGGCAGATCAGGGCAAAACATTGGGCAAGTTTCCATACTCCATATGCCTAATAATAATCGCACAAAAAAATATTAAAAATTGGTCATTTCAATTCAGACTGTTTGTGGACACTGCTGTGTGCAATTTGCTGCCACAATTCGCCCACAAATATGTCAATAGGAAATCAATTCACTTTACTGTATAGTCTGTGAAGCGCTTTGAGACTTCTAGAAGATGTGATAAGGCGCTATATCAAATGCAAGGATTATTATTATTTTACTATTTTAATAATAACCCGACGTGAAAGGCGCTCTATAAATGTAAATTGTTGTTGTTGTTGTTGTTGTTAAAGGTTTAGAGCTGTAAATGGCAATTGAAGGACAGATGACAGAATTCAGGAAGGTTTACTTTATTTTGGTTGAATCAACGACTGGAACAGGTTGCCAGGAAAGATGGTAGAAATCAGGACACTACATTCATTTAAAAGCAGCATGATTCTATGATGAGAGAACAGTAGGATGGTGATCTGAAAGGATAAAATCAGATTGGCGAAGGTCCTACTTCTTCCAGGCTAATCTTGTGATGAGACGGAAATTGATCGTTTTTATCGTGGGAAGCCGGCGAGTCAGTGCCAGAATTCTACCACATGTATTATGTTTCTATTCAACACACAGTGTTTTAAGCAAATATCGAGCAAGATTTTGCTCGATATTTGAATAATTTGAACTATATTGTGTGTAAATTCTTCAGCCAAGTCAAGTGGAACAAATGTACTGTGGTTCAAATACAATGACCTTCGCTTCCAGAAACATGATTTTATACCTATTCCTACAGAAGACGAGCACACAAATATCACCCACAAATAAACAGTCACTTTACACTGTAAAATTTACTTTACAGTATATTCTGTGAAGCGCTTTGATACGTCGATAAGATGTGAAAAAGCGCTATATCAAATGCAAGGATTATTATTATCTATTCTTGTGAACATTTGTTTCTTGTCTCAAGTTAGTTGAGTGTGGAGAACTAGTGTAGCCTTTGGAAAAAAATATCTGTAGCCCAATATTGCTATCGTTTTTGTCAGTCATTTATCTAAATGTTAAAGAATAGAGTGTGTGAAGAGTAGAAGTGAACAGCTATTGTTCGTGAAATTTCAGAAAAATTTGCTTGCAAATCAGGGGAAAAATAACTTCTATTTTTTAATAATGTCTGTTCAGTACTAAAACAGGCATATATGTGTTTCTTATACAAACATTTCAGCTTCTCTTCAGAAGTGGCCAACATTTAACCATTCTTTATTATTGTACAGTTGTAATTTCTGGAGGGAAACATCTTTAATTGTAATATGTTTCATGTAAAACCTCTGAAAGTTTTTTTGATAAAACCATTATATGAATGTAAATTGTTAACAGATTTTCACTGACATGATTTGCACATTATGGCCAGTCTGGAATTGTTCATGTTCTATCTTGTACATGGATACATTCTTGCATATTAAATTGAATGTTCACATTGCAGTAACAATGGGCCATCAGAGACACTATGACCTCTATTCATTTGGTTTCATACAATCCCAATTGTTCTTTCTTTGCTATTTTTAGGCGGTCCCCAATATAACATTTGTGGAGCTCCTGTAGCTCAGTGGTTAGAGCACTCACCTTACAACAACAACAACAAAATTACAGTTTTCAGAGCAATGTAAGAGAGGGTGTAGGAAAGGAGATCAGGAAGGTTGGATTATAAACACCGGCAAAGACAAGTTGGACTGAAAGGCCTGTTTTCATGCTGTAATGTCTATGTAATCACAACAACACCAACTTTGATTTACATAGCATCCTCCACGCAGGACGGCATCTCAGAGCACTTCAAAACAATGGATCCCGGGACCCACACCAAGGGGCGGGGGTACAAAGGTGACCAAAGGTGCGGTCGAAAAGAAATGTTTTTAGCTGGGACCTGAAACTGGGAATAGGGGACGAGGCGAAGGGAGTGAGGAAGGGAGTTCCAGAGCCTCGGGGCATAGTGGCTGAAGGCACGGCCGCCAATGGTGGAGCGGAGGATTCGGGGGACAAGAAGGAGGCCAGACCCGGTGGAGTGAAAGCAACGAGCGCTGGTTCGAGGAAAGAGAAGGTCGGAGAGGTAGGGGGGTGCAGAGGAATGGAGGGATTTGAAAACAAGGGTGAGGATCTTGAAATCGATCCTCTTCGGGACAGGGAGCCAGTGAAGTCTGGCAAGGACTGGGGTAACAGGGGAGTGAAGTTTGGTGCGGGTAAGAATGCGGGCGGCACAGTTTTGTATGAGTTGGATTTTATGGATTGCGGAGGAGGAGGATCAGGGGACTGGGGTTGCAAAGTGAGGTGGAGAAATAAAGTTGGGTGTCATCCGCATACATGTGGAAGTGTGCCTACATCTCTCAGATGACGCCCCCAAGAGGGAGGAAGAGGGGGGGGGCAAGGATGCATCCTTGGCCTATCCCACAGGTAACCAGGTGAGATCGGAAGGAAAAGCCATTTGTTGAGATGTACTGCTGGCGATTTGTGAGGTAGGACTCGAACCAGGCAAGTGCAGTCCCACTGAGGTGAATGACGGAGGACAGGCGGTGGAGAAGGATGGCGTGGTCGACTGTGTCGAACGCAGCGGATAGGTCCAGGAGAATAAGGAGGCAGAGGGACCCCGGTCATAGAGAGAGGACGTTGTTTGATGTATGAGTAGGATTGCCATGTTTGAATTCTTAATACAATATTATACATTTTCAATGAATAACATGACATTTATTTTACAATAGTTTTTAAAATCAGATTTCAACATTTTTAAAGATTGTTTGAACAAAAATAGTCAGCATCTGGGTGGGAAGGTCACCACAGTCATCAGGTCCTGAATGTTGTATGTGTGCTCTTGGACAAGGCATCAAGTTGTGTGATGTCTGTGGTGAGCGCACAAACAGACGTTGGCCATTTCATCACAGGAAACCTTTTGGATGTGAAGTTTACTTTGATTGTTGATGCCATTATCCTGTTGGAAGTAGAAGAATGGGACCAGAGTTAGGGGATTATCTTTTGCATATGTACTTACTGGTGTGAAGTTGTAATTTTTTACACGTTCCCAGAACCGTTGTCTTACAAACAGACCATACACCGTGGATAAGGAAATGTAAAGTTTATTTGCTATAGCAAGAGCTGATTCTCAGAAGTCAACAGTCTCCAAGTAGAGTACCTGACAGTCAAAAGAATGAGCTGCTGGTGGTCAGTTAATGCAGCCTTTTTATACCCAAAAAGGGTACACACAAAGACAGTTACAAAAGTATTACCAATCACAGGGTTCCAACAACTATTCGAATGGTGACATTACTCAATCCATGTCTCTCTAACAAAGTGAAATGTTAAAAACAAGCTTATCTCCAGATAGTGTCTAGTTTAGGCAATGTCAAGGTTTGCTGGAGTTACTGTTTTCTGCCCCGTGAAATACTCAGATAAGGATGCGAGTGGCATTGTGCCAAGTCTGCGTTTCTCAGGACTTGTTTTTTATGTTTAATTGGGTTAATAGTATAGAAGTTACATCTAGGCATAAATGGCTAAATTTTACAATTTCACACTGGGAAAGGTCTGTGGACACCGATTATCCTTCTGACTTCACCCAGGAGCTCTGCCAATGCAGCTCTTAGGATGCCATGATGAAACTGTACCTTATATTGGTGCAGGACTTGTTGTTTTGGGGAAAAATAGGTTGTGGGTTCAAGGCCATTGTCGGAACTTGCCTAACAATCTTGGGCTAGACTGAGATTTGGTAAGCATTGCATTGTTGAGGGAGCTACCTCATGAATGTTCTCGCACCTCTAAGTCAGGTGGACATTAAAGCTCCCATGAGACTATGAAGATAACAATTTCTCCTGATATCCTAGACTACAATTTTCCAGATTAATTGATTGTGTACTTCATGGCTGTTTGTGCTACTTTTGCTACTGCAAATGGCTGTCACATTTGCCTCTAAAAGTAATCGCTATACTTGACAGTAATTGCTTGTGAGCGCTTTGAGACATTTTACCATGATAAAAAATGCAAGTTCTTTCTTTCCCTCTGCCCGTG
This sequence comes from Hydrolagus colliei, assembly GCA_035084275.1. NCBI lineage: Eukaryota > Metazoa > Chordata > Chondrichthyes > Chimaeriformes > Chimaeridae > Hydrolagus > Hydrolagus colliei. The sequence continues at coordinate 22,489,262 of CM068744.1, read as the reverse complement.
GGAGGAAAGCAATCCAGAATTTCTTTGTGAAAAGCTCCTTTCAATCTCCCTCTGGAGAATTTGTGGACACCAGTTAGATTTCCAACGGCTTAATCATCCGATGGTAATGGATACATTGATGAGGAGAATTAGGGGTCTTGTACAGTTCTACAGTAATCTCTGAAGCTGCGTACAGAAAATGCCTACATTTTATGCTATTCTGGGATTCCCAAAAGCACTGGGATCCTTTTTGAAGGAGTTAATGCATATGCAAATGAAGATTAAATCAGAGAACAGGATGGTATCCTAAACAAGAAATGTTTTCCATTCTGTTACGTCCAACAAATTTGTTACGCTTTACAGACAGACTGATACGTTCAATCCACATCGCGTGGTATCACCACCTCTTTTGAATTATAGTATTATACGATCTTTCTCTTCAGGACATTGTATTTTATTTTCTCTGAAGGATTGTGTTGGCAAATGTTAAATAGGGTAAGCAATAAGAGTTTTTTTTGTCTGTTATGGTTTGTTTCATTTGTGGATTGACTTGTACTGTAGTGTTGATGTAGTCACAGAGCCAGAATGAGAGCAAGATAACTTTGCTCTATTTTGTCCTAAGAGACGCAGTTCATTGCTAATTCTATTCATCAAGATCAATAGAAACAATTGTGTCAGAAATGGATGAAAAGCTATTTTGGAGCACTGGTAGCTCAAAGGATGACAAGAAAGGAATTTTATAAATAATAATAATAATCCTTGCATTTGGCATTGCTCCTTACCATAACTTTTAGACATCTCAAAGTGCTGCACAGAATATGCTATCAAGTGAATTGACTGAACATTTTGTGAACAAAACGTGGCAGCCAATTACATACAGCAGTGTCCCACAAATAGTCGTGGATTGAGTGATTGTTTTAAAAAAGGATTTGAAATACTGTACAAATAATATTTTTGTATCCACGAAAGACCACCATCTTTATACTGCAGTAATAATCTTTACCCATTTTTATGTTTACGAATACTACTCTCAAGCAACAACAACAAAATTACATTTGTACAGTGCCTTTCATGCTTACCCAAATCTTTTTGAAGGAGTTAATAGACACATTAACTGCTTTTGTTGGGAACCTATTCCTCTACTCTGTGAAGAAAATATCTTCTAACCTTTACTTTTGAATACTTCATGGGTGTTTTGTAGGATGTAGCTGTGCACAAATTAGTTGGCACATATACCTACAAAATGTACTTTACAGTAAAAGCTTGTGAAGCATCTTGAGTTGTCCTTCCGATATCGAGGGCTATATTTCAAAAGTAAGGATTATTATTAGTTATTATACATGGTGCTTTGGAATACTTCTAAAACAGTAGATTTACAATATTTTTAAATTCTGTAATATAACTGTCGATTTTCACAGAATTAGTCACAGCATTCATATTCTCTAGCCTATCATTAGGAAATAAATTCTTATCCTAAAATGTTAATTTATCTAACATTATTATGCTTCTCCTTTTGAGTTTTCTGTATAGTATGGACTTTTGTTAGCAGTGCTAAGTTTCCCTTGAACTGCAAAGATGATAATTTAAACTAAACTAATTTACATAATTGGTATCTTTAATCACTTCGGCCAAATAAAGATTCTATTTTGATCGATGAAGCAATCACTAATTTACCAAGTTAATGAGCATTAACGTAAGTTTGGAAGTGCTGATGGTTTCATGTAATTTATGGGTCTTCCCATCTGTCTCCCTTCATCAGAGGCAACTTCTTCATCTGGAGTTAACTACTTACTTTGTACCAATTTTGTTACAATGAAATGGAAGGAGGTTACAGCAGGCAGTTAGATTGGAACAATGAACTGAGAGATTGGAGTGAAACTGGAGGCTTGAAAAATATCTGTAGAGTGATTGAACCACAGTACCTTGCTACAAAGGGTACTGAATAGTGAAGCTGCAAGTAGTGAGGGTTTGAACTGAATATTAATGTTGGTTCTTTCCAATGTGATAGTATTGTGGTGCTGTTGTACTGGAGGGACTATGTCAAACTATGAGCTGGGGAACCAGCAGCATCTGGGTGAACCTTGTATTTGACATAATGCCTTGTCACATTACAATGTCTCAAAGATTTTTACACAAATTAATTTTGAAGTGTGGTGTTGGTAATGCAGCAGTTAACGGGCACTGGCAATAGCCCACAAATAGCAGTTGATTTATTTTCAGGTCATTTTTGGAAGGAATCCGGATGGAGCACTCAACAATGGAATCATTCTCTGTTTCTTCTTTGAAATATTGTTATGGGAGTTTTAATGCGCGCCTGAATTGCCACACTGAAGGCAAATGTCTGCCAGACAGCTGATGGAAAACTCTGAGGCTTGGGGCATTACCTATAGTCCGAGTTTGTGAACACAAGTATATATATCCAGCCAGCCAAAACTGCAAAATACTGCAACTGCTGGAAATCTCAATCAAAAACAAATCACTGGGAACACTCAGCAGGTCAGACAGCATCTACGGAGAAAGGAAAAGTGAGTCAACATTTCTGGTCCAGAACCCAGTTCTGACAAAGGGTTGTAGACCTGAAAAGTTGACTCACATTTCCTTTCTCCATAGACACTGCCTGACCTGCTGAGTGTTCCCAGCAATTTCTGTTTTTGTTTTATACATCCAGCACCTGGAATCCACCTTGGTTTACAGCAGTGGTTGCCAACCCCAGGTCCCGACCCAAATCAGGGTCACGGGGGTCCTCAGTAGGGTCGTGAAGGGTCATCAGAATTATTATTTTTTTAAAGTTGAAAATGCTTTTTTAACACTAAAAAAGCTTTTAACGCTAAAAAAAAAGTGACGCTGCTGACCAATTTGTATGAAGAGTGTACTTACGATTTGCACTGTGTCCACAAAGCAGACGGAGATAATGTTTTCACTGAGCTGAGTTTCAGTCCCGTTGCCTTTGCTCCACTGGGTCTGGCCTCCTACATGTCCCCCAAATCCTCCGCTCCACCCTCGGCAGCCGTGCCTTCAGCCACTATGCCCCGAGGCTCTGGAATTCCCTTCCTCACTACCTTCGCCTCGCTCCCTCTTTTCTCAGCTTCAGGTCCCAGCTGAAGCCCTTTCTCTTGGACCGCGCCTTTGGTCACCTTTCTACCCCTGGCTCGGTCCTGGGATCCGCTATTGTGAAGTGCTCTGAGACGCCGTCTGGGCTCAAAACTCAAAATTGTTGTTGTTGATATCGCCCCCTAGTGTTGGAAGGACCATTTGGAGGCTAATTTGGGTTGCAGCAAAAAAAGTTTGGGTCGCGAGGATGTGCTGGTGGTTAATTTGGGTCGCAGGAAAAAAAGGTTGGGAACCACTGGTTTACAGGGTGGTAAATTCCACACCTCCAATTTGTGGAAACATCGCTCAATGAGAATGGGCATATGTCTGAGCTGTGACAGGAAGAAGGTAGCAATGTAGGGAGTCCCTGGTATCCACCCAGTGAGGGCTCAAACCTCCTTCACTACGTACATTTATGATATCCTACTGCCTTGGCCTATCTGGATTTACTTTCTATATTCAATTAATCATCTTATACACTATACCTTATATAATATACCTCTACAAGGTGCCAGCTGAGACAACTTATTTCAAGGAAGAAGAGCCCTAGATCTAACAAAACACTTATTTTTATATGCAAATATGATCCTAATTATTTAACCATTTTAATAAAAACTAATCTAGAATCATAACATTGTGTATCACATAATTGATTAATTCTACTTATTGTAGACAATAACATGAAAACAACAGTCTTAATCTGAATATGGCATGAAACATATTCCTCTCCATGGTTTTAACACGTCTTGACAAATATTAGAGTCAGCATGGTGCATTATACAGTGTTACTCAGAGAACTATTCTGGCTCTGCAGTCTGGCAAAAATGTGCCTTGGTTTCAAATGACGGTTTAGTGAGCAACACTAACTGGTCTTAAATCTGCAAGGTTATGGCATTTGGATGTTTCAACTTTGAAGAAACCAGATGGCAATTTTGACACAGGTTGGCAACAGTCACAGATCTCACAGTGATAAACAGGAACAGACATCGATTTCAGAATATAAATTACAATGTTTTCTCCGGAGACCAACAGAAAGGATATTCCAAATAGCAAATGCTTTCTTTTTCTTTAATAAAATAAGTAAACATTCTTGACAAAAACAAATAGTTACTTATTAAATTGCAGCTGTAAAATCAAATGTCAATTATGAAAAGATTGACACAAACTTCTGTTAACAGGTTTGCTGCTTCTTCCTAATGTGTTGTTGAAGTGCTGTCAGGCACATTACATTTAGACAGAACCTTCCATGATCTATGCTATGTCAGCTTCCATTATTTGTAAATCTGACACATGGAGTGAGGTAGGTGATTGAGACAGGAAAGAGCTCAAAGGAGGTTAGGTGAGTTCAGCAATTACTGGAATAGAAGGTTGCGCCAATGAACAGTTTTTGTGCTGTCTTCCAGGGTCTTTTTGCAGTGGAGAGCAATATGTCACTGTAGTTGATGGCCCTGTTTGTCAAGGTTTTGCTCACTTACGGATTACTCCATTTACAAGAAACGTGATGCATGTGTGTGCTTGAGAGGAACAAAGGAGGAAAATTCAAGAGGAATAATGTTCATGTTACAGTATCACTATAATACAGGAAAAACGAGAGAAGTTGTGTGAGTCAGAGAAAGGGATTGAAAGCCAGAACCTCACTGAAAGCAACAGAAGCTTTATATGAACAAGATCAGTCATGAGATCAAACAAGAGGTTTGGATGAAGAGCTTTGGCTCATTTGATCACATCTTGTGGGATATATACCCTACCTTCCTCCCATCATAGCAACAAGCTTTTTCTTTCAAATGAATCCAGGATTCTGATGTTTGCAACCTTAAATCTGTGTCAAGCACAACATTGCATAAGATGCTGCACCACATGAAGTGTGTTATATAGATTCAAGTTGTTGTTGACCCGTTTTTAAGCAGAAGCAGATAGTTACAAAGGCTTTGATGCTCCAATCTGGCTTCGTGTAATGCAGTTTGTTTAGGAAGAAGTGAATCTTTACAGATTTCATTTATTCATAGCTGTTTTTGCCTTGCTTGGAATGATTATTTTATGTGGAGCTCAGTGGTTAGAGAGCTTGCCTCGCAAGCAAGAGACCTGGATTTGATACCCGGCAGGGCAAAATCTTGGGCAAGTTTCCTTACTCCACACAGCTGATAGTAATTTCTCAAGAAAAAGAAATTGATAGATTTGTCACTTCAATCCACGACTGTCTGTGGGACAATGCTGTGCGCAATTGGCTGCTGTGTTTTGCCCACAAATATTAGTCAATTCACATTACAGTATATACTGTGAAGCATTTTGAGATGGATGAAGCACTTTGACATGAAAAGTGCTATATCAAATGAAAGAATTATTATTATAAATATATAAATAAAATATTATGCATCATAAGTTCTAAATTCCACTTAACCTTATCCTGTAAGACAATTTTGTTTTTAAATTTAACATTGTGAAAATCAATTTTGTATGAAATATAGTCCTCATTTAGAAGCTTTTCAAGAGCTGGGAGGGGAAATAGCTTCAAAATTAAGATCAAATTTCAGAATGTTTCAAATTATTGTGTGAATAGTCCAGACAATCAAGTCATTGCCATTTAATAATAAACTTTGCATTTGATATAGTGCTTTTCATGTCTCAAAACATTTCACAGAATATACTGTAAAGGAATTGATTGTATATTTGTGGGCAAAATGCGGCAGCACAGCAGTGTCTCACAAGCAATCGGGGATTGAAATGACCAATTTTTTTGGATGGATTATCATTAGGCGGATGGAGTAAGGAAACTTGCCCAAGGTTTCGTCCTGCCTGGAATTTAACCCAGGACTCTCGTTTGTAAGGCGAGTGCTCTAACCACTGAGCTACAAGGCTCCACACAGGACACATCATTCTCAGCCTTGTAGGGATAGTTTTATGTGCAATCTGTATTATTGTTCTTCATAGCATGTTGTTAAGTTATTAATGTAACAGCAGCTGTTAAGTCACAGCTTAGAAGCCTTGTGTGGATTTCCAGAGAATCTTGCCTTCTGTTAACATTCTGTCAAGGCATGAATGTGACTGATTCCAAATAAGAATTGCTGAGATCTGAGTTAATGAGAACTGAAATAGACAAGTAGTACCAGCATGCCAGTTTACCACGAGCGTCTTTTGAATTTTGCAACTCTAAAACAGTATTTACAAAATATCACCCCAACGAAAATCGTATGTCAAATGTCCTTCTGCGAGGACTTTTCCCTCAATTATTCACCGCTGTACACAATTAGCTGCCAACTTTGGCCGTCAAAATGCAATCAATTCACTTTCAATTCACTGCAATAAATTCTGTGAAGTGTTCAACGACATAAGGTGCTATATCAGATTCAAGTCAAATAAGAATTATTATACCAAATCAAATGAGGATTTATGTTTAGAAAAAGGTTAGTTTCTTTATTTTTTCATCAACAAAAATGTTTTGTTCTCACCCATATTAGGTGAAATATTTTGTGAAATGAAAGTATGCTCGGTAAATAAAGCACCAATAAGAATGAACAGTGGCTTGATCTTCACGGGGCTATTTAGGGGTAATATGCGCTGAAATACTGCTACGTTGTGAAGTCCAGCCAAGGCACAAGGACCACGTTGTGTGGAAATAACACTGCTTCATATATTCATTTGTTGATTTACTGCACTGGTACAAGATCTGTGTATTCTCATGTCAGATTACCATGGTTACAGATGCGGGAGGAGAGAAATGTGGTGTGGATTATGATAATTATCATTGATGATAATCATCACGTTACATATTGCATTTCCTCCCATCTTGTGTTTGCTGGTGAACAAACCCAATTGTGCCAATTAGATCCATCATTACCAGGTGCTTATCTCAACCATACAGTACATGGTGCAGTCACCTGATGTTACCTTAAAAGAGAATCTGTGTTAATTATCCATACTAATCTTTGTTAATTGTACAAGGTCACAGAGCGACTTTAGGAAAAAGACTGCACTAATACAAATTCCTGTCAAATAAAGGGTTCAATATTGGATGTTTGAGATAAATACTTGTGGGAAATTGAACAGGTAAACTAGATAGACCGTTGACCTACTTTGTAGTCAAGGGTGTGTCACAAAGCCTTTTCAATTGGTCCCTAAATCCAATGTAAACTTATCCTTGTTTGCACCTGTGGAAGATGTACACTGTCCCAGTGACAGAAACGTACTCTCTCAAGATGACCCTGACCTTCAGAAATAAAGTACAAATATTTACAATAGGGTTTGGCTCTATCAGGCTTGTGATTAAGGAGAATGAAGAGCGTCTAACCTGGCAATACTTTATCAAAGAAACATGGAATAATTTTCCTAGTTATCCATCTTTACATTCACCTTCTAATGAATTGGATACAGCTGCTTCTGCTACTATTCATGGAATGATTCTAGGACAGGATACCTCCAGTGTTGCCTTTACAACAACTTTCACTTCATTTCGAACCAATTAGATCTTTGAAAATGCTGTGTGAAATTTATTTTTCCATGAAATTACATTCATAATTGAAAGTTGTTATTATAGTAGAACCTTGTTATAAGACTTATCAACAGAAGATTGTTTATAATGCAGGTACCTCATTTAATTTGTTTTCATCAGCACCTTGGGACATCCTCGTGGCATGAAAGGCATTTATACAAATGTAATTGGTTGTTGTTCCATGGCCTGCTTGTTTTCTCATGTCCTGACCTGGTTGCTTCAGGCTTAAACTATTTTTTCTACTCCTGAGTCATCAGGTTGTCGACGTGATTCTCTATTTGCTTCACATTGTGTGCTGAAAGTTGTGTCAGTGGAGACTGATGTCCTGAAATTCAGTCATATTTTTAACATTCTGGAGGCCACCTGGTATGGGGACTTTCTATTTGCATGCACAGTGTTACCATTTGATCATTGAAGGCACAATGCAATAATGCTCACCAGCAATCATATCCAGTTTGTTTTTTATGGACCCCCAATTACCACATAATAATGGAGTTTGATTCTATAATGTACTGCATACCTCACAGCCTTCACGATAACTGTGGGATATCACTGTGTGAAAATTGGCTGCTGTGTTGGCCTACAGAATGTCACTGCACTGTAAATTGTCTGAATTGCTTTGTGACACCCTATCTTGAAAGGCATTATATCAAATGTTAGGATTATTATTGTTTTAATATTATTATTTCTAATCTTACATAGAACAGTTTATGTACAGCAGAATGGAAACCATGTTATATATAATGACAACATGCAAAATCAGTTGCATTCACCGGAGATGTGGAAGAAGAACCATTGGTCATTTGGTCTCATTCTTTCTGAACACACACCCCACCATCATCCCATTAAAACATTGAACTGTTTCTTAAATGAAAATATGGTTCAAAATGTCTCGGAACTGTGCTGTATAAAAGCAGGGCCAATAATTGCTACTAGCTTTATATATTAAGGATGACAGTGACATTTTCATTTCAGTAAATGACGAGAACAATCAAACATCCTGATAAGAATGAAATCACAATTGCTTTTGGAAGGAAAAAAACTATTTTCCTGAAGAAACTGTCGTCAGATGTAAAGTAAACCACGATTTTATGTATAATCAGTTCAATTGTTCAATTTCCCTGATTAGATCTTCAAGAGATCAGGCTGAAGGGTAGCTCAATTTGTTTTTATAATTCAGAGTTTATGGTGATCTATTTCCGTTCAAGATAGATATTATGCTCTGGTATATTTATTGGTCTTATTTATTTTACATTGCTCACACATTTCAACATTGCTGAGGCTATCTTGTACGGTTAGTCTGTATATCCACACAACTGATGGTTTCCTCCAACAATCTACTTTTGCAAGTGAATGGCAGAGCACTTGCTTCATCGTTAAGAAATTGCCAGTATGTGGAGATGCCTTTGAGAAATGTAAAGAATCTTTAATTTACGAAGTGGGTGAAGAATTCAGCAAAATAGCTGAATACATTTTACATTCATATTGTGGCTAAAGAAGCACTAAGGGGGTTTGCATATTCCCATCTCAATTTTTTTTGCCCAAAATTTGCATTATTTAACATTGATTCCAAGAATATTTCAATAATAATAATAATCGTTGCATTTGAAATCGCACCTTATCACGACTTCCAGATGTCTCAAGGTGCTTCACAGAATATATGGTAAAGTGAACTGACTGTATATTTTGTGGGCGAAAAGCGTCAGGCAATTGCGCACAGCTGTCATGGATTGAAGTGACAAATTTGTATATTTTGTGAAGGAATTATTACTCCCGAAAAAATTATCCACCAATTGACTAACAATTGGGTGCCTACCTACTGTTAGGTAAACAGAGGGGTGTGGGATAAGGAAACTTGCCCAACATTTCACCCTACCAGGAATAGAACCCAGGTCTCTCACTTGGGTGTTGAGTGCTCACACCACTGAGCTTCAGGACACCACAATAGAGTATAATATGCAGTGGTTTATAATAGGAATGGCTAACTGTGACTCTGAATTACAATAAAAGACTCTTAGTCACCGTGGTGTACACCGACCTGTGGGAACTTTGATACCGAACGTGGATGACATCAGACTGGACTCCTGCAGCATGTCGGAGATCTGGGTATATTTTATTAACCATTGTATACGTGCACCTTTGCCAGATCCTGGCAAGATACAATTACATTGGGTTACAATTGCATTGGGCTTTCTGAAACACACATTAAACAATTCTGTTTCCCCGTTCCTGCACAGACTTGTTATTCGCTTCTGCAGCCAGGGTCCAGGTAAGTATCCTTGGTTTCCTGGTTGGCTGAAAACAGGCTATGGAGTTTATTTAACACCAAATGGGAGCACGAATATTAAAGATTGATTTGATAATTTTTCACCAGCCAAGGTGTAGAATCCTGTAGTGACGAATATTGGATAGATAATGAGTCAGAAGGCCCAAGGGAGTAAATTAATTATCTTTATTGATAAGACTGCAGGGATTAACCTTATACCTTTGCTGACACTCAAAACCCCTGTAGTTTTGAAGTAGATTACATTACAACTGCATGAAACACCTAGGGTTGCTATCATTTTGAATGTTCACATACTCATCTTCCAACAGAGTCTCAGATTGGTGATGAGGAACGGGAACCTGGGATAATTTTCCTTGGGTCTATTTATTGTAAGGTATTTCCTTAGCTGCTGCCTGGTGGCTGAGATGAACAAACTCCACACAGACCTGGATTTGAACCTCCAACTTTCTGACCTATGCAGACTTGTGGCTGCAGCAGACAACTCTTTACCCACAAAGCAATTGGGAGGAGCTGATGAATGGAATCTCACCGCAGTAAAATGAGTGGTGTTTAGAATGAGTGAGCAGGCAACTTTGTGTTTTCAAGGTATTTTTTGATGAAGGGCAACAGACTCTACTTAGGATTGATGAAGTGATCAAGAGGCTGAGCTGCAGAAATCTCTCCCCAGGTATAGCGCACTAATTGTGTTTCAAATACTCTGCACAGAGATTGAGGTCACAGGTACTCAGGTTAATCTGTTGTTGAAAGTTACCAGAGAAACCATTCACCAAGCTTCATCTCCGCCCACCCCCCGCGCATGGCTTATCATTTCTGAAATTTACCATGGTTACTAACCAACAGATGTTTCCACAAGCAGCAGAGGGCACCTGACTAATTGGAGGCTGGCTGTGCCCTCACTTTATCTTTAATTACTGGCACTCAGGACCATTCTGCAAGACTGTTGTGAGAAAGTCCTTCATTCTTGATTATTATTCCCATCCAGAGTCTGGGAATGCAATGCAAAAAAAGGAGATAGCATTGTATTTCAGATCACTGGGCCTTTTACCCTTTGACCCTTCTTAAGCTTTTTTCCCAATGGCCCCAAAACAGGAAGGCCAGTGATAACCAACCTATTCACCTCTGGTAAAGCAGCTTTCTTTCCGATCTTGCAGACAGCTGATCCAACTCCGACTCAAGTATGCCAGGCTAGGAGTGAGAAAAATAAACTGTTATACATTACCCAAAGGCGGATTCTCCCAAAATCCTGACCAACAATCCCCAGAAATATATGGTCATTCATTTCATCGCTGTTTGTGGGACACGTGGTGTACAAATTAGCTTCTGTGATTGCCAAACTCACTTTACTTCACAATAAATCCTGAGAAATGCTTTGAGACATCGTGACACTGCACGTATCAAATGGAAGGCCTATTATTATTGTTGTTATCTTCTTTGGTCTGCATCACAACACTACATCCCACACTAAGTGTGGGGGCTGTATGTGGAGGCGAGAAAATAAAAAAGTGAATATGATTTTTTAAAAAGTAATGTAAGCCCTGAGCTTGAGGTAGAAATTCAATTCCCAGATCTGTTGATCTTAATAAACCATTGGAGCTTCAGTTTTGTGGTTTATGACCCCATCAGAACAGTGTGATCAAATTACTTCCTTGATGTTTGCTAGCAGCCATACATTATCTTAGACTCTTTGGCTTTTCTTGTAAATTCCTTTGCTCGTGTTCCTAACGAATAACTGCACATTTTACATGATTTCCCAAGCATGAAAGATGATGTATTGAACCTATGTTTTATTATTTATTATTAGTTTTGCATCCTGACACTGCAATAGAAAATGCTCTCTATAGGCACCTTCATAAATCTAACATCAATCAAACCAGCTCTAATGAAAGAATTAGTAGGATATTCTCCAATTTATTGTTACATGGACTAAATTTCATGTGGTGAGTTTACATTTGTTTAGATGGATGTTAAAGATCTCATGGCACAATTGGAAAAGAGACAGAAGTTTCTCCTAGTGTCCTGGCCAATAATCCCTCAATTGAAAATTCATAATTCACTTAATGGCAGTTTTTTTAGGATATTGCTCTGAGCATATTGATCATTGTGTTTGCCTACAAAATGCACAGTATACTTTATAGTAAGGAAATATAATGCAATGTTTACACCATGAGTTAGGCTAAATGTGGGCGACACCTTTCAGAGCCTTGGGACGTCCTCCCGACGTGAAAGGCGCTATAAAAATTTGATTTTGTTGCTGTTACAGTAAATCCAGTGAAGATCTTTTGAGATGTCTGGATGACAAGATAAAAGCAACAACAACAACAACAACTTCGATTTATATAGCTCACTCCACGCCAGACGGTGTCTCAGAGCGCTTCACAATAGCGGATCCCAGGACCGAGCCAGGAGCAGGGGCAGGAAGGTGACCAAAAGCTCGGTCGAAGAGAAAGGTCTTCAACTGTGACCTGAAACTGGGAAGAGTGGGGGGCGAGGTGAAGCGAGTGAGGAAGGGAGTTCCAGAGCCTCGGGGTGTAGTGGCTAAAGGCACGGCCGCCGAGGGTGGAGCAGAGGACTCGGGGGACATGGAGGAGGCCAGACCCAGAGGAACGAAGGCAGTGGGTGCTGGGTTGTGGGGAGAGGAGATCAGAGAGATAGGGGGGTGCAGAGGAGTGGATTATATCAAATGCAAGAATTATTATGTACCAAAGCTTCTGTAGTTTCCACCTTCTTTCTAAAATGTTGTTATTTTATCATATTCAATCTTGTACAGAACTGACTGGGAGCCAGAGCTGTGGTTGAAAAGAAGGTGGAAAGAAAAGATCTTAAGGTGGACTTTAAATGAGAGAGGGGAAAATCCAGGATAGACCGGGCCAATATGGCTAAATGATCACCCATTGAGAGGGGTGGGTTTGGTGGAGTGCATGATAGAATGTTTGCTGTGTGGAGTGAGTAATACTAAAACATAAATGAGAGAGTATCAAGTAAAAAGAGAGTGACAGTGTTTGCTCTCCATGCTTTCTTTGCATTTTGAGCCTATAAATAGTCTTGCCCCTTCACAGTATAGCCTGTGCTGCGCTTCGAGACATCCTCCTGATGTGAAAGAGGCTATGACAAATGCATGGATTACTATTATTTATCATTATCATAGCATTTACAACCAGATGCCGCAAATTGAATGGGTTTTACAAATGAAAGTCCCAATTAGCATATCAAAACCAGCTTGCAAATATGATGGATAAAATATTTTCTGGTTTGCCACTGTCAGGTTTTTTTTCTGGCTGAAGCTATTATTTTTCTCTTCATCTTGTAGTTCTGATCAGCTTTTGTCTCCCTGAATATTTTAAAAAATTTCTGTCTCTGATCTAAGCTTCAAATATGTTCCTTTGATCATCTGTTTTCCCCACTTCCCTGTTTCCAGCTGACCTGACACATTAATATCTGCTATTTTAAAAATTCTCTGATTTTTGTAAAGAATAATGTTTAATCTCCAATTTCATGAAGTCTGTCTTCATCTCTGTTTCATGTTGTCTCCCTATTGTTCTCACTCCTACACCAAGTCAGCTGTTGCAGCCCCTTGAACGACTCATTACAGCAGCCACAAATAACTTGCCAATCAAATCCTCCAATACATCCTGCAAGCTATGTGACTTCAGCAGCCAACAGTGTTCCTAATACAGTACATTGTCGGGGTTTATCAGCTACTGTATTTGATTTTGCTTGGGAATTTCAGTGATAAAATCTCTAACCATAGTCTCTAAGATGAAACTCCAGTCCAATGCTGGGGATGCACTGCATTGTCAGAAGTGCTGTCCTTTGGATAATATGTTAACTGAGGTCCCATAATAATAATATTTGATAATAATCCTTGCATTAAATACAGCACTTTTCACATCTTCTAGACGTCTTAAAGCGCTTTACAGAATGTACTGCAAAGTGATTTGACAGATTTGACAGTATATTTGTGGGCGAAACACAGCAGCACACAGCAGGGTCCCACAAACAGCCATGAATTGAAATGGACCAATTTTTTTTAAAAAAAATTAGGGATTATTATTAGGTGTGTGCAGCAAGGAAACTTGTCCAAGGTTTCGCCCTGACCTGCCTGGATTCGAACACAGGTCTCATGCTTGTAAGGCAAATGCGCTAATCACTGAGCTACAGGACTTACCTTGAGGGAATTAATAACTAAAGCATTAATTCTATTTACTACTTAATCCCATGGCACTATTCAAAAAGAGAACAGAGTTTCTTCCGGTATCCTGACCAACAATCTCCCAGATAAAGTTGGTCATTCACTTCTTGGCTGCTTGTGATGTCCTCCTGATGTGAAAGGTGCTATACAAATGTAATTTTGTTGTTGTTGTGGGACATTACTGTGTGCCAATTGGCTACCACGTTTGTGTGCAAATACACAGTCACTAACCTTTACAGTAAATCTTGTGTCTTATCTATATGATAACAACCAAATTTGATTTGTATACCAGAGTGGCTGAATGCTCACCTTCTGATGGTTGGGTGGGTATGTCGATGGACATGGAGCAGGCCGGAGCCTCCTGATCGGAGCGAGTGGACGGGTTGGTAGGGGTTTAGGTGGTCACAGAGGTAGGGTGGGGCAAGGCCATGGAGGGCTTTGAAGATACATTTCAGGATCTTGAATTGAGTCCTCAGAATGATGGTGAGGACTCAATTCAAGTCCTCACCATCATTGATGGGGGAATGGGGGTGATAGGGTTGTGGAGTTTGGTGCGGGAAAGGACATGGGCTGCAGAATTCTGGATGATCTACAGCCTATGGAGGGAGGAATTTGGGGAAGCCAACAAGCAGGACCAAATGCAAGGATTACTGTATTTTTTCAAAAAACATCTAACTTTATTCTACCTCTGGCCTTCAGGGGTAGTGCATTCTCATTCCATATTCTTACAGTTACCTGAGTGAAGAAATTCATCAGTTATCCACTTTGTTCTATTTAGAAGATTGTGGGTTTAATCCCAAATTGGGATTTGAAACCATGTAATCTAAATTCACACTTCAATGCAGTTCTGGGGGTGTGCTGCACTGTTGCAGGTGCTGTGCTTTGAACGTTAAACCAAACTCATCTACACATTCAGGTGGACTTTAAAGATGAGAAGGTGAAAAAGACCATTCAGCCCATCCAATCTCATCCCTTAAGCATATCACTGAATTAAGATGCTTTTAAACAAGTCCAGTGTCCTAGCCTCTACCACCTTTCAGTAATCTATTCAAATTCTTGAATATGCTCCGCATGGTATCTGTCCTGATATTGCCCATTAAACCTATATCCTCTTGCTCTACTGTCATGGTACATCTTTAAGTAATGATTTCTGTTTAATTTCCAATCCTATTTAAAATGTTGTAGACCTCTATAAGGTCCCATCTGAGTCCTCTCCTCTCAAAACCTAATAGGCCTCGTCTGCCAAGACATTGCTCATTCCTTTTACATTTAGGATGATCCTTATTGCTCTCTAAGGACAGCAACTTTAGGTTGTTGTGAAGTATTCAAGGTGTGGTCTGACCAGGTCAGTGTACAGACTGAGTATGACATCTGGAGATTGAATTTAACTGATTTAACAATATAGACTAGCATCCTGTTTACTTTGTCCAATGCTGTCTCATGTTGTTTCACATCCCATGGCACTATTCAAAAAGAGATGGGGGTTTTGTCCTGATGTTCATGCCAACAACCCCCAAATGAAATGAATCATTTACTTAATGGATCTTTGTGGGACATTGCAGTAATCAAATTGGCTCCTGCAGTAACTGCACTTTATAACGTATCTTGTGAAGCGCTTTGGGACATCCTCCCAAAGTGAACAGCGCTATGTAAGGATTATTGTTATTCCGTTTAATATACTTATTAAACTGGTTCAGTCTGACTCAGTCCATTGCTTCAACATTGATTCCCAGTTTAATACTAGTTTATTTTTACTATGCATCTTGTAACAAAATTAACAGCCACTGAACAGTCGCATCAAACAACAACAACAACAAAATTACATTTATATATTGCCTTTCATCTCAAAGAACAGCAAAATTAGATGATTTCTGAACTGCCTTTGAATGCAGCAGTTTATGCAGAGTGAATCACCGCTGGAGCTAACAGGCCAGTTTAATAACACAAACACCTCACACATGCTGATAGGCAGATTGTTCACATTGATAGTGGGCCTGTTTCAGAACAATAGACATTTTAGCATCGTAAGCCTCCAGGGAAGGGAGTCGAACAAAAGAACAAATCATGATCACTTCCACCTTTCAGCCTGTGTTTTATTAAAGATGTGGAGATTTAGTGTGATGCATTGCACTGCCATTTTACACCTTCTAATCCTCCCACAGCATATATTTAATAAGTTCCAATAAATCCATAATGCATGATTAACATTTACACATGAATGAATGAAGGATGTCTTCAGAGGACAAATGTAAGTACATGCACATATAATTACATTTAAAATGAATAATATTTTAAAATGACAGAAATAGTCTAAGAACCACTTTGTTCATTTTTGGACAGAATGGGATACTTTGATTTCCCATAAAACCACAGCCTGATTGTTGCCGGGAAAAGTATGGTCCTAATCACATTTCCTTCAGTAGCCCTCTTACCAATCTGGACTATGTTGTAGCTAAATATCTATCTATACAAGTTATTGGGCAGGCCAAAGTTGGATTACTCTGTTAAATCTGCCAAACAAGGCTATCGGAGTCATACAGGGTACAGTTTAGATCCACACATTACACCAGGGATGAGTGAGGAGGTGAGGCCAATATGATACATTTGAAAATATTAGGTGTATTTTCACGATGTTATTTTACAATCCTTACATTGAAGTTTAAGATGATCCAGAAATGTTTAGAAATGTCTTAAATTTAGTCTTAATTTAGAAGTCAGTTTTCTGCAGTTATTTAAAAAAAATACCTGTGGGAAAAGCAGTTTGCAATATAACACTGAATTTAAGATCTTTCCAAAATGTTTTGCAATCCTATGTTTTAAAAATAACTATTTTAAGGCTAAGATCGGATGGAATTTCAGGTACTGTATGTAATTTTCAACTCATTAAAAGGTTTATATTTACAGAGAACATAAGAACTAGGAGCAGGAGTAGGCCATTCGTCCCCTTGAACCTGCCCCGCCATTTGATAAGATCATGGCTGATCTTCTGACCTAACTCTAATTACCTAACTCTAATTACGATGCTATCAACCTGTCCCTCTCATCCGGGACTGTTCCCACTGCCTTCAAAACCGCCACCATCACACACATCCTAAAAAAGCCTTCCCTCGATGCATCGCAGCTATTTAGCCAACGGCCCATCCCCAATTTCCCCTTCCTTTCCAAGGTCCTTGAAAGAGTGGTTGACTCCCAGCTCTGCTCTTTCCTCACACAACACTCACTCCTCAAACCCCTCCAATCGGGTTTCCGTGCCTCCCACAGCACAAAAACTGCCCTGGTCAAGGTCACAAACGACATCCTGACCATCTGTGACCAGGGCTCCCTCTGCCTCCTTGTCCTCCTCGACCTATCTGCTGCCTTCAATACCGTGGACCATGGTATCCTCCTCCAGCGCCTCTCCTCCCTCCTCAACCTGCAAAGATCTGTCCTCGAATGGTTCCGATCCTATCTCTCCCACCGCCTTCACTTCATCTCTTCCAACGGCTTCTCCTCCAGCCCCCGCACAGTCACATGCGGCGTTCCCCAGGGCTCTGTCCTTGGCCCCCTCCTCTACATTCTCCCCCTGGGCGACATCATCCACAGACATGAGGTAAATTTCCACATGTACGTGGATGACACCCAACTCTACCTACCCACATCAAATCTCGATTCCAGGACCACTGGCGTTCTGACTGCATGTCTGTCCGACAATGAGTCCTGGACGAGGGCAAATTTCCTACAACTCAACGTCAACAAGATGGAAGCCCTCCTGATTGGCTCACGTCAGTGCCTCCACACCTCAGGCACTGACAACATCAGTGTTCAAGGCTGCTCTCTCCTCCTCTCAAAGCCAATCAGGAATCTGGGCGTCTTGTTCGACCCCGAGCTATCCTTCCTCCCCCACAACCGCTCCATGGCCGGCACAGCCTTCCATCACCTCTGCAATATTGCCAGACTCTGCCACTACCTCACCCCCCACGTCGCCGAAACCCACGTCTACGCCTTTATCACTTCCAGGCTTGACTACGGGAACTCTCTCCTCATCGGCCTCCGCAGCTCCTCCCTTCACAGGCTGCAGGTCATTCGGAACTCTGCAGCTCCTGTTCTCTCCTATACCAGGCTTCGCGACTACATCACTCCCACCCTCGCCCATCTCCACTGGCTCCCCATCACCCAGAGGATCGAATTCAAGATCCTTGTCCTCACTTTCAAGGCCATTCACGGCCTTGCCCCCACCTATCTCTCTGACCTACTGTCTCCCTATCAGCCTGTCCCCACCCTCCGTTCAGCAGTCAGGCCTGCTCCGCATCCACCGCCCAAACATCCCAACCATCGGCGGCCAGGCTTTCAGCCGCTCTGCTCCCACACTGTGGAATTTCATCCTGCAGCCCCTCCGCCTCGCTTCCTCCCTTTCCTTCTACAAGACCAGTCTCAAGACCTTCCTCTTTGACTGCGCTTTCGGCTGCCCCACTAACTCTTCCCCCTCTCCCACTCTTCTTCCCCTTCCCCTTACTTTGTCCCTCCTCCACCCCCCACTCCCCCCGCTTGGGTCCCGACCAGACTGTTCAGCACTTTGGAACGTCCTCTCAACGTGAAAGGCACTATATAAGTGCAATTTTGTTGCTGTTATTGTTGTACCTGGCCTATCCCCATATCCCCTAATCCCTCCATTTAAAAAAAATCAGAACCTCTTAACAATGTGAGAATGGTTTAGGTTGGGAGACTCGGGGGTTGGGTAGTGGTGGGGCGGATGGTACAGGCAGGTTGGGGAGAGGGGATACGTGTCCAAAACATAAGATATAACTTCAGATGGGTTTTAAAGACAGGAGTGAGAAGATGAGGAGGAAGGACTCTGGGAGGGACTTAGTTAGAACCATGGCAGTATGGCTAATTATTCTCTCACCGAGATCTTTGGGATCAGATTCACCAGACCAAAATAAGGAGAATCAGTGAACAAGATTATAACAATGCAAATACAATAATTGGCTTCATGTCCTTAGGTAGTTTCTCCTAAGTAGGAAACCCATGTTTACAGTTTATGTAGCTCCTGTAGCTCAGTAGTTAGAGCACTCGTCTTAGAAGCGAGAAACCTATGTTCGAATCCAGGCAAATCAAACTTGGGCAAGTTTTCTTACTCCACATACCTAATAATAATCCATCCCCCAAAAAAACACAATAATAAAAATTGGTCATTTCAATCCATGACTGTTTGTGGGATACTGCTGTGCGCAATTGGCTGCTGCATTTCATCCGCAAATATACAGTCAATTCACTTTTTCAATTCACATATTCTGTGAAGCGCTTTGAGACATCGACAAGATGCGAAAAGCGCTATATCAAATGCCAGGATTATTATTATACAGTATACAGTTCTGATTACCAAGTAAGACTCACTTAACTAACTTGCTCAGGAATTAATGGTAAATAATGGCCGGAAGAAAAATACATGTCAATGTAATGTACTCGTACCATAGATGACATTGTTACAAACGCAAAACATCTGGCAGATCTTAGTGAAAAGTACACTGTATATTGAACAAATGATAAGACCATAAGAATTAGGAGCAGGAGTAGGCCATTCGGCCCTTCGAACCTGCTCCGCCCTTCAATAAGATCATGGCTGATCTTCTGACCTAACTCTAATTACCTGCCCCATCCCCATAGCCCTAATCCCTCTATTTAAAAAAAAATCTATCAGTCTTAGCCTTGAAAATGTTCAAGGACTGAGCATCCACAGCCTTCTGGGGTAGTGAATTCCATAAATTCACTACCCTCTGAGTGAAGAAATGTTTCCTCAACTCCACCTCAGGCTGACCATTAATTTTAAGACTGTGACCCTTGGTTATAGATTCTCCTACCAGGGGAAACAGTCCCTCAGTGTCTACTTTATCCATCCCTTTAAGAATCTTATATGTTTCAATAAGATCCCCCCTAATCCTTTCGTACTTTAGAGAGTACAGGCATAGTTTATTCAACCCATCCTCATAGG
This sequence comes from Hydrolagus colliei, assembly GCA_035084275.1. Lineage (NCBI taxonomy): Eukaryota > Metazoa > Chordata > Chondrichthyes > Chimaeriformes > Chimaeridae > Hydrolagus > Hydrolagus colliei. Next base: position 22,469,263 of record CM068744.1, on the reverse strand, counting down.
TCAGTCCCCTCATCCCAGGAATTAACCTAGTGAATCTAGCTGCACCCCCTCTAAGGCAAGTATGTCCTTTTTTAAATAAGGAGACCAAAACTGCACACAATACTCTAGTTGCGGTCTCACCAAAACCCTATACAGTTGCAGTAAGACTTCCCTACTCTTGTACTCTAAACCATTTGAAATGAACGCTAGCATGCCGTTCGCCTTCTTAGCTGCTTGCTGCACCTGCAAACTAGCTTTTTGAGACTGGTGTACAAGCACACCCAAATCCCTTTGAATACTAACACTATCTAACCTCTCCCCCTCTAGAAAATAATATTTTTTTTAATTTTTGTTACCTAGGTGAATAATTTCACACTTCCCCACATTAAATTCCATCTGCCACCTACCTGCCCACTCTCCTAGCCTATCTATATCTTGTTGCAATCTTTTTGCATCATCCTCAACTGGTTTTCTTTCACCTGGGATTAATTCAACACCAGCAGATGGTGCTCAGCACAGAGCTGCTTACTGTTTACCTGTTCAGCCAAAACAAATAGTAAACTGAGGCTTTTCAAACTAGGTTTGTACAACCTTATCAATATTATCAACACCTTGACACCTGCATTAGTGTAGTGTAGTGTTGTGTTGTGGAATGCACTGTGTATTTTGTTTAGAATTTGAGTACGCGATTACACAGGTAGGATAGCTTGAAATACCTTACTATATTTATGAATTTCCTATTCTTTCTGAGTAAAATCACTGGTATCAATATACTCCAGGTTTTCGTGATGAGTGATGTAATAGGAACGGTGGGCCATGTGGCCATAACATTTCAGTTTACTTTTGATTTAAAAGTCTTAGTTTTAATACCTATTATTCCTCTGTACATTACCAAATCATTTTTATATAGTGTTTTTACTGTCTTCGCCACCCTTTACTTTCTGTTGGATCCGTTTCCATGGTTGACTTATTACCGTGCATCACCCTGGCTTGGTGTCGCACGCGTGTCCACATAATTTAGTTGTTGTTGTGTGTGCATTGCTAGAGGTACCAAAGGCCAAAGGCTTTCTCTCTGCCTGTTCAGGTGAACGTTAAAGATCCCATGGCACTATTCGATAAACAAAGGGACCCCTGGCCATCAATCCCCCCTAACATTGTTCGTTCACTACATTGCTGTTTATGGGACAATTTTGTTGCCACCTTTTACCCCCAAAGACCACACAGTTATGACACTTTACAGTTTATCCTGTAAAGCACCTTGATGTGAAAGGTGCTATAACAAATGTAAGGTTTATTATTATTTTAATCAAGCTGATTCTCATTCATTTAATAGAATCTGAATTTTCCCTAAAATTCTGCTGTAACTACAAAATTCAACTATAAAAATCCAAAAATATCTGGCGCGATACAATCTTGATTAAAAAATCTTGATTAAAGCATCATTATTATTATTATTATTACCTGTAATAAGTTCTGTTTGTTTAGTCTACACTCCTGTGAACAAGAATTCCTCTCAGGTATCTCTTCCAAGCAACTGTTCATTACCTGTGAGTCCATACTGTTATTGTTGTCATGCTGTAAAAGCACTGAAGCATCACAGCCAAGCTTAATCCTTTCACATGAATGCACTTTCAGCAGCAGGTAACTACATAGTGATTAGCACTCAGTGCCCAGCCTGATTTTTCTCTCTCCTCTCTAACCCAGGAGTACAGAAGCAGATTGTAATCCCCACCCCCTCCACCGCCTCAACAACTGCTGCTCCGGTTGACATCATCTTGACTCTATACAGACCAAGGCTTGAATTTAGCACCTTTGGAGTCTATCTGGATCAGTTTCGTATTGATCTCTGACCTTATCTAAGCCACTGGGGATCTATCTTACACCGATGACAGTCCTGTCTCTGGCAGCAGTAAGTGAGACAGTAAATGAGACAGACGAGCTTGTGTCACCTTGCATTATCTCTCTCCCATGTTCTGCAATTGTTTAAGAGGCAGACTGGCTGAAATCATTTGTGTAACATACCTGAAGCCCCCAAATTTCACCCAGACCTCAAACTCCAGAACCATTTTACTTTGAGATTTCGAAAAGTTTTCTTCGATTCAGTTTTTCCAACAACTTCTATTTATATAGTACTCTTCCAAACCAGGCAGTTTCCATATTTGCTCTGATGGTCTCTGTTGTCACAGGCTAAATGCATCATATTGCCCACATCAGGTTCATGACTACCTTGGGTCATTATATTGATAGACTAGACTGATACTGAGACACTGTCCAGCGTGGAGGGTGCTATATAAATCCAAGTTGTTGTTGTTGATACTCCAATAAAGTGCTGAATTGTCGTGATATTTTACTCCATGGTTTTATCTGCTGGTTCAGGTGGACATTTAAGATCCTTTGAAGATCCTATTCTATACTATTTGAAGAGAGAAGGGAGTTTCTTCTGCTGTCCTTCACTTCATGGCTGTTCTGTGGACATTACTATGCATAGCTTGGATGTTACTTTCGCCTGGAAAATACAGTCACTACACTTTACAGTGAAATCCCATGAAATACATTCAAACATTTACATAACATATTAAGTCACTATATAAAATGCAACAATTATTATAAATTATAGCAAAAATAAGTTACCCCCTAACAACCAATGCATCTCAAAGCCTAGTAATTTTGTTAAAGAAAATATTTCACAGAAGACTTGTGCTGATCTTTCACCAACTACAACTCATAATTTGTATTCTCTGTGTACAATTTTGTTTAAAACCAGTGTCTTGTTCACAAAGCAATGTCATTTCATCTGTGTGATTATAGCTTTAAAAAGGGATAGAAGCTTCAAATCACGTTACATTTACAAAAGTGCAAATTCATATTTCAGTCTGCCTTGTGCACCGATGTTAAGTACACTTTTGAATCGACATCCATTTCTCACATTGGGCATGCTTTTTGTAACATAAGTTGTCTGAGGGTGTAACAGTACCAATTGGATTCCATTTAGAATTATATTGGCAATCTTCAGGCATAAATAATCCTTTTGCTCTGGCATTATTTACTCCAGGTTTTACCTGGTGTTAGTGATGAACAAACTCTTATGTGAAGCATGCTTTTGAACTCCATACAATACTTTGAAGTCACTGCTGGCTGGCTTCCTCTTAAAAAGAGTCAGATTTTTTTTAATACCACTTCAGGGATACAGCAATCAGTAATGTTGTTCTCTGAAGCTCCCCCACACACAATTTGCATGTAGTTAGACTTGAATTTCTGTCAGCATTTGGATTGGCAGACACAACCCAAGCTTGGAACAGGAATTAAATTGCTATTTTGCACAAAGATGAAATTTAAGAACATCTCAGATTTAAAATTTGTGCCAATCCTGGTGCAGCTACTGCATAAAATTGAAGTAACACTGTATATCCTGCACACTTTTAAATATCAATGCACATTAGAAATATTTAAAATAAGTCACTGCTCTACTGTAAATGCTATTCACTCTGGAATAATATAATTGCATAGAATGTAAGGAAACCAGCCCAACTAGTCAGTGCCAGCGATTATATTCCATGTAAATCTCCACCCTTCCTTCTTCCCTTTCCTATTCCTTTCTCCCTCACAATAGTCACAAATCAGAAGTTGTGATTATATAGTACAATAAATTTACATTTATGTAGCACATCACACTGTTGGATGAAGCACGTTTGTACATTTGCATTTGTAATCTATCTTTTTGTCTTCAAAAAGAGTTAAACAAATTGATTGGCCTATCTGATTTCATCCTTCCAGATTACCCACTGTATAATTTTCGCATTACAGATTTAAGATGTTTTCGAAAGTCTTGAGTATCTTCCTTGGAAACCTGTTCCAGTTATGAATTACCTCAGTTACTCTTCTAGCTACAAAGTGCTGCAACGTTCTATGGTTTTAAGGCATAATGATCCAACACTACCATTTTATGCTGTGGCAAGTGATACATTAATTAGTTTCAAATACTCATATATTACAGTTCAACACACCTTAAGTCAACTGCTTGTCACTGCTTTACTCGCTGTTCTGTAACAATGTACATTATGAATGGAATCGATGGATACTGCCAATGGGTCTGAACTAACTTTCTCGTTTGTGTTGTATTTCCACAGTGTTTCACTCTAGCACAAATGATTGTAGGCTTCATTTAAAGATAGGTTATTCTTTACTTTTAAACTGTAAAAATCAGCAATGTATTAAAAAAACACATTTTGTCAAAACTGAATTGGCCATTTTCTTATTTGGGACAATCACATTTCTGCAAAGCTGATTAATATTTCAGTTTCAGTCCAGCCAAGATTAAATAAGGCAAGATTTATTGAGCTCTGTTTTATTTGCCATGTCAGAAATAAGATTAATAAACACATTAATCATTTATTTTTTATTGTGTTAAAATAGCAGTGATTAATTTGAGTGGTTCAAACTCTTGTACAGATTTAACATTTCAAATGGATCAAACCACATTAACTTGACATGGGAGGTAAATCTCATTCATTCCCCAAATAGGAAATGTACAGTATTGGAGAAGACCATTGCACTTCATTCTGTCGGTATTGAAATCACAAGATCATAAAATGGGTGCAGGATAAGCAGCTCAGAAAAGATGCATTGAAGTCCTGTATCTCAATGGTTAGAGCACCCGCCTTGCAAGCAAGAGACTTGTGTTCAATTCCCGTCAGGGCGAAACATTGGGCAAGTTTCCACATGACTGATAATAATCCTTCAAGAAAAAAAAAAAATGTGGTCATTCAACCCACGACTGTTTGTTGGACACTGTTGTGTGCCAATGGCTGCCACATTTTGCCCAGAAATATACAGTCAATTCACTTTACAGTATATTCTGTGAAGCGCTTTGAGACATCCACCCAACGTGAAATGTGCTCTATAAATGTAATTTGTTGTTGTAGAAGATGGGAAAAGCGCTATATCAAATGCAAGGCTTATTATGCAGCTCCTTCATTCCATTTAATCTCAATCCCACCGGCCCCTCCCCATACCCTCTTTTTCCCCAAATCCCACTTCCACGACTGTTTGTGGGACACTGTTGTGCGCAATTTGGCTGCTGCGTTTTTCCCACAAATATACAGTAAATTTTCCTTCTTTCTTTCCCCCCAACCACTACCCCTCCCCGCCTGCTCTTGTCCCTACATCTTTTCCCCACTTTCTTCCCTCTTTTCTTCTCCCTCCCCCCCTGCTATGGTCCGAACCTTGGGATGTTGTTGTATTCTGTGAAGCGCTTTGAGACGTCAATAAGACATGGAAAGCGCAAAATAAATGTAAGGATTATTATTATATGATAACATCCATCGTACAGATTTCCACCCCCACCCCACAACAGTGACTAAAAAAACACACGCTGTTCGACAGCAACAACAATTCACAATTCTGTAGCCCCATTCATATCGGAAAGTAAAATGATCAGTAAAATCACTTGTGATAATTAGCACATTGGTGACAAAAACGCGGTCAACACAGCCACCAGTGACTAAAGACTAGACATGTTATCCCAGCTGACAATTAACATATCAAAGATCACAATTTTTATTCCACGAGTAACAACACAACATATATAACTATATAATGTATGATCACACTCCTTTAGCAATTAAAAAAAAGTCAGATGATTTGTTTGTAAATCAATCGTGTTTGGTAAGAGAAATGAAACGGACAATTTGAGTACTTTTGTTGGCACTTTGATGACATGCACAAGTAATGCATCAATGCACTTCAACCCAATAGGCCACCTTGTCATATGTTAGGCTTTTAACTCAAAATCTATTCTGTTCTAACACACACTGCAGTTCTGCATAGGTATTTAATATTTATGGAAAATATTAAACGAAGGTCTGTTTGCACATCCTGGTGGATATTAAACCTCCCATGGTATTATTTGAAAAGAAAAGTGAAATTCTCCCAGGGTCCTGGCCAACAATCCCCAGATAAAAGTGGTTATTGCTATTTATGAGACATGCTTTGCGGAATTGTGCAAATTGACTGCTATGGTCACTAAGCCTTAGAGTAAATTCTGATGGGGTGCTTTGAGATGTTTTGACAATGAGCTTTGATTTTTATCAAATACAAGGATTATTCTACAAGCACCACCATCTTGGGTGTCTTGGGACGTCCTCCTGACATGAAAGGCACTATACAAATGTAATTTTATTGTATTATCACTTGAGTTTCAAAAAAGGTTTGCCAAAGCCTTTTTGTGTGTGTTAGAACATAACATATAAGAATTAGAAGCAGGAGTAGGCCATTCAGTGCCTCGAACCTGCCCCACCATTCAATAAGTTCATGGCTGATCTATTCTAACTCCACCTATGCGCCTTATTCCCATATCCCTTAATCCCTTTGTCCACAAGAAATCTATCAATCTCAGTCTTGAATATGTTCAAGGACTGAGCATCTATAGCCCTTTGGGTAGAGAATTCCATAAATTCACTACCCTCTGAGTGAAGAAGTTTTTTTCTCAACTCAGTGCGAAAGGGCTGACCCCTAATTTTAAGACTGTGATCCCTGTTTATAGTTTCTCCAACCAGGGGAAAAAGTCTCCCACTATCTATTCTGTTGTGCCCCTTAATAATCTTATAGGTTTCTATAAGATCACCTCTCATTCTTCTATATTCTAGAGAATTTGGACCTAGATTGCTCAACCTATCCTCATAGCTCATCCCCCTCATCCCAGGTACCAATCTAGTGAATCTATGTTGTACCCTCTCCAAGGTGAATACATCCTTTCCTAAATAAGGAGACCAAAACCGCACACAATATTCTTGTGTGGTCTCACCAGGGCCCTATACGTTGCAGCAAGACTTCCCTACTCTTATATTCTAACCCTTTTATAACAAACACCAACATACCGTTAGCCTTCCTAATTGCTTGCTGTACCCACAAACTAACTTTTTGTGACTGGTTTATAAGGACACCCAAGTCCCCCTGAACACCAACACCATCTAGTCTCTCCCTTTCTAAAAAATAATCTGCTCTACTGTTTTTGCCACCTAGGTGGATGACTTCACACTTCCCCACATTATACTTAATTTGCCACCTACTTGCCCACTCGCCTAGCCTATCTATATTGCGTTGCATTTTAAAAATGTTTCCTCGGTGTTTACTTTCTCTCCTGGTTTAGTGTCATTCGCTAATTTGGATATTTTAAGTTCGATGTCCTCATCTAGATCATTGATGTAGATTGTAAATAGTTGAGGCCCAAGCACTGATCCTTATGGCACTCTACTCATCACATCCCGCCAATCTGAGAAGGACCCGTTTATTCCTACTCTTTGTTTTCTTCCCATTAGCCATTCTTCAACCCATTCTTCAACCAATTAATATTCCCCTTAATTCCATGGACCCTTATCTTGTGGATCAACCTTTTATGCAGCCTTATCAAATGCCTTTTGGAAATCTAAATACACTACATCTATTGATTCCCTCCAATCTAATCTACTTGATATGTTCTCAGAAAAATCTAAAAGATTTGTTAAGTATGACTTCCCTTTCGTAAAGCCACCTTGACTCTGTCTAATCATATTGTGGTCCTCTAAGTATCCCACAATGACATCCTTAATTAAGAATTCTAGAATTTTCCTTACCATCGATGTCAGATTAACTGGTCTATAGTTCTCCATCTTTTCTCTCCCGCCTTTCTTAAATAGTGGTGTGATGTTTGCGATCGTCCAATCAATGGGAACCGTTCCTGGCTCAGTGTGTTGACGGGATCCCTTTAAATTAGTGCTGGTTTTATTTGTATAATAAATATTGTTTTGGTGTTGACATTGATATGACCCAGCTAACCCTCTCCACAGTACATTTACTCAACTTATTTATAAGATTACTCAGAGAAACAATGGCTCAGAATGCTGATTTCATCACCATTGCACCATATCAAATTATTCCCTCTGCTGACGTGTCACTTTGTGATGAATGTGTGCAACCCAGTGTAAATTTGCATTGCTCTTGCATTCTTCAGCTAATACTTTTGGTACACAGATCCCTGTAATTAGAATTCCTGACACTTCTCTTCAGGTTAACTGTTCTTGTGCAACTACACCTTTGTGCATAATAAAAGAAAAGCACAAGCTACACAGCAATGGTTATTTAAGGGACTGAAAGAACAAACTGGCTTATTTCCTATTGACCATAATAGTATGTGACAGGGTTCTGTGTAGATTCCTAAAATAATAAGAGGCAGCCTGCCTGGACCAGAAGGCAGTACTCTCGCCCAGGGGCAGACAGGGTATATAGAAAATCGGGAAATTTCCCAAGTTCACCCATGAATGCTTCCCGATGCATTCCTCTCTGTATAGCCTATATAATAACAATAATAATAATCCTTGCATTTGATGTATTGTTTTTCACATCTTCTGGACATCTCAAAGTGCTTCACGGAATACAACAAAAAACAAAACAAAATTACACTTGTTTAGTGCCTTTCCGCTGGCTCCATAGGATCTAATTCAAGATCCTCATCCTCACCTTCAAGGCCATTCACGATTTTGCTCCTGATTATCTCTCTGAGTTGCTGATTCCCTATCAGCCTGCCTGTACCCTCTGTTCAGCAGGCTCTGGCCTGCTCTGCATCCACCGCCCTAACCACCCTACCATTACTGGCCGGGCTTTCAGCCTCTCTGCTCCCACACTATGGAACTCCATCCCGCAATCCCTTCATCTCACCTCCTCCCTTTCCTCCTTCAAGGCCGGTCTCTAGACCTTCCTCTTCGATCATACCTTCTGCTCCCCTCCTAACTCTTCCCCCCTCCTACTCTCCTTCTCCTTCCCCCTACTCTGACCAACCCCTCTGTTCGGGTCCTGACCTGATTGTTCAATTCCTTGGGACATCCTCCCAATGTGAAAGGCACTCTAGAAATGTTATGTTGTTGTTGTTGTTTCACAACAGGAGGACGTCCCAAGGTGCTGAATATACTGTAAAAGGAATTGACTGCGTATATGTGGGCAAAACACAGCAGCCAATGGTGCACAGCAGTTTCCCACAAACCGTCGTGGATTGAGATGACTAAGGTTTTGCCCCACATGGAATTTAACCCAGGTTTCTCACTTGTAAGGAATGTGCTCTAACCACTGAGCTACAGGACTCCACGAGCCTTGTTCAGAAGTTACATTTTAGACTGATGTTTTATGCTTTTTGGTGCCCACCATGAATTAGTGGCCCCCGTTTTACACGACGAGCGCTTTTATGGATCAGTCCACCTCTGCTTTCACCTCTGGCTCAGTTGGTTGAATTCCCTTGAAATTTTGAGCTCAGAGTCTGGGCACAGCCTCAGTGCCATGGGACATCCTCCTGATATGAAAGGTGCTTTATAAATCCAATTTGTTGTTGTTGTTCTTGAGGTTGACACTCCATTGCAGTATTGTGGTGTGCTACAATGTCAGTGGTGCTGACCTTTGGATGGCACATAAAACCAAGTGTCCAGCTGCATGTTCAGTTGGTGGTTAAAGATCCCATGGCACTATTTGCAAAGATAAATAGAGTTTCTCCTGGTTTCCTGGTCAACAATCTCCAAGATAAAATTGATGACTATATTCACTACACTTTACAGTAATTCCTGAGAAGCATTACAATGACATGACAAGGCACTATATCAAATACAGAGTTTATGATAATGAAAACTCTTAGATACCATATACACCTAAAATGCTGAAACATTTTAAATGGGTGATTGCTGTCAAATGTGGTAAATGAATATTTGTAGACAAAAATGCCAGCAAATTTGCACAAAGCAATGTTCCACAGCCAGCCATGATTAAGTGATGTGATAAATATGAAATCAGCACTTGCCTTGTTTATTTGGGAAAAGCAAAGTCCTTACTTAACAGTTAAGTATCTAAACTTATCAGTTAAAAGCAGCCATCTTACAGTGATTTTAATACCTGTCAAGATTCTCATAGAAGGTACCAAAAGAGTGGAATTGAAGCCAATTTTTAATACTATTTTGGGTTTGCTGTCACACTTCCACATATTTCCACCAAGCTTGCTTCAGATAAATTAGCCAGCCAGTCAAGTACAGCAGAGAAAATTCCCCTAGAGCAGACAGGTGTGGAATGTCTTTGCTGGTATAGAAGCTGAAAGGTAAACCACTGAGGATACCATCTGAAAGCACAGTAATACTGGAGATTTCAGTTAATTCCTTCTCTCTTAGTATGTTGACAATTTAGAATTTGCTGACAATATTTTGCCAGGTTACACATCTGCCAATACCCACCCCACCCCACCCACACTTTGCTTGGTTGTAATTACATGACAATTAAAATGATTTGACATTCCAATAGTAGATAACTGCACTGCATTACTAATGCAAACAGCATTATTTTCTGTTATTTTATACCTGCGGCCATTAAATATCTCCAGCTCTGGGAGAATTATAGTTTGGTCAAGCTCAGGATGTGGGTGACACAGGCAGAACCAGCATGTTTGTCGAGGTCAGGATGGTGAGCAACTCAGACTTGAGTGGAATGCAAAGTCCTGTCTGGTACAGATGGATGTTAAAGATCCCATGGCACTATTCAAGGAGGAAGTTTCTCCCAGGGTCTAGGCCTACAATCTCCCAACTGAAATTAGTTATTCACTTAATGGCTTATTGGCTGTATGCAAATTGACTGCTTAGTTTTCCTACAGAATACACAGTCACTACACTTTACAGTATATTCTGTGAAGTGCTTTTAGCTGTCTAGAAGACGTGAAAAGCATTATATCAAATGCAAGGATTATTATTATTATTTTCTCCTTCAAGACATCCTCGTAATGTGAAAGAAGCATATTTATTGTGAGGAATTTTTAAAAGCATATTTGTAAACCATGGTTGGTTCACACTGTAAGCACAATTTCTGCCTTTCACTGTTATGTAACTTTGCGTAATGCACTACTAACCTCTTTGAATTGGCATTTAATAATCTTTGGATTTAACATTGTTGCCTTATCATATGAAAATATCTCAAAGCTGACAGCTTTTTGTGAGTTGTAGTGATTGTGTTTTTTTTGTAGACAAAGGGAATGATTGAGAAACAATTTGACAAACACAAACATCATGACAATATTGTGTAGCCAACCTATTTCTAGTGGCACAGCATTTTTCTTAAACAGAGCAACAATTTTGATAAGATGAAGAGCATTTCTTTGGTGCTTGCAAAATATAATAGAGAGAACATGATGCTTTATCACTTTATCAGTGATAAAGCTTGCTATGCAACTATACATGACATAAAAATGACTTTTTGCGTAATGTATTTAATTGACAACTCCGGCACCCAGATCCAAAGGTTCAACATTGTTTTCTTTAGAAGTAATAGGTTACATTAAAGAATAAAAATAGAACTAATATGCAAAATTTGTCACTTCCTTTTATGAATACAGTATATGATTTAGGCAAATCTAAGTATACAGTATAAGGGCTGAATTTTATTGCAGGACTGGAGCCGAGTCTGGCATTATACACTTGTCCCCTTCACTAACAATTCTTCCCTGTACCAATGGTATCAAATCCACTGTGAAGACTGAAGTAAAATATTTGCTCTCTACTCTGCAGTGTTTAGAGGCTTTGCTTTTGTTGTCAGTGCCTTGGGATGTCCTTGGGATTGAGCAGGGAGGAGAGGCGATGTAGGAGCACGGAGTGGTCAAATTGTTGAAGGCAACAGAGAGATCAAGAACAAGGAGGCAGAGAGAGCCTTGATTACATATGTTTAAAATGACATTAGAGACTTTGACCAGGGCTGTCTCCATGCTATGAGTAGCATGGAAACCGGATTGTAGGGATTCTCAGAATGAATGACAAGAAAGAAAGGAGAAAAACTGGAATGCAACAACTCATTCCAGGGCCTTAGAGAGGAGTGGGAGTTTGGAGATGGGGCAGTAGCTAGAGAGTAGGGATGGGTCCAGGGAAGGTTTTTCAGGATGAGGCTGGTGGCAGCTGTTTTTAGAGGGGTGGGAACAGTGCCACTGGATAAGGAGAGGTTGGTAATGTCAGTTAGGAGGGGAGCTTGGAGGTGGAGCTGGCAGATGAGGAGAGAGTGAGGGATGGATTCAAGGGAGCAGGTGGTGGATCAGCATTGATATGGGGCTTGCATCCTCAATCCCTTTGTGCAAGAGTACAGTACAACAGGCAAGGAAACTATTCTTATATTTCACAAGGTTTACAAGTAAAGGTTGGCTGATAATGCTTTTAAAAGTAAAACAAATACAAAATAGCTGAACTAAATAACATGCAATAGTTCTGCTCATTGCAATATAAGCAGTCAGAAAGTGAATGATCACTCACTAATGAAAATCAAATCAAACGAAATGTCAGAAATAATTTAGTACACTTGTGGCAATATATTTTTTTAATTGTTTACAATTTGGGGGCTAACGTACAGTGATTGGGAATAGAATTGGCTGATAGCTGATTCCTATGGATTGCTACCATACATTTCTGGTTACCAGTAGGAGTCACTATAGACTCATATTAGACCTTATGTTGATTTAAAAAATGGACATTTGTATTTTTGCCCAGTCATTTTCTAGTTTTTTTTTGAAGGTTTGTACTGCTTTGATTATCCATTGAACTAGTTTTAATTACATGTTCTTCCAAACACTGACACATCCTCTCGATCATGAATTCTGTTTCTGGATGGAATTTTTATTATCTTCACTATAATTATACTTTGGGTATTCAGGTGTTTAACACAAGCAGAATCCCATCGCCATGCACAAGAGTATCCAAATCAGACTGAGAGTTCCACATATGCGACCACCTCCTCATGAAAATTGTTTGGCATGGAATGTAATCTCTCTCCCAGGGACACACTCTGCTTATCTATTCTGGAGAATATATTGCACAGGTTGGCAAGAGCCAAGGCTTGTGGAATTCAGTGTGCGCTTTGATGTCCCACTGGAGTCTAACCAGTTAAACCCCCAGAGTTTAGCATTGAAAGCATTGCCTGGCAAGCTTTCCCATTTCTTGTCCAGGATGGACCCTTTAGATCTTGGCTTGCAGGGTTAACAGGAGCTAAGCGGCCTGATTCCCTGATTCTCCAATGACTGATCTGCCCTTTCAAATCATACTGATGAGCCAGGATGGCTGATCTGTTGTTAGTAGTGCCTTGGATTACTATGGACTTGCTTGGCTCAGGAATGAGACAACCGAGATTGCCATAGAGGTTTCATTTGATTTTGACTTTCCACTGCCAAGATGTATGTTGGAGCCAGTTCACATCCAAGAGATCCTAATCCCCATCCCAACCCACCCCCCACCCACTGCTCCCCATAAGATAGTCATTACTTTAACAACAACAACAATGACAACTTTGATTTATATAGCGCCCTCCATGCTGGACGGTGTCTCAGAGCACTTAACAGTAGCGGATCCTGGGACCAAGCTAGGGACACGGGGAGGAAGGTGGCCAAAAGCGCAGTCAAAGTGAAGGGTCTTCAGCTGGGACCTAAATCTGAGAAGAGAGGGGGCAAGGCGAGGGTAGTGAGGAAGGGAATTCCAGGACCTTGGGGCATAGTGGCTGAAGGCAGGCCGCCGAGGGAGGAGTGGAGGATTCAGGGGACATGAAGGAAGCCAGACCCAGTGGAGCAAAGGCAACGGGTGCTGGTTTGAGGAGAGAGGAGGTCAGAGAGGTAGGGGGTGCAGAGCAGTGGAGGGATTTGAAGACTTTAGCCAGTATAGGGCATTCCAATAGGTAGACATACAGTTTTGTTATTGTCCAATCATTGCTAAATTAGGTGCATATAATAGTTGTAAATTTACTGACCTTCCTAATCGATTTTGTCATTTGGAAGCGCTTCCCCTCTGAGTCAGAATGTTGTGGTTGAAGTCCCACATTGAGACTTTGAACTAAAGGCCAGATGGATATTCTAGTACAATGTTGGAGAGTGCTACATTGTCTAAGATGCTGTTCTTCAGATGTTAAACCAGGTCCTGTCTTCTTGTTCAGGTGAACCTAGAATAATCCATGGCGCTATCCAAAAGGAAAAGGGATTCTTTGCTAACAATCCACACAGATAAAATTGGTCATTCATTTTATGATTGTTTGTAGTACGTTGCTGAACGAAATTGCATGGCATCCTGACGTGAAATATGCTATATCAAATTCAAGCATTATTTTAGTGCCTTGGGACATCCTCCCAACATGAAAGGCACTATACAAATGTAATTTTGTTCTTGTAGTTGTATTTTACTATTACAATACAAATATACATTTATACAGAACATTCCACATCGAGGGTGGGGAGGACATCCCAACATGCTTAACAATGATGACTTGTCACCACCATTATTATACCTGAATCCCCCATCCGTGGTAACAAACTAAAGAATCTTCACCAGACCTTTTCCTTTCATATCCTTCCAATAATGGGATATCCAAACCTGCGTACAATACTCCAACTGAATAGAAAAGAAAGACAAGTATTCAACCACGGAGGTTTGCCTGCTTTCTGTAAAGCCTCAGCACAATTGACTCCTGGCAAGCCCTAATGGGCATTTTTTTTCAAATGAAGTATTGCATTAGTGAATGTAATAATCTGTGAAAACAAGATAATTAGATTGCAGCTCATCCCTGAATAATTCATGGAGCATCTTTGCCTGGTTTTAAGTTTAATGCAGTTTTTTTGTGCCATATTCTTCACAGTGAGATTATATAATGCGACAAGCTGCAGGCTGATATGAATGAAACATGGCGACTGCCACTGCAGCAATGAATTCTCAATATTAAATCTATTTGTGCAAATTTTTGGCAGTGCGTTAAGATTATGATAGTTGGACTTGTTATTCCTGTTGGTACTTGGATGTTTTGTGTTTTTATTATAATGATATTTACAGAAATCTTTACTAGTTAGTCCACATTGTTACCTCTCCCTCAATTCTTTCACCGATTCGATGCATTTTATTTCAGTAAACATACCTCATACAGTATAATATTAGGATCACAAATAACAGACATTCAGGGACTCTTGTCAAGACTAAATCATCAACACCAATGTATTGTATGTTACAGTATCTGCAAAATGTACCATTAAATGTATCTGTAAATTACGTAGGAGACAAAGAAAAACAACAGCCTTCTTTGTAATGTCATAGGGTTGTCCTCGGGATGCAGCATCCACAGGTGGTTTTGTTTTTCTATACGTATTTCCCTAAATAATTTTCTGGATTGTTCTGCGGTGTGAGGCTGATCATTTCCGCTGGATTTGTAGTGAAATGTCCTGATGCTGAGTCATTCTCTTGTTGGATGATTGCAGATATCTGTCTCTCTCTGTCCAGCCACTTTATGTTGTAATATCTTTGGAGAAGGTATTGCGCT
The DNA here is from genome assembly GCA_035084275.1 of Hydrolagus colliei. NCBI lineage: Eukaryota > Metazoa > Chordata > Chondrichthyes > Chimaeriformes > Chimaeridae > Hydrolagus > Hydrolagus colliei. The sequence continues at coordinate 22,453,966 of CM068744.1, read as the reverse complement.
CTGAGAGGATTCCCCGTGTGAAGGCTGCTATGATATATGCAAGTTGTTATTGTTGTTATAACGAGTTCAGATAATAATATAAATTTAGATGGCTATGGAATTATTATTCTCTTTCCTTCTCCTACTCCACAACTGTGAGATTGTTCCCTTGCTAGACTTCAAATGACTATGTTGGTTGTGAAGCTCTAGGGGACATCATACAGCAAGTCTCTGTGTTATTCTGCTTGGATTGTGGGAGAATTGTTGAATGGGAGCTCTGGAACAGGAATGGAGGTTGTGCGCACTGAGGACATACAATCTGAATGAAATTGATCAATACAGAGTAGAATCAATTGCAAACCAGAGAGTAGGTTGAATGATAAGTGGAGCAGGTCATTGATGCCAACAAAAATAAAGTTTGAAAGTGAACAGAGCCCTGGGAAAACTTCTGAAGATGAAAAATGAATCAGATGATAAATTATTTCAGCTTGTACACTATGTGACAATCCAATGCAGGATTGGGCAAATGCTGCATGGTCATGCTTCACATGAGACATTAACTTGAGGTCCCATCTGTACCTGTTCAGTTGGACGTTAAAGATTTTGTGGAACTATTCTTGAAGAAAATTATGTCATCAACGCCTCAGATAAAATTGACGAATCATTTTATGGCTGTTAGTGTGAAAACATGTGTTATATGTAACTGGCTAACACATTAGTTTTCCCACAAAACACACACGGTCACACCATGTCCATAACATCAATATAAATTTTACCTTTTAAGGTGCAATTGCTACAGATAGAAATCTCATGTAAAAGACTAATGTTCCACTCATTTATTTTCATGTAGCGGTGTCAGCCTCAGGTTACTTACCTGCTCGGTGCCAAACCTCAAACTAAAGTGCTCAATTGATATTTTAGTGCACATGATAATACTGTACAACATAGTATTGAGTGGTCCTGAAATTAAAGAAAAACATTGACTGAAAACATTGACTGGTGGAATGTCCAGTCACATGGTAATTTGACTTCTCATCATTGATAGTTTACAGACTGAATGCCTTACTTGTCATGCCTCTTGTAAACCTACCCATTGGCACTGTTTTCACTCAGCACAAATGCAATGGCTGGATTTCTGTTCTTGAAAGAATATAAAATTGTGCTCTGTATGTTCAGTAGTTTCCAGTAGGATTTCAAAAGCATCGTCAACAAATTCACTGGGGGTAGGGCGAATGTTGCGCATCAGGAAAGGATTAGGGAATGATTAGCAATGCTCAGTAAAATATCAGAGTTCACAAATCTAGGCAGATTAATGATCCACAGTGTTAATTGTGGCTGTATTGGATGATGCAGATTTAGATGAATAACTGAATACATTTAAACTGGCCAAATGTTTTGGGTCACTGAGGAGGAAGATCAAGGTCATTGCCAATCAAATTCAAATATAATTGTTCTCATCTTTTGTGCTAGCCTTTCAATGAAATCCGTTCCATTTAAAATATTTCTAACCATTGTGTCTAATGCCATCAGTGCATCCAATTATGCAATTTGCAGCTATATTGCATACTACTAAAAAGATTAAGTACAAGATTAAAAGCTTTAAACATCCAATGGGACTTGCAACTAGACATAGTAATTGTGTTGCCATGTGAAAATATGTCACTTGTTTTTTCATGCACCAGTCAACAAGAGATAGCTTGGAAGTGCTTTACAAAAAGATACAATGAAATAATATTTATATTTAATAGATTGCCTTATCGCATTGAATAATTTACTCAGCAATGACCTTGGGGCAGAAAATCTGAAGGCCCGATGCACCATCGACTGTCAGACCTACAGCCTTTCTGCACCCACCCTTTGGAACTCCATCCTACAGACTCTGCATCTCGCTCCCTCCCTTGCCTTCTTCAAGACCCATCGCAAGACCCTCCTTTTCAACATGCCTTTGATCACCACCCCTGTCCTTGTTCCCCTGCTCCTGATCCCTCAGCTCGGGTCTAAATCCCTGACTCTCCAGTGCCTTGGGAAGTTCTCTGACATGAAATGTAGAAATTTAGTTTGTTGTTACTCATCTTGGAATGTGTGTGATTCTGGCAGAGCCTATTCCTATTAGCCTAAAAAGTCTAATATTGTGTACTAATAATAATAATAATAACCATTACGTTTGATATAGCAACTTTTATATGAGGAGGACATCTCAAAGCATTTAATAGGATATACTGTGAAGTGTAAAGTGTATTTTGTAGGTGAACACCCACAAAAGCATACATATCATATTAACAGTTTTAGGCTGGAAACATCTGGTCTGTCCAGCTTACTCACCTAACTTTCCCCCCCAAATACTTTTGACACATCTATCTCATCACCTTCAAAGCCTTTCATGGCATTGTCCCCTCTCTCTAGAAATCCTCTAAACGCCTACCAGCCCATCCCATTCTCTTCTCTGAGCAGGCACCAGCCTGCTCCACGTGCCTCGTCCACCCACCCACCCACCATCTTATCTCATACCTATTTGAAACCACCAGTTGCAGTTCACATTATACCACCTATACTGTTAGTTTTCTCTACACATTTAACACCCTCTTAATAAAAAACAAATTCCTGCATTTTCTATTTGCTACTCTTTCCCATATTTAGATGCAATGACCCCTTGTTCTCAAGCTTTCAACACAGAAGAAGGGATCTCAGCATCCAGATTTCCTAAACTATCATAATTTTAAATAAAACTAAAATGTTTTTCCTTAGCTTACACTTTTCAAATGAGAAAGGCCAGTGTGCCCAATCTTGCCATAACCCTAACCCCACTGTCTCCTGTTAAGATTCATTACAGATCTCCCTAAGGGAAACTGAGTTAAAAATAGCAATTGTTGCAAATCCCACAAATAAAATTGGTCACTCACACCATGGCTATTAATGTGACATTAATGAGTCAACTTTGACTCACTTTTCTTTCTCCATAGATGCTGCCTGACCTGCTGAGTTTTCCCAGCTTTCTGTTTATGGATCACAAAATATAGTCCATCCACTTTACAGTATATTCTGTAAAGTGCATTGAGATGTCTTAACAATGTCACAATAAATTATAGTAAGTGCAGGGATTATGATTATTACAAATAATAGAACCACTGTTGTCCTGATAGACTGCCTGTTGGACATCATGTCCTGGAACTTTCAGCAGCTGAATGTCAACAAGACCTGGATACTCCTGATTGGTTCATACCAGCGCCTCCACACTGGCAGCATCAACCTCCACAGACGCACACAATCTCACCAAGCCAGTCAGGAACCTAGGTGTCTTATTCAATCTCCAAATGTCTTTTCCCCTCCACATCCATGCCATATACACTTTCCCTTCCCTCACCTCTGCAATATTACCTGACTCCGCTACTAACCTCATGCCTCAGGCTGCTGAAATTCTCGTTCATGCCTTCATTATGCCCAGGCGCAACTATGGCAATGCCCTAATTGTTGACCTTCATAGGTGGCAGATCATTCAGAACTCTGCAGCCCATGTTCTCTCCAGTACCAGGAGAAAAAACCTATCACCCCCATTCTCGCCCGACTCCACTGGCTTTCATCACTCAGAGGATTTAATTCACAATCCTGGTCCTCACCTTGAAAGCCCTCCATGGACTTGCCCCACCCTAACACAACCTCCTAACTCCCTACCAACCTATCTGTTCCCACTGCCTGTGAAGCTCCAGCCTTCTCCACATCCACTGACCCACCTTCCCCACCATCGGCAGGTGAGCCTTTAGTCACTCTGTCCTAAACCATTGGAATTCCATCCCGCAATTCTTCCGCCTCACCCCCTCTCTAGCCTCTTTCAAGTCCCACCTCAAGACCCTCCTCTTCAACTCTGTCATCGGTAATACCCCTTTCCCTCGTCCCCTTCCTTCCCTCCACCCTCCCAATCCCAACACCAGCTCAGGTCCGAAGCACTCACTGTCCAGCACCTTGGGACGTCCTCCCAAAGGTGCTATACAAATGTAATTTTGTTGTTTGTTGTTGTATATACAATGAATTCTTCAATCCATTGATAATAAGATGCCCAGTTTTGACAAATTTCTTGTATAGTAACACACTAGAGCAAGTGGAAAAAGAAGGGAATCTATCAATAAGGTCATGTCATAGCTCATGTTTTTCAGCCATCAGCAATGTCTCTGATGGTCTCTCAGATCAAGCCGAGAGATCAGCTTGAATTGCACAGTTTGAGGTTAACTTGTCAACTTTTGCTGAACCACATCTACAGTGGATGAATCATAGGCTTTGTTAAAGTACCAATTCCATCCAGTGTCAGAGGGGGGACGGAGATAATGAAAGGACTTATGCACAAAACAGTAGTCAGTATGCTTGCTATGAAAACACCTCTAATTATTCAGCACTGTTGATACTGTTGTTGAATTGAAATTATAAAGACACACGCAATTCTCAAATCGAAGATTTAATTCTAATGCAGTTTCAACTAAGAATGAATCAAAATTCAGCTCTCAACTTCAAAAGTGTAGTCAAATGGTGCTTTGAAACTTTTCATTTCAATAACAAATTACAGCTGGCTGGAAACAGAAATTGTGGCTGTGAAGTTCGGGTTCTGATAGAAAGGATATTAGAGCTGGAGGAAATGGAAATGATTGGCAATGGAAGTTTCAAACAGCAATTTCGAGCTTCTTCTCCCCATTGAAAAGAGGGACCATAAGCCTTTAATACCTAATGCTATCCCACCTACAAATTCAATATCCAATTTTTCAGCTCAGAATTATATTGCTGCTTTCCTGAAGTCAAAGTAGAGATTTCCGGTAACCCTCTCCAGCATCCATTCTGGTCTTTAACTGATTTCTTCACTGGCTGAGGCCTTCCTGCTTGGCTCCCGTCAGCGCCTCCATACCTCGGGCATTGATAGCATCAGCTTTCATGGAGCCAATATGGAACCTCGATGTCCTGTTCAACCCTCGACTGTCGTTAATCTGCCAGATCCAAGGAACCACCCACTCTGCATTTCCTCACCTCCACAACATTACCCAACTCTGCCACTGTCTCATACCCCAGTCCACCGAGACCCTCGTGCACCCATTCATCACATCCAGGTTCGACTTTACAAACACCCTGATTGTTGGCCTCCCCAGGCTGCAGATCATCCAAACTTCTGCATCCCATGTGCTCTCGTACCAGGCTCTGGCCTCTATCACCCTCATCCTTGCCTGGCTCCCCATCATTCAGAAGATACAGTTCAAGATCATGGTCCTCACCTTTAAAGTACCATGGTCTTGCTCCTCCTTATCTCTCTGCTCAGTGGGCTGCAGCCTGCTTCATGTCCCCTGCCTTGCCCATCCCACCAATGGTGGGCAAACCTTCAGCCTCTCTGCACCAGTCTCTAGAACTCCATCCCATGCCAGTCTTCCTTTGCTTTCTTTTAGACCCGCCTCAAGACCCTCCTCGTCGACTGTGCCTTTGGTCACCCTCCTATTCCTACCTTCCCTACACCCCTACTGATCCTAACCACCATCTCGGGTCCCTGACTCTCCAGCACCTTTGGGACATCCATTCAGATGTTATTGTTGTTGTTCTTGGGACTAGTTGGAAAGTGGAATGTTAAAATTACATTGTAATTACATAACTATTTTCAGCTTTTTTTTTAATAACCAGCATGTTGCCGTGTTTGTTTAATTCTCTGACATGATATGATTTTAGCTGGTTCCAACATTTTGGAACATCCTCCCACGGTCAGAGGCATAAAAAATGCAATTTGTTGTTGTTGTAATTAAACTCCAGAAGTACCCCCAACATTGTAAGTTCCCCAAGCTTTGATTCTTGCCAACCTTCTTCCTAATACTAATGGGGATAATTTTACAGTAGGGTCTTGCACATATTTGTATCTCGATTGAGCCTATCTAAAATCTTTTCACATTGAATATTAGCAACAGCAGAAACAAAACTTTAACCTTTTTGTCCCAGCTGGATTTAAACTCAGCTCACAGAGGTGAAAGGATAGCGTGCTAACCTGCTAACCCCATCATGTGATCAAATCCCTGTTTATTTATATTCTTGACAGCTGTAGCATGTTGCTCCTAAAACAGGAGATTTCTTTCAGGAAACTTCTGCAGTATACTTGATTTTTTGTTTCTCTGCGGGCAGTAGTAGACAGAATATAGATTTATGTATAAATAAATATTAGACAATCAGATTCCAGTAACATTACTCACAGAAAAGGTAAACAAATTCTCAAGTATTTCAGTGTATAATTTTTTTTTACACATTCTATCTCTGTTGCAGTGGCCCCTTCCCCATCCAACATCATTGTGATGATGCATTTGCAAGCACAGACATGAGAAATGCTTACATTTAGCTGTTTGTGTGAGAAAATAGGCTACTTAATATTCAGGCAGCTTACAGAGGTCTGCTGTGCTTCCCCTGTTCACTCTGCAACTCCATCAGTGTCTGTGTCTTCAAACATTATGCCTCCACTCCCTGGAACTCCCAACCTCAGTCCCGTCACCTCAACCCTCTTTATCTATCTTTAAATCCCTATTTAAGATCTCCCCCTTCTCCTTTGCCACTCTAACTACTGTGCAGTTCTCCCAGACACCATCATCCTTGAAGGGCATTATGTAAATGCAAGATGTTTTGCTGTTATTGTAGTCAAATACGTTGCTATGTCTCTCTGCTGATGTACTGAAGGACATGGGTAACACTGAATTGACAGACAATTGGGGACAATTATAATAATAATCCTTGCATTTGATATAGCATGTTTCATATTGGAAGCACATCTCATAGCACTTCACAGAAACTTACTCTAAAGAGTATATTTTTGAAGGCAAATGCAGCAGCCAATTTATACTTCCCCACAAACACAAAGAAATAACCCATTTTTATTTGACGGATTGTTGACCAGGGTTCCAGGGGAAAAACCTTTCACTTTTTGACTAGTACCATGGGATCTTTAATGTACACCTGAAAACCTTCCGCCTCCATCGTGTTTACGACCACTTTCCCCCACCCCCAACCCCCAACTCCCCAACCCCCACCCCACATGGAATCAGGCTTCACAACTGTTGGCGTGCTGAGGCCCTACCCTGTGTGGAGGGTGCTATATAACTGCAAGTTGTTGTTGATGTTGAACCATTCAAGGGCAGAACCATGAAGGTTGAGGTGAGAGGAGAGGTGGTGGAGGAGGATAGATTGGTCAATGGTATCAAAGGTAGCAGAGAGGCAAGAAGGACGAGGAGACACAGGGAACCCTGATTGCAGATGGACAGAATGTCATTTGTCACTTTGACCAGAGCTGTTTCTGTGTTGTGCATGGCACGGAGACTCGATTGGATAGGTTCATGAAGGGAATAGCAGGAGAGGACGGAACAAAGTTGGGAAACAAGTACTGATTCCAGGACCTTGCAAAGGAAATGCATATTGGAAATGGGGCAGTAATTTGAGAGTAGGGATAGATCCAGGGAGGATTTGTTAAGGATAGGAGTGATGCCAGCTGTTTTTAAAGGGGTGTGAATGGTGCCAGTGGACAGGGAGAGGTTATTAATTTCAGTGAGCATTGGTGTGTAATTCTAGTCTAGTCTTTGTGAGTTCACACTACTCTGGTCAGCCCACATGTTGAGAAATGCTGTGCATGTTCCGCCCACAAATATACAGTCAATTCACTTCATAGTATATTCTGTGAAGCGCTTTGAGAAGTTTAGAAGACGTGAAAAGTGCTATATCAAATTCAAGGATTATTATTAAGTGCATACAGTTCTAGTCATGAGACAGTTTGGAGGAGAACAACGTGGACGATCCGTCTGGTCCATGCCTTTGTCACCTCTCGGCTGGACTATTCCAATGCTCTCCTCGCCAGTCTCCCCTCCACCACAATCCATAAAATCCAATTCATTCAAAACTCTGCTGCCCACATTCTTGCCTGCACCAAACTTCGCTCCCCCATTACCCCAGTCCTTGCCAGACTTCACTAACTCCCTGTCCCAGAGAGGATCGATTTCAAGATCCTCATCCTTGTTTCCAAATCCTCCACTCCTCCGCACCCTCCTACCTCTCCGCCCTCCTCTCTCCTCAAACCAGCACCCATTGCCTTCGCTCCACCGGGTCTGGCCTCCTCCTTATCCCCTGAATCCTCCGCTCCACCAGTGGCCGTCAGACACTATGCCCCAAGGCTCTAGAACTCCCTTCTTCACTCCCTTTGCCTCTACCCTCTCTTCCCAGTTTCAGGTCTCAGCTAAAGACCTTTCTCTTCGACCATGCCTTTGGTCACCTTTTTCCCCCTGCCCCTGGCTCGCGCTTGGAATCCGTTATGGTGAAGCGCTCTAGGCGCCGTCCGGCATGGAGGGCGCTATATAAATTGAAGTTGTTGCTGTTGTAGAGGAATGAGTTAAGAACAATGATTAGAGGAGCTGGGGCTTGTCTAATCGTTGCTCATATTTCAGTAGGGATTCTACTTTTTGACTGACTTGGCAACTGAGAGAGTCGTATATAACATTTACTTATATACTCATAGTAGTATATAACATTTTAAATGAGATTGAAGAAGGGGTAGGGGACAGGTTGGGTCTTCTGGAAGAATGGGATCATGTGGGCCAAAGGCTTTCTTCATCTAAGCCAATCTTACAATCTTGTGAATGAATTGTGTGTCATCGGCAGACATACTGCAAATAAAAGACTGTTAAATCCCTACACCAGCTTCAATCTCAAAACTACCTCCTCGGCTTTCAGATCTGTAGTGAAAAGCAAATGCCTTATTCCCCTACAGGTTGGTGTTGATGATCTGTCTCCTGCACTGTACATTTTATTGATCTGCTCTCGGACTGCATTAAGGATACCCAGCAGCTACGAAGTGAAGTGTTCAACCTGGAATCGATATTTTGATGGAAAATCCTTTGCACTTAGATCTACAGATGTAATTTGGAGCAATTTGTAACTTGAATCCTTAAATATCGACTTTGATTGGAAAGTAGGTGACTCGAGGAACACTCAATGATCTACGGTATTTCCACTGCGTTGGAACAGAGTTCCCGCTGCTCAGCCTGCACTACCTAACAGGATTCTTTATTTATGGCACAGTCTTAACAGAACAAAAAATAATAAATTGGTCATTTCAATCCACGACCGTTTATGGTACACTGCTGTGTGCAATTGACTGCCATGTTTACCCATAAAAATACAGTTAATTCACTTTAAAGCATATTCTGTGAAGTGCTTTCGGATATCTCAAAAATGGGAACAGGCACGATATCAAATGCAAGGATTATTATTATTAACCAATTAATGGTTCTCATGGCGAATTGCCTGAAAGTCCTTCTAAAAGGGACCAGGAAAGAAAATCTTCTTTTATTTATCGATCCAGAATAAATCCACCAATGAGCTTTGATAATCAGTTTTACATAATTCAAGTCACTTTTTAGGACCCTTAAATAATAATAATCATCTCTCGATTTGATATTGCATCTTATCACATCTTTGTGACATCTCAAAGCGCTTCACAGATTATACTGTGAAGTAGGGTCCGTCGATATGGAAATTTTCCAATTTAGATATATCGATGGGCTCATATCGAGATATATCGAAATATCGATATTTTCGGGTTTTTCGTACTGCACATGCGTGTGCATTCGGGGCCTATCTCCTCAGGAGCTAAATATCTTTCTCTCTCTGTGTCTCTCACACTCACTCTCTCCATCTCTGTGTTTTTCTGTCTGTGTCTCTTTCCTCTCTCACATTCCCCCCATCTCCACTTATCTGTATATTATCACATCCTCCCCGTCAATCCCAACCCCTCCCCATCCCCCCCGCTACCGTCCCACTCTCCTCCCACCCCCCGCCACCATCCCTCTCTCCGACCCCCCCCCGTCGCCGTCCCTCTCTCCGATCCCCCCCCACCCCCCGCCGTCTCTCTCCCCCCCCCCACCCCTTGCATACCTGTATATTGTATTCGAGCACTACGAATACAATATGGCGGCTTTGCACCTCAGTCTGTGCATTGTGTATAGAGATGAGCATTCTGGATCTTGTAGTTCAGTGTGCGGCATTCCGATTTTTTACCTCGATATATCGATTTTTCGATATACCGATATTTTTAAAATGCCTATATTGGCATATCAATATGAAAATTATATTGGGTTTTAGCGATATATCGATATATCGCCGGACCCTACTATGAAGTGAATTAACTGTTTATCAAGTTCTGGATGAGAGCTATTTTTCTACAGTTGATTTCATAATGAATATTGATGCAGGTTTAATATAAGAATAATCCTAGCAAAGCTGCGATGTAAAGACATTTTTCTCATCCATCTCTAAGACTTCATTTATACAATTCCGTTTCTTCCTAATTGAATACAGGATCTACATTCACTCAACACACAACTAACAACACTAATACATTTGACAATATTAACTCTACTGGATTGAACAATTGAAAATCATAGCAGCATGGAAATTCAGACTGCCAAGGTTAGCTTTATACTGATGAGGGATCAGAGCCACTTGGTTCTATGTCTGTCAAGAACATAGGCAAGTTATTGTCAAGTGAATGACTGGACTTGACAAGAGATCAATGCAAAATGGCATCAATGTCTGTTCTGCCTATATCACGTTCGTACAGCACAACTGCTGCATTTAAAGAAGTTGATTGTCTAAAAAGTGAATGTGGTTTCAATGTCATCTTCCCAACTGTTAGACTGCAGGGTCCATGAGTCTTAGAAGTGAAATCACACAGTTACTGAAAGAGTGCTGCTTTGCCAGACTTGCCATCCTTCAGATGAGATGTTATTCCGCGGTTTAATATTAATTGTATCAATATTAATTCACTGGGAAATCAACCGTAGAAAGCTTTCATCCAGAACTTGATATACAGTTAATTCACTTTCTTCCATCTCCGACGCATCATCCATCTCCCCCAATATCTCACCCCAAAAGTCACCAAAACCCTGGTCCATGCCTTTGTCACCTCTCGGCTGGACTATTCAAATGCCCTCCTTGCCGGTCTCCCCTCCGCTACCATTCATAAAATCCAGGTCATCTAGAATTCTGCCCCCCGCATTCTTACCTGTACCAAACTCTGCTCCCCAATTACCCAGTCCTCCCAGACTACACTGGCTGTCTGTCTTGGAGAGGATCGATTTCAAAATCCTCACTCTTGTTTACAAATCACTCCACTCCTCTACTCTATGATTTCTCTCTCCTCAAAACAGTACCCGTTGCCTTCACTCAACTGGGTCTGGTCCTCTCCTTATCAGCTGAATCCTCCACTCCATCATCGGTGGGTGTGCCTTCAGCCATTAAGCCCTGACGCTCTGGTACTCGCTTTCTCACTCCCTTCACCCCACCCCTTCTTTTCCTAAGATATGTCAATATTTTAGTATTGAATGAATACATGTTCCAAAAACCTGCTCAACTCAAAATACTAGGACACAGCTTTGTGGAGAAGGTTGTCTCTCACCAAACTGCATGTAATACTCTCTAGTTTTCTCATGTGTCAGACACACAGCTGACAAAAATCAATCAACTGTCAGCCTATTATAGAAGATTATGGAGACCAAGTTTTTCTGATAACCTGAACAGCTAATAGATACAGATTGGCTCAGTTGGTAGCGCTCTCGTCTCTGATTTGGAAGTTCTAGCTCTATATATAGACTTTGAACTCACATAGTCTAGGCTGACATTGCAATGCAGTCCTGGGTGTGTTTTACTTTGGTGGAGATGAGATTACAACAATAACAATAATAACTTTGATTTATAAAGCGCCCTCCAAGCCGAACGGTGTCTCAGAGCGCTTCACAATAGTGGATCCCGGGACTGAGCCAGGGGCAGGGAGAGGAAGGCAACCAAAGGCACGGTAATTAAACCAAGATTAAACCAAGTTCTCTTCTGTCTATTCAACAACAACAAAGTTACATTTATAGTGCGCCTTACACTTTGTGAGGATGTCCGAAAGCGCTGAAATGTAGGTGGATATTGAAGATTTCACTAGGTAATACTGCATCACAAACACTCAGGTACATATAATTGTACAAATCTTTATGGAGAAAGATCACAAGCAATTTATAGGAAGGGAGGAAGCAAGGCGAAGGGATTGCGGGATGGAGTTCCAGAGTGTGGGTGCAGAGAGACTGAAAGCCCGGCCACCGATGGTAGGGCGGTTCGGATGGGGGACGTAGAGCAGGCTAGAGTCTGCTGAATGGAGGGGACTGGCAGGCTGATGGGAAGACAGCAGGTCGGAGAGATAGGCGGGGACAAGGCCATGAATGGCCTTGAAAGTGAGGACGAGGATCTTGAATTCAATCCTCTGGGGGATGGGAAGCCAGTGGAAACAGGCGAGGGTAGGAGTGATGTGGTCCCGGAGCCTAGTACGGGAGAGTTCTGAATAATCTGCAGTTTGTGAAGGGAGGATCCGGGAAAGCCGACGAGGAGAGAGTTCCTGTAGTCAAGCCTTTAGGTAATGAATGCATGGACAAGTGTTTTAGCAGCATGGGGGGGTGAGTTGCCGGAGTCTAGCAATGTTGCGGAGGTGGTGGAAGGCTGTAGCGATCATGGCATGGATTTTGGGGAGGAAGGACAGTTCAGGGTCAAATAAGATGCCCAGATTCCTAACTGACTTTGAGAGGTGGAGAGTGCAGTCTTGAATGCTGATGTTACCAGTGCCTCAGGTGCGGAGGCGCTGACGCGAGCCAATCAGGAAGCCTCTGTCTTTTTGACGTTTAGTTGGAGGAAGTTGTCCCTCATCCAGGACTCAATGTCAGACAGACACGTAGTCAGAATGCCAGTAATCATGGAGTTGAGGGTAGAAATGGACAGGTAGAGTTGGATGTTATTCGCATACAATGTAGAAATTTCCCCCATGTCTGTGGATGATGTGACCGAAGGGGGGCATGTAGAGGGTGAAGAGGAGGGGACCAAGGACAGAGCCTTGAGGAATGCTGCATGAGACTGTGTGAGGGCTGGAGGAAAAGCCGTTGGAGGAGATAAAGTGAAGGCGGTATGAGAAGTATGACTGGAACCAATCAACAACAGAGCCTTGAAGCTTGAGGTGGGAGGAGAGGCGGTAAAGGAGGATTGTATGGTCTACAGAGTCAAAGGCAGCGGATAGATCAAGGAGCACGAGGAGGCAGAGGGAGCCCTGGTCGCAAGTGCTCAGGATGTCATTTGTGGGCAGCACAGAAACTCGATTGAAGGGGTTCAAAGAGTGAGTGGGTTGAGAGGAAAGAGCAGATCTGGGAGGCAACCACTCTTTCAAGGACCTTCAATAGGAAGGGGAGGTTGGAGATGGGCTGGTAGCTTGAGAGCTATGACACATCAAGGGAAGGTTTCTTTAGGATGGGAGTGATAGTGGCAGTTTTAAGGGGAGTGGGAACGGTGCCAGATTAAAAGATTGATGGCGGCGATTAATGGTGCTAGAAGGTGGAGATACAGAGGTGTTTGAATGTTTTTTGAGGATAGGTGATTAGTTCAAAACAATGTTCAGTATTTCATAACGAGGGTTCATGCCTTTATTATACAGGGAAGTTAAAAAACTAAAATTTAGTCCAAAATCTCAGCCCGTTTGATCTTATTTGAAGGATTTGCCTTAAAAGGGGGTTGGGATTTTGTCATAATACAGAGTGCTGTCTGTCTAGCCTGCTGCATCTTGTCCAACTACAAGGATTAACGGTAGCTGAGAGGCAGGAATCCCTACTTCCAGTGATTGATCTGCTATTCCAAGTCATGCTGAAAAGGCAAGCTGTGATTGGCAATGCCTTGGAGAACCACAGACCCTTCTGGCTGAGGAACTGCACCCACAAATATACAATCAATTCACTTTACAGTACATTCTGTGAAGCGCTTTGAGACATCTAGAACAACAACAATAACAAAATTGCAGTTATATAGTGCCTTATAATAATAATCCTTACATTTATATAGCGCTTTCCACATCTTATCGACATCTCAAAGCACTTCACAGAATATAACATCTTACCAAGAGCAGGGGGGAAGGGAGAAGACAAGAGGGAAGAAAGGGGCAAGAAGAGGTAGGGACCAGAGCAGGTGGGGAGGGGTCATGGTTGGGGGAAGGAAAGTAGGAAAATTGACTGTATATTCGTGGGTGAAATGCGGCAGCCAAATTGCGCACAACAGTGTCCCACGAACAGTTGTGGAAGTGGGGCCAGGGGTGAATGGGGGAAAAGAGGATAAGGGAGGCAAAGGTGGGGTAAAATCAGGGAGGAAAAGTGGAGAGAAAAGGGGTTAAAGGGGTGAGAGGGAGGGAAAGGTGGGGGGGGGGCTTAAAATCAGGGAGAAGTGGGGTAAGAGGGAAGAGAGAGGGAAGGAGAGAGAGGTGGGGCAGGGGGCCAAGGGGGCCTTTCACAATGGGAGGATGTCCCAAAGCGCTGAACAATCAGGTCGGGACCTGAGTGGGTAGAAGGGGAAGGAGAGCAAGAGAGGGGGAAGAGTTGGTGGGGGAGCCGAAGGCACGGTCGAAGAGTAATGTCTGGAGACCGGCTTTGAAGGAGGAAAGGGAGGAAGCAAGGCGAAGGGGCTGTGGGATGGAGTTCCACAGTGATAGAAGACATGAAAAGCGTTATAACAAATGCAAGGATTATTATCATACTGTAACTGGAATATCAAGACACAGGAGATCGAGTCAATGTAACATTCCATGGCCAAGCATGTCACTGTGGTACCAGCTCAGCTCCAAGAAGTCCCCTACTTACCTCTGCACCTGGAGGAAAGTTCCAAGTAGGTCATCTGATAAGCACAGGTTTGAGCCCTTGCTTCATGGATAGCAGTTACTAGGAAATGTCTGCAAATTTCCTGCTGAGCAACACTGCTCAGCATTAAATCCTTCTGCTTATAGTTTGGACACACATCCCTACTCAGTGATTGATGGAGAGCTTATCTTTCTGCACACCAATCAACGTGGATACCAAGCCCTGAATATACGTGTGTTTGTTCACAAAACTTGTCTTCAGGCAATGCCTTCCTGCAGCTGTCATCCGAAGCTTTGGAGTCTCCTCATCAGTTATTCAACAAACCTGCAGTGTAGTGGGAAGATGTTTACATGTTAGCTTGTGCTGTGCCAGCCACCTTGATGTTCTAGAAATCCAAGTCCAATGCTGCATACCAGGCATCCTCAGCATCAACTAATTAGTCTAGGCCTGCATGTTGCTTTGGTGAATAGATAAGCCTGGCACTGCATGCAGAACAACACTTTAATAATATTGAGCCTCTCTGTCAGACACACTTTGCTCAGTGGCAGTATTTAGAATGTAATCTATATCTTAACCACAACAACAACAAAATTACATTTGTATAGCGCTTTTAACACCAGGATGATGTCACAAGGTAGTGGACAAGGTAGTGTATTGGATGTGAGCTGGGGGTTGGAATTGAGGAGGGTGGAGTGCAGAGGGAAGGAGCATGATTGAAGCCACGGTCAAAGATAATGGTCTTGAGATGGATCTTGAAGGAGGCAAGGAAGGGGACAAGTTGGAGGGACTGAGGGTTGCAGTTCCAGAGGGTGCGCAGATTTGCTGAAAGCTTACTTGCCAATGATGGGGTACAAAAGGTGGGGGACATGAAGCTCGAAGGAGCCTGCTGAGTGGGTGGAGCAGGCAGGTTGGTAGGGGTAGCGGAGGTAAGGGGGAGCAAGAACATGGAGGGGTTTCAAAGTGAGGACCAGAAGATCTCGGCGAACTGCGGTGTGAAACAGAGATAAGCCAGGCTATGTTGTGGAGGTTAGGGAAAGTAGAAGGGGTCTTGGCACAGATGTGAGGTTGAAAAGGGTAGTGGAGGGTGAAACAAGATGCCAAGGTTCCGGACTGGCTTAGTGATGTGGAGTGTGCATCTGTGCATGGTGATGCTGTCAACAGCTTAGGTGTGGAGCTGCTGGACAGGAGCCAATCAGTAGAGCCTTGGTCTTGTTGATAGTCAACTGGAGAAATTTTAATTGCATCCTGGACTTGATGTCTGAAGACATTCTGTCAGGACAGCAGTGGTCCAGGAATTAAGGGCAGAGATAGAGAGATAGAGTTGGGTATCATCTGCATACATGTGGAAGTTCAGGTCAGGATGCAGGGAAAGGGGAGGAGCAGAATAGGGTGGAGGGGAGGGATAGAGTTAGGATGGGAGGGAGAGAGTTAGATGGGGAGGGGGAGATTTGGGAGGGCAGCAGAAGGCACGAAGTGGAGACGGTATGAGAGGTAACTCCTGGTGGTATTATTTTGCAATATATACATATAAAAAATTCAGAAATAGCACACAAAGCCTGATAATCTTAAGTGACATGCAGTTTGTGTTTACAGTAATAGGGATTATTCCTCTCTGTACACTCAATGTACTAAAATACTTATTTTATAACATCATTGCATTTGATATAGTGTTTTCTTAGGGTTGGAAGACCATCTCGAAGTGCTTCATCAGATTTGATGTAAAGGTCACAAGGTCAAGAATGTCTCAAAATGTTTCACGTCATTTCACTACATAAAGTGTAGTGACTGTGCATTTGTAGACAAATGAGTATGTGTTGAAGTAATTTAAACTGGCAACTAACACAAAAACAAATTAATGGATTTCACTTTTTGACATTAATGGAACATGAAATGTTGCCTTTTGATATTGGTTCAGCTAAACCAAAGCAAAAAAACCTCGTTGTGTCTATTATTGAGGAACCGTATAGATTTGCGAGCTCTACTTTGGAGTTTTCTCATTAAAACTCTTTTGGGCAGTAGCGGCTGGTTCATTGATCTTTTCTTTTGCAAACAATTTATTTCCATAATCACACAACTTTCAAATATCTCTTGGGAAATGTAAAGCTCTGAGCTTTCAGGGGCAGAAGCTGGATCTACAGTCAGGTGGAAGATTTCCTGTTTTCCTGCACAAAAGACTTACATAATACTGAAACTACCAACTAGATGTATCACACTATGTCTGTAAATTAAAGTTAAAATCAATCAGAAGTCAAAGCAATGAATGCTTGTGCAACAAAAAATTCATGAAGTTTGAAGGCTCTACATTAAGGCTGTGATCTTAACGGTTCTGCAAGATAAAGAGTAAGCTATCATTTTCTGGAATCAAACTGATAATGCTGTTGTATATGATACATTGAGAGAGGAGTAATGTTTTTGTTTGCATGCATTTGAGTTAATATGGGCCCAAATGTTTTTTTTTACAAAGTTGCATAACTCAATATAAGACTGACAATCAAATCTGGTACCTTCCCACACTAAGTGACTAAGTGACTTATTATCATATCATCCCTTAAATCTGGAATTTTCAGTGACTATATAACAAAACTGTCAGCATTCCTCAGATTCACAGATTACAGAAGATGAACATAACAAAATAACAGTAAGGCCAAAGTTTGAAAATGCTCACTGTTGATTTGAAAGTTGGAAGATCGTATATAAAGACAATAGTTCTCACCACTCTATGTATTATCTCTTCAGGAGTCAAAAACACATCAAAGGAAGACTTTGTTTAGGAACAAGCTAACTCCCCTACCCCACTCCCATCCAGTGATGTGTAAAACAGGTTTCAGAAGCTCATGTCCTGTGTTTCTTTTACTATGCATCCAAAAAAATTGATTTGATATAAATAAAACTCAATTACATTTTGTTGTACAGCAATATTTCTCATGAATAACATTAGATTGTACATTGGAACATAAAAATAAGAATGCTACAAGAAATAAGACCGTCCATCTAGTTCACTTTCCACCTTCCTGGCGATCGCTTGCACATTTGTCTCAAATTATCTATGTACTATATCCCATAATGTTATTTCCTGAAGAAAACTATTTAATCTGTGTTTGAAAGAATCAACACTTCCTGCTGCAACTGTCTCCCTAGGAAGCCTGTTCCACTGGATTACTATTTGCTCAATGAAATAGTGTTTGTGTAGATTCATTCTGAATTTAACCCCTTTCAATCGCAGTCTGTGTTTTCTGTTTCTACTATTTTGGACAAGTTGAAAAAGCCTGTTGTGATCCATATTATCTTACCCCGACAAAATCTTAAAGACAGGAACCATGTCGCCTCTCAATCTTCCCTTTTCCAGCGTCAACATGCCCAATTTACAAACAATTTGTTTGCACTGCAGTGACCAGAACTGTACACAGTATTCTCAATATAGTCTCACCAATGATTTATAGTAATTGTAGTGTTATGTTAACTACAATAAGATAAAAGGTTACACTGAGCCGGATGTATAAATAGACCTTGTATTAGGCTGTTAAGTGTCGGCAGCAAATTGATTGCATTGGTACAATCAAAATACTGGCTACTTTTCATTTTTATTGTCAGCTGGGTGTCCATCAAGTGTGGAAACCCATCACCATGGATGTCCTAATAAGAATGAAAGTTCCTACACGTGAACATTTTTCTTATGTGGAATAGAATGTGCACTCTCTCCTTGGAGGGACAAATCCTATCATGATCTATACTATCTTGCCTCTTTGGAATCTTAAAGATGTATCTAATTCTGGAGGGTTAAAGCCGCAGTTTGGCAAAAGTCAAGGTATGGGCACTTCTAGAGTTGTCTATAGCTCCTTGGGACATCCTTCTGACAGGAAAGGCACCATACAAGTGTAATTTTGTTGTTGTTGTGTTAGGCTACTTCTGGAATTTAATCAGCTATGGCCATATTGCTTGGCATTGAGCGTACTGTTTGATGAGCATCCTACTGCTTGGGCAGCTAAGACTGCTTTATCGAATAGGGCCTTAGTCTGCAGTGTCAAAAAAAGCTGGGTGGGAAGCGTTTCAAGATGCTTCCCACCCATGGTTGTTATTACACATTGTAGCAAGATTAGTAGATATATGTATTGCCCACCACAATAACATTTTCAACTATTATTTTTATCACTGCTCTCAAGAAAATGTGAATCCCTGTGATGGTTAGATTGGTTTTGTTATAACATTTTCAATATGATTTTTTCTTGCTGGATTTGAATGCATACAAATCAATCATAATTTATTGAGGTACAGAAAAGTGGGTTGGCAATCAATAGCGCCAGCAAAATGACATTTAGAATTCAATCGCAACACAAAGTTAAGCTTGTATCAGATCAGCAGGGCCCACACTTCATACATCCAAGCAAGACAACCTGAATGAACAAAAGACTTCTTCAGACAAGCACCTTCTCTAACACTAAATAAATTACAACTCAAGAGATGGAGAAAGCAAGTTTCAGAGGAATGAGAGAAAAAAAAGTCTAAGCTTAGTCTTAAAAGTTCAAGAGAGTGATAGATATTCAATCTCTAGAGATCGCTAATCTCTAATCATATTGAGTAAGGTGCTCTGCAAGTTGCTGATCAAACATTTTAAGGACAAGCCTTTTTCTCCACTTAGCTACTGGTTCCAAAATCCATTTTATGATGATGGGCAGCAGGCATAAAACATCACAGCATCTTGCAATTATACAGAGCCCTTTGTGTAGATAATAATAATTGTTGCATTTCATGTAGTGCCTTATCGCATGGTTGAGATGTCTCAAAGCTCTACACAGAATATGCTGTAAAGTGAATTGACTGTATTATGTGAGCCAAACACAGCATCTAATTGTGCACAGCAGTGTCCCACAAACAAACATGATTTGAATTGTTTTTGATCGATTATTATACCCCTGGAAAGCGATCTGCCAATGGACTGACAATCAACTAACAACTGTGTTCCTACTTACTGCTAGGTAAACAGAGGTGTGTGGAGTAAGGAAACTTGCCTATGGTTTCTCCCCACACGGGAATTGAAGGCTGGTCCTCTCGCTTGTGAGAAAAGCTCTAACCACTGTGCTACAGGAGTCCAGAGTAGCATCTTGGAATATGAACGCAGCTCATACCTCTAAGACATCTTTGTGCTGCCAACACTATGGGAGGAATGCTCTCCCACCAAGAATTATCATCACTGGAATTGAAGTTGGGCAATACATTAGCCTCAGCAATGGCCGTATCATAGGACATGAATGAATGAATTTTAGTCTAGATAAAATAAATGTAAAATAATTCACATTCAGACAAGAGGAGTAATCGCTTACATAATGAAGGCATCCATTAACAAGATGGACAAAAGGTTAGATTGTTATCACTAAAGACAATATAAAACAGCTATCCACACAGCTAATCATATGCTTTGTTTTGACTTGAATTGGAAGTAAACAATTCTAACTTTGGACAAATCACCGATAGGGCCACACAATGTAATCATGATACTTTCATGCTACTTAAGCAGACAATGAGCCTCTTGAGATCTATAGAACTAAAGATACAAAAGAAACAGTGGGATGATGATTAGCTTTTTGTGTTTGCTACCCAGAACAGTCACACACTGAGTAACATGTGAGTAACATACACACACACTGAGTAACACACACACATACTGAGTATGCACACACATACTGAGTAACATACACACACTTGAGTAGTATGTGAGTAATACACACACATAGTAACAAGCGAGTAACATACACACATACTGAGTGTCATGTGAGTAACACACACAGAACCATGTGATTAGCATATACACAAACACTGAGTAACATGTGAGTAACATATACACTGAGTATTATACACACTGAGTAACATGTTAGTAACGCACACTGAGTAACATACACACACACACACTGAGTAGTATGTGAGTAACATCCACACACTGAGTAAAATGTGAGCAGGCGAAACCATGGGCAAGTTCCCTTATTCCACACACACTCCTGATAATAATCCCTAAAAAAAATATGAATTGGTCATTTTAATCTATGATTCTTTGTGGTTCACTGCTGTGTGCAATTGGCTAATGTGTTTCACCCACCAATATATTCACTTCAATTTACTGTATATTCTGTGAAGCACTTTGAGACATCTAGAAGATCTGAAAAACACTATACCAAATGCAAGGATTACTATTATTATTATCTTAATCACAATTCCCATTTTTTCCCCACTCTGGTACCCTCCCTCTGCAGATGTTTGTCTATTTCTTTGATAATTGCCCCCAATCACCTCTGCTCTCGTAGCCTCCTCTGGTAAACCATTCAACAACAACAACAACTTGCAAATGTATAGCCAAATACAGTATATACTTCTTCACGTGGGGTAGCATTCTGTAGCACTTCACAGTGGCGGTGTCTGCCATTCCTTACCATGACAACACTCTGTCACAATCTTAACCTGCCCCATTTCCTCTGAATTTTCCTCTTTACTTTCGTCTTTCAACTTCTCCCTTCATATCAACACTGCCACCCACACTCACGGCCATCCTCTCGATCTAGTGATCACCCGAGGCCTCAACGTCTCTGGCGTCACCATCACAGACAAGGCCATTTCTGACCATTTTTTCATTTCCTGCAACACCTCTATCCCTCCCCCCTCCACTTCCAAACCCACCACCATCTTCTACCGGCCCTGGAAGAAGATTCCCCCTCAAACTTTCACCTCTGCCCTAGAAACCTCCGACCTCTTCCCACAATGGCATTCTTTTTGTACAGACCCATCCTCCGCTTCCACCGCACTCCACAACACCCTCTCCACTACCCTTGACACCCTGGCCCCCCTCACCTCCAAAACCGTCTCCCATTCCCGATCATCACCGTGGTACACATCTCACCTCCGTTCCCTCAAAAGCCAAGTGAGAGCAGTTGAACGCACCTGGCTCAAATCCGGCCTCACGGTCCACCGGCAAATCTGGCTGGACCACATCAAATTTTACCGCTCCGCCCTCGCCACCGCCAAATCAGCCTTCTACTCCAGGATAATCCTGGAAGCGAAGGACAACCACCGCCTCCTCTTCACCACCACCAACCAGCTCCTCCGCCCCCCCCGCCTCACCTCGCAGATCCTCTCCTCAAACGTTCGTTGCGAGGAGATGCTGGATTTTCTCGAGTCCAAAATTGAGAAAATCCGCTCTGCGGTTTCCTCCCCCCACCACTCCTCCACATCCGCGCCCTCATCAGCTACCTCAACCCCTACTCACCCCCCATTTCACACTTTCAACCCCACCACCCCGCTTTCAGTCACAAAAACAATCACCTCCATGAAACCCACCACGTGCTCATTGGACCCCATCCCCACCCCCCTCCTCCGCACCCAGCTCCATTTGTTAGCCCCGCTCATTTCTGACACCATTAACCTTTCCCTCTCCTCAGGAACCGTCCCTACCTCCCTTAAAACAGCCACCATCACCCCTATTCTGAAGAAACCCTCCCTTGATGCGTCGCAACCATCAAGTTATCGAAGCATTTCCAACCTCCCGTTTCTATCCAAGGTCCTTGAAAGAGTGGTTGCCTCCCAGCTCCGCTCTTTCCTTTCAAATCACTCACTTCTTGAACCCCTCCAATCAGGTTTCCGCCCTATCCACAGTACAGCAACTGCCCTGGTTAAGGTCACAAATGACATCCTAACCGCCTGTGACCAGGGCTCCCTCTGCCTCCTCGTCCTCCTTGACCTGTCTGCTGCGTTCGACACAGTCGATCATACCATCCTCCTCCAACATCTTTCCTCCCACCTCAACCTTCAAGGCACAGTTCTTGACTGGTTCCATTCTTATTTGACCCACCGTTTACATTTTGTTTCTTCCAATGGCTTTTCTTCAAACCCCCGCACAGTTTCCCACAGCGTCCCTCAGGGCTCTGTCCTCGGTCCCCTTCTTTTCACCCTTTACACGCTCCCTCTGGGCGACGTCATCCGCAGACATGGGGTAAATTTCCACATGTATGCGGATGACACCCAGTTGTACCTTTCTGCCTCATCCCTCAACCCCCAGACGATCGATGTTCTGACAGCATGTCTGTCCGTCATCGAATCGTGGACGAGGGACAACTTTTTGCAATTGAACGTGAATACGACCAAGGCCCTCCTGATTGGCTCAAGCCAGCGCCTCCGCACATCGGGCGCTGCCAGCCTCAACATCCAAGGCTGCACTCTCCACCTCACAAAGCCAATCAGGAACCTCGGCATCATGTTCGATCAAAAACTTTCCTTCCTCCCCCACATCCGCGCCTTGACCGGCACCGCCTATTTCCATCTGCGCAACATTGCCAGGCTCCGCAACTATCTTAACCCCCGCGCTGCAGAAACACTTGTGCATGCTTACATCACCTCACGGCTGGATTATGGAAATTCTCTCCTAGTTGGCCTCCCCAGTTCCTCCATTCATAGGCTGCAGGCCATCCAAAACTCTGCAGCCCGTGTACTATCCCGCACCCGCCTCCGTGACCACATAACCCCCACCCTCGCCCGTCTCCACTGGCTCCCCATCCTCCAGAGGATCGAGCTCAAGATCCTCGTCCTCACCTACAAGGCCTTACACGGCCTTGCCCCATCCTACCTAACAGATCTACTCTCCCACTACACGCCCACCCGGACCCTCCGTTCAACAGGACTTGGCCTGCTCCAAGCCCCCCGCCCGAACCGCCCCACCATCGGAGGCCGGGCCGCTCCCACCTTATGGAATGCCATCCCTCAATCCCTCCGTTTCGCCTCTTCCCTTTCCTCTTTCAAGGCCGGTTTGAAGACTTTCCTCTTCAATCGTGCCTTTTGTTCCACCCCAAACTCTTTTACCTCCCCTTCGTGTTTCACCCCTTCCCAAACACTCCCCTCCCAGCTCGGGTCACACGCCTCTTGTTCAGCGCCTTGGGATGTCCTCCCAACGTGAAAGGCGCTCTATAAATGTAAATTGTTGTTGTTGTTGTAACGTATTTACGTAATATACATTCAATCAACTGTGAAGTGTGGAATTCTAATGGGAAAGCCTGTGCAGACAGTTTAAGGATGGAGCTAAGTAATTACCTGATTCCCAGACCTCGGTAAAATACCCATTCCATGTAAACATGATCAATCCTGTGGGAATCCTGTAGCTCAGCGGTTAGAGCACTCGCCTTACAGCATAAGACCTGTGTTTTGAAACCAGGCAGGTCAGGGCGAAACCTTGGGCAAGTTTCCTTACTCCACATTCCTAATAATAATCCGTCAAAAAAAAACCTATAATTCCACGACTATTTGTAGGACTCTGCTGTGCGCAATTGGCTGCCACATTTCACCAACAAATATACAGTCAATTCACTTTACAGTACATTCTGTGATGCACTTTGAGACATGCAGCAGAGGTGAAAAGTGCTATATCAAATGCAAGGATTATTATTATTGTTATTGTTATTGTTCTTCTTGTTATTATTATTATTATTATTAATCCACACTAGAATCTATATCGCTTCATAAATTTAGTGACCTATCAAAGCCGCCTTGGGATTAAGGCAGTTTCAGGTAAAGTAGAAAAATAAGAATTCCTTAATTCAGGAAAATAGAAACTATTTTCTATGTTAGTTTGTTAGAAACTATATTTGTATTTAATATCATATTATGTTATGTTTTTCCAATTTTCCGGGATAAGTAGAACTTCCTCTGGATATTTCCCTGTTTAGGTAACAGACGATAGTCATCTAGGAGTACTTTTCAACTTGAGGAGAAGTTATGAGCTGGCAATTCTGTGGATGAATATTTATTATTTTAAAAGCACAGGATTTGTAAATTAGCTTCTAAAAAAATTAGATCTTCCAAATCAACCTCCCCCTTCCTCCCCCAGTTCAGTGTTGTGCTCCGCCACTGTCAAATTCTCTGGGACGCCACACTGTGTGAGGGGCACTATATAAATGCAAGTTGTTGTTGTAAGTTGCAAATCTCAGATAAGTCTCAATCTGATCTTCCAGAATTGCGTTCAAATACTGGTCACTGTTTTAGCTGTTGTGTAGCTGGGTAGTGGGTGATGGAAACTCCTGGTTACTGGCATCTGAATGGAGTTCCAGAGGATCAGACTGACAGATCTGAGTAGTTACAGAATCCACTATTTGTAAATCCTTTTGCAAGTTGTAAATTAGATCCCATGTTCCAAGGCACTTCTGGCATGGCACCAGAGTTGGGGATGGATGTCAAGAGAGGTAGAGAGAAAAAAGATGACCAAATGCACTGTCAAAGACGCAGGTCATTAGACCAGATATAGACACATAGAAATTATTTAGATCAGACAATCATAGACAACATTTGTAAGTTTAGAAATCATACCAAAAATGTAAGGCACACTGAAGAATGATGAACAATATAAACGATTCAGAAAGATTTTGATATTTTAGGTAACCTGGACCAGTAGGTGGCAGACACAGTTCAAAATGATAAGCATAAAATAATTAATAATGAAACATAAGGGAGAGTACATATTATGTAAAACAGGTATGTAGCTCAGTGGTTAGAGCACTCGCCTAACAAGTGTGAGACCTGTGTTCGAATCCAGGCAGGTCAGGTGAAACCTTGGGCAAGTTTCCTTACTCCACATGCCTAATAATAATCCCTCAAAAAAAATTGGTCATTTCAATCCACGACTGTTTGTGGGACACTGGCTGCCGTATTTCACACACAAATATACAGTCAATTCACTTTACAGTAAATTCTGTGAAGCAATTTGAGACATCTAGAAGACGTGGAAAACGCTATATCAAATGCAAGGATCATTATTGTGTAGGATGTTGACTGGGAAAGTGATCTGAGTAGATTGATTGGTTTGGATAAATGTACAAAATCAATGTGAAAAAAATCAAATGAGATGATTCATTATTGCATTATGAGAAAGATAGATTCAAAATAAAATCAGTAAAACTATTTGTTTTAATATAAGATATTGCTCGTATTATATTAAATATTAGTTGCAATTTTAGCCTTTTTATTAAAGGAAGGATGTTATACTCGGAATGAAGAGCAAAGGGGAACCAATATTCTGTGTCCTGGGAATTTATGCCATGAATAAATATTAAGAAGATTGAGTCTGTGTTTTTTGTAAGAGAGGAGATCTTGCAAAGAATATTGCAAAAACTGTATCCATAGAGATTGACAAGGTTGTGCAGGCAAATGGCAAATTCCATGAAAGGGGTTAAATGCCATGAAATGTTCAGATGTAAGCAGGAGGAACCAGTGGAACAGCTTCACAGAACTCACAGCACAGAATGAAGCCATTCAGCCACAACTGGAAAAGAGTGGGAAACAACAACAACAAAATTACACTTGTAAAGCGCCTTTCACATCAGGGAAAGGCACTGAAGCAAATGGCAATAATGACAGTGACATTTTGTGAAAATGATCTTAGGGTTAAACACCTGTTCTAAAATTAACACACTGTCTTTAGAATGAATATCAATGTAATTCTGTTATATAAATGTAATTTTATTGTTGTTGTTGAATGGATGGAAACATTCAACTCTCATAACAGTTTCAATATAATAAATGCCACACTAAATTTGTTATGAAGCAGTGAATTTTTCATCTAAAGGCAAGGATTGCTTGCTAATGCCAAAGTAGATTCCTCAAAATCAAGTCCCATTTTCAATGCCTCTTTTGCAATTGCAATTTGGGAAATTGACATAAACCTATTAAAACCACATAGGATAATGTAAGCCTTTGGGTACAGATATAAGCCAGGTATTTTATCCCAATGTCCCAATTATGTTAGATGATAAATCCATAAAGTTTTATTTTGTATCACGTTTAAAATTTAAAAATTCACACTCTGCTTTTTTTCCCGCTAATGATACATTTTTATTAAATTTATTTTCTAATTAAACTACTATTGCTGTTACCAGCCTTAATTACAGATGAAAATCAAACAACAACAATTTGAATTTATATAGCGCCCTTCGTGCAGTGCAGCATCTTGGATATACTGGTAAACGGGCAATTATTTTTTAGCAATAGGTCCTTTTAAAAACTATATTTTCCATTATTCTCAAAGATACAATGTAAAAACAAGAGTATTAATATTCTAAACTTGTACCTTAAAGGATGCGTTTTAAAGCCCTCAGGGTACACACAAGCCATTGTGTGAGATGTTGTCTTTAATTTTTTTAATGTTTCCAATTTTAAAAATTGGTAGTAGCTGGCTCACTTCAATGTTTTTATTTTGCAACAACAATTAGCACTTTAGTGTAGGGAGATTGTTGCTTGTACATAGGCTGCTTGTAAGACTGAGAAAGGAGTGAGTTAGCAGGTTTAATGTATCGTGGATTCAACATTGAGTTCAGCCATTTCAGGCCATAGGAGCTTTCCCCCTCCCTTCCCCCCCCCATCTCAATCATAACTCCAGACACCCCTTGCCTCTCTGGTATTTTGTTTGTTCTATCATCACTAAACACCTCTTCTCCCCAGTTTCGTTTAAATCCACCCCCTTCTGTTTCTCCCCCTGAAGTTGTTAACACATATTCAACCCATCAGTTAACACACTCTTTTTTCCTTTTCCTTTGTCTTCATTGTCTCCTTTGACTTCCATGTCCTGCCTCTCCCCCTTTAATGTCCTTAAGAAACCTCTCCCTCCAAACAAGCCCCAGTTCTGACAAAGGCTTGTAGACCTGAAACGTTGATTCTTTTTCTTTTCTCCATGGATGCTGCCTGACCTACTGAGTTTCCCCAGCAACTTCTGTTTTTGTTTTTAATGTATCGTGTGGTGGACAGGGGGAGGAGGAGGGCCTGAAAGTGTAGTCAAGGAGATTTCTGTTAGGTTTTTAAAGCAGATGGAGAAGGGGGTGCAGTGATGGATTTTGAGAAGCGAGGTGCAGATGACAATAATAATCCCTGCATAGTATAAAGTGCCTAATCATGTCTTCAAGATGTATAAAAAAGTTTCATAGAATATACTGCCAATTTAATTTACAGTATAAATAATATAATATATGAAGCAGGCAGGCTGAGGATTAGCTTTGCACTATCTGCATGGAATAATCAAAATGGCTTTAATTATTCTGTTTATCGATGTTCTTAAAGCGGTAAAAGAATAATAACACTTGCATTGTTATTATTCACTCAGCGAGTTGTTCGAATCTGGAATGCATTGCCTGAAAAGGTGGTGGAGGCTGATTCAATAACAACTTTTAAAAGGGAATTAGATCTTTATTTAGGGAGAACAGGTCTATTAGGCTATGGGGAGCGGGCAGGGCAGTGGGATTGAATCGCTCTTTTCAAAGAGCCGGCACAGACTAGATGGGCCGAATAGCCTCCTTTTGTGCCGTAAAATTCTATGAATCTATTTGATAATTAAGTCATAACTTTCATGGAATTTACTATCAAATGTAACTATCTAGCATTTATTTTGTAGGTAAACATGGCTCCCAATTGGGGATGTCCCACAAACAGTCATAAAGTGAATGACCAATTTTATCTGAGGTGTTTTTGACCAAGATACCAGGAGAAACATCCTAAACCGCCAGATGTGACCACGGACTTTACATTTCATCCAAATGATAGCATCTCTGGCAATGCATCAGACTTCTTGCACTGTATTGGAAGATCACCATGTGCTGTGGGGCTTGAATCCACAACCTTCTGACTCTGAGGTAAGAGTGCTACCAAATGAGCCTGACTGAGAGGAGTTATGAGTGTTAGCCCAGCTCGGTTGCTGGCACTCATGCATTTGAATCAGAAGGTTGTGGATTCAAGTGCCACATTCGGATTTGGAACCCATATAATCAAAAATGATATTCCTAAACAGTGCTGGGAGTTGGCTGCATTGTTGGAGGTGCCATCCTTGTTAAGACATTAAACTGACTGCTTGTCCAGGTGAACGTTAAAGATCTCATTGCATTAATCAATAAAGAAAAGAGTCACGGTGTGCTGCCAAAAACCCTCCATATAAAATTAGTCACTCACTTCATGGCTGTTTGTGGGACTTTTCTATGGTGCAAAGTCACTGTCATCTTTGCCCACAAAACACACAATTACACCACTTTATGTAATAGCTTGTGAAGAGCTTTGTGTTGTCCTCCCAACATGAAAGGTGCTATATTAAAATGTAAGATTGATTATTATTGTTTATAACAGCCGATAGTTTTAGTGTTATTTGAACAAGTATATGCTGGTTAATAGCAAGCCTGGAGAAGCTGGGCAGTGTTAGGTACAATACCAGCAGTGCAGCATTTGGCGAATAAGGAAGATCTGTGAATATGTTTCCCCTGGTGTGTGTAATCTGTATGTTACAATTCATATTCAGTCAGTTCCTGTCTGTCACAGAGAAAAACAGACGACTGTATGATTTCCAAAAAAGTTTAATTTTTTACATTGGGCTGAAAGACTGAACGTATCATTAAAGAGGATATTCATTGCAGGGAGCATGGTAATCACATCCCCAGCCCCCTCCTCATGATTGATGGTAGGACAGTTTCCCGAAAAAAACCCTCTTATTGTGGCATGAATTGGTTGGTGGGATTAATGGGGTGAAAATTGCAACCTGCTCTGTGTTAATTAACTCATCACGGGTGTAATTTGCACCTCAATATGTGTCCATTGATAGCTTGCATGACAATGTACCATGGGAGAAGATAACAAATGATGTGCTACTGCCTTTAAAATCTAAACTCAAGTAAAGCGAGGATTTGTGATGTGATTTTTGTTTGTTGGCAGAAATACATCCCTATGCTTCAGAGTATTCAAGCCAAATCACGGAGCATTTGGCATAAGCATGCACATTTCCGTTTGTCTGTTAATGGAGTGTGCACCGGTCTCCCTAGAGGAATCTCCTGCTCATCAAACCCTGGAAAATATTAGAACAATAAAACCCTGCATTCATACAGCATATTTCAGATAGGGTAGCATCTCAGCGCTTTGTGAGGCAAAAATTGGAAAGTGACAAGGTTTGGGTATGCATTGTGGTACTGCTGGAGTTTAACCATTTAAAACACACAGTGAATATTATGAATACCACCTGCAAAGTTTCTCATTACTGGTCCAGATAGGAATACTTTGTTCATTGGGGCTTTGGTTTGCAGGGTTAAGAGGAGCTGAGCGGGGGAAAAAGCCTTGTCACCAATGACTGGTCTGCTCTTATTGATGTGATAATTATCAAGTATTATCAACGTAATTTAAGAAAGGACATACTCGCCTTAGAGTATGGAATCTAGAGCGTAGATTCACTAGGTTGGTTCCTGGGATGAGGGGAGTTGAGCTATGAAGATAGGTTGAGTAATCTAGGCCTATATACTCTAGAATATAGAAGAATTAGAGGTGATCTTATAGAAACCTATCAGATTATTAAGGGGCATGATAAAGTAGGCAGTGGGAGACTGTTTCCCCTGGTTGGTGAAACTAACTAGGGGTATAGTTTTAAGATTAGGTGTCAGTCTTGTCACACAGAGTTGAAGAAAAACTTCTTCACTCAGAGGGTAGTGAATTTATGGAATTCTCTACTCCAAAAGGCTGTGGATTCTCAGTACTTGAACATGTTCAAGACTGAAATTGATAGATCTCTTATGGATAATGGGATTAAGGGATTTGGCGATAAGGCGGGCAGGTGAAGTTAGATTAGAAGATCAGCCATGATCTTATTGAATGACAGGGCAGGCTGGAGGGGCCAAATGACCTACTCCTGCTGCTTATTCTTATGTTCTTGTATACAGTTGAAATATACCCTTAAAATATGTCTTTAATGAAGGGGCATAGAAAGATTGAAAAACCTCCTCACTCCTCAACCTTGCAACTTTAGAAGAAGGTTTTTGTCTTAGGCTCGGAAGATTCAATATCAGTATGGAGGAGGAGAGAGGAGGATGAAAGAGAAGAGAAGAACAGGGGAGAGGAGTGGGGAGAGCCAGGCGACAGAGGATAGGGAGAGGAGGAAGGGGAAGTAAAGGAGGGGAATAGAGGAGGAGGGGAGAGAAGGGCGGCAAGGAGGGGAATGGAGAGGAGGAGGAGAATATAAATTTGTTTCATTATTCCCAGCCACGAAACAAAGTTGCAACCTTGCTCCATCAAGTAGGACCAGGAGGCCATTCCACCCATTCAGCCTATAACCTTCTGTGGCTGTGCATTGCCCATTTTCACTGTGTGATTAAATCTTTTTTTCTATGTAACTCTTAAGATTCTGATTTAAATATGTTCACTCCCAAACCTGTCAATTGCAGACAAATTTTAACCGCCCTTCACCCTCGTAATCTTATTCTTCCATCCATGACAGTAGGTCCCTTCAAAAAACACTCAGCGAAGAATGATTTGTACAACACATAGAAAAATTGTTGCTGCTTAAAGTTTCTCCAGCTTCTCACATGATGTGCCTTGAAAAGCCTCTCCACAAACGGCTTTTCCTCCCACTCTTACCTAGTTACCTGTGGGTACCCCAGGGATCCATCATTGGCCCCCTCCTCTTCTTCATCTATATGCTCCTTCTTGGGGATGTCATCCACAGACATGGCGCACACTTCTACATGTATGCAGATGACACCCAATTTCTCCACTTCACTTTGCGACCCCCAGTCCCCTGATGTCCTGTCGGCCTGCCTGTCAGACATCAGGAGCTGGATGAGCGCAAATTTCTTGCAGCTGAATGGTGACAAGACGGAGGCCATACTCTTTGGCTCTTGTCAACATTTCCATTCACATGGCTCTCATCTCCTCCACCTTTCCAGTATCACCCTGAAACTCTCCAAACCTGTGTGCAATCTTGGCGTCAGGTTCGACCCCCAACTGTCCTTCCTCCCCCACATCCAGTCCCTCACCAGCACCGCCTTCTTCCACCTCTGACGGATTGCCCCTCTCCGGCAATACCTCACCCCAAAAGCCGCTGAAACCCTGGTCCATGCCTTCGTCACCTCACGGCTGGACTATTCAAATGGTCTCCCTCCACTACAATCCAACTCATCCAAAACTCTGCCACTCGCATACTCACCTGCACCCCCATTACCCCAGTCCTTGCCAGACTTCACTGACTTCCTATCCCCGAGAGGATCGACTTCAAGATCCTCACCCTTGTTTTCAAATCCCTCCACTCCTCTGCACCCCACTACCTCTCTGACCTCCTCTCTCCTCAAACCAGCTCCCGTTGCCTTCGCTCCACTGAGTCTGGCATCCTCCATGTCCCCCGAATCCTCCGCTCCACCCTCAGTGGCCCTGCCTTCAGCTACTATGCCCCAAGGCTCTGGAATTCCCTCCCTCACTACCTTTGTCTTGCCCACTCTTTTCTCAGTTTCAAGTCCCAGCAGAAGACCATTCTCTTCGACTGCACCTTTGGTCACCTTTTACTCCTGCCCCTGGCTCGGTCCCGGGATCCGCTATTGTCAAGCGCTCTGATACGCCGTCCGGTGTGGAGGGCGCTATATAAATCGAAGTTGTTGTTGTTGTTGTTTACTACTGACTCATGCAGGTAAGAAATGAAAAAAAGCATCACTTTTTGTTCTCTTTCAAATTGCCCTTTTATCAAATTCTAACTCAACACGGCATACACCTGCCTCATATGTTAACTGTTGTATGCAGAGCCTTATATTGTCAATAGCTCAATGAAGGTTTCACAATTGCGAAAAAAAATAAGCCTCACTGACCTTCTGCAAAGAGGTGGAAGTTGCCAGGCATCACAATTTCCGTTGAGATTTTATTTATACTTCAATATGAATAAAATGGGATTTTCATCTCCCATTGTAAAAATATAAAATTACCCATTTGAATAGTACATTTATGGAAACACTTGCATCAGAGATGCCCAGAAGCTGCCAAACATAATGATTTACCCCATTGTAGGGCAGCTGATTTGCGTTTGAACTGTGCAAAATGACTATGACACTCTGTAAATGTCAGGGGCAGTCCTACAATAGAAGCCGCTGTGACTGATCAATGAAGGATTGAAGACAGTCACAGATTGGTGACTCTTGTCTTTGATGTGACAACAGCTGGCTCAGCCAGTTAGCCCTGAATGCTAATAATGATGTGTTCACCTGCATTGCAGATAAATTATTTATTTTGATAGAAGGATTAGAGTGAAAATCACTCATTTATTTATGCTGTACATAATTATTTGAGTACATGTCATGTGTGTTACACACAGATAAAAATATTAATTGTATCGATAATGATTAGTTGGGTGGATTGGATGGGTTTCTTTAGCACATTTCTATGCTCACAGAATAATAAAGAATTTAATAGTTGTTGATTTTATTATAAATAGGTTCACTCCAGACTATATATGTGCAGACATGTCGTATTCTACTATAGCTGTGCAACAATCAAATTTTATTGCTGTGTTTTGAATTTATTCCGAATAGAAATTGGAATTAGTGGGATGAAAAATGTAACATTTTACAATAGATTCAATCTTGTTATGAAATGTTATCGTCACGAAAACCTCAAGCCAAAGCTGTAACAAGTAGGGCAGCCTTAGTTGGACAAGAACAGAAAGCATGTCATTGCTCTCAATGACAAGATATGAGGTTTAACAAACAAACAAACAAAACTTACATTTATATAGCGCCTTTCACGTCGAGAGGACATCCCAAGGCGCTGTACAGTCAGGTAGGACAAGAGCAGGGTGGGAAGGCTCAGGGCAGGATAAAGAATAGTAGGAAAAGTAACTGTATTAGTGGGCGAAACGCGGCAGCCAAATTGCGCACAGCAGTGTCCCACAATCAGTCACGGAAGTGGGACTAGGGGCAAAAGGGGGTAAAGAAGCAAAAGGGGAGGGGTCGAGGCAGGGGGAAGAAAGGCAGGAAAGTCGACTGTATATTTGTGGGCGAAACGCGGCAGCCAAATTGCGCACAGCAGTGTCCCCACAAACAATCGCGAAAATGGGGCCAGGGGAGAAAGGGGGAAAAGAGGGTAAGGGGGGAGAGGGAGGGAAAGGTGGGATGGGATAGGGTTAGGGAGGAAGAGGGGGGAGAAAGGGGGGTAAGGAAGAGAGGGAGGGAAAGATGGGTGGGGGCAAGATCAGGAAGAGGGAAGAGGGAGGGAAGGGGAAAAGGGAGGAGAGAAAGTGGGGAAAGGGAGTGAGGGAAGAAGAAGATGGGGGCAGGGGTGGGGGGGAATCAAACAACAATAATAAACAACAAAAGCAACAATATTAACAACAAAAACAGCAACAAACAATAACCAACAATCGTCCAGCAACCATTCCCTGTCCTCGCCGCCCGCCCGGACGATCCCTGAGATGGCGGGAAAAAAAGGGCGCGGAAAAAAAGGGCCCAGTGTGGTGTCAGGCCCCAAAACCGACCGGCTCCTCAGTCGATGAACCCGGGGACTCTGTGATGGCCCTGGCACCTCGGACACGGTGTGTCTGGCCGGCTCGCACAGCAGCAGCAGCAGCAGCAGCCCGATCGCCGTCTGGATCTCCCGCGACGAGATGATCCGTCGCTTGCAGCACCTGGGCGCTCTCCCCCTCGCTCCCCCCCTCGCGGAAGACGTGCGCCACCCGCTGCCCGAGGAAAGTGCCGAGGTCGCGGCCTACCCAGGTCCTGTCGAGGGGCCGCTCTTCGCACAGCCGGAGGAAGCGCCGACAGCGAGTGGCCGCCATTCCCTCCGTGATACTCCCCGTCGTCCAAAAAGATGGCATTCGTTGGCCGACTGCCCATAGAGGAAGAACCGGCAGCGATGGAAGCCGCTCCAGCCGGTGGGCTGAGCGGTGCATAGCGTGAAAGCTCTGTCCGCGATCGTTCCAGCCCGAAGATCTCTAGTCTTGGGAGCGGACATTATCTCTCTGACGTGTGTGTAAATTTGTGAATGTATTAGATATGGAGTGTGTGTTCTAGGAAGCATGTTGTGAATTAAGCTGCGAAAGTACCTCAAGACACATTATTGGGTCCCCAAGTCTTGGGTCTGTCAACCTGCACCTAATATTCTCTGGAATTAGGTACATTGGGTGCTGTGTGGAGTAAACATTTCATTCCAGACACATGGCAATTTCCATCTGGAGGTGATATACATATGTGGAGCTCTAAATTGAATGCTATTAAAAGCATAGTGATGGTTATCCTTAAGTGTCAGCCTGCTGACCAAAAAAAAAGTTCATTATTCAGTTCTATTCAGTTCATAAATAAGTAACATTACCAAACAATACTAAAGTCAGTAACCATGTACCCTATCGGAGAGGAAGAGGGTTGCTCACAGCTGTGATTGTTTATGAATGAAAAAAAGGTGTGCATTAAAAGGCACCCAGTGCCTCGTTGTTAATGTCTTTACATTTTAAAGAAATATAGAGGCTGACAATAATTAGTAAAATACTGCCAATAATGCCCTACTATTCTTTTGAGTGTACAGTACTACATAAACACAGTACCTGTGAAACGTGTATTTTTCATCCAAAAGTTATCGTTGTTTTTACAAAAAACAATTATTTGATAATCATACAATCACAATAGAGGAATGGACAAAAAAGCCTCTGAGTAGTATTTGATCTCATACTTCCCTCTGCTCGGCAGGCACTGGCCTCATGTCCTCACCCTGTTTGTTCCCACCATCAGCAGTTGGGCTTTCTGTCTTTCTGTTCCTGCTTTCTGGAAATGCAGCCTACAGGTCCTTCACCTCACCTCTTCCTATTCCTCCTTCAAAGTCCATCTCAAAACCTTCCTCCTTGACTGTGTCTTTGCTTATCTTCCTACGTCCACCCTTCAGTGCCTTGGGATGTTCTCCTGACATGAACAACTAAATCTAATTTGTAGTTTTTTGTTCACTCCCACCTCTCTCAATTCCAAGCCCCAGCTTGGGTGAAAACCCTTGACTTTTCCGTGCCTTGAGATGTTCATTATTCAGTTCTATTCAGTTCATAAATAAGTAACATTACCAAACTCAGGAGATGTTCTCCTGATATGATTATTTTTGGGGGGTTTTCCATTCAATGTTCTTTCATGCTCTGTTTCTTGTGTGTCAAATATCCACTGTACTGCCTTCTGGGCAAGTTTTGCCCAAGTCTTTGTCAAGTTTCCTTACTCCACATGCCTAATAATAATCCCTAACAGATAGGTAATAATTTGGTCATTTCAATCAATGACTGTTTGTGGGACACTGCTGTGTG
This sequence comes from Hydrolagus colliei, assembly GCA_035084275.1. NCBI lineage: Eukaryota > Metazoa > Chordata > Chondrichthyes > Chimaeriformes > Chimaeridae > Hydrolagus > Hydrolagus colliei. Next base: position 22,418,245 of record CM068744.1, on the reverse strand, counting down.
CAATTGGCTGCCATGTTTCGCCCACATGTACACAGTCAATTCACTTTACAGCATATACAGTACTGTGAAATGCTTTGAAACATCTAGAAGATGTGAAGATGTGAAATGCACTATAACAAAAGCAAGGATTATTATTATTGTTCTGATCCAAATTGATTCATGATCTCAGTAGATAAGACACCATTGTTTCAATGCAGATGTGTGTGTGTGGTGATGGTGGGAGTGGTGGTGGGGAGTGGGGGGAGTGGGGTGTGGGGGTGGAATCAGTACAACATGCTGTTGTGCTAACTACAGTGAATCTTTCATTACTCATTTTGCTGGATTTAAGCAATGTAGCATTAGATTGTTTGTTAAATAAGAGCAGTATTCTGACCTCAAATATTCTCCATAACCCAGTCAAGCTGCTGTTTGCCCATTGCCAAGAAAGTCTCCTCAGTGTCCTTCACCACCCTGAACCTCTTGTTCTCCTGCCCTGGATATCTAAAAGTATATTGTCCTTTCTTCTCTTTTGCTACATATATTATATACGTCAATAATGTCCCCAAAGAAACCTCTATTTCAAGGCTGAAGAGCTTCTAACTTCTGTTGCCCTTTTTATTGTTTTTTTTATTGTAACTACATACCGGTAAATAAAGCAGAATTCCCTTCACGTTCATTCTCAGACACTTGTTTTTTTGTTTTTCCATTCAATATTCTTTCATGCTCTGTCTCTTGTGTGTCAGCTACCACAGGCTCATTTGGGGTAGTGAGTTTCAGTAATATATTTAGTCAATGGAAGCTTGAATAGTAAGTCTGATTCTGTCCTCACCCTCTAGTGCATATATGCACACGTCTACCAGAGTCTTTTATCACCTAGGCATGGTTAATTATTGTATCATTAGAGTGCCATAGTCATTATCCTTGGTTCCCATCAATGTCTTCTCAACTGCAGTTCCAATCTCCTTAGTAGCCTGGGCCTATCCCTCAGTCTCCTCAGCTGTCCTTCCTACTTAGCATCTGGTCTCTGACCAGAACCACATTCCTCTACCTCTATCACATCAACTACCTCTGACCGTACCTCAACCCTAATACACCTGGAACCCTTTTCCATGCATTTGTCACCTCCCATCTCTATTTTTCCAATGTCTTCCTTACCAGTCTCCCCAGCTCCAGCATTCATAAAATCCAATTAATTAAATACTCTGCTGCCCATATTCTCATATTTGCTAAACTCTGCACCCCTGTTACCCTAGTTCTTGCTAGGGTTTACTGATTCTCTATTGCAGAATGGATTGGCTTGAAGATCCTTACACTCATATATAAATGCATTTAGGCCCTGCTGTCTCCCTACCAACTTGCTTAAACCCCATTCTTCTACCCGCCTTTATGCTCAGCTGGATCTGACCTCCTTCATGTCATTGTCCCCTCACTCTACCATCGATGGGTTTGCTTTCATCCATTGGATCCTGAGATCCTGGAACATTCTGCCTCAATCTGTCCATCTTGCCTCCTCCTTGCCCATTTTCAGATTGCGTCTGAAGACCTTCCTGTTCGATCGTGCCCATGGTCGCCTCCGTGCTCTCCCTGGCTCAGTGTCAAGCTCTTTCACTGTTAAGCAAGGTGAGACACTACTCCACATGAAGGGCATCATATAACTGCAAATTGTTGCTGTTGTTTTTGCTATTTTGAAATAGAGCAGTGAGTTCTGGAGTTCTTGCCAATATTTCTTCTTCATCCCCGGATTGACCCACAAGAAACTTTACACTTTAATCAGGTTCATCATTGCTGTTTATGGGACATTGCACGCACAGATTCGCTGCCACAATAACCTGCATAACAGTAAATGCATTTCAAAATAACTCTATGGGCTTGAAAAACAATGCTTATCGGAAAGATTGAGGGCACCAAATGGTGCTTTAACCTTGGAGAAAACAAGTTAGGATGTAAAGTGCCTCCTTTCCAGGGAATACCATGCATGTCACTCTGATTCTTGAGATCTAATTTCTGAGGCAATCTTGGCTCGGTGCCGAGGTCTTCAAAGTATGTGATGTATATGGGATTCCCTTAAGGGGATATAGTTTATGTCCTCGGGTATTTTTTCAATTGTCAAAGCCTCATTTACGTTGCCGTTTCCTGTCAAGCACTTTTTAAATACCAGTGTGTGAATTGTTTTCAGACAATAGACATAAGAAGGTAGTCTGTTAGATATAGTTCCCCCCACCGCCCCGCCTCCTCCTTCTCCTTCCCCCCTAATGGATTCCTCTAGCATAGTGGTTTAGCATGCTCACCTCACAAGAGAGAGGATCCAGGCTCGAATCCCTGCCAGGCCTAAACCTTAAACAAGTTGCCTTACTCCACATGCCTATCCCACCTCAAGACCCTTCTCTTCGAGGGTCCCTTCAACTACTCCAAATCCCCTCCTTCTGTCTGCCCCGCTGTCCCCAGCTCGGGTCTGAAACAATAACTGTCCAGCACCTTGGGACATCCTCCTGACGTGAAAGGTGCTATACAAGTGTAATTTTGTTGTTGTTATTGTTGTGTTATTGTTGTATACCTAAGAGTAAGTAGGAACCCAGTTGTTAGTCAATTAGTGGATCACTTTCTGGGGGTGATAATTCCACAAGAAAAAATGATCATAATAATAATTTGGTCACTCAATCCCTGATGTTTGTGGGACCTGCTGTGCGCAGTTGGCTTCGTATTTTGCCCACTTTACACTGTATTCTGTAAAGGGCTTTGAAGGGATCATAGATGCGATATGGTGCTATAATAAATGCAAGGATTATAATTGTCACTGATACATCAGATACGCATGTAGGATTCATTTAGGCCGCATCTGACATTATCTCAGCCAAGACAGAAAGACAGAAAGACAAATGAAAGTAAACAAGAATAATAATTCTTTGTTGTTTTCCAAAGCGGAGGCAGTTGGCATTAGTGTCAAACCCTGCTCTCTGTCCTCCCCTGTGCCTCTGTTGAGGCTCTCTCCCTATTCTCCAGATGTGAATTTTCTCGAACAAAGGCAGCAGCTGCACTAGTCTGAAATGTTATAACATTGGCGTGTTACCATGGGTTTCAGTAATTGACAAGAATGCTGTGTTTGAGAGACATTTCTAGAGCAGGTGAAAACCCAAGAATGACAAAATGGATTCAAAATAACACTCAAAACACAGCTGCAATGAGAGAGTGGAATACTTTACATTCAAGAGGCGCTTGTCTCTCGAGTCGATTCGAGAGGCAAATCTGCCTGGTTGGTAAACAGCAGTTTCAAGTGATGCAGTGCATATTTGCTATCTGCTGCTTTTTAAAAGAAATTTGGATAAACCTAAACATCTCAAGCACAACTTTTCTCACAGCCCCAAAGGCATTGTCTTCAACTTTAAGATTGTAGTGGAAATTTTAAAAATTCTCTCTTGATTTTGAAGTTCTTTTTCTTTAATTATTCAATGCAAGACTGGCAGAAAATTGACTTTCTATGTCAGAATTCAGTTTAAGAGATTTCTATAATTTGGCACAATCTTAGAACATAAGAACATAAAAATTAGGAGCAGGAGTAGACCATTCGGCCCCTCTAGCCTGCCCCGCCATTCAATAGGATCATGGCTGATCTAATCTAACTCCACCTACCCATCTTATTCCCATATCCCTTAATCCTTTATCTATAAGAAATCTATCAATCTTAGTCTTGAATATATTCAAACACTGAGCATCCACAGCCTTTTGGGGTAGAGAATTCCATAAATTCACTACCCTCTGAGTGAAGAAGTTTTTCCTCAACTCAGTGCGAAAAGGCTGACCCCTAATATTAAGACTATGATCCCTAGTTATAGTTTCTCCAACCAGGGGAAACAGTCTCCTACTGTCTACTCTGTCATGCCCCTCAATAATCTTATAAGGTTTGATAAGATCTCCTCTAATTCTTCTATATTCTAGAGAATATAGGCCTAGATTACTCAACCTATCCTCATAGCTCAACACCCTCATCCCAGGAACCAACCTACTGAATCAACAACAACAACAACTTTAATTTATGTAGCGCCCTCCACACTGGACGGCGTCTCAGAGCACTTAAATTTACACTGTACCCCCTATAAGGCGAGTATATCCTTTCTTAAATAAGGAGTCCAAAACTGCAAACAATACTCTAGGTGTGGACTCACCAGAGCCCTATACAGTTGCAACAAGACTTCCCTACTCTTATACAGTTTTCTAACTCTTTTTCAAAACAATGGTTTAAGACTAAGATCTTGAGAAATGTTGTGTCAAAGATTTTTGATGTCTAGGAACTGCATTGATATACTCACACAGATTCCAATAATCATGTCAGTTGCAGTGCTAACTTTCCTTGACATTATAACAAACTTTGCACCATGGGATGCTTTGGGCTTTTCTAAGAACTACATAATCTAACATAATCTAACACTATAATACATTGTTGTGAGAATGCTGCATTATTGGAGGTGCCATCTTTCAGATGAGACCAAGGTGCCATCTGCTTGCTCTGGTGGAAGTAAAAGATCCCATGGCACTGCTTGAAAGAGAAGAAAGTCTTTCATGATGTTCTGACCAACAATTCCCCAGATAAATCTGGTCATTCAATTCATGGTTTATCATGATTACTCTTACGGATGGTGATGGGTTTCTGCATGTGTCAGACACAAGGCTGACTAAAACAAAATCAATTAAAGGATTATTATGCAACAGCATTATGTCCCATTACAAATTAACATTACAAATTAACATTGAAAAAGGCCTGGGAGCAACTTGCCAGCTATGTTTCTTGATAGCATTAATGTGTGGCTTGGATGCACCAAACAAAAAAGAAAAAATACTTGAAACATGGGGGAATTGGTTTGGATTGCATGACTAAGCTTGAAGAATGCAGCAAAACAGCATTCTGACCTTGTGATGGGAATTGAACTGAAAGTGAAAAACATGTGCACAATATTTCTGATTCGTAGATTATGTTGTGTGGCAGCATTTTGTTTAAAGATAAGCAGCTGGCGATATTTAGCTTAATGTAAATGAAGGTATTACCCCATAGTCCAATTAAAGGACTGATTATAAACTGTTGTAAAATGTCAAATGTAAGCCAGTGACAACAAGGCTCATTTGGTAATTTGCTGCAATTTATCTTGGAATTCTAGTTTCAAGTTCTGTCACTAAACCTGGTTACATATAACCGGAATCAAATATGTGATATGATATATACTGATTGGGTTGGAAACCATTCAATACCTCCAGCCCATCCAAAGTGCCGAATATCAAATTGACTGCCTTTAATATTGGAGTCCAATGGGGTCCATTCAATATTACAACAACAACTTGTATATTGATTGTTCAGCGCTTTGGGACATCCTCCCGATGTGAAAGGCGTTCTATAAATGTAATTTTGTTGTTGTTGTTGTATAGCACCCTTTGCAAGGGGTAGCATCTTGGTGGGTGTAAGTGTAGCGGTAGTGGAGAGCAATGAACTTAATGACATATTTTTATCGGAAGATTGAGATCAGGACAAACTCCCTTCTTTTTTCAAGTAATGCCATGGTATCTTTAACATTTACCTGAACAGGCAGTGGAACCTTGGATTAACGTCTCATCTGAAGGATGGCCCCTCTGACAATAACGCACACTCCAGCACTGTACGGAAGTGTCGTTCAAAGTTCCAACATGGGGCTTGAACACCCAACCTTCTAACTTAGAGAGGAGAGTGCTACCAAGTGAGTCAAGCTGAAGCCGAGATTTTAATATCTGGCAGCAGACAAGAACTGGAAACTTAAATCTATGCATCCAACCTTTTGGCAGCCGTCTTAGATCTTCTCTTTAAATATAGATAGATGAATACAAAACAAGAAAAAAACAGACATACAAGAAACTCACATAGCTTGCCATCGAGAACCTGATCTGGCAAACTTCTTGATGTTTGTCCAGCTTGGATCGCCCAACCTGTCAGGGATTTAGCTTGCAGTGTTAACAAGAACCTAGTGGAAAGAATTACTGCCCCCAGTGGTTTGGCCAGTCTGCTCTTCCATACCTTGCTGATAAGCAAGGCTGACTGCATTATCCTTGGAATACTGCAAACGTGTCTAACTCAAGAACCAGACTAACAAGACCACCATAAAGGATTGACTTGCTTCCGATATTCTGTTGCCAAACTCTCTCTGGAAGTTATTTCTTAATCTCTCTACCTTCATCCCTCCTTCTCTATTTTCAAAACCCATCTAAATATCTATCTTTTCAATTGCGCCTCTGACCGCCTCCTGCCTAATCCTCCTGTTCCCCATTTGTTCCTTGTTAAGCATTTTCAAATGTCCTTCCAATGCGAAAAGCACTATATTGAAAGCAAGGATCCTGGCTCTGATTCTGAATATTGCCAGTACATTGACCCAGGAAGTAGCTCATGTGTACATTACATTTCATACGATTCATACAAAGCATCAGCATAATTCTTGGCTAGAGGAAGCACGAAAATGTACGTTTGTTGTCACTATGCTGAAAATTTGAGTGCTGGGTTTTTATTCCCTGGTGGGTCTAATACATTTAATCATTTGATAAGTTTAAGACAGAGAGTGCTAAAGATTGGAGCAAATATGCACCACTAATGTTACCCCAGGGAACATGGGTATTTGATGGTGGAATTCCATGTTATACAGCATCCTGTCTTTAGAGGAGCTCGTGCAAGAAACATCTGGATGTCCAATAGGTGACAGTTATCAAGGCAGCAATGATTTTCATATTATCTAGAGTATAACCCCCCCTCTCCGTTACTCCTTCTCTACCCTTTTTTCTCTTCGCCCTCCTCGCCTACTGTCCCTGCTCGACCCTCCCACCGCTTCCCTCTGTTCCAGTATTGGAATCCTCCGACGGGCTCACCGTGGCACTCGGCGCTGGCTGTCCAATAGCAGTCACACCAAGTGCCCTGTCCCCCACAATCACCGCCAGCCCCACCGGACACAAACCCGGGGGTCAACCTCTCCTCCCTTATTCAGATCCCCACCCTCACCGCCGACCATCCCAGTGCCCCCTCGCACCCCTCGGCCAACTGCTTTTTCCACATCGGCCTCCAAAATGTCCGCTCTGTCTGCAACAAGATCCTGGCCATCAACGATCTCATCCTTGATGAGAACGTTAACATCATGGCCCTAACGGAGACTTGGATCAACCCAGGCGACACTTTCCCCCTTGTTGAAGCCACACCACCCAACTACAAATTCCACCATGCTCCTCGACCCAACTGTCGTGGCGGTGGCGTGGCCCTCATCTCAAAGTCATCCCTCGCCCTATCCCCCTACTCCTCTGGCTCCTTCCCCTCTTTCGAACAGCTCACCCTCTCTCACTCCTCCCACAATTCTTTCAAAATCCTATTAGTTTATCGCCCCCCCAAACCCTCCCCCACTTTCATTTCAGATTTTTCTTCACTTTCAACTTCCCTTTGCGCCTCCTCCGATCGCCTTATTATTCTTGGCGATTTCAACCTCCATTTCACCCCCACCTGCCCCATTTCCTCTGAATTCTCCTCTTTACTTTCGTCTTTCAACTTATCCCTTCACATTAACATTGCCACCCACACCCACGGCCATCCTCTCGATCTGGTGATCACCCGAGGCCTCAACGTCTCTGGCTTCACCATCACAGACAAGGCCATTTCCGATCATTTTTTCATTTCCTGCAACACCTCTATCCCTCCCCCCTCCACTTCCAAACCCACCACCATCTTCTACCGGCCCTGGAAGAAGATTCCCCGTCAAACTTTCACCTCTGCCCTAGAAACCTCCGACCTCTTCCCACAATGGCATTCTTTTTGTACCGACCCATCCTCCGCCTCCACCGCCCTCCACAACACCCTCTCCACTACCCTCGACACCCTGGCCCCCCTCACCTCCAAAACCGTCTCCCATTCCCGATCATCACCGTGGTACACAACTCACCTCCGTTCCCTCAAAAGCCAAGTGAGAGCAGTTGAACACACCTGGCTCAAATCTGGCATCACGGTCCACTGGCAAATCTGGCTGGACCGCATCAAATTTTACCGCTCCGCCCTAGCCACCACCAAATCAGCCTTCTACTCCAGGATAATCCTGGAAGCAAAGGACAACCACCGCCTCCTCTTCGCCACCACCAACCAGCTCCTCCGCCCCCCCCGCCTCACCTCGCAGATCCTCTCCTCAAACGTTCGTTGTGAGTAGATGCTGGACTTCCTCGAGTCCAAAATTGAGAAAATTCGCTCTGCGGTTTCCTCCCCCCACCACTCCTCCACCTCCGCGCCCGCATCAGCTACCTCAACCCCTACTCACCCCCCATTTCACACTTTCAACCCCACCACCCCGCTTTCAGTCACAAAAACAATCACCTCCATGAAACCCACCATGTGCTCATTGGACCCCATCCCCACCTCCCTCCTCCGCACCCAGCTCCATTTGTTAGCCCCGCTCATTTCTGACACCGTTAACCTTTCCCTCTCCTCAGGTACCGTCCCCACCTCCCTTAAAACAGCCACCATCACCCCTATCCTGAAGAAACCATCCCTTGATGCGTCGCAACCATCAAGTTATCGACCCATCTCCAACCTCCCGGTTTTATCCAAGGTCCTTGAAAGAGTGGTTACCTCCCAGCTGCGCTCTTTCCTTTCAACTCACTCACTTCTTGAACCCCTCCAATCGGGTTTCCGCCCTATCCACAGCACAGAAACTGCCCTGTTCAAGGTCACAAATGACATCCTAACCGCCTGTGACCAGGGCTCCCTCTGCCTCCTCGTCCTCCTTGACCTGTCTGCTGCGTTCGACACAGTCGATCACACCATCCTCCTTCAACGTCTTTCCTCCCACCTGAACCTTCAAGGCACAGTCCTTGACTGGTTCCACTCTTATTTGACCCACGTTTACATTTTGTTTCTTCCAATGGTTTTTCTTCAAACCCCCGCACAGTTTTTCACGGCGTCCCTCAGGGCTCTGTCCTCGGTCCCCTCCTTTTCACCCTTCACACGCTCCCTCTGGGCGACGTCATCCGCAAACATGGGGTAAATTTCCATATGTATGCGGACGACACCCAGTTGTACCTTTCTGCCTCATCCCTCAACCCCCAGACCATCGATGTTCTGACAGCATGTCTGTCCAACATCGAGTCGTGGACGAGGGACAACTTTTTGCAATTGAACATGAGTAAGACCGAGGCCCTCCTGATTGGCTCAAGCCAGCGCCTCCGCACATCGGGCGCTGCCAGCCTCAACATCCAAGGCTGCACTCTCCACCTCACAAAGCCAATCAGGAACCTCGGCATCATGTTCGATCAAAAACTTTCCTTCCTCCCCCACATCCGCGCCTTGACCGGCACCGCCTATTTCCACCTGCGCAACATTGCCAGGCTCCGCAACTATCTTACCCCCCGCGCTGCCAAAACATCACCTCAGGGCTGGACTACGGAAATTCTCTCCTCGTCGGCCTCCCCAGTTCCTCCATTCACAGGCTGCAGGCCATCCAAAACTCTGCAGCCCGTGTACTATCCCGCACCCGCCTCCGCGACCACATAACCCCCACCCTCGCCCGTCTCCACTGGCTCCCCATCCTCCAGAGGATCGAGTTCAAGATCCCCGTCCTCACCTACAAGGCCTTACACGGCCTTGCCCCACCCTATTTAACCGATCTACTCTCCCCCTACACGCCCACCCGGACCCTCCGTTCAACAGGACTTGGCCTGCTCCAAGCCCCCCGCCCGAACCGCCCCACCATCGGAGGCCGGGCCTTCAGTTTCTCCGCTCCCACCTTATGGAATGCCATCCCTCAATCCCTCCGTTTCGTCTCTTCCCTTTCCTCTTTCAAGGCCGGTTTGAAGACTTTCCTCTTCGATCGTGCCTTTTGTTCCACCCCGAACTCTTTTACCTCCCCTTCGTGTTTTACCCCTTCCCAAACACTCCCCTCCCAGCTCGGGTCACACGCCTCCTGTGCAGCGCCTTGGGACATCCTCCCGACGTGAAAGGCGCTCTATAAATGTAATTTGTTGTTGTTGTTATTTATAATCACAGTGAAAAACAGCCGAAGGAACTGGAAGCATATAAGGTGAACCTCTGAACACATTTAAGGGTTAGTTTCGTATTTACCAATTGTAACAAATCTCATGCTTTAGGTATTCATACAGTTTCAAGCAAATTTACTCTATCGTGAATATAACAAGCATGTTTTATTTGGTTGGCTTTCTTGTATTTGTTATTCAATTTTACAATTTGGTTCTTCTTATTTCATGTTCCATATTTGAGCAAGTTCCAGTCAAACCACAGCACAATTTGTCAAACCTATGTTAAATTTCTAGTCGAGCAATTGTGTTGTACAACTCAAAGCAAGCTGAAGAGCACTGATACACAGGAAGTCTAAACCAGCACATTACTGACTGGAGTTGTCAAGTGCAACTCTGAGCATAGGTCACAGTAATTAAACAGAGGGAAAAGTAACTGATCTCATTTGCAATACAAAGATAGGGAGGGTTCACCTTTAAATAATTACTGCAACAAAATATATGAGGAAATATCCTTTTATTTATAATTATAAAGGATGGGTAAATACTTACTTGCTTCCTCTTGCAGCCTTAGGCATGTTATTTTAATTTGCATATTCCATCCAGGGGGAGATCAGATGTTTACTTGTAATCACACTGCTGTACTATTTGCATGAAATTAATTGTTTTCAGTCAAACAGTTGGGCACAATTCCCGCAAGCCTGCCTGGCAGACTCCCTTGTTTCACATGGGTGTGCTTTATGGTTTCTCAGCTAAGGTAGTGGAATAGTACTGGAATCAGGCACTATAGGGAGACAGACTGCCATTATTATCTGTATTACCATGCTCAAATTGTGGCGCTCGCTGATTGCTTGTTGAATAGCATTGGCAAAAGCTATGGAAAGGTTTTGCAGTTTAGTCCTATGGCTGGTAGCAGATGTGCAGTGATCAACAATTCTGAGTTAGACCTGGAGGGGAGATGCTGGAAGAACAGTATCTGTTGCAACATCCCCCAGAGTGGCATGTTTATTTAAATGAGGAATTTCTGTAGAAATTGAGATTTCTGCCTTGGGACACCTTCCCAATGTGAAAGGTGGTACAGAAGTGCTACTTGTTGTTGTTGTATTTTTCAGACTTGTCAGTTATCAGTTACCTATTCAATGCATCTGCTAACCATCGTCTCTCCATCTCCAGGCAGGGTGAAACCTTGGGCATGTTTCCTTACTCTACACGCCTAATAATAATACCTAAAAAAAATTGGTCATTTCAATCCATAACTGTTTGTGGGGCACTGGTGTGTGCAATTGGCTGCCGCGTTTCACCCACATATATAAAGTTAGTTCACTTTACAGTATAGGTATCCCTCCCCAACCGGGGGAGGGGTGGGGTGGTTGACACGGAGGGTTGGGGGGCTCTCTGACTGATTTACAGAGACAGAGAGAGAGAGAGAAATCAATGGAGAAGGTTTGGTGGATGACATGGAGGGCTGGGGGTACTGTCTGACTGACTGATATAGAGAGGGGGGAGCGGGGAAGAGAAGGCAAAATAGAGAAAAGGTGAGAGAGAAAGGGGGCTGGGGGAGGGTTTGGGGAGAAGAGAAGGTGAGTCAGAGAGAGAAGGTGAGAGAGAAGAAGGGTGGGGGAGGTGGAGGTAGGGGGAAGAGTAGGTGAAATAGAGAGAAGGTGAATCAGAGAGAGATACACTTACACACAGAGAGAGAAGGATGCAGAGAAGTGACAATAAATTCATGTAATTTACCTTAATCCTAAGAAAGAAGCGTTGTCGCTGATTGATTCAACATCGCAACTGGGTCCTAGTGCTATACGCTAGCGCGAAGCGACATTGAGGCTGGTTGATGCAACTGGGCCCTAGCGCTAAACGCTAGTGTAAGTGTTAAAATCTTTGGATAAGCAAGGGTTATAAGCCATAGTTAGCAAGGGTTGTCACATTTAGCAAACTGTGGATGCGTGAGTTTCGCGGTTGACAAGGCCGCGGTTGGGGCGGGGTACCTGTATATTCTGTAAAGCGCTTTGAGATGTCTAGAAGACACGAAAAGCGCTATATCAAATGCAAGGAATATTATTATTGTTATCACCCCACATTATTTCCAAAGTCCAGACATCTTCAGCAGTACTCCAAAACATTCCTATAGCCGTTAGTATTAGTACAGTTTACGGCTTGGCAGAAAATAAACCAATTTTGTCTCTTATGTTCCTGAGATTTTTTTTAAAACATGGAACAATTGCACCTGTTTATATAACATGGTGTGATAATGTACTACTGTTTCATTTGATATTGTGCACTATCACATCATAGTCGCCTTCCACCATCCTAGCACAACATTTGACATGTTGTGTCCCAAACGCAAAGCAGATCATAGGATACACTGTAAAGCGTAGTGCCTGTATATTATATAGGCAAACGCAGCAGTCAATTAGTACACAGCAATTACCCCAAAATAGCCATGAAGTGAATGATCAATTTTGTTTGGGGATTGTTGCCCAGGATACCACGAGAAACTACCTTCTCGTTTCAAATAGTACCATAGAATCTTGAATAGAACCTGACCAGGCCGACAGGATCTATTCATTCTTATTAATAATAATAATAATTCTTGCATTTGATATACTGTAGCACTTTTCACATCTTCTAAACTTCTCAAAGCTCATCACAGAACAGACTGTAAAGTAAGTTGACTGAATATATGTGGGCGAAATGCAGTAGCCAATTGTGCACAGCAGTGTTTCACTAACAGTTGCGGATTGAAATAACCTATTTTTTTTGAAGGATTATTTCATGTATGGAGTAAGGAAGCACACCCATGGTTTCACTCACCTGGAATTGAAGCCAGGTCTCTCACTAGTAAGGTGAATGCTCTAACTGAGCTACAGGACTCCACATCCCATCTCAGCTTTAACATTTCATCTTGAAGGACGGCACCTCAAACAATGCAGCATTCACTCAGCAGTGCATTGGAATAATAATCCTTGCATTTGATATAGCGCTCTTCATTTGATATGACGTCTTATCAATGTCCCAAAGCGCTTCACAGAATATACTGAAAAGTGAATTGACTGTATATTTGTGGGCGAATCGCGGCAGCCAATTGCGCACAGCAGTGTCCCACAAACAGTTGTGGATTGAAATGACTAATTTTATTATTTTGTTTTTTTGGGGGATGGATTATTATTAGGGGTGTAGAGCAAGGCATCTTGCCCAAGGTTTCGCCCTGACCTGCCTGGATTCGAACATAGGTCTCTCCTGCTTGGTCTCCCCAGCTTGCAAGACACGTGCTCTAACCATTAAGCCACAGGAGCTCGGGAGGAATATCAGGTGGACTGTGCGTTCAAAGTTTCAACATGGGGTTTAAACTCACAATTTCCTGATTCAAAAGCAAAAATACCACTGAGCCAAGCTGACAGATAAATGGTGGAAGGTCACACCTGAAATGTTAGCCACTTGCTCTTTTTAATGTCCAGTTCATACTCCTGGCCGTGAAGAGATATTGTTCCAGCCATAAAGAGATTAGATCCAAAACTCTGCAGCCCGTGTACTATCCTGCAGCCCGTGTACTATCCCGCACCCGCCTCCGTGACCACATAACCCCCACCCTCGCCCGTCTCCACTGGCTCCCCATCCTCCAGAGGATCGAATTTAAGATCCTCGTCCTCACCTACAAGGCCTTACACGGCCTTGCCCCATCCTACCTAACCGATCTACTCTCCCCCTACACGCCCACCCGGACCCTCCGTTCAACAGGACTTGGCCTGCTCCAAGCCCCCCGCCCGAACCGCCCCACCATCGGAGGCCGGGCCTTCAGTTTCTCCGCTCCCACCTTATGGAATGCCATCCCTCAATCCCTCCATTTCGCCTCTTCCCTTTCCTCTTTCAAGGCCGATCTGAAGACTTTCCTCTTCGATCGTGCCTTTTGTTCCACCCCGAAATCCTTTACCTCCCCTTTGTGTTTCACCCCTTCCCAAACACTCCCCTCCCAGCTCGGGTCACACGCCTCTTGTTTAGCGCCTTGGGACGTCCTCCCGACGTGAAAGGCGCTATATAAATGTAAATTGTTGTTGATGTTGTAGATGTGGGAAACCTGATTGATAGTTCCGATCGTAATTGCATGGGACACGCTGAGAAAATGTGCACAAGCAACTAAGCAGCTGCTTAATAACATTAACAGTAAAAAATACTCCCCTGAAACTGCTTGGGTGATGAAACCAAAATTCATTCTATCCTTCCCTAATGTTTTTTCTATACACCTTCAAGACTGACTCACTTACACACCTCAGTCTTCTCTTTTCCTAAAACCTGCAAATGTATTAACCCAAGATTACAAACTACTGCCTTTTTGTCCTTTCTCCTACTGGTTTCAATCATGTTCTGTACAATGTGCCTTGGTCCTTCACCCCAGGTTTTTGTATTGGAAAATAAAGCACAGTATGAAAGCACATGGAGAGAGTGCTTCTACAACACAGGACAGCCAAGTGAAGGTCTTTGTACAAATTATACTTTGAATTCAATTTTGTTACAAAAGCCCAGTTAAGAATGAGCTTTTTGGGATTTAAAGTGAAGGTGACAACTGCTGAGGAGAAAGGTTACATTACTATTAATTTTAAATAAAACATATGATAACCTACTTTAGTGTTCAGGAAGAACAGTTTCTATTTTGATGTGTTGTGGGTAGATCTGAAGATTTCTTTCTGCAACTGCTTTAAAGGGTACTATTTCAGTAAATAGAAGTCCTACTGTCTAGAATTGCTGACCCTGAATAACTAATTCAAAAAGTAATGTTTATTCTTTTGTATTGTGTGGTTTTATTGTGTAGAGCGAGAAAGACGCTCTATAAATGTAATTTTGTTGTTGTGTAGACAAAAGTCACCATGCCAGTCCTGTTGTGTAGTGGTTATCGCCCACCTCACAAGTGAGAGAAGCAGGGTTTGATTCCCAATCAAGACAAAACTTTAGACAAGTTTCCTTACTCCACAAACCTCTGTTTACCTAGCAATAATTAGGAACCAGGTTGTTATTCGAGTGATGATTCACTTTCCAGGAGTAATAATCCCTCAAACAAAATCTGGTCACTCAATACATAACTATTACAATATATTCTGTGAAGTACTTTGAGATGTCTCAACAATGTGAAAAGGCTCTATAATCAAATGCAAGTATTGTTATACAGTTACACCTGTATAATAGTCTTAATGAAGGGGGTAGGGACTTTAAAACCCTTTCCTAAATTGAACATTTTGTTAAGCGAGAGTTCAACTATATTACTGTATTTGGCCGCAGCCAAAATGCCGCCGCGACCCAAGCCTCCCCGCTAAAATCAGTTTAGTTCCTAGCGCTCACATTTTCGGTGTACAGGTTGTACACATTCGAACATACAGATTTGGTGTACTCCAAAATCAGGAGTTCCAGAATCTGGAATGTGACAAAAATTGCAAGAATAAAAACGTCAATCCTACCTGTTCCACGCCAGGTCTTCATAGTCCCCACACTGAAATATCACAACCTGGGCCCAGGCAATTCCAGACACGTGACACACTTCTGGCGTTCCGATTTGTCTGGAAATACCCAAACCTGGGCTCGGCTACAGGCCCGAATTCAGGACGCTCAACCTATACTAATGAAGGCCTAAAGTAGATATAACTACTATTGCAGGCTACACAACTTTAAATACAACAATAAAATATTAAAATGTTAGTAAATACAACAATAAACAATAAAATACAGACAGTCCTCGACTTACTATTATTGAAGCCACGAAGCATCCTGCCGCTTAAGCTCCTCCCATATGGGAGGGGCTGCACTGCACTGCTTAACTGAGGCACGCTAAAGACTGAGTGTGTGTTGCTGGGGCAACCGGGAGAGACGCTACCCAGAAGCTGCGCACGAGAAGCCCGCAAGATTTCAAGTGTGTGTAAACATTCGTTATAGTGAAAACAGCCTTTGTTAAACGGATAAGTGGTAGAAATAGAAACCCTTGTTAAAGTGAACTTTCGTTAACCGGGTGTTCGGTAAGTGGGGTCTACCTGTAGTTGTATTCCACTTATTGTAATTTTCTTTCACACTTGGAGAATTACTAAATTATTTCAACAACAACAACTTACATTTACATAGTGCCCCTCACACATGGGAGCGTCCCAGAGTACTTTCAAATATATAATTTTGTGACTTAAACCAGGGTCTGTAATAATGCAAAAATACAGTCTGATTTCTGCTACATCTAAGTATAACCCTGGAAGGGTTACACATGTTCTGATGTTCTCTTCAGTACCATCTTTGTTTGAGCCCTAAAGTCAGATGAGTCCCAGCTAGCTGCACGATCTCTGTGTGGTGCACCACCCTCACTGTGACAACAGTCTGCTTTCAAGCACTTTACATCAGTGTGGGAATATCATTTATGATTCAGTATGTTGAATACTAAGAGAAATAATCCCTGCCTGTAACATCAAGAACAATAACAACATCAACAAAATTACATTTTTATAGTACCCTTCACATCGGGAAGATGTCCCAAGGCGCTGAAACATCTTGAAGCTTCACGAGTTTCAGTAGACACTGTGTGTTGCGGGCAAAGGCAGCAGCCCATTTGCACACATCAATGTCCGACAAGTAGCCACAGGGTGAATGAACAATATTTTGGCCATGACAGTGGGAGAATCTCCCTTATTTTTTTCAATGGTATGTGAGATTTTTACAAACCTGAACAGGCAGAGGAGTCCTCAGATTAATATATCATACAAAAGACAACACCACTGTCAATTCAACACCTCACAGCTATGTTTCAGTACAGTATATTAATCTAGATTATGTATCATGGATCATACATTATTACAGCACAGAAGGAAGCCATTATCTAATGCCCCTTTCAAAATTGTTCTTGAATCTATTTCCACCATCCTTTCAGGCAGTGCTGCTTGTAAAAACTCTGTATAAAAAAAATCTCATCTCCCCCCTGGTTCTTTTGCCAATTATCTTAAATCTATGTGCCCTGGTTACTGACCTTCCAGCTGGTGGAAACAGTTACCCTCTATCGACTCTGTCAAAAACCTTTATAATTTTGAAAACCCCTATTAAATCTCCCCTTTTCCTTCGCTGCTCTAAGGAGAACAATCCCAGCTTCTCTAGTCTCTCCACTTAACTGAAGTACCTCATTCCTGGTACCATTCTGGTAAGTCTCCTCTGCACACTTTCTTGAAGTGTGTTTCCCTGAATTGGACATAAGAGTCCAGCTGAGGCCTAACCAATGACTTATAAAGGTTTAGCAGAACTTCCGCACTCAAAGTTCGAACATGGATCTTAAATGAACAGCTTTCTGACCTAGAAAGGAGTGCGAACAACTGAATCAGGCTGATGCACAAATTTACACAGTTGTCTGACACTGGCTGCACAAAGTTTCTATTTAAATAGTCATTGGTTCACAGCATTGAGGTGCTTATTTGTGTGATAGAACAAAAATTAGATCTTGAATCACATTTTCTTTAACAAATTTTCTTTAACACATTTTGAATGAATAGGTGAACAAACTAAGTCATTGTTTTTCAGAGGATACAAAGGTGAGGTTACAAGTTAAAATGACTATTGATTACATTTACATTGAAAACAAACTCTTTGAATCGTGCTTGAAGTGAAGACTTCTTGTGGAAACAGCTATCACTTCAAGAATGTTCCAAAGGTCATTCACTGACAGGAGTCATGCATCATCGACACTGGTGTTTGAGCCTACCCTAACAATCCCGCCAGCTGGCTGTCAGATAATTCCAAGGAGGTTTGACTGGTACAAATCCCTGAGGCGGTGGCAAGTGGCCAACAAATTATGAAGTATAGTCAAAAGGCTGAAAGGACAGACATTCTGCTTGTCTAATTGTGCCAACCCAGTTTGCAGATTGGTAATCTGGGATGTTATACTCCTGTAGAGTTGTTGAACACCATCCTGCCGTACATCTAAAGTACTTCTCAATATCTAGAGTCCTGAGGAACATTGCTGTGTCCCGTGTTGACTCAGGGCATGAGTGAGCAGCGAATCCAACACTGAACAACTACATCCTTACTTAATGAGTTGAACCTGTGGAAAATAATACAAGAAAAGAATTCCCCCCACAAGCTTTGTAAATTCTCATTTTATTTGCTATATACATCAGCATTCTTACTTCTGGATCAGAAGATTGCATATCAGCCCAACCCTAGGAGTTTGAGTTTTTAGTCTAAGCTACTCTGCCCCCATATTACCTCTGCGACCATCTAAAATCCTACCAACTGGCCAGTGCCCTCCGCTGAGCAGTCCCTGGCCCGTTTCATGTCATCCCCACCATCGTGGTCACGCTTTCAGCCTTTCTGCCCTCTCCCTCTAGAACTCCATTGTGGAGTCCTCTTTGTCTTGTCCCGTCCCTTGCCTTCTTCAAGGTCTGTCTAAAGACTTTCCACTCTGACCATGCCTTTGGTCATTTATCCACCTCTTTGCCCCCATCACTCATTGAGGTCCATCCTCATGCAGGGTACCATCCAAGAGCACTCGACAGTGGTGGAGCATGAAGCCGAGTTGGTGGGAGGTGACTGTAAGTGCTGTCAAAGAGAAAGGTCTTCAGGTAGAACTTGAAGATAGGGAAGGAGAGAGCAAGAGGAATTGATGCAGTTTATTTATTCACACTATGAAATGGTTCTGAAATGCTGCTCTATTGGGTAAGCAGGGGGTGCTTAACATTTCAGACTGGCTTCAGACCCAACATTGTGCCAAAGTCAGGGAGGAGGGCTTAAACCCTCCACATTTATTGACTGGAAATTACAACATTTCTTAACAGATATTATAACAAATTCAACTTTAGGAGGTAGAATTGAAGACCGGACAAGAAAGGATCCCGTGTGAAGTCTTGAGCTGAATGGCTTGGTTATATGTTATGGAACCATTGCTCAATGGAAAGGCATGTGTGTCCAAGCTGTGGGGAGGTTGATGGTGGCAATTCTCTCATATGGCTTCATGCTGAACTGTTTAGCCCAACAGGAAACTCGCAGGGAGTACCTGACACTTGCCATCTCTCCAGTGACGGCTTAAACCTGGGCTTGTTAGAAATCAAATAACCAACTATTGACTAAAACGCTATAGCAAAAGAAAGATTTATTATTACATTTCTCTGGGTGGGGGATGGTGGAGATTAACAGAGTCTCCTTGGAGCTGAACAGTCTCCAAATTGACATGTATAGCAACAAAATATCAGAATTGAGCCAAATCTCTGGTGGTCTCATTAGTACAGGTCCACAGTGATCTTGAGCCAGATAGATCCACAGTATTCCAGAGCATTGTTGATTACAGCACAGCCACGCTGGCACAGTGGCAGGACTTCAAGAGAAGACCAGTCACTGGAGGCAGGGAAAACCCCCACCCCAACCCCCCACCCCAGCCACTCAGCTCCTGTAAACCCTGCAAGCTTAAGATGGTCCTAACTTGACAAACAATGGGAAAGCTTGCCAGACCACGATATCAGTGGCAAGTTAAAGGGTTTTAATTGTTAAGACTCCTACAGTGCTCCAACACACACTGTGGGATACCCAAGCCTTGACACTTACCAACCTAATACTTTCTGGATGTGTCCTTGCAGGGATACGGTGCGCATTCCATTCCGATAAATATCTTAGGAATTTCCAGGTGTAGGTGGGAAACATGGAACTCTCAGTTTCGTTTGGATGCTCTTAAGAATGGTGATAGATGATTGACACCCAATTGACCCCCCCAAATTGTATGTTGAAATATTCTACATAGTTCTATGAGATTCTATGATAACACATTAAATTTAAATTCATTAAGAAACATTGCAATTTTTAACACTTATGACATTAACTCAACAGTATGAAGCAGTGGGTTGCCTGGAAATGCTAACCTGCCTCTTATTTGTTCAAAATGTATTCTCAGAATCCTGCCAGAATTGGATCCAATGAGGTTTTTGATCTGCAACGTGCTATGAAGAAACAGATGTGTGTTTCATAAAAGAGTTGTTTGACTGATATTTTACTGTTAAGACCAGGAGAAGTGCAATCCATTTATTTTGTCACAACAATCCTTTTGTCATGCTCAAGTGAAGAAACAAGATGTTTCTGCTGAAATTACATTATTAAAGTCACGTTTGTGCCTGAAGGTTTTTCAAACACTGTTTTATGAAGCTGTTTCCCCTTTAAAGGGAAAATGCTCATGATAGACATAAATGGTTTGGAATATCTTCTAGATACACTTAATTGAAGTATACATAATGAGCTTTTCTTGTTTTGCTGCATTTTCACAATGCAGATGGTCTGAACTGATCAGATCTGAAAAAGGAGAGTTAATTATTCAAACCAGAGGATAACAGTCAATAAAACAAGATGAAACAGATTTTATTTCCCCAGCAATTTAACCCTTTTTCGTTAGTTTCCAGCGAATTATTTATTATTAATGAAGATGGATTGCAATATTTATTTGTGGATATTTCAAGAGTTGAGAATACAGTCCAACATATACTTTCCAAACAGGAATCCTTGTTCGATCCTGAAACTAGCTAAACAATAATAATGGTAATAATGTTTCTTATTATAATGTTTAGCATTAAAACTTTTACATTTGCAATGGGAGAAAGGACTCCTGCCTCAGGCCAGCACACGCAACAATCAGGGTCTATGTACTGAGAGATATGCTAAAGTTTGGTTCAACTGTGGCAAAGTCAAAATGGGTCCTGACCCGGCAGGAGATGCTCCTGAGGAAACCATTCAGGACGCACCCACCGAGTAACCCACAAGTGCACCCAAAACGGACTGAAATAAACATGAGGGCACCGAAGGATGCTCGATCTGTAACCAAAGAGCGTCCTGAAAATGTATGCATGGTAAACATGTGTGCATTTAGTGCATACATGTATACATATACATACACATACTGTATATACATACATACATAATAATCCCTCCAAAAACAAACATTTTCAATCCACGACTGTTTGTGGGACAATGCTGTGTGCAATTGGCTGCCGCGTTTCACCCACAAATAACAGTATCTTTTGTGAAGCGCTTTGAGACGTTGATAAGATGTGAAAAGTGCTATATCAAATGCAAGGATTATTATTATTATTATTATTATTATTATTATTATACACCTTCCAGAAGCGGCCAGTGCACCATATCAGGGTGTCTGCGGACACGCATATGGATGTGGTTCACATGAGGATGACTTTCGACTGTTTGAAAGGGAGCATCCCAAAAACACATTTGCACAACCCGTGTGTTGTAAAGAATTGTACCATAAACAATGGAATATTGTTATTTGTATTGGGAGAAAGGGTGAAAATAGAAAAGAAGATACTGTACTGTACTTTGCATTTGTTTGAAAATCTAGAAATTCCAGTTAAGCGCTGTACAAAGCTGGTAAATCCTTGACTGTCCAGCATCTTGCGATGTCCTCCCAACATGAAAGATGCTATACAAATGTAATTTATTGTTGTTTCTGGCATTTATTGGCTTTTATCAGCACCGTGTGACGTCCTCCTGACGTGAAAGGCACTGTACAAGTGTAATTTTGTTGTTGTTTATTGGCACCAGCTTTATTCAGTGATGAAAAATGTCAATTCCATTATTGTATTTGTTTGAATTCTGTTTGCAGGAATAGCAAAATAAACTACCTTCTGCTTGAGGAATTCAAACTGAATCAAGTTGATGTACCTGGCCACTGAACCAGTGAGCATGGTAAGGGATGGCACCCAGAGAGCCTAAACTTCTGATACCCAGAGTCTGGTAAAACAGGAATTAATCGTACTTCTGACATCGCAGCACTAACCCTCCCTCCCACTCTATTGAAGAGTTAGTCTAGAGTAGATGATGAGTTTAAAGTCCTAATGCAAGGTGTGAGTTTGGTGCACAGGACTACAGGGTGCTGCTGATGACAGACCAGCCAACCTAGCTCATCGGCAGGACTTGGCCAGATTAGTCTCCAGAAAACAGTCTTCTTCCCACTCAGGTTAATCCTGCAGACCAAAGCCCTAATGGTGTTCGTAGCTAGACAAGCAATGGTAAGCCTTCCAGGGAATCAGCACTTTCAATGGCAAGGTATGCAAATTTAGCTGGTTCAGCTGTACACAAATGCACAGATTGGGGTCCCCAAGCCTTCAATATAACAATATAATAATAATAATAACCCTTGCATTTGATATAGCGCTTTTCACATCTTGTAGACCTCTCAAAGCACTTCACAGAATACAACAACAACAAAATTACACTTATAGAGCGACTTTCATGTCAGGAGGATGTCCCAAGGTGCTGAATAGTTAAGGCGGGATCCGAGGAGGGGGGTGGGGTGGGGGAGGTCGGGGAGATGGGGAGTCAGTGGAGATGGGCGAGGGTGGGTGTGATGTGGTCATGGGGCCTAGTGCAGGAGAATACACGAGCTGCACAGTTCTGAATAATCTGCAGTTTGTGAAGGGAGCAGCTGGGAAGGCCGACGAGGAGAGAGTTCCTGTAGTAGAGCCTAGATGTGATGCCTAGAATACATTGTTGAGTGAATTGATATGTTTGTGGGTGAAACGCAGCTGCCAATTGCACACAGCAGTGTCCCACAAACAGTCGTGGATTGAAATGACCAATTTATCATTGTTTATTTTGAAGGATTATTATCAATCTTGCAAACGGAGCCAAATAGGAAAGCAGCAGAGTACATTCCATTTCAACCAGTAACATTTCCACATGTAGGGCCATACACATGCAAAACTCTAAATTGGATACAAATGTAATTTATTGTTGTTACTGGCATTTAGGCTTTTATCGGTATCGGATTTATTCATGGATACCCTTAAGTAATGGATTTTGGCAGATGTCCGGCACCTTATGGACCAAAAAAACAAAGACAAAGCTGATCAATTAGTCAGTAAATATACAGTACTTTGGCTATCCAAGCATACAATCTATTTTAGTCAACCATAATAATTTATGCATTGAAACTGAGTGATTCTTACATCACCCAATATATTTATCAAGCTTGATAAGTACATGAACTTTAGTCAGTGAATTTAAGTTGTAATGGGATTTTTTCATTAAAACTTCACATAAAGGGTGGTAAAGTTGGGAACCAATGGGGAATAAAATGGATTAGACTGCCAAGGTCAATAAATTCACAGTTGATCAGAGAATGCCTTCATGTATTGAACATATTTCAATTATCCTTTAGGACATCCTACCTAATGTCATTTCCTCTGCAGTCAGAGGGACAATAGAGGGTTTATGTTGGTAATCATTTGGGAGGAAACTTAGTCCATTGTTTGAAATTTATAGAGGCATTTGGGGTTAGATTTAATGGATTAGACTACAGGATAATAAAAAAAACTTGAAATGATGTAAAGAATTATACATCCATTTCCAGTGTAAAGAAAACAATTGACTCTGTGGACACTGGAGGCATCTGCTCACAGAGACAAATGAAAGGAAGCAATTTAATTCACGATCATTTTCTTTCTTCAATCACATGGTGCAGAAATGCATAGTTCTTACTCAAATTGCAAAAAAAGGAAAATACTGCCAGTTTCCTCAAATGAGATGTTCGTGTCTAATTGTGTATTGTATTTTGTAACAGACAAGAAGCTTTTTAGAAATCCAAGCATGTGTTAGTAATTGATTTTAATTAAAACACAGAGGAAGGTATTCCTGATAATCCTTTTTTACTCTGCTCACCGAACCTACTGTTTCCTCTGTGTGTGCATGAAAGCAAGTCTTCGCACTTGTCAGCTTTATTAAGACCCAAGGGATGCTGCAGATCATAATGCAGGAGATTATAGGTATTACACTGAATATGTTGGAATGTTTTTCAAATGTATATCTGAAACCTACAGATTGAGTTACAGTTAAAACATTATTATTATTATTTCATTCGTAGAATACCTATATTCATGAAAAATAATAAAAGATTCAGTACCTTGTAGGGTCCGTCGATATGGAAATTTTCCGATTTAGGTATATCGATGGGCTCATATCAGAGTGCGTGCGCATTCCGGGTGCGCGAGCATTCGGGGCCTATCTCCTCAGGAGGTAAATATCTTTCACTCTCTGTGTCTCTCACTCTCTCCATCTCTGTGTTTTTCTGTCTGTGTGTCTCTCTCACATCACCCACATATCTATCTGTATATTATCACATCCATCCCGTCTCTCCCCCCCGCCCCCCCGCCGTCTCTCTCCCAGCCCCACCACACCAGCCGTATCTCACACCCCCCACCAGCCGTATCTCACACCCCCCACCCCCACCCAGCCGTCTCTTTCCACCTCCCCCCCCATCCGTCTCTCTCCCGCCCCAGCCCCCCCAGCGTCTCTCTCCCCCTCCCACCCCCCAGCCGTGTCTCCCCCCCCAACCACCCCAGCCGTCTCTCTACCCCTCACCCCGCCACAGCTGTCTCTCCCCCCCACCACCACCCCAGCCATCTCTCTCCCCCTCCCCTCCCAGCCGTCTCTCTCCCCCTCCCCTCCCAGCCGTCTCTCTCCCCCTCCCCCCCAGCCGTCTCTCGCCCCATCCCCCGCCCCCCCAGCCATCATTCTCCCCCTCACCCCCCTCCCATCCATCTCTCTCCCCCTCACCCCCACCAGCTGTCTCTCTCCGCCTCACCCCCACACCCCAGCCGTCTCTCTCCCCCTCACCCCCACACCAGCCGTCTCTCGCCCCCCCCAACCCCTAGCTGTCTCTCTCCCCCTCCAGCTGTCTCTCCCCCTCCCCCTCCTCCCACAGCCGTCACTCTCCCCCTCCCCCCCAGCCGTCTCTCTCCCCATCCCTCGCCCACCCATCCGTCTCTCTCCCCCTCCCCCTCCCCCCCATTCGTCTCTCCCCCTCCCCCGCCCCCCCCCCAGCCATCTCTCTCCCCCTCACCCCCCACCAAGCCATCTCTCTCCCCCTCACCCCCCCACAGCCGTCTCTCCCCCACACCACCCCCCCAGCCGTCTCTCTACCCCTCCCCCTCCCACCCAGCCATCTCTCTACACCTCCCCCTCCCCCCCAGCCATCTCTCCCCCTCCCCCGCCCCCCCATCCATCTCTCTCCCCCTCCCCTGCCCCACCCAGCCATCTCTCTCCCCCTCACCCCGCCTGCCCCATCTGTCTCTCTCCCCCTCACCCCCCCAGCCGTCTCTCTCCGCCTCACCCACCCCCAGCCGTCTCTCCCCCACCCCCACCCGTCTCTTTCCCCCTCCAGCCAGCTCTCTCCCCCTGCCCCTCACCCCCCCAGCCGTCTCTCTCCCCCTCCCCCGCCCCCCCCCCCAGCCGTCTCTCTCCCCCTCACCCGCTCCCCCAGCCGTCTCTCCCCCCCACACGCCCCAGCCGGCTCTCTCCCTCTCACCCCCCCCCCCAGCCGTCTCTCTCCCCCTCCCTCCAGCCGTCTCTCTCCCCCTCACCCCACCGCAGCCGTCTCTCTCCCCCTCAACCCCCCCCCAGCCGTCTCTCTCCCCTCCCCTCCCCTCCCCTCCCCCCCCAGCTATTTCTCTCCCCACCCCCCACCCATTGCATACCTGTATATTGTATTGGAGGACTATGAATACAATATGGCGGCTTTGCACCTCGGTCTGTGCATTGTGTATAGTGATGAGCATTCTGGGACTTGTAGTTCAGTGTGTGGCATTCCGATTTTTTCCCTCGATGTATCGATATTTTTTAAATGCTTATATCGGCATATCGATCTGAAAATTATATTGGGTTTTAGCGATATATCGATATATCGCCGGACGCTAGTACCAACCTCTCAATGCAAAAAGCACAAATAGATGCAATTTGCTGTTGTTATAATAATAACAATCCTTCCATTTGGTTGCCTTCCATTTGGTTGCCTCCCAGCTCCGCTCTTTCCTCTCAACTCACTCACTCCTTGAACCCCTCCAATCAGGTTTCCACCCTGCTCACAGCACGGAAACTGCTGCTGCCGCTAAAACCCTCATACACGCATTCATAACATCCATGCTTGACTATGCAAACTCTGTGCTCGTCAACCTCTCTAAGTCCTCCCTCCATAGGCTGCAAATCATCCAGAATACTGCAGCCCATGTCCTCTCCCACACCAGGCTATGTGAATCTATCACTTCCATCCTCGCCCGACTCCACTGGCTTCCCATAACACTGAGTTCAAGATCCCGGTCCTCACCTTCGTCCTCATTCCTCCCTATCTCTACTACCTCCTATTCCCCTACCAACCTGTCTGCTCCCTCTTCTCAATGGCAGGCCTTCAGCCACTCTACCCCATTCTATGGGACTCCATCCCACAGTGCCTCCACCTCATCATCTTCCTTGCATCCTTCAAGACCAATTTCAAGACACTCTTCTTCAACCATGCTTTTGATCACTCTCCTTTACTCCCTGCCCTCCACTATCCTCGATGCCGACTCAAAGCTCGGGTCCAAAACACTGACTGTCCAGCACCTTGGGATGTCCTCCCAACGTGAAAGGCAATATATAAATGTAATTTTGTTATTTTTAATTTTTTTCCATGCTTGGAGTAAGGGACATCCATCTTGAACCTTGAGAACATTAAAGTCGCTGGCACATTGCAAAGTACTGTCTCTCTCTCCCTCTCTGTCTCTCTCTTCGTCCGTCCATCTGAGGTCCATCTAATCTACAATAATTGAGACGTTGAGAGTAATTAATTCTGTATGGATTACAACGGAAAACTTTGGGAACCTTAGATCCAAATTGTTACCCTTCCAAACCTCTGTGTTTATATAAACCAATATTAATTGAATTATAAGCCTCTTCACTGGAGACTCAGACTCATTCACAAACAAAATACACACACATTCTCTAACAACAGTTCCCTCCTATAACAACAACAACAACAATTTACATTTATATAGCGCCTTTCACGTCGGGAGGACGTCCCAAGGCGCTAAATAAGAGGCGTGTGACCCGAGCTGGGAGGGGAGTGTTTGGGAAGGGGTGAAACACGAAGGGGAGGTAAAAGAATTTGGGGTGGTACAAAAGGCACGATCGAAGAGGAAAGTCTTCAAATCGGCCTTGAAAGAGGAAAGGGTAGAGGCGAAACGGAGGGATTGAGGGATGGCATTCCATAAGGTGGGAGCGGAGAAACTGAAGGCCCGGCCTCCGATGGTGGGGCGGTTCGGGCGGGGGGCTTGGAGCAGGCCAAGTCCTGTTGAACGGAGGGTGCGGGTGGGCGTGTAGGGGGAGAGTAGATCGGTTTGGTAGGATGGGGCAAGGCCGTGTAAGGCCTTGTAGGTGAGGACGAGGATCTTAAATTCGATCCTCTGAAGGATGGGGAGCCAGTGGAGACGGGCGAGGGTGGGGGTTATGTGGTCACGTAGGCGGGTACGGGATAGTACACGGGCTGCAGAGTTTTGGATGGCCTGCAGCCTATGAATGGAGGAACTGGGGAGGCCGACTAGGAGAGTGTTTCCGTAATCCAGCCGTGAGGTGATGTACGCGTGCACAAGTGTTTCGGCAGTGCGGGGGGTAAGATAATTACGGAGCCTGGCAATGTTGCGCAGATGGAAATAGGCGGTGCCGGTCAAGGCGCGGATGTGGAGGAGGAAGGAAAGTTTTTGATCGAACATGATGCCGAGGTTCCTGACTGGCTTTGTGAGGTGGAGAGTACAGCCTTGGATGTTGAGGCTGGCAGCGCCCGATGTGCGGAGGCGCTGGCGTGAGCCAATCAGGAGGGCCTCGGTCTTACTCACGTTCAATTGCAAAAAGTTGTCCCTCGTCCATGATTCGATGTCGGACAGACATGCTGTCAGAACATCGATCGTCTGGGGGTTGAGGAATGAGGCAGAAAGGTACAACTGGGTGTCATCCGCATACATGTGGAAATTTACCCCATGTCTGCGGATGACGTCGCCCAGGGGGAGCGTGTAAAGTGTGAAAAGAAGGGGACCGAGGACAGAGCCCTGAGGGATGCCGTGGGAAACTGTGTGGGGGTTTGATGAAAAGCCATCGGAAGAAACAAAATGTAAACGATGGGTCAAATAAGAGTGGAACCAGTCAAGGACTGTGCCTTGAAGGTTGAGGTGGGAGGAAAGACGTTGAAGGAGGATGGTGTGATCGATTGTGTCGAACGCAGCAGACAGGTCAAGGAGGACGAGAAGGCAGAGGGAGCCCTGGTCACAGGCGGTTAGGATGTCATTTGTGACCTTGACCAGGGCAGTTTCTGTGCTGTGGATAGGGCGGAAACCTGATTGGAGGGGTTCAAAAAGTGAATGAGTTGAAAGGAAAGAGCGGAGCTGGGAGGCAACCACTCTTTCAAGGACCTTGGATAGAAACGGGAGGTTGGAGATGGGTCGATAACTTGATGGTTGCGACGCATCAAGGGAGGGTTTCTTCAGGATAGGGGTGATGGTGGCTGTTTTAAGGGAGGTAGGGACGGTTCCTGAGTAGAGGGAAAGGTTAATGGTGTCAGAAATGAGTGGGGCTAACAAATGGAGCTGGGTGCGGAGGAGGGGGGTGGGGATGGGGTCCAATGAGCACGTGGTGGGTTTCATGGAGGTGATTGTTTTTGTGATTGAAAGCGGGGTGGTGTGGTTGAAAGTGTGAAATGGGGGGTGAGTAGGGGTTGAGGTAGCTGATGAGGGCGCTGAGGTGGAGGAGTGGTGGGGGGAGGAAACCACAGAGCGGATTTTCACAATTTTGGATTCGAGGAAATCCAGCATCTCCTCACAATGAACGTTTGAGGAGAGGATCTGCGAGATGAGGCGGGGGGGGCGGAGGAGCTTCAATCACAGCTATGCCTTCCTCCCTCTTGCCCATCATGGCAATGACTACTTTACTAGTCCCATCGTTACTGTGTAGTCCCTAATATACCATATACTGGATTATTATTCTCATTATCATTATTATTACTGCTTCAATCTCTAGTGACTAGTGCTATTTTGTTGTTGTTGTTGTTATGACATCTGGGATAAAATTTGGAAATTTCAGTGAACTTCCATGCAGTTTAAATTGTTTTCTTATTTGAATCAATATCACAGCTAATGGTTGAAACAATGGTTCAAGCAAAGCCATTTCCACTTGGTACACTCTCATTGAATCACTAGGGTCAAATGGTTGGATGAACTGTGTTTAAACATATGTGTGCAGATGGAATTAAACGTACGCTTAATATTACAATCAGCAGCCAATGAAAGGGATTTCAAGTGATCCTGGGCCATTTACATAATTAAAGGGCATTTGCACAATGTTAAATGAACCTGCAAGTTTTGCACATGGACTTTCAACTCATCTCGCAAAATAGACCCCACCGCAAATGTATTAGATTAAATTGGTGCCAATAAAATTAAATTAGAAATGTGAGTAGTAATTTATATATTACTGTTGATGAACAGCTGCTGGAGAGGGATCCCAGTCCCAATGGGAAAATGAACAGCAACTTGTATTTATATAACACCCTTCATGTGGGGTAGCACTTCAGAGTGGTGGAGTCTGACAACAAACCAAGAGTGAGAAGGACTGATCAAAAAGGAAGGTTTTTAGATTTGATTTGAAGGTGTGAATAGATGTGGTAAGACAAAGGGAGAGAGTTCCAGATTTTCATGGAATAGTGGCTGAAAGCACGGCCACCAATGTTGGAGTGGAGGTCACAAAGGACAATTAGGAGGCTGGAGCCAGATGAGCAGAGGCATCGGGTGGTGGAGTCGGGGTATTCAGGTCAGATGAGTAAGGTTAAGAAAACCATCTGCAAATTGTACCCCTTTCAATTAAAATAATATTAATCGACAGCGGTTTATTAGGACTTCAGCAATATAGTTTATTCCCATCTGTTAGTTAAATGATAGTTGGGGAACTGATGTATGGCGCTAGTGTCTTGTTGACTTATACTGGTTTATAACTGATTGTTGTTTGCTGTCTGCCACATGCATGTGATCCATTGTCGGTCAGGAACCTAGGTGTCCTGTTCAAACCTCAACTATCTTTCCTCCCCCCCATCCAAGCCACGATCCATTCCGCCTTCTCTTACCTCTGTAACATTGCTCAATTCCGACACTACCTCACCCATCAGGCTGCTGAAACCATCATTCATGCCTTCATCACATCCAGGCTTAACTACACCAATGCCCTGCTTGTCAGCCTTCCCAATTCGTCCCTCCATAGGCTGAAGATAATCCAGAACTATGCGGCCTGTGTCCTTTACCGCTCCAAGCTCCACAACCCGTCTACCCCATTCTCGCCCGACTCCAATAGCTCCCCATCACCCGACACGAAAACTGCTTTATAAATGTAATTTTGTTGTTGTTGTTGTTGGTCTTCACCTCCAAAGCCCTCCATGGCCTCGCCCCACCTTACCTTTCTGATCTCCTAACCCCCTACTAACCTGGCCACTCCCTCTGCTCAGCGGGCTCTGGCCTGCTCCACTTCCCCGACCTACCCGCCTCACCATCAGTAGGTGAGCCTTCAGCCATTCTGCCCCTAATCTCTGGAATTCCGTCCTGCAGTCCTTTCACCTTGCACCTCCATAGCCTCCTTCAAGTCCCACGTCAAAACCCTCCTCTTCAACGGTCCCATTGGTCACGCCAATTCCCCTCCTTTCCCTCCACCCTCCCGGATCCCAACCCCAGCTCATTTCTGAAAGACTGAATCCAGCACCTTGGGATAAATTGGGGTGAAAATTGAAACAAAACAGACAGTTAATGATAACCTCATTACAACAACAAGAACAACAGAATTACACTTGTATAGCTCCTTTCATGTCACGTCCCAAGGCACTGGACATTATTTCAGAACTGAGCTGGGGAGGTTGGAGGGAAAGGGAGGAATTTGTGGAGCTCCTGTAGCTCAGTGGTTTAGAGCACTCGCCTTACAAGCGTGAGACCTGTGTTCAAATCCAGGCAGGGCAAAACGTTGGGCAATTTCCTTACTCCACGTCTGAAAATAATCCATCCCCCAAAAATCCACAATAATAAAAATTGGTCATTTCAATCCACGACTGTTTGTGGGACACTGCTGTGCACGATTGGCTGCCGAGTTTCGCCCACAAATGTACAGTCAATTCACTTTACAGTATGTTCGATGCAGCTCTTTGAGATGTCGATAAGATGTGAAATGTGCTGTACCAAACGCAAGGATTATTATATAGTGAAACTGTTGTTATCCGGCACCCTTGGGACCTGACCGGTGCCAATTAATCAAATATGCCAGATACTTGAGTGGCAAGATGCCGAAAATCATCCCCCAAATGAACTTATTTTAAAACATACCATTTTAATAATAGACTAAATAATAACAGAATATTGTATGGATACTTACCAATAAAGCTTTCCGGCACACTCGATAAAATGATCGGTAGAAAAGCATTCCAGCGTTCGGTAAGCAGGAACGGCACAAAGTTATTTGGTGCCCTAGGCAAGTCGTCAGATGTGTGCCCACTAGTAACTTTTGATAAGGTAATATTAATACCAAAAATTCATGGTATTAATTGATTAATTATCAATGAAAGTAATGGTAATAGTTATACATTTATTTATTTATGAAACATACTTCTGTTTTATTTAAGTATTAAGTATTAAGCATTTTCTGGTCAACTTACTGCTAACTCACATGCCGCCACCACTATATGCCAGCAGACGACAGCAGTAATTTACGGCAAACCGTACGTGCTCTGTAACCAGGACCGACGCCCCCCAAATATTGGCGCCCTAGCCAACCGCTTAGTTCGCCTAAAAGTTTGCCAGCCTTGTCGGTAAGTTAAATAAGTGCGTATGCGCACGGATTGCACACATGTGCAAAATGAGCATACCATGAGTGTCCCAAGATGGCTACGGTATGAGATCCGGTTGCTGGAATGGGGGATTGTATTGGGAGATACCAGTTGGTTGAGTATGCTGGTCGATTGGGTTCCAGATAAACAACGTTTTACTGTAATTACATTATTACATAATCTGGGTCCCACCTGCACCTTTTCTCTCTCTGGTCTGCCTGTTTTGTTGTAATTCTCCCCCAGGGACCCCATTTTGCATTATTAACACTTGTTTAACATATCATCTGCTGTCCTCTACCCCACTCTACTCTTTCTCAATAGATGCTGCCTGACATGCTGAGAGTTCTCAATGAATTGTTTTGCTGCAACAAAGGATTTCTTTCCAACAAAACCTTATCAAATGCCTCAAAGAAGTTCCAATAATTGCTGTTGACTTCAGTGATTAGCTTTGTAGCTTTGTAGTGACTCCTTTGGAGCAATCATTTTGCACACAGCAAGATCCCACATGCAGAGGAGAGTGATGTACTTTCTTCTATAAGCTAGTATTGCAGCATTTTTGATCATTCAGCTCTTGGCTTTCTGTGGGACATAGATCGGCTTCCTCATTCATTTGCACAAAGCATAATAATAATCCTTGCATCTGG
This sequence comes from Hydrolagus colliei, assembly GCA_035084275.1. Classification (NCBI taxonomy): domain Eukaryota; kingdom Metazoa; phylum Chordata; class Chondrichthyes; order Chimaeriformes; family Chimaeridae; genus Hydrolagus; species Hydrolagus colliei. The sequence goes on along the minus strand of CM068744.1, from coordinate 22,385,968 downwards.
TATAACACTTTTCATGTCTTCTAGAAGGCATATTCTACAGAATATGCTGTAAAGTGAATTGACTATATTTGTGGGCAAAATATGGCAGCCAGTTGTGCACAGCAGTGTCCCACAAACAGTCGTGGATTTAAATGATCAATTTATTATTCTTTTTTGAGGGATTATTATTATAACAACAATAAAATTACATTTATAGAGTGCCTTTCACGTTGGGAGGATGTCCCAAGGCACTAAATGATCTGTGGGATAGAATTCCAGAGTGTGGGGGCAGAGAGGCTGAAAGCCCGTCCACCGATGATAGGCCGGGAGACATGGAGCAGACTGGAACTGAACTGGTGTGTGGAGTAAGGAAATTTGCCCAAGGTTTCACCCTGTCTGGATTTGAACCCAGGTCTCTTACTTTTAAGGCAAGTGCTCCAACCACTGAGCTACAGGACTCCATAATCACTGCTCTTCAGGAAATCTTTGCAAACTGCTTTGAGACATTCTCCCAATTTAGCCATATCAAATGCAAGGATTATAAGAATTTTTAACATCGACAAGAAAATTGAGTAGATAAGTACTGAGGTTAACATGTCATCTGTAATATAGTACCCCTGACAATGGAGAGCTCCTTCAGTGCAATACTTGAGTGCCAATCTAAGCTATGAGCTCAAGCCCCATTGTTCTGCTTTGCAGCTGTCATAGAGACTTGAGAGCTATAAACTGAAACAAGTAGGCTGGGAAATGCCCCAACCAAGCAATGCTTAGTAATAACAACAACAACAACAACTTAAACTTATAAAGCGTCTTTCACGTCGGGAGGACGTCCCAAGGCGCTGCACAGGAGGCGTGTGACCCAAGCTGGGAGGGAAGTGTTCGGGAAGGGGTGAAACACGTAGGGGAGGTCGAAAAATTCGGGGGGGAACAAAACGCATGGTCAAAGAGGAAAGTCTTCAAACTGGCCTTGAAAGAGGAAAGGGAAGAAACAAGGCGGAGGGATTGGGGGATGGAATTCCACAGGGTGGGAGCAGAGAAACTGAAGGCCCGGCCTCCGATGGTGGGGCGGTTCAGGCGGGGGGCTTGGAGCAGGCCAATTCCTGCTGAACGGAGGGTCCAATAGGCTTCAAATAAACTCAAACTGGCAATGGCAATAGCAGCCACAGAGGGACCCATATATAAAAAGCAGGAGATTCCAACAAGGAAATGGAACTTGGTCCTATTCCAGCTCTCTCTCCTCTATGCAGCACGCACAGTAATATAAAAACAAAGCTTAATTCAAAAGCTGCAGTTTGCAACAACAACAACAAACTTACATTGAGAGCACCTTTCACGTCAGGAGGACATCCCAAGGTGCTGAACAGCTGGGTCGGGACCCGAACAAGGGGGGATGGGTCAGGGTAAGGGCAGGGGGAAGGAGAGTATAAAAGGGGGGAGAGTTAGGAGGGGAGCAGAAGGCACGGTTGAAGAGGAAGGTCTTGAGATCGGCCTTGAAGGAGGAAGCGAGGTGAAGGGATTGCGGGATGGAGTTCCAGAGTGTGCGGGCAGAGGCTGAAAGCCCGGCCACCGATGGTAGGGCCATTCTGGTTGGGGGCATGGAGCAGGCCAGAGCCCGTTGAATAGAGGGGATGGGCAGGCTGATAGGGAAACAGTAGGTCAGAGAGATAGGCAGGGGTAAGGCTGTGAATGGCCATGAAAGTGAGGACGAGGATCTTGAATTCGATTCTCTGGGGAATGGTGAGCCAGTGGAGATAAGCGAGGATGGGAGTGATGTGGTCATGGTGCCTTGGGCAAGTTTCCATACACGAGCTTCAGAGTTCTGAATTTTCTGCAGCTTGGGAGCAGCTGGAAAGGCCGACGAGGAAAGAGTTCCCATAGTTGAGCCTAGATGTGATGAATGCATCGACAAGTGTCTCGGCAGCATGGGGGGTGAAGTAGTGGCGGAGTCTGGCAATGTTGCGGAGGTGGTGAAAGGCCATATCGGTCATGGAGCAGATTTGGGGGAGGAAGGACAGTTCGGGGTCAACCAAGACAACCAGATTCCTGATTGGCTTTGAGAGGTGGAGAGTGCAGCCTTGAATGCTGATGTTGCCAGCACCTGGGGTGCAGAGACGCTGACGCGAGCCAATCAGGAGGGCCTCCGTCATGTTGACGTTTAGTTGCAGGAAATTGTCCCTTGAACAGGACTCAATGTCGGAGAGACACGCAGCCAGAACGCCAGTAGTCCTGGAATTGAGGGTGGAACCAGAAAGGTAGAGTTGGTTGTCATCCACATACATGTGGAAATTTACCCCATGTCTGAGGATGATGTCACCAAGTGGGAGCATATAGAGGGTGAAGAGGAGGGGGCCAAGGACAAAGCCCTGGGGTACACCACATGAAACTGTGCGAGGGCTGGAGGAAGAGCCGTTGGAGGAGACAAAATTAAGGCAAACTCAACTCTTGCAATGTACTGGCCATTGCTGGCACTGATATGAATTCATAACCGGGAAAATGTTTTACAAATGATACTGACCAGAATGGAAAAGATTAAAAGCACAGAAGTCAGAGTGAAAAGAAGGGAATGAATTAATCGGATGAGCTGTAGATTATGGCATAATTTCTACTGCAATGCAGTAGCATTTAAAGCAGAGTTATCCCTCAGTAACACTGCTTAATAAAAGGGCTGCCCTTCAGTAACAGGCTGTCCCTGAGTAATAGTCTATCTCTGCAAAACAGGCTGTCCCTCATTAAAAGGCTGTCTTTCAGTTAGAGGGCTCAGGAACAGGGACTTCCTTCATTAACAGTTCTGCCTCCTAAATTAATGGATCCCATACAACAACAGCAACAACAACATGCATTTTTATAGAACCCTTTATGTCAGGCAGCATCTCAGAGCACTTAATAGTGGTGGAGCCGGACAAAGGATGGGCTGTAAGCACGGTCGAAGACAAAGGTTTTCAGATGGGATTTGAAAAGGGGAAACGGGGGATAAGGAGGAGGGATTGAGGCAGAGTGTTCCAAACTTTTGGGGCGTAGTGGCTGAAAGAGCGACCTCTGATGGTGGGAGAAAGGGTGCGAGGGTCAAGCAGGAGGCCAGTGCCAGTTGAGCAGAGGCACCGGGTGGTGGGGTGGTGGGGTGGTGGGGTGGAAGGAGAGCTAGAGGCATCAATCTGGATGCCTAGATTGAGCACTGGTTTGGTGTGCTGACGGAGAACCCAGGTAGGTTGAGGAGATTAAAACCACAGGAGTGAAGACGTTGATGGGAACCAAGGAGTGCGGCTTCCATCTTGTTCATGTTCAGCTACAGGAAGTTTACACACATCCGGACCGTGATGTCTGCCAGACAGGCCGAAAGAACATCGGCAGACCTGGAGTTGTTACTGGAAGAGACAAAGTAGATTTGTGTGAACCTCATACTTGTAGAAGTTTATCTCGTGTTTGCGGATGACATTGTCCCAGAGGGAGCATACAGGCAAGGAAGAGAAGAGGGCCAAGGATGGAGCCCTGGGTTACCATAGGTGAGCGGACAAGGCCAGGAGGAGAAGCCATTTGCTGAGATTAAATGGGGGTAATTGGTTAAAAAGGGCTCGAACAATGTGAGTGCAGTGTCACTAAGCTGAATGTGGAAGAAGGGGCGGTGGAGGAGGGTGGAGTGGTCGACTGTGTCGAATGTGGCAGAGAGATCCAGGAGGACAAGAAGGCAGAGGGAGCCCTGGTCACAGATATAGAGAATGTCATTTGTGACTTTGGCAAATGCTGTCTCTGTGCTGTGGCAGGGTGAAAACCAGACTGCAGGGGCTCAAGGAGGGAGTGGAGGAAGACTTTCCAGGACTTTGGCAAGAAAGAGTTTGTTGGAGATGGGATGGTAGTGAGGGAGATTAGAGGGATCGATGGTGGGTTTTTTGATAAGGGGTGTGATGACTGTGGTTTTCATGTGGAGTGAAATAGAGCCTGAGGAGAGATTGGTTGACTGTTTTGTCCAGCAGTGGTGAGAGACGGGGGAGTTGAGTGACTAACAGTTGAGTGGGGAGGATAGTAAGGCAGCAGGTGGTGAATTTCATCCTGTTGATTGTGGTTGAGAGTGAGCAGGGATTTCTGCCATCTGCGCTCGAGTGTCTGGGTTTGTGATTTGTGTGAGCAGAGATAGCTGTTGTATCAGTGGGTGTGGGTGGGTTTGGAAACAATCCTGGATTTTAGGGGAGCCAGGGAATTGAAACAGCTTGATGGATGCATTAGGATTGCTATTGGTGGAGGGCCACAGATAGAGGTCCGAGGAAGAGAGAGCATTTGTGAGGGACCCAGAGGAAAGTGTCTTCCTGGAACAAAAAGGAATGGCGAAGGGTTTAGAAGAGGGTAGGGGTGTTCGGGAGGAGAGGGAGATGAGGAAGTGGTCCTAGATAGCCTTGTCCGTGATAAACAAGTTCGGAAGTATCAAGGCCATGTTGACGAGGTCGAGGGAGTGGCCACAGTTGTGGGTTGGCAAGTTGATGTGGAGGGTGAGTGGAGTCCTACTGTCTACTCCTGCGAGCCCATTTGACATGTTTGAGGATGTGATAGATGCTATCCTTGCCTTTGATAGATCCCTATCACATCTTCAACACAACAACACAAGAAGAAAATTACATTTGTAAAGCGTTTTCACATCGGGAAGATGTCCCAAGGCACTGAACAGTCAGGCGCTGTGAAGACGTCTGAAAGCGCTTCATCAAATATGCTGTAAAGTAATTGACTGTGTTTGGGCAAAACGCAGCAGCTAATTGCACCCAGCAGTGTCCCACAAACAGTCATTGTATATCAATCCACAATTGTATATCAAATACAAGGATTCTATTTATTCTTATTATTTATTACTATTATTGTTCTAATTTCTCTGCCAGTTATGAAAGCAAACAGAAAAGAGATTACAATGTTCTGGAAAAAGAGCTGTCTGCATTCACAAACAAGATTAGCATCAGAAATCAGGTAATAAATGATTTCTTCTTGCCTTGGTTATTAGATGCAAGAGTGGAAAGGAGCCATATCTCTACAGGTGAAACGTAAAATGTTAGTTCTGTCTTATATCTACTTTTGATAATATACCCTTAGATTTGTCATCTTTTACTGCAGAACATTATTTTTCAAAGCATGTGTAATGTCCCCAGTGTGAACACCACAGAGAAAAATATCTTCACCTAAAAGGAAATCAATTTTTTTTGAGAAGTGATTCTATGCAAATAGGCTGAAGCAGTCCCGGCTAGGTTATTCAGTGCAGACGCTTCATTATGTGCTGTTCTGTTCAACTGAATTACTGCTATCACTCTTGTGCTGAGGCAGATCTTTTTTTCTCATGACTGCTTGTAATGTTGTGTAACACACAATATGCAGCAAAGATACAACCAATACTAACGGATTTCAAAGAAGCCTCTGACATTAAAGCACCAATTGCTGGTCTTCAAAAACCTCCAAAATGTCCTCAGGAATTAACTTCGTTGATAATAGTCCCACTTGTAATAATGGTAATAATCCACAATTACATTTAGAATTGTGCCCTTCCCACTAGGACATCTCAAAATGCTTCACAGGTTATACTGTAAAGTGCCGTGACTGTATTTAAATACTTCTGAACAGTCTGCATAGAATTACATAGAATAGGATGATAGGTACAGAAACAGGCCATTTGATCCAACTAGTCTGTGCCTAAGTCAGTATAGGGATAATGTCAAAAAGATATCAAACTCCCATACCATAACTCTATATCAGCTCTCTCTCTTCTTTATGCAAGGGTGCTGGAAAAGTGAAAGTTGTTACTACAAGGACTAGTTGAGGCGAATAGCATAGCTGGATGTAAGGGGAAGCTAGATAAGTACATGAGGGAGAAAGGAACAAAAGTTTAGGCTGATAGGCTTAGTTGAGAAAGGGAAGGAGGAGTGATACGTGTGGAGCATGAATAGCGACATAGACAAGTAATTCTATGTAAATGACCTGTTTCTGTCCATATCATAAGTAATAATAATGATCATTTAGTTTCCTTTGTGGATGTTCAGAATAATAGTTGTGCACAAAGGTGTCCCAATATGTCCCAAACCTTTCTATGTAGAAAGGTTTGTTCTGCATTAACAATAACATCAACTTAGAAATTCTGGCATTTGGCCTTCTTCAATCTGACTGATAGAGCCAGTTTTTCAGTACCGCTTCATAAGATATCATCTTAATTCTGTCAGGATCCTCTTCCGCTACATTGAAACGCTGATCTCATCAATTGGAACTGCTTTTCAGTGCAGAGATTGCCTTGGATGACATTGTCGTGCAAGGAAGGAGGAAATTTATCCCTCTATTTTGTGAGGATAAAGATGACCAAGTTCAAATTTTGCAACATGTCAAATTCACTCCAACCAACGAAAATGCTACTTCTAAGTGTTATAGCATTTTTTGGAGATGAATCAGTTGCTTGGAATTGGTGGTATAATGCAGTTTGATCATAAATGGATGAAAGCCACTGAACATGAGTGCAGCCTAGCTCAATAAACTTGATTCCGTCTTCTAGCATTTGAAAACCTGGCTCGATACCAAACTATTTTTTCCAAATAACATTTGCAGCATCAGCAGAAAATAAACCCAAACAGTCAAAACTCTCTGAGTTCAACCTTCATGTGTTCCCATACCTAATGTGTTTAAGGGAAGTGAAGGCTTGAGACTCTTTCAACCTTCAGTAAAGATTAAATCTCCACATAATCTTTGCCAGCAGGTATTGTTATCAAATATGAGTTTGGCTTAGTTAGTAGTATTCTCACATTTTGGTAAAATCATCATGGTTCAAGCACTATGTCAGGAATCAAACTCATGGGCTAGGCTTACGCTGGTAATATCCTGAGGGAACTTTGTATTGTTGGTGATACTGCACTGTCCTGAAGTGAAATGCGCTATACAAATGGAATTTTGCTGTTATCGTTGCTAAGGTGCTGAACTGAGCCCCAGTCTGCCTTGTGCTTCAGGTGGATGTGAAAGATCCAATGACAAAATTCAGAGAAGGGAGTTTCTCACTGTGTCCGATTACAGTAAAAGGTTATTTTCCTTGTGAAGGCTTGTGGAACTTTGCTGGTGCAAGTGATTTCTGCCCAGTAAAAACAAGAGCAAAAGGTGTAGCCAAATGATTTCAAAAGTCAACTTGCATTCAAGGGAGCTTCCAATGAACCGACCTGCATGACTCAGTGTATACCTGTTATTGACAAACTCAGTTTGCAGATATTGTTTCAAATTATGGCAATATTGGGTTGCTAAGGCTAAAGGAGTAAATTACTGAGGCTGTCTGAGGCTGTCTGGGCTTCCACACTAAGTTATATCCTTTATTGAATCTTCTCTAGCTGTGAAGTATGAGAGCAATGATTTTAATAGCAAGAGTAGAGCTGTGGTGATGTTTTTTTTCTGCAGAGTTATATTTACAAGGATTTAGTAGTTCATTTCTTTATGGCTGCTTGAACTGCCTCAGTAGACTTGCTGTGGAGAAGCTTTATTGGTGTTGTCTATGTGTTTTTCAACAGATAGAAAACCTAACAGCTTTCATAATACCCTGGTAAGCTTTTGTGAATTAAACTAAATCCAATATTTTTCACGTTTCTAAATTAAATGTATTTTTTTATTATTTTATTACAACCCTGAACATTAGAATATGATATCTTAAAGAACAACACTAATGAGATGTGTTTTGACCCTATGTTAACACCAGTCCTGTATGAATTCAGCGTGAGCTTAACAAAGCACAAACATCTTTTCAGTTCTGAATTTCAGTAAAAGTTTAATAAATTACTTTCCTTTGAATGTAAAGTACCTTCCCAAGTAAAGTATTGGAAATCCCAGTTCAGGCATTCTTGAATGTTAAAATATTGTCAGTACCAAGACCATTTATTTGGGATTACTAATAAAATGTCACCAATGTACTGTAGCTACTAAGTCTAGCTCTAAATCATCCTTCACTGACTGAACTTATTTTAGTTTTTTCCCCACACAAGTGTAATTAATGCACCAAATTGCAGCCTATTTTGTATTCCCTAGTAAGGAACCTCTGACAACAAAGGACTTATGAGGGATTTAGAAACTCCTGAGCTATTACAAGACTTTGAACAACTGGTGATTTTTGGAGTGTGCTTGTGTAGATTGGACACTAAATGATGGTTGGAGAGAAAGGTAGCTGTGGTAAATGCAAACAATCCATTAGATATATTGATTCCTTCTTTCTACCACAATCCAACTACAAGACCCACCAATATACAGTAAACCTTGCATAAGTATGATCTGTATAAATTGTATAATGAACAACGTACATTTATATAGCACCCCTCATGAAGGGTAGCGTCCTAGAGCACTTAACAGTGGGGACACTGAGCCGAGAGGAGGGTGAAGTAACCACATGCTCAGTTGAATAGAAAGGTCTTCAGGAGTGACCTGAAGATGGGGAAGCAGGGGGCAAGGCGGAGGGATAGAGGAAGATATTCCAGAGCTATGGGGCGTAGTGGCTGAAAGCAGAGCCACCAATGGTGGAACAGTGGATACAAAGGACATGAAGAAGGCCGGAGCCAGTCGAGCAGAGACAGCGGTTGTGGGATAAGGGGCAAGCAGGTCAGATCGGTAGGAAGGTGCCAGGGCATGAAGGGATTTGAAATAAGCTCCAGATAAAATTTGTTATTCACTTTGTGCGTGGACCATTCCTGTGTATAAATTACCTGCCTACAAATTCATAGTTGCCAAGCCTTATTATAAATCTTATGCGGTGCTCTATGACATGATAAAGTGCTATATCAAATTGAATGCTTATTATTATATTGTGTTTACAGGTATTATTTAGACTCTATCTTTAATGTCTTCTATTATCTGTACTAAGACCCGTTCTGTCTTCCCACCTCCGCAACATAACCCAGCTCTACGAGAGCTTCAATGCTTAATATTTATCACATCTTGGTTCTTCTGCACCAACTCCCTGCACAAGCAAGCCACAGATCATCCAGAACTCTGTGACCTTATTAACCAACGCTCACTTGGCTCCACTGGCTCCCCATCCCTCATAGGATAGTTCAAAATCCTTGTCCATTCCCTCTGCTCAGCAGGCTCCAGCCTGTTCTATGTCCCCACCTGGCCCACTCCACCAACAACAATCATAGAATCATAGAATTTTACAGCACAAAAAGGAGGCCATTCGGCCCATCTAGTCTGTGCCGACTCTTTGAACAGAGCAACTCAATCCCACTTAACCGATCTACTCTCCCTCTACATGCCCACCCGGACCCTCCGTTCAACAGGACTTGGCCTGCTCCAAGCCCCCCACCCGAACCGCCCCACCATCGGAGGCTGGGCCTTCAGTTTCTCCGCTCCCACCTTATGGAATGCCATCCCTCAATCCCTCCATTTTGTCTCTTCCCTTTCCTCTTTCAAGGCCGGTTTGAAGACTTTCCTCTTCGATCGTGCCTTTTGTTCCACCCCGAACTCTTTTACCTCCCCTTCGTGTTTCACCCCTTCCCAAACACTCCCCTCCCAGCTCGGGTCACACGCCTCCTGTTCAGCGCCTTGGGACATCCTCCCGACATGAAAGGCGCTCTATAAATGTAAATTGTTGTTGTTGTTGCCCAGCTCTCTCCCCATAACCTAACAGACCTGCTCTTCCTAAATAAAGATCTAGTTCCCTTTTCAAAGCTGTTATGGAATCTGCCTCCACCACCTTTTCAGGCAATGCATTCCAGATTCGAACAACCCGCTGAGTGAAAAAAATTATTCTCAGCTCCCCTCTGCTTCGTTTTGAAACTATTTTAAATCTGTAACCACGAGTCACTGATTCGCCCACCAATGGAAACAGTCTTTCCCTATTCACCCTGTCGAAACTTCTCATAATCTTATAAACCTCTGTCAAGTCTCCTCTCAATCTTCTTTGTTCTCGAGAGAATAAGGCCGGAGCCAGTCGAGCAGAGACAGCAGGTTGTGGGATAAGGGGCAAGCAGGTCAGTTGGGTCTTCATCAGGTGGGCCTTCATCCCCTCTGCCTCTATACTTGGAAACTCCATCCCACAGTTCCTTCACCTTGCTCCCTTCACCTTGCTCCCTCCTTCCCTTGCCTCCTTCAAGGCATGTCTGAAGAGTCTCTTGTTCGACTGCACCTTTGGCCACCCTCCCTGATCTCAACCTTCTGCTTGGGCAGAATCCCTGACTGTCCAACGCCTTGGGATGTCCTCCCAATGTGAAAGGCATTACGTAAATGTAAAGTTGTTGTTGGTACTTTCTGTCTTGACTCTCTGAGCTCAACATTTTTTGTTTTGCCTCGCTCACTGCTTATTTAATTGCACTTGCTGTACAGGTCGTAAAACTATGAAGGAACGTTTGGATTGCTGTTTGTATATTACAGTTTTGTAGTTTATAACGTTCAGCCCAGACGGGTGGTATTTCATGACTCTGCAGCTTCTACTTTTCCTCAGAAGGACATTTATAGAGAATGAAGTTTCATAAATGTGCATCATCATTACCTAAGGATCACAAACTCGTAATGAAAAAGCAGCATAAATGCAAAGTATATGCACTCCACCAGAGTACAATGTGTACCTTGGTTGAGTTCTAATTTTCTACAGCACATTGTTGGCAAGAATTAGGCTTTCCTACTTGGCTCGCATTAGTGCTTTTATTTTACCTCAGGAGCTCACAACATTCATCTGCCTCGTGCTCACTACACCTCATAAAGCTGGTATGGAATCTTGATGCCTTGTTCGACCCCCAACTATCATTCAAACCTAACCATCAGGGCTCTCAGTTATTCTGCTTTCCCTCACCTCCACAGTATCATCATCCTCCAACATTGCTCAATTCACTTTACAGTGCATTCTGTGAAGCACTTTCAGCTTTCTCAAAAACTTGATAAAGATATCAAATGCAAGGATTATTATTGCCTTTCCTCTTAGGCTACTGAGGGCCTCTTTCACACCTTTATCACCACCAGACAAGCTTACTTTAACCCCATATAATCACACCCGAAAGCTCCTCACTACACAACCCACAGCCAGTCCAAACCTGTATCCTCTCCCATACTAGGCTCTGCAAGTCCATCACCCACATCCTCATGTGGCTCCACACCCTCAAGTGAACCAAATTCAGAATTCTCAGTTTCACTTTCAAATGCCTCAACCCACTCCATTTCTGTGACTTCATGCAGTTCTACTTACTTAACTGTTTCTTGCACATAGGAAACTACTTCACATCCCCCACCTGTTCATTCCAGGCATCAGTGAGCCACTTGACCTCAACTATGATACTTCATCTTGATCCCTCCATTTTGACCTCTTCCTTTTCTACATTCCTAAACACTGAAAGGAAACAACCAACCCTTGTTTTAATGATATATGCCTTTAACTTTTGTTAATGTGCCCAGTCCATTATGGCATAATTTCTGTGTGTAGATTCATGAAAGTGGATGAATCTGGATCTGCCATTAGATGTGAATTGGTGAATGCTTGGAAACAGTTGATTGCTTGTGAGGCAACCACATTATCCCATCTTATGACATCTTGACCATTTCCAACCAGGGCTCCCTCTGCGTCCTCATTCTCCTCAATCTATCTGCCGCCTTTGACACAATGGACCTCATAATCCTCTTCCACCGCCTCTCCTCCGCCCTTAACCTTTAAGGCTCGGTCCTTGATTGGTTCCAGTCATACCTCTCACACTGCCTTCACTTTGTCTCCTCCAATGGCTTTTCCTCCAACCCTTCCACAGTCTCATGTGGTGTTCCCCAGGGCTCTGTCCTTGGCCCCCTCCTCTTCAAACTCTACATGCCCCCCTTCAGTGACATCATCCGCCAATAGTTCTGGAGTTGAGGGTGGAAACAGAAAGGTAGAGTTGGGTGCCTCAACTCCAGGACTACTGGCGTTCTGACTGCGTGTCTGTCCGACAATGAGTCTTGGATGAGCGACAACTTCCTCAAACTAAACATCAACAAGACAGAGGACTCCAAGGCAGTGGAGAGAGTATGTGGGGGGATTTTATTCCATGGGCGGTAGAAGATGGTGGTAGGTTTGGGGGTAGAGGGGAGGGGGGTAGAGGAGTTGAAGGAGATGAAGTGGTGGACAGTGATGGCCTTATCTGTGATGGTGACATCTGAGACACTGAGACCCTGGGTGATCACCAGGTTAGGTGGGTGGCTGTGAACATGGGTGGCAGAGTGGATGTGGAGGAAGAGGTTGAGAGAGGAGAGGAGGGAGGAGAATTCTGAGGAGATGAAGCAAGAGGGGGTGAAGTGGAGGTTGAAGTCGAGATGATGATGAGGAGATCGGTGGAGGTGCAGAGGGAAGCTAGGAGTGTGGAGAAGTCAGAGATGAAGGTTGGGGAAGGTTTTGGGGGAGACAGAGGGTTTTGGGGGATGGTAGAATTTTGAGGGAGAGATGGGCAGAGTGGGAGAGGGTGAGTAACATCTCTGAAAAGGACAAAGATTTCTAATAATTGGTCATCCCTTCATGGCAGGAATGCCTGGCAAGTTTCCCTACCAATTCAATCACTACATTTCATACTAGAAGATTTCAAAAGCACCTCAAAGTGCTCGACGACCCAATAAGGTGTGTCATCAAATGCCAGCGTTATTAATTCTTCATCTTTCTCTGGCCACTGTTTTCTGTCAGTGGTTGTAAATATGCCGCTACCAGAATGAAAACTTCGCTCACATGAAACATCTTCTTAATGGGGTAGAAAATAGTTGGTCTGAGCAATTGCAAGCACAGCTTGAGGATAACGCTGCACAGTGATGGAATCAGACACCAAGCACAGGAGAATGTGTGGTAACCATAAGCTAGGTTGAAGAGGTAGCTCTGCAGATATCATTTAATGAGAGGGTGAGATGGAAGGATTGAGGCAGGGAGTTCCAGTTGTTAGGGGGATAGTGGCCAAAGGCTCAGCCATGAATGATGATGCGAAAGGGTATGCGTCAGCAGGCCTGTTTTAGTTGAGTGGATACGCGAGCAGAGGCGTGAGTACAAATGTGAATTATTTGAGTATAATATGAAAAGGCGTAAATATGAAGATCTTGGTACCTTAAATTATAGTAAAATCCCAGCCAATATATTTTGTCAAGATTTTTCTCCACACCATTGTACTCAGAAAGTTCATATTGTTTTACTGTCACTTGCACTTTTACTGATGTTCTCACTAAATGCTATGTACTGTACATTTACAGATCCACTATATTACTCAGTGTGCCTTTTTATGGGAGGACAAAGGAGGACAGTGTGCCTTGTTAAGGGAGGCTAATTTCCTGCAATTTTTATCAGACACTTAAGAACATAACAATTGCTAGAACAAGGAAGATCAAGGTCATCCAGTTTGCCTACTGCCATCCTGGCCGTTGCGTACGTATGTCATGTCGCAAACTATTTAAAATCATAAAAACAGAGATTCAGTGTCTCTATACTTATAACATCCCAAACTTATGGTCCTCAGCAATTTTGCCAATGTTGAATTAATTCCTAAGCAGGTTAGCAAGAGGGATATTTTCCTGCTGGAGACAAATTTATCTTTTTGATAGACAAACAGTGCCTTTACTTCCAGGGTTCACTTTCTCTCCCTCTAAAGCTAACTGGAGTCACTGACAAAGGGATCAGATAGATTAAGTAGGCAATGGACGATTAAACTGTAATAATAATAATACCGTATTAATAATCCATGCATTTGATATAGCGCTTTTATCATCTTATCGATGTCTCAAAGCGCTTCACAGAGTAAACTGTAAAGGGAATTGACTATATATGTGGGCGAAATGCGGCAGTCAATTGCACAAAGCAGTGTCCCACAAACAGACCTAGATTGAAAATGACCAATTTTTATTATTGTGGTCTTTTTTGGAGGGATTATTATTAAGCTTGTGGAGTAAGGAAACTTGCCCAGGTTTCACCCTGATTTGCCTGGATTCAAACTGTAGCACTATTTTCACCCTAATGTTGCTCTCCTTTCTCGTACCTTACATGATTATGCTAATGTTCCTGAACCTTGGTTCCCCTGGCAACAGTAACTTCAGTAATTCACCAAAGCTGCCATTTTTTCTGTGATATTATGATGCTGACTGCGTCATAAACACATTAATAATTTAAAGAGGATCTACAGCATTCAAGAAAATCTGGACCAATTAATTAATTGGCCAAGGAGTAGAGGAAGGATTTTCATATAGACAAATATAAGGCAATACATATTGGATCAAGAAGTAATAAAGATGTCTACAACAACAACAAAATTACATCTGTATAGCGCTTTTCATGTAGGAGGGATGTTGCAATGTGCTAGACAGTCAGTGTTTCAGACCCGAGTTGGAAGTCAAGATTGGTGCAGATGGAGGGCATGGGGGGGAAGGAGGATGATCGGGCTACAAAATGAAGAGGCTTCCAATATTAGGGGTGGCCACAGAAAGAGTTTTTCGTGTGATTAATAACTATTCACTGAATGTTACCAAACAATCTGAGCTTTATTAACAAAACAAACTAAACACAAACTATTTTATTTATTTAAGTACGAGTTTGTATTGGCCTTATTGGGAATTGTGCTTTCACTGTTGGGTAATCCCCCTTGAAAAGTATATTGAGGCATTGAAGGTGACTTAAGACAACAACAATAACAAAATTCTGGCTAGTGATTGCCTTGGCACTTTAATTTTGAGCTGTTTCTCAACAAAGAATAGGCCCGAAAGCAAAACATCATCTAGAATACTGGGTTAGTCCAGCCTTCATGATCAGTTTGGTGCTTACCATTGTTTCAGTGAATTATGACAAGGATTTGGTAACAAAATCAATTCAAGTTGCAAACCACTAATTACAAATAATGTAGTGACTTCCTTTTGGCAAATGCCAATTTTCAACCTTAATGGGTAATGTTTGCACCTTGGTTCATGTTAGCCATGCAGGGTCTACTTTTAACAAATGGTTTAATCAGTGGCTCAGTATTTGTGATCTAACCCATTAAACTTTAGTTGATTTCACTTTAGGGAATGCAGACTTGTGGTAATTAAAACAATAATGTGGGATTATCACTCACATCAATCATACTGTATGAGTTGTAATTATGTAGTAAAGTAACAACTGTACATAAGGTTATTATGATAATCTCAAAGAGTATTTTATTCGCCGGCAGCTTTAAGAACCACTTAAACCAATAGGATGTTTAATTTAATAAAACATCTGGTTGAAATTCATAATGTATTTCATAGTCCTGTGATAATAGCATACATTTAAGATTATTAATCAATGGTCTTTTACAATGACAAGCCAGATTGATATCAGGAAGAACAGCTTTACATTGCATTAATATTCTGGAAATAATAATATTAATAATCCTTGCATTTGATATAGTGCTTTTCATGTCTTCTGGACGTCTCAAAGTGCTTCACTGAATATACTGTAAAGTAAATTGACTGTATATTTGTGGGCGAAATAACATCCAGAATAACTATTCTTTGGTAAGAAAAGGCCTTACTTTAAATCCTTCACTAATCCAATGCTTATTGCTAAGTTTCCTTCCAGCTTACTTTATAGGTAACTGTGCTTCATTCAGGGAATCAGTAACAAGGACATTTCACTTCCTAGCCATTTGTGAAATATTGCTGTGCTTAAATTGGCTGCTGCGCTCACCTACAAATACACAGTCATTATGCTTTACAGGAAAATTAGGGGAGAGGTTTGCTGAATCTTTCAGAATAGAAGGAGGCCAGTCGGCACATCATGCCTAAGCTCTTTAAAGAGTTCTTTAAAAGAACTATCCAACTAGTTCCACTACTCCATAGCTACTATCAAATCTGCTTCCACCATCCTTTCAGGCAATGCATTCCAGATTCCAACAACTCTGGGTAAAAAAAAGTCTTCTCATCTCCCCTGTTTTTTTTTGTCAATTTTCTCGAATCTATGTCCTCTGGTTTCCTACCTACTGGCCAGAGGAAACAGTTTCTCCCCTTCAACTTCCTGCTTGAAGAAGAACAATCCCAGCCTCTCCAGTCTGTGTACATAATTGAAGTGTTTCATCCATGTTTAAAGGACTTACTGTACTCATTAGTTGTTAAGATTTGGAATTTGTTAACACAAAGTGACTATTGAGGCTGGATAGAAAGAATTAATGAAAAGGAAACAGGGAAAAAAAACCTGAGGAGGAGTAATATTAAGGGGTATACAGTGAGAGCTAGGAAATAATATTAATTTTAAAAAGGTGATTTGGAAAACAAATCCCAGTGGCATCAATATATGGACTAAATGACCTTCTATGCAGAAGATGTATTTGTTTTTTAAATTTTACTATTACAAATAAGGAAAACCCATTCCAACCCACAAATCTGTGTTAACTGGATGAAGAAATGAATGGAATAAAAGGAAATTCTTTGAACCATTAGGCCTATCCTGTATTTTATTAGACCACAAGATTGATCTGTATGAAGAAAACCCTTCAGCCCATCCAATTTCATGCCTCCAGAACTCCCATCCTACCGTACCATTAGATCAAACTGCTTTTCAAATGAATCTAGGTACTGATTTCTACCACATTTCCTGCCAACCTGTTTCAGTTGTTGATTCCAGCTGTTCATCTTTTTGGAAAAAAAGGCCTGAAAATTCCCTTTACAACTCTAAACTTATATTCTCTTGTTCTACTGTCTTGATACAGCCTAAAGTATTAACCTGGCTTACTTTTCCAGTCCCACTTAAAATTTGGTAAACCTCTGTGACATTTCACTCAAGACTGATCCCTTCTTCTCCCAAGCCTGAGATTTCATGTTGAACCTACATTTATGTAGCACTCAGAGACTATGACCAACCTAACAGATTGCTAATTATCAGTGACGAGCCATTTCAAAGAATCAATTCCAGTACATGTTTTGTCATTTTCCACAAATTTGTATTGTTGAGATATTCCGCTTCACGTGCTGACGTTAAGGTCATGTTTGAAAACTGTTAAAGGGTAGATTTTCATCAAGTGATCTCAGGGTGGGTGAGGGAGGAACTCTTATATTTTTCAGGTTTCAAGTTTTTATTGTCCAGACCATTTTGTATTAAATGGCTTTTTCAAAGGATAATATGCCTGGTTTGTACATTTTGGTTGCACAGTGTTTCAAGGATGGCCATGTGCAGATATTTACCTACAAAGAAAATACAGTCACTAGACTTTACGGTATATTCCATGAAGTGCTTTGTGACACCTTCCTGACATGAAAGGCGCTATAGCAAATGCAAGGATTACTAATGTGGCAGAATTAAGACAATAGCATGGACGCACTTTTTCCGCAACAACTGTCCTCGTCTCCCTACAAATCCACTGCAAACAGCCCCCTGGGTACTAACCTTCACACACAGTGTGCTAGGTTCCAGGCACTCACGCTATTTGCTCGATGGCGCTACTATGGCTAGAGAGGCTACAATTGTGCATGCGCAGTGAATTTGGGGATAGCGGAAGTGGCACGTGCGGGAAATCACCTCACTGGTGAGTAATAATAGCAATAATCCTTCTATTTTATATAAGGCTTTTCACATCTTCTAGATGTTTCAAAGCGCTTCACAGAATATACTGTAAACCTCGATAGGGAAAGGAGCTGTGTCACAATATTGAGATAAATTCTTGGTAAGCACTGTATTATTTAAATTAAAATTTCGTATTTTAAACGTAACTATATTTTGCAGGAAATTTATACCTATAGTTTTAATCATGGTAGTTTAAATTTCTAGTTTGTACAATATAAAAATGTCCAAACATTGTTGTGAATTCCATGAATTTGCCTCTGTTCTTCAGATTGAATTGTATTCTACCCAGATGATCTTTATGAAAATGTGGTGCAGTTGGTTTGCTGTCACACAATTGACCATATTCACAAGTACACCATTGATGAGCACATGAAATCTTGGAAACATTGTGAACACACAGCAGCGGCAATTAAGAAAAAAATGAAAAATATGTTTATATGTAATATTAAATGAAAATGTATAATTGTTTGCTTTGACTTTAATTTTGAAAGAAGATCTTAATTTGTGCGATTGTAAAAGTTAATCACCCTCCTCCTCGATTGAATTTTAAAAAGCAAATAAAACAACCACAGCAAACAAAAGCAAATAGATAGACAGAACATTTTTAGTGACAAATGCATCATGAAGATTAATATTTGTTTTTTTTCTTTCTAGGACATGAACGACAACTTGTTCTGACAATCTGCGACTCTAGAGTTTCTGCGCCATCCATGGAGAGGACAGAATCCATTTTGGACTTTGTGCAGTGTTTGCCTGGAACAGACAAACAGCCTGGAAAATGTCATGCCTTCCAAGAGTTTCCATGCAAGTACACGAAACAGGGAAGGATTATTCCAATACCATCACAGCTTCCTAATACATATAATACATTGAAGGAGATTATTCCTGAGCATGAAAATAAACATGTTGAGGACACGGATATAGGTTAGAAGCAAAATGTGCCTCCCAAGTAGCCAAACACAATTCTCCGCAAAATTCTACAGTTCTTTCCGCAATGAGCCTCAAGGTTTGCAAAGCGCTGCCCAATTTTTCACAAATATTTGCACAGTTTTCTATTGGCTCAGTTCATGGCTATCTATATGAATGGGTTCCGCGATTCTGAGCACAACTTGATGGCTTCCGTCTGTTCACATTTGCTGATGTATTGTACCTTCAATGGTGGTCAGAGTGGATGGGACAGCTAGTATTGAATGAGCCTCTAGGAGGAGGAACTGCCTAAAATGCTTGGCATCTCCTCCCCCACCACACCCCCCCCCCCACCCAGCCCTAACACTCATTAGCTAAATACATACATCACTCATTGTGATCAGGGTAGATCCACAGAAGCTTTGCCCACATTGCTTTTGGTATGGGAGTGGTTTACTACCACAACCATGCAGCCACTTTCACTCCAGATCAAAACTACAATCATTCTCAATGCTCTCGCCATGCTGGGATATCAATAATGCATTCAAGGTAAACATGACTCGTGTTAACAGCTTTTAAAAGTCAGGCTTTTATCATGTTAATATTTTTTTTGCAGGTTCTTGTTGGTAACCACAGCAACCACATCTTCAGGCTCCACAGTTGTTAAGCACTCTGAGACACTACTCTGCGTGGAAGGCGCTATATAAGTGCAAGTTGTTATTGTTGATGTGATGTCCTCATTGTTCCAAATATTAGCCGAGGTTTATTGTCCTAAATTACAGCTTCAAAATTGCTTCTAACCTTATATAGTAATTGCACTAAAATAAACCCGTTGAGCATCAGGCTATAAGATCCTAACAAAGATCCTAACAAACAAAAAGGACGAGAATGGTAAAATTGCTCACATCTACATGGTTTCAGGGACTCAATTCCCCACACTGTGATGGTCAATTGTTGGCCTAATAACATCACATGTTTTGGTGAAATATTACCATGTTAAGTACATCATTGCAGGTAGCGCAAATATATCTATCAATTAACAGTGAAGTCAGAGAGAAAGAGAATGATAGAGAAACAGAGAGGGATAGAAAGCTAGCGACTCAGAAAGTGTTAAAGACTCAGGCGGACTTAAAAGCTGAGAAAAAGAAAGAATAGAGAGAGTCAGTCAGAGAGAAGGGAGAAAGTTTGGGAAAGAGAGAGAGAGAGAGTTTCGCTGGTACAATGTGATGGTCAGAGAAAACACTGGTCTTCATATTGAATGGAAGGGCATAATATAATCTCATCTGAATATTGACCTTAATAATAATCCTTGCATTTGATATAGCACTTTTCACGTCTTCTTGACGTATCAAAGCGTTTCACAGAATATGCTGTAAAGTGAATTTGACTGTTTATTTGTGGGCGAAACGGAGGAGCCAATTACACACAGCAATATTCCACAAAAACAGTCGTGGAATTAAATGACCAAATTATTATAGGTTTTTTTTGGAGTGATTATTATTAGGTATGTAGAGTAAGGAAACTTGCCCAAGGTTTCGCCCTGATCTGCCTGGATTCAAGCTTGTAAAGCGAGTGCTCTAACCATTGAGCTACAGGAACTCCATTTAAATACTTTAACGGTGGAGTGGTGAGCTGGTGGTAGCTATTCCTTTGGTCTTATGTGGTGTTCAGGAGAACAAACATGTCAAAGGAGTAGCTGCTTCTTGGGGTAGGCCAATGGAAAGAGGAGAATGACCAATAACTTGGTACTTGTGCTGTGCGGCTTTCGGCTGGGTGCATTGATGAGGAACTGAGTAATGTTCAGGTGCTTGATGTCTTCTTTTGCAGATTATGTTTAGTGATGATGTGATAAAGGAATTTAACAAGCTAACACAAATCATGTAGTCATTCCAGGAAGTATGCACTCTCAATGACAAGTAGTGACTAACACCCTGCTAAGGAAGATAATGAATAGGGATAGTGATTACTGAGGCCATGCTCTGATAAACAGCATCATGATAATCTGCACTGCAAAATGATCATCTCTAAATTGCCTGCTTTTTAAAATTTGGAAAACATCTCTGTTATTAGGGTAATTCTAATCTACCATAATATTGTTATCTTCACTGCAAGATATAATCCTATGTGAGTGCCGCTATATACAGCAAGTACCAAGTTATTGTTGTTCTGAAATGGTTCCAAATATTCTCTGACTACTTATTAATTGTGACATTACATTCTTTTTGATGATGACAGTATTGCCAGCCTGCTTCATTGGCAGGACTTGGCAGGCCAAACTAGTCACTGGGGACAGGATATCATCCCACTCACCTCCTGTTAACTCTGCAAGCCAATGCCCTAAAGGGTAAGGTAGCTTGGCACTCTGGGGTCCCCAAGCCTTCACTCTTCCCAACGTGTGCCTAATAAGTTCCAGAATTAGGTAAGCAGGTTGCATCTCTCCAGGGAGAGAGTGTGTATTCCATTCCAACAATCTATCTCTGGGATTTCCATGTGTAGGTGGGATGCATGGAATTCTCATTTGGTTTGGATGCTCTTAAGCACTGAGATGGGTTGCCGCATGTGTTAGACACCTGGCTGACAAAAATAAAATCCTTTTTCGTCACTCAAATATAACCAAGAAAATTCTGGAGTTGCCTTATACTCTGAATATTTATGCAGAGAACAGTCAATGAGTGGAAGTGATGGAGGGAGAATTGTGCTTAGAATTTGGCAACTTCTTAAATAATAATAATCCTTGCATTTGATATTGCACTTTTCACGTCTTCTAGACATCACAAAGCGCTTCACAGAATGTACTGTAAAGTGTATTGACTGTATATTTGTGGGCAAAACACTACAACCTTGAATATCAAGTCAGTTTTCTGTAAATTAATAACTACAGAAAGTCAACTTCAAACTTAAGCCTGAGCTCAACAATTTGTCAAATTCTGAAAACTAAAAATAAATTGAATTAGAGTAAAATCTGAATAGTGTAGAGTGGAATCCTGTAGCCTATTGTTTAGAGCACTCAACTCACAATTGAGAGGACCAGGGTTCAATTCCCAGGCAGGGCGAAACCTTAGGCTGCACATTCCTTGCTCCACATGCCTCTGTTTACCTATCAGTAAGTAATTAGTAAATTGACAGAATGCTTTCTGGTGGTAATAATCTCTCTCTGCTAAAAAAAACAATAATTTGGTCAAGCAATCCATAACAGTTGGCAATTGGCTGCCTCATTTTGCCTGCACAAAGTATACCATTAATTCACTTTACAATATCATCCAAGCCTAGACACATTTAGGGAGACATTTCACGCGGGTCTAGATTTCTAACAATATTAATATTTGCATTTTATATACTGAAGTGCCTTATCATCTCATCGAGATGACTCAAAGCATTTTACAGAATATATTCTGATAACCACATCTATATTTGGTACTACAGATGTAGTCTAACCAGAATAGTCTGCAGCTCGAGCAAGATTTCTGAGGAACAGAACTCATTTGGCAATATAGCCCAACATCCTGTTTGCCTTGTTTATTGCTGACTCACACTGTTTGCACATGGTGAGTGACAAGTCATCTTAACACCTCTAAGGTCTACTTTAACTTCCTCTCTTGATTTGATATTACTGTCAGTGACAAGAAATTAATTTAGCATTATGTTGTTTACTGCCTGCAGTGTCTAAATCCAAGTCAAACGTCTGTACTTTCCTTGTTTGATCATGGTGGCACTACAGGATAGTGAGGAAGTTCATTGCCATCAGCCGTAGATGAAACAGCTTTCTCTCAACAATACTGTGGTTACCATCCTTCATGGTTGTCATGGTACTGGAAAATCTTCACCATAGAAACAGAAGCGCACCCTCTGACAGAATCGTTTTAAATTCTCTAGGAGGATGTGCAAACATCAATTGCTAAATTGGATGCTAAATTAGGTACTGCAAGCATTCCACTGAAAGATACCTGAATGTCCATCGTTTCAAATTAGAAATGATTGCATGTAAAGGAGAAAGTGCTATCCACAATAAATCTAATTTTTTGGGGAGAGGATATAATGGGGTTATATATCACTAATGGGATAATGGTCCGATGCTTCTGATGTTTCAGTCAGAACAACATGAAGAAGCTGCATTGGAGGACATAAGATTACTGGGAACATCATGCTCTCTTCAGTGGCACAGATTTGATTTCTTGTTGCAAGCCTGGTTTAAATAAGATGTCTGAATAACCAGATGAAGTGTTCTTAGCAGACTCTCGGACACTACATTTTCCAATGGTTCAACTAGCTTCTTGCTCAGACATAGTGTTAAATTTTGCAGTTCGACCATGCCTACGGAAACCTCCCCCCATCCCCTCAGCTCAACATTGTGCTCCACCATGGTCAGTGCTGTCCTGTTTCAGGGGTGCTATATAAGTGCAAGTTACGGTTGTTGTAGTGAAGCCCCCAAATTTCCAAAATTGAAAATATTTTTTCCTTGAACTATTTTGAGGAAAACTAATGGAAGAAAAATAATTCCAGTCAGAAACCTTCTTCCAGTCCATAAGTCAAGAAATTTGATGAAGTGTAAATGAAATTCTACAAGTCTACTTAAAGTATAAAGGGACGGAACTTGAAGCTGAAGTAAAATGAGGGAAGGAGATAGGCTAGTACTATGGCAACAGCAGTCGAGATACCAATAAAGAGAAATGAACCTTCTCAATGTCAAGTATGTATTTTAGGATTTGAAAGCAAAGTTTTCCATTAGGGCAGAGCACTAATACAGTCTGGATGTTTAAACGCTATTATTCAATGAGAAAAAAATGATCCAGAAAAGGAACCACTAGCACTAAGGACCCAAATTGCATCTGGTCTTAACCTGAAGACTATTTCCATCCCCGAAATTGTGTAGTCCTGTAAAATGATATCTGCATGAAGTGCTCTATATAAATGCAAATTGTTGTATTATGATTGTGTAGAATTGTGGAAAACTCTTAAATTCAGTCAGAATTGACTAAAGTAGGGGCATGTGGAATTGTGGGAGAGGTGGCAGAATGGATAGGTAGCAAAGGTTAAGAACTAAGATTTTCTCAGGCTGGAAAGAAATCGGAAGTGATGTTCTGTATTAAACATCTTCTCCCCAGCAATAAAAAGCGTAACTTATCCATTCTATTCATGTTGTACATTCTTTATAAATCTTTGCAATCTTTGTACTGTAACATGGAAACTAGTTTCTTGCAGTTCCTAAGAGCTGGATTGCAAATTAAGACTGAAGATAGGAATTTTTCACAATTCTAAACAATCGCAAATTATGAGACAAAGATACAGGATAAGACGAAAGTGGGCTTTGGCTTATCATATTTTGTTTCACTGAGCAAACACGCTGAAAGCAATCCAAGACACTACCTCACGTGAAGGGCATTATAAACCACAAGTTTTTGTTGATAGAAAAAGCAGGAGGTATAGCGAATAAAGAGAAATATGAATCTTGTGTGTTTGTTTCCCAAATAACAAATAAATAAATTGCAGACCTTCTCATAAATTGAGAGAAAATTATAAAATATTGGCCTACACTTGGAACTCGAACAGTATCTGGAAACAGCACGTCATTGACAATCTCTTCCAAAGTTATTAATCCTATTTAAAATTTTTCTCTCCAATTCGCAAAATCGACCTGTCATAACGAGGCTGTTCCATTGGTCCATAGGTCTCTGCCCAAATAGCCGTTCTTCCTGTGTGAGCCTCGACCACCAGTGCTGTCACAGCCGAGACTGTCCTCTCCTCACCTCAGTCACCTGTCCCACATGCTCACCACTACTAGAGGGAGGTGCTCTTCTGGCAGAACAAGGTGATGGTGAGAGCCTAAATTAGGGACTATGTACGAAGACACAAGCTGAAGTTTGGCTCAATAGTGGCAAAAGCCAGATGATCCCTGACTGTGGCAGGAGATGCTCTTGTGCAAACCACCCATGGGCAATATAGTGTAAGCAACCATAATTGTATAGAAGGACACTCAACACGTAACCAAAGAGTGTCCAGAAAATGGATGTACAATAAACATGTGTGGGTACCGTGCACATCGGGGCGCCTTCCGAAAGCGGCCGGTGACCTTACCAGGGTGTGGTCATGGTACACACAGAAAGCTGTAATTAATAGTAATTATTAATAATTAATCTCATTCAATGTGTTTCACTGGACACTGCAGTTGATTTGTACGTTATCGCAACGCCTCACAAACCACCAGCACTATGTCGCCACAAATGGCTTTTCCTTCCCCTCTCACCTGTGGGATATCCCAAGGATCCATCCTTGGCCCCCTCCTCTTCCTAATCTACATGCTCCCACTTGGTGATGTCATCCGCAGACATGGGGTACACTTCCACAATTATGTGGATGACACCCAATTCTATTCCTCTACCTCACTTTGCGACCCCCAGTCCCTTCATGTTCTGTCAGCCTGCCTGTCAGACATCAGGAGTTGGATGAGCGTGAATTTCCTGCAGCTGAATGTAGACAAGACGGAAGCTATACTCCTTGGCTCTCATCATCGTCTTCAGTCACACGGCTTTCACCTACTCCACCTACCCGACCTGCCCCTAAAACTCTCCTAACCAGTACGCAACTTTGGTGTCAGGTTCGAACCCCAACTGTCCTTTCTTCCCCACATCCGGTCACTCACCAGCACTGCTTTTTCCACCTGCGACATATTGCCTGTCTCTGGCAATATTTTGCCCCAAAAGTCACTGAAACTCTGGTCCATGCCTTTGTCACCTCTCGGCTAGACTACGTAAATGAACTGGTCTCCCCTCCACCACAATTCATAAAATCCAGCTCATTCAGAACTCTGCCGCCCATTCTCACCCTCACCGAACTTGGCTCCGCTATTACCCCAGTCTTTACCAGACTTCACTGGCTCCCTGTCCTGGAGAGGATTGATTTCAAGATCTTCACTCTTGTTTTTAAATCACCCATTGCCTTCACTCCTCCGGGTCTGGCCTCCTCCTTGTCCCCCGAATCCTCCACTCCACCATCGGCGGCCGTCCTTCAGCCATTACGCTCTGAAGCGTGGGAACTCCCTTCCTCACTCCCTTCACCTCTCCCCCTCTCTTCCTCGTTTCAGGTCTCAGCTGAAGACCTTTCTTTTTGACCGCCCCTTCGGTCATCTTTATCCCCCTCCCATCTGGCTCGGGCCCGGGATCCATCACTGTGAAGTGTTCTGAGATGCCATCTGGCTTGGAGGGTGCTTTTTAAACTGAAATTGTTGTTGTCATTGTTGTTAGTAGCCTCCCACAGTGAGTCGTCAAGTGAATGCCTAGTTTTATTTGGTATTCCCTGGAGTGAGACTGCAGCAAGTTTCCTGGCTGCTGGTCGCTCACATCCCTTACCCAACAAAGGCTAGGGCTAATTTAGCCTTCCTAAGCAACCTTGGCTGAGAGCAGCAAGCTCAGCATGGACTGTTGTTGTTGCTGTTGACCAGCTTCCAGCCCACAAAAACAGCGATGTGCATTTATATAGCACCCTTCATGTGGGCAGTGTCCTGGAGAGATTAACAGTGATGGAACCAGATGCCGAGGCAAGGGGAGGGAGGAGGTGACCGTAAGCATGGTGGAAGGTCTTCAATCATGATTGAAAAGAGGGAAGCGATGGGCAAGGCAATAACCTGCAGCTTCTGTTGAAATGATTCTGTACAGTATTTAGACTTGCCAATGTTGAGGCCCTTTTAGATTGCTTTGTGTCAGTAAATGGCAAATCCACTGTTTACTGAAATTAATTGGATCCACATGCCAATAATTGGATAAATTGATGATTTAATTCAATCGAGTAAAAGTGTTGCTGCAGCGTTAACCTTGGGTAGATGAAGATTGAGTTACTGACTGTAAGTGCATTCCGTTTTATCTAATTTAACTGCAGCAGTTAATTTATCTTGGCTTATCTGCTTATGTCCTTCTTTAGTTGTGTGCATTTAATATATGGAGTTTGGAGAGCAAAACATTGTTTGATTGAAATAAGCGTTCACCCACAAAATGCACAGTTAAAGGTGAAAGGTGTAAGAACTCTCCCTTCAAAACCGCTTTAAAACAGATCATCAAGATAAATCTCTTTGATGAACACACTTAAACTTTACTTTCTTTCCTCCCTGATCAGTGATTCACATTACTATTGGAAAGTGCCTTCAGACATTCATCTCACATTTGAGGATAATAATATGAGATCAAGTTGTTGATGGCATCCCAAGACCAAGAATAGAATAGCTTGGTGCTTATTCTTAGATAAGGCAAACACTTGGCCCCACTTGACAAAGTTGATAAGGAGTGTTTCTCGGTGGAGAATCCTTTGATTTGGGTCAATGCTATTTCCACTGAGTAGATTTGTCTTCAGCTTTCTATGTGAGGTAAGGATGCTGCTATCATAGTCATGTTTTCATGTTTTGTTACATGCTTGTTACATGTTACGTGCTTCTAGGGCAGTGCTTTCCAAACTGTGGGGTGCGCCTCCCTTGGGGATCGAGTAACGTTGGCTGGGGGGTGTGCAAAGTGGTACAGTCTCGAGCCCCTGAGTGCGTGTGAAGCCAAGGATCCAAGTGCATGTGGAGTCGAGGACCCAAGTGCTGTGGAGCCGAGTGTGAAGGGGGGGGTGTCGCAACGAAAACTTTACTGAGTTAAGGGGGGGCGCTGCTATTTAAAGTTTGGAAGTCACTGTTCTAGGGTAACCTTAGTACAAAGTCTGGCCTTTTGGTCTAACTAAGTAGCTCCAGGCTGTTGAGGTTCCAAGTGCCCTTTACCCAACTATTCAAGAGATGAGCTCCCAAACCATAACACAGAGCCATCAGTTATGATAATGATAGACTGTGGAGGAGAATTCAAATACCAGTGCCTTACTTTAATGTATTGACTTAATGTATGTATTGATATTGTTTCAGCATCACATTGAATGAAGCTGGAGGGGTTTTCTTCTGTTGTACTGCTCCAGGGCAGGTGTTTCTTCTGATGTAACCTAGTTTCTTTAATCATAGCATTGTTTCTTTAATCATGCGATCTTTAGATGATATTCAAGCATACTGGAAAACATTCGGGAATCATTTATGGGCGGACTGTGAAACTGCTTGAAAGGTTACCAAAGAGATTGCCCTAGTGTTGTAAATACATAAATCAAAACCACTTCTAAAACATTTCTGCTTTTTTTTCTGCAAAAAGTTACAGCAGCAAATGTGCTTCTATCAGCACACAGGTTTGAAAGACAAGCAAAACTTTTTTCTGGTGTTATTTTCATGGAATAATGGTATGTCTATAGCAAAGGAAAAGACCATTTGGCCAATCTGGACTTTGCTGGTGCTAGGTTCACTATTAGAGCTATCTTCCCTAACCTTTGTGAAGAGTACTTAATAAATACAAGTTATTGTTGTAATACGATTTCCCCATGCTCTTTCCCCATAGCCCTCATCTCCCGTATCCAAATAAAAAAAGGACCATATGAGTGATGGTCCTCATAAAAAAATCTAATCTTCCTCATTTATCTCCTGGTAATTATTTTTAATTCTGGCTTGATGATATACGGTTTCTGTATCATGACTATTACATGTCTGTTCAACATGATTCTTGATTTACTTTTCAGATTTGTTTTACAATAATATTCCTTGCATAATATTCCTTGCATTTGTGGAGTCCTGTAGATCAGTGGTTAAAGCATTCACCTTACAAGTGAGAGACCTGGGTTTGATTTCTGGCAGGGCAAAACCTTGGGCAAGTTTCCTTTCTCCATAGAACTTCAATCCATGACTGTTTGTGGGACACTGCATTGGCTACTGGTTTTGCCCACATATCTACAGTCAATTCACTTTACATTATATTCCGTGAAGTGCTTTGAGACATCCAGAAAATGTAAAATGCACTATATTGAATGCAATGATTATTATCATTAACGAGATAAATCCCCAACCAAGGAATGTTCCTCTTTCAATGTGGTTCAGACTTTTATTTAATGGAAATAACAAGCAGTATTTAATAAGAAACTCGGTACATATGAGTGAGGGAGAGGGGTATTGAGGGATGTAGGAGAGGGGATCAGGAGGGGTGGAGTAAAAACAGCTGCAGGCATGAATTGGGCTAAATGGATAGTTCTCTGCTAACATTCTATTTATTTCAACGTAATTAGCATGTAAAAATTAATGCTTGGATTGGATTAGATATGGGTATGGGGGGGTATTGCAGTATGCAATGTGATCGTTTTCACATCAACAAAACAACAACTTGCATTTATATACTCCTTCCTGTGGAGCAGCATCTGGGAATACTTTCATCATAACACATACTGTATTTTTAACGCAGTAGTCTACCCTGATTTAATGGTGTAGAACATTTACCTTTTTAAGATGCTGAGAGAAAACGACAACATTTAGTTAGTTAAATAGAATCCAATAGCTTTTTCTGCAGTGCAGTGTCACATTCCGAAAAGCAGCTTTTTGTGCCAGTCGAGCTTTTCAGACTGTTATTCCCCGGAGAGGTACTCTTTACTTTTTGGCTCTGCACTCGCACAGAGGTCTCTTGGTTCTCCAAATCAAATTACACTTCTCCAGAAAATCTGCTGTGCCTCAGCAAACCTCAGATTGAAATCTTGTTCTGAAGGTGACCTCCCATCCCAAACTGGACCAATGCTCATTTTCACTTATTAAATCCTTGATTGCTGGTTAACCTCGTGAAAGTAGGAGGTCTTGTGTGTTAATGTTATCAATCTGTATATGGCTTTGGTTACACTTAGTGCTGGTAGAAAACATGATTCTAGACAAGCAATTTCCGAGGTAAAATAAAGAAGTGCATGATACTGAGAAATCATCCATTTGCTCGTAAGCCCTTGGCCTCAACAGTAAATAACAATATGGGATTGTTACAATGAGGTTAAAATGTTGGTCCATATGTCATTGTGTACATTTCAGTTTTCTATCGTTTTCTAGAGAGTCAAAATCTGAGTCCCTTCTACTCATAATTGGAGCTCAGTGGTTAAAGCACTTGCCTTACAAGCGAGAGACCTGGGTTCCATTCCAGGCAGGGAAATACCTTGGGCAAGTTTTCTTACTCCACACGCCTTATAATAATCCCTCAAAAAAAATATAATCAATTGGTCATTTCAATCCACAACTATTTGTGGGACACTGCTGTGTGCAATAGGCTGCCATGTTTCACCCACATATATACAGTCAGTTCACTCTACAGTATATTCTGTGAAGCGCTTTGAGATGCTAGAAGACGTGAAAAGCGATGTATCAAATGAAAGGATTATTATTATTATTTTTGCCAAATTCATCAGGCCAATATTCAGAATTGATAGATGGCAATTCAACTAATGAAATATGGTAAGAGTTTATAAACTGGTAATTTTATTTTGGGTATAACGAAAACAGAACTGTTCGAAAACTTAAGCTTGTGCTTAATACCCTACCTAAAATTCCTGCAGCTCAGCTTTCATCAGATCAAGATACAGGGAAGAAATCAGAGAGGTTAGATGAGGACTTAGAAAAAGTTTAGATCAAGGTATTGGGTTTCTGGAGGTAGGGAAGGGGTATACCAATATTCAGAGTGAACCTATGTGCTACTGAATTCTTCACCAACATGAAAAATGCACGTGGGGGACAAGAGATAATAACGGAAAATAAAGTGTGATGTGCACCAACAGGAATGGATCAGGAAATCATTTTTTTATAAATGGAACTCGAACAAAATATTAATGTCGTAGAACTGGTCCTGTCAAGTACACATGGATAGAGTATTTGGCTATTATGGGAGACTTTCCTGAGCAGTGAGACCTTTCTTTCAGCAACAAGAAAGTGGTAGAGCACAAAGTCAACAGAAATCGGATCAAACATAATGAAGAGACACTCCTTTTTAAGTATGGAAACATGCAGGATTTTTTCAATTTATAAAATATTTGTTTTATAAATACTACACTTAGCTGGTAAGTATGTCAATATGTCTGGTTGGAAGATCTATAGTATAATTTTTGAAATGCATGAGAGGTCAATCATCTGTCAGTCACTGGGAAGTTCCTCTTCATCCCCCTGCAGCTCTGCCAAGTGACATGATTTTGAGCGATGCCGACATTTAGAAATGTTTGTACGGAAAACCTATTAACAAGATCCAAGTTTATTGAATCAATGGGAGGAACATAAGAATGGAATGAAGCCATTCCGCTCATCAATCTTGTTCTAACAGTTTATTACAACATGACAATTTTTTAAGATCTTATTTCCCCGCCTTTTCTCTAAACCTCTACTTCCTAGGTGCCAATCCATCTCTTTTTGTAAACATTCCAATTGATTCTGCTGTGCAGTCATTTAGAGCTGGTTGTTCACTTCTTAATTCATAACCCTCTTGGTGGAGAAATGTTTTCTGTTTTTTTTGGTAAGCATCTTAAGAATAAACATACTATATATAGAGAGAGAGATTAAGCTATTAAATTTAATATCTTTTTCATGCGTATTACATGAGACCAATAATACCTATAGCCTTTGGTCCTGCAGCATATTAGAGTAAAATCCAGCCATGTTTTTATCTGGATTTGGTGGTCCACATTTAAAATTTCAATAATAAATCAAAATATTATAGATATTCACAATTTATTTTCTTGGTCGTAATAAGTCATGCTTAATAAATACCTACCATATGGGGCTATGTCTTTCTTCATTTGTTGCAATGTCTGTCCTTTGAACATAAGAACATAAGAATAAGGAGCAGGAGTAGGTGTTTCGGCTCCTCGAGCCTGCCCCACCACTTAATAAGATCATGGCTGATTTTCTATCCTAATTCCATTTACTCACCCTATTCCCATATCCATTTATCTCTTCAGCTTTTAAAAATCTATAGATTTCAATCTTGAATATGTTTAATGACTGCAACCATAGACTTCTGGGGTAGAGAATACCATAAATTCACTACCCTCTGAGTGAAGAAATGTTTTCTCAACTCAAATCTAAAAGGTTGATCTTTAATGTTGAGACTATGATTCCTAGTTTTAGATTCTTCAACTAGGGAAAACAGTCTCACAACATCTACCCTGTCAAGGCCCTTAGGAATCTTAAGATCACATCATATTATATATTTGAGAGAATATAGTCCTAGTTTACTCAACCTCACCTTGTGGGTCAACCCCCTTATCCAAGGAACCAACCTATTGAATCTAAGGCACACCCTCTAAGGTCAGTATCTCCTTTCTTAGATTAGGAAACCAAAACTGCACACAATATTCAAAGCCTTCAAGGCCATTCCCGGCCTCACACCTACCACTACCTCTCCAAAATGCTGTCCCCCTATGAACCTCCCCACCCCCTCCATCAGCGGCCTCCAGCCTGCTCCGTGTTCCTCGCCCAACCCAACTTACCATCAGCTGACGGGCTTTCAGACTGCTCCCACACTGTGGAACTCCATCCCACAGTCCCTTCGCCTCACTCCCTCCTTCTCCTCCTTAAGGCCGGTCTCAAGACCTTCCTCTTCAGCATGCCTTCTGCTGCCCTCCCAAGTCTCTCCCTCCCCTCCTAACTCTCTCCCACCCATCCCCCCTGCCCTGCCCCTCTCTCTTGCTTGGGTCTCGTCCTGACTGTTTAGCACCTTGGGATGTCCTCCCAATGTGAATGGCGCTCTATAAGTGTAATTTTGTGGTTTGTTTGTTTGTTTGTTTGTTTGTTGTTGTTGTAGGTGTAGTCTCACCAAGGCCCGATACAATTGCAGCAAGACTTCCCTACTCTTGTACTGAAATCCCTATCCAATGAATGCTACATGCTGTTAGCCTTTCTAATTGCTTGCTGTACCTGCATTTCTGTGATTGGTGTAAAAGGACACCTAAATCCCTGTAAATACTAACAGTACCTATTCTCTCCCCCTCTAGAAAATAATCTGCTTTTCTGTTTTTTCTACCTAGTTAAATAACTTCATACTTCCCCACAATTTACTCCATCTGCCACCTTCTTGCCCACTCTTTTAACCTGTATGTATTCATTTGCATTCTCCTTGTGTCATCCTCACAGCTTACTTTCCCACCTAGCTTCATATCGTCCACGAATTTAGATATGTTAAGCTCTATTTCCTCATCTACGTCATTGATGTAGACTGTAAACAGTTGAGGCCCAAGCACTGATCCTTGCGGCATTCTACTAGTCACATCCTGCCAATCTGAAAGGACCTGTTTATCCTTACTCTCTGTTTTCTGCCTGTTAACTACTCTTTGAGCCATGCTAATATATTACCCTCAATTCCATGAACCCTAATCCTATGTAACATCCTTTTATGTGGCACCTTGTCAAATGCCTTCTGAAAATCCAAATAAATTATTTTGCATTTAAAATGTCATTCGACTCTTTTCAAGTTTCCTTTTCAAAATGAATCACTACTGAATAACATGTAGTTTATACTCTTGGCAGCATTTCCCTGTTAAATCAATTTGAGGCATATCAGGCTGGAATGCATAACACCTAGATTGTGTAAGGTCAAAGTCCCAAGGTGGAGCTTGAACCTACAACTTACTGACTTAGAGGGAAGCATGCTACCAACTAAGATAAGATGACACTTGGAATATATAACAACAATTGCTCTATTGATAAGTATTTTACTGATCTAAAATTATAGAACTTGTAGTATGTTGACTATGTCCTGTAGCTCAGTGCTATATCAAATGCAAGGATTATTATTATGTATAGAACAAAACAGACTGGCTCTTTTGCTTCAACATAAAATACATCTCTTCTGCATTAACACAATGCCTCTCTACAAAATGGCTGAATAAATGTTTCTAGACTTGGTGGCCTTAGTTTTAGAAATGTCAGAACAAATGTTTGGATCACACGAGCGAGTTGAGAGTTTTCTCGAAAAGACCAGCAAGGAGTGCATTGGAGAAATCAAAGCAGGAGATGTTGAAAGAGTGGATGAGGGTTTTAGCAGCATTGAGTGTGAGATATAGGATATAGGTGATAATAATAATCTTTGTATTTGATATAGTGTCTTATCACGTCTCTGAGACATCTCAAAGCGCTTCATAGAATATACTGTGAAGTGAATTGACTATATTTTGTGGGCAAAACACCGCAGCCAATTGCACATGGCAGTGTCCCACAAACAGTTATGAATTTAGTGACCAATTTATTATTTTTTGAAAACATTTTGGAAGAGTTTGTATCCCCAGAAAAGCAATCCACCAATCAATTAACAACTGGATTCCTACTTACTGCTAAGTAAATAGATGTGTGTAAAATAAGGAAACCTTGCCAATGTTTTGCCTTGCAGCAAATCAAACCCAGAACTTGTTGTGAGGCGAGTACTGTAACCACTGAGCTACAGGTGTTTTAATGAGTATGAAAGAAAATGGTCCTGATGAGGTACTGGATATGTGGTGGAAAGGACAATTGAGGATGGAAGAAATGAGAATACATTGAGAAGAGCTCGGGAGAATGTTTTCTTGCCCTGCTGTCCTGATGAATTGCCCGTCAGACATCAGTCTTGGATGGAAGCCTACTTTCTCTAGTTGAATGTTGACTTTCTACTTGGCTCACATCAGAACCTCCTCATCTCAGACGCCTATAGTATCACTGTTCACTGGCGCAGTTCCCACCTCACAGAGTCAGCATGGAACCTTGGTGTTAGTTCAACCCTCAGCTGTCCTTCAAACTCTACAAATGTACAATGACCTGTTCTGCCTTCCCCCAACTTTACATCATTCCCACTCCCACTCTCCCTACCCTCCAACCCTATTGATTCCAACCCCCAGCTTGGATATAAACCGTTAACTGTCCTGCACCATGGGGACATCTGATTCATCCGATATGAATGGTGTTACATAAATATAATTTGTTCTTGTTCTATACATACTCAACTGCAGAAGGTTGGTGCTCTTCTCATCTTTCATCATTGTTAAACCCCTTCATTCCAGGTATTAATCATTGTTGAATGCCCTACTAACTCTTTTGCCAACATTCAATGCTTGAATATATTTCATTAATTTTTGTGCATCAGGATGTTATGTTTTGGATATTTTATTTCCTGCTGAGATCTGGCTATGAATGTACCCCCGACAGATAGAATGAAAGCCTTTTCTCTCACAGCACTGAGTCAGCCCTTGTCAAAGTTACAAATGATGTTCTTTCTCTCTGTCTCTGTCTCTCGCTCTCTGTGCAATCAGGGCACCCTCTTGCTGCTTGTCCTCCTTTCTTCCTCTATCCTGAGTTCCAGAGGTCACTCAGAATTGTCAAGTGCTTTGGGATGTCCTCTCAACATGAAAGGCACTATATAACTGCAAATTACATTATATTGTATTGGGATCGATCATATACTGATCACTGAATATATTAATCTTTCCATGATGTCTTTATATGTGATATTCCATTATAAAGATGTAAAACTAAATTGTTAGTAATCGTCTTGTTAAGGACCTCATTATAATAGAGGAAGAGGTAATTTCATAAAAATGGAATTTGTATTGCCTTGTGATAATGATATTGTCTCTGTCTCTTTCAGGAGAGTTGCTTGCTAAACCATATACTAATATGCCTTTGGCATTGTACCAGTTCTCTCACATCGTAACTTGGTGCAAGAAGAGTAAATAGATCTCAGGCAAGTCATATCGGAGTCCTGTAGCTCAGTGGTTAGAGCTCACCTTACAAGCAAGAGACCTGGGTTCAATGCCAGGCAGGGCAAAACCTTGGGAAAGTTTCCTTACTCCACACGTCTAATAATAATCCCTAAAAAAAAATTGGTCAGTTCAATCCACGACTGTTTGTGGGACACTGCTGTGTGCAATTGACTGCTACATTTGCCCCACATATATACAGTCAATTAACTTTACTGTATATTCTGTGAAGTGCTTTGAGATGTCTAGAAGACATAAAAAGTGCTATATCAAATGCAAGGATTATTATATAACCCTCAAAAAATGTTGTTTTTGTTTTGGATATATGTACTTGGTTTTGTTTCAGATTTCCAGCACCTGCAGTATTTAGCATTTTATTTAAGTACATTTATCCAGTCTGGTTACCTATATTATGATTAGTTGATTATCATTTTCTTCAGAGAGAGGGAGAGGTAAAATATTTTCCTTTATAATATGTAGCTGTAGAAATCTTAAATCTGTCAGCAAAGTGGAATTAAATCCCTAAATCAGAATTCAGTGTGTAGTATGGCATCGTGTAAAGACTTCCTTACTGCAGAATGTGACGCATATCCAAAGACATGAAAACTGCAGTAAGTCAGGGAACAGGAAACAACACAAATGCTTTTTACCACTCTATGTAGTGACACTAACACAGAATAATTGAAGTGTGGCATTTACAATATGACTTTTGGGGCTGCCTAGTTCTGGAAAGTGGTAGATGATGATGGCTCAGATTGTGACTGCACCAATGAATGTTGCCTCTGTCTTCTGAAGTGAAGTGATTTTTGCAATCATATGAAACTATATAATAAAACTAAAATGAAAAATTCAACTCGAAGATAAAATAGCTTGCATGCAGAAAAAATAACATAAAAGTGTGTCGATCATTATTGTTAATTGCCTCCTTTCCCCTTTGTTATGTTTTCTGAACATTTTCTCCATTGTTCACCTGATGGTGTTTTTCTTCCCTGTTGCGCATTTTAGGCTCTCTACTCTACAAACATGTTATGCATTGTGGTATCCTTTTCTCTTGTGCAATGCAGTTGTAAGGTGTGGCATCGTTGCAGTTCGAATCATTCATCGTCACAACAGCTTGCTTCAAATCTTCTGCTGGAGCAATCACAGGTGTTTGGTTGCAGAATCCATCGTTCATTTTCTGCTCTCAACTCTGACAACAGCAAAATAGTCCTCAGTTTAGACTGCAAGTGTATTCTGAACATTAATAATGTCAATTAAAACGTCCACCTTAATTTGGCAAACTGGGGAAAATAAGTGTGTTAAGTGTGTGTCTTACTTCTGAGTCAGAAGGTTGTGGGTTCAAGCCCTACGTTGGGACATGGAATTCATATACAATAAACTCATGGTTTATCGGTCTCCCGGTATCCGGAATTCAAACCTAGCGAGACCCGGCCTGACATGGCATATTTTTAAAATTCTGTGGCCCAAACTTTCCCTGGGCCTTTGTGTAGACTCCTGCCAGGATAACTCTCAAAGCACACGACAATGCCACATTCAGCAGCCCACATGATAACAACAACAACAACTTTGATTTATAAAGTGCCCTCCACGCTGGAAGGCGTCTCAGAGCATTTCACAATAACGGATCCCGGGACCGAGCCAGGGGCAGGGGTAGAAAGGTGACCGAAGGCGCGGTCGAAGAGAAAGGTCTTTAGCTGGGACCTGAAACTGGGAAGAGAGGGGGCGAGGCTAAGGGAGGGAGGAAGGGAGTTCCAGATCCCACAGCTTCACACCTCACTGCCCTTCCTCTGGTGTTCGGTGTCCGCGAGGATGAGTAACTTCTGTTTACAGTGGTAAAAATATATGCACTGTATATGCTGCGCACAATTGGCTGCCGAGCTTCACCCACAGAATCCACAGCAAATCCACTTTACAGTATATCTGTGTAACGCTAGGAGATGGCTGAACAACGTGCTATATCGAAAGCAAAATTATTATTGTTTCCGGTATCTCACCCATAAGCACCAGCTAGCTGGGGTTTATCTGTAATCTAAGGTGATATTCAAATGAAGTGTTGGGGCTGAACTGCATTAGTGGAGGAAATGTACTTCAGGTGGATGTTAAAGATTCCATGGCACTATTTGAAAAGATAATGGAGTTTCTCCATTATAATGGTGTCCTAACCAACAACCCCAGATAATAATACCCCTGCATTTAGTATACCGCCTTCCACATCAGAAGGATAATCCCAAGCATTTCACAGGATGTACTGTGAAATTCATCATTCACTTCATGGCTGTGTGTGGAACACTGCTATGTGCATAATTTGCTGCTGCGTTTCTCCTACAGAATACACAGTCGCTCCACGTTACAGTGTGATATGCATCAAGACATTCCCCTGGTGTGAAAGACGCTAGTTTAAATGTAAAGATGATTATTATTTTCTATTGTATAAATAAGCCGCAAAATGTATACTATGATGTAAAGCTAAATGAAAATCAGTAATGCGTGGTGTGTTGTTCTAAATCACCTATAACTCTGCTGCCTATGGGATGGGGATTGATGGAGCTATCATCTCCTTCACTTCACTGTCATCTAGTAGAGTGTGTCAGGCCCTCTAACCTGTACCAAATCACTGCAACCTCTAAAAGTGCACCTTCCTCTGAGAGAAAAATAAACATGTTCAGTCATAAATGCCTCTATATCGCAGGCTCCGTTTCTGGAACACGTACAATAATGTGCATTCATTTGAAAAGTGTGCTGATCTCACCTTTGAATCTCTCCATCTCTCCTTCAGCAACTTAAAAACTCATCTCATCCACAGGGTACCACTGGCAACATTTACCTGTCGTTACTTTGAGCACCCACTTTCTCCTGTGATGGTATCAAGCAAAGTTACTATTGGCATCGGATAGACAGCGTCTAAACATCATAACCTAGGCAAAGAGTATCAGTCTTAGTTATCTGATGTTTCCAGCTCCAGTTCCCATCACTGACATTTCTCATTCAAATCAGCATTTATATATGACCGACGACAACAATAATCTCCTTTCGTATATTACCTTTCCCATCAGGAGGACAACTCAAAGCACTTCAGACAACTGATTAAGGAACTTGAGCTGGGAGGAGATGGGGGTTGGGGGAATCTGAGGAAGTTGAGGGGAGGAGGAAGTTTAAGTTACCAGAAACAGTGATTGAAGAGATAGGTCTTAGAGGAGAAGACATGTTGAGACAGCAATAATCACATTGTGCTGGTTAAACCAGGGTCAGATGTGCTCTGAAAATGGTTTCTGATTTGTTATGGTTTGGCTATTGGATTTTAAGTCTGCTGGACAAACAGAGGAATATTGCACTGTTAGTTTGGGCACAAAATGATATGCATCACGATCCAGACCCCTTTACACCATTACTCTTTGGGAATGGAATTCTGATCCCGTATAAAAGTCAAATAAAGTACATGCAAGCGTAAAAGAAGAGAAGATGTGCTGATTGTCAATAAGTTACTTATTTTAACAAGTGTTGATTTGCGCGAGGTTTCGTCCTGACCTGACCTGACCTGATCAAACCGGCCAGGAATCGAACCCAGGTCCTCTCGCTTGTGGGGCATTTACAGAAATGTACCCGGTAAGGGGGGGTGGGGTGGGAGGGTGCCTGTGGAGGGGGTGCTGGGAGAAGGAAAAGTAATCAATTTCAAGAGAGAGAGAGAGAGAGAGAGAAGAATAGAACTTCAAAAAAGTCTAAAGAAAATACAGATATATCCTGGTTTGATTCCTAAGTCTTAGAAAGAGGAAAACAATCTCAGTCCAGAAGAATCTCATTGTTATGTGTTTATGTTTGTTTATAATGGAAGTTAATATCAATATGTAAAGCTGTCCTATGTCCCAGCGCCTTGGGATGTCTTCCTGATGTGAAAGGTGCTATGCAAATGTAATTTTGTAGTGTGTTGTAAACCACTGAAGCATTCCAGCAAAAAACCTAGGGAATAACACATAGGTTGTCTCAACAGACATTCCCTCCTTTTGGTTTTATTTCACAGCATCTTTGCTAACCTCAATATTTTGCATGGAGTTTGGTGGTGACATGCAGTTTGCATTTTTAATAATAAATAAAAATTCAATTTTTGGGGGTGGAATGGCCTTTGAACTCCTGTCAGAAAATTGGAATCCATGAATCTGCAAACAAGCTTGATAACATTTAACAGTATTCACACTCAGTCTCCACATGATGAGTCATAAATAATAAATGTATGGCAACCATATGTCACAACACTAATTAAGTAACAAATAACAAGACATTATGTGGACTGTTAAGGCTATTTGTTAATTTTTGTTAATGTTATTTTTTTCATAGTTGGTTTTAAAGAAACATCATCGCAGCATCAATATGGTATTGATTCCAGTGAAGTATGATGATGCAGTCAGCTCAAGGATTGTTGTCTAATGCAGATCTGACCAAGGAAAAACCCCAGCTATCCTATGAATTGAAACAATGAAAACTGCTTCATTGTTGGTATGAATGCAGTCAGCGGGACCGACTAAATTGCAGCTTTTTCTGATAGAAAACCTGCAATTTCCTCCAAGATCTTATTAATCTTTAATGAAGATATACATCGCATTCTTATACACTTGTCACCGGAGCTAGGTGAAGATGCTGTGCTATTTATCATTCTGTCAGGAGGAAACAAAGCAAGCTTGTTTGCTCCATTTTGTTTACACAACATGATGAGCTGAAATGGCAGAAAGCTGATTTTCTGCCCAAGTCTTAAATTCACATTTTCAACATTTCGCATTGATGACAAGAGAGGATTGGAGCATTTGGTTTGCCGTATCATATCAATAATTTAGAAACTAATTTTTATCTGGTCGCACAACATTCATGTTGTCGATCACTCTGAAGAGTTGAGAAAGTCTCCTTGGGATGCGATTTATGTAAATTGGAAATAATTCTTATTACCAAAGATTTAAAGATTGCATGTTAATTTATACTTTTAAAAACTAGGTAAATGATGCTGGCAGGCAAGGGGGGAAGGTTTATTAAGAGTGCCAACTTGAATTAACTATCATGTGTAATTCAACAGGAGCAAGAGTGGGTCATGAAATTATACAATGGTTTAGTTCAGCTGACAAAATTGATCATGAGACATGAATGATAAAATAATGAATTGATGTTTAAGCCATTATCATGGACTTCAACATTAATGGGAACTGGGGTTACCTTTATAATAATCCTTGCATTTGATATAGCACCTTATCCTGTCATCAAGATGTTTCTGTAATGTTCTCTAAACCTACGCATTGTTGAGTCAATCCAATCTTTATTGCAATTTTCCAATCCAGCTCCTTTCCAATACCCTCTTTCTCTCTCTCTCTCCATCCAACTCTCTCTCAAGTCATTATTCCCCAGAATCCTTGTCCCATACTTAATTGCCACTTATGTTGTTAAAGTTAATATGTAACACTTTCAAAGCACTTCACCGAATATACTGCAAAGTGAATTGACTATATTTTGTGGGCAAAATGCGGCAGCCATTTGCACACAACAGTGTCTCACAAACAGTCTTGGATTAAGTGGCCAAATTATTATTTAAAAAAAAATTAAAATGGTTAATAATCGTGGAAAATGATTCACCAATCGACTTTACAACAACGTTCCTACTTATTGCCAGATAAACAGGCATGTGGAGTAAGAAAACTTGCCTAAAGTTTTGCCCTGCCCAGGAATCAAACACAGGTCCTCTCGCTTGCGAGACAAGTGCTCTAACCAATATGCTACAGGACTTTACAATGTAGAAAGCGCCTTTGTACAATGGGCATCTATCACTTAAATAAAACACTATCTTTCATCGAATAGATCAACCTTATTACCACCCAAACGTTTTTCCATTCATTACATCTAGGCTCGATTATGGGAACTCTCTCCTCGTTGACCTTCTCAGCTTCTCCCTTCACAAG
The DNA here is from genome assembly GCA_035084275.1 of Hydrolagus colliei. Classification (NCBI taxonomy): domain Eukaryota; kingdom Metazoa; phylum Chordata; class Chondrichthyes; order Chimaeriformes; family Chimaeridae; genus Hydrolagus; species Hydrolagus colliei. The sequence goes on along the minus strand of CM068744.1, from coordinate 22,345,135 downwards.
CTGCAGATTATTCAGAACTCTGCAGCTCGTATACTCTCCTGCACTAGGCTCCGTGACCACATCACTCCCACCTTTGCCCATCTCCACTGGCTCGCAATCCCCCAGAGGATCGAATTCAAGATCCTCATCCTCACCTTCAAGGCCATTCACGGCTTTGCTCCCGCCTATCTCTCCGACTTGCAGTCTCCCTATCAGCCTGTCCATCCCCTGCATTCAGCAGGCTCTGGCTTGCTCTGCATCCTCCGCCCTAACCACCCTACCCATCAGTGGCCGGGCTTTCAGCCTCTCTGCTCCCACACTATGGAACTCCATCTAGCAATCTCTTCACCTCACTTCCTCCCTTTCCTCCTTCAAGGTCGTAAGACCTTCCTCTTCGACCATGCCTACTGCTCCCCTCCTAACTCTTCCCCCTCTTCTATTCTCCTTCCCCTTCCCCCTACTCCAACACCCCACCACCCCCCCACCCCACCCCTGCTCGGGTCCCGACCAAATTGTTCAGCACCTTGGGGCGTCCTCCCAACGTGAAAGGCTCTCTATAAATATAATTTTGTTGTTTGTTGTTGTTGTTTCCTGAGATGAACATATTCATCATACCAGGTTTCACATGTTTTAATGAAAATTATTTATTTTAAAAGAAAGGCACCTGTTAGGAAATTAGTCAAACATTTTTTTATCAGTTGTCAAAATGTACTACAATAAAGATAAAATTAATAATAATCCTAGCATTGCTGTGGTACCTTTTCACATGATCGAAATATCTCAAAGCACTTCCCAGGATTTACTGCAAAGTGTAGTGACTGCGTATACACAGTACACAGTATGGATCCATGGAAATAAAAGCAAGATAAATAGCAATTATAGAAAACCAGCTGTACCCATTTTTTAACTAAAATTAATTTGATCAATCATCACTCTAAAAGAACAACATGTCAGAAGTGAAAATATTTCAGAGAATACAACTAAATTGCTGAAGCTCATTTATTGCTATTATTGTTAAAGTCATGGTTAGCTCGACTTAGATGGTATCATTCTGAATATTCTGTCTGTCTTTAGCCTAGAGAAACTGTGTCGGGAAACTGTACACTAACATTATCACCGCCACTAGATATGTTGGTGTAAGGTAAACAAGGCTCAAAATATCATCACAAAAGGCAGCTTTCTCCACATCTCCAGAGGCAATAGAGTAAGAAACATAAAAAAAAATCTCTCCTTGCCATGAGGGCACCTTTATTTCTTTACCAGGCCAGGAATGCTCATGAGATAAGGCTGCAGGCTGCATTGTTGTGGCAGTCTTGGTGGTTTCCTGAATAATTTTAAGTTTAAGGATCAGTTTGGGGTCACTTATGAACTTTATAGACCGGGGACAGTTTACTTGGATTCTATCAAGTAACCTTATATGCTCATTCTACATCCCCAACGGGTTTCATTCTTTAAAGATCATCTCCTTGGAGATCCATTTCCAATTGATTATTTCACTTTTAAATTACTATCATTATGTTTCAACACAAACTGCAATGTATATAATTCGAGTTGTGAGGCTGCAGGCTGCAGTGTGGAGTCATGTAGCTCAGTGGTTAAAGCACTCGCCTTAAAAGCAAGAGATCTGGGTTCGATTCCAGGCAGGGCAAAACTTTGGGCAAGTTTCCTTATTCCACATGCCTAATAATAATCCCTCAAAAAAACAATAATAAATGGAGCATTTCAATCCATGACTGTGCGAAATTGGCTATCGAGTTTTGCCCACAAATATACAGTGAATTCACTTCACGGTATATTCTGTGAAGCACTTTAAGAAGAAGACGTGAAAAGTGCTACATCAAATGCAAAAATTATTATTATTGTTATTTTGCAGGTGAATGTCAATGTCGAGGATATTACTCTCAAATTATGTTCCCTTGTGTTTATAGCACAGAAGGAGGTCAATTGGCTCATTGGGTGTGTGCTGGTTCCTAATCCACTCTAATCTCATTACCTCATTCTTCTCCTACACCCTTTCCTTTCTGGTTCTTTCACTGCATTTTATGGTTAGACAACAATACAACTGGTCCTGGACCTCCATTACTAGTTGCTGATGGGACCATCGAAGAGGAGAGTCTTGAGGCAGGACTTGAAGGAGGCCACGGAGGGGGCGAGGCGGAGAGACTATGGGATGGAGTTCCAGAGGTTGGTGGCAGAGTGGCTAAAAGCTCGCCCCCAATGGTGGGGCAGGTGGGTTAGGGGAGATGGAGCAGGCCAGAGGAGTCAATGGAGTCAGGCGAAGATGCAAAGAGACCCCTGGTCACAGATGTTTAGAATGTCATTAGAGAATGTCACTAGGGGTAATTAAAATGGTGTCTCGCTAGTCTGTAGTTCCACAAGTTTGTTCTCTACAGTTTGTGTCATCATAATTTGTCCATTAATTTGCAAATAGTGCCAGTGAAGTGTTTGCCATCATCAATACTGAGTGAAAAAGAACATTTATTTGACTTCAGAACAGAGGAAAGTACAGAAACAGAAAAGCCACCAGATCACTACCATTGTATTTTTTTAAAAATTCGACCCCATGCTTTCTTTCCCTCTCTCTCTCTTTCATACCCCATCAATTGAGGTGTCAGCAAAAAGTTGGATAATGCATCTATATTTTAATGTAAACTTTCCTTTATGAAATCAAAACATCACATATAATCATACCAAATCACATTTGGCTACAGAACAGATGTTCCAGCCTTTTCTTTATCAAGCAGAAATGTAAATGAGAAAATAGCAATCAAATATTCAGGTGTGCAATTCTGAGCAACAAATACCTGATGTGAGTCAACAGCACATCTTCTGATTCACATCCTCCCTTTCATGATTTCTGTTGATTGCTAACTAGCATTTTTCTAAATATTTAATTCTTAACATTTTCGCAGCTTTGTAAATAAACTACAAGCTTGTTGCACATGAACTTGATGTCCAAATACTTCAGGCCACAGAGAAATCCAGAGCAATTCATCACTGTTCACTTGGTGTAGTTTGAATGTTAAGTGATCTGATAAATGACTAGAGCAAATAAAAGTAATGAAATGTCAGATTTTTATTTATGGTTTTTGAAGCGTGTGTCTGATAGTGATTCCCTCTCCACCCCCACTGCCAGCTGGTTCAACATTGTGACTTTGGTTTAACTTGTGTCACATCAGGGAAGATTCAACAAGGGAACACTGAATTTCAGGGGCGTAGATAACAGTGGAAGGATAAGTTGATAACTCGAAATGGGCAAGCTACTTGCATGGATACTTCAGTGTCTATCTCTTATGCTTCTGTGGATGGGATAGTCAAGCTGGACATCACCAATGATAATTTGCTGGTAGTGAGTGGCATCACTTTGTCTCTTGTCTCTATTCTACTTCACTGCTGCTCAATGGAGCCTTTTCTCATCAGATTTGCCATATCCTCTGGGGCCCTATCTTGGAGTCGCTCTGATTCAACCTCTTTCTGCAGCACTTTTAAATACCACCTGAAGGTCTTTGTTCTACCTCTCATTCACCTCCCCCATCCGCACCCCCCACCAACAACAACAACAACAACAATTTACATTTATAGAGCACCTTTCACGTCGGGAGGATGTCCCAAGGCGCTGCACAGGAGGCGTGTGACCCGAGTTGGGAGGGGAGTGTTTGGGAAGGGGTGAAACACGAAGGGGAGGTAAAAGAGTTTGGGGTGGAACAAAAGGCACGATCGAAGAGGAAAGTCTTCAAACCGGCCTTGAAAGAGGAGAGGGAAGAGACGAAACGGAGGGATTGAGGGATGGCATTCCATAAGGTGGGAGAGGAGAAACTGAAGGCCCGGCCTCCGATGGTGGGGCGGTTTGGGCAGGGGGCTTGGAGCAGGCCAAGTCCTGTTGAACGGAGGGTCCGGGTGGGCATGTAGGGGGAGAGTAGATTGGTTAAGTAGGATGGGGCAAGGCCATGTAAGGCCTTGTAGGTGAGGACGAGGATCTTAAACTCGATCCTCTGGAGGATGGGGAGCCAGTGGAGACGGGCGAGGGTGGGGGTTATGTGGTCGCGGAGGCGGGTGCGGGATAGTACACGGGCTGCAGCCTCTTCATCTCCTCCATTCTGGCTCAGGTGCCCAATCAGCTGTACAAAATACTTGGAGATATTATATGAATATAGTATAATTGTATTTATCTAACCACATGCTGGAAACCATGTCATTTGATGTGGCTGAAGGTTCTGGACAACAGCAAAACATAATATTGCAAAAATAATTATTTAGTCATCACAATCATAGATTGAAACGCAGAGATTACCATCAAGTAAACAGATCTGATCATTCTAAATGAGATTTGCTGCCCCTTCAATGCTTGTTTATACAGTCCTGCTCCACATGTTGGTTGACACGTTGTTCCAGTTCCAGTGAATGACTGAATTCAAAAACAATTACCACACAAAAAAGGCCATTTGTTTACCTGACAGTAAGTAAGAATCCGATTGTTATCATCATTGCATCACATCACATCCAGGTTCAACTATGCCAATGCCCTGCTTGGCGGCCTTCCCGATTCCTCCCTCTATGGGCTGCCAATCATCCAGAACTCTGGGTGTCCTCCAACCTCCAAGCTCCACGACCCCATCTCATTCCATTTTCACCCCATCACCCAGAGGATTCAATTCAAGATCCTGATCATCGCCATCAAAGCACTCTGTGGCCTCACCTCACCCTGCCTTTGCAACCTCCAACCAACTTGCCCGCTTCCTCCGCTCAATGGGTTCTGGCTGCTCCATGTGCCCCGACTCACCAGCCCCACCATTGGCAGGCGAGCCTTCAGCCACTCTGCCCCTAACCTCTGGAATTCCACCCCGCAGTCCCTTTGCCTCGCCCCTTGCCTAGTCTTCTTCAAGTCCCGCCTCCAAACCCACCTCTTCGACGGTCCCATCAGTCACCCCAAATCCCCTCCTGTCCCTCCACCCTCCCTGATCCCAACCCCAGCTTGGGTCTGAAAAACTGACTGTTCAGCACCTCGTTCCTGCCTCACGATGTGAAAGGCGCTATACATATATAATTTTGTTGTTGTTTTTAGTTGATTGGCAGATTGCTTTTCCGTGGGTAATAACTCCTTAAAAAAAATTGGTTACTTCAATCCATGACTGTTTGTGTGACACTGCTGTGCGCAATGGGCTGTTGCATTTCGCCTACAAAAATGTACCGTCAATTCACTTTACAGTATATTCTGTGAAGCACTTTGAGACATCTCAAAGACATGATCAGATGCAATATCAAATGCAAGGATTATTATTATCAGTAATATTAGTAGTAGTTAGCCCATTGTGTCTTCGCTGGTATTAGTCTTTCATCAAACTTCCTCCAAGACCTATTGATTCGGATCCCATTCTCCTTCTTTTGCCCTATATGTTACAATTGAATTTCTCAATTAATCACGTAATTCTCCTTTATATTTGTGTGTCAGCCTGGCTCAATTGGTAGCACTCTTTCTCTGATGTGTGCTGCATTGTTGGAGATGCTGTCTGTTTACAGATGAAATGTCAAACCCAAGGACTTGTCTGGCTGTTATTTATGAATGTTGGACTGTACAGCTACCATGTATGCAATAAAGTTGAACAATATTGAACGTCAGTGAGTTAATCTTCTTTGAATTAATCGATTCTGTATAACTATCTTCAACAACAACAATCCCTAATTGGGATATATGGAGTCTTTAATGCCAGGTGGGTCCCAAAATGCCTCACACAGCTTTTCCAGATATCTGCTGCAGGCCTGTTATTTTGATGGATTTAAACATAACTGTTATCATCTAGGAACTAATTATATGAAGGCTGTGAATATGGTTGCAATTTCTTCTCATCACCACAGTCAAACTACATCATTAATTCAAAACCTGCATGCAACATTAGCTCAATTAATAATTTAAGTTTCCAATTTACCTCATTAGATAAGAATTTCCTCTAATTGCTCCATTCAACTCAGGCAATCTCTTCCAGTCCATCACTACACTTATCGACTTTGGCTGCCAGCCTGGCTCAGTTGGCAGCACTCTTGCTTCTGAGCCAAAAGGTTTTGGGTTCAAATCCCACGGTGGGACTTTGAGCTCACATAGTCTAAACTGACACTCAAGTGCCATGCTGGGGTGTGTTGCATTGTCAGAGGTGCTGACCTTCAGATGATTAACTGAGGTCTCATCTGCCTGTTCAGGTAGAAATTAGAGATCTCCATAGCACTATTCTAAAATAATTTTCTGGCCAACAACAACGAATTATAGGTGTATAGTAATTTCACATCAGAGGGCATCCAAAGGTGGTGAACAGTCAGGGATTTGGACCCAAGTAGGGGGTTGGAATCAAGAGGGGTGGTGGGCAGAGAGGGTAAGTTAGGCTGATAACCAAGGCTGTGACAATAACAAAGCATGACCGAAGAGGAAGGTTGTCAGGCAGGACTTGAAAAGGGGGAGAGAGAGGGCAAGGAAGAGGGATTGAGGGAGAGTGCTCCAGAGTTTGGGGAAATAGTAGCTGAAAGCATGACCTCTGATAGTGAGATGCAGGGTGCGAGGATGAGCAGTCGAGTGGAGTTGTAGGGTGGTGTATTGGGCAGTGAGGAGGTTGGAGGGGTAGGAAGGTGCCAGAGAGTAAGCGGATTTAAACACATGTGAGTATCTTGAAGTTGTTCCATTCAGTGATGGGAAGCCAGTAGAGTCTGGCTGGAATTGATGAGATGTGGGTACAGAGCTTGGTCCGAGTCAATATGAAGGCTGCAGAGTTCTGAAACAGCTGGATCTTTTGAATGGTGGAGCTGAGGAGACCGGAGGGTGTGCATTGAAGTAATCCATGGGCCGCAGAGTTCTGGATGATCTGCAGGCTATGGAGGGAGGAATTGGGAAGGCCGACAAGCAAGACATTGGTGTAGTCAAGCCGGGATGTAATGAAGGATTTAATGAGCGTTTCAGTTCCCTGATGGGTAAGGTGGTGGCGAAGTCGGTAGAGAAGGAGCATTTTGAGGGAGAGACTGGAGGGGTGGTGGAGAGTAAGGTGTTCAAAGGACGGGAAGGTTCAGAGGAGTAAGGAGAAAGTCCGAGGGTGACCGGGAGATGAGAGCCACATCACCACCATGGCGGTTAGGCTGTGGGGTTTGGTGAAAGGTGTAGCTGGATGGTGTGGCATTGATCGGGGCAAGGTGTCTGCTGGGATAACCCAGGTTTCGGTCAGGTCGAGGATGCCGATCTTTTCATCAATGGTGAGGTCGTGGATAGTGAGTGAGTTATTGAAGAGGGAGTGGACATTTTGCAGACAGATGCAGAGGGGACAGTTGTTGATGGAGGATTGTGAGAGATGAGGTGGAGAGGGAGGGTTGAAAGGGATGGTGGGGATTTGGAGGAGGGAGGAAAGGTTGATCCCCAGGGGTGGGGACTTTGTGGCGAGAGTGGGGGTTGGGGCAGTCAGGGTAGGTGCTATCAGACAGCCGGCGGCGGCTGCCACGGTGTGCATGACGGAGAATGTGAAGAGAGGAAGCTGTGGGAAGAAGATAGGAGTTGGGGTGGTCTAAGGGAGAGGAGGCTTGATTGGGAGTAGTGGAGGGTTGGGTACAGGGACGGGAGCATTTTGGGGAAGCAGCTCGGGTCAGTTGCGGTAGCCGAAGTGTACACGCTGTGACTGGGAGCAGATGGAGGGTGTCACTGAGACATGGTCAGTCTGCTGGGCTGGTGAGGGGGATGCAGTATGATTTCCCAGTGAGGGGAGGGGAGGGGAGGCGGTGGAGAGCATGGTCAATTGCATCACAATTATACTCTCACTAATATCTATGCTTCAATTTCTACAATGTTTTCCTTCAGATTTGGTTATATGTTTGGACCTACTTTTATTCAGTATAATTAATTCTCCCTTCCATGTAATACTTGTCATGCACTTCAAGACATTTATTCTATGTGAAAGGCGCCGTGCTTGCTATTGTTATTCAGGATGTTTGATTTGTCGAATGTGCTTCAAATACTGGCAGCTCAGTACCTGGTTCTCATGTGCATCCCATCCTTCTAACAACCAGCTAATTGTATACTCAAACTACCATCCAAGTCACATGCTGGGTGCTCTTTAAAGACCAACAAAACCCGGGAAATTTGTTCTTACCTGCTACTCCATGGTTGAAAGACCCCATAGCCAACACCTGTCAGATGGGACGAATGAATAATAAAAGACAAGGCAAACAGACCTGTTAATCATGCCTGATGTCCACACCACTCAATGAGGGCTGATGACTTACTGTACTATAAATAATTTAGTTTCGCCCACAAAATATACAGTGACAGTACATTCTGTACAGCACTTTGAGACGTCTCGAAGATGTGATAAGGCGCTGTATCAAATGCAAAGATTATTATTACAGATGATTCCCAATTTTGTGATTTTGCATCTTCCCCCACATCTGTTAGTGTTGTTCATTTCATATCTGAATTTATCTTAATTCTATCTTGGTCTAATCCATTTGACGTTTATATTTTGTCAAAGATACTTCCATCTGCTGCTACATTTTTACTCAATTTCAATAGCTGTGCTTTCATGGTAATAATGTCTACTTATTTTCTTATTACTGTATATGTAAATAATATGTATAATGGTACAAGTGTCAGCCCGGTAGGTTCGCAGGGTATCTTGACCAACAATCTCCCAGATTTTTCTTTACTCTGAGTTGTAATCAACGATTGGAACAGGTTGCCAGGAATGTTGGTTGAGGCTCGAGCACCGGACTCATTTAAAAAGCAGCTCGGTGGTGTGATGGGTGGGAGGTGGGTGGAGGTGGGTGGGGTTCGGAATTGTTCTTCTGAAGGGATGAAGTTGGATCTGCCAAAGGGTATTCTTCATCCAAACCAATCTTGTGAGATACAATTTGCCACTCACCTCAAGGCTGCTTGAGAGATATTACAATGCAAATTAGATGCCGTGTTCAACTTGTCACTAAACTTTGCAGTAAATCCTGTGGAGCATTTTGAAGCAATCTCCTGATGTAAAGGGAGGTTTATTAATTGCCAGGATTATTACTGTTTATTTTAAATGTTTTTTTAACTGGAAATATGACTGATAATTTTGTTGATGATATTGAATGTGTGTTGTATAGGACAGATTCTGAAAGCAATGTTATTGCTATTTAATGTAAGTACAATTATACAGTATTTGGAACTTGTGGCACACAATGGAAGACAGATATTATTCAAAGATTTAATCTAAAGTTTGCAAACTCAGTATAAAGCATTTAATTTACTGTGTGTATATAGCATTTCATGCATGTCCTTGATAAACCATTTTCCACCCACACAGTGGACTGAGGTTTGAGTAATGTCTTTGCTAGCCACCAAGGTAAAACAAGAAACACATGGATGGTTTGAAAAATCAATCTTAGACAGAGATATGGACAATATTATGCAAGGATTTGATTATCCTGGTCTTTTTAATTGACTAATTCTAATATTAGACATTTTTTAATTGAAAGCTATTAAACCAGCAAACACATGTTTCCTTGAGTTGCATTTTTAATAATTAGATTATTTAGAGCAATTTATTGAAACCTGTTTGACTGATCAAAATAATGATTTCAGTATTTCAGGTAAATCATTCATTTTCCCCACTATATATTTGCAATCTTCAGGTCATTCAGGATTTATTTTGTGTTGGGTCTGATTGTATTAATTACAGAATGATATTGTATGCATATTAGGAATGAATAGTCAATTGTCGGCAAATGGGGAGAAAAAAACACAGATAATGTAGGTTAATAAAACTGAAAAGATTGCGCTTTACAAGAGCCAGCACATAAACCATGATTCTGAATGGTTTTCTTCTGTGCTATAAATTTCTATGGTTCTACAATGCTATAATGCAGCAGATTGATAATGCATCTGAAAGAAAAAGCTAATACAGTATTTGGATACCAATTGTCATATCACCTGAGATATTGATCTATTGTCTTCATTTGGAAGTTCAAAGATCCGTTGTGCATTTCCACATGATCTTAGTTTATTTATGAGAACTGGGATACAAATCATGATATCAAGCAATAGAATTCATATGTCCTCCACTCTCCAATTTTGGGACTCCTATACAAGGGTTAGGATTTGCCTGGCACATACAACCGATAAATTAATCAAAGACATTGAAATTAAGCAGTTCTTAACTCACAAAACACACAGTCACCGCACTTCACCGTAAAATCCTATAAGACCTGTTTGAGACATCCCCCTGATTTGAAAAGTGCTATATAAAATGCAAATATTATTATCGTTTTACTGATGATGAAAGGTAACCTTTCTATTTCTATGCACATTGTACGTATGCTTAAGCATATAAGAAGTTTGGGAAAAAGAATTGAACCACTAAATTGAACAATCCCATCCCACCTGGTTTTGTATAGAATACTCTCAGGTTGGAGAAAGCTTACTTACTATAAATTGTAGTTGCTGCAGCCAGACAGATCCAGGATGATGGACCTGACTTATTGGCAGAATTTGGAAAGGTAGACCAGTTACTGAGGGAGTGCTGTGGTGGGGGGCTGGGGCAGGGGTGGGGGGCGGGGAATCATCCCACTCAGCACTAATTTGTCTTGCAAGCCAAAGCCCTAATAGATAGTGTGGTCCTTACTGGACAAGTAGCAGGAAAACTTGCCAGACATAGAAATGGCAAACTATGCAAGTTTGGTTTGTTAGGAGGAATTGTGGAGTCCTTTCGTGTAGGTGGTGTAATTTTTCACAGTTCACAGTGAATCCCAATTCTACTTTAATCATTTGGAAAGCAATCATGGGCGTTCCAAAAATATATATTTCTGGATACAAATCATAACAAACAATTTTTTTGTTTGTAAAGTATTACAATCTTTTTATAATATATTAAAGACAAACTACTGTATATTTGCTTCCTAGAAAATATTTTTAAAAGTTTTATATGTGCAGTGTTCAAGACAGTTAATGGATGGTTAAATGATTGCTTCCTTGCAAATGTTTCTATATAAAGAGCACTGTTTAGTGAATTAAGACATTTGTACTTGTCAGCGCATTGTGTAGCTGGTTTACTGCATTCAATGTTAGGCCATTGCCATCTCTGGTACCGCCAATGTTACTGAGTTCTCTGTTGTTGTGAAAACATAAGAATAAGAAACAGGAGTAGACCATCCAGCTTCTCGAGCCTGCTCTGCCATTCAATAAGATCATGGCTGCTCTTCTAATCTAACTCCACCTATCCACTTTATCTCCATAATCCCTTAATCCCTCTATCCATAAGAAATCTATGAATCTCAGTCTTGAATATGTTCAAGGAATATGTTGTTGTTTCATTCTTTCAGGAAAAACACCCATACAAAACTGTATTACAGCAGCACACAAATACACTTTAAAACACAATGGTTTTCTATTCGCGTTTTGGCAAGAATTACTATCAATATTTCCACATAGTAATAATAATGACAGGTCCCACTATATCCCTGGCAACCTGCAGCAGATTTGAGATTTTCAAGATAAGAATTTAGGAGCAGGAGTAGGCTGTTCTGTGAGTTGCGGCTACTCCACCACTTCAGTTCATGGCATCTCATTTTTAATTTTACTTCCATGCCAGGGACCAACCACACAACCAATGCCAGTGCACCTTCAGGTATAGGGCAAGGTTGATCGGCTTAATTTGATCTATCAAGGATCATGAATTGGAATTGTTCCTATCAATGACTCAAAACAAATGTCCACTATTATTGATGGTCTACTAATTAGAAATTCATGAAACTGTCAAACAGACATAAAACGCGAATGCGTTCGGGTAAAAAATGTCTCTGTATTTGACCTTCTGGTAGACTGAAGGACTATGAGGATGAATGACCCATTAAGTGCGAGCAGAAAAACAATTGCCCACTCTTCATGAGTATATATGGCCACGTTAAATTAGTTGCAGACGAACTCAAAATAAATTATATCTTGCTGTGTTGTTATTTATTTTTAGTCACAACACTGGAGCAGCAGTTTAGTCACTGTTCAAAGAAGAAATGTTTGTCCTTAACATCAGTGAAATATTTAATCAAGTGAATAAGCCTCTGCCTGGATTTGGAAACATCTGCAAGTGACAATTCAAATAATTCCCATGAATTGCGGCAGCCCACAAGTAACAAGGCCAAACAGAAATAACCATCCATTAGGAATTGAGTTCATAGAGGTCAAAACAGAGACTTTATTTGAATCCAAAAAATTATTGAGATGCAGGAGCTCAAAAAGATGAAGGACTTGCTTTGAGTGGAAGCGTTCATTTACTTTTTGAGACCACTGGCTTTGGGATGGTGAAACACAATCTGAGGACAGAAGAGAATATTTTTTTTCAGGAAATAATAATAATAATCTTTGCATTAAGTACAATCACCTTATCATGTCATCGAGATGTCTCAAGGTGCTTCACAGAATCTTTTTTGTGAGATTTCGTGGCTATGTATTTTGGGGCAAACCATACAGCCAGTATGTGGCGCACAACCTGGGTATATGTAGAATTTTCTCTTAATAAACAACAATAATAATGATCTCCACATTTACTATAGACCCTTATTAAATCATTGAGACATCTCAAACAGCTTTAGAACGAAGTACTTTGTAAAGTGGATTGACTGTATATTTCAGGTCGAAATGCAACTGTTAATTGTAAAGTTAATAATAATAATAATAGTAATAATCCATGTACATGAAGCAATTGGGACTATTGAAAGTTTCTGTACTGTAATGGCCCAGCTTCTTTTATCCAAAAGGAGGTTAAGTGAATCCTAAAAGATGAAAGAATTTTAGAAAAGCTAACAATGTAGGAACATAGGAATTAGGAGTAGGAGTAGGCCACTCATCTTCTCGAGCCTGCCCCTCCATTCAAAAAGATCATGGCTGATCTTCTAATCTTTTAATCTAACTCCATTTATGTTTGAGAAATCTATCTATCTCAGTCTTGAATATGTTCAAGGACTGAGCATCTATAGCGTTTTGGGGTAGAGAATTCCATGAATTCCTCCCTAGTGTTTCCTCAACCCTGTTTCAAAAGGCTGAAACTTAATCTTGAGACTGTGACACCTACTTATAGATTCTTCTACCAGGGGAATCAGTTGCCAACTGTCTACTCTGTCATGTGCCTTAAGAATCTTATAGGCTTCTAGAAGATCACCTTTAATTCCTCTGTATTCTAGAGAATATAGGCCTAGTTCGCTTAACCTATCCTCGTAGGTCAACACCCTTATCCCAGGAACCAACCTAGTGAATCTAAACTGCTCCCCCTCTAAGGCTAACACATCCTTTCTTAAATAAGGAGAACAAAACTACTCCAATATTCTAGGCGTGGTCTCACCAAGGCCCTATATGTTGCAGCATGACTTCCCTAGTGTTGTATTCTAACCCTTTTACAATGAACACCATCGTTCCATCAGCCTTCCTAGTTGCTTGCCAGGTTTTCCTGATACTTTTTGATTGAAATATGAAATGCAAGCTGATTTCTTTCTTTTCATGAAACCCCTTGCTAGGAATCAGTACAGATATAATTTTGTACTTTGCAAGTACATACTGTATATTCGTACCTTGGAAAAAAAAACTTTACTTCAGCTTCAGGGACACAAGACTCAAACTCACAATAGGGAAGGTGAACAGACGGTTCAGATTTCATTATGTTACACATAGAATATTGAATATGTGGACTGCACTACCTAGGGAGGAAATGAAAAGGGATTATGTCAGCAACTTCAACAAGGAATTGGATAGCTATTTAGTGAATGTATCGATTGATGGTGATGAGAAATGAGTTGTGAAGGATTATTTATTTATTGCAGAGGAACCAGCCAGGCCACATGGAACACAATGGTATTTTCCATTGCTATATTCAGCTCTGCTTAAGTAAACATTTCCATTTCTCTGAAAAAGAAGTCTGAGATGTACAGCTGAGAACCAAAGTAGCTCTTGTACTAAAATTCCTTTCAACTCAGTTTAGCAAAAGTGTGTACAAATCTATATAGACTGTGTGGATTATTTCAAAAGCAAATTGGATAGAATTATTTTAGGAAATAATGTCTTGGGATGCATTATATAGTTTGGGACATGACATATGCTAGAATGGTAGAAGGTGAACTGCATGGAGCTTGATTTTCTTTTGTCTAGCAAATCTAAAGATCGGCAGGTCCGCGGGCAGGGGTGGAGCCCATTGACTCCACCGGTGCCCACCGACCCATACATTTTGACAACTTTAGAAAAAATTTAGACCAGAAATTTACCGCAGGAACATAACCCCTATTTATAGTATGAGGGCCCATGGTAATTTAAATTTCGCTATATGTTGTTTCAATTAAAGTCGCACTTTTCAATTGATGAGTCCCAGTACTACTATTAGCCAGTGCAAAAAACTTAACTATCTACATGATGTGAAGGAAAATCAGACTTATCAGAGATGCAGTCAGTTGCATTACCTGTTCTGGTGAATGGTAAAAATACCTTGATTTTTTTGTGTGTTTCTTGTTCACAGTGTTCTCCATTTAGTTTCTTTCAGTCACTGGGATGGTTCTGGAATAAAGGCATTTATGAGGTCCAACAACAACAACAACAAAAATCCATTTGTATAGTGCCTTTCATATCTGGAGGACGTCCCAAGGCCCTGGACAATCAATGTTTTGGATCCAAGCTGGGGATCAGTATCGGCGAGGGTGAAGGACGGTGGGGGGAAAGAAGGTGACCAAAGGCATGGTCAAAGAGTAGGGTCTTGAGATGGGTCTTGAAGGAGGCAAGGGAGGGGTGAGATGGAAGGACCGAGTGATGGAGTTCCAGAGGGTGAGGGAAGAGTGGCTGATGGCCCCCCCCACTAACAATGTAGAGCAGGTGAGGTAGGGCATGTGATGTAGACTGGAGCCCATTCAGTGGAAGGAACAGGCAGATTGGTAGGGAGTTAGGAGGTTGCAGAGGGAGGGGAGAGCATGGCTATGGAGGGCTTTGAAGATGAAGATCAGGATCTTAAACTGTATCCTCTGTGTGATAGGAAGCCAGTGGAGTCAGGCAAGGATGGGGGTGATAGTTCTGTGGAGCTTGGCATGGGAGAGGACATGAGCTGCAGAGTTCTGGATGAGCTGCAGCCTTTGGAAGGAGAAGTTGGGGACTCCTGGTGACAAGCAGGGAGTTTGCATAGTCGAGCCTAGATGTTATGAATGCATGCATAAAGGTCTCAGCGGCCTGCGCTGTGAGACAGTTGCGAGCAGGGCAATGTTGCAGAGGTGGGGGAAGGCAGAATGGGTGATGGCACAGATGTGGGGTAGAAAGGATAGTTGAGGGTGAAACAAGATGCCATAGTTCTGGACTGGCTTAGTGAGGTGGAGTGTGTATCCATGGATGGTGCTGCTGTCCGTGCCTGATGGGAGCTAATCAGGAGGGCCTCAGTCTTTTTGACATTCAACTGACATTCAACAGAGTTAGCTCTGTTCCAAGCACACAAGTCACTAGAAACAAGTACCCAAATGCATAAAGACTGGAGTAAAATTGTTTCTCAGTCATATGAACCAGTGAACTTGAGGAATAAACATTATTTGATATGCAAAAGTGGGGATGGAGACAGTTTCTGTTTTTTGAAACAAACCAATGTGAGTAATTGTAATTAATTATTGAAGCCTTCACACTGACAAAGAACAGTTGATATACTTGACTATAGCGGAGAAAGAAAAACTATGGAAGTTCTAAACAATCAATGCAATGAACTACTGCTCCTGAATTTCTAGAATAGATTTTCATTAGTCTGCACCTTGCTGATAATGTAGGCATCCGAAAACTATTGGAAGTAATGATTATTCTTACCTCTGTAGGCTACAACTATTAAACTTTATTTTATTTAATTACATGGTACATGTGCTGACATTTCTAATGGTCTGGGTAGAGTAGAATATGAGCATGAAATTCCTGCAATTAACAAAGCACTTTGGATTTGGATTTCTGTCTGGGTTTTACTCCTGAAGGCTAGTTTAGTAAACCAAACTCTTGAAGTGAAATGCTAAGTGTTAGAGTTAGTACTCTGTCTCTGGCTGTGATGGTACAGGAGATGGTTCATAATGAAATAGGTTAGGTTATTGAATTGATTAAAAACTATAATGTCAAAGGGTTCAATTTCCAAGGTATGTGATGATTTACCACTCCATTAGCACCAAGCACTATAGAGTCAGTACCTGTACACCATTTCTGATTGAATGCTCAAAAGAATTAGTGACGTTAGGGACATTCCATGTAAATCTGTGAGGAAAACAAGCAAAGTGGCAGAATTCTCCAGCATATCTATCCAAGGAAATATTAAATAATCATGATAATCAAAAATATGGCAAATCCTGAGCAGCAAGTGGGCTGGAGTTAAAGGGAATTGGAAAGTCTACATGATTATCTCATATTTTCTTTTTATGTAAGGCAGAAAGCATGGCTCTTTAAAGCAATCATTGTACAGAGAGCAGAGGGGAAAAACAAAACATCTGTCTTTTAGGGTGTCGTGACTAATAATGAATTGTGATTATATTGCATCCTGCACCCACGGCAGAGCCTTGGAGGACTTAACAGTGGCGGAGCCTGATGCTGAGCAAGTAGGAGGGGGGGAGGTGAATGTAAGAGTTGTCAGAGAGAAAGTTTGCAGTCGTGATCTAAAAAAAAATGGAACAAGTTAGGATTTATTCACTTAACTAGTCAGTATTGCTAAAATGAATAACTGTGGCCTGATCATGTTGTTTCCAAAGATTGAATTCTGAGTGAGTTACCAGCTCGTCAAATAAGTGACATTTTCAGATGAAAGTCTATTCACCGATTCACTAAATTGAGACACTTAGTAAGATGGAAACCAAGCTTAAAGTACATCTGAGCTTAAACTAAATGTTTATCCTTGGATAGATATGCTGGAGAATTCTGCCACTTTGCTTGTTTCTGTGAAACAAACATAATGGTAGACATATACATAGTTGTAACTAGCTGTAGCTGAAAATGTATTTGCTAGAGTAAAAAACTGAAATCAATTCCCAGTTTAAATACATTTCTGCTCAGAATTGTCTGATAAACAAATGTAACACCATGAATGAAGATAATATAGTTAGCTCTGCTTAGTGTTTTTACAACTCTATTTATTCTGTGTTCTAGTATTTATAAGAAAGCCTTTAGGCTATTAACTTCAGTACAATGGTTAAGAAGGTAGAAAGAAAAAGCCACTTTGATTGTTCCCTTTAGGCATGAGACCGAACAGTATGATACATCTTGCTTATTACTGTACTACTGACTCGATGGTTTACTGCTGAGAAAAAAATAAATTATTTGTATTGTATATGGACGATGCAGTTTCAGAATGTTTTGCTGAGATAACAAGAGGAATTGGAGAAATAAGGCATGAAACATCTGACATGAAGCCAGAAAAAATATTACCAGCAGCAAAATGGCTTTCAAGATTGTGATTTGTTTATGAATTTGGTGGCAGATAGGGTAAAAAAACAGAAATGACAATTCATGAATACAGCATCTTTCATTCCAATATACTGAACACATGGAATTCTGTAAAGGTTTTGTCTATTGAAAGTGTAATGTTTCATCTTTACAAACACAACTTCCATGTTTGGGGGGAGTGTGTATGGAGTGGAAAGAGGGGGCTGTGGGGTATTGGGATCAGAGCCAGTGGGTTGGGCAGAGGCGATCGATGTTGGGTTTCCAGCGTGATGCAACAGCTGTTGAGAAGTGGGATGTAACACCAGATGAAAATACAGGTAAACCATTATTAATAGCATCACTGGAGCACAAATCTGCTTTTGACATGGATGCACAGTTATCGGAAGTGCTGGTTTGCACCACTTATAACACTAAACAAAAAGTCAATGTTCACATCATCACGTCACCGCTGACATCATTATACATGGGAGCAGGCAATTTCAGGACAGATAGTAGGAAGTTTTTCTGATGCAGAAAGTAATCAATGACTGGGATGGCCAGGAAAGGTAGTAGAAGCCAGGAGCCTAGACTCATTCAAAAAGCAGCTTGATTCTGTAATGGAGGGGATGGTAGAGTGGATGTTTTGGACAGATGAGATCAGGCTGAAAGGCCTTTTCATCATCCTAAAGCAATCTTTTTTATTTTGTGGAAGACATTGTCAATGAATATCAGCTCCCAGCATAAGGAAAAAATACAGGAAAATGTGTGTGCAGGACAGTGGGTGGGAGAGGAGTGGTTAATTTCCCATTTTCTGATAAATTAGGAGAGGTGAAATGGTCTAACCAAAGACAAACATGGCCTGAAATTGCACTTAGTCTTTAGCCTCAAAGACCATTTTGATTTCAAGATAGTGCAGAATTATAGATATTGAATTCATTCTTAATTAAGAAGTGGATTGATTCTTTTTAATAATCTTGCAATTAAAGGGGGATAGCTTCAATAAAATCTGTGGAAATAGTATTTTTTAAGTGAGTAAATGGTAAATATATGGAACAGGCCCGCTAGGAATATGTTGGAAGCAGAAAAGTATAGATTCTTTCAAAAGCAAATTAGAACATTTATTTTAGGAAAAAATATCTTCCATATACAGATACAATATACAGTTTTGGACAAGACATACATGCAACCTCCAGGATGGTAGAAAGTGAACTAGATGGAGTCTGTAACCAATTTGGTAACCAGAGGAGAGGGAATATACAAGCAATGGCTAAGATAAAGAAAGACTTGCTTTTTGATTCATGAAGTGAAACAGAATATTATAGCAAACTGTGTATTAGGTTCTGTACTGAGCAGTCCATCAGACCAGATCAGTAATATGGAAGGCACTGTTCAAAAGGTGGCTCATGAGTCAGGCCTTGAAGGAGGCAAGGAAGGGAGCGAGGCAAAGGGATTGTGGGATGGAGTGGGGGCAAAGAGGCTGAAAGCCCAGCCACCAATGGTAGGGCAGGTCATGCAGGAGACATGGAGCAGGCTTGGGGCTCAGCAGGTTAGAGAGGTAGGTGGGGGCAAGGTCGTAGAGGGCCATGAAAGTGAGGATGAGGATCTTAAATTCTATCCTCTGAGGGATGGGGAGCCAGTGGAGCCGGGCGAGGGTGAGGGTGACGGGGTCACTGAGCCTGGTACAGGAGAAGACATGAGTTGCAGAGTTTTGGATGATCTGCAGCTTGCGGAGGGAAGAGTTGGGGAAGCCGACAAGGAGGGAGTTTCCGTAGTCGAGCCTTGAAGTGACAAATGTGTGTGTGAGGGTTTTGGCGGACTTAGAGGTGAGGCAGTGATGGAGTCAGCCAATGTTGCGGAGGTAGTGAAAGTCATGGCACAGATGGGGGAGAAAAGACAGTTGAGGGTCGAACAAGACGCCAGGTTCCTGACTGGCTTGGATGCTGCCAATACCTGAGATGCAGATTCACTGGCACAAGCCAATCAGGAGGGCCTCACGCTTGCTGACATTTAGCTGTAGAAAGTTATCCCTCATCCAGTACTTGATGTCTGACAGGCAGTCTGTCAGGACACCAGGTGTCCTGGAATCAAGGATGGAGACAGAGAGATAGCATGAAGACAATAATGAAAAATACTGATGCATACACTTGACTTTGGAATACAAATCTTGGAGTTTTCTATCAGGCTCTAGGGAGGATTAAGTGGAAGAACTAAAATATCAAGACAAATTGATTTTATGGCTGCTTTACGATTGATGGAAAATAAACTCCTTCCTACTAGTAAAAGTAGGAATAATAGAGTGGAATAATAGAGATCAAATGTAACATACAGTGCAATTGAGTTATTATAAAAGGGAGAAAGAATAAAAAAAATGATTCTGAGACATTTAAAAGTGAATAGTGTCAACTAAGGGCAGTTTGATATGATTTAAGAGTACAGCAGAAATAAAAACAAAGCGAAGAGGAATCCAAGGTTTGTTTTCATGTATACCTGTGTTAGCAGTTAGCTTGCAGGACAAAAATCAGTTAGACATTTTGAGGGAAAAGTTAGAAGTAAATATTGGTACCGAAATAATGGTTTATTGAACATTTAGCACATCAAACAATATATTTAGTACATCAAAATATACAGTAAATTCACTTTACAGTATATTCCATGAAGCGCTTTGAGTCATTTCAAAGACATGATAAGGCTCTACATCAAATGCAAAGATTATTATTACTTTATTATTATCATTGACCATGAAATGCAAGCTGCTGACTTCTACCTCACTGCCATTCTTAATGGTGAAATCTGCAAAGCCAGATTCAATGCAGTGAATGTGCAGCTGCTTTAGGCATTTGGTCAGTGGGATACCAGCTTTTACTTTTTTTTACTGAAAAGCAGCAATGAAATACCATGAGCCAGAAGTCCAATCAAAAACACAGGCCTGAACCCTGCCATGCACTGCCATGAGATCATCAGGGAAAATGTAACTTCAAATCTCACTGAGTAGATGGCATTATTCGCTGGGATATATCTAATACAAGCCAGCAAAGCAGACAATGTTCACAAGAATCCATTTGTGGATTTGATTGATGGAGAAGCACTGCAAAACAACACCTCAAAACTTAGACACACGGCGGGCCTGCCCTTTGCTTACCAGATACGATCTGCCAATACTGTGAATTCATCCTGTTTGTATTGCACTGTAACCTCATCAAAACAAATTACAAGCTGTGGGTTTGTTGGAGACTGCAAATAAATCTCACTGACAGGATCTGAGTTATGAAAGCCCTATCCCAAATGAGATCCTTGACCACAGAGAAACACTTTGCATTCTATTTTGTATATTGGAAATATGATATGCAAGCAACTCTTAGCAAAGATCAGTATATGCTAGCACTGTAAATTGTGTCGTGTACGCTTTGTTCAGAGAGGATTGATGTTCAGGCAAATGCAGGAAATGTATTATCCCCTACCAGAGGAACAAAACTTATATTTTTATTTCCATCTCAAGAGTCCTCTCTCTTACTGGGAAATCTCATTCTTCCTTTGGATCAGATGTTAAACTTAATCCCATTTACCTGTTGAAAGCTTCCATGAAGAGAGAAGGGAGTGTTATTCTGAGATAGTTTTTACTTTTTTTGAATAGAATATCAGCCTGTCTGCTACCTCCGCTCAGCAGACTCCGGCCTACTCCATGACCCCACCCAGCCTACCCCACTATCAGCGGTTGGGTGTTCAACCGCTCTGTTCCCAACCTGTGGAACTCCATCCGACATTCACTTTGTGTCTTTTCCTCCCTTGCATTATTTAAAGCACGTCTCAAGACCCTCCTCTTCAATTTCACCTTCAGAGGATAGAGCACTCGCCTTACAAGTGAGTGACCTGGGTTCGATTCCAGGCAGGGCGAAAACTTGGGCAAGTTTCCTTATTCCACATGCCTGATAATAACCTCTCCAAAAAAAAGTAATAAATTGGTCATTTCAATCCATAACTGTTTGTGGGACACTGCTGCGTGCAATTGGCTGCTGCATTTCGCTCACATGTATACAGTCAATTCACTTTACCATATTTTCTGTGAAAAAAAATTATTCTGTGAAGCGCTTTGAGGCGTCTAGAAGAATGTGAAAAGCACTTTATTAAATGCCAGGATTACTATTATTAAGTTCTTTATTGATAGATTTTTAAGTACAGCAATATATTAATATAGAATAGAATTTTCCAAGATGTTAATGCTTCCAGTGTGTCTTCTCTGCCTCCAGAAATATGGAGTTCACTCAGTGTTGCTTCTTATCATCACTGACATCAATCACAAAAACTTCAAACAATGCTATTTGGCACGAGGGTATTTTAGCATTTCGAGACACTAGCTTGAGAAAAGGCCGTTATATAAATGCATGCGGTTGTTGTTGTTGTAGTATTGCCTATCATGAAAATAAACATAATGTTTGCTTTTTTTTTAGTAATTAGTGCAGCGAAGCTCACAATGTTTGATTTAATAGTTATTGTACAGCGTATTCTCACATTATAATGTATACTGTGTTCCTGTATCTCCTGCAATACAGAGTGAAATAAACCCATTTTCACTGCAGTTCCGTTTTCATTTGCATAAAAGCATTTCAGCTTTAAACTATTCGAATCCACAGGGAGAGCCGACAGTCATGAACATACAGGAATAAATACATTTCCAAAATGTCTAAAATCAGAACCAGAGTGCTTCCCCCCTTGAAGCCCAATGCTGTGTAACATGCTCTGCTGAGATAGTGAGATAGTGTTGCTAATCTCGTTTGCAATTCATAATGACACCTAAACCCCTAAATATCACTGCCTCATGATTCATCCTGATTTATTCGTATAACATAATCTAGCCTGTGTGTTATCTGGTCCATCTCCACAATAATGTGGAGTGAAAAATATTACTTAGATTTCCCTTAGACTTGTCAGGCAGACATCTCTTTTATGTTCCCCCATCCGTCCCCCTGGTCCAGGCCTGTCTCAAAGCATACCTCTTTGATCATGTTTTGGATCATCCTTACACTTCCCACCCCACTCAGCAACCACGCCAGGTCATGTGCCTAACCAACAAGTGTTTGAGACATCCTCCTGACATGAAAGGCATTATGCAATTGTAAATTGAATTGTGTTATAAAAATGCAACATTTAGTGTCATGATCATTATAATTTTCAATATTGTATTTTTGTTCCTTATAAACCTCATTCAACCATAATAACTCAACATTAATTCTTTGTAAAGTTAATGGGAGAAAAGACTATTTTTACTTTATCTCTTTGATTTGTCATAATCAAGTAAAATATCTGCGGTTAAAACACCTTTGTATGTGCAATTCATC
The DNA here is from genome assembly GCA_035084275.1 of Hydrolagus colliei. Taxonomy (NCBI): domain Eukaryota; kingdom Metazoa; phylum Chordata; class Chondrichthyes; order Chimaeriformes; family Chimaeridae; genus Hydrolagus; species Hydrolagus colliei. The sequence goes on along the minus strand of CM068744.1, from coordinate 22,322,437 downwards.
TACAGAGGTACATTTACAGATAATAATAATAATACTTGCATTTAATATAGAGCCTTATCTTTGAGAGTCTTTGAGATGTCTCAAAGTGCTTCACAGAATCAATTGAAAAGTGGATTGACTGTGTATTTTGTGGGTGAAAGATCTTTAATTAATTCCTTGCATTTGACATAGTATCTTTAATATTAAGAGAATGTCTCAATAACAACAACAACAAAATTACATTTGTAGGGCTTTTTCACATTGGGAGGACGTCCCAAAGAGCTTCATAGAATTTAGACTGGGTTTGATTCTAGACAGAGTGAAACCTAGGGCAAGTTTCCTTACTCCACATGCCTGATAATAATTCCTCGAGAGAAAAAAACTATAATAAATTGGTGATTTCAAATCCACGACTGTTTGTGGGAAACTGCTGTGCACAATTGGCTGATGCATTTCACCCACAAATATACAGTCAGTTCACTTTACAGTATATTCTGTAAAGCGCTTTGAGATGTCTAGAAGACATAAAAGGCATTATATCAAATACAAGGATTATTACTGTAATGTCTCAGTTAATGGACTTGCTCCACACTGGAGATCTTCATCTGCTACATTATGGAGATTCAGCTCAGCTGCCAATCCTTTTCACTATTATGATTTGGGCAGTAGCACAAGATTTGCTGGTGCCAGTTGATCTCTGTTCATTACTTTGAACATAAGAGCTGCTGCAGCTGCACCTCCGCATCCTGATGTTCACAAAGTGGTGAACCATACATGTTCTCTTGTTTTGCTCTGTGGGCTGCTGATATGTTTGCTCATCCATCCACAGCATCTTTCAACAACATGTGTGTAATAAGGAGCTGGAGATCTATTTTATGACCATGTCAGTCATCTCTCTTGTGGGATTTGACTGACTGGTCCTTCTTTCCCATGTTCAGTCAATCAAAGTCCATCTTTAGATGAACAAATTGTTGCGTGTATCTCCACAAACAGGCAACAGAGGCAAGAAGAGGAAGAAGCAATGAAGAAAATTCTATTATTTAAAAAAAGAAGAGTGGATATGCTATTGAATTGATAAAACAAAAAGGAACATCAATGCGAAAAAGAGAGGAGAAAATGGGAATAATTATAATAATATTAATTCTTGCATTTGTATACCTCCTTTTACGTCAGGAGGATGTCCCAAAGTGCTTCACCAGATATACTGCAAAGTGCACAGATTTTGTGTTTTGTTTGTTTTGTGGGTAAGTTGCCTAGCTAATTTGCAAATAGCAATCTTCCACGTAAGAGAGCCAATTTTATTTTGGGGATTTATAGCCATGACACTGGTAGAAACTTACTTCTCTTTTCAAAAAGTAATTAGGAATCTTTAAAAATCCATTGAATCTGCATACAGGGCCTCGGTTTAACTTCTCAATCAAAGTCCACACCAATGCAGGACACAAGCTCCCCCAAGAACACACTGGAGTGTCAACTTGAATTGTATGAGTTCCAACTCCCAACATGGGGCTTGAAGCCGCAATCTTCTAAATTAAAATTTAATTCAAGATCCTGGTCCTCGCATTCAAAGCCCTCCACAACCACGCCCCACCCTACATTCGTGACCTTCTAATCCCTTATCAACCTGCCCCCCCCCCCACTCTGCTCAGCAGGCTCTGGCCTGCTATACTTGCCCCGACCCATCCGCCCCCACCATTAGCGGACGATCCTTTAGCCACTCTGTCCCCAACCTCTTGAACTCCATCTCTGCCTCGCCGCCTCCCTGGCCTCCTTCAGTCCCACCTTAAAATTCTCCTCTTCGATGGTCCCATTGGCAACTCCTAATCCCCTCCTTCTCTCCCCACCCGTCCCCAGCTCGGGTCTGACATAGTGACTGTCCAGCGCCTTGGGACATCCTCTTGACGTGAAAGGTGCTATACAAGTGTAACTTTGTTGTTATTGTTGTTAAAACCGAGAATGCTACCAACTGAGATAGTTTGACATACAGTAATTTGACCCTGTTTGGCTGTGCCAGCGTTTATACTCCACACTTCCTAATCTCCTCTCATATCTCTTCTGTAACCCTCTATTCCCTCCTCCCTCGTGTATGGTTTGAGGTTCCTCTTAAATACCTTGATTCTTTTTGCTTCACCCCCAGTGCCCAGCAGTGAGTTCCTCATCCTCGTCATGCTCTGTGTAAAATTTCTCCTAAATTAATTTTTATATCTGTTTGTAGCTATTAATGTATAAATGACTAATTAATATTGCTTTATTATTATTTTGTTCAATAATTACTATTACCAATTAAACTAATAGTTGTGTATTTTCAGGGCAAAAGTGTGTGATTCCAAAAGACCTGTCAGGCCTCAACGTGTCAGTATTATTATGCAGCAGTTTATATGTGTTTGTCTCTATTTAGCTTTATATCTTGACATTAGTACGGTATGTTACAACACCACATTTCCATGCATTACTTCTGTGTGTAAAATGTCAGACAAACTGTTTTTTTGTCCTTCCAATGATCTGAATGTCACAGAAACATTATCAATTGTTTCATAATTGAAATGTACGCATAATTCCGAGTACGTGCTGCATGAAATATGTAGCATTTAATAAGCGATTCGCGAATGCTTTTGGTGAATAATCTGCTATGAAATGTCATGGTTTGCACCCTTATACTTTTTTTCCCACATATATTGCCCTATACTGCAAGCATGGTGTATTTTTTGAATCTCGATTACATAGAGCATGATATAATCAAGCCAGTCTGTCAATGTCATGTGTGAATAAATTGAACATGACTTTTTGCCAATAAATTCCAAATTCGTTCAGAGCTTGTGCTTTAAAATTCTGGGTGGAATTGAACAGAAGAGACATTCACAGTTGCTGCTCTCTTTATTCTTCCAGGCACCAAATACAGGGCTGGCAACAAACAGCCACCAAATCAAAAGCTACAGCATATAAAAACAAACACACGAGATTGGCTGATGTACACTTTATAGGCATAGTTTACTCTTGCTGCAGTTTGTCAACTTGCTGAAAGGCTATAGCTCTCTGAGAGTGAGATCCAGACTATCTGGTATAATATGATCCATTAGGGATTTGGAGAAGATTGGAAGGTGAGTTATACGAGCTAGGAGCAAAATGGTCTTCTATATCATTTGGATTTTAAAAAGTGAGCAGTTACCTTCGGCAGTACAAACTATTTTTCTGAAATAATTTCTAAAATTACTTTACCTGCTATTGCAAAGTAAATCTAATGTAGCTTGCTTTCAGATTTGGGGGGAATTTTTTCAGTAAATTGCTTCTACTTGAAATAAGCTTTATATCATTTCTGTATCAAACTCTGGATGAAATGTGTTTGTGCCTTCAAGGGACTGCCACTCACACACCTCCAAGCACAGTAATTTTGTCACTCAATATACGACTGTTTGTGGGACACTGCTGTGCGCAATTGACTGCCGCATTTGGCCCCAATAATACAGCATCAATCCACTTTATACTGCAGTAAAACCTTACTTATCCGGTCACTCAAGTGATTGGGCAAAAGTGACCGATTTATTGAGGTGACCAGATTACTGAAACGGGATTGCATAGGATGAACATAGTGATCTTTTAAATTACACAGGGTGAATGAACATTCAACAACCATACTTTGTAATCTCACAAAAATAAAGCATTGTCACATTTAAAACAGATAATAGGTTGCAGTATTCAAAGTCCACATGAAAAGTTAAAATCACACAAAATGTTAATTCATGTAAAGAGTTTAGTGTTGTTGCCTGGCTGCTGTTTTAACCTGCATTGCCTTGGCCTGTAGTTGACCCTTGGCATCAACTAAACTCTGCCAAACATTGAGTCCATGATTCAGGAAAACATCCTTCACTTGTCCCTGGGTTAGAGCACTCACCTTACAATTCCAGGCAGGGTGAAGCCTTGGGCAAATTTCCTTACTCAACATGCCTAATAATAAACCCTCAAAAAAAAGCAATAATGGTCATTTCAATCCACGACTTTTTGTGGGACATTGCTATGCGCAATTGGCTGCCAAGTTTCACCCACAAATATACAGTATTTACAGTATATTATGAGAAGCACTTTGAGACAACAACAACTTTGATTTATATAGCGCAGGATGGCATCTCAGAGTGCTTCACAATAATGGATTCCGGGTGCGAGCCAGGGGCAGGGCGAAAAAGATGACCAAAGGTGCGGTCAAAGAGAAAGGTCTTTAGCTGAGACCTGATTCTGGGAAGAGAGGGGGAGAGAAGAAGCGAGTGAAGAAGGGAGTTCCAGAGCCTTGGGGAGTAGTGGTTGAAGGCACAGCTGCCGATGGTGGAACGGAGGATTCAGGGGACAAGGAGGAGGCTAGACCCAGTGGAGCGAAGGCAATAGGTGCTGATTTGACATCTAGAAGATGTGAAAAGCGCAATAATAAAAGCAAGGAGTATTATTATTATAAGTGAGAGAGTTCTTTTATGTTTTTGGTTTCTCTTTCGTTCCTTCTCTTGTGGGTCTTGCTCCTCAGTGTCTCTGATAGAAACTCCTCTGCAGCAGCTCAGGCTAGGCCGCTGGCGCTGTGTCAAGTCGATTTTTCCACTTGTGCCGTTACACTGCCCACTCTAACGACCAGAGCCCTTTCCGCCCACTGTAGCAACGTGTAGCAGCCACAAAAGCGTGAAAGGTTGTTATAGAGCTCCTGTAGCTTAGTGGTGAGAGCACTTGTCTTGCAAGCTGGGGAGACCAAGCTGGGGAGGCCTGTGTTCGAATCCAGGCAGGTCAGGGCGAAACCTTGGGCAAGTTTCCTTACTCCACACGCCTGATAATAATCCGTCCAAAAAAACCACAATAATAAAATTGGTCATTTCAATCCACGACTGTTGTGGGACACTGCTGTGTGCAATTGGCTGCCGCGATTCACCCACAAATATACAGTCAATTCACTTTACTGTATATTCTGTGAAGCGCTTTGGGACGTCGATAAGATGTGGAAAGCGCTATATCAAATGCAAGGATTATTATTATTATGATTATTATTATTACAATCAATGACCGTTGTCCTGAGTAGTGAGGTGCCCTTTTTACTGAAGCACAGATCTTGTAACACAGACAATGGAAGAGACTGTGAAAGTGTGCCCGCAATTGTGAGGTGGCTGGATTACTGAGGTGACCGTAGACAGGTTTTCTACTGTACATTCTATGAAGTGCTTTGAGATATTTCAACAACGTTGAGGTGCTATATCAAATGCAAAGATTATGTTATTAATATCATTATTATAATTATATTTATAATTTCAGGACTTGAACGTGGCTATAGGCCTGTGAATCTTGATCTTTCACAGGCTTCTCACTCGTGATGAACAAAGATTGAGAAGCAATTACCAAATGGATCTGCCTTAAAATTGAAATTGTTTATTAAAAAATGGACTTTCAATTTATTTGATTTGATTTACAACATAATAATAATAATAATCCTTACATTTATATAGCTCTTTCCACGTTGTATCGATGTCTCAAAGTGCTTCACAGAATACAACAACATCCCAAGGTTGGCACAAGAGCAGGGGGGAAGGGAGAAGACAAGAGGGAAGAAAGGGGAGAGAAAAGGTAGCGACCAGAGCAGTGGGGGAGGAGTTGTGGTTGGCGGAAGGAAAGTAGGAAAATTGACTATATATTTGTGGGAGAAACAATTTGTGGCATAGCAGTGATCTCTCTCTCTGTTAAAAATAATAATTTTGATATAGCATTTTTCACATCTTGTGGATGTCTCAAAACGCTTCATAGAATATACTGTAAAGTGAATTAACTGTATATTTGTGGGCAAAACGTTGCAGCCAATTGGGCACAGCAGTGTCCCACAAACAGTCATGGATTGAAATGACCAATTTTATTATTGTGTTTTTTTTTGAGAGATTATTATTAGGCGTGTGGAGTAAGGAAACTTGCCCAAGGTTTCACCCTGACCTGCCTGGATTCGAACACAGGTCTCACACTTGTAAGGTGAGTGCTCTAACCACTGTGCTACAGGAGCTCCAATGTTATCTACATTCCCTGCAGTTGAATGTATAGCAATGGCTGGCATTTATCTGTTATCTGTGACCAGGGAGTGTCTTCTGCACTGGCTCTCTTTTTATTTCAAATTTCAAATTAGGAATCTGCTCCTTTTCTTATGGGCTGTGAGACGCTACCCTGCATGAAGGGCGCTATATAAATGCAAGTTGTTATTGTTGTTGGAGGGGAAGGAGAGGAAGATGGAATCTTATTCAAGTTCTCAATTTGAAATCTCATGAATTCAAATACCAGACCTTTAACAACAATGACATTTAAAATAATTTCCTATTCAACAGGGATACAGAGATCGGCTGGGAGGAATAGAAAAGCAATAATCTGATGTAACCATCAACTCAACCAAAAGCCAATCACTCCTGTGAAGCTTCTGCAGAGCAAGTTATTTCATGTCGAGTTCTCAAGTGCAGGGGTGGTGGGGCAGTGCATTGTTGGTGGGGCCCTCCTATAGATGAGATGTAACACCTGGATCTTATCTGTTTTTCAATTGAATGTTAAATGGCATTATTCGAAAAGAGAAAGCGAGTTTCTCCCAATGTCCTGGCTGATGATGATTCCCCCAGAGAAAGAAAATGGACATTCATTTCATACCTGTTTATGGCTCTGTGCACAACTTGGCTGCCGTGTTCACCTACAAATACACAGTCGCTATACTTCACAGTAGTTATGCGCTTAAATATACGCCACAAATATGTAGTCAATTTACTTTACATTATATTCTGTGAAGTGTTATGAGATGTCTAGAAGACATGAAAAGTGCTACATCAAATGCAAGGATTATTATTATTATATACATTTCAATGTTATAGGCATAAAATTAAATGGAAAGATTATTATTAATATTTCGTTCTCCTGAAAGATACCATGTTGTTTACCAGTTTGCTTGATATATTCATTCCACATGAACCTGCGCAATTAACAATTATAATTATTTTACTGGAAGCTTTTTGAATTGCAATTCAATTCACATTTGGAAAAAAAATGGCAGAGGGAGCAACACACGCGCATCGGAGGCATTCAAGTAAATCAAGTGCACTTTCATTTACAACAACTTTCTGCTTTGCTGCACCCTTCACATTGAGATTTGCTTAGCAATGTTGCAGCTTGACCCTGAGCCAAGGAGAGGGAGAAAATGACCGTAGATCTTAGACCATAGGTCTAAGAAGAAGGTCTTCAGGAGCAATCTGGAGTTGGGTAAGAGTGGGCAAGGTAGATACATTGAGGCAAAGAGTTCCAGAGTTTCGGGATATAGTGACTGATCACATGGTTGCCAGGGTGTGAGGATGAGGCATGAGCAGTTTCTCTACTCACAACAAAGTTGATAAGTAACGGGGCAGGGATCAACAACCCATTCTGTACACACTTTTTCCCATCCATCCTGATTACTCTTATGTCCCAAATTACCCCTGTAGAATTAACAGCTGACCCAATGGATGACCCCTCTGACAGTGCAACCCCCCCCCCCCCCCCCAAAACAGCCATGTTATCAGGCTGTAAAATCAACCTGATAACCTGTGAAGTAAAAGTGGTTCTTTACAAAAGTTTGTTGTCGGTGCAATCTGTGCAACAAGCAGTTAAGTGTAAGTACAGTATTAATTCGCTGGGAGGATCGGTAAACATAATGTCACAGGTTAACCATCTCACATAGCAAATCTCCCCTGATCCTATAAGCAGTATAACCAAGCTGATGAAAGTTGCCCTGAAGAGGAGGCTGCTATGCAAATACCAGTCGTACAGACTCACAATCCCAGGTGACACATTTCCAATCACGCTTTGTAGTAGGGCTGAGTCACCTTGTGAAACTCTCTAATTTATCATCCAAACAACTTCTAAATCAGAAAAGCAGGCAACACACATGATTAATTAGGAACTAGTGGTTAAAGCAAGAAAATGATCCCCAGTTATTTTTATTTCTGAAAAATATATTAAAAACAATGAATATGCATATTTACGCTCCACCCTTGTCAAGGATTAAGATTCGTATGTCTTAATCAAATTTTTCTTGCTACTTTGAACTTTAATTAGTGCTCAGAGACCACTGTAACATTTACAAGGCAGAGCTAATTCAGATCTTAGCTAAACTAGCACCCTTTAATGTTAACCCAGTGATTTGTTTTGCTGCAATGCAGCATTACACGCACTCCAACACTCTCAGAATCTGGCATCTCGAAAGAGTGCAGAACACACAGAGGGGGAGAAACCCGATTGACTGTCTTTCTTATTGTCACGGAAGATTCCTTCAAATAAATAAGGTTTGGGGCCTATTTAAGAATAAATATCAGGACTCACAGGCATATTCTCAATATTTTAACATCGCACATGCTGGTAAGCTTTCATGAACTACTGTACACCCAACATTTGCTATTCTTTTGAAGTATTGATGGTTAAAATTGGTGTCCAGTTTACATTTCATTATTTTAGACATGAACGGTCTTTAGTATAAATGAAAAATGTATCGCAACAAATTGATTTTGACGGTTTTATTTTACCTCTTGCACAGAACTACTGTATGATTCTCTGTCATGTAGCCGCAGCAGATTCTTTCACGCAGCACAATCATCACATTATTTTTACATTTGAAAATGATTTCTACCTAGAAACCAGTATATTCAGGAATACATTTAGATAAGCCTTGTATTCAAAAAACTCTTTGATCCAATAAATCATCAAATACTGAAACATATTGGCAATGCAGCAAGAAGGATACAACTTATCTACAAAGTTCAGTCACTACACTTTATAGTAAATCCTGTGAAGCGATTTGAGACATCTTGATCACGTAAGACACTTTATCACATGACTGAGATGCCTCAAATCGCTCACAGGATTTACTGTGAAGTTTATTAAATGTAAGGAATATTATTTATTATTTTACTCACAGGCACATAGCAGGTGTAGCATCTGAGGATTAATTTTTTTTCTTATAAACAAATATTTTGAATCAATCACATATCTAAAATTATACAAGGCCAGAAACATTAGTTTCTCATTAGTCATTTGTTCCCCAAGTGCAAGATCTTTTGGAAACATTGTGACTATTTCCTCTTGTGACTATTTTTCTGTGTGTGATAATTTTCAGATATAACTTGGCATTTAGAGTTTGAAGGTCAGATGTGAGCATTTTTTTTCCTTCACAGTAGGGTCCGTCGATATGGAAATTTTCCGATTTAGATATATCGATGGGCTCATATCGAGATATACCGAAATATCGATATTTTCAGGTTTTTCGTACTGCGTATGTGCGCGCAGTGCGCGCATTCGGAGTGCGTGCGCATTTGGGGTGCACGCGCATTCCGATATGAAAATTATATCGGGTTTTAGCGATATATTGATATATCGCCGGACCCTACTTCACAATCATACCTGATTGATTTCCTGCTCCACTGAATGGAGTTACTGTGCTTCCCTCAAATAATGCTGTCAAGTCAAATATTAACAACAATAATAATAACAACAATCATTGCATTTTTTCTAGACGTCGCAAAGCACTTCACAGAATATACTGTCAAGTGAATTGAGTGTGTATTGGTGGGCGAAACGCGGTAGCCAATTGTGCACAGCAGTGTCCCACAAATAGTCGTGGATTTAAATGACCAATTTATTATAGTTTTTTTTTCAGATGGATTATTACTGTATTAGGCATGTGGAGTGAGGAAACTTGCCCAAAGTTTCGCCCTGCCTGGATTCAAAACACAGGTCTCACGCTTGTAAGGCGAGTGCTCTAACCACTGAGCTACAGGACTCCACAAACCCTTTAAATACTGGAGCTCCTGTGGCTTAGTGGTTAGGGCACTTGTCTTGCAAGCTAGGGAGACCAAGCTTGGGAGACCTGTGTTCGAATCCAGGTAGATTAGGACGAAACCTTGGGCAAATTTCCTTACTCCACACGCCTAATAATAACCCGTCCAAAAAAAACTACAATAGTAAATTTGGTCATTTCAATCCACGACTGTTTGTGGGACACTGCTGTGCCCAATTGGCTGCTGCGATTCGCCCACAAATATATAGTAAATTCACTTTACAGTATATTCTGTGAAGCGCTTTGGGACATCGATAAGATGTGAAAAGCACTATATCAAATGCAAGGATTATTATTATTATATAAATACCCTTAAATATTACCCTGGTGGGTACTCACTGATATCTCAGTTGGTTTATTCAGTGAGAAGCACAGTCATTGGGCTCCATAAATTTCTAGGTTCAATTCCAGCTTGTGTTTAACCTTGTTGATCTTCAAGGACAGCAGAAGGAATTCTTCTACATCTGGCTTCTGGGTTAAGAAGAGTAAAAACAGTTGGTTTCTATTCTCCAACCTATACAGAGACCTATATTCATGGATAAAGATTAAGATAGATAACAATCAGGTTTACATTTGAATTTGGTACCACTCCCTCCCACTTAACTACCTCTCCCCAATGAATAATATCCTTACCTGACTGATCTCAAAACTATGATTTAAAATCAGGTCAATAGTACCAGCACAATTTTCTTAATAGACAAAGAGATATTTGGGAAAGACAGTGATATTGTAAAAAATATTGATTAACTATCAAAAATTCAGCATAGGGATAGTAATTGACCAATGAGGTGTGGTGCTGAGCTACACATAGCAGGAAGGTGCCTAGGACAATCTCTGCCCTGTCTAGATTTGCACAATCTTAGTTGGAGCTAGACGTGAAAGGTGCTTTCCAAGTGTAATTTTGTTGTTGTTGATAAGGAACTATTTTAGTCTTGCCAAAATGAGAATAATCCTTAGAGCAGATATATGTTGGGAGGATGTCTCAAAGCACTTTGCATGATATATTGTAAAGTAAAATGACTACATTTTGCAGGCGAGCATGACAAACTACTTGCACACTGCAACGTCACACAAGCAGATAAACAAGAGAGAGGGATAATCAGACAAGTTCCCTGATCCTTTCCTATGTGGAGAACATTCAAGTGTGGATATCAAGTGAGGACAGGATGTGCCTTGTCTTGATATACCTTAAAAATGACTAGCCTATTAACATCTAACTGCCTTGAGTTTACACGGAAAATGTGACCATTTGAGTGAGGTAACAGAGAACTTTAAACTCCCGTGAAAGGACAAAACCAGCATCATATCTGGGATTTGGAGAAAAATTGTGCTATTTGAAGGATCAATAGAATAAAGCAAACATATGGATAATCTTGATTCAAAGAAATTATGTTTTTAACAATTTTTACACTTCTGATTTGAAACCTAAGATTAGAGATTGATTTTCATCTCTGCAGCTGGTCACGGAAGCATTTGTTTTTGTTGGATATGCATTGATATTCATCAGTATGGTGGGGTAGGGAGGGAATTAAGAGAACTTTTAATCCATTCAGAATCACCTACAGATTTTGCACATTTCACCGTTTTGCCCCAAAACACTAATCCACAATTGTAGTAGATTTCACTATATGTCAGGCTAAAATTTAAAAGACATGGAAAATTTATAGAAACAAAATAATTAATTAAGTTAATCAATATATAATTTCTATAATTCCAACAAGGAAATGAAAAACTAGTCCGGTTGAATCGATATACTAATTAAAATCCAACCTCTGAGCTATATGTTTGTATTGAAAAATACAATAAATGATAATATATTCTTACATAGGGCATTCAAAATATCAGAAATTCTAAAAATTGTTGATAAATAGACAAACACATTTGGTCTACAAAAAACAGCCACTCTTAAGTCAGGGAAATAGGTTTAATGTTATCATCTCCTTGTTACCATTGCCCTTTAAAGAAGTTAGACCAGGGAAAACAATATTAAACCAAAACAAAACTTCATTTTACAAAATAAAATTCACTTGCTTCAAACACACAAAATGGCAACGTGTGTCTTTGAAGCAAGTGAATTTTATTTTGTAAATGTTAGTTTAGTTTTAGTTTACAGTAATATGCTTTACCCTGGATCATCTTCTTTGAAAGGCAAGAATAACAGACGAATGATAACATTAAATCCATTCCTCTGCCTTTTGGAGATAGCTCGTATACAATACATCTATCTCCTAAGTATTTCAATATGGCTGCTGTTTAAATATTTTAATTGATTCTGCATCTACGCAATGGATTGCATGATTTTACAAATCTTTGTGTGAATAAATGGTTTCTGAATTCATGAGTGTGGGAGGCCACTTAATATTAGCAGTCTTGACCTGTGAAGGAGAAAATACCTTGCAGTAAGGCCAGAGTATGAATCTGATCCCTTTCAAAGCAAAGAAGCATTGCACATATCAACACTTGCCCCCAGTTACCCAATGGTCAGTCTGTGTCAGTTTCTCAGGTGATTTAGCAGTGGATGTGTACTCTTATGTTCCTGAGGCTAATTGGTTCAGAAGGATGTTTGCATTCAGCACTCGTTGGTGAAGACATGAACATTCCCAACAACCCAGTGCTAAGGCTCACACATTCATATTGCCAGGTGGAACAAAGGTTCACAATTCAGGCTGAGGCTAGGCAAATTCTCTGTACTAAAAACAAAAACAGAGCTGAACAGTCATTTCAACTAAATACAATCAATCAAATAAACTAGTCATTCAAGTTGATTACAATGATGAAACAGCTCTTTTGTTTGGGTATTGTTTTAAACACAGTAGATTTGAGAAACAGTAAATACATTAACAACAAAACAACTTGGTTTATATAGCACCTTTCACATGTGTCGCAGAGCAATTAAACATCCAAAGGTTTCATTAGAGTAGTGAAAGAAATATGAAGGATGCCACAGTGGTTTAGTGCAATGTCCTTTCATGTCTGAAACACAGAGACAAATCCAGTCCATATTGCTGGGATCAAAGTCTCCCGTTTGGAACTGTATATCATAAATCTAATATGTTTGGGCAGCATCAACACATTTTCTGTTGGTGGTGAGCCACAATTTGATATAAATTGTTAATCTCACTCAGAGGTAAAAGCTGTATTGAAGACTAGGAACAGAATTGAAAATGATCAACAATAATACAATGAAAGCTATCATTCTGTGGCTTTGACTGAAATTGCTGGACTCCCGACATTCGTTTAGCTGTTTGTTGTGGTCACTTACTGGTACCTTAAAAAACCTTAAAGGATTTTTTTTGACATTGTCTGATTGCTATGGATATCAACTGTTGTCTCACCTTAACTTTTTGTGTCAATCTGTCTCAGAGCTAGTATATTTGTCTTTGAATATATATATCGTGGGTTCAAGCCCCACTGTGGAAGTTGGGCACAGAGCTGAAAAGCTGATGCTTTGGATGAGATGTTAAACTATGGCACTGTCTGACTGTTCATAATAATAATAATCCTTGCATTTGATATGGCGCTTTTCATATCTTATCAACATCTCAAAGTGCTTCACAGAATATACTGTAAAGTGAATTGACTGTATATTTGTGGATGAAACGCAGCAGCCAATTGCACATAGCAGTGTCCCACAAACAGTCATGGACTGAAATGACCAATTTGGAAAGAGTCTCAAAATGCTTCACAGGGTTTACTGTAAAGTGGAGTCAGTGCCTATTTTGTAGACAAATTAGATAATTCATTTGACACAATAATATCCCACAAACTGGCATGATGGTGTGTTTGCCAGACTCAACCAACTCTTGCCTACACAAGCTGCAGACTATCCAGACCTCTGAAGCTTGTGTCTTTTCCTGCAACAGGCTCCATGAGATGACTATTGCTATCCTCGCTCAGCTCCATTGCTTCCATATTAATTGAGGTCAGGATCCTTATTATCACCTTTCTCAAATTCACTTCATCCGTCACCATGTTTAAGGTCCCGTCTAAGACACAAGCTACACAAACTCTTAGCCCACGCTTTTGGTCCTCTTTTCCTTCCTCATTCCCTTTGCCTCACCCCAGCTCAGATGCCCTACCGGTACTGTTAGACAATTTGGAATAATACCTTCCCAACAGAGAGGTCCTTTATTTACAGATATACAAAATATACAGTCAATTCACTTTATGGTGTATTCTGTGAAGTGCATTGAAACTTCTCCAAGAATGGAGAAGGTTCTATATCAAATGGAAGGATTATTATTATTAAAGTAAATTAGTATTGTATTGTATGAAATGAATGGCCAATTTGATCTGCAAGACTTTTGGCCAGGACCCCGGGGGAAACTCCCTTCTCTTTTCAAATAGTGTCAGTAGATCTTTAACATCTACTTGAACAGATGGACGGATCCCCATTTTAACATCTCACCCGAAGACAGTCATCTCTGACAAGGCTCCATTTCCCCAGCATTGTATTGGGGAGTGTCAACCTAGGCGACGTGTTTAAAGTGTCCCAGTGGTTCCAAACCAACTGTGCAGTGCCTTGATGATTTTATCGTTACTGGTGCTAGATCACATGCAAGAATTATTACTACCCAGAGTTGATGGGGTGAAATTCATGATGTCTCATAACATTTTCAAAGAGTTATGAAATGTTGTAAATTTCACCCCTTTGTCCCCAAATACTAATCCACAACTGTAGTAGATTTCACTTTAATCAATTATGTTAATCAATAGATCATTTGTGTACTGCTAATAGAGTATAAAAATAATTTGTTTCACTGGCTGAGTCAATACCTAAATAAATTACCTAAATAAATAAATTTTCTGTGGGTCACTGCTGTGCTCAGTTTGGCTGCCGCGTTTTGCCCATAAATATACAGTCAATATTCCTACTCTTCTTCACTCTGCCCCGACCCCTCCCCACCACTGCTCTTCTCCCTACCTAACTGTCTAGCACCTTGGGAAGTCCTCTCGACGTGAAAGGCGCTATATAAATGTAAGTTTTGATTTGATTGATCATCATGTTATTAACAAACTAACTTATCGAGCAGAATGTTAAACAAGTAAATAATTCCACTGATAGAATAATACATCAAGGTTAAACACAGAGAACAGTGTAACATTTAAAGTACATTGATAGTTGAATAAACGTTTCCCTATAAAATACACAGTTTATATAAATTGCAGAAAATGCTGTGAAATGCTTTGAGACAGCCTCCTGATGTGCAAGGTGCTATGTAAATAAGTAAATTGTTTTTATTTGATAGCAAGCCCATATTAAACAACAAAAATATAACATAGCCTTCAATGGTATAAAAGAGAGTTTAGGAATAATTTACAAATAGTCAGTCTATTTAATTCTTCATAATTCTATGCAATGTTGTCCAATGTAAAATGTTGATTGGGTACTGGAACATTGTCCTGTATTTCACATTCAGTCCTGGCAAAAACAGCAAATTGCATTTATATAACTCCTTACATTTGTGGAGATTGGAACACAGCCCTTCAACAAACAATACTACTTTGGGGCAGTGCAGTATAGGGAAATAAATATTTAAAGACAATGTTTAGATTTACCATTTTTATTGGATGAAAACTTTATTCTCTTCAATACAGCTGCTTGATCCAGCTGCCTCGTCATTCACATAGACTCCTTAGTTATCAGATAATCAGGATAAAGGATAGTTCCATTGAACATAACTTTTATTTCTTGATGTTTTCTCTCATCTCATTCAAGGGAGGAAGCCTCTGAGAATAGAACAAATACGGTAACCCAAATGCCCTCTATTCTGGCAAGAGGAGGAAGTATGTTAGTTGTGTCAGTGAAGCTTTGTGAAAATAAATACTTTTGGGTCATTCAGCAGGTCCGAGCTATGTACAAATACACAATCACTACACTTGACAGTAATTACTTCTAAAACACTTTAAGGTATTTAGGTGTTGTAGGCGCTAAGGATTAGTTATTTTTCTAAAGAAAGGTAAATAGCTCCTCTTGAATCTCCTCATCATTGTTTTTATATAAGATTGAATGCATAGATTTAGCTCACATCAAAATATATTAATAAGTCATTTTAGCATAAAATCATTTGATGGCGTGACAAGTGGCTCCTTTGACTCATCTCCCTCTCCAAACATAATAATACTTTTTCTGTAAAAGTCTGTTTCATGCAGTGTATGCCCCTTTAACTTTGTAAGAATTTTTCATGTGAACAAGATAGTAGGTTTTTGACATTTCCAATTCGTTGATACTGGAAATTAATTTAACTGTCTCATCTCATTGTTTTTTCACAAGATGGGTTCAGATGAAGAAGACCTTTTGATGCATCTGATCTCTACCTTCCAGAATATCCACCCAATCAGCCTCCTTTACAAGTTTGAGCTGTTAAATAGGTTTATTAAATATCCTTGCCTCAACCACTCTTACTGGAAATCTGTTCCAGCCATTCATTAAGATTTGTTGCTTATAATAATCCTTGCATTTAATATAGTGACTGTATTACATAGTTTCAAAGTTTGTTCCTGTGAAGTGCAGTGACCGTGCATTTACAGGCAAACCCAGCAGCCAATTTGCTCACAGCAATATCTCACAAACAGCCATAAAATTAATGTCCAATTTTCTTCGGGGATCATTGGTCAGGATAGCGTGATACCTTCCTTGGTATCTGCAGCAATTCAGACATCTGCCCTAGCATTACATTGGAGTGTTAGGCTAGTCTGTGAGTACAAAATCCCAACATATGTCTTGAACCCTTTTGGTTCTGTGGACCTTAAATAGGTCCACTGTCTTTGCCTCAGCCACCCTTCCAGCAGTTTGGTAATCTTCTGATTCAGAGGTGAGAGTGCTACTGACTGAGCCAGATTGAGTCCTGCATATTTCCAGCCATGGAACACAATTCTAAATTTCAGTACATTGAATGGATCCTATTTTTACATTTGAGAAATATATCAGTATCATCTAGATAGTTGAGAATCCAGGGCCATTTTATTTTTAAATCTTGGTGGTAGCATCTGGGATCTTCCTCACATCTTAGCCACTGATTTAAGTTGATATCTTCGCTTGTCAAACTCTCTGTGAGGTGCTTTGAGACATTATTTTACGTGAAGGCTTCTGAGCAAATCTGATGTACTGAGGCCACAGAAGCAACTAATTCTACAAGGAAAGAGCGGATTTTTTCAGTTATTCAACACAGACGATATTCAGTTTCTGCTTGTTGCTGAAGTGCACACTGTACATTACTGTAGTTATGTATATTAAACGCTTTCCCATTCAGAAGAATTGTAAACAGCTCACTGAAAATGCCTAAAGTAGCTGTAGACTGCCTAAAGAAAACACAAAGCATATTTTATTGTTGTTTTAAAGTACTGTAGAACAATTTTTTTTATTGCACAGAACAGTTAACAGCAATGTACAGGTTTATTACTAGGTATTCAATTGAGACGTTTCGGAGGAATATACGGTATATTTTTGGTGTAAGCAGTGCTCCTGAGTTGCAAGAAGATAACTACCTCAATTATTTTGATTGTGTTACACTACTTACATAAAAAGCTTAACTACTCAACTACTCGCACCTGGGATTTTCATTGCAAAATAATGGATGAAACTATCATCAGATAATTACAGAACGTATTGCTGCAAGACACCACCTTGTGTGTAATGTAAGTTGTTTTTACCCCTATTAATCTCTCTTTGGTTTGAAGCGCTCTGAGATGCCATCCGGCATGGAGAGTGCTATATAAATCTAAGTTGTTATTGTTGTCTTTGTCATTGGCAGTGTTCTCATTGTCCCTGTTATTAAAAAACATTCTCTCAACCCATACTTGCTCCCTAGCTACTTGTCCATCTCCAATCTGATTTCCTCTCCCCAAAGTACTGGAACAAGTTGTTGTTTCACAGCTTTTCGCTTTTCATTCCCAGCATTCCCTACATGAATTCCTCCAATCTGGTTTCTGCCTGCCCACAACAACAGGATTCTTTCTAACTCTGACCAGGGTTCTCTCTGGCTCCTCCTTATCTTTCTATTGCCTTTAACACTGGTAGATCACTTTATCCTTCTCCACCGCCTCTTCTCTCAGCTCCACCTTCATGGTTCTGTCCTCTCCAGATTTCATGCTCATGAATCCCAGTGTATCTATTTTGTCTCTTTGAATAGCTTCCCCTCTGGCCCCATACTGTCAGAGTAACCTCAATAGCCTCAGAGTCTTATTTGGTGCTCAACTGTCCTTGAAACCTTACATTCACTACATGACATGTTCCGCTTCCCCCACTTACACGACTTGCATCTCTCCTCCTTAGGTCATCCAGACACTAATTTACAGAGTCATCACATACAGACTGGATTATACCAACTCTCTACGAGCTAGACTATTGGCCTTTTCCCTTCACAAACTCTACAGAACTCTGTAGCTCATGTTCTTTCCTGCAATAGACTCTGTGAGCCTCTATCCTCACCTGGCTCCACTCGCTGCCCATTCCCAAGAGGATTGAGTTCAAGATCCTCATCCTAATCTTTAAATCATATCATGGTCTTGCCCCATCCTACCTCTGAGCTCATCAAAGCTTACCAACCCAGCCACTCCCTCCAATCAGTGGGCACTGGACTGTTTTATGTCCTACTACCAGTGGTTGGGCTTTCGACACACCTGGCCCACTCTCTGAACCTCCATCCATTTGTCCCTTCCCTTCAAGGTTCATCCCAAGACCGTCCTCTTTGACCACTCTTTTGGCCATCTGTCTTCCACACTGCCCTCAATCTGTATCTTCTCTGACCTCACTCCCATCTTAGGTGCAAACTTTGAATTGTCCAGCACCTTGGGGCATCCTCCTGATGTGGAAGGCAATCACGACTCGCAAGGAAAAGAACCTGGATTCGATTCCCAACAGGGTGAAATGTTGGGCCAGTTTCCATACTCCATACTCCTCTGTTTGCTTAGCAGTAAGTAGGAACCCGGTTGTTAGTTGATTGGCAGATTGCTTTTTCACGGGTAATAATTCCTTCAAAAATAAAAATAATTAGGTCACTCAATCCACAACAGTTTGCAGGACATTTCTGTATGCAATTGAATGCTGCACTTCGCCCACATAATATTAATCAATCCACTTATTACAGTATATTCTGTGAAGCGATTTGAGATGTCTCGAAGACATGATAAGGCACTACATCAAATGCAGGGATTATTATTATTATAAAAATGCAAATTTGCATTGTATTGAGGTGAATGTACTATTAATTTATTTTTGATGAATGAAGAGGAATGAGTGAGGAATGTCTGGTCCCCTCTCTTCTTCAAACTAGTGCCAATGAAGCACCAGGTAGGACCTTGTTTAACATCACCTAAAATCTGGCACCTCCAGCAATGCAACAGTCCCTCTGCAGGGATTAATTGTCTTGTCATAAAATATTAATGTACTATACCATTTTGAAGACAAGGAGTAATCAGAAGAAAGACTGCAATGAATGATTAGCTTTGAATAACCAAACATCCAGTTGTCAGTCTGGCTCAGTTAGTAGCACTCGGTACTCGGCGTCAGAAGGTTGTGTGTTCAAGCCCCACGTCACGACTTTGAATCCATATAATCTATTCAGTGCTGAGTTATTGGAAGAGCTGTCCTTTAAGTGAGACATTAAACTAATATCCTGCCTGCCCATGGAGACATCAAAGATCCACTGTATGAAAAGAGAAGGGAGTTTCTCCTAATATCCTGGCTAACAATCCTCCAAATTAAATTGATCATTCACTTCATGGCATTGATTTCTTGTCGGTATTTGCCATTAACAATTTAAAATGGACAATAATATGGCAGCAACTTAAATCATGCCTATTAACAATTATTGTTAAGTCCATTCACTGCCAAACAACTATCCAATTTATAACTGATCAAAGCTCATGCACTGAAAAATTGTTATATCACCAGGAAGCAAGTACACTTGTCTGATTGATTGTGACCATAATAATCCTCATTTATCAAAGCAATTATTCAGCCAATTTACCTAAATCTTACCAAAAGTATCTGTTCTGACCTAAATCTTTTCAGAGGATGAAAATATTGATCTAAATACTATATGTAATGTTTTGTGAAATCTATTTGTTATTGAAAGTCCTTTTTTAAGGAATAAAGTTGGTGAAACGCTGATCTGTTGGTTTATTCATTCTTTTGGTCTGTCAGGCATCTGACACAATCAGAAACCCATCATCATGCTTAAGAGTATCCAAACTAAACTTGAGAGATCTGTATATCACATCTACACATGGAAATTCCAGAGAAGCTTATTAGACTCATCTGGACTCATTAAAACATTCATCACTGTAAGAACCATAGAACTTTATAGCATAGTAGCAAGCCAATGTGCCTGTGCTAGCTGTCTGAAAGAGCTGTCCATTTAGTCCCGTTTCCCTGCCCTTTTCCTCTTCTCTTTTATTTATCTCCTTTTCAGATGTTCATCTAATTCTCTTTTAATGGCTAGTATGAATTCTGCCTCAATGAGGTAGGAAACTCCATGTGCTAACAACCCCACGTGCAATAAAATTAGAAACCTCTCCCTTTGTTTTTTTTCAATTACTTTACATCTATGACCTCTAGTTGGCGAATCACCAACCAGTGAAAATAATTTATCCCTGTTCACTATGTACAGTAAAAGCCTGTTTATCCGTGACCTGATCAACTTGATTGCGCGACCCCCTCCCGGGGCAATTCCCCATTCCAGCAATCGCTTAATGGAGAACTCTGGGTTTTTACCGAGTGTGCTGGAATGCTTTATTGGTAAGTATCCATACAGTATTCTGTTACTATTTAGTATACTATTAATATGGTATGTTTTAAAATAAGTAAATATTTAGTGTTGGGTTTCTGGCAACTTGCCGCCCGATTATCTGACAGTCAATTAGTCGATAACCTGGAAGGTGCCAAATAAACAGGCTTTTACTGTAATAATAATCCTTGCATTTGATATAGTACCTCATCACTTTGTTGAGACATCACCAGATGCTTTACAAGATTTTTACCATTAAATGTTGCGACTGAGTATTTGTAGGCAACAATTTAGCAGCAGCTATGTACCACAACAACAAAACTACACTTGTATAGCGCCTTTCACGTCAGGTGGATGTGCCAAACAGCCATGAGGTGAATAATTAATTTTATCTGGAGGATTATTGACCAGAGCTTCAGGAAAATCTCCCTTCTTTGGAGTGTCAGCCTAGCTCAATTTTCCAACAAGGACTTTAACCCACAGTGTTCAGTCTTCAGAGATGAGAGATGTCACCAAGCTTACAACTACCAAGCTAGGCTTACACTTATCAGGAGTTATATTTACAGTCATATGAATAGTGTTTCAACAGGTTGTTTCCTAATTAGCTACCATTGAATGTGGAGATAGCTTCATTGGTCACTTCAATGTGGTATATGCAAGAATATGCATTAGAAACATTAACAACTATCCAGGGACAGAAGTCATCTTGGCTGAGTTGGTAGCACTCTAACCTCTGAGTAAGAAGGGAGTGAGTTCAAGCCACATATCGGACTTGAAATCTGTATAGCTGACATTTCAATGCAGTGCTGTGTGCTATGATATTGGAGGAGTCAACTTTTTCAGGCTAAACCAAGCTTCATAATGCCAATCTGGGTGGACTTTGAAGATCTATATGAAAAGAAAAAGGGATTCATCCCGGTGTCCTGGCCAATGATCCCCAAAATAAAATTGATCATTCACTCCATGACTGTTTGTGGGTAATGCTGTGCACAATATTGCTAACGTGTTTGACCACAAAGTACACGCAGTCACAACACTTTATAGCAAATTCCTGTGAAGTGCTGTGAGACATCTCAATTATGTGATAAAGTTTTATATCAAATGCAATGATTATTATTATTAATACAGTATTATTATCACTGCTTCAGCTGCTGTTGGCCTTAGAGGCCTGCTAGGATGAGAAGTAAGGAGATTTTCATCGGCCAATAGTAAAGCTGCCTGTGGAAACCCTTGTGTTTGACTGGTAAGCATACATTACAGTGAATCCTCTATTAAGTTTCCCAGAGCTAGTTTATCTGTATGAAACTTGCTGAGCAGCAAGGATTCCAACATGTTAGAGAAAGTCTTGCCCTGAAGAATTGGATAAAGTGAATAATTTAAACTGATTTAGACAGTGCCATTCTCTAACGTGAATCAGTCATAGGTGATGGAAATATCATTTATTTTCATGGACCAAATGTCTGCCACAAGGAATTATCTAGTACGCCAGGGTACACTCAGTTGGTGGGCAACCTGATAAAATCAGGACAATTTCCTTTTTAGGCTATTCTTTTATATAGCGCCTTTTATGTCGGAAGGATGTCCCAAGGCGTTGGATAGATAAGGGTTTGCATCCAAGTTGGGGGTTGGAGGTATGTGAAGTGGGTGTGGCAGAAGGCATGGTCAAAGAGAGAGGTCTTGAGATGGGCCTCAAAGTAGGTGAGGGAGGATGTGAGCTTTTAAAGTTGGGGGAAGGAGGGAGACAGAGGGACTGTGGGGTGGAATTCTAAAGAGCAAGATAGCTTGTCCACTGGTGGGGGGCAGATTGGATGAGGGACATGAAGTTGACCAGTGTTTGCTGAGCAAAGGGTGTGGCTAGGGTAGTAGGGTTGCAGGAGTTTACAGACATAGATTGGGGGAGGTCATAGAGTGATTTGAACACATTTTGGTATTGATCTAGAAAATCCCAATATCTATAAACGGTATAGATATAATTCGCTATTCAGGCTACTCACACATGTTTCAGGTTATAATAAATAGTAATAATATACAGTCAATTAACTTTAGAGTATATTCTGTAAGTGCTTTGATACGTTGATAAGGTGTGAAAAGCGCTATATCAAATGCAAGAATTAGTAGTATTATTATTATTATCTGTGCCCAGATAGTGGGATGTCCTCCTTTGATCTTGAGAGTATGTATTCTTAACCAGAAGTATGATTGGTGGGTAAAGTTTGGGGGAGCATCTAATTGGTGGTTTTACAATAATAAACTTTGCATTGATGTAATACCAAACACATTGTCAAAATATCGCAATATGCATAAGAAGATTTTAGTGTCAAGTGTAGTGACTATGCATTTGTGGGCATTTGCAGCAGCCAATTTGCACAGAGCAGTATGCCACAAACAGCCATGTTGGTGATCAATCTTATATAGAAGATTGTTTGTCAGGTCACCAAAAGAAAAACTTTACTATTTTGTATACTGCCTCGGGATCTTTAACATCCACCTGAACAGGAAAGTGGAATGTGAGCTGGAAGATCTAACATGGAGCTTAAACTCGCAATTAAATAAAGATATGGAGCGTATAACAGACTTAATTTGAAAAAGATAAGAGTGAAAGTGGAGTGAAGAGAGACAAGAAAAAGAGTGTGAGTTAATTTTCACAATTAGTTTTGTCACAATTTGATCATTTTATCTGAGGTTAATTTTTTAGGCAAAGTTCCTGAATTTCCAGAAATAATTTGCTGGGGTGCTCTGTTATTCTGACTGCTCTTGGATTGTATAGCAATTTCTTAATCTTTCAGGAGGATATATTATCTCTGTTTACGCAGCTACATATTGCTAGAGAACATGAGCATTGTTATTGAAAATGTTCACTGCCCAAATTGCAATTGTCTCGCACTGCTTCACAGCTTCAAAACATTATTTTCAGTGAAATTCTTCATCTGTTATAATGAATTTGGAATTTTAGTTCTTATCCATATTCATTAATACACTCTGAGCTGTTTCGCCTTTCACATTCACTTTAGATTTCAAAAATGGAGCGAGTGCCGTCCTGCTTAAAGAGAACAGTGTGAACAGAATAGTAATTAAAAGACCAGGCAATGTAGAACAAAGATACCGTATTCATTGTTGGAATGGGGTATGGTCAGAAGGCATTAAACATGAAGTACCCCCATGTAAATTAATTTAATGTCTATTTGGCTAATCTTTGTCATCCTCTATAATAATGTGAAACATGCAAGTGAAGTGGACAATTAGCTGCACTCCTAAAACATATCTGTAGAAAACTTAGCACCAGGCGTAATCCTTTCCTTATCAGAAAAGGAAACATAGAAAAAGATTAAACCTCTTTCACAAACCAAGCTTCAAAAATAAACCACTGTCTCTTACTATTTGCTCATGGTTTACAATGCAAGTACAAGTTTGTATTTAAGAATATCCAGTCAGTGTTCAACATGTGTATACTACGTCCACATGGAAATGTTCTTGTATTGTATTTAGCACACTCTCATCCAAGAAACACAGCCTGTTTCTGGCAAATATTTAGTGCATGATGTGCATTAGGGTCCTGCTGGAGTTTAACCAGCAAAAAAGGATAGCTTTCCATTGAATGCATTAACTGGAAACCTTCCTGCTGCTTGTCCAGCTAGGACTACAAGTTAGGGATTTGCCTTAGATGGTTAACATGGCAAGAATCTCTACCAACAATGATTGGTCTGCTAATCCAATTCCTACCTGATTTGATGGGGGTCTATGAATAGAAGTTATTTAT
The DNA here is from genome assembly GCA_035084275.1 of Hydrolagus colliei. Classification (NCBI taxonomy): domain Eukaryota; kingdom Metazoa; phylum Chordata; class Chondrichthyes; order Chimaeriformes; family Chimaeridae; genus Hydrolagus; species Hydrolagus colliei. Next base: position 22,298,127 of record CM068744.1, on the reverse strand, counting down.
TTGTTCTTGAGCATTAACTACCTTGGAAATAATTGTTACAGATGTGATATTGCCACAAATTCTGAGATTGTTAGTATTTATTTTTGTTAACGGAAGCATCATATTTATTAACACATTGCATTTTTTTTTACCAGGAAACAAAGAGAAATTGATCAAAATATTTAGGCTAGTGCAAATTAAATTTATTAATTTGGTCATGTCATTCTATATACAGTAAAAGCCTTTTCACTAAAAACAGTGTGTTGTTAGGAGGAACATCTCAAGAACTCATGTGCTTATGGAAACGGACATCCTGCAATCTCACTTACTGCAACAACAGTTGTAGTACATATTGTACATATGTATTCAAAGAAGGCATTCATTTGAAAGTTTGTAAAAATAAAACAAAATACCTCTATAAAACATTTATATAGTGACTTTCACATTGAGAGGACATCTCAAAGCATTTCATACATCTGATGTGGAGCATGAGGAAGGGGAGTGGAGGGTAAGCTACTGATTGGAGGTGTAAAGTGGTCGAAAGCATGGTCAAAAAGATAATGGTTCATTTCTGGGTCTTTGGGATGCAGCAAAACAGGAAGAGTTTTAATAATAATAATTATAATCCCTCCAAAAAACCATCATAATAAAATTGGGCATTTCAATCCACGACTGCTTGTGGGACACTGCTGTGCGCAATTGGCTGTCATATTTCACTCACCAATACACAGTCAATTCACTTTACAGTATATTCTGTGAAGCACTTTTAGACGTTGATAAGATGTGAAAAGCACTATAACAAATACTAAGATTATTATTATTAAGTGATGTCCATGGTAACCTGATAACCTGAAAGCCAGTCAGTGCACAGGAAGCTAGCCAACCAGCTAAATGTATTTTACTGTAAATGTAAATAGTGGGGTCCTCATTCTCAATAAACCCATTATAATGGGTTGCACTGAATTACTTAGAATTAAAAACACAGGGAATTATTTTTAATCTGAAGGTTTAGTCAAAAGGTGAGACAGACCCTAACAGAAAATCAAGTAATGTAGAGCGAATCAAAGCGCCCGCTCCTTTTCCATTTTCAAGTCATGTTTGAAGACCTTTCTGTTTGACTGTCACCTTCCCCCTCTCCCTGGCTCGACCCAGGCTCCGCTATTGTGAAGTGCTCTGATACGCCGTCTGGCATTGAGGACGCTATATGAATCCAAGTTGTTATTGTTGTTGTTGTTGAATGAGGCTGTCAGTGGGCTTGTGATTGTATGATGCTTTTGGTAAACTGCGTATAAACTGTATTTCTTTGATTTCAATTATGCAATTATCTGCTTGCTACATAATAATGTTAATTTGAAAAACTATAAGTCTGGAAACAATTTTATCAGTCTGCTATCCAAGTTAAGCACTACAAGACACTGCACTGTTGAAGGGTGCTATAAACATGTAGGTGTTGTCATCATTACTATCCAAATTGATTTTAACAAGCGCACAATACAGTTATAAAAATAACTCTCTTTAGGGATATGGATAAAGATACGCTCAATCCTGGTAGCCACCTGAAAGAACATGGCCCAGAACGCTGCTCAGTAAAATTTCTTCGGGTTGATATCGGTTAGAATTGCCAACAGAAGTACCCTCAGCACAGTACAGCAGTTTACACAAATAGTTGCTTATCGCTTCTTGAGCTCCAAGCTTGGAGAATACAGCACACGAGAGGCTGCTACCCTGGAACAACACTTGATTTTTTTTATCACAACATGCCAATGTTTGGAGTTACAAATGAAAGACTACAACTCACACTATCTGTCAAACATCGTCGGAGGCTCGAGTAGCTGAATGACCAATGCTGTTCCTACATGCCAATTTGGTTTCGAAGCCCCAAGAAGCGTATTTATGTCACTGGAAAGATCCTGCAGCAAAATGAGTTATTTAATGGCATAGGTAAAATTTTGAAGATTTGATAAGGCATAATATCAAATAGAAGATTATTATTAATATTAAAAGTCAAATCTGCCTTTGACTTTGTGCTGCTATGTTAGTTCTGAATTTAGTTAGTTCTGAATTTCTGGTACTTTCCCCTTTGTTAATGGAAATAATCTATTTATATTATACTGAATGTTATTATATCGAGTTATATATTGAATGAATTGTAAAATAAATGAAAGATAAAGGCTTGAAATGCTTTGGGGATAAGGCAGGAGAGTAGGATTAATTTAGTGACAGGGATTACATTGCCATCTGATAAGATAATGAAAGATGTAAACATGAACAGCAGGAAGTGAGGGTTGAGAGATGAACATTTAGCCCATCAAGCCCAATTCTTCTACAAACCGGTTTCTTTATCACAAGCTCATATAATCTAATATTCTGAGGTAAGACAGCATTCACAATGATCTTCTTGGTCATACTCTTTCCTATGTTGTGCACCTCTGTAAACGTACAATTGAATATTGGTGCTTCATTCATCATCATGTTTGGACATCTGAAGGAGTTTTAACAATAGTGTGCAAAGTAATAATTATCACATCACGTGCATTTTTCCCTTCTAGTGAGTGTAGTATTAATAATCTTTACATTTGAATGTTGAGTCCTGTAAGATCAGTGGTTACAACAACAACAATAAAATTACGCTTGTATAGTGCCTTTCACATCAGGAGGACGTCCCAAGACGCTGGGTTAGAGCACTCACCTTACAATTCTAGGCAGGGTGAAACCTTGGGCAGGTTTTCTTAATTGACATGCCTAATAATAAACCCTAAAAAAAACAATAACAAATTGGTGATTTCAATCCACAACTGTTTATGGGACAATGCTGTGTGCAATTGGCAGCCGTGTTTCACCCACAAATAACAACACAGGAACATAACTGATGTAGAAGATGAAAAAAGCGCTATATCAAATGCAAGGATTAGTATTATTATTATAAAGCACCTTGATCATGATACCTCTACCTTCAAAGCTCCAGTCCCACTGAAATCCAGGACAACCTCCAAACCCACCTGATCCCCCTGGTAACTGATCCCCCCATGGCCTCGCCCCACCCTACATCTGCAACTTCCTATCCGCCTACCAACCTGCCCACCCCTCCTCTCAGCAGGCTCTGCCCTGCTCCACAAACCCTAACCCACCCACCCGCCATTAGTGGGCGAGTCTTCAGCCACTCTGCCCCCAACCTCTCTAACTCCATCCCACAGTTCCTCCACTTTGCCACTCCCTGGCCTCCTTGAAGTCCCTCATCAAGACCCTCCTCTATGACGGTCCCATTGGTCACCCCAAATTCCCCCTTTCCCTCCACCCTCCCCAACCCCAATGCAAGCTCAGGTCTGAAACAATGACTGTTCAGCAATTTGGGTTGTCCTCCTGACGTGAAAGGTGCTATACAAGTGTAATTTTGTTGTTGTTGTTGGTACAGTGGCTATCTCCGCTCCCTGAAATCTTATGCCTAGCTGCTTGAGAACAGGTAGCAGAAAACCAGCCTCACAGTTCACCACTAGCTGTGGATCGAGCATCTTCACGGCTACCTCCATTCTTTATCACATGTGAAAACGGCATACTACTCCAACATCATTCTGGAGGCCAAAAAAAGATCTTGAGGCTTTCATGGTTCTCTTCTCCACCACTGAACACCTCCTCCATGTGCCCCCTCAAGCATCCAATGCCAGGTGCAAAGAGGTCATGGATTTCCTTACCACCAAAATCAATAATATCCACCTTCTTCCCCATCCCTCCTTTCTCCCTCTCATCCACCATCACTACTATGAAACCCACCTTGACCCCTTCACACCAACTTGCTGATCATACAGCTCCCCCTCCTCTGTCCACTGCTGACACCATTAATCAATCCCTCCCCTCAGGATCACTCCCTTCCCCATTCAAAACTGCTGTCATCACCTACCTCACTAAAAAATCTACCCTCATTCCCTCCAACCTCAGCCACTACCGTCCTATTTCAAACCTGCCCTTCATTGCAAAAGTTTTAGAATGTGTTGTTGCCAACCAGCTCCGCACACACCATGCCCTCCACACCCTTTTTGAACCCCTCCAATCTGGATTCCACCCTTCCTATAGTACAGAGACTGTGCTTGTGAAAGTGCTTGTCACAAACAATATCCCCTCTATCTGTGACCAGGGCACCCACTGCCTCCTTGTCCACCTGGACCTTTCCACCGCCTTCGACTCAGTTGATCACGCCATCTTCCTCCACCATATGTTGTCTGTCATCCACCTCAATGGGACTGCACTCGCTTGGTTCAATTCTTACCTTACAAACCGCCAGACTAAGTTGCTGCAAATGGTTTTTCCTCTCGCTCTCGCCTGGTCACCTGTGAGGTACCCCAAGGATCCATCCTTGGCCCACTTGTCTTCCTTACCTACATGCTCTCTCTCAGTGATGTAATCCGCAGGCAGGGGCTAAACTTCCACATGTATGTGGATGACACTCAACTTTCCACCTCAAATTGCAACCCCCAGTCCCCTGATGTTCTGTCAGCTTGTCTATCAGACATCAAGAGCTGGATGAACGCAAACTTCCTACAGCTAAACGTTGACAAGACAGAGGCTATACTCTTGGGCTCTCATCAATGTTTTCAGTCCCACGGCTCTCACCTCCTCCACCTACCCGACCTGCCCATAAACCTCTCTGACCCTATACATAACCTAGGCATCAGGTTTGAACCCCAATTATCCTTCCTCCCCACATATGGTTTCTCACCAGCATTGTCTTCTTCCATCTCAGCCACATTGCCTATCTCCGCCAATATCTCACCCCAAAAGCTGTTGAAATCCTGGTCCATGCCTTTGTCACCTTGGCTGGACTATGCCAATGCCCTCCTCGCCAATCTCCCCTCCGCCACCATTCATAAAATCCAGTTCATACTGAACTCCACCACCAGCATTTTCACCTAAACCAAACTTTGCTCCCCGATTACCCCGTCAGACTGACATACTCGTCAGACTTCACTGGCTTCCTGTCACAGAGCAGATCGACTTCAAGATCCTCACTCTTGTGTTCAAATGCCTCCACTACTCTGCACGCTCCCTACCTCTCAAAACTCCTCACCCCTCACTGCAGTACCCACTGCCTTCATTCCGCTCTACTGGGTCTGGCAATGCATCATCGGTGGCTGTGCCTTCAGCCACTACGCTTCTAAACTCTGGAACTCCCTCCTTCAATCCCTTCACTTCACCCCCTCCTTTTCCATTTCCGGGTCGCGCTCGAAGATCTTTCTGTTCAACCGTGCCTGCAGTCACCTTCCCCCTCCCCCTGGCTCAGCTCTGGGCTCCGATATTGTGAAGCGCTCTGAGACGCCATCTGGCGTGGAGGACGTTGCACGCAGCGTGCGCATTCGTGGTGCGAGCGCATTTGGCGGTGCGGGCGCATTCGGAGATGCGCGCGCATTCGGGGCCTATCTCCTCAGGAGGTAAATATCTTTCTCTCTCTGTGTCTCTCACACTCACTCTCGCCATCTCTGTGTTTTTCTGTCTGTGTCTCTGTGTCTCTCTCCTCTCTCACATCCCCCCAATCTCTATCTACCTGTATATTATTACATCCACCCCGTCTCTCCCCCCACCCCCCACCCCCCGCCATCCCTCTCTCCCCTCACTCCCCCCCGCCGCCGTCCCTCTCTCCCCCCACCCCCCCAGCCGCGGTCCCTCTCCCCCCACTCCCCCCTGCCGTCCCTCTCTCCCCCCCGCTGCCGTCCCTCTCTCCCCCACCGCCGCCATCCCTCTCTCCCCCCCCACCGCCGTCCCTCTCTCCTCCCCCCCCCCGCCACCGTCCCTCTCTCCCCCTCCCCACTGCCGCCATCCCTCTCTCCCCCCCCGCCCCTCTCTCCCCCCCCAACGCCGCCGTCCCTCTCTCCCCCCGCACCTCGCCCCGCCGCTGACCCTCTCTCCACTCCCCACCCCTTGCATACCTGTATATTGTATTCGAAGACTATGAATACAATATGGCGGCTTTGCACCTCAGTTTGTGCATTGTGTATAGAGATGAGCATTCTGGGTCTTGTAGTTCAGTGCGCGCGCATCCCGAGTTTTTCAATATATCGATATTTTTGAAATGCCTATATCGGCATATCGATATGAAAAATATATCGGATTTTACCGATATATCGATATATCGCTGGACCCTACTTCACAGGCAACACGGTAAAATATACTGATTGTTTTTGTAGATGAACATGGCCACCAATTTGCACACAGCAATGTACAACAAACAACCATCAGGTAATTATTCCACATCATCTGGAGAGATTGTCAGCCAAGAGAGCCAGCAGAGCCAGAGTTTGACTTCCATCAGAACAAAAGCATTCAACCTCGCTTTAACGTCTCACCCGAAGGACACTAAGTGGAATCCTAGTAATTAAAAATATGAGGATGTAAATGATTCAGACACGCATGATGTATTGCTTATAAGGTACATAAAATCTAAAGAACGGCCATGTTTTTGAGGTTGTTTGAAGGAGCCTTATTACAGTTGTAGGATATTTTGCTGCAATTTATTGAAGTACAAGCTGTGCCATGATTTCAGTACAAATTGATCTCCAACCAATTTCAGTACAAATTGGTATTCATTTTTTTAAATGAGCAAACATTTATAATAATCTTCGAATTTGATATAGCGTCTTATCGTACCTTCGAGATGTTTCAATCCGCTTAACAGAATATACTTTAAAGTGAAGTGACAGTATATTTTCTGGGTGAAACACGGCAGCCAATTGCTTGAGTCATGGATTGAGTGACCAACTTATTATTAATAATAATAAAACCCCTGTTTTATGTCTAGTCACTGGACTCTATACAGCTCATGACACATTAGTGGATCAACTTCAACAACTTGTACTAGGGTCCGTCGATATGGAAATTTTCATATTTAGATATATATCAATGGGCTCATATCGAGATATACCAAAATATCGATATTTTCGGGATTTTCGTACTGCGCACGTGCCCCCCACCCCTCCCGCCGCCGTCCCTCTCTCCCCCCAAACCCCCCGCCGCCGTCCCTCTACCCCCACCCCCCCGCCGCCGTCCCTCTCTCCCCCACCCCCCCGCCTCCATCCCTCTCTCCCACCCCACCCACCCCCTGCCGTCTCTCTCCCCCCCCACCCCTTGCATACCTGTATATTGTATTAGAGTACTATGAATACAATATGGCGGCTTTGCACCTCGGTCTGTGCATTGTGTATAGAGATGAGCATTCTGGGTCTTGTAGTTCAGTGCGCGCGCATCCCGATTTTTTCGATATATCGACTTTTCCGATATATCGATATTTTTGAAATGCCTATATCGGCATATCGCTATGAAAATTATATTGGGATTTTAGCGATATATTGATATATCGCCGGACCGTAACTTGTACTCTGCGTTTTTCTGATGTTTATCTTGTTGGGTGTTGTATTCTCACTATGCACTTCTCCTTTTGGTCCACCATTAGAATGATTTTCCCCTATTCCTCGTCCCCAGGTGCTGTTCTTATGGTACAACCTGAGGGAATCTCCTTGCTGAGATACAGACACCTTGGCATGTCCTCCAGACATGAAAGGTGCTATACAAATGTAATTTTGTATTGTATTGCTGAGGATTGAAGATCAGCAATTGAGTTAAGCAAGAGGGACCAGTGATTGAATTAAGTCTACTTTCTTTTCTGGTAGGCTCCAATTCTGCCTCCAGGATGGCAGATGGCATTAATTAGTGATCAGTATAGAATTTGTGGTGTTTTACAACTTGCTTATGAAGAATTAGATCCAATTGCTTGAGGGGAAGAGTGGAGATGTAAAACTTCTTACAGATATCAAAGCCTGAAGAATCCAAGGGAAAAATATGTCAACTGAAACTCCGAGCTTTGTCAATATGTGACTATTCAATGGTAAAAACTAACAGGGAGTTAACTAATCAGCACACACTTTAACATTCAATCAGGAATTGCAATGTGTTTGCATATTCCAGTTGTATTAAGGCATCTTCAAAAATTGTCTTTGGACTTAAATTAAGACAGACTACATATGTATACTAGCTACACGTGGAAACTCTTGTGGTTGAAATGGAGTGCGCAATACAGTAATTGTAAAATAATTGTTGTTTAGTCCCAGTTTTTAGGAATGGAAATTAAGAAATTTGCCATGTGTAGAGGACAGTTAAGACCTGCTGTAATATTTGATTGATTTAAGGACTGGGTAAAGCCAATTAAAGTGTGTTTATTAGGTGGTTAGCAGCAGCTATTTACCACACTTAATCACCAGAGGCTTAAAAATGAACCATTGAAAAGCCAGTTGATTACTGTTCTGTTCCACATGCAATTCCTCCGCGTGAAATTGCTTCTGGCATTAACCTCGGTGACTTTGTAACATTTCACAGAAGGCATTTCAGGATTGTTATTTTGTAGCATCATTCGTAAAGTACACTACAATACTTATATTGTACTGTATAGTGAGGATTGTATTGGGAATGTTCCAGTTTTGCTGCAGTAGTGGGTCTGTCTGCAGAATATGAATGAAATACTGCACATAAAATGCCAAGCCAAACTTGCCAGAAACAATTTATCTGTTTTCTTTTGAGACTTGTGCAACATTTGCACAAACAAGTGAGGTTGGACATTATATCAACATTGTTTATCGATTAAATTGTTTAATCTAAACAAAATTGAATAATAGATTATTTTTCCCCATTGGTTAGTTTTTTGCTGAGATAAATGCCAGATAGATATAACCTATCTGCAAGAACATGTTTTCTTAAAATTAAAGATCATGCCAAATTGTGGAAAATTCTTCACTCCATTATGATTTGCTACAATATCAACAACTTACATTTATATAGTTACCCTGCGTTGGTAGAGATATTTGCACAGATCTTAAAAACAACCATCTTCCACATTATAGCAGAAGAATTGTACACAGTATTGTATTAAGGTTTAAGACAAAATAGTCTTGCAGACTAAAACAAGCTAAAATTTTGAGATCTTTTCCCTTTCGTACTAGTCATTTTTGCATTCACCCCAGGTAACACAGTAGTGATGTTAAGTTATGTTCCCCTATCCTTGCCATTGGCCTCCACCTTCAAGGTTTGCCTACAAAAGTATAGGTACTACATTTTACTTTGAATTCTCTGAAGAGCTTTGAGATGTAGTTTACATGGACTTCCAAAAGGCATTTGACAAAGTGCCGCATGAGAGGCTCATTAGGAAAGTAGAGGCCCATGGCGTTAAAGGGACAGTGGCAGCGTGGATCCACAACTGGCTGCAAGACAGAAAGCAGAGAGCTGTGGTGAGCGGCTGTTTTTCAGACTGGAGGGAAATGTGCACTGGCGTCTCCCAGGGATCGGTATTGGGACCACTGTTCGTTTTAATATATATTAATGATCTGGACTTGGGTGTAGGGAGCACAGTTTCCAAGTTTGCAGATGATACTAAGTTAGGGAGAATGTTAGGGAGAATAGTAAATAGTGAGGAGGATAGTAACCATCTGCAAGAAGATATAGATAAAATGGTAAAATGGGAAGACGTGGCAGATGAAATATAATGCAGAGAAGTGTGAGGTGATACATTTTGGGAGAAGAAATGAGGGGAGGCAATATAGTACAAGATAATATAATTTTAAGGGGTGTGAGGGAACAGAGAGACCTGGGGATTTGTGTTAGTGACTCTTTGAAGGTGGCAGGACAGGTAGACAAAGCTGTTAAGAAGGCATATGCGATACTAGGCTTTATAAATAGGGGTATAGAGTACAAAAGTCAGGAAGTGCTGACTAACCTCTATAAAACTTTGGTTAGGCCTCAGCTGGAGTACTGTGTCCAATTCTGGTCACCACACTTTAGGAAGGATGTTTAGGCATTGGAAAGGCTAGGTTTATTCTCTTTAGAACAGAGAAGATTGAGAGGAGACCTAATAGAGGTTTATAAAATCATGAGGGGATTCGACAGGATGAATAAGGAAAAACAGTTTCCACTGGTGGGCAAATCTGTGACTCGTGGTCACAGATTTAAAATAGTTTCAAAATGAAGCAGAGGGGAGCTGAGGATAATTTTTTTCACTCAAATCTGGAATCTGGAATGCATTGCCTGAAAAGGTGGTGGAGGCAGATTTGATTACAGCCTTTAAAAGAGAATTAGATCTTTATTTAGGGAGAACAGGTCTGTTCGGTTATGGGGAGAGAGCTGGTCAGTGGGATTGAGTTGCTCTTTTCAAAGAGCCGGCACAGACTAGATGGGCCGAATGGCCTCCTTTTGTGCCATAAAATTCTATGATTCTATGTTCTTCTGATATGAAAGGATTATTGTTGGTATATTGCAATATAAGAATTATTGTTGGTAACACCAGTATAAACACTCTGAGAAATTATCCAACACGGAGGACGCTATACAAATGCAAGATGTTGTTGTATTATCATGCATTGACCTTTGTATGTGCTGCACAATTCTTAAATTTAGTCTCCATTTGGAAGCATAAATGTTAAATTAATGCGCTGTCTGCCTGTTCAGGCAGTTAAAGATGTTAAAGGTCCCAAAAAGGAAGTTTTTCCCAGTATCCTAAACAATATTCTTCCAAATAAAATTGGTCATTCACTTCATGGATGTTTGTGGGATATTTCTGCAACAAATTGGCTACCATGTTAGCCGACAAATACACTGCCATCGCCTTTTACAGAAATCATATGAAGCCCTTTGAGATGCCTTCCTGAAGTTGAAGGTCCTATAACAAATACAAGGTTATTATTATGTATTATAACACACACAGCAATTGGTGACAATAGGCTACCAATGGGATTTCCAAAGGATACATGTTTAATGGAATAAATGACAATCAGGAAATAGTAGTAATACTTTTAATTGATGTAGCGCTTTTCACGTCTTCTAGATGTCTCAAAGTGGTTCACTGAATATACTGTAAAGTGAATTGACTGTACAGTTGTGGGTGAAATGTCCCACACACAGTTATGAATTAAAATTACTAATTTATTATTGTTTTTTTCTTGAGGGATTATTATTAGGCATGTGGAGTATGGAAATTTGCCCAATTTCGGCCTGACTGGAAACAAACCTAGGTCTCTTGCAGCATAATGGTTGTGAATGGTTGACAGAGGAGGTGGAGAATGTGCAACAATTTGCAAAGCGGAGCGAGTGAACAACAACAACATTACATTTATAGTGCGCCTTTCACGTCGGGAAGATGTCTCAAGGAGCTGAACAGTCAGGACGGGAACCGAGCAAGGGAGAGGGGCAGGGCAGAGGAGAGGGTAGAAGACTGACCTTGAAGGAGGAGAGGGAGGGGAGGGAGGGGAGGGAGGGAGGGGAGGGAGGGAGGGAGGGAGGGAGGGAGGGAGGGAGGGAGGGGAGGGAGGGAGGGAGGGAGGGAGGGAGGGGAGGGAGGGGAGGGAGTGGAGGGAGGGGAGGGAGGGGAGGGAGGGAGGGAGGGAGGGAGGGAGGGAGGGAGGGAGGGAGGGAGGGAGGGAGGGAGGGAGGGAGGGAGGGAGGGAGGGAGGGAGGGAGGGAGGGAGGGAGGGAGGGAGGGAGGGAGGGAGGGAGGGAGGGAGGGAGGGAGGGAGGGAGGGAGGGAGGCGAAGGGACCATGGGATGGAGAAAGGAAAGGGCAAGCGAGTGGAGGGATTTGAAGGTATTAAAACGGATTTTGAAGAAATCCTGGAGGACTGCGAGCCAGTAGAACCTGTTCATGTTGGTAATCATGGGCTTGCATGATCCAGTGCAGTAAAGGATGACTGGAAGGTGGGTTCAGATGATGAAGGTCCTTTTGTCAATTTGAACTGATCCTTCCAGAATATCCACCTGACCATCTTCCCATCAAGCTGCTTCTTAAGTTAGTCTTGGCCTCAACAACACTTCCTGAAACCCATTCCTATTGTTAATTACCCTCGAAATGTAGAAATGCTTCTTGATGTCTGTCCTCTGCTATCCTGAATTGGTGGCCTCTTGTTGTGCCACTCTAGGATATCTGAGGTAAGTACGCTACAACCATGCTACATCATGGGTTTACCAGGAAGGATAATTATCATAGAATCATAAAATCTTACGGCACAAAAGGAGGCCATTCGGCCCATCGAGTCTGTGCCGGCTCTTTAAAAAGAGCAATTTAATCCCACTCCCCTGCTCTCTCCCTATAACCTCGCAAATCAGTCCTCCATCAAATAAATGTCTACCTCTCTTTTAAACTTTTCTTTTAAATTTGAGGCAGGGACAACGGACATGTTAAAACAAATTGTGATGCTGTAATGGGAGAATAGTACGGTGAGTTTCTGGAAAGATTAAATCAAATAGGCCAACGGGCCTTCTTCATCCAAAACTCTCTTGTGATCTTGTTATGATCACACATCATCAAAGGTACTTTGTGTAATGCTCACAGAATTTCTCCCTGCATTTTGCACTTTGTTGTACCTAGCAAATCGATATATGTCAAGCTAAAGGGAACTTGTGCTTTTTAGGAGTAGTAGAAATGCAACAAAGCCTTTATTTAATAGTGATTATTGATTCTTCATTCACTCCTAGTTGATAAACGTCCAGGGGTTCAATAACACTGTTCTACAATTGGCAAGATATTGTAAACAATGTGTAAAAGCACATACATAAAGATCAGCCATGATCTTATCGAATGGCGGGGCAGGCTCGAGGGGCCGAATGGCCTACTCCTGCTCCTAATTCTTATGTTCTTAGAAGCACTGTAGGTGTTCTTCATTATGTATCTGGCAACCAATGAAAATAATTATTCAATAATAACCTTTAACAACCTAAGAGAATGGTTTAACAAAACACAAAATACTACAGATGCTGGGAATCTGAGACAAAAACAGAAGTTGCTGGGGAAACTCAGCAGGTCAGGCAGCATCCATGGAGAAAGGAAAAGGAGTCAATGTTTCGGATCCACAACCCTTTGTCAGAACTGGGGCTTGTTTGGAGGGAGCGGTTTCTTAAGGATGTTAAAGGGGGAGAGGCAGGACATGGAAGACAAAGAAGAGAAAGAAGACAAAGGGAAAGGAAAAAAGAGTTTTGTTAACTGATGGGTTGAATATGTGTTAACGACTTCAGGGGGAGAAACAGAAGGAGGTGGGTTTAAACGAAATTGGGGAGAAGAGGTGTTTAGTGGTGATAGAACAAAACACCAGAGAGGCAAGGGGTGTCTGGAGTTATGATTGTGATAGGAGAGGGGGGGAGGGGCGGGGAAGTGGGGGAAAGCTCCTATGGCCTGAAATGGCTGAAATCAATATTGAGTCCAGACGGCTAGTGTCCCCAGTAGATAGATGAGGTGTTGTTCCTCAAGCTTTCGCTGTGGGTGACTGGAACAGCGCGGGAGACCAGGGATCGAAAGATCAGCCTCTGAATGTGAGCGCAAGTTGAAATGGAGGTAGACTGGAAGATCAGGGTTGACCTTCTTCATCTATCTACTGGGGACACTACAGCCTTCTGGACTCAACATCGATTTCAGCCATTTCAGGCATAGGAGCTTTCCCCACCTTCCCCCCGCCCCCCACTCCCCTATCACAATCATAACTCCAGACACCCCTTGCCTCTGGTGTTTTGTTTATTCTATCACCATTAAACACCTCCTCTTCTCCCCAGAAACATTGACTCCTTTTCCTTTCTCCATGGATGCTGCCTGACCTGCTGAGTTTCCCCAGCCACTTCTGTTTTTGTAAGAGAATGGTTAACTGATTACTGAAAGAAATACAAAATACAGTACTAGGAAAGCTTATTCCAAAAATATTAAGAACATGAAAATTAGGAGCAAGAGTAGGCCATTCGGCCCCTCGAGCCTGTGCCGCATCACAGAATCACAAAACTATAACATTGTACAACAGGTTAGAACTACTGTGTTTACTCAGAGAGGTTGAATCATTCAAACTTCACCTTCAAGTTTCAACTTGAATCATTTATGGCTTTTGTGGTCTCATTCATTATTCAATACATTGAGTTAGAATTGCATAGACTGTACAGTACGGAAACATGCCATTCATCCCAAATAGTCCATGCTAGCATTTATTCTCCTAGTAAGCCTGTACCCCTTCCAAGTCCCCTCTCCTTATCCTCTCTTCCTTTCCCTCTATTCCCTTCTGCCTCATGTATACTTGAAGGACTGGTGGTGTGATAGATGCAATGCATAGCCACTGAACTGCAGACGTGATCAAAATGGTTTATTCTTTAGAAAGTCTTGGGAATTATCACTTCAGCGGGGTTGATTTTGAAGTGATAATACATGAATCTAAAATGAATCCTGCAACAGAGGTCTTTGCAGTTGGAACAGAGCTATATAATAATAATAATAATAATCCTTGCATTTGATATAGCGCTTTCCACATCTTATCAACGTCCCAAAGCGCTTCACAGAATATACTGTAAAGTGAATTGACTGTATATATTTGTGGGCGAATCGCGGCAGCCAATTGCGCACAGCAGTGTCCCCCACACAGTCATGGATTGAAATGAGCAATTTTATTATTGTGTTTTTTTGGAGGGATTATTATTAGGCGTGTGGAGTAAGGAAACTTGCCTAAGGTTTCGCCCTGACCTGCCTGGATTCGAACACAGGTCTCCCCAGCTTGGTTTCCCCAGCTTGCAAGACAAGTGCTCTAACCACTGAGCCACAGGAGCTCTCCTGATTTGAGCTTTAAGGCATTACAATATTTTTCAAATTTGCCTGATTCTCATCTTATTATGTCAGTGGTTTGCCACTTAGGAATTATGCCAGCGACATTTTTTTAATAAAAATTCCCATATGCGTACAATGCACAAATTAGAACAATTCTGTAGGATGCTATACAACAACACAGCAGAGAACCAATTTCCTCTGGTGGGGGCATAATTTTAAAATTAGGGGCATAATCTTATAATTAGAGCTAGGCCATTTAGGATTGAAATCAGTAAGCATTTTCTCATGCAAATAGCTGTTGGAATCCGGAACAAGCTGCCCCACCCCTCAAGTCGCTGAAACTATCATTCATGCCTTCATCATGACCAGGCTCGACTATGCCAACAAATTGCTTGTTGGCCTTGTGTGAAGCGCTTTGAGACGTCTAGAAGATTTGAAAAGCGCTATATCAAATGCAAGGATTTTTATTATAATAATATTTGCATTTGATATGGCATCTTATCATGTATTGAAACATCTCAAAATGCTTCACAAAACATACTGTAAAGTGAATTGACTGTATATTTGTGGGGAGAAATCATTTTCTGAAACTTTCCTGTTATTTTGCCCAAAAATGTTACCTCATATTCAACAAATACAAAGAAGTTAATAGAAGCCAAATAGGAAAGGCTCGAGGGTAGAAAGCAGCATCTGGATATAAGTCATCCTGATAGTCTCTTGAGTGACAATTTAGGTGAACATGTCTCTGTATGAGGTGCACCTAAATATTTTCATCTCAACCAAGACAGAGGGAGCTCACTGAGATCCACTAAACAGCAGTAATAATAATATTAATAATAATCCTTGCATTTAATATAGCGCCTTATCACGTCTTTGAGCGCTTCACAGGATACACTGTAAAGCTACCATCGGTGGCCAGGCTTTCAGTCTCTTTGCTCCCACATTCCAGAACACACAGTCCCTCCACCTCGCTTCCTCCTTTGCCTCCTTCAAGGCAAGTCTCAAGACCCTCCTTTTCAACTGTGCCTTCAGCTGTCCTCCTTCCCACCCCACTACTCCCCCATCCTTGGTTCCCAACCCCTGACCTTTCAACGCCTTGAGATGTCCTCCACCCCACCCTGCTCGGGTCCCGACCTGACTGTTCAGCTCTTTGTGACGTCCTCCCGACGTGAAAGGCGCTCTAAAAATGTAATTTTGTTGTTTTTGTTGTTGTGACTGTGCAGTTTGTGGGTGAAATGCAACACACAATTGTGCACAGCAGTGCAATGCAGTAATATGGTAACTACAAAGGTACTGTGAACATATGGCTAAGCTCTAATGCCTCTGGCTTATCAACCGCAGAATAGAAACAGAAGAGCAAGCAGCTGGGTTAGTGAATCATGTGCTTATGCAATCATCTTAGCTTGCTTTTAGAAAACTCTACATTGCACAGAAATTAGCCAAATAATAATGATAATCATAATCTTTGTATTTGATATAGCGCTTTTCATGTCTTCTAGATGTTTCAAAGCGCTTCTCAGAATATACTGTAAAGTGAACTGATTGTATATTTGTGGGTGAAGTGCAGCAGCCAATTGCGCATAGCAGTGTCCCACAAACAGTCGTGGGTTGAAATGACCAATTTATTCTTGTTTTTTGAGGGATTATTATTGATGGACATTAATCTGAAATCATAGAACAATGCCAAATATAACTAGACTAGGCATGACTAGTTGAATAAAAGGTACAGTTTAGAAATAGGCCTATCCAGTTTGGCTGGTGTTTGTACTACACCCAAACCGACCATCCTGGATCAAGTCCCTATCCCAGCCTTTTCAGCCTATCCTTCAACATTATTCTCCCCTAACGATGTGGCCCCGTCTTTTTTTCTAACGTGCACATACAAATTCCAAAGAATTCCATACTCCGACCACTCTCCATGTGGAAAGGTTTTCCTTATCTCCGTTCAGGAACTCTCAGTTCTGACCCACTGACCCCATAAATAATTTGTGCCTGTCCACCTATCCGAGCCTCCAGGCCTTTCATCACAATACAAGCCTCTCTCATATCCCCTGTCAGCCTTCTGAGCTCCAAAACAAACAAAAATAAATTTCAACTTGCCTTACCTTATAACTGCATTTTCTCATGGCAGGCAATATTCTGGTGAACAGTTATTATTGAATACTCTTATTATCGATATCCCTCAACATCACAGAGATCCTTATCCTAGTCTGGCCATCTCCCTCCCATTCAATTGTTCTTGGCCTATTGGATAAATTGTGATATTGTAATAGGGAAATAATTCTTATTTTGTGTAACAAAAAGAATGTCCCGTCATTTGAAAAAGTGCTTGTCAGAAAAGTGATAGAGTTACTCATGCCTTCTTGCTGGAAAGATGCCTCTGACACAAAGCATGATAATAATAATGAATAATTATAATAATTCTTAGATTTGGTGTAGTCAGAAGTTCACCCCAAAGCACTTTAGAGGATATATTGTAAAGTGGAGGGACTGTGTGTTTTGTGGGCAAATTTTGAAGTGAATATTATACTCTGGCTTCTCAGGGAGTTTGTGAATGAGGTATCTGAGGCAGTCAACCATGTGCAATGCATCATGTCAACTGATACACCACTGGCACCTTACAGGCTCTGCTCTGCACCACCCTCAGGCAAATTAATTTATTTCAGCACTTTTCCCACACTTTATCAAGTCCAAATGTCTCAAACTACTTCACAGGTGCAAGTAATTGCTGATTAATTGCCAAAAGCAACAACTATTTACTCACAGCAAAATCTCACGGAGGGCCATGGAATGAATACTTACTTTATTTGTAAGACCAGCAAGGTCATGGGAAGAAAGTCCCTTCCCTTTACAAACGGTAGTCATGGATTATTTAATATCCGCTTGGTCAGGCAAATTAGTTTTGTGTGAAATACAAAGAATGGCATCTCAGATAATGCAGTTCCCTGAATCCAGTACACGCTATGGGATGTTCACAAAGTCCTATTAATCTCCCCCGTGTTTATTTTTCTTACGATAATTTTTTATTTTCCATTCCAAATGAATTGTGCGTAACAATATCTGATTTCAGTAGCTTCCTTGTCACTCCATCCATGTTACAGAAGTTGTCATACCAAACATCCCAGGTAGCAAGTCCATGTGGGGGCCATATGGGTCCCACATAGGGTGGCCCATATGGACCCCACAGGATTCTGCACCCAAGATTTATATGGGACCCATATGGGCCAGCCCAGATAACCCATATGGGTTAGATCTGGGGCCCATCTGGGCAAATCTGGATATAATATGGGCGAAAAATGGGCTATCCCATATGGGCATTACATGGGGAAAATATGGGCCAAATGTGGGCTATCCAATATGGGCATTACATGGGGTTCACCTGGGGCCCATGTGCACCAGCAGTATATGGGCAGAATATGGGCCATTCCATATGGGCATTATATGGGGTTCATCTATGAAATTGAAAAAAAAAATCACCATATATTGCTAATGTGATGCTGACTAACATCCTGCTCACATGGGAACACATGAGAAATCTCAATTAAATGCTATGGTTTACAGTGATTTAAGAATCTTAAGATCCATTATTCTTGCATTTTGTAGCTTATATAGCAACTGTGATTGGATGATAAGTGTAATCAACTTTTTGACCATATACCATTTATACCTTTTCTAGTAACCGAAAAAGAGAATTTAACAAACAATTTGATTGGATAAAAGTCACAAGAATGAAAGATAGAAACCAATAGAATAATGTGTATGTTTTTAATAGCAGGGGTAATGTTTTGGATGTGTTGTGCTGTTTGTGTTCAAATGGGCTGAGAACTTCCTCCCTTGCCAAAATGTACATCGTGCATGGCCAAATGACACCTTTTAAATTATGTCATGTACTCTCACAAAAAGATACTTGCTTAACAATAGGTCTCTCCTGCCTTTACTCTGACCTGCATGGATTCAACTGCGGGGTTTCCGCCCAAAAGGTGCAGGGACCAGGAGCCCCGCCCACCCGCTGACATCATCAGCCATTGCCATGGCAACCACAGCCTGACTGACTGACTGGTCCCAGTTCACACACAGACCCTGTGACCTCCACCATACTCTGTGCTGCAAAGTGAATCAAGTGAATTGCCTGTTGAAAGCCTTCCATATCTTCTGCCCATATGGGCTTGCCCAGGTTTTTCCCATATGAAACCCATATGGGCCACTCCATACATGGGCTTGCCCAGGCTTTTGCCATACGATACTTCCATGGGCCAGCCCATATTCTGCCCACATGGGCTTGCCCAGTTTTTCTCCATATAGTTCCCATATGGGCTAGCCCAAGTAGATCCCCATATGGACTAACCCATATGGGCCCCATGTGGGATACATATGGGTTGATCCATGCCCATATGGCCCAGGTCATGCCCATATGGACCCCCCATGGGCTTGCTACCTTGGATGATGGTAGATCATGGTAGATGGTAGATCATGATCATGAAAATAATGGACGTGTAAATACACTTAAACACTTGTACTGAATACAATTAACTATCACTAAATACAATTATTATCATTCTTCCATAATGATTCAGTTACTAGTCTGTGTACTGTGTAAAAAAACATGGGGAGTACCAGCACTTTGTGAACACCTGATACATTGTTAGCTCAAGTTCTGAACTGCAGCTTGAACCCACATTTTAAGCCAGAAGTGAGAGCATTACTAACTGAGTCAAACTGCCACTGCTGTAGACCTTGTGTCTTGTTTAGAAACTGCTGCAATTTCCGAGCCTTCATTTCCTTCTGCTCTCCCTGACATCCCTCTCTCCCTCCATCACTGTGATGTGTCTAACAGCCTCTGCATGCATGTCAGCAGTTAGACATCTCCAGCATAATCCATTGTCTTCCTGCAACTCACAACTCATACTTTAATCAGATCGAAACATCTGTAAACTGTTCTCTTTTATGTATCCTTGCTTAGCATAGGATATTCCTTAAGTTCCTCATTAATAACCTGTAACAAGATCTTAAGGCATTACATTTTTCCAACGTTTCCAAGTGTTTTTAATACTTGATGAGAAAGAATATACAGGGTACAGATAAATATCTTTTTACTTTTACCTGAAATTATATTGTGGTTAGCAGACAACGTCACAAACTGAAGAATATCAGGCCTGTCTCCAGATAAATCTTCTGACCCAAGTGTCTTGAAGTGTCTTGTTACAAGCATAATAGTTATTGGCCCTTCAACCAGAACATATACTTTAATTCTGCAATCATGTTTGTTTGCTTTAGTTCTAGGCCACCTTATTAAAATATCCCAGTACTGAAATGGTTAATACATTTTGGTGTTCAAATGTTAATAGCAGTTTCACCAAACTGTAGAACCATGTTCTAGGGATAGTTTTCATAACGTGACTTGGAAGCAAAGCAGAAGTATTGTTTTAATATTCCTCCATAAGGTGTATGTGAGTCAGGGGGACTGCATCATTGCCCGAGTGGCTTTAAGTCTGACAGTAATTGCTCTTAAAAATGTGCGCTGAATTTTTGATTTTTGTGCATTGTACGTTTGTCCCTGTTGCTTGTTTCAGAAACAAAACCAGGAATGGATGGTTTCCACAACACAGAAACGCAGATGAAATCCAAAGCAATTATTCCCAATTAGCAAAACCAAATCTAGGTTTAATTCAACAAATAACTTCTAGACATTTTCCCCACATTTCGTTAAACAGAGAATGACAGCAGAATGTCAATGAGTGATTGTTCCATTTGCAACTGAAAATGCAATTTGGGATAAAGAATAGCATGTAATCTTTACCCAATACAATACCTTTTTAAATCAATAATGGGGTGGAAAAAGATATAGTGGTTTTATGTAACAATCATTCAGTTGAACCCATTATGGGACCTTGTTTTTCTATCTATCCATGGGGACTGTCCTTGGAACTCAACATCTCTCACCAGCTTTGGTCTGAAGCCTTGCATTTGAAAAGTATTCAAGTGGAGGCCTGCTTAGAGCACTCGCCACACAAGCGAGAGACCCGGGTTCGATTCTCTGCAGGGCGCATCCTTGGGCAAGTTTCCTAACTCCACACAGGATTAATAATAATCCCTAAAAAAAAACTGAGGTAAGTCTGTGCTCAATGTTTAGTTACTCATATGTCGATCTCCATGATTGGCAACAGTAGAGAGGAGAAATCTTTAAGACCAACCTTCAGATGAAGGCTGGGGAATAATATCCCTACAGCATAATATTCTTCAGGTCTACATCTGAATCATTCATACCTGAACTCCTCCTTCCACCGACATACAGACATAATCTACAGACATGCTTGCATGCTTGCATCTTATCATATTGTTGAGACTATCGATATGAAAATCATTTATTGAGCAGAAACACAGACTGTTTTAATTGACATATCATAGCCCTTTGATTTTTGGGGGTGTTGCACATATCTATTATTTTGTGGTGAAAAAATATCTCTCCTACTAAAGCAATTTTAATTTTAAACCTATACCCTTTAGATCTAATCAAAATTTTTGATCTATCCCATGCTTCTCATTATTTTAATGTCCTGGAATATTATCTTTCCTCCCATCTCTTTCAATTTTCATTGATTATTCATGAGGATAAATTCAATGCTGTGACACTTTCCTCATAACTTGCCGTCCTCAGTCCAAAAAATCAAAAAATCAAATAATCATTGCTGCTCTTTCTTCGGGTTTCTCCAAAGCCCTTTCGAAGGCTCAAAAATCACACAAAGAGAAAAACTTACACTTAGAATATTGTGTGCAGTTCTGGTCCCCACATTATAGAAAGGATATAGAGGCAACAACAATAACAAAATTGCACTTATAAAGCGCCTTTCACATCGGGAGGACGTCCCAAAGAGCTGAACAGTCAGGTCGGGACCCGAGCAGGGTGGTGGGGGGGTGGGGGGGGTGGGGAAGAGGGTCGAGCGAAGGGGAAGGGGAAGGTGAAGGAAAGTGGGAGAGGGGGAAGAGTTAGTGGGGGAGCCGAAGGCGCGGTCGAAGAGGAAGGTCTTCAGACCGGCATTGAATGAAGAAAGGGAGGAAGCAAGGTGGAAGGGCTGCAGGATGGAATTCCACAGTGTGGGAGCAGAGAGGCTGAAAGCCCGGCCGCCGATGGTTGGGTTGTTAGAGAGGTGGAAGCGGAGGCAATGGATAAGGTGCAAAGGAGACTCACAAGGATGATCCCAGAACTGAGAGTTTATACCAATCAGGAAAGACTGAACAAGCTTAGACTCTTTTCCCTTGAAAAGAGGAAGGTAAGGGGTGACCTGATAGAGTCTTTAAAATTATGAAAGGTTTTGATAGAGTAGACATAAGGAAGACGTTTCCATTTGTGGGGAAGACCAAAACCATCAATAAAAAATAGTCACAATAGTCATAAAACGATCAAATAGAACTGTATTTTAGGGTTAGAGCACTCGCTTTGCAAGGGAGAGACTTGGGTTAAATTCCAGGAAGGGCGAAACCTTGGGCACTTTACTCCACTCGCCTGATAATAATCCCTCAAAAAATACAATAATAAATTGTTCATTTCAATCCATGACTGTTTGTGGGATACTGCTGTGCGCAATTGGCATGCGATTGATCCAAGGCTACAACACATGTAACACTGTGCTCATGGTGACTGGATACTCTTGATTACTATATGAAACCTTTAGTACTTGTTGTAAGATTCATCCCATAACAAGTTATTTAATAATAATATTCCTTGCATCTGATGTAGCGCTTTTCACATCTTCTAGAATCTCAAAGCGCTTCACAGAATATACTGTTGCTGCATCCCAATGGTAAATTAACCTTTACAACATCCCTGATCTGTTGCTTCCTTGTCATGAGATTTCCATTGCTTGAATACCTCAGACACTATCATGTCCCACACAACAGTTGACTATATCCATCTGTACTTATCCTTTTAATACTCAATTCTATCCAAAACCAAATGTCCGTCCATTTATTTTTTAAAGTATCAATTGGCATATTATCTGTTTTAATCAAGTATTTTTGCATTGAGAAACCCATTCTAAACACAAGATCATACATATCATCTGGGCTCAGTTAGTATCTCTCATTGAGTCAGAAGGTTGTGGACCCAAGCCTAATGTCGAGGCATGAGCTCTAGTGCAGTACTTATTGAATTGTCACAGGTAGTATTTTTAACAAATGAAATATTAAACCACTAAACATGTAGAATAACATTTTTATTTTAAATAGCATATCAAGTAATTGCTGTCAAGGGTAGTCACTGTGTGACAGTCAATTTGCACACAGCAATATCCTCTGCGTCAATACCCCAGCTATGTTATTTAACAGCATTCATAAATTCCTTTCTTTCCATCAATTTAAAATTATGGAAAATACCTCTATATATTTACGATGAGCAATTTAACATTTGGAAATATTTCCACATTTCTTCCAGTACTGAGTATGGAAAGCTGAACTACAATAATTTACCCTGATAAATCAAACGTTACTTTGAGGGGTTAGACAGAAAATGCTATATTTGGGATTATAAATAACTATAAAAGATGCTTTCTTTTTGTTAACTTTCTTCAAACTGGGTTCAAAGGCTTAATTCTGGTAAATTTTGTAATGTAAATTTAATTAACTCCAGACAGACTCTTTAAAATTACAGTTGATATTTAACTTGAAAATTGCACCAAGTCTGGGTTTAAAATCCAATTACAAGTGGGTAAACAGAAGTCATCATTTTGTGACAAATAAATAAAAGTTAAATTGCATTTACAGTATTATCATTTCAGTTTATTACATTTCAGTCAATCTGAAAACTCAATCATAAAACTCACTGAAGGATGTTTCAGCAAGTATCCTGCCCAACAACAATAACATTGATCGCTCACTTCATGGCTATATGTTGGACACTTCTTAGCGCAAATTCTGAACAACAACAACAACAACAACAAC
Organism: Hydrolagus colliei; assembly: GCA_035084275.1. Lineage (NCBI taxonomy): Eukaryota > Metazoa > Chordata > Chondrichthyes > Chimaeriformes > Chimaeridae > Hydrolagus > Hydrolagus colliei. The sequence goes on along the minus strand of CM068744.1, from coordinate 22,274,627 downwards.
TTAAACTTATAAAGCGCCTTTCACGTCGGGAGGACGTCCCAAGGCGCTGCACAGGAGGCGTGTGACCCGAGCTGGGAGGGGAGTGTTCGGGAAGGGGTGAAACACGTAGGGGAGGTCAAAAAATTCGGGGGGGGAACAAAAGGCACGGTCGAAGAGGAAAGTCTTCAGACCAGCCTTGAAAGAGGAAAGGGAAGCAACAAGGCGGAGGGATTGGGGGATGGAATTCCACAGGGTGGGAGCGGAGAAACTGAAGGCCCGGCCCGGCCTCAGAACCTTGTTTGCCTATAAATTCAGAGCCTTGTTTGCCTACAAATACACTCCAATTCACAGTATATCCTGTGAAGTTATACGAGCTCTCCTTCTGACATGAAAGGTGTTATATCAAATGTAAGGATTTTGATTGTGAACAAATTATATAAAACACAAAAGTGACCCAATTTTCTTTTTGATGTTTTACATTTCTGCTCCGACACTATTGCTTCAGCAACACTATAATGTATTTCCTCAAGTTTCAAAAATGAGAGATAATTTTCATGGAAATAATTTAGTCAGATAAATCCATCCTGTCGTACTACAGTAAGGTATAGAAAAAATCTTGCTACAGTGAGATAACATCTTGTTCAGATTAATAGGTTTGCTTCAAAAGCACAAACGAATGCCACCACATGAGATGACAACAGCTAACACCTCCCACTGTCATGACAAAACTCTCACAATCTCGCCTGCCTTGTGTTATAGCGGCTTGCCAAATCTACAATTGAAGCAAAGGCTCCACCAATATTTTTTTCTTAAAAAGCACTTACGAAAAACATAGTGTACTGTAAATCATTGTTCAAATGGAAAAAGAATGTCACTGCTGCACAATCGACCCAACTCCTACTGACACAATAAATTCTACTGATGGAGATTTACAGCTCACAATGCATAATGCTCTCTACTTTTGTGTAGAAAGAAGACTCATAAAATGTAACAAAATACACAGTAGAGTGAAAGATAATAGTAATAACCCTTACAAATGATATAGCACCTTCTTCATAGGATTTTTCTGTAGAGTGGAGTGACTGAATTTGTGGACAATTGCTGCAGCAGTTTGTCCCACAAATAGGCATGAAATAAATTACCAATTTTATTTGGGAGATTGTTGCTGAGTGGAAGAAGCTCCCATAATGATATTGGAAGAAGCTCCCATAATGATAAACATTTCATGACAATTATCCCATTTCAAATTTCACATTTTACCATCTGTTTCTAAAGGATAGCCATGGAATAGAACATGCCCCCTCTCCTGCCATACAGGACATCAACGTATTGGTTTGAGCAAGATGAGCCTGTTAAGTATGAGTCTCGAACCTGTGACTATAGTCACCTCCCCCTCCTCCCCTCTCCACCTTCCCTATGTGGTGTATATCCCATCACTCTAAATTGCTCCAAGTCATTATCGTATATGAAAGGTTCGATATAAATGATGTTAATTTTTTTTCACTATCACCAGTTTATAAAGCAATATTAATGTACGATAAGAAGCCAATTGTAGGTAACTCCTCAGCAAGGATTATATATGCATTTGATTGAAAAGATGGAATTGCATAAAAATACTTTGCTGTGCTTGAATATCTGACCAGGTAAAGGCTGTGGCTGTATTTTCTGTATCACTGGTGAGAATGATCACATTATTTATAAATGCTTTTGGCTTTGCCATTGTGTTAAAATTGTTTGTGTGTGGGTGGGTGGTTTAGGAAAGGGTTGGGGTCGATTGTATTTCTAGGCACATGGAGTAGTCAATTTACAAATTGTAATTTAGCGGGAGGATTGTAACCATTAAACCAGGAGAAACTCCTTTCTTGTTTGTTAAGGATATTATCATATCCTAAATGGGTGGATTTCTCCTTTGTTAAAATTTCATATAAAGGTAGTAGCACTTCTAACAACGCAAGATTCCCTCCAGTTTTGCAATGCAGATAGGTTGAGGAGGACAAGGAGACAGAGGGAATCCTGGTCCCAAATGGCCAGGATGTGGTTTGTGACCTTGACCAGAGCAATTTCCATGCTGTGGGCAGCACAGAAGCCCAATTGGTGGGGCTCATGGAGGGAGTGGGATGAGAGTGAAACTGGGAGGCAATGACTCTTTCAAAGACCTTGACAGGAAAGGGAGGTTGGAGATGGGCCAGTAGTTAGAGAGCTGCGATGCGTCAAGGGAAGATTTCTTCACGGTGGGGGTGATAGTGATTGATTTGAAGGGGGTGGGAATGATGCTGGACCAAAGGGACAGGTTTATGGTGTCGGCGAGTCGTGGGGCTAGTAGGTGGAGCTGGGAGGTAAGGGAGAGGTGGGGATGGGGTCCAGGGAGCAAGTGGTGAGCTTCTTGGTGGATATGGTGGTGATGACTGATGAGAGGGAGACAAGTACTCTTCAGATTAGCATTATTAAATGTATAACTGACATCAGTTGCAACTTGAATGCCTCTGTGCTGTTGCTCACAAACAATCATCTCACGCTCATTGAAATTGGTTTTATTGACAGAATTGTCACTTCACTATTGGCAATCAAATTCGAATGATGAACATTGCAGAATATTGCTAACACACCATAGTTCTTTTCTGAGTGTCCTTCTTCAGCCCACGGACCACAACTGATGTGTATTATCCCAACATACAAGTGAAAAGTGAGTATGCAGGCATGGATTTCTGAATCAGTTGAAGTGTGAGAGTAGATCGGCGAGCAGAGCATTGGAATAGTCGAGTCAGAAGGTGACGAAAGTGCGGATGAGTGTATCAACATGGGAGACACTATGGCATTTATGAATGCGACTGTGAATGCAGGGAAAATGTGTAATATAAAGAAAGCTATACCAAACTTATGAAAAGAGAAAATTTATCGAAATATACAGCCAACAGATGTACCTCACAGGGAAGTCTTGTCCACATCTGACAGTACTGCTCACGCAACGCATCCAATACACTCGTCCACACTTTCATCACCTTCTGACTCGATTATCCCAACAAATTACAACTAATTCAGAACTCCATGCCTAAATACTCACTCACACAAAACTCTGTACTCCCATCAAACCAGGCTCCACTGACTCCCTATCATAGAAAGGATCAATTTCAAGATCCTATACTCACTCACACAAAACTCTGTACTCCCATCACACCAGGCTCCACTGACTCCCTATCATAGAAAGGATCAATTTCAAGATCCTCTCACTCATCTACAAATCCCATCATACCTGGCAACTCCTCACCTATCTGATCAACTTTCGCCCTGCATCATCATTGGCAGAAATTTATCATCACATGGTTTTCTGAAGTGAAAGAATAAAATGAAGGAAATTATGTCTGTAAGATAAGCTAGATGGTTAGAGTTAAAGCAAGGAATAAACAACTAAGTGGGTATAAATGTGTAGCTGCCAGTGCCTTGGGACATCTTCCCAACATGAAATGTAATTTTGTTGTTGTTGCTGATCTTCAGAACAGCCTTCCCGGGAAGATAAAAGACAAAGAAATAAGAAGACCCACAAAAAAGAATTTCGTTTTCTGGATCTGTAACATGCCCATTTTCTATGTAAAGTTTTCTTAAATGGAACATCCGATTTCTGTGAGCTTGATCTTGGTGTCCAAATAATTAAAATATAGTGATGATTTGAGTCAACAGACAAATCAATAGATAGTGGGAATGAATTAGGTGGAGCGAATGAAACATATATATATAATAATAATAACAATCCTTACATTTGATATAGCGCTTTCCACATCTTCTAGACGGACGTCTCAAAGCGCTTCTCAAAATATACTGTAAAGTGAATTGCCTGTATATTTGTGAGCAAAATGTGGTGGCTAATTACGCACAGCAGTGTCCTACAAGCAGTCGTGGATTTAAATGACCAATTTTATTATCATTTTTTTACGGATTATTATTAGGTGTGTGGAGGAAGTAAACTTGCCCAAGGTTTCACCCTGACCTGCCTGGATTCGAACACAGGTCTCATGCTTGTAAGGTGAGTGCTCTAACCACTGAGCCACAGGACTCCTGTAGATTTATGTAGATTTAGTTTTGGGAAATTGGAAATCCTTGAAAGGAATACGCCACTAGGTGCATTCTAAGCATCTGGATTTTATATTCCTACGTACTGGGTAACGCAGTTTGGAGAAAAATAGTGTGGTCGAGATTGTGAAGCATTCAATCTTAACTGATGTCACAGTCCACGCTAGCAACGAGCAGTATTTGTAGAGCTGGATGTGAGGACTGATGTCTTTCTCAACATCCTATTTAAAATATGGCAATTGAAGAGTTTTCTGATCATTTCTTAACTATACACTAACAGTAGTTATAGACATTATTAAGTGCATCTTTTCTGGCTTCTGCCAAACATAGTTAAGTAAAGCCTTAAAAAGCAGATTTTACTGCAGTGAGAACATTATTGATTGTAACAGATTACCAGGAAAAAATTGTATTTAAATAATTGGTTGAATTCCAATTTGGGTGTAAAATTGTATAACATGTGGATTAATCCATATACCGAGGCATAGAAAATATAGTATTAGTCTACCAAAAAAATAAAGAGAATTAATGTTTCTTGTGCCTTAGGATGTCCTCCTGATGTGAAAGGCACGATGCAAATGTATTTTCTTCTGGTTGCTGTACCCATTTGGGATGAAATTTCAGTACTAGCTTTTCACCTAGCAATTTAGGTGATGCACAATATTAAATCCTATCAGGACTTACATTGCCAATGTGTAACGCTGACTGCAAATCCAGCCCAATTGTATTGGATTACTCTGTATTCTCCCTGGGCCTATTCTTGCAGATGTTTTACCCTATTGAGTATTAAGAAGCAAATCACATTTGTTAAGGTCTGTGGCCAGCCAATATTTGATGTTCTATTCTCTCTAAGATTAATCTATAGAGTGCAAACCCTACATCCAGTGAGAAGGTGTATTTTGAAGGTTAGAGTGTAATACCAGTGATTAACAGTTGTATTCTAAAGAGTTCTAATCACATTAAATGCTCACATTTACAATGGGAACTTTTGAGCACCTTCGGACTGCAGGCCAACCGGGGGAACATGCAAGTGAATAGACAAGATTGCCAAGGAAAATGCAGAAGGCACACGTCTTCAAGCCATAAACATCATTCTTGTGCATTACTCAGCAGCAAATGAGTTACTAGAGGCAGTCGCAGACCTCTGTAATGCAATGGATCACAATGAATCTATGGGTTCTGTGTTGATCATTATCGTGATAGTGATTCTGCAGTTATTCAACTGCACTTAACCTTTTCTTCAAGATCCTTTAAGGCAGATTTAGGCAGTCAACCATCCTTGAATATTTGTTGCTTTTGTGTGAGGCCCTAGACAAGCTCAAGGGATTGAAACCCAGCAAATCCACAGAGACAGATCAACTATACTCCAGGGTACTCAGGGAGAGAAGGCAGAAGATTGTTACGCACTGACAGGTTATTTGAAGGACGACAATGACCCATTTGGAGGACTGACAGACTGGAAGCAAGAAAGCATGATTCCCAAAGTCATACATAGCAACTACAGACACAATAGCCTGACTAAAGGCAGTAATTGGAAAACAAAACAAAATAATAATCTTTACATTTGATAGAATGCATTTCACGTTGGGAGGACATCACAAAATGCTTCCATAGGATTTCCTGTGAAGTGGATTGACTATATACAGTAGCTTGAATGCGGCAGCCCATTGTTTGTACTCACAAAGAACAAAGAACCATAAAACAGATGAACAGTTCTATTTATTTTTTCCACCTGTTGAAGGCATGATAAGAGCAAAGTGTCACACGTTTAACAGTATAGCAGGAGAAAATTACCATCTTCTGTCAAAATGTAGAAGTGATTGAATCTCCTCTTTGCCAAAATATAAAGGACAGTCATGTGCACAGCTACTACAGAGGTAGGAAGTGATTGCCAGTTAATACAGAAATAGTTAGAGAAGCAGGCTGCTTGCAGAATAGAATTACATTATGAACATTTCAGAAATGCATCTGAGTTAAATCAGATATTGATTCATAACAGGTATTTGATTCATTAGATTCAAAGAATTGTCAGAATATGTTATAATTTACACATCATGACTCAATTCTTATCCTGAATCTTTTGATAATAAAATCATGCAGGTATTATGTTTGTTTATCCTCACATTCCGAGTGCTTTGCTTTGTTTCACAAGATAAGAAAGATAACATTATAGAGGCAGAGCCACTGAATGGAAAGGTGCTTTAGGATATTTTCTATCAATTGAAATCTGTGCAACAAAATTTAGTGCTTTTCATTGCAATAAAAGATAGATGCACTTTATTTCACCTCACTAAAAATGAAATAATAACTGCTCTCTAACTTTCCTTGTTTTATAGGAATTTCACTGCAGTAGAAACTGTTCCTTGATTCACAAGCGCTGTCCCAATTTATGGCAACATTTAATGCCTGAATCTCAGAAGTGAATTCTTTAAGGGATACATTAAATGTTGTCCCTACATTCCATAAATAATTTAAGACTTAATTTAAAGATACCATAGTATCTCTCTCCCTTCACTGAAATAGTGAAAAGAATTGCAGTTTGGAGAATAATAATGATTTGTGCATTTCATCTAGTGCCTTATATATTATCGAGAAGACGCACAACAACAACAAAAAGTTACATTTATAGAGCGTCTTTTACGTCGGGAGGACGTCCCAAGGTGCTGAATAGTCAGGACGGGACCTGAGCAAGGGGGAGGGGTAGGGCAGAGGGGAGGGGAGGGGAGGGGCGGTAGACTTAGCAGGGGAGGAAGAGAGGTGGGAGGGCGGCAGAAGGCATGGTCAAAGAGGAGAATCTTGAGAACGGCCTTGAAGGAGGAGAAGGAAGGAGCGAGGCTAAGGGACTGTGGGATGGAGTTCCACAGAGTGGGAGCAGAAAGCCCGTCTGTTGATGGTTGGACGAGACAAGCAGGGAACATGGCCCAGACTGGAGACCGCTGAATGAAGGGGGTGGGGAGGTTCATAGGGGGACAGCAGTTCGGAGAGGTGGGGGGTGAGGGGGGGGGTGGGGCGAGGCCATGAATGGCCTTAAAGGTGAGGACGAGGATCTTGAATTCGATCCTCTGGGGAATGGGGAGCCAATGGAACCGGGCGAGGGTGGGTGTGATGTGGTCGCGGAGCTTGGTGCGGGTGAGGACACAAAGCTGCAGAGTTCTAGATGATCTGCAGCTTGTGAAGGGAGTAACCAGGAAGGCCGATGAGGAAGGAATTTCCGTAATTGAGCCATGATGTGATGAATGCATGGATGAGGGTTTCAGCAGCCTGAAGGGTAAGCAGTGGCAGAGTCTTGCGATGTTGCAAAGGTAGCGGAAGGCAGTACTGGTCATGGTCTCAAAGCAATTCACAGTGTGCTGTGGATTGACTGCGTGTTTTGTAGGTGAACCACGGCTGCCAGTTTATGCACAGCTATGTCCCACAAACAGCCAAGGAATGAATGACCAATTTTATTTGGGGTATTTATTGGACCAGACACTAGGAGAAACTTCCTTGTTTTTTGGAACAGTGACATAGATCGTCCGCCTGAACAGGCCGCGATTTAATGTCTCATCCAAAGGACAAAGAGTCCTGGAGGTTACTATTCCTTTATAATTTGATTTCATTTAATATGGCTCTACTAGAGCTGAAGGTAATATGAGTTCCAATGAGTCCATTTATATGTATTTCAGGTTCAGAATCCTTTGATATGAATGTTATGTCCCTGTAGATTAAATGTACAGTACTGTGATATAATCTCCTTGAAAAGAACAATACATATCAGATTGTCTTACTAGGAAGATCACCTCTGGGACAGAAGGCTGTGAGTTCAAGTGGGGAATCACATTCCTATTCTAGGCTAACTATCCAGTGCAGTACTGGAGTACTATACCGTTAGAGATTTAATCTATCAGATGAGACATTAAGATGAGGGCCAGTTGGCCTTTTCTTCAGATGTAAAATGATGCCTTGGCAGTATTCCAAACAACAGGGGAGTTCCTCCTGTAGTTCCTCCTGTTCTGACTAAAGATCTTCAAGGAAATTGATCATTTAGCTCTATTTGAGGTAAATTAAGCTTGTTAGCAAAAATAAGTAGTAATTTAATTGTAAAGCCATTTTAATGATGCTCTGTAACAATATATTTATGCATAGATTTTCTTTAAGATATCTTACTACATATGGCAGTGTGCATATATATTTAAAGGCGCTGTACAAGTGTAATTTTGTTGTTGTTTTCTGTAAAAGTCTGTGTTAAATGTGCAGAGGGTAGAGTAAACTTTTGTGATATAGTGCCAACTCACTGACCTTGGATCAATGTTATAAAATGTCAATGCTTATCCTTGGGGTGTTGCAGGTGTTATTCCACAATTTATCCATTACCTAGTATAGTACAGTTTATAACTGTCTTTCAAATCTTGAGTTTGAAATGTCAAGGTTTTCAACTTTAAACACCATCTTCCATCAGTCTTAGTATTTTTTAGACAATCTCCAGTTCCTCCCTAAATCTTGTACAACATGTCAGCCAAGTCATATCAACTTGACTCAATCAACTGAATGAAGTTGACGTGATGAACACAGTTTCATCTTTAGTGTTGATTCCACTGAGATGTAAAAGTAATCAAACAAAATTTATGCAAAAATGATTGAGAGATTTCAAGTGAATTGGAAGTGTCAGACTGGCTTAGCTGATAGTACTTTGAGTCAATGGTAGTGGATTGAAGGATAGAACTCTCTGTTTGCTTTGGATATCCCCAGCTAAAGTTAGCACTGTACAGGTAGACCCTGCTTAACAAATGCCTGGTTATCAAAAGTTCACTATAACGAGGGTTTCTATTTGTACCACTTATTCGCTTAACAAAGGCTGCGTTCGCTATAACAAATGTTTACACACTATTTAAATCTCGTGGGCTTCTTGTGGGCAGCTTCTCATGGGTAGCATCTCTCCAGTTGCCCCCGGAACACATGCTCAGTCTTTAGCATGCCTTAGTAAAGCAGTGCAGTGCAGCCCTTCCCATATGGGAGGAGCTTAAGCTGCAGAATGCTTTTTGGCTTCAATAATAGTAAGTCGACGACTGTCTGTATTTTATTGTTTATTGTTGTATTTACTAACATTTGTATATTTTATTGTTGTATTTAAAGTTGCGTAGCCTTCAATAGCAGTTATATCTACCTTAGGCCTTCGCTAGTACAGGTTGAACCTGAGCCCAGGTTCGGGTATTTCCGGACTTTGGAACGCCAGAAGTGTGTCACGTGTCCGGAAATACCTGGGCCCAGGTTGCGATATTTCAGTGCGGTGACGATGAAGACCTGGCCTGGAGCAGGTAGGATTGACGTTTTTATTCTTGCAATTTTTATCACATTCCGGATTCCAGAACTCCGGATTTTGGCCGCTCAACCTGTACACCGAAAATGTTAGCGCTAGGAACCGCTAGGAACTAAACTGATTTTAGCGGGGAGGCTCGGGTCAGGGCGGTGTTTTGGCCACGGCCAAATACAGTAATACAGTTAAACTCTCGCTTAATGAAATTTTCACTTAATGAAGGGTTTTAAAGTCCTTAACCCTTTTTTGTTAAGTGCGTCTACCTGTATTTCATCTCATGTGGGACATTGCTGTGTGGCTGCTGCATTTCCCTACAAAATACACAGTCACTACATTTTAGATCTGGTGAAATGCTTTGGGATGTCCTACCAATGTGAAAGAATGCTATATCAAGTTTAAGGATTATTTTTCTTATAAATCTGTTAAAATGAAACATATAGATTTGTTTGATTTCAAGTGACAATAACTTCACAAATAAAGTGGTGTCTTGCAAACCATTGGTTTGCTTTGCCATTTCCTGTATGCCAGAGACTCCATCATTCCTCCTAAATCTCAGATCCATGAAATTAGAACAAAATGTTTAATAACCTTCTGCTTTTCAAATTACAGCGTTCAAAACAAGCAATTTGAATATTATTAAGAAAAATTATCATTTCTGCCTAGAAAACAAGGTGTATTGTATTAAATCTACACACAAGTTTTTTTTCATTTTTTTCATTTCGAACTGATCATATGAGCAAAATATCAGATGAGCAAAACATTTTACATTTTCATTTCTATTAGATTTGGGGCAGGTCATTAATTTGGAGGGTCTGAAAACAAATAATAATAATAATAATTATATATTATTAAATAATATAAATTTAATTCTGCACAACACTGTTTGATATCTGCTTTCCCTTTCAACATCAGAATTATACGTAGAGCAAACATTTTAATTGTTCTGATCAACTGGGTGCCTGACACATGGGGAAACCCATCAGCAAAGTTTAGAGCATCCAGTCGAAGAGTTTGAGGTATGGGATTGAAAACGTATTCAAACAGTCTAAACATTGGGAAAACTTGATGTAGATTGGATCACCTCCAGGGAATCCCCTGTGAAAGCTCTGTGTGGATCTCAGGTAGTAGCTGGGGCCTTTCAAGTCAGTAAGACATGCAGAGGATTCCTGGGAGAAATTTTAGTTTGTGAGACAGTTTTCTGACAGTGTCGCTGCTCAAGTACTTTTTCAGCCCTTGCATCTTTGCCATGTATCTTTGTTATTTACTGCCTTCACAATGGTTAGACTTCCAAGATTATTCTGCTTAATTTATGCTTTTGATAGCAAAGATTGCTATTTGAATGGAGTGAAATATAACACACTGAATGAATTCAATCGCTATTATGTGAAGCAAGTGCTGGTACCGCATATAATAATTAATGAGGATAAAATTTGTTCTATTCTTTAATGTGTTCATTCTTAATGTTACCTTACACTAATGAAGTACTCTTAATGAAGTACTATGGCTGCCCACTGGTGGCAGCAACCTACCCTTCCTTCTCCCATTTTCCCAACCACCAGCCCCACTGCCCCACCGCTCCCTACACTCATCGTCTTCTATGCCTCTCCTACTTCTGTCTTAAAATGACAGTCCAATTAAACTAAAGTCCATTCAAAGCTAAAATCCATTGAGTTTTCTGGGTTATCCTTCTTTCCCTGCATTTAACCAATCGCAAATTTGGGAGACCACTTTCATATCACAGCTCACAACCAACTTGCTGATAGACAGTTGCTTAAGAATCATAATAATAATAACAACAACAACAAACAAATTACATTTGTATAGCAACTTTCATGTCTGGAAGACGTCCCAAGGTGCAGGATATACAGTATTCTGTATAATAATAATAATAATCCTTGCATTTGATATAGTGCTTTTCAGATCTTGTCGACGTCTCAAAGCACTTCACAGAATATACTGTAAAGTAAATTGACTGTATATTTGTGGGAGAGCGAAACGCGGCAGCCAATTGCCCACAGCAGTGTCCCCCAACAACGGTCGTGGATTGAAAATGATCAGTTTTATTGTTGTGTGGTTTTTTTGGGGGGGAGGAATTATTATTAGGTCTGTGTGTGGAGTAAGCAAACTTGCCCAAGGCTTCGCCCTGATCTGCCTGGATTCAAACACAGGTCTCACGCTTGTAAGGCGAGTGCTCTAACCACTGAGCTACAAGAGCTCCACAACACACTTACACACATACACACACTCACATAGACACGGTTTATATATATTATATAAAGACGTAAGACATTTGAAACAGCTCGCAAGAAAAATAGAAAGCACCTTATCCTCTTAGCACCAAGTTGACTAAGGGATTTGACTTTAATGTGTTTTAAACACAGTGACATAATATTAAATGCCCATAATCAATGTCAAAATCCCACTGCATGTTCTCATAACAACAATATCACATTTGGTGTGACACCCGTAACATCACAATGTTTCAAAGTGCTTCACTTGCTGTTAAGTGTAGAGACTGTATTTGTAGGCAAACATAGCAGCCAATTTGTGGACAGCAAACTCCCACAAACACAACAGAGACACTGATGCATTTACCAGGAGGATTGTTGGTCAGGGAGAAACTTCCTTTTCTTTACAAATAGCACCATGGTATCTTTAGCATCCACCTGAAGAACAAGCAGACTGGGTTTTGGCTTAACATCTCATCTAAAGAATGCCACCTAACAACAGTGCAGTTTTCATCCAGTAATGCATCAAAGCATCAGATCAGACTGACCTTAAGTTCTGACAGGGAGCCCCAACTTGCTAACCCAGAGGTGTGAAAGCTACCAGCTGAGGCAAACCTGATGCAATTGGCATCTCGAGACTTCAAAGCGTAGCCCTTCTCATCTTCAGACATCCACCATAATACTATAGTGGAAATTATTGTGTGTGCAACCCAGCACAGAAGTGATGAAAAATCTGAATTGGATTCTCCATATCTACTTCTACTGCTAGGATTGAGGTAAAAGCAACTGGAACAAAAGACATTGACGTGCCCATAGGTTATCAGGAACTAAACATCTAAATGACACAATTGGTATTAAGTCCTTAATTTCTCACCTCAGAAGAGATGAGCAAAAGAGCTCTTGGGTTTATTCAACAGATTGTCTTTCTACATTTCCCTAAACTACAGAACCATGTAAACAAGCATTTACGTAAAGCTGCTCTTTTTCATAGTTGACTGACTTTAACCTTCATTAAGGCCAGAGCTTCCAATCTGTTTGTAGCTTGCCAAGGCTTTGGCAGAGTATCTTGCCAAGCCAAGCCACTGTTAAGAAATGCCATATGCCATTGATTTATCTGAGGAGAGAAATAAAATGTGGTCAGCGGGAAAGGGGTCACAGGAGATGATTTGCTGCACAAGACCCTTACCTGTGAAAGAGGGTTTGCACACCTAGACTGCACTATTTGAACTCATCTAATGCTGACATCCCTCACCCTAGCAGTCATCAGTGATATAAATATTTATATCAGATTCTAGGTTCATCACATCATTGCAGTGAGAATCAAGCACACTGGCCACTGCCAAACATAAACTAAACTAAATCATGATCTAAAAGATTATGGATTAGTCCTGGAGCCTCAGGATTGAAAGTACTTTCTACAATATCTCATTTGTAAGGATTTATACATTCGTTGTCCATATCAATACCTCCAAACATTGCATCAATGTACTAACTTACTGAAACATTGCTTGTTTTATGTAATGCATGACATGGGAATAACAGAAGCACACATTTAAATTGGGCTATGGAGGATATTTGATGTTTGTATTGTGTTAGTTATCATAGTTGACCACTATGCAGGAATATAGGAACAGGAGTAGGCCATTCAGCCCTTCGAGCCTGTGCCACATTTAATTAGATCATGACTAATCTGTACCTTAACTAATCCTTTCATGACCTTTTGGGGGAGAGAATTCCAGGTTTCTACCACCCTCTGATTGAAAAACTGCTTCCTGATTTCACTCTTAAATGGCCTGGTTCCAACTTTAACAATGACAACAACAACAAAATTAGATTTAGAGAGCGCCTTTCATATCGGGAGGATGTCCCAGGGTGCTTGATTTTAAGACTATGCCCCTTGTTTTGGATTCCTCTGCCAGAGCAAATACAGGTATCCCTCCCCAACCGCAAGGGATACGTTCCTGTAAACCTTCGTGGTTGGCAAAATCGTGTTTGGAAAATGCAGGGCCCTATGGCAAACATGGGGATAGGGGGAGTACGTGCTTTTTCGCGGTTGGAAAATGCCCTATAGGAAACATGGGGATAGAGGGAGTAAGTTCACGTTTAGTAAAACTAAACCCCCAAAAACACATACAGTTATAACATACATGGGGATAGGGGGAGTAAGTTTGAGCACATTGGCTGCCAGGATCTGCAGCAATCAGAGTCAGGCTGTCTGACTCACAGAGAGAAAGGGTGGGCAGGGGGGTGACACGGGGGGGGGCTGTCTGACAAATTTACACAGAGATAGAAACACACAGGGGGGAGGAGGGTGATACAGGGGGCTGGGGAGGCTGAAGAAGGTAAGAGGGTGGGGGGAGGAGAGGGGGAAGAGAAGATGAGTCAGGGAGAGAGAAGGTGAGAGAGAGAAGGTGGGGTGAGGGGGGAAGAGAAGGTGGAATAGAGAGGTGAGAGAGAGAAGGGGGGAGGGGGAAGGGAGGGGAAGGCAATGTTCCCAAACTTACTAGCTAGGCTGCACAGAAGCCACAATAAATGCATGTAACTGTATTTACCTTAATCCTAAGAGAGAAGGGTTGTCACTGGTTGATTGCAACATCGCAACTGGGTCCTAGTGCTGTACGCTAGCTGTTAAAAAATTTAAACCCGTGGATTTAAATCCACGGGTTTAAATCACGGATGCACAAAACGCAAAATGCAGTTTGCGACGGTTGTCGCATTTAGCAAACCGTGCATACATGAGTTTCGTGTTTGGCAAGGCTGCAGTTGGGGAGGGATACCTGTACCTTATTGTATCTAACTTATCGAATCCCTTTAACATCTTAAATACTTCAATCAAATCAACCCTCAGCCTTCTAAACTGAACGGAATGAAATCAAAGGTTTTCCTCATAACATAACCCTTTTAGGCCTTGCTCTGGTTCTGGTGAACCTGTGCTGCACCCACGCCAGGGCCTACTACAGCACGATTTTACAAGTTCTGCAGCTAGACTCTGTTATTGATGGTTAAGAACATCTGTCAGGTGTAAATTTAAAACAAACGCTTAAAAATTGTTTCCAGTGAAACAACTTTCTTGAATATCCAACAATAGTAACAAAAACAATAGTATTTTTGGGGCGTTTTACAAGGACAGGATTGAACAATGAGCAGGAGAGAGGGTGCCTATAGGCAGGTTTGAGGAGGGAGACTTTGAAGCAGGACTTTAAATACAGAGAGGAGGCTAGAGAGATTTTATATATATTTGTATTCTGTATCTATTTATGAATCTATCTGCATTTTGTATTATTGTTCTGTATTGACTTCCACAATATTTTCACAAGAGAAGTTTAGAAAAAGAAACTATTGTGCTACATTTGTTCACCACCATAAATTATATCCCAGATACATTTGAAACAGTTATCAAGGCAAATGCCATAAAGACTTGGTTTCTGAACGCTTCTTCTTTCCAGCTATTTTATTCTAGGATGTCTTCATTGGGAAGGGAAGACGAAGAACAGTACTGCGAACCAGTAACACTATAGGTCAGGTTTTGGTTTCCTTAATCATTTCCAATGGTGATGCTTGAACTATTCTCCACTACTCTTACAAGGGAAGAGAAACATGAAATTAATAGCCATGATATATTTGTAATTAAGCAAGATGGATATTGTAAATACACATCCCATTTAACTGATCATACCAGAAATCATAGCAATTAATTGGTATAACATTTGATATGGTGCTTATGATGTCAAGATGCTTTGCAGAGTTCTCTATTAAATGTATTGACTGCATTTTTTGTGACAAACATAGCAGCATATATGCACATAGCAATGCCCCATGGACAATCATCAAGTGGATGAACAATTTTAATCTGGAGGATTCTTGGCCAGGACACCAGAACTCCCTTCTCTTTTCTAAAGTAAAAAGGATGAAAAATGCCTGTATGTTCACCCAACTGAATCAAAGCTGCCAACATCCTACATTCAAAATTTTAAAAAGCTTTTCAATCAAATGCGATACCAGAGAAAATATAGTTCAAGAATTTGAGAATGAAGATTGATATTTTTAGGCATCCCAAAACACAAAATAAGTAAACTCACAAGTCCACATCAGAGACCTGCTCAACTTCCAGGAGGCTCAGTTTGCATTCTATTCAACATTACTATTGCTCAAAAGCACCAAGTTTGATTGGTTACTGTCCTGAATGCTGACTCAGGAATTACCAGACTGTGAAAGGCAACACTTCCAGTGGTCCGAAACATTGGTTCTTTGAGCCTATAGACAAAATAGCTGGTTCAAAGTGTAAATGTTAATAGTTTATCTGTCAAAGTAAAAGATTGCATTCCAGACCAAAAACATTGTGATACAAATTCTAATACGTGCATGAGATTCCATTTAAGGCTCAAACTCAAAATGATTGATTTTGCCCACAAAACATACTTCACAGTATATTCTGTGAAGCCCTTTGAGACATCTCAAAGAATTGATAAGGTGCTATATCAAATACAAGGATTATTATTGACTAAACCTAGGTGCACCATGTCGGGAACAGTTGCGACTGTAAATGCCACTAAAGAGACGCAGCCTCTTTTGCTCACTTGATAGTTATTCCAGGTTAAATGAATGCAGTGATTTAAACTAATATAATAAAAGTTATTTGATAGCATTGATTATCTTAACAAGAATTAAATAAGCAAATTGTTTCATGCTGTTCATGTTATTCATTTGTTTGTTTGGAAAATATATTTGACAGTAATATAAAACAATGTAGCTAAAAAAAACCTTGTAATGTGTATGATGTGATTTAGGGAACATAAGAACATAAAAAATAGGAGCAGGAGTAGGCCATTCAGCCCTTCGAGTCTGCCCCACCATTTAATTAGATCATGGCTGATCTTCTAATCTAATTCCATTTACCCGCCATTCTCCATATCCCTTAATCCCCCTAACCTTTAGAAATCTATCAATCTCGGTCTTGAATATGTTCATGGATTGAGTATCCACAGCCTTATGCGGTAGAGAATTCCATAAATTCCCTGTCCTCTGAGTGAAGAAATTTATGCAGAGAAGCCATGTTAAAAGGTGACTCGGTATAGCACAGGTCTACTCATAGCTGTTTTGTGGGCCTGGCTGACTGGAACTGAAAAATTATCACTTTCCAGGTTGTCAGGTCACTGCTGGTGTCATTTCTGATGTATTGTGTGAATGTACACTATGTACAGGAAGAATTGCCAATATCAATTCTTGTGCGCTGTGCATAAAGAAAGTGACATGAGCAAGGTTTCCTGCACAAAGAGCACTTGCGTGCAGCTGTGACATGACAACCAGGACAGCAGTGATTGTTTGGTCATGCTATTTAACATGGGGTCAGAGTTTATGGGCAATTATTATATAACAATAATCCTTGCATTTGATATAGCACCTTACCATGACTTTGAGATGTCTCAAAGCGCTTCACAGAATCCATTGCAAAGTGTAGTGCCTGTAGATTTGGGGGAGAAACGCAGCAGCCAATATTGCATAGCAATTGAAACGCGACTGCCAACAAACCATAGTCCCTGTAGTATATCCTGTCAACTGCTTTGGGACATTCTTGTGATGTGAAAGACACAGTATCAAATGTAAAGTTTATTTATTATGTACCTCATTTTATTTACCTGATTTTCTCATATCGAAAGAAAGAACTGCTGCCTCCACCTGTATCTGAGCCAATGCAACATCAAATCAATCTATTTTACCTCTTTGCACAATTTGTAACATATGGTAGGAACAGATTACATTATGAAAATCCACAGGATGAAATTTTGGTCATAAATCATGTTCCATTATCGTCAGAATGTATCCACTTTAAACTGAACAGTTAAGCAATGTTTGAATAATTTAATTCAGTACCCTAAGAGACAGCCAGCCTGTGACTCAGATCAGAGTTACCTGAGTGTTAAATGAGACTTTTGTATACACATGTTTCCTTGGCTAGAAACAACTTTATGGAGGTAAGAAAGGAAAGCTGAGAGGATCCAGAGAGTTCAATATACCACAGCAATTCTAGATGTGTGTCGGGGTGGGGGGGGAGGGGGGGGACAGCAGTGGGGTTCAGGTGACAGAGAAATGCAGAACATCTATTAGATGTTGATTTGTGGCATTTCATAATACATTCATTCTGTTAATTATGCAACGCCACAGAATTTGCCCTCATTTTCTCAATACATTCAAACAGAAAGAGAATGGTTTTATGACTGGATAACTCTTAATTACAAGTGTACCTCTTTTGACAATCTTTGTCTGCATCTTTCTTAGGTTCATATACATCCTATACATCCCGTGACTGAGCAATCACAAGCCATTCACACTTTTTTTTCATTAAAAACATTTCAATTCAATTATTTAAAGAAAATAGCCTCTTCCAATAATAAAGGTTTTTTGACCACATGAGTGATATACAAATCTGATTCATCTTGTGCGTAAACCTTTCATTACAACTGCACCACTAACAAGATTGTTGCCCAGGTAACACACTTGCTTGGAACTGGTCAGGCACCAGGTTTCAGACATAAAACATGCTCACAGTTTTCTTTCTTTTGAGTATTGAAAGGAAGAAATAACTGAGCATTGAAAAGGAATAAAATGTCTTTGTATATTTACAGATGTTGGTCCAGAGAAAGCAAAAATATTCACTTCAAACTAGTGGGAAAGATAGGGAAACTGTACTTTTTGCCAAGATCATTTCAATTTGGAAATATGAAGATTCCCCGAATGAAAAAAAACAGATACTGATATAATCTGTCAGTTCTTAGTGACTTTGACCATCTGCTGAAGAACTGGTTCAGGCAAAGACAGAATTAAATATTCAAGTCAGGACCTCTGTTACTTCATCTGGGAAAAGCTGTAAAATCTCAATCTGCAGAAGCTTTGCACACGCAATGGAGTGTGAAGAAAACTTTCTGCGTTCAACTTATTCAGCAGACTGTGATTTACCTTGGATTTCAGACAGCATTGATATAATGAATATGAAAGCTAAGATTTTGATTGCAAGGTGTTGAATCACTCAAGGCCTGCTCAATATCCAGACATGGCACTGAGACTACACCTGGTGTTGTGTATGAAGTTCCCCCGAATAGAAATGAGACATCTGTTACTTTCTGGTCATACTTTTTGTGTTGTTCCCTGCCCTCCCTCCCCCCACACCTCCACTTCACCACCACTCCGCTGAAAGCATTTTTCACCTTCTACTCTGTGTACTAGTACTATATACAGGTAGACCCCGCTTACCGAACGCCCGGTTAACAAAAGTTCACTATAACGAGGGTTTCTATTTGTACCACTTATCCGCTTAACAAAGGCTGCTTTCTCTATATCGAATGTTTACACACACTTTAAATCTCGCTGGCTTCTCGTGCGCAGCTTCTCATTTGTCCCAGCAACACTTGCTCAGACTTTAGTGTGCCTCAGTTAAGCAGTCCGGGGCAGCCCCTCCCATATGGGAGGAGCTTAAGCGGCAGGATGCTTAGTGGCTTCAATAATAGTAAGTCGACGACTGTCTGTATTTTATTGTTTATTGTTGTATTTACTAACATTTTAATATTTGATTGTTGTGTTTAAATTTGTGTAGCCCTCAATAGCAGGTCTATCCATTTTAGGCCGCTCAACAGGTTGAGGACTAAGTCGAGGACTAAGAGCCCGCGTGAACATCATTCTTCCTTTCCATTCAGTGAGCTGTTCGGCTTTCCCTCTAGCCCCCGCACAGTCACATGCGGCATTCCCCAGGGCTCTGTCCTTGGCCCCCAGCTCTTCACCCTCTATATGCTCCCCTTGCGCGACATCATCCGCAGTCATGGGGTAAATTTCCACATGTATGCGGATGACACCCAACTCTATCTTTCCGCATCCACCCTCAACTCCAGAACTACTGGCGTCCTTCCTGCATGTCTGTCCGATTTTGAGTCCTGGACGAGGGTCAACTTCCTCCAACTCAGCATCAACAAGATGGAGGCCCTTCTGTTTGGCTTGTGTCAGCGCCTCCGCAGCTCAGGCACTGACAACATCAGCATTCAAGGCTGTCTCTCCACCTCTCAAAGCCACTCAGGAATCTGGGCATCTTGATTGACCCCAAACTGTTGTTTCTCCCTCATATCCGCTCCATGACCAGTACAGCCTTCCACCACCTCCGCAATATTGTCAGACTCAGCCACTACCTCACCCCCTCCCACGCCGCCAAAACACTTATACATGCGTTTGTCACATCTAGGCTCGACTACAGGAAGTCTCTCCTCGTCAGCCTTCCCAGCTCCTCCCTTCACAGGCTGCAGAACATTCAGAACTCTGCAGCTCGTATACTCTCCCGCACTAGGATCCGCGACCACATCACTCCCATCCTCGCCCGTCTCCACTGGTTCCCCATCCCCCAGATTGAATTCAAGATCCTCGTCCTCACCTGCAAGGCCATTCACAGCCTTGCCCCCGCCTATCTCTCCGACCTGCTGTCTCCCTACTAGCCTGCCCGCACCCTCTGTTCAGCAGACTCTGGCTTGCTCCGCGTCCACCGCCCTAACCACCAAACCATTGGTGGCCGGGCTTTCAGCCTCTCTGCTCTCACACTCTAGAACTCCATCCCTCAATCCTTTCACCTCACCTCCTTTTTCTCTCCTTCAAGACCGGTCTCAAGGCCTTCCTCTTCGACTGTGCCTTTGGCTCCCCACCTAACTCTTCCCCCTCTCCTACTCTCCTTCCTCCTACCCCGACCCCCACCCGCTCGGGTCCTGACCTGATTGTTCAGCGCCTTGGGATGTCCTCCTGATGTGAAAGGCGCTCTATAAATATAACTTTGTTGTTGTTGTAAAGGTATAATACCGACCAATGGAGTCTTGGGCTATATATCCAAAGGTTTAGAATGTAAAAGTGAGGAGGTGATGTTGAATTTATAGAAAACCTTGTTTATTTTGATTGGGCACAATACATTTAGAGTATTGTATATTGTGGAGTATTGTATAGTATTGTATCAAAGTGCTCTGAGACGCCGTCCGGCGTGGAAGGTTTACCAGGATGATACCAGAGCTGGAAGGTTACTGCTAATAGGATATTCTGGATAAGTTAGGCCATTTCTCCACTAGAGGAGAGGTGTAGAAGTGTTTAAAATTATAAATGGATCCATTAAGGTTACCATAAATAGGCTGTTTCCACTGGTTGGGGAGTCTATAACCAGGGGACGCAAATATAGGATAGTGACTAGGGAATCAAAAAGAGGATCTATGGAAGGGAAACTTCACGTGGAAGGCATTGTAGAACTCATTGGTTGAATCAGATAGTGTAGAGTCAATGAAGAGGAAGCTAGTCCTTCACCTAAGAGAAAGGGAAATACAAGGATATGGGAGTAAGTAAGAAATGGATCACGGCTCATGCGGAGTATAAACACTGGCATTGACAGGTTGGATAAAGTGGTCTGTTTCCGTGCTGCACATTCTTTCTAAATATTTCTGAATTCCTATTGGTCTATGCTTTTCCTCCATTTCCTCCTTGCTCTATGATTGTCATTATCTTTGCAAAGCACTTCAAGATGTTCATTCTAAATGTAGAGCACTATATTCATGCAAATTATTGCTTTTGTAGCCAAAATGTTGTGATAGTCTTCAGTCAAAAAAAATGCATGATTAGAATTCAACAGACAATTCAGGAAACTACTGTGATAATTTGATAATACATCTGGTTAATTTGTTAATGCTTAGACATACTTCATGATCCACTGAACCACATTTAGATTTCTGCTTTTATTTGCAATGTTTGTTAATAAAAGACAGACAAAAATCTCTTGATCCAATAATACCAAAGCTGTACGGAATGGACACCCATGGAGGCATTGCTGAAGAGGTGATTTATCTACAGCATTCAATTGTCCATGGCCCCATTAGAAATGATAATAAATTCTCAGAGTTCACTCCTGTAATAACATTGTCATTATTGAGACACTCCGTGCAGCTGTTTTTTCCTGGTCCATAATGTACAAAACCCATTTTTAATCTCATAATTCTTTTGGTACATGTAAAGGTCCCATCTTTAATTTAATACCGGTTAGTGATTTTTAAGAGCGTTTTGAAATAAGGGAGGGACGGTTCAAGGTGAAGCAATCTGCTTCCATGGTAACAAACAGAATGAGAGACAAACTTTAACGCAATTACAAAAAGGAATCAAAATGGAGAGGTAAGAAAATATATTATTACATAGAGTTACCTAGACTAATATGGTATGGCATGGAAACAGGTCACTCAGCCCAAATGCCAGTGTTTATACTCCACATGAGCACCAGCGTCCCCCACACACCTCTATTTCTTGCGTCTTCATAATAAAATAAGAACATAAGAATTAGGAGCAGGAGTAGGCAAGTTGGCCCCTCGAGCCTGCCCCGCCATTCGATAAGATCATGGCTGATCTTCTGACCTAACTCTAATTACCTGCCCTATCCCCATATCCCCTAAATCCTCTATTTTGTTTCAATCTATCACTCTCAGCTTTGAAAATGTTCAAGAACTGAGCATTTACAGCCTTCTGGGGTAGTGAATTCCATAAATTCACTACCCTCTGAGTGAGGAAATGTTTCCTCAACTCTGTTCTAAAAGGCTGACCCTTAATTTTAAGACTGTGACCCCAGGTTTTAGATTCTCCTACCAGGGGAAACCAGGGGAAACAGTCTCTACTTGTTTACTTGATCCAGTCCTCCCTTAATTCTTCTGTATTCTAGAGAATACAGCCCTAGTTTATTCAACCTATCCGCATAGGTTAGTCCCCTCATCCCAGGAACTAACCTAGTGAATCTACGCTGCACCCCCTCTAAGGCAAGTATGTCCTTTTTTAATTAAGGAGATCAAAACTGCACACAATACTCTAGGTGCGGTCTCACCAAGGCTCTATACAGCTGCAGCAAGACTTTCCTACTCTTCTACTCTAAACCTTTTGGAATGAACGCTATCATGCCGTTCGCCTTCTTAGTTGCTTTCTGTATCTGCAAACTAATTTTTTGCGACTGGTGTACAATGACACCCAAATCCCTCTGAAGACTAATACTATCTAATCTTTCTCCTTCTAGAAAATAATCTATTTTTCTATTTTTGCCACCTAGGTGAATAACTTCACACTTCCCCACATTAAATTCCATCTGCCACCTGCTTGCCCATTCCCCTGGTCTATCTATATCCCTTTGCAATCTTTTTGCAACATACTTAGAGCTTGCTCTCCCACCTAGCTTAGTGTCATCCGCGAATTTAGATACGTTACATTCAATGTCCTCGTCTAGATCATTGATATAAATTGTAAATAGCTGAGGCTCAAGCACTGATCTTTGTGGCACTCCACTAATCACATCCTGCCAATTCGAGAATGACCTGTTTATGCCTACTTTCTGTTTTCTACCAGATAGCCACTCTTCAATCCATTATAATATGCTCCCATTAATTCCTTGGGCCTTAACTTTGTGCAATAGTCTTTTATGTGGCACTTTGTTAAATGCCTTCTTAAAATCTAAATATACTACATCTCACGTATGAAAGCGAGGTTCAGATGCTGATACAGGGTCTGTAAATTCTTCTAAAAGGGAATTACGTAGATAAATCCTTGTAAGAAAGGTATATTAAAGGGAGCGGGGAATGAGCAGGATTAGATTAGATTAGATTAGATTGCTCATGTGGAGAAAAACATCTCATATTTGATAGGTGGGAATGATCTGTTTATGTGCTGTTTCACTTTATGTTTTATGTGCTTTATACATTTCCTGAATCCACTCTTGCTGTCTACCCATATCATGGTAAATTGGACACAGTGATACAAAAAACACAATTGATACAAAACCCTCCAACTAGATCTCTGTACTGCTGAGAACGACTTCCTGTCCATCTGTGACCAGGACTCCCTCTGCTTCCTCGTACTCCTCAGACCCTCTATTGCACTTAATCCAATTCCACCATCTCTCCTCTCACCTCAACCTTCAAGGTTCTGTTCTTGAATAGTTCAGGTCTTATCTCTCACACCATCTCCAATTTGTCTCTGCTAATGGTTTCTCTTCCAGACTTTGCACCGTATTGTGTGGTGTTCCTCAGGCGTCTGTCCTAGGTCCCTCCTCTTCACCCTCTAAATGTCACCCTCTTGGTGACATCATCCGGAGACATGGGTCAATTTCCATATGTATACGAATGTCACCCAACTCTATCTCTCTGCCTCCACCCTCAATTCCAGGACAAATGGTGTCCTGAAAGACTGCTTGTCAGACCTCGAGTCCTAGATGTCAGACAACTTTCTACAGCTGAACGTCAGCAAGTCCGAGGCTGTCTTGATTGGCTCGCGCCAGCAATGCCACACCTCAAGCATTGGCAACATCAGCATCCATGGATGCACATTCCACCTCACCAATCCAGTCAGGAACCTGGGCATCTTGTTCAACCCTCAACTCTTCTTTCTCCCCCATATCCATGTCATGGCCAGCACTGCCTTCCTGCCTTCCGCAACATTGCTTGACTCCGCCACTGCTTCATTCCTCAGGCCACCGAAGCCATCATACAAGCATTTGTCACCTCAAAGCTCAACTACAGAAACTCCCTCCTTTTTGGCCTCCTCAACTCTTCCCTCCACAAGCTGTAGATCATCCGAAACTTGGTACCTTGTGTCCTCTCCCACTCCAGACTCTGTGACCCCATCACCTCTACCCTCACCTAGCTCCACTAGCTCCCCATCCCTCAGCGGATAATTCAAGATCCTCATCTACACTTCCAAGGCCCTCCAAGGCATTGCCCCCTCCTATCTCTCTGACCTGCTGACCCCCTATCAACCTATTCACTCCTTCCATTCAGCAGGCTCTGGCTTGCTCCATGTCTCCCGCCCAACCCGCCCTACCATCTGCAATTGGATTTTCAGGCACTCTAAAAGTGTAATTTTGTGTTTTTGTTAATAGATTAAATAAAATGGTGTATTTCACACCAAATTGCAAGATGACCAGAAATTAGTGGATTTTGCATCAAAATTTTACATGTTGCCAATAATTAATGGTTTGAAGTTAGCACACGGTACACTATTCACCCCTCTGCTAAATCAAGTAGGTCTTATATTTACTGCTGAAGATGTGAAATCAATCAAATGCATTTTGGAGTTGCTTGGAAAAACTGTTGTGACAAATCTATTTGTTTTGCCTTTTACAGTTCCATAGGCAGTAAACATAGTGCAGATAGATAAGTTTAACATCAGCCTTGGCTGGTTGTGAACTGAGGACTCAGAAGACTGAAGCCCAGAGACCAATATTCTATTGCAGGACAACAGAGAATTAAATGGCAGTAACATGTCAATTGCATCTATTACTTGAAAAATTTTTACTCAATGAAAATCCCATCCCACACATAATACATTACAGTATATTGTGTGTATCATCTAAGTCTCATTCTTTTCAAGATCTTAAAAGACAGGGTTCCACTCTATCATGTCTTGCATTTGACACAGCATGTATAACATCAAACCATCTCAGTTCTTCATATGTAATTCCTGCCAAGTGTAATGACTCTATTTCTGTGTAAATATATTAGTAAATTTGTAGACAGCAAAGTCCCATGAACAGCCATGAGGTGAATGATCGGCGTTAGGTTCTGGCACTGTTAAGCGCTACGAGACATTACTCCACATAAAGGCCGCTATATTAATCCAAGTTGTTGGTGCTGCTATATTCATTCAAATGTCCTCCCGACGTGAAAGGCGCTCTATAAATGTAATTTTGTTGTTGGTGTTGTGGAAAATCGTGGAACAGTGTTCCTTGTTCACAGTCAGTTGCAAGTAAAAGTCACTAACTGTTCGTCCTGCTCCTAAATTTTTTTAGAAAGTCACACATCATTGAGCCCAGATATTTGATCTGCATCAGATCGCAAATAATTTCCATTTGCTTTTTGTGTGGAAAATTATCTGTAAGTCACTGAAGAACCCAGTACAGTCTGTAACAGATAATTATCTGCCATTGCCTTTTAGTTGCTAGACTACCTGTCAGACCTGGCTGAAGAATTTGATCCCTTAACAACAGGTCTTTTGTGTAAGTGAAATAGATTGAGGCAGGACTATTCAGCACAAGGAAGTCTATGAGCTGCTATATTGGGATCTATTCTATGATGTTTGCCAATCAGATTTGCTGTATTAATTGCAACTTCCAGTTTGCAAAATTGAATGCCCTTGAATTTCAGTTCAGCGATGTGTCGCTGAACTGAAAATTTCACAAGCTAAAAATTGCAATTAATGAAGATTCTGAATATCAGTAGAAACCTGTGAGGTGCTTTAAGATATTGGCAATGTGATAAGGCACAATAAGGCACTATATACAGGACTGTAGAGTACTGTAGCTACAACAACAACAACTTTGATTTATATAGCGCCCTCCCAGCCAGATGATGTCCCAGTGATTAAAGCCTTAAAGCGAGAGATCTGCGGTTGATTCCAGACAGGTTGAAACCTTGGTCAAGTTTCCTTACTCTACATGCCTGATAATAATTCCTAAAAAACAAATGGTCACTTATTCCACGATTGTTTGTGGGACACTGCTGTGAGCAATTGGCTGCTGCTTTTTCGCCTACAAATATACAGTCAATTCACTTTACAGTATATTCTGTGAAGCGGTTTGAGATGTCTAGAAGTCATGAAAAGGCGCAATATGAAACACAAAGCTTATTATTATTATCAACTACAAGGATTATTATAAGCACAAATAAAGCCTCATTGAAATAATAATAATAATCATCCTTGCATTTGATATCACACTTTTCACGTCTTCTAGATGTCTCAAAGCGCTTCATAGAACATACTGTAAAGTAAATTGACTGTATATTTGTGGGCAAAATGCAACAGCCAATTACACACAGCAGTATCCCACAAACAGTCGTGGATTGAAATAACCAATTTTATCATTTTTTTTCTGAGAGATTATTATTAGGCATGGCCCTGGCCTGCATGGATTCAATCACAGGTCTCACGCTTATAAGGCAAGTGCTTTAACCACTGAGCTACAGGACTCCATATATAATCTTTATGCTCTGCTATACTTTAGGTGAAAAAGAGGAGGATGAAAGATGATATACAGAGCATGAAAACATTGGCTATCCCATTGGGGTCAATTAACATCTTATCCTATCTGAAGAATTAATGGGTCTATATAATTGGACAAACAAAGAACATGTAAGTAGCTTTCATATCGTGGAATCATAATAACAAAGGAAGTGTGAAAGCATAAGAAACAAGAATAGGCTAGTCAGGGCTTTTGAAGATTGTGTAACACGAATCAACCCTTCCTCAAATTACAGATGCATGCTACTGAATGCTCTAGGAACAAATCTAATCTAACAATCTACTACCAGATTTGGCTGGATGCCAAAAATTTACCTCCCCACCCTTGCCTCAGCCAAATAGTCTTTTATTTCTAAGCTCTTGTAGATCAATGGTTAGAGCACTCGCCTTACAAGTGTGAAACGTATGTTCGAATCCAAGCAGATCAGGGCGAAACCTTGGGCAACTTTCCTTACTCCACAAGCCCAATAATAATCCATCCAAAAAGAACACAATAAAAATTGATCATTTTCAATCCAAGCTGTTTGTGGGATACTGCTATGTGCAATTGGCTGCTGCTTTTCGCCAACAAATATGTAGTCAATTCACTTTACAGTATATTCTGTGAAGCGCTTTGAGGGGATTGCAACAAAACTGGAGAGAAGAGGTTTTTAAACCTTAAACAAAGACATTGTACAAGAACAAGCAGACCAAATGGTCACAGAAGGGTGAACTGTTATTGCCTGAAATGATTGAAATCAATAATAAGGCCAGAGGGTTCTAAGATCTACCAGGTATATCAGGTGCTGTGGTTCATTGAAACAGCATAGGAGACCATGGAGAGGTCAGACTCCTTCTCCTTCCCATGGAAGGGGAAGGAGTTGAAATAGCAAGAAATTAGTAGATCAGGGTTGCGGACAACAGTGGAGGTGTTTGGCAAATCAATTAGCCAATCTGCATTTGGTCTCCCCGCCAGCCCCACCGGACACAAACCCAGGGGGTCAACCTCTCCTCCCTTATTCAGATCCCCACCCTCCCCGCCGACCATCCCAGACCCCCCTCACACCCCTCGGCCAACTGCTCTTTCAGTATTAGCCTCCAAAATGTCCGCTCTGTCTGCAATAAGACCCTGGCCATCAACGATCTCATCCTTGATGAGAACGTTGACATCATGGCCCTGACGGAGACTTGGATCACCCCAGGCGACACCTTCCCCCTTGTTGAAGCCACACCATCCAACTACACATTCCACTATGCCCCTCGACCCAACCGTCGCGGCGGTGGTGTGGCCATCATTTCAAATACATATCTCGCCCTATCCCCCTACTCCTCCGGTTCCTTCCCCTCTTTTGAACAGCTCACCCGTTCTCACTCCTCCCACAGTTCCTTCAAAATCCTCTTAGTTTATCACCCCCCCAAACCCTCCCCCACTTTCATTTCAGATTTTTCTTCACTTTTAACCTCCCTTTGTGCCTTCTCTGATCGCCTTATTATTCTTGGCGACTTCAACCTCCATTTCACACCCTCCTGCCCCATTTCCTCTGAATTTTCCTCTTTGCTTTCATCCTTCAATTTTTCCCTTCACATTCACACTGCCACCCACACCCACGGCCATCCGCTCGATCTGGTGATCAACCGAGGCCTCAACGTCTCTGGCGTCACCATCACCGACAAGGCCATTTCAGACCATTTTTTCATTTCTCTCAACACCTCTATCCCTCCCCCATCCACCTCCAAACCCACCACCATCTTCTACCGGCCCTGGAAGAAGATTCCCCCTCAAACCTTCACCTCTGCCCTTGAAATCTCCAAACTCCTCCCCCTGTGGCATTTTTCTGTACCGACCTATCCTCCGCCTCTACCACCCTCCATAACACCCTCTCCACTACTCTCGACACCCTGGCCCCCCTCACCTCCAGAACCATCTCCCACTCGCGATCATCACCGTGGTACATAACTCACCTCTGTTCCCTCAAAAGCCAAGTGAGAGCAGCTGAACGCACCTGGCTCAAATCTGACCTCACGGTCCACCGGCAAATCTGGCTGGACCGCATCAAATTTTACTGCTCCGCCCTAGCCACCGCCAAATCAGCCTTCTACTCCAGGATAATCCTGGAAGCGAAGGACAACCATTGTCTCCTCTTCGCCACCACCAACCAGCTCCTCCGCACCGCCCCCCCTCCCCACCCCCCACCATCTCGCTTCAAAGAACCTCTCCTCAAAAGCACGTTGCGAGGAGATGTTGGACTTCGTCGAGTCCAAAATAGAGAGAATCCGCTTTGCGGTTTCCTCCCCCCACCTCTCCTCCACCTCCGCCCAACCATCCGTTATTTCAATCCCCACCCACCCCCCCTTTCATACTTTCATCCCCACCTCCCCGTTTTCAGTCACAAAAATAATCACCTCCATGAAACCCACCACGTGTTCATTGGACCCCATCCCCACCCCCCTCCTCTGCACCCAGCTCCACCTTTTGGCCCCGCTCATTTCTGACACCATCAACCTTTCCCTCTCAGCAGGCACCGTCACTACCTCTCGTAAAACAGCCACCATCACCCCTATCCTGAAAAAACCCTCCCTTGATGCGTCGCAGCCATCAAGCTACCGACCCATTTCTGACCCCCGTTTTTATCTAAGGTCCTTGAAAGAGTGGTTGCCTCCCAGCTCCGCTCTTTCCTCTCAACTCACTCACTCCTTGAACCCCTCCAATCAGGTTTCCGTCCTGCTCACAGCACGGAAACTGCCCTGGTTAAGGTTACAAACGACATCTTAACCGCCTGCGACCAGGGCTCCCTCTGCCTCCTCGTCCTCCTTGGCGTGTCTGCTGTGTTCGACACAGTCGATCACACCATCCTCCTCCAACATCTTTCCTCCCACCTCAACCTTCAAGGCACAGTCCTTGACTGGTTCCACTCTTACCTGACCCACCGCTTACATTTTGTATCTTCTAACGGTTTTTCCTCAAATCCCCGCACAGTTTCTCATGGTGTCCCCCAGGGCTCTGTCCTCGGCCCCCTCCTTTTCACCATTTACACGCTCCCTCTGGGCGATGTCATCCGCAAACATGGGGTAAATTTCCACATGTATGTGGACGACATCCAACTGTACCTCTCCGCCTCATCCCTCAACCCCCAGACCATTGATGTTCTGACAGCATGTCTGTCTGACATTGAGTCCTGGACGAGGCACTACTTCCTCCAATTGAACGTGAGCAAGACCGAGGCCCTCCTGATTGTCTCAAGCCAGCGCCTCCGCACATCGGGCGCTGCCAGTCTCAACATCCAAGGCTGTACTCTCCACCTCACAAAGCCAATCAGGAACCTCGGCATCACGTTCGACCCCAAACTCTCCTTCCTCCCCCACATCCGCGCCTTGACCGGCACCGCTTATTTCCACCTACGCAACATTGCAAGGCTCCGCAACTATCTCACCCCCCATGCTGCCGAAACACCCGTGCACGCGTACATCACCTCACGGCTGGACTACGGAAACTCTCTCCTCGTCGGCCTTCCCAGCTCCTCCATTCACAGGCTGCAGGTCATCCAAATCTCTGCAGCCCGTGTATTATCCCGCACCCATCTCCACGACCACATAACCCCCACCCTCGCCCATCTCCACTGGCTCCCTGTCCTCCAGAGGATCAAGTTCAAGATCCTCGTCCTCACCTTCAAGGCCTTACATGGCCTTGCCCTGCCCTATTTAACCGATTTACTCTCCCCCTATAAGCCTACCCGGACCCTCCGTTCAGCAGGACTTGGCCTGCTCCAAGCCCCCCGCCCGAACCGACCCACCATTGGAGGCCAGGCCTTCAGTTTCTCCGCTCCCACCCTGTGGAATTCCATCCCTCAATCCCTCCGCCTTGTTTCCTCCCTTTCTTCTTGCAAGGCCGGTTTGAAGACTTTCCTCTTCGACCGTGCCTTTTGTTCCCCCCCAAATTTTTCGACCTCCAGTACGTGTTTCACCCCTTCCCGAACAATCCCCTCCCAGCTCGGGTCACACGTCTCCTGTGCAGCGCCTTGGGATGTCCTCACGACGTGAAAGGCATTTTATAAGTTGTTGTTGTTGTTGTTTTTGTGTTGGATATTGAGGCTGTTGGGGGTGGAAGGTGAGGACTAGGGGAAAGCTGTCAAGGTTCTGGGAAGAGAGGAAGTTGAGAGGGCAGAGGTGCGGGAAATATGGCAGACATGCCAAGGGCCCTGCCTGCCATAGCGAATGGGAACCCTTGGTCAAGAATAAAGGAGGGCATTTGAGTTGCTCTATCATGAAGGGTGGCATCGTCAGAGTGATGCAGAGGAGGCAAACAAACTGAGAAAAGGGACCAGTTCCCCTCCCCCTCTTCTGTGACTATTTGGTCTTCTAGCCCCTTTTGATACTTTTGACACTGTCTCCCTCTCTTCTTTCATCTCCATAATTTCCCAAATTAAGACCACTATCTTTTCTGCTGATTTAACAGATTATTCTGCAGATTATTCAGAACTCCGCAGGAAGTGTCCTCTTCTGCACAAAGCTCTGTTAGCAGATCACCCACTTCCCTGCCTGTCTCAACACTTCATTCTTTGACCGTGCCTTAGATCATCCTTCCATTCCCCACTTCTCCTCTACTCCTCTTCATTCTAGCTTCTAGCTTGATTGCAAACCCTTGACTGTCCAGCGCCTTGGGATGTTCTGCTAATATAAATGGCATTTCATAAAGGCAATTTGTTCTTGTTGTTGAAATCACTTCACCGAGATGGAATGAGAATCTCAGCAGGGAGATTGGAGTGAGGTCGGTGAAAGCACGGTTAAACAGATAGGCTTTATATGGATTTTCAAAGCAAATTCTCAAAGCTCCTTCTCAGCCCCGCTCCAGCAACACAGGAATCTTATATCCAATGGAATATTTATTATCTCAATCTATGTCATGAGAAAATAGTTTTGTTGACAGAAAGACAATTCCCAGAGTAGACATCCATTTAACCTTATCTTGGCTCAAATTGAGATTAATTTTGAATGACGGGAAACTATGGTCTTGAAAAATGGAGCGAACCTGTTTGACGGGTGATTTCTTCAAAACTTATTCTCATGAGCCAATTGCCTAAATAAAGTTCAATGATGGACAGGCATTTCATGAACACCCTGGGGGCTGTGTGATACCAAGAACTACCATGTACGACATAAACATTTCACTTTTCTTTAGCTTGCATCAGTACATTGCTGGCTCAAATTAGATACCATGTTTACCTATGCAAACCACCATTTCTAATGAATCTCAATCGGTAAAGAACTTTGAGACGTTTATTTTATGTAAAAGGAGCTACATAAATATTCTGTTGTAGGCAGTTGCTTTCTTGTACATATATGCCATCCGTTGCCCTGCTTCTGCATGAGAGATGAACTAATGTAAAAGTATTCTTAGTTGAAGTTGTTTGCATACAATGATTGAGAATGAGCATGTGATAGGTTGTTGAATTTGGACAGCCTTGTACAACAATCATGCACTCGATTCCACTTGTTGATAGTAGACTAGCTCTTCCAGAATCAATCACACAGCTACATAGCTTAATGAAGCACTATGTTGGTGCTATATATGGAAACCGTACTAAGCTGTTTACTCGCTCTTCAGAAAATCAAGCAATATCGTCAGAGCCACAATATAAATATAGAATATATTTCTTAATTGGTAAAACCTTCTTATGAGCAACTTCTTTATGCTATCTACTCAGCAGGCTATGGCCTGGTCCCGGTTTCCCATCCAACCTGACCACCATCAGCAACTAAGCCTTCAGCCATTTTGCCCCCAACCTGTGGAACTCCATTCCACATTCTCTTCACCTCTCTCCCTTCCTTGCCTACTTCAAGGTGTGTCTCAAAAGTCTTTTCATTGACTGAACCTTTGGCCACCCCCTGCTTCCCTCGCTGCGTACCACTCTTCCAAATTCCAATCCCTAGCTTGGGTCAAATCCTGATTTTCCAGCACATTGGGATGTCCTCCCAATATGAAAGGCACTATACAAATGTAATTTTGTTGTTGTTGTTGCTCTTGTTGTTATGCAAGTTGACCATATGCAATTGAGTAGTCAGATTTGCCTACAAATTAAAGTTACAAAATACACAGTCACTACCAAGATGTTTTACAGAACATCCTGTAAAACACTTTGGTACAGCCTCCCCAAATGAAAGGCACTGAATCAAATGTAAGGAACATTGCTATAATTGTCTGTACAACAACAAGACCGAAGGGTAAAATGGGCAGACACATGGCAGATGAAGTTTAATGTGGAGAAATGCAAGGTGATGCATTTTGGGAGGAAGAATGAGGAGAGGCAATATAGGCTAGATAGTACAATCTTAAGGGGGGTGAAGGAACAGAGAGATCTGGGGGTTCATGTTAGTAAATCTTTGCAGGTGGCAGAATAGGTAGATAAAAAAGCATACGGGATGCAAGGCTTTATAAATAGGGGCATAGAGTACAAAAGTCAGGAAGTTTTGATTAATCTGTATAAAACACTGGTTAGGCCTCAGCTAGAGCACTGTGTTCTATTCTGGGCACCACACTTTAGGAAGGTTGTTAATTAGGAAGGAATTGGAAAGGGTGCAGAGGAGATTTACCAAGATAGTTCCAGGAATGAGGGACTTTAGTTATGAGGAAAGGCTAGAAGATTATACTCATTGGATCAGAGAAGGTTACGAGGAGACCTAATAGAGGTTTTCAAAATTATGAGAGGATTCGATAGTGTAAACAGGAAAAAACTGTTTCTACTGGTAGGTGTGCCAGTGACTCGGGGTCACAGATTTAAAATAGTTTCTAAAACAAGCAGAGGGGAAGTGAGGAGAAATTTTTTCACGTAGAAAGTTGTTCAAATCTGGAATGGATTGCCTGAAAGGGTGTTGGAGGCCAATTCTATAACAACTTTTAAAAGAGAAGTTATTTGGGGAGGAAGGGTTTGTGGGGTTATGGGGAGGGAGCCGAGGAGTGGCATTGACTTAAAGACTCTTTTTAAAGAGCCAGCAAGACACTATGGGCTGAAGGTCTCCTTTTGTACTGAAAAATTCTATGATTCTATGAATATTGTAAACAGAGTAAACAGAATTATCTGTTACCTTTTTTGATTAATTAGTTGCTGAATACTGTGGTAAAATTAAACTTTCAGATTTTTTTCTCTATCTTGCTATCTTCCTTTAACATTCTACACTGATTTATATTATCGGGGGAATGGGTTTTAAAGAGTTATTGAGCCCAACAGTTTGTATAAGATAGGTTAACTACTATTAATCCAGAGTTAATTGATTATACTGTCAGGCTCAGAAATTCCACTCAATCCATTTCCCTGATAATATCGCTTAAAAGACAAACAATGTATCAAAATAAAAAAGCCAAATATTAAATAATAATAGTTCTTTGAAGTAGTTATTTTTTAAATCATATGTTAGCAACTAAATTTTTTAATTAAATTGGTGTGAATTGCTGAGTTAATCCATAAAAATAAGCCGTATTACAACAACAACAAAATTATATATAGCGTCTTTCACATCAGGAGGACATCCCAAGGCACTGGACAGTCAGTATTTCAGACCAGAACTGGGGTTGGAATCGGGGAGGGTGGAGGTGGATTACAATCAACAATAGACAGTGTAGCTGCTATCAGTGTCAAATCCTATTAAAAAGTGTGATATTGGTTGCTTCGTGTGAAGATTGCTTAACTAATTTTGTTCTGTGTGAAATAATCAACAAAACCCAAATTACATTTGTAAAGTGCCTTTTATGTCAAGAGGATGTCCCAAGGCGCTGAACAGTCAGGTATTGGGACTTGAGTGTGGGGTCAGGGTTGGATGAGGGAGGGCACAGAAGTAGGATGGCAGCTGAAGGCATGGTCAAAAAGGAGGTTCTTGAGTCATGCCTTGAATGCAAGGCAAAGAGATTGTGGAATGGAGTTCCAAAGGGTGAAGGCAGAGATGCTGAAAGCCCGACTGCCAATGGTAAGGCGGGTCAGTGGGAGACATGGAGCAATAATAAAAACAACAAAATTTCAGTTGTAGTGCCTTTCACATAAAGAGGATGTCCCAAGGTGCTGGACACACAGTATTTCAAACCCAAGCTGCAGGTAGGGATCGAGAGGTTTGAGGGCAGGGGGGCGATTGAAATTGATAGGAAGCACAATCGAAGTGGAGGGCCTTGAGGTGAGTCTTGAAGGAGGTAAGGGTGGGTGAGGGATAATAGTCCCTCAAGAAAAAATACAATAATAGATTAGGCATATCAATCCACGACTGTTTGTCGGGCCACTGCTATGTGTAATTGGCTGCTGCATTTCTTCCAAAATATACAGTCAATTAAATTTAAAGCATATTCTGTGAAGCGCTTTGAGACATCTAAAAGATGTGGAAAGTGCTATACCAAATGCAAGGATTATTATTTACATTATTATCTCTTCCAGTAAAACGTTTAGGCCTCTTCAAATCAGTTTACCATGGAGTGATATGGTACAGAAACAGGCCATTCGGCCCAACAAGTCCATGTATGTGTTTACACTCAATCCAAGCCAACAGCCCTCCTCTTCTCCTCTCTTATTCCCCTCAATTTCCTTATCATGTATGGATCAAGTTTTCTCTTTAATACACTGACTCTTTCTGCTTCAACCACAGCTTCCGGCAGTGAGCTTGACATTCTCAACACCATTCTAATCAGAAGGAATATTTTTTCTCTGCTTGTCTATTTATCCTCCCAAAACCATTCAAATTTTGAAGATGTCCATGTGAACGTTGTAGTAGGGAGCTCAGTTTACTATTTTTTCAGAAGGATGTCACCATTGTTGCATTGTCAGAGATGCCATCATTCAGGTGAAACGTTAAACTAAAGTCTGATTTGTTTGGCCGGGTAGATGTCCAAGATCCCGGAGCAAAAATCAAAAAGAGCAAGGATTTCTCTCAGTATCCTAGACAAATAAAATTGTAACTCAATTCCTGGCTGTTTTGGGGATATTGTTCTGGAAAATTGACTGTTGTCTGCAAAATACACAATTACAGCATTTTACAGTAAACCCTGTGAAATAATTTATGATGTCATAACTAATTTATATATCCTTACTCCTCAGTTTACCTAATAGTCAGTAGGAATCTGGTTGTTAGTCATCGGAGAATCACTTTTCTGGGGATAATAATAATAATCTTTGAAAAAACAAAATGATAATACTTTGGTCATTCAATCCACGACTGTTTGTGGGACACTGCTGTGCGCAATTAGCTACCGCGTTCCGCCCACAAATGTAGTCAATTCCTTTTACAATAATATTCTGTGAAGTGCTTTGAGACATCTGGAAGACGTGAAAAGCGGTATACCAAATGCAAGGATTATTATTATTATTGTTATATGTCCACCCAACAAGAAAGACGCTGTATCAAATGTAAGAATGATGATTATTATTATTTAGCAGTAACAAACCATGGGTTATTCTTGCAATAATAAAATGACTTTTGACTACTAAGCAGCTCTATTATTGCAGTGTTAATGTTTGATTTAATATCATAAGGCAGGAACTGAAAAAACAATACTGGCCAGGTAGAGTTTTACTGGAACTCCAATGGCTAATTTATCTTATGCCCTACATAAACCAAAACAAATATTTAGATTTTTAATCTTTGGGGAATTTTTACAGAAAGCTTGCCATAATTTTCCAGCGATTCACGGTCTTTCTGTTTTTGAAAATTAATGCACAAGATAATTCAATTCATATTTTTCTCTTCAGATATTTTCTCATGATAAGTATTCGTCCCTTGGGTGAGACATTAAACTGCTGGAGTCTAACCAGCTACAACCACATAGCTTGCCATTGATATTGCTGTCTGGTAAGCTTTCCACTGCTTATCCAGCTAGGACCACCCTGCTTGTTAGGCTTGCAGGGTTAACAGGAGCTGAGTATGAAGAGTTCCCGCCCCTCGTGACTGGTTTGTACTTCCAACAACAACAACAACTTTGATTTATATAACGCCCTCCATGCCGGACAGCATCTCAGAGCGCTTCACAATAACAGACCCTGGGACCGAGCTAGTAGCAAGGGTAGAAAGGTGACCAAAGGCACAGTCGAAGAGAAAGGTCTTTAGCTGAGACCTGAAACTGGGAGGAGAGGGGGCGAGGTGAAGGGAGTGAGGAAAGGAGTTCCAAGCCTCTGGGCATAGTGGCTGAAGGCATGGCTGCCAATGGTGGAGCGGAGGATTTGGGGGACAGGGAGGAGGCCAGACCCGGTTGAACAAAGGGAACGGGTGCTAGTTTGAGGAGAGAGGAGATCGGAGAGGTCGGGGGGTGCAGAGGAGTGGAGGGATTTGAAAACAAGGGTGAGGATCTTGAAACTGATCCTCTCGGGGTTAGGGAGCCAGTGAAGTCTGGCAAGGACTGGGGTAGTGGGGGAGCGAAGTTTGGTGTGGGTGAGAATGTGGGCGGCAGAGTTTTGAATGAGTTGGATTTTATGGATTGTGGTGGAGGGGAGACGGGTGAGGAGGGCATTGGAATAGTCCAGTGGAGAGGTGACAAAGGCATGGACCAGGGTTTCAGCTGAGTTTGGTGTGAGAAATTGCTGGAGATGGTCAATCCGTCAGAGGTGGAAAAAAGCAGTGCTGGTGAGGGACTGGATGTGGGGAAGGAAAGACAGTCGGGGGTCGAAACTGACGCCTAGGTTGCGCACGGGTTCGGAGAGTTTTAGGGGCAGGCCGGAAAGGTGGAGGAGAAGAGAGCCATGCAAATGGAGACGTTGTTGAGAGCCAAAGAGTATGGCTTCCATCTTGTCAACATTCAGCTGCAGGAAGTTTGCGCTCATCCAGCTCTTGATGTCTGATAGGCAGGCTGACAGAACATGAGGGGACTGGGGGGTTGGCAAAGTGAGGTGGATAAATAAAGTTGGGTGTCATCCGCATACATGTGTAAGTGTGCCCAATGTCTGTGGATGACGTCCCCAAGAGGGAGCATATAGATGAGGAAGAGGAGGGGGCCAAGGATGGATCCCTGGGGAACCCCACAGGTAACTGGGTGAGAGTGGGAGGAAAAGCCGTTTATTGAAATGTACTGTTAGCAGTTTGTGAGGTAGGACTCAAACCAGGCGTGTGTGGTCCCACTGAGGTTTATAGATTCATAGATTCATAGAATTTTACGGCACAAAAGGAGGCCAT
Organism: Hydrolagus colliei; assembly: GCA_035084275.1. Lineage (NCBI taxonomy): Eukaryota > Metazoa > Chordata > Chondrichthyes > Chimaeriformes > Chimaeridae > Hydrolagus > Hydrolagus colliei. The sequence goes on along the minus strand of CM068744.1, from coordinate 22,236,908 downwards.
TCGGCCCATCTAGTCTGTGCCGGCTCTTTGAAAAGAACGATTCAATCCCACTGCCCTGCCCGCTCCCCATAGCCTAATAGACCTGTTCTCCCTAAATAAAGATCTAATTCCCTTTTCAAAGTTGTTATCGAATCAGCCTCCACCACCTTTTCAGGCAATGCATTCCAGATTCGAACAACTCGCTGAGTGAAAAAATTTCTCCTCAGCTCCCCTCTACTTCGCCTTGAAACTATTTTAAATCTGTGACCACGAGTCACAGATTCGCCCACGAGTGGAAATAGTTTTTCTCTATTTGCCCTGTCGAAACCCCGCATGATCTTATAAACCTCTATTAGGTCTCCCCTCAATCTTCTCTGCTCCAGAGAGAATAACCCTAGCTTATCTAGCCTCTCCTCATAGCTGAAGTCCCTCAATCCTGGCACCATCCTAGTAAATCTTCGTTGTACCCTTTCCAATGCCTTCACATCCTTTCTGTAGTGTGGTGACGAGAATTGAACACAGTATTCCAGCTGAGGCCTCACCAAAGTCCTATAGAGGTTAGTCAGCACTTCCTGACTTTTGTACTCTATACCCCTATTTATAAAGCCTAGTATCCCATATGCCTTCTTAACAGCCTTGTCTACCTGTCCTGCCACCTTCAACGAGTCACTAACACAAATCCCCAGGTCTCTCTGTTCCTTCACACCATTTAAAATTGTACTATCTAGCCTATATTGCCTCCCTTCATTTCTTCTCCCAAAATGCATCACCTCACACTTCTCTGCATTAAACTTCATCTGCCATGTGTCTGCCCACTTTACCAATTTGTCTATATCCTCTTGCAGATGGCTACTATCCTCCTCACTATTTACTATTCACCCTAACTTAGTGTCATCTGCAAACTTGGAAACTGTACTCCGTACACCCAAGTCCAGATCATTGATGTAGATTACAAACAGCAATGGTCCCAAAACTGATCCCTGTGGCACACCACTGCTCACTTCCCTCCAGTCTGAAAAACAGCCGCTCACTACAACTCTCTGCTTTCTGTCTCGCAGCCAGTTGTGGATCCACACTGCCACTATCCCTTTTACGCCATGGGCCTTTAATTTCCTAATAAGTCTCTCATGTGGCACTTTGTCAAATGCCTTTTGAAAGTCCATGTAAACTACATCAACTGCTCTACCATTATCCACCCATTCCGTTACCTCATCAAAAAATTCTATCAGATTTGTAAGGCAAGATTTGCCTTTAACAAATCCATGTTGACTGTCCTTTATTAGCCTATATCTTTCTAAGTGAAGATCTACCTTGTCCCTGATTATGGACTCTAGAAGTTTGCCCACTACCGACGTTAGACTGACTGGTCTGTAGTTACCAGGCTTGTCCTTCTGCCCCTTTTTATACAAGGGAGTAACATTAGCTATCCTCCAGTCCTCTGGCACGACCCCTGTGTCCAAGGAAGATTGAAAGATCATGGCCAGAGTCCCTGCTATTTGTTCCCGTGCCTCCCTTAGTAACCTAGGGTGCATCCCATCCAGACCAGGTGACTTATCCACCTTGAGCGACATCAACCTTTTTAGAACTTCCTCTCTGGTTATAATTATTCTATCCATTTCTCCTACCCTCTCCTCCAATACTATGGCATTGGCTGTATCCTTTTCTTTTGTGAAGACAGAGGCGAAGTACTCATTCAGTACATCAGCCATGCCCTCTGCCTCCACAATGAGATTTCCTCCTAGGTCCCTAATTGGCCCCACCCTATCCTTGACCAACCTTTTACTCTTAATATGTTGGTAAAAAACCTTAGGGTTCCCCTTAATCTTACTCGCTAATTGTTTTTCATGCAGTCTCTTTGCCCCTCTAACTTCCTTTTTTAGTTCTATCCTACACTTCCTGTATTCTGCTTGGTTCCCTTCTGAATTTTGAGCCTGACACTTATCATAAGCCTCTTTTTTTTGTTTTATTTTGGCCCCAATTTCCTTAGTCATCCAGGGAGGTTTGGATGCCTTACATTTCACCTTTGTGGGGATGCTTTTGACCTGTGCCTGAACTATCTCCTCTTTGAACGCTGCCCACTGCTCGTTAGTTGTCTTACCTGCCAATTTTTCTTTCCAATCCACCTTGGCTAGGTCCCACCTCAACTCATTGAAATTAGCCCTTTTCCAGTTGAGTGTCCTCACCTGTGATCGTTCCTTATCCCTTTCCATAATTATTCTGAATCTAACGATATTGTCACTATTCCCTAGATGCTCACCTACAGAAATCTGTTGAACTTGCATGCAGGTGCATGACAGAGGACAGGCAGTGGAGGAGGATGGTGAGGATGGTGAGGTTGACTGTGATGAACGCAGCGGACAGGTCCAGGAGGATAAGGAGCAGAGGGAGCCCTGGTCACAGATAGAGAGGACATTGTTTGTGACTTTCACAAGCGCAGTCTCTGTACTGTGGGCAGGGTGGAAACCAGACTGGAGGAGTTCAAAAAGGGAGTGGGAGGAGGTGGGCGTGGAGTTGGTTGGCAACAACGCGTTCGAATGCTTTGGCAAGGAAGGGCAGGTTTAAAATAGGGCAGTCAGTAGTGGCTAGGGTTTGAAGGATCTTGGGAAGGTTTTTTCAGGAGGGGGGTGATGGCAGCAGTTTTGAGGGGGGCAAGGACTGATCCTGTGGAGAGGGACTGGTTGATGATGTCAGCCAGCAGTGGGCAGAGGAGGGGGAGCTGGGTGACCTATAAGTTAGTGGGAAGGGGGTTGAGGCAGCAGATGGTGGGCTTCATAGAGGTGATGATGCGTGAGAGGGAGGAAGGAGAGATGGGTTGAGAAGGAATGTAGGAAGGGGGTCATGGTAGGAGCTAATGATGGGGAGGGTGAGGGGGGCGGAATGAGGGTGGTGGTGGTGGGTGACAAGAGGCAGGAGGATGAGACTGCCTGGCAGATATTGTGGATTTTGGAGAAGAAGTCCATGACTTTCTCGCACTTTGCATTCGAAGTGAAGATTGAGGATGCCTGAGGGGGCGCTTGAAGAAGGTGGTAGTTGGTAGAAAAAACTACTTTCGGTTTATTTTTAGCCTGCAGGATGATATTTGAGTCGTAGGCCGTTTTCACGAGCAACAAAGAATGGAGGTAACTGTGGAGATGTTCAAGCCATAGTTGGTGGTGAACTGTCAGACCGGTTTTCTGCCATCTGTGCTTGAGCAGCCAGATTTGGGTTATTAGGGAGCGGAGATGAGTATTGTACCAGGGAGAACAGGTAGGTTTGGACTTTCCAAATCCTGCTGATGAACCAGCCTAGCTGTGCTGTCATCAACTGCCCTAACCCACCTAGCTCAGGAACTGGACTAGAGACTGCCACAGTGGGTTGGCTTGATTGCTACAGTCTGTTGCAAAACATATCATCTTGTCAAAAAGGATGATTCTCACAAACTTCAACTCTTTTTTTTATCAGAGAAAGAAGATTAAAGGAAGTTGGTCTGATTTTATATGTTTAAGAACAGCAACAACAAAATTACATTTGTATAGCGCCTTTCACATCCCAATGTTTCCGACTTAAAACTAAAAGACATGAATATTGTATCCATGTTGATGTAGGCACAATGATCCAGAATTTTTTTTTAAAAAGTTTTAAAATCCTATCTCTAGCATCCTTAAATTGATTTATTTGCCAAATAGCTCTGTAATTCCTTCTTGAATCGACTGACACAATCATCCTCCACTATCTCCTGGCTAGTCTATTCCATGCATTCATCAATCTCTGTCTGTTCACTTTCCCTCTTCTGACCTCATGTCCTCTTGCTCTAGAGTCGGGAATATTGAGGGATCAAATATCTATGGCACTAAACAATCTCATTCTGCTGAGCTTATTCTCATCTCAAACAATAGCAAATATTGGTATAATGCATTGCATTATCTGCTAAGTAGGTTGTGTTTGCTCTGAACTATTTTCATTACATATATGGACATAGCAGAAGCACGGGATGATTAAATTCCAGGAATTAAAAAAAAATTTGCAAAGATTTATTTTTGTTTCAAAGGTTTCTTTTATTATTGCTTTGTCAACAAGTTATGTATCATTTTCATTTTCATTCAGATACCAAAAGATCACAGGTTTGGTCGGCATGAAGATCAGCCATCCCATCTGATGCTCACCTTGCCTTCCCCCATCACATCATCAAGCCATTTTTTAAATGAATTCTGGCTTCCGCTCCCTTTCCTGGAAGCCTATTTCAATCACTGATTACTCTCTTCATCAACTTCCCGGTATCTGTCCTGAAATTGCCCTTTGCCACTGTCAACATATGTCTTTTTGTTCAACTGTTTTGTGGCATCGTAAAGTATTAATCTGGGTTTACTTTTACAATCCCATTTAAAAAACTATGCACCTCTATGAGGTACCCTCTGACACTTCTGTCAAGACTGCAGAGCCTAAGCTTCTCTGATAGTTGCTTCATAGCACATTCCTCTAATATCACAGATCATCCCCATGCTCTCCTCTACCCTGCTTTGCAGTGACTAGACTTCAGTTTAATGTCCTATCCAAAAGATGGCACCTCCAGCAATGCAACAAATTCTCGGCACTACATTCAAGTGTCAGCCTAGGCTATATCGGTACCAAGTCCTGACATGGAGCTTATACGCATAATTGACTCAGAGGCGAGAGTACCCCCATTTGAGCCAGACTGATGAAAAGCCAGACTATATCAGATGCAAAGATTATTATGAGCATTCTAACAAAATACAAATGACTGCTCATTCACACCATTCAGTCCACAGCATAGTAAAATGTTTTGTAGTGCTCTGAGCTGTCCTCCCAGTGTGAAAGAAACTGTATCTTCCTTATAAAACACAAAGGTGAAAATTTGGAATCGCTGAGTTCATCTTAGCCAATGCATGGTTCAGACAAAAGCAGCAAGTCTGATTTTATTGAGATTCTTACCAAATAAGAGGTAAGAATTCTATGGATTTATTTACTTTATGGAGTTATTTACTTTGAAAGTAATTTGGTGCTCAAACTCCCACTGAGTGACCTGAAGAACTAAACTATTAAATTGGAGATTGTCATCACATTGATAATAACTATCTTATGCAAATATCCTGCTATTTTGTTTTATTTGGAGGAAGAAATCTGCCTGCAAACGGCACGTAATTTACCTATAATGTGCATGAACTGTAACTCTAGGTCCCGTGGATTGCATTCAGTATGAACCTTGATTCCATGTGATTGAGCACAGGCTATTTCTGTGTAAAGATGCCTTGTAGGTGGCATGTTGGATTGTCCAAGTCTATACTGTTATTGATTCCAGGCTCTAACTTCTGTGTTGCATTAACCTTCTTGAAAGACAATTTTAAGTGTCCTCAATTTTATAATGATCACCTAATAAAGGATCACACAGCATGATAAACATTAGTTTTTACAGTTTTTATTGCCCATTTGTTTCATAAATCATTTGCTTGGGACATGTTGTATTTACAAATGATGCTGCAGGTGAAATACAGTAAATGAGATTCAGTAAAATGTTGCAGTACTCCCAAAGAGACTGTCAAAGGTTTTATAAATGTACACTGCTTCAAAATGTTTGTTTTTTCATCATAAACAGCAACAAATTGCATTTATATAACACCTTTCAAGATTGGATGTCCCAAGGTCCTGCCAATAATAAATAATAATACCCCTTGTTTTTGATATAGCGTCTTATCACATCTTCAAGACATCTCAAAGCCTTCACAGAGTATACTGCAAAGCGAATTGACTGGATATTTTGTGGGTGTAATGGAACAGTGACAAAGACACCAAAATAGATGAAAGTTATTATTACTATTAGTCTCTGGACTTCAATGAGGATCCTTCATTTCAAATCCTTGCACTTGTTCCTTATAAAGTCAGGAGGATATGGATGAGTTTTTAAAAGCATTGTGCCGAAGTTTGGTGTGTGGGTGGTTAACGGAAAATATTTATTTGGATCACATTCTTGTTAAATTGAGGAACAGGATGTGTTCAACAATGCCTACCATTTTAGCCCAATAAATATACAATCAGTATACAGTTACGGTGGATCCAAAAAATCTCAGAGTCGCTCCATGCTAAGTTAGGAGTATAACAATATAACAGGTTGGGGGGTGAAAGAGAATGGGCGGTGGGGAGTACAATGGTCCTTGGCTAATGGGTGAAAATGGTTATTTTAATCAAGGTACCAAAGGGCTCCTGGAGTCCTCTGCATCATAATTCATTGGCCATCATTGGCATAATCACAAGGAGAATAATAATCTATATTTTTCCATCGGCGGAGAGAAAAAAAATTGTATTTGGGCATATTGAACGCACTGTGTTAGAGGTAGAGCTGAAATTCAATTTCTTAAAACATGGTGAAGGCGCTCTATATTTTATCCATCTTAAACATAAAGTTTTATCTTCAGTCCTAAAAATAGGCAGTGCTGAGTAAAGCAATTGTCAGTAAACATGCGCGTAATTATATACTTTGGTGTTAAATGGTAGCTATTTGCATCATACTGTGACATCCTTTTTAGGAACTATTCAGCTGCTGGTTACCTTTCAGTGAAACATTAGTAGAAAATGAAAACAGCGGGTTCCAAAGTGCAAACTGGGCATTTGAAGCTTTCATTTGTAGCAAGGCACAATTCCTTCTTGGTATCAAGATAATGCTTGGAAGAATGTAATATTTTTCTCCTCCATTGCCACTTCTAATCCCAGAGATTAACATTTCATGGAAATTTAAATAGGATTTAATTCCAAACCAGCAGTTAAACACTGTCTCCAGGTGGGATCAATAAAACAACAGGCCAATGAGTACTAATGAAGATGGTATCAACATATTTTATTAAATAAACCAATGGGAAGTTTTTTTGTAAATATCCTTAACTTTGTTTCATTTCTTCTTTGTTGACCTGCAGGTGTCATCTAACACAAATATCCTCTTACCTTTATGGTGATGTGAAAGCAGCACTGAGTTAGTTCTCAGAGTGAACCTGCTGTTGTAGTATTGAAACAAACTGTGAAAATGGTATAAACCCATTATGAAAAGATGCCTGGTTCAATTGACATTTCATCCTCACCACGTATCTGGTGAGATGCAGTGACTTTCTGTTCTTTCCTCTTTATATATCTATTAGGGTCTGGCGATATATCGCTAAAACTCGATATAATTTTCATATCGATATGCTGATATAGTCATTTCAAAAATATCGGTATATCGAAAAGTCGAGGTAAAAAATCGGAATACGCGCACACTCAACTACAAGACCCAGAATGCTCATCTCTATACACAATGCACAGACCGAGGTGCAAAGCCGCCATATTGTATTCATAGTCCTAGAATACAATATACAGGTATGCAAGGGGTGGGGGGGGGAGAGACGGCTGGGGGCGGGGGTGAGGGGGAGAGAGACGGCTGGGGGGAGGGGAGGGGGAGAGAGACGACTGGGGGAGGGGGAGAGAGACGGCTGGGTGGGGGGGTGAGAGATACGGCTGGGGGCGTGGAGAGAGACGGCTGGGGGGGGAGAGAGAAAGAGATGGCTGGGGGAGTGGGGGGGGAGAGAGACGATAGGGGTGGGGGGTGCGAGAGAGGGACGGTGGCGGGGTGGGGGGGGGGGAGAGACAGGGTGGATGTGATAATATACAGATAGATAGAGATGGGGGGATGTGAGAGAGGAGAGAGACACAGACAGAAAAACACAGAGATGGAGAGAGTGAGAGACACAGAGAGAGAAAGATATTTACCTCCTGAGGAGATAGGCCCCGAATGCGCGCGCACCCGGAACGCGCGCGCACCCGGAACGCGCGCGCACTCCAAATGCGCGCACATGCACAGTACGAAAAAGACGAAAATATCTATATTTCGGTATATCTCGATATGAGCCCATCGATATATCTAAATCGGAAAATTTCCATATCGACGGACCCTAGTATCTATATGTACATCTATAGATGTTTATGGTGTTCATACTACATAATTCACAGTTAATCACTGATACTTTGCAATGGTTGAAGGAGGCTGCAGAAGGAGGGTGCAATAGGAGTTGGATGTGTTTGAAAGTGAGCACGATGCTCCACTGGGGGATGGGAACTCAGAGGAACTGAGCAAGGATTAGTGTACAAGAGGACCCAGGCTGTATAGTCTGGATAGTTTTCTCCTCCGGTAGAGGAGAGGTGGGGAGTCTGTCAATCAGGGTATAGGCATAGTAAAGCCTGTACTTGGTAAAAGTGAGGGTCTCAGTGGCCAGTGGGAAGGGCGGGGTGAGGGTGATTCTTGGTCTACCCTCTTGCCCTTCCTTCCCAGTAGTAATCCAGTACATAAACCTTCGGTTAAACAGAAATGTACAATACAGGCATGATAAATATGGGGGTATATGGGGGTAATAATTGTGTCCTTGGTTGAAGACTTATATCCTACTATCATGGATGCAGTCAACCATATTTTTATGGATGACATTGATTTCATCAACCTCAAAAAATGGAAAGGTACAGTGGACTTCCTGAGGCACAAATTCAGGATGTTCAGATCCCACATCTGCTGCTCAAATAGCTGATCTACCCAAGATGATTTTGGACCTCTTTCCCTTCTCCGAGCTCCCCCACCCCTCCCCACTCACCCCACCACCACCACCACCTCTCTCCAGCTCGTGTGCTCAACCCAGTGAAGAACTCTGAGATGTCCCCTCCCATCCGAAATCCACATAAACATGAATTGTCCTGATTTTTTAAAATTCATGATGACATTATTGCCACTTTGTTAATGTTATAAGTGATCAAAGTGCTCCAGTGTTTTTTTGAGACAAAACTTTCCCAAAACATTAGGTTTGGCATTGGAAGCTGAAATTAAAATAAACAGAGTTGAAAAAAGGCAATCCTTTCCTTGCAAGCATGCTTTGAGGTTGTTAAGATGACTGGTAGGCCTAATGTCCGTAAGGAAAGCAAGGTCCCTGAGGTCATCTTTTTATTGAAGGAGCTTGCGGTCTTCAAGAAGTTCTCTCTTCTCATCCAAAAACTTAAGGATTATTTCTTTTAAATTCCAAAATCTGTAAGAGCTTTCCCCTTTGATAACCAATAGACATTGGAATGAAGATATAACTCCCCTTCCCCTTTTTTGTCTTCATCCAACAAGTTACAAAATTCCTGGTTTAATGCATGAGCACAAATGTTGTTATGCAATGCATCACAGGCTCAAGCACAGAATGGAAGTTCAAGTTTTTAGAGCAAAGGTCCTCCTGATAAATAATACAATGGTACTTGAATAACTTGTGTTATAATTTTTTTTCCAACAAAGAAATATAACATTTCCTCTTTCCAGTCATTCATAGCAGGTGCCCTACCTGTACAAATGTTCTTTAATTTGGACAAGTCAAGTTTATTGTCTTCAATACATTTTTAAAAAGTCTTTCAAAATATCCATTCCCATGCTTGAACCAAGCTGATCTACGCCAAGAAGTTCCTTAATTATATGAAAATTGTCATTGTTACTGTACTTCTAACAAAGACACTGAGCTGTGCTGTGTCAGTAGAATCACAACTTTCATCCAGTACTAATGAAAACACAACTGATGGAGATAGAATATATAATTTGCTTTAAAACATCATTAGATATCTCATCAATTCTTCTAATAACTATGTTTTGGGAAACCGCAATTTCATCTACTATTGTTTTAATTTTGGAATCACCAGTTATCAGCTAAAGTGACAGACTCTCTTTATCTACTGCTTCCCCATCTAATTAAGGTTTTTTTTTCTTCTGAGTTAGTAGTTGGGATATTTCATAGGATTGCCTTGACCACAGATGTAGTAATTTCCTCCTTTTTAATAAAATGACTGGTTTGCTGATAATAAATCAAATCTGTATGCAAAGCCAACTCAACTGGATATTTTGTGTTGAATTCAGCATATGTTTACTTAAAATGCTGCTCTGAATTAAAAAAAATTTAGGTACAGCAACTGTAGCATCACAAATCAACCACGCTGGTTTTGAAGCTCTCCAATGTGTAAACAAGAATTATTCTTCCCAAGTAGATTAATCTCTCTCAACCTCTCTCAATGTCCACTTCATATTTTCATTTTGACGTTATGGGACATGTTCAGAGTAAAATTCAAACACTTAAAAAATCAAACAATGAAACTTCAATATATTGCCTGGCATTGACCTTATTGGGGTTCAGGATAAGGGGTGGGGGTATGCCAATGATGTCACTTCCAGTGATTGTTATTGGAGTTACTTTTAATATTAATTCCAAATATTATCTAATAATGGCGCAGGGAGACTAAATGCCATATGCTGCCCAGGGTCATTGGCTGCTGTTTGGTGTTGTCACACTGCCACCTTTCAGGGCCCAGATTATGAGATCCTGCCTTCAATATCTATACTTCAATATTGATAAGTATATCTATGTTTGACCCAATCAAGCCTTTGTCACATTTGCTTAGATATCCCAGTGCTTTCTCTCACTGCATTCCCTTGTTTCTCTCCCTCGCTGCTGTACCTCGCCACTCTCCCTCATTGCTGCCTCCTGCAAGCCCTGCCACCTTTTGCTGCTGTTTGGCTACCACTGATTTAGATGAATCTACAATAACGTACAAGTATCCCTCCCCAACCACGAGGGATACATTCCTGAAAACCTCCGGGGTTAGTAAAACCATGGTTGGAAAATGCAGGGCATTTGCAGGCTATGGGAAACATGGGGATAGGAGGAGTAAGTTTGCTTGTCCTTGACCTCTAAAAACAAATTCATTTTATTTACCTAAATCCTTATGATGTTGATGATAATGGGGGAGGTGGTTGTTACGTGCTGTTACATGGAAGAGGGGCTCTGCCTTCTCCTCCAGATCATAAATAACAGATGAGTGCGAGGGGGGTGGATATGGAGAAGGTGATGTGATGGGTGACACCGAGGGGGTTGAATGCGGAGAAGCAACATAATGGCTGGTTGATTGCGACATCACAACTGGATCCTAGCGCCAAACGCTAGCATGAAGCGACATCGTGGCTGGTTGATGCAACTTGGTCCTAGCGCCAAACGCTAGGACCGTTAGTGTTAAAACCCGTGGATACGTAAAATTCACTGCCACGGTTGGCAAAGGTTGTCGCAGAGAGGCAACCATGGATACGTGAAATTCGCGGTGGAAGAAACCACGGTTGGGGTGGTGTACCTGTATTTCATAGAATCGTAGAATTATACAGAACAGGACACCTATCAATCCATTGTGCATTTGCCCACTCTTTGAAAAGAGCTGTTCAAATCAATCCTACTAGCCCACTCTCTCCCCATAGCCCTGCAAACCTGTCCTCCTCAAATAATTATCTACTTCTCTCTTGAAAGTTGTTATGGAATCGGCTTCCACCACCCTTTCAGGTAATGCATTCTAGATCTGAACAACTCGCTGTGTGAAAAAAATTTGCTTCAAATCCCTGTTTCATTTACCAACTATATTAAATCGGTGTCCAATGGTTACCAACCCACCTGCGAATGGAAATAGTTTCTGCTTGTTCATCATATCAAATTCCCACATAATTTTGAACACTTCTATTAAGTATCATGTTAACCTTCTCTGCTCCAAGGAGAATAATCCAAGCTTCTCTCCGTACTTCTAATAACTGAAGTCCATAATTTCTGGTATCATCCTGATAAATCTCCTTTGCACCATCTCCAATACCTTGACATCCTCCTAAATTGTCCATTTTACTAGTCAGTCTGCGTCCTATTTCTTTGAGCTAACCAGTCCTCTTAAATTCTAGATCTTGTCACAGCAGCCACATTGTGATTTATTGTAATTATATTATAGTGAATTGGTGCACTTATGCATATTCAAACAGTACATTTAGAAGAAGAATTATTCACCTGAGGTGATTATTCAGTGTGCTCATTCCAAAGCGTATGAATAGCTACAGGTAGTAACATTTCCAACCAATTTGGTACTTTTAGTGCATTTGGTACTTTCAAATCGGGAAGATGTCTCAAAACGTTTCACAAGATATAAAGTAGAATGATTATAATTTGTAATCTTATAAAAATGTGGAACAGGCTCGAACGGCTGAATGGCCAACTCCTGTACCTATTAGGGGCATTGAAATCCCCAAATCCTGGAATTTTGAAATTATACTCCCTAGTGGAATCAACAAAGAGTCTGACAAAGAGTTCTGTGCTGGATATGCAAATGGACTGATGAGTGGCAAATGAAGTCCAATACAAATATACAAGGTAGAGCATAAAATTAATTTTAAATGAAAAACTGTCAAATATTGGATGTTAGCATTTAAGATTAATCAATTTATTCACGAATTTAATTTCCTTTGTATTTTATTCAACCAATTTTGTGGATGTCAGAATAATATTATTTATTTAATTCCTTTTTAAATTTTGAGGTTGATTTTGTACAAACCGTGGAGCCAAATTCATAAACAAACTTTATGGAGATGTGTTCAAATAAATATATTTGGCAATAATCCAAATTAAAATGGGTCTCATCCAAAATATATATTTTGCCAGGTTGTATTAACAAGCTATTCAAGCCTCAACTTGCCACAGTGCATTCATCCTTAGGGTTAGATATTCTGTTCCTGTAATGTATTATTGTACAAGTAGTAGTATTATTCTAGATGATGATAATAATTACTTTGCATTTGATACAGCTCATTGTCATTCATGTCATCAGAACTCTCGAAATACTTCACAGGTTTTATTATAATAATAACAATTCTTGCATTTGATATTGTGCCTCACATATTGGAAGAACTCAAGAACTCAAAAGCAAGTCATAGAATTTACAGTGAGGGTGTAGCGATTGTCTACTTTGCAAGTGAACACAGCAGTCAATTTGTGCACAGCAATGTCCTACAAACAGCCATGAAGTGAATGCCCCTATTTAATTGGAGGGTTCTTGGGCAGGATACTGGGAAAACTCCCTTCTCCTTACGAATAGTGCCATGGAATCTTTAACATCCACTTGACGATGCAAACAGGGCTTTGGTTCAACCTTTCAGCTGGAGAATGGCACCTCCGACAATGCAGACTAGAGACCGGCCTTGAAGGAGGTAAGGGAGGAAGCGAGCTGAAGGGACTGCGGGTTGGAGTTCCAGAATGTGGGTGCAGGGAGGCTGAAAGTCTGGCCTCCGATGGTAGGGCAGGTCGGGCGGGAGACATGAAGCAGACTGGAGCCTGCTGAATGGAGGGGATGGGCAAGTTAGTAGGGATTCAGCAGGTCAGAGAGATAGGAAGGCCTTGAAAGTGAGGATGAAGATCTTGAATTTGATCCTCTGGGGGATGAGAAGCCAATGGAGCCGGGCCACGGTGGGAGTGATCGCTGAGCCTAGTGCGGGAGAGGACACAAGCTGCAGAGTTTGGGATGATTAGCAGCTTGTGAAGGGAAGAGCTGGGATGGCTGACGAGGAGGGAGTTTCCAGTCAAGCCTTGATGTGACAAATGCATGGATGGGACTCACAGGGACTATCACTGATCCATAGGAAAGCAGATGCTGGATTCAATGGATATGATAATCATTAGAACCACATGTTTAATTGCTCATAATCATTTCTCCTTGGCAGTCATCGAGTTTGTCAGAAACTGGAAACAGAATCATGGATTGTTTCACATTGTTTGACTATCTGGTTACAGATTTGATGTACTTTCTCTCCAGCAAATGTTGTGAAGATTCCTGTTTGTTGAATAATGATAACATCTTAGTCACTCTCTAATTCTTCAGTAGACAAACCGTGCTACCTGAACACGACACATTTTAGAAATCCTATAAAGTATTGCCATCTTTATCAGGATAAAGGGTTTCCATTTGGATTGAAGTTTTGTACTGCCATCCTGGTTGCTGGCGAAAAGATTCAATGTGCCATTGTTTACAGTGCCAGGATGCATGTTTGCATGTGAGAGAGAGAGAGAGAGAGAGAGCAAGAAAGATAGAGTATGCGTGGCCGGGAGTAGACGAGGTGAGAATGTGAGGCTACACTATGTGAAGCAGCACACAGCATGAGGAGGCTGGGAAAAAGCACAGTTAAACTCATCTGAGCAGGAGGCTTTGTAGCTAAAACGTCTTTAGAGAATCTGATGTAATCTCCTTCCCCCATGCCCCCCTATTTAGGAGTTCTTTCTTATTTTACTATATAATAAATATTGTATTTATGTTAGTACCTGCACCTAGCAACATTCACGTCACTGACAAATTCACATTAGTGAGAGGATACTAGGGTCCGGCGATATATCGATATATCGCTAAAACACAATATAATTTTCATATCGATACGCCAATATAGGCATTTCAAAAATATCGATATATCGAAAAATCAATATATCGAAGTAAAAAATCGGAACGCGCGCACACTGAACTACAAGACCCAGAATGCTCATCTCTATACACAATGCACAGGCTGAGGTGCAAAGCCGCCATATTGTATTCATCGTCCTCGAATACAGGTATGCAAGGGGTGAAGAGAAGGCTGGGGGGTGTGTGAGGGGGAGAGAGACGGCTGGGGGGGTGGGGGAGAGAAGGCTGGACCCGGTGGGGGGTGGAGGGGGAGAGAGATGGCTGGGGGGGGGGGGGGGGGGGGTGAGGGGGAGAGAGACGGCTGCGGGTGGGGGTGAGGGGGAGAGAGACGGCTGGGGAGGGGGAGAGAGACGGCTGGGTTGGGGGTGGGGGGGAGAGAGATGGCTGGGTTGGGGGTGGGGGGGAGAGAGATGGCTGTGGGGGGGTGGGGGGGGAGAGAGATGGCTGGGGGGGTGGGTGGGGGGGAGAGAGACGGCTGGGGGGGTGGGTGGGTGGGGAGAGAGACGGCTGGGGGGGTGGGTGGGTGGGGAGAGAGATGGCTGGGGAGTGGGTGGGGGGGAGAGAGAGACGGCTGGTGGGGGGGGAGAGTGACGGCTGGGGGAGGGTGGGGGGGGAGAGAGACAGCTGGGGGGGGTGGGGGGGGAGAGAGACGGCTGGGGGGGGTGGGGGTGGGAGAGAGACGGCGGGGGGGAGGGGGAAAGTGACGGCTGGGGGGGTGGGGAGGGAGAGAGACGGCTGGGGTGAGGGGGTGGGGGAGAGAGATGGCTGAGGGGGGGGGGAGAGACGGGGTGGATGTGATAATATACAGATAGATAGAGATGGGGGGGTTGTGAGAGAGACACAGACAGAAAAACACAGAGATTGAGAGACACAGAGAAAGATATTTACCCCCTGAGGATAGGCCCCGAATGCGCGCGCACCCGGAATGCGCGCGCTGCGCGCGCATGCGCAGTACGAAAAACCCGAAAATATCGATATATCTCGATATGAGCCCATCGATATATCTAAATCGGAAAATTTCCATATCAACGGACCCTAGAGGATACTAAAATAAATATGAATGGAGCATAAAGCACCTTCCTTGATTGAAACGTTTGGTCACAACACATGCAGCAGCTGCTCAATTTGAATCTCACTCATACAGTACTGCGGCTTCAAATCCCTTCATGCCCTGGCACCTCCCTACCTCTCCGATATGCTTACTCCCCAATCCACTACCTGCTTAACTCGCTCCAGTCTCCTGTTTGTCTCTTGTGCCTTCTGTTTCACTAGGCATAAGAGCCGCACTTTTAGCCACTACTCCCCAAGACAATGGAATACTCTCCCTCAATCCCTCTGCTTTGTCCTCTCCTTCCCTATTTTCAAGTTATGGCTGACCTTCCTCTTTGACTGTGCTTTCGGTTACCTCATCCCAACCCAGCATCAGGCTCTGCCTCTGTCAAGTGCACTGAGGCGCTTCCCTGTGTTTGGGTCGCTATATAAATGCAAGTTGTGGTTGTTGTAGCTATATTGTTGTAATCAAAAGTTCAATCAAGCAAGATGCTTTGTTTTGCACAATAGTGCTCAAAAAGTAGACTTAAAAGAGAGGTGCTATCAACTGAACCAGGCTGACACAGAAGATATGTCTCTCAGGTGCTATGCTGAATAGTTGCAGTCCTTCTGATTTGGTTGTGGAGCTAAATCTCGGCCTTCCAATATTCTTATTGAATCAGACGCCCCGAAGCTTCTCCCCTACAGTCTCAGTGTAGAGTCTCCTGGAGTTTAGATCAGAGCTTTTAGAGGTCTCTGGCTCTGCCTGCTGTCAAAATATACTGCTAAGTCCTGCTGAGTTGGTTATCTCATTTCCAGACAATATGCTGCTATTATCCATTTCAAGGAGAAAAGAAAGCTTGTGACAGAGAAAGTGAGGCTCATCTATCAGGAGATGAGTCTTTTTATTTTATCCATTCCTGGTTTCCAAGGGATTGTTGAAAGAACTTCCCCAAATTTGGGATTCATATTCAACGCTTGGACTGAATGGACTTATGCAGTCATGCGTGATTCAGGAAAAAGGAAATATTTGGCACAAAAGAAAAGGAATATGGGAATTTTTTACTTACATTTTTAAGAGAATAATTGAAAAATCTTTCCAGTACAATAACAGCCACAGTTAATGCTTTCTGGTGGATCAGACCTAAAGCTCACTTGATGTTTTTGTAAAGTAATTTCATGGAACATCAAAATAAGATTACAGCATCTGAAAGAACCACAAAAAGGTGATGATTTCTTGGGGGTTTCTGCATTACTTTTTTCCTCCTAATCCCATGAAAGAAAATCCTCCATACATTATTGTCAACATCAATTGCTGACATACTAGCACAGTTATAAAGTGAAACATATCCCTTTCTTTTGTTCTTGTTGAAAACGTTGGGTTTAATTGGGGTTTGATTTATTTGGAACCATCTTCAATGTTATGGAATCTATATATTTTGGGCGAATTATTGCTTTTGTCGTTTGTACATTGCACAATCTCTTCTTCCTGTTTGGCACCTTTACATACAATTACTATTGAGACATGATTAATCTCTGCCGTTTTAGACCCTGCAACAACTTTTCTTCCCAATCATTTTACCCCATCAATTTTTTCCCTTCCCAACTCTTAGGTCATTTAATTCACATGTTCGTGTTCTGAGCACAGATTTACAGTCACTAGGCATGCTTTGGTATTTTGCTAAGTGGTCATTATTCTTTTGTGTGTATTAGCAATGACCAATGGGAGGCTCTCATTTAGAATAGGCTTGTCATTTTCTTGTCCAACAAATGGATACCTTCAGTAGGAAACATAGAATGCTTGGATGATTTTGTCCTCCACAAAAGTACTGTCTGACAGAGTGGTGGAACATTAAAAAAATTGGATAGATACTTGAAAAAGAAGTGTCAAAAGTTGTGAGGGAAGAACAGCAGAGTGGAACCAATTGGCTAGCCAGCATAGGCACGATGGGCCGAATGACCTCCTTCCCTGCTGCGCAATTCTAACCTAGAACTTTCGGATTAAATGTGGAGCTTCTGCTGTTACCCTGGATAAGACATGACAGGACAGCGTGGGAGCTTTGTGGTCTGTATAGCTCTGATATTTGCTGAATTAACGTGAGTCATAAAAGGAGTTGATTTCTTTGTGTTTCAAAAACGTGGATTAGTGGCTAGACCTTTTAGCTACAAAGCCTCCTGCTCAAATGAGTTTTTTAACTGTGCTTTCAAAAACGTGGATTAGCGGCTAGGGTGTTTTAATTTTGTTTCCATTTATCAACTAAATAGATAGAACATTAAGCTCCATTAAATTTCTGTTCTTGGGTGAATTGACACAATAATAGAATGTTCCTGAAATGGATTTAATTGTATAATTCTCCAAACCATTCGTGCTGAAAGATGGAAACCAGACCAATCTCTCTTTTTAAAACAGACATGATTAACTCCTCCTTTGGTTCAATTTATTCAGCAAGTATCAGTGCTCCATCAAATTGCCCAACTCCAACCGTAGCTCACATCCAAATCAGCCAAAACCCTTCTCCACGCCTTCGTCACCTTCCATCTTACTATTTCAACCCCTCCTCACTGGTCTCTCCAGCTCCACTACCCACAAACTACAACTGATTGAGAACTTCAGTACCTCCCACATACTCACTCACAACTAAACTTTGTCCCGCATCAATCACACCACTCCTCACCAAGCTCCACTGTTTCCCTATCACCTGACAATCTTTCTTTCCAGTTCACCTTGGTGGGTCCCTTTTTAAACTCACTGAAATTAGCACTCTTCTGGTTAAGTATCTTCACTTTTGATTGTTCTGTCCTTTTCCATAAATACTCTAAACCTAATGATGTTGTGATCACTGTATACAACTCCAATTCCATGTATTAAGCTCATATATAGCTAGTATGGTATGAAATAGGGACTAGGGAGTGGAGTTCGGTATGCTTTTTCCTTTCAAGCTTTTCATATAAAACATCATATAACTGAAGCTTTTATCACTGTATCACAAATATTTTAGCGTTAAGCTTGGTCCTATGTCTAAAAGTTTAATATATACACAGCCCGCTGATCAGTATTATTTAATTTATATCGACGTGTTCACAATTATGAAGAAAACAAAGTAGCATTACAACATTAATGACAAATACTGTATTTTAAAAACTGTTCAAGGTTTTTAATTTTTTTCTTCAGTTTTGGTCTTATTAGAGCTGTCACCCTTCAGCCACTTAGACCACATACTTTTCATGGGCAGCATCAAAATTGAATTGTAATTAACTAACAAAAGGAGTGTGTCAGCAAACCATATCTCATTTTTTTCTCCTTGAATGTCCACTGACATGCTCCTTTTAAGAATCCTGGAAATGAGCTAACCAAACTTGCGCTCAGTAATGTCAGGTGGAATGAAGTGATAAATAATTAAATCAATACAATTATTAGCTATTTACCAATCGGTTATAACAGATTACATAAAGAATAATTGCAATGTTAATATACATCAACTAAATCTAGTTAACAAAAAAGTAAACTTTTAATGTCATAAATACATTCAAATTTAACAAAACAAACATTAGTTTTTTGCATTACTCAACATAAACCAGCAAAATGGATGGCTCTGAGTAGAATAATTTCATCTCAAATATGGATGTAGTTGTTTGGGCTTGCTTCTTTTTGACAAGCCAATCCTTATGGGACCAGCACATGTTTTAAGCGGTTCAATTTTCATCAATCCATGTGATACATAGGGTCCTAAATATAAAATAGAAAGAGGTTAAACATTTTTGAGGAATGAAATGTGTTAAAAGGATTTGTGCAATATGCATCAAGCCTTCGGTATGAAATGAACTATATAAGCTATAGTGACTTGAAACATTACAAAAGTTTACAACTGATTAGCAAATAGTTATAATTTTAGATTATTAATGCCATGAAAGTAGCTTACATTGTTAATGATATAACAATCACAATATACTATATATGGAAATAATAGATTAAAAAATGTGTCCCTATAAGCAATAAAGAAATACAGTAGCTCTTTAACTATGGATATCACATTCAACTAGCACTCTAGAATTTTCATAGCAGTTCAAAACCATCCCAAAAGGCTATTGAAAATATTTGTTAATATTCTTTCAGGAGATTTTAGTCTTTCCCCCAAAAAATAATAAAGTAGCCTTTCTGAAATAATATAAAATGTTAATATTTTTACAAAATTATACAAGGAGTTCAATTACATAGGTTACCTGTTTTACTGGGCACATCAACTACAGTCTTTTCATACTTTGTCTTATAGTCAAATACTGTTGACCATGTTTTAACTTCTTGTGACTCATGTTTCTTATATTCTGTTAAATTACAAATCATGTTTAGACACAAATATCCTATGTAAAAAATATTTTAATATATTGATTTAAAAACCACACAATAAATTTAAATAAATTGCATGCTACTTCAATAAAACTTTATTGGTGTGGATTTAGATAAGAAATCAAGCGCCATGTTGAGGAAGCTCTCACATAATCTATTTTAGTGCTGGATCAAGTCCACCAATTAATGTCAATAACTGTAACTAGAAACCTAATAAGGCTGAATTAAGCTTTGCAAAAATGTCATGGGTAAATAGAAGAACTGTGAATATCCTTTGGGATGTCCTCCTGACATTGAATGTGTTATATAAATGTAATTGTATATGTAGTTTAAGAAAGAACAACACAAAAATCTAAATTTATAGATTTTCAATATTAGAACAGTTAACCAATTGCTTTCAATTGCACTTAACAACTCATGAACAAGACTTGAGAAAATGCTCAGGAAAGTTTCCAGACTGGTTTTGGATGGTGATGCTGCCAGTGTCTGAGTTGTGGAGGCGCAAACGGAAGCCAATCAGGAATGTCTTGTTGATGTTCAACTGTAAAAATTTACCTCTCAAATAGGAATTGTTCTGACAGATTCTGTCAGGTCAGCAGTGGTCCTGGAATCAAGGTGGAGGCAGAGAGATAGAATTGGGTGTCATCTGCATACAATGCAATCTTCAACACTCTTGGAGAACAGTGACAAGACAACCATGAGGGAGGGTTACTGAACCTAATGGATGCCCATTGCTTTATGCTCACATTGGGCATTTTGAAGAGATGACTTCCACTAATGGTGTACAGGAGTGGTACTGGTAGAACTGGTCATGTTCGTGATAAAGTCATGATACTGACATCCTCCCGACGTGAAAGGCGCTATACAAATGTAATTTTGTATGTTGTTGTATACTCAAATACATTTATAACCTACATTCACCCAAGTTCATCCCTTAGCTATTTTAGTTTCCTCCAACAAAATCAAAACTAAAAGCAGACTCGGAAAATAATTTAAATAAAACAGGAAAAGGTGGTAACCAATATTTCTTATTCTAAATCCTAATTTCCTGATCCTTCCACATATTTATATCATAAATAACAATTTTTAACATAATTTTACTTTCCCTTCACAGATGATATTTTAATATCCATGGAAACATACTCACCTGAATCATTAGATGGAGAATAAAATGAATCTTCCCTTTCTGTTTCTGATAAGTCTGCTTCTATTGGTACCTCTTGTTCTCCTTTCACATCTCTCATTACTAAAAGAGAAGGTGTATATTCTAAAGTGTCTTGCTCTATCAAGTAACAATCATGGTCATTTGGAGTTAAAACGTTTCCATGTGAAGGAATCAAGTGTTGTAAATCATCACACTTTGAATCCACACATAAGTAATGTGCTTCATCATGTTTACTCTGGAGCTCATGCGAATCTTTCATGTTGGACGTTTCAGTTGCAGTTTCTTCAGTCACACTGACACGCCATTCTGACTGCCTGCTGATTTCATGAAACAGGCGCAGTTCTTCTAACACTGCATTAAACTGCTCCTTCATTACAAAATGTGCATTCTTGTTTGCAGGTGCAAATAGTTCTCCGTTGGATTGTCTCAAATCAACAGTAAACATATTGGTTCCTGTAGCAGAATCAATTTGTTTCAACAATTGTTTTGTTCCTTCTGGATGTAAAGGTTTTTGGGTGTCTTGTGTAATGGATACATCTCTTGTACATTCTAATTGAATTGGAATACCAGGCAGTTCCAAAGGTTTCCTATCTTCTTTCAGGATCAGACTAATTTTTGTTAAATCACTTTCAGCTGTATCATCATTTATAGGGAATCTTTTTTGTTGAATATTCTGAACACTTGGGTCTATAGATGTGATCAATGTTGGAATGCAATTTTCTTTTGATTTTTGTTTCTTGTTTCTTTGGCCCATTTGAACAGATAAATTATCTGTACAGGAACTATTAGATTGGTTGGATTGTATTAATACCTCCTTATGCGTGTCATGTGTCAAATTGTTTTGAAAAGTATTAACTATATCATACGATAACTCCTTTCTTTTCTTCTCATTCCCATATAGATTGGATTCATTGCACATCTGGTCATAATCCACACTGCATTGTAATTGATCTGCCTCCCTGATCAAGATATTGTGAGAGATTAATGATTGAGTGGGTTGAATGCAAACCATATTATTTTCTTCCTTGGGTCTGCCTCGTAGTCCACTTAAAAAATCAGAACAGACTTTATCTTTCTGACTAGTAACTGCTCTATAGGCTTCCTTAGCTGTGTTATTCTTGTTGCTGTAACCACATTCTACGGATTCAGTTTCAAGGTTTGATATATGAGGAGTCGATAATGTGAAGGCCAAACAAACAGAATTTGATTTAACATCATTATCATTAATGCTCTGTGCATTGCTACTCTGTTTCTTGGCATTTATTGGTCTGTTGCTAGAATTAACATCTTGAATATGTGTAACTGTATCTTGTTCTTCACTGTCAGGATACAAGGTAAATTTTTCAAAATTGTCAAAACCAGATCCTTTAGATGAAATCGCTATAGAGATCACGTTGGCTTTCATTTCTGGCTGGCTGCTTTCTTTTTCTTTCATTAAAAAAAACAATGTCTTATTGGTTTCAATGTCTGATACAATATGTGTAGTCTCCTCTTTCGTATTGGTTGCAGTACTAAAATTATCAGCAGCTGTTTCATTATCACTACATCCTTCCAGATCTTCTATCATTTCATCGTTCTGTGAAGTATTTATTGTGCTATTCAAGGCTGAACAATCTTTCAGCACACCACAAATATTGGAACATTCCATTGTTTTACCAATACATTTAGTCTGAGACAAATATCTATTGCTAGTCTCAAATTGATGCTCACCCTTAAATGCATTGACTAAACCATTATGTCTATCATCACTTGTATTTATGAGACAACCAGGACCCTTCACAGGCTTTTGATCATTTTGTAATGAATTGCCCTCATCGGTGTTTTTAATCACTTTACAGACACCTGATGTTTGGGCACTTGAATGATCTGAAACACATATTCTGTTATTTTCATCAGTACTGTTCTCAGTATTAAATGAGGTCATTAACATTTTACTACCATGATTTCCATCCAACACGTCACCATCATGAATGAGTGAAGTATTTTCAGAGCTCAATATGGTCTCTTTCGCTACACTGCTGAAAAAGGAAGACTGTGGCTGTTGATCTGAACAATCACTCTGAGGCTTGTCCCTATAGTCAATGTGAAAATGAGGGAGTACTTGTGGTATAATTTTTTCTGTGAAAACTTTGCTATCTCTAATACAACCAGGGCTATTCACACATTTCTGTTGACACTCTGTTTTCTTTTTCAGGATATCATAAATTCCAATTCTCATATAACTTTTCAAAAATGGATCTGATTTTTGACCATTTATATTCTCTGAAAAAATATTCCTTGTGTTGTTTTCTGTAATATTCATAGTACTCTGTATATCATGAATAGAGCATTTCTCTAAGACATTTTGATGACAAAGTGGCATAATAGTATTGCACCTCAATGAGTTATTATTTTTTGTCAAACTGCAGCAACTGCAAAATGTAGATTTCCTGTCTGCACTTTTGATCTGCAAATTATTACCCTGAAACCAAGGGCTTGAATGTAACCCCTTGACTCCCACTTTTTGCACTTTATTGTTGGTATCTCCAAGGCAACTAGGGCAAGTTACACATTTAAACTTACATTCTCCTTCCTTTTCTGAAAAAACATTAACTCCATTTACTGCGTGGTCTTTTGTCACATTACAGATGAACGATGTTTGGTTGTCAACATTTTCTGAAGCCAAGATTGTGATCTGTTTTTCAGTATTGTTTTCAGCGTTAAGTGTTGTGCTTTCTGGTTTACTAGAATGTTTTTCAACCAATACTTCATTCTTATGATTGTGGAGTGAATTGTTTGTCGGACAAGTCAGCACTACTGTTTCCATTTTTGAACTGTTAAAACAGGAAGTTTGTGATGGTTTATCAATACCATCATCCCGATGTCCAGATCTGTTGTCTGTATCAAAGTGAGGGATTACATCTGATATGTTTACTGGGTGAATATCACCATATGCTTCCTTAATACAATAAGGGCCATTCACACATTTTTGCTGATACTCTGGTTTTCTTTCAGAAATTTCAGTTCTTGTATTATTCCTCAAAGATGTAGCTGATTTTTGTCTGTCATTTTCTGAAGCAACAATCTTGTTCCCATCTGTTATGTTCTCAACACTAAGTACATCAACAGTAGCATAATGCTCATTTTGATGACACAATGTTATATTAGGGGTGTAGTTCAATGGGGTATTACCTTCTGATCTCATGCAAAAACTGGAAACTTGTGCTGTTTCATCCATACATTCAATTGCAGACCTCTCTTCATTGTTGTCCTGAACCCATGGTGTTGCATGGACGATACTGAATCCTAAATTTTGTCCATCATGGTTGATATAATTTAGGTTACTAGAGCTGGTTACACATTTAAGATATTTTGCTTCATTTTCTGAAAAATCATGTACTTTGTCCTCAAGCACATTACAGATGGTTGATGTTTGCATTTTCAATTTATCGGAAACAGAAATAGGGATCTCTGTTTCGGTAATGTTCCCTGTCTTAAATGCAGTGCAAGACATGTTATTACATTGTCTACCCAATATTTCTTTCCCCAAACTCTGTCTGGAAGCATTTATAGGACTCACTGCACTCATTGAACTGTGAATAATGGATAACTGTGCTCTTTTATCTTTAGAGTTAGCATTGGATCTGTCCCTATTGTCAGTATCAATGTGAGGGATTATATGGAATCCACTAATTTCGGTGTGCACATCACAGCATATATCTTTATCACAACTTGGGATACTCACACATTTCAGTTGCCTTTTTGCTTCCTTTTCAGAAATAGTTGCTCTAATCTCTTCACAACTACCCAAAGTGGAGTTTAATTTTTGATTGCTTACATTTTCTGAAAGAATTGTGATTTCTTCTCTACTTGGCAAGAATACACAAACAGAATTGTTTGAGGAATTCAACTCAATGCAATTCTTTGTTGTACAGCTGGAAATGGAAGTCTGTTCTAACTTGGTTGTACTTTCAGTCTGCATTGCATACTCGTACTGTGGGATTACATTACATTTTTTTACAAGGAGAGAATTAGAGCTGGTTATACATTTCAGGTCATGTTCCTCCTCATTTTCTGAACTACTGTTTTTAGCTCTCTGTGTACTGCACAGATTCAAATTTTCTGATGGTTCACATATTGAAATTATCTGTGGCACTTCTTCAAGCAATTCCCCAGAATTGATCAAAACACATTTGGATTGATGCTTTTGAATATTGAATTGTACTGGATGCTCAGAGGTCAAATCTATTATCGGTAATGTTGATAAGGTACCAACTTCTGTACTATTTTGGCTGTACAAATGCTGCAGTATGTCACAAGATGACTCATTATTTTTCTCTGGATCATTTTTGTGAGTCACTGTAGTTGTATCTGACATTACTAGTTTTGTCTGTTCTATTGCCTTCACTGGAGAATTGCCAAAGCATTCAATCCCATTAGAACTGACACTCTCAATATCCGTAAATCTACTCTTATCATTTGAAATTTTCAGCAGTTCCTGCATCACTTCTACTTGCTTTTCTTCTGATAATTGCAATTGAATGGCTGAAGCTGATATTCCTGCTTGCTTGGCACACATAGATTCATCCTTATCAGCATCAGAAGTCCCCATACATATCAGTTCTGCTACCTCTTTAGTGTTGCCACCACTGTCACATTTGTCATTTAAAAATCTACATATTCCAATCACTGTGTTGACATACAGAGGCTTGTCTGCCATCTGTGCCTCGTGGTCATCTATACATGCTCCTTTTCTGTTAGTATTTTGGTTTCTATTTGATTCCTCATTCACGGTGACATCATTATCCCCATGGCAACACACATTGACTATTACAGCCTTTTCATTCCTACTTATTACTGGAATCTTTTCATTGACAACCCTGGGGCTATTTTCAGATGAGGTATGCTCCAAAGATTCAATTGCCATTTTTTGACTGTCCACTTTAGTTTCATTAAAGGAAACACTATCCAACAAATATGAACTTTGTAGAACTTCCTCTGGTTTTGCATTAACTCCTAAATCCCAAGTAGGTACTTCAATCTGGTCAAATATCTTTGCACTGCTTTGGATTTCATTTGTTTTTGTTTCACGTGGAGCTGCTGAATGATTTAATACAGAGTTTAAATGCTCCGCATATATTATATTTCTACTGTTTGTTGCTGGAATGGAATTCAATTCTGTTTTCTGGCTGTATTTTGGGATGGTGTGTTTTTCATAGTCCACTTGTTTGCTTTCATCCTGCACTACACAAGCTTTATCTTCTGTTGATGCAGTACATTTGCAAGTTATCACAAATTCCTCAGGTTTAACAGATTCACATGTTAGCATCTTGTCTGCGATGTATGTAAGACAAAGAGTTTTGTCACTGATATTCTTTTTCTGATTGTTCATACATTCCGTAGTGGTAGTACTACTTGGAATCATGTTAGCCAAAAAGTCTTCATTTTCTTTTGTTGTACCGTTTTGTATATTATCTTTCCGAACTTTAGCCTCAAACCCAACCAATAGCATATCAGCTGCATGAGTATCATTCTTAACAATGCCTGGAATTGATACACCCTTGTTGCTATTAAATTTGATTTGTTCCAAGTATTTTTCTATCGGCAAAGGGAAAATTAAATCTGACGCATCTGAAATGTGATCATTTTTTGATTCCTCACTTCTGACATCTGATGAAGTATTTACCGAATATAATTCCAATCCATATTCTTTTGCTCTATATCTCAGTAGTTCACTAGCACTTCTGCAACTGTTTTTTGCACCTGTTGCTTTTGTTTCTGTGTTTGAATCAATTAAACGTGTTTCTAGCTGTGGAAATTCATTTATATGTTTTGCACAAAATAGATCCTGCTCATTTGACTCTGTCTCTGCGTCAGAGGAACCATTGTCAAGTTTCACTTGTTTTGAACCTGGATATTGAATGTCTCCCTCAAAAACTGGGCTTGTGAAAAGTGGTTGTGGAACAGCAATCGTCTTCATCTGAAGGCCTTTCAGGACAAGCTGATTGGTATTAGGATAAGCTAAACCGAAACCACAGAAAAGAAAATGCATCATTGATAATCTAATGTTTGAATTAAAACAAACACATCTTCTAGATCAGTAAATAGAATAAATGATGTTCTGTTTGCTTTCTTTCAAAGAAGGATGTCCAAACATATACAGTATGCACAGTATGCAGCAAGGCAATGAGAACACTTTTGTAATACATTAGAAACTATTGAATAAAACAGATATATGGCTACTAGGGGTTAAGCAACCTTTCGCATCAATGGTCTTCAACTTGCCACGTAGGTGTGGTTGAAAGAAAAAGCATCAATGTATTTTAGAGATAACTTCATCCATAACTTGGTTGAAGAAGAAAGTCTTCCCGTATAATCTGAAGATGGGCAAAAAGGGGGCAAAGCAGGATTCAAGCGCTCTGAGGCAACAACAAAGTGACATTTGTATAGCGGACTTTTATGTCGGAAGGACGTCCCAAGGCGCTACCCAGTGTGGAGGGCAGTGTAGAAGTGTAAATTGTTGTTGTTGTTGATTGAGGGGGGGTTTCCTGAGCTTTGAGGTGTAATGACTGAAAGTACAATCTCTTAGTGGAGCCCTACCAGTTTACTGCTCCTAACTTCACAAAACTATGAGGACAAAAGAATTAGGTTTTGATAAGACTTCAAACAGTAAAACGCCACTGATTTCCAGTACCAGCCAATTCTGGGTCCTTTCTCCCCTGGTGTCCTCGCCAACAACTAACCCCTCCCAAATAAAGTCGGCCATTCACTCCACTGTTTGTGGGACATTAATGTCCCCAAGTTGGCTGCCACACTTGCCTACAGAAACACAGTAACAACACTTCTCAGTAAAAAGTTTGGGGGGGACGTCTTCCCGACCTGAAAGCGACGATATCAAATGCAAGGATAATTATTAGTATAATCATTCACGTGGCAACACAGATGCCAGACAACAGATTGCACTGCACTGCTTTACCCATTGCCGCTTTGCTCCGAGATGTCCTCTTCTTGTCTCAGACCAGCAGCTCCTCACACAGAATAACCGTCCGCCTTTCAAAGCCTCGCCGCGTGCCTCCCGCTCCAGCCTCGCGCCAATCACTCAGTCTCTCATCTCAAGTCTGAGCGTGCGGCTCTATGTGCGCATGCAGCTCTCAGAGAGCGATCGTTGGCCGTAGGTCACGTGCCCGAGTGGTGCCTTCAGTGTGAGGTCCGGGGGCCGACAGCGGGGAGACCTCACACCAGAAGTCGGTGGATTCAAGCCCAATTCAGTCGCGTTTTTGTTCCACTTTTGCGTAAGGTGGGGTTCAGGCTTTCAGCGGCTGCCTGGTACTTAACATGTTGAATTTAAACCTTCAAAACGTGTGTGTATTTATTTTTCTTTCCGTGGACCTTTCCTGACACGGTTTCAAAACCACTGTGTCCTAAGCCGGCCGCTCTGCTAGTCACGCGTAGTTTTGGGGCTACTTTTGGACTACTTTTGGGGCTACTGTTTGGCGGGTTGGGGGCTATAAGTGTAATTAAAGTGTATTTTAACTTCACCCGAAGGTGACGTTCCCCAGAGAGAGAGAATGACCTGACAAGTTTGCATGAGGTTTATCACAATACCACACAAACACAGATTACAGTAGTGTACTGTACATCCCGTGAAGAGTTATGAGACATCCCAATGAGGTTGATAAGGCATTATCTCAAATGCATCAATTATTTCTTATTTTAATATAACGCTCTTTCATGTCTCATCAAAAGCTACAGGGCGGTCCACAGTTTTTTAAATTTTATGTATTAAAAAAATTTAAACAAAGATATTTCCTCTGTTCAGTGAGACAGTGATGAGTGAACATCAATTTAAGATAATTAGTAAATAGTAATAATGGTTGCATTTGATATAGCGCCTTATCATGACTGGGACGTCTCAAACAACTTCACAGTAAAGTGTAGTGACTGTTGTACTGTATGGGCGAAACATGGCAGCTAAATGCACACAGCTAAGTGCCCTGTTCGTAGGGAACTAGTAGCAGTGCCCTACAAACAGTCTTGGATTGAGTAACCAAATTATTATTATTTAGGTAAATGAGACTGAAAAGATTGTTCATGAGTGAGCCATTGTAGATACAGTGGCTGAATCATAGAGACGATTTTTGTAGGCAAACTCAACAGCCAATTTGCATACAGCAGTGTCGCACGATCAGCCCTAATGTGAATGACCAATTTTATTCATGGATTGTTGGCCAGGATACTTGGGAGCCTCTTTCTGTTGACCTTCGAATAGAATAATGATTTACCTCTCAGCTTGAGCTCCTCTTTCACCTTTGTAAAGCAGTTTTGGAACTCTCATACATGCATTGGTCACCTCAAGGCTTGACTATGAAAACTCCCTCCTTGTCGGCCTCCCCAACTTTTCCCTCCACAATCTGTAGATCATCCAAAACTCTACAACTCGTGTCCTCTCCCACACCAGACTCCATGACCCCATCATCCTCGTCCAACTCCATAGCCTTGCCCCCTCCTATCTCTCTGACCTGCTGACCCCATAGCAACCTGTCCGCTCCCTCCATTCAACATGTTCATAGATTCATAGAATTTTACGGCACAAAAGGAGGCCATTCGGCCCATCTAGTCTGTGCCGGCTCTTTGAAAAGAGCGATTCAATCCCACTGCCCTGCCCGCTCCCCATAGCCTAATAGACCTGTTCTCCCTAAATAAAGATCTAATTCCCTTTTAAAAGTTGTTATCGAATCAGCCTCCACCACCTTTTCAGGCAATGCATTCCAGATTCGAACAACTCGCTGAGTGAAAAAATTTCTCCTCAGCTCCCCTCTACTTCGCCTTGAAACTATTTTAAATCTGTGACCACGAGTCACAGATTCGCCCACGAGTGGAAATAGTTTTTCTCTATTTGCCCTGTCGAAACCCCTCATGATCTTATAAACCTCTATTAGGTCTCCCCTCAATCTTCTCTGCTCCAGAGAGAATAACCCTAGCCTATCTAGCCTCTCCTCATAGCTGAAGTCCCGATTGACTCGCCCTCCCATTGGCAGCTGGACTTTCAGCCTCTGGAACACCATCCCACAATCCCTTTACTTTGCTCCCTCCCTTGCCTCCTTCAAGGCCCGACTCAAGTCCCTCCTTTTCAATCGTGCCTTCGGCCGCCCTACCTCTCTGCCCTCCTTCATTCCAAGACCCTATGCTCGGACCCTGATCCACGACTCTTCAGCACCTTGAGACGTCCTCCCAATGAGAAAGACGGTTTACAAATGTAATTTTGTTGTTCTCCATATGTGAAAGTCAAAATTGTTTTTCCTTTCTGTAGTAAAACATGACCAATGCTTGATAAATTTATCAACCATGTTGGACAAATTGTTTCAATGGGGTGGGTGCCTGATGCATGTGGAAACCCTTCGCCATGCTTGAGAGTATCCAAACCAGTCTATCCAGAATGAGAGTTCCATATATGCATGATGAATAGTGTCATAAATCGTCAACATCCTCCTGATGAGGCAGACCTTTTCATTCTTCTTCACTCATATACAAGTGGATCTGAGTCAGATCTGGATTGATTTTGGGGAAGCACGTGGTTGACAATTGTTGCCAATTCCATTATATTTGACCTTCAGACACATTCATATTATTATTATTTTTCATACTTGCATGCAGGCCTCATCAGTACATGTCTTGGTAGACAATAAAACTGGAATGTCAATAATTGAAGAAAGTTCTGCTCTGCTTTTCTCTGCAGAATATGATACTCCTTGCTCATTGGTGCCTAAACCATTGAAAAATCTATAAAACACAGTTTGATAGATACAGTTCTCAACTCAAAATACAGTTATCTCATCTGGGTGGGCATTCATCCTCAGGAGTGAAAGATTGGCATTGAGGTAGCTTGACTTGGTTTATCTAATAATACATCTATTTGTATCACTGAAAATCACTATCCAATGGCTTGGGATAAGTCAACATGCAGGCTTTATGAAGCAAATATCATTTTCATGGAAATATGGTATGTTTTAAAATAAATTAATTTTTTGTGTAGGATTTTCAGCAACGCCGCTCATATATCCGGCATATTTAATTAACCGGCACAGGTCAGGTCCCGAGAGTGCCGGATAATGAAGGTTTTACTGTAATAAGTCTCTTTAAGTAGCTACACATGCAACAAAGAATGCAAATAGAGTTCTGGACTGTATGCCAAGAGCAGAATAAAAGGCAAGGATGTATTGCAAAAATTGTATAAAACCATGGTTGGACCATATATGGGAAACTGTACACTTCTGGGAATTATACCACAAGTATTGTAACAATAGAGAGAGTGGAGCATAGAGTTTTTTCTAAGATGTTACCAGGACTGAGAGGATACAGCTATCAAGGACAGGACACGTCAGGTCATTTTTCCCTGGAGATGAAACAATTGAAAGGGAACTTGATAGATCTGTTCAAACTTATGAACTAGTTCAGTATCATGAACATAAATAGACCTTTTCCATTTGTTGGCAAGTCCATAATAAGAGGCACACCATATAAATAATCACTAACAGATCTGAAAGGAAATTTGGAAGTTTATTACTCAGAGAATGTGGAACTACATACCAAAGGTTATGCTTAAAGCAGAAAACCTTAATGCATATAAGAGGAAATTTGATACATACGTGAAGGTGAAAGGAGTAGTGTGGGGAGAAGATAAAGACAGGTGAACTATGATGGGTGGAAAATGAGGTGCTGTTTAAACACCAGCGTTGACTAGTGGGCTGGATACCTTTTATGAGTGCTGTTAGATTCTGTGTAATTTAATGTAATGATACTTGCATTTCATATACCGTCTTATCACGTATTCGAGATGTTACAAAATACAGAATATACTGTAAAGTGAATTGACTGCATATTTTGTGGGTGAAACTCAACAACCAATTGCACACAGCACTGTCTCACAAATAGTTGAGGATTGAATTACTAAATCATGGATTATTACCCACGGAAAAGCCTATACAACAACCAATTGACAACTGCCAATTGACAACAACCAGTTGACAACAACCAGGTTTCTGCTAGATGAACAGAACAACAACAACAAAATTACACTTGTATAGCGCCTTTCACGTAAGTAGGATGTCCTAAGGCGCTGGACAATCATTGTTTCAGAAGTGTGGAATAAGGAAACTTGACCAATGTTTTGCCCAGTCGGGGAATCAAACCTAGGTCCTCTCGTTTGCTAGGTGAGTGCAAGGAGAAATTATTCCCACTGCCGAGTGGGTTGGTAACCCAAATAGTTGGGTTAACCAAATTCAAATAGTTGTTGAAAAAAACAGGAGATGAGGAGAAATTCAGATCTGGAACGCATTGCCTAAAAGTGTGATGGAAGCTTTTCAAAGAGCCGGCACAGGCACAACAACAACAACTTGCATTGATATAGAGTCCTCCACGCCGGATGGTGTCTCAGTGACTTAAATGGAAATGATGGATCGCATGACCTCTGCAACATTGCTTAAAGTGCTCTGAGACGCTGTCCGGCGTGGAGGGTGCTATATAAATCGAAGTTGTTGTTGTTGCTCGACTCCGCCAGTACCTCACCCATCAGAATGCTGAAACTCTCATTGATGCCTTCATCGCATCCAGGCTTCACAACGCCAATCCCCTGCTTGTCAGCCTTCCCAATTCCTCTCTTCATAGGCTGCAGATCATCCAGAACTCTGTGGCCAGTATTCTTTACCACTCCAAGCTCCGTGACCCCATCTTCCCCATTCTCACCCGACTCCATTGGTTCCCTATCACCCAGAGGATTCAATTCAAGATCCTCACCTTGAAACCCCTGCATTGTCTCGCCCCACCCTACCTTTGCGACCTCCTAATCACCTACCAACTTGCCTGCTCCCTCTGCTCAGTGCGCTCCAGCCTGCTCCATGTCCCACGACAATTTTGTTGTTGTTGCTCTGCGCTGTATAATTCTATGACTCTGTGATTCTATGATCTAGACTCTAGTCCAAGCAGCTCTTGTAATCATATACGATACAGTACAAATTACATTTGTATAGCGCCTTTCGTGTCAGGAGGATGTCCCAATATTACAACTGAGATCAGATGGCTGTGGATGAATTCCTGCAAACCTCTATCAATAAAATGTGTCACGTTCACACATCGCACTTGGATTTTCCTTATATTGGGAAGAACCCGCTCTCTTGTTATTGTCTATGCACAATTCTGTGGCATGGAGGGCGTGGAGGGCTTGAGAACTGAATTGAGAACTCAGTATGATGGGAGATCAAACTTTCTGCTGAATTTTGTGATTTTAGGGGCAACCCTGATGATGTAGCATGATAGAATGGCAGTTTGCAGATCCAGAGCTTGCTGGTTTAAATCCTCGTCTGTACCTACTTTACTGATCTCAGCTGGGGAAGGGCAAATCAGGTGGATCCTACACCTGTATTATTTATCAATTCACAACATAGTTTAGATTCAAAGCTCCTTTATTTCAAACATACACTTCAATTCTCCTCAACACGGCCCCTTTCCCATTCGCAGAATCCTTTAATGCTTCCTCCTTGCTTCTCGTTGGTCAACTGGCAATTTAGCCTTAAAGCAATATATAACACTCCTGGTGCTTCAAACGCATTCTCTAATGTTTATGTTTGCAGGTGGACAACCCCAAATAGTGATCAATTGTAATGATTATTTGGGAGAGGCCATGTTTGCCTGGGAGGTCACTTCCAAGGTTCAGAAAGACACCTGGGTGACCTCCCCTAAAAAAATCCACCCTTCTTTTCAGTAGTGTCATAGGATCTTTAATGTCCACCTGAAGAACAGGCAAAATGGTCTTTGTTTTTCCTATCTCCTTCAAAAGACTGCAATTCCTGAATTGTGCATCGCAGTGTTAGCCTAAATTATAAATTTACATTTCAATGTGGGGTTTGAATCCACAACCTTTTTCTGGTTGTGAGCCTGTGGAGATGCTTCAGGACATGTTATAAATGTGGTTATTTTGGCCTGATTTTAATTACATTTTCTCACAGTAAGTTAATTCCAGAAGTATGTTTGCACTGTCAGGAGAGTTAATCACACTAAAATATAACTTAAAATACCCATTCCATTCCCAGATTCAACCTGAGGCACACACAATTGAATTACAGGTAAAAGCTTCGTTATCCAGTACCCTCGGGACCTGACTGTTGATGTTATTAAATATGCTGGATATTCGAGCGGCAAGTTGCTGAAAATCCTACACAAAAAATTTACTTATTTTAAACCATAGCATATTAATGATAGACTAAATAATAACAGAATATTGTATGGATACTTACCAATAAAGCATTATAGCACACTCGGTAAAATGATCGGTAAAATAAAAATTCCAACGTTCAGAGTGCACATGCACACACATGCGCAAAGTGAGCATACCACGGTGTCCCGGATGGCTACGGTATGAGATCTGGTTGCTGGAATGGTAAATTGTATTGGGAGATACCGGTTGGTTGAACATTCTGGTTGGTTGAGTGCCGGAAAACCAAGGTTTTACTGTAATATGAAAATCTCAGAGCATTTTCTTTCACGGTCAAACCAAGATCTGTGCTTGTTAGCAACTTGCTAGAAATGTTTCTGTTAATTTTCTATGTTAATGTGATTTTCCCCCCCCAAAATTAGGTTAATTTATCTGATTTTTCTGTGTTCTAGGAAATTGATCCCACTTTCCCGAATATCATCTTTATGTCCAGGAAATATTTATAGTTGTACTGTTCAGAGCATATTTGAGGCAGGCTCATTCTGACATTTGAGACCTGACTTTAGTCTGGTCCTCGTGAAATACAATAAAGGTTTCAATGATCTGATAAAATTCCAAAGAAAAATTTGTTTGGGTAATCTAAATTTACTTCCAGTTGATATCAATCATAAAACAAAATTCTCTTCACATTTGGCACTAATTCAGCCTTTCCATTAATAGCTCATTGTAAGGTTAAACATATTTTCATGAGATAGAATAATAACAAATATATAATTTTCCTTGCATTCGATATAGTACTTTTCACGTCTTTTAGATGTCTCCAAAGTGCTTCACAGAATATATTCTAAAGTGAGTTGACTATATTTGTGGGCAAGACACAGCAGCCAATTGCCCACACCAGTGTCCCACAAACAGTCATGAATTGAAATGACCAGTTGTTTTTTAAGGATTATTTTCTTGCTGTTGTTTTACACCTGATTTTTACCAAATACATTGTTTTCCAGATAGGCTTTGTTCCTTAAAATGAGTTTGTATATTTATGCAGTTTATGTAGATTCATCTTATTGGGTAAAATTCTATTCAGAGTTTCATATATTGCTTTTACCAATGTCATATACTAATATGAATTCCAATTATTTTTGTGCAGCAACAAAGGTACCAATGTCTTGAATGAACTGTTTGCTTATTAGTTTAATTTTACACCTCTGGCTTTGTCTGGTATGAAGGTTGCTATAAAATACAAGTTGTTGTTCTTCTATGGTAATGTTTTGTTGGTACATGTATCACAATCATAGAAGTTTAAAGCGAATGGAAGCCCATTTGGGCCTTTAGTGTTATGTTTAGTTTTCTGTGTACTATTAGAGTATGTTCATGCTGATGAAGATGCTGTCTCTACTGAAATATTATTTTTTCCATGTGCTATGCTTTGTATGTGGAGTTCTGTAGCTCAGTGGTTAGAGCACTTGCCTTACAAGCATGAGACCTGTGTTCGAATCCAGGCAGGTCAGGGCGAAATCTTGGCAAGTTTCCTTACTCCACACGCCTAATGATAATCCCTCCAAAAAAAAATGATAAAATTGGTCATTTGAATCCATGACTGCTTGTGGGACACTGCTGTGCAATTGGTTGCTGGGTTTTGCCCACAAGAATACAGTCAATTCACTTTAAGGTATGTTCTGTGAAGGCGCTTTGAGACGTCTAGAAGATATAAAAAGCGCTATATCAAATGCAAGGATTATTATTTTTATTGTATTAAAATGTTTGTTGTAGCAGATGTGAAGCATTGATGCATCCTATCAACATAGCCTCATCAGTTGCTTGCACTTTACAGTTATAAATATTCATTGCTGCCTTGCAACTTAATAAGGATGTGGCATCCTTTGAAAGATATATGTAAATAGATTGGAACTGTTTACAGCACTGTTTATGAACAAAATGAGCTCCCTTCCAGCTGCTCCATTTGCCCGAGAAGGACCATTCTGCTTCATGTCCCTTGCTCTATCCACCCTTACCTTTGGCAGATGGGCTTTAAGACATTTTGACCCCACTCTCTGGAACTTCCTTCCAGAATCCTTCCAGCATCCTCCCTTGAATCTTTCAAGGCATTTCTCAAAACATATAGTTCCACTATCCCGGTAACCACATCAGCCTTGACAAAAGTGAGTATCGGGTAAGGTAACTTTTTCTCAACCTTCCTTGTTTTGAGTAGCAAAGTAGGAATGCTAGCAAAATGGCTTTTCTGCAATACTACCACCTTCACCTTTCTATCTATTTTGACAGCTTGAGTTGAAGTTTAATCCACGACTGTTTGTGGGATATGCGTAATTTGCTGCTGTGTTTCGCCTACATATACTGTATACAGTTAATTCACTTTACAGTATATTCTGTGAAACACTTTGAGACATCTAGAAGACATGAAAAGCACTATATCAAACGCAAGGATTATTATTTTATTATAAGGTTTATTATATGGTACAGCTATTACAAATATTTCAAAAAGCACTGTGCTAAAAAAACTTTAATTAGGCGAGTAGAGCATATTAGCATTTTAAACTTATTTCACATAGAGAAGTGAATTGTAAAATCTGCCTGTGTTTTTGTTCAGAATGAGACTGAAAGGAACCGTTCGCTCACATGTATTTTGTTCATGCCTCCTATGACACTACTGTGTATGCCTCCTAAGTCATTTGTAATTCTGCGACTCACACAAGCTACACTGCAAATCAGGAGTGCACATATGATAGGCATCCAATATCTTAAGTATTTGTGTGTACTGTAGTACATTTAATGCCATTGTGAATATTTAATTATTCCATTACTCACAATATCAATTGACTATTCTTACTTGACATTATGTGAAATCTCATTAATGCTGAAACATATGCAGGTGATATTATACAAATCTTATCTGGCAGAATCATGTGAGAATGGTTTGCTTCTTCTTTCACAGCTTTTGCTGCCGTTTGGAGATAATAAGCTTTAAAAGTCACTTAGTTTTGCCTATTGTCTATAGATAGTCCTTTAAGGGAACATCATTTTGTGATTTCTAGGCTCGTCGATTGCCAATATTAATCCTCTATGAGCCATCACCATAATGGAAGCAGCTGCTATTGCTGGACTTTCTTTCTTTGAGGAGGATGTGAGACAGGCATGGAAAGGAGGCTCCACAGGAAACTAACCTCAGGTGAAAATTATTTAGCCAAGGCTGTGCTTGTTCAGAATCTGATGATCCATCAGAGGACTGGAGCTTGAGAGATGGTTTGCATATGCATCAAAATACCACTGAGGAATTGGCAAATCTAATTAGTGAGGATACAGAGATGCTCTCCTCAATCCACAGTGCACTTTCTCTCGAAGTTAAGATTGTTCTAGCTCTGATTTGTTTGCTTTTTCTCAGGATCCTTCTGCGTCTTATATGTGACATTGCTAAAATAATTCAAATAAATGTATTGCAAAGTTATCTTTAGTTATAACACATCCAGATACATGTGGTTCTCTTGGTATTCTCAATTACTATCAAATAAGAAGATAGTAAAAAAACAACTCAAAGGTGTATCTATTGTTCGCAGGGTATTAACAACATGTAATACATATAGCAAGTACTGTATAGAAATCACAGGCCATGCAAGAAAACCCTGTGTAAATCATAAGGGGTTTACTTTTTCAATATCCTGGTAGTTTATGATGCGAATAGGAAGATTTTTTCAATTACTGATATCCAAGAGGAACTCACAATTCCTATATTCTTGGGACATTATCGATTTTCATTTTATTTTACAAAAAGACACCTTGGCATATAGCTTTTGAGAGCCATGGGACTTACTGTAATTCTACAGCTGACACCATTAAGTAGCTCTCAGAGAAAGACGGAAATTGCCTATACTTAATCACATGCATATAATTTACATCATATTTGGTATGCTGAAGAAGAGGTAGACATTTGTAATCAAGTCAGGCTGCCCTAAAACCTATTGAACTATCCTCAGTTCGAGGATCATCCTGTAGGTCAAGGATAACCTCAGATTCTTCTCCACGACACTGATTCCTTTGCCCACCTTCCCATGTTCTGCTATTCTCTAATTCCCAAACCAAGGAGATAATGAACTGTCTGAGATCCATATTCGAGAGGATCTGCTCTGCTATTTCGGCCACAGCCGTCCACATTCCCTATCCAGCTTCCATTCACTCCTCCCTCCAAGCCCTTGACCCTCTCTGCTTCTATCTCTTCCCTAATCTCCTACATGTAACTCACCATGTGCTCAACCCCATCCTTACCCCTTTCCTGATCTCCCAGCTTCACGACTTTCCCTCCCTGCTAACGCCTCCTGACGTGAAAGGCGCTCTATAAATGTAATTTTGTTTCTGTTGTTGTGATGGATATTGTTAACCTCTCCTTGTCCATTAGTAGTTTCCATTTCCTTTAAAATCACTGTCATCAACCCCATCTCAAGAAACCCCCTCTGCACCCATTCATGCTCTCAAATTATCATTCCATCTCAAGCTACCTATGCAAAGGTACTGAAATGAGTCATCGCTTCCCAGTTTAATTCTGTCCAGGCATTCCATACATGCATCCTGCCATCCAATTTTCTCCCAGCCTTTGATAGAGAGATTGCCTTGGTAAATGTCACCTTGTGCTCAGCTGTAAACCTTGCTCTTATAGTTAGTTCTCCCTACCTCCTTTGACACCTCTGTCCTCACCCAGCTCCATTCACTCCCATCTTCCAGCAGATCGAGTTTAATGTCTTCATTCTTACCATTGAATCACTACATGGTGTTGCCTCAGCCGATCACTTCAACCTCCTTAAAATCTATTTACCTGGCACTCCCTCACTCAAAGCATGCCTGCTTTATGTCCCCAACCTAACTGACCCACCATCGGCAACAGTGGAACCAAAGATGTCCCAGCTTCCTGCATAGTTTTCATAAAGGAACTATATGCATACTCAATTGAACATAGTCAGTTTCACCCTACTTTTGTACAGCTTCACTAATCTAACCGGCATCCATAGTCCTCTGGGATGGATTATAGGACTTGCCTAATATGTTACACTGTGCAATGCATCCAATGGTTCCTTTGGAGGATTGTTACCATGGTCAATTTTAGACAGAAACTCAACTACTGTGTATCCCCTCTAGATATGGCCTGTGATTCATCCTCAACTATAAAAAGCACATGGGTGGGAGTTACTCAAGTAGGAAATGGGTCATCTTCGTGTTGACAGGGATATATCACAAGAACAGGGTGACGTGTTGAGTTCTATCCTCCAGGCCCATCTGGTTCCTGCTTATCCTCAGGTATTTCATCAAAATCTGCAAAGGGGTAAGTATAATTAAACTGAGAAAAATACAATTAACATAAAGGAATCTCAGAATGATTTAGCTGCAAATGTTAAATAAACATATTTTTGACATATAAAACATGAATAGTCTTTCTTAAATGACATTTGTGTCATCTTAAAGAATATGCATATGCTATACAATAATGAAAGTCCAATATATTTTTTGCAACTCTATGCAGCAAAGTGTTCTCTTCTCTTGGTGTCATTTGCAGGAAATCATTGAAATTAGACAACACAGCTTGATACTATTAAAGCAACTATTAGTCACCAGACATACTATTAAGCATGTCTTCCAAATCCCCATTACACATAGTCATTCTACCTTTCACTGCCAAATAAGCGCACAATGCCTCCTAATGTGGAGGGGAAGTCATAATTCTGAAGTTTGATGGCCTTCTACTGTTAAATAATAATAATCCTTGTATATGATGTAGTGCCTCTCACATTGGTAGGATGTCTCAAAGTGCTTCAGAGTTCAGTGCAGAGTAAGTATTCCATCACGCAATACTACATGAAAGGTTCAAATTGTTGTTGTATTGAATATTTCTGTAGGTGAATGGAGTAGCTATGTAACAAACCATTAGGATGTAAACCAATTTTATCTGCGGACAACACTGAACAGAATAGCATTTTGAACGCAAGTCAAGAATGGTGGAAGGTGAACTGGATGGACCTTGGCCTTCTGTCGCCTAGCAAATTCTATTGTTCTTTTGAACAGAGTTTAATTTTCATAGTGCTATGATATCTTTAATGTCCACCTGAACAGGCAGACAGTTTCTCTGTCTTAACATATCACCTGAAAGACCGCACTTCCAACAATGCATCGCTCCCACAGACTGTATTGATGTGTCAGCCTGGATTACGAGTTGAAAGCCCAGATGTTGGGCTTGAACTCACAACCTTCTGATTCATTGATGATTCATAGGTGCTACTAACTTAGTCAAGTTGACACCTAAACCTATTATGTTTATTACCCATCTGGCCTGAAACAAACAATTAGGGACATTCAAACTAGTATGAGTATCTTGAATTAATTATGCAATTAACATCTTCATTGCAATTGAAGCTATAGCCCTTTGAAACTCTTATAATATTTGTCAAATCAAATGGTCTCCCATGAGTGCACTCCTGTGAGTGCACGTACACATGCACAATGTGCCCCTCAAAAACACACAGATATCCCAACACCGAGACACACAAACATGCACACCACTTCCCCAATACATACACAACTTGCATTTATATAGTGCATTTTACACAGGGTAGTATTTCTGTGCCCTTAATCACAGTCAGAGCTGAAGCAAACGCAGATACACACACACTGTAGCTCAGCGGTTAGAGCACTCACCTCGCAAGCGAAAGGACCTGGGTTCGATTCCTATGCAGGGCGAAACCTTAGGCAACTTTCCTTGGGACGTCCTCCCGACGTGAAAAGTGCTCTAGAAATGTAATTTTGTTGTTATTGTTGCTCCACACCTCAGTTCACCAAGCAGTAAGTAGGAACCTGTTTGTTAGTTGATTGGCAGATCTATTTTCTGGAATAATAATTCCTTTAAAAAAATTAAATAATTTGGTCACTCAATCCATGACTGTTTGTGGAGCACTGCTGTGTGCAATTTGCTGCCACATTTCACCCATAAAATATACAATAAAAATATACTATAATAATACCTAAAAAAAATCAGTCATTTCAACCCATGACTATTTGTGGGACACTGCTGTCTGCAATTGAATGCCGCATTTCACCCACATATCAGTTCAATTTACAGTATATTCTGTGAAGCGCTTTGAGTCGTCTAGAAGACGTGAATAGTGCTATATCAAATGGAAGGATTATGATTATTATTATTATTTGTTCCTTGAAATGTTATTTGATATTGTGATTATTCCAATACACTGTGTTATTTTATGAACCAACTAAGAGTGAGAAAACCTTACTTTTATTTTAGTGTATGTACTCAAACAAAATGTCAGTTCACTTAATTAGAGGTTTGTCATGATAAGGTGCTATAGTATGCAAAAACAGTCGCTGAATTTAATAGAAATCACTTTGAAGCAATTTACAACATTTTTATGTATCGTCAGTTCACTTATATTCTGTGAAGCGTTTTGAGACGTCTAGAAGATGTGAAAAGCGCTATATCAAATCCAAGGATTATTTATTATTACAATAGTATACTTGGGCAATGAGCTCCTAATTGTGTTCCTTGAAATATTATTTGATATTGTGATCATCACTAGTACTGTAATTTTTTTTATTTAACAGTATTTCAAAATCCAATAAATCTAGATAAGAACCAGATTTAAAATACAGTAACGTTTGAAATTAAACTGCTGAGATAAATACAATTGCGGATATTTTACTGTAGTTTTATTCACTATGTTTGACATAACTAGTATCCCGTCAAGGCAAAATGTTATTCATGTATCCTTATTCCACAAGCCTCTGTTCAACTAGCATTAAGTCAGAACCTGGTTGTTAGTCAATTGGCGGATCACATCTTAAAATTTTTTTAAAAAGTTGGTCACGCAATCCATTTGTGGGACACTGTGTGCGCAATTGTCTGTGCGTTTTGCCTCCCAAATATACAGTCAATTCACTTTATGGTATACTCCATGGAGCACTTTGAGACGTCTAGAAGATGTGATGAGGCTCTCCATCAAATGCAAGGATTATTATTACCTTCAATTGAAGAGCAAGAATAAATACTTGGATTCATAGCTGTAAAATAATTTTAAAGTATTTTATGTTTGTCCTCATGACGTAAAATACGCTATACAAATGTAATTTTGTTGTTGTTGTTTGTAATCTGAGTATGTATTATAACACAATAAAATTATCACCAAAAAAATTGTAAAACATGTATAATAACCAACTTTGTGACTACAAATAACTGCAAAATATTTTTCAGTTAGTATACTATCATACTAATAAAAAAAAACTTGCATTTGGTATAGTCATTAACACATCATCAAGGCATTTCAAAATATTTGTTAGGATTTGTAACACTGTAAACTAGATTGACTGCATATTTTCTGGGTGAAAAGCAGCAGCCAATTGTTTAATGTCTTAATGTCTTATTTGAACGATGGTACCTCTGACAATGCAACAAACCCCCACATTGCATTGGAGCGTCAGTTAGGACTAGGGATGGCCAACTTGGGACTTGTGTCGATCAACATCCTTCCCCTACCCTGCCCTCCACTCTCCCCAATCCTACCGCAGCTTGGGTCC
The DNA here is from genome assembly GCA_035084275.1 of Hydrolagus colliei. NCBI lineage: Eukaryota > Metazoa > Chordata > Chondrichthyes > Chimaeriformes > Chimaeridae > Hydrolagus > Hydrolagus colliei. The sequence goes on along the minus strand of CM068744.1, from coordinate 22,194,362 downwards.
CAAATACTGTCTGTCCAGCACCTTGGGACGTACATAATGGTATTATACAAATGTAATTTTGTTGATGTAGTGTCACTAGTTTACACGTGTGTTTTGCGGCCAGAGGATCGCATGTTGGCTATCCCTATGGGATTCCAATTCCCGATGGGTTTGAACACACTGCCTTCTGACTCAAAGGTTAAGGGCTACCGTGGAGCCCGGCTAACACACTTAAATATAAATATGGATAAATATAGATAGTAAACATCACTACTGTACTATTAGATGTTGGGATGTCCTCCCGACGTGAAAGGTGCTATATAAATGTAATTTTTGTTGTTTGTTATGCTATACAAATGTAATTTTGTTGTTATTATTGTCATTGTACAGCCACCAATTTGACATGGTTATTTAAATCAAAGGACTGAAATTAGTCCTGAAATTACTCCCTGGTCCACATTACTGCCTCTAGGCTTAATGCAAGGAAAGTAGACTTTAGTGCATATAAGAAAAGCTCCATTAGCCAGCAGCCAACATTGTTTAATTTGTTAAATTATTAAACAGCTGCTCCTGCCACTTCTTTCGGAAACGCTATAAAGAAATTGCAGACAATCCAATGGATTGTCAAGACCTTTCTGAATTCAATAGTTTTATATCCACCCCTTCTCTATCCATCCCGAAGGTGATGACTTGTGATGAGGTAAATACACTGATTAGAGCTGCCATGTAATCTTGCCCTGGTAATCTTTTTCATATATCAGTCTCGATTATGAGTGCTGGCAGGCTAATCAATCATGGTGGGCACAAAAGTCACAACACGTACCCAAAGTCCACACAGGTGTACTTGTCTGCAGGGATCTGGATAGTGGAAACTCAGGATGATTTCTCTCTTCTTTTTGCAAGAGTACAAACGCTTTTTCATCATAACAACACTTGCCCCAGTGTCACTATAATTCAGATAATGCCAAGGGTTGAACCTTCTGCTCTGTATAGTTAATCTTGGAGGCCAAGAATAACACCAGGCTCCTCTTCTCCACTACTAACCATCTCCTCCATCCGTCTTCCTACACCTCAATCCAGTTTCCATGCTGCCATAGTACGGAGACACCCCTGGTCAAAGTCTCTTAATGACATTCCAAACATCTGTGATCAGGGCTCTCTCTACCTTCTTGTCCTCCTTGACTTCTCTGCTGCCTTTGACACTGTCGACCACTGCATCCTCCTACACCGCCTCTCCAGTTTTATATACCCCTCCCAGCTCAATCTTCATGGACCTGCCCTTTCCTGGTTCAACTCATACCTCTCTCACCGTCTCCACTTTGTCGCCACCAATGGCTTCTCCTCTAGCCCCTGCCTGTCACCCGTGGCCTCCCCCAGGGCTCTGTCCTTGGCCCCTTACTTTTCAATATCTACATGCACGACGACATTATCCACAGACAAGAGGTCAATTCATATGCATGCGGATGACACCCAACTTTATCTTTCTGCCTCTACCCTCGATTCCAGGACTACCGCTATCCCAACAGACTGCATGCCAGACATCAAGTCATGGATGAGAGTTAACTTTCTACAGTTGCATGTCAATAAGACCGAGGCCATCCTGATTGGTTCGCGTCAGTGTCTTCACACCTCAGGCACTGGCAGCATCAACATATATGGTTGTGTCCTCCACCTCACCAAACGAGTCAGGAACCTAGGTGTCTTGTTCAATCCTCAACTGTCTTTCCTCCCCCACATCCAACCATGACCCGCTGTCTTCCCTCACCTCCACAACATTGCCTGACTCCATCACTACTTTACCCTCAGGAAGCTGAAACCCTCATTCATGCCTTCATCACATCCAGATTCCACTACGCCAATGCCCTGTTTGTCGGCCTTCCCAATTCCTCCCTCCATAGGCTGCAGATCATCGAGAACTCTGCGGTCTGTGTACTCTACCGCTCCAAGCTCTGCGATTCCATCTCGCCCATTCTCGCCCAACTCCATTGGCTCCCCATCACCCAGAAGATTCAATTCACGATCCTAGTCCTTATCTTCAAAACCCTCTACAGCCTCGTCCCACCCTACCTTTTGCAACTTCCTAACCCCATACCAACCTGCCAGCTCCCTACGCTCAGCAGTCTCTGGCCTGCTGCATGCCTCCCGACACACCCACCCCACCATCGGCAGGCAAGCCTTCAGTCACTTTGCCCTTAATCTCTGGAATTCCATCCCATAGTCCCTCCACCTTGCCCCCTCCCTAGTCTCCTATACGTCCCACCTCAAGGCCCTCCTCTTTGACAGTCCCCTAGGTCACCCCAAATCCCCTCCTTTCCCTCCACCCTCTCTGACCCCAGCTCAGGTCTGAAACATTGACTGTTCAGCAACTTAGGACGTCCTCCAGAAATGAAAGGCACTATATAAACATGATTTTGTTGTTATGTCATGAGAGAAACTGTTATACTGTACTTAAATCCAAAAGTTCATTTCACTCCAGTTGCACCTATGCTACAGAAGCAGCAAAGTAATGTGAAAAACAGTACTGAAGCGGCTTCTGATTTCCTAAAACACCAGTTAAATTTCAGTGGTTACATAAATACACTAGAATTTTTAAAAATCCATTAAAAGAAAAAAAAAGTGTATTGACCAACAACCTATAATTTAAATGTGTTATTAATAACTGTCCATTCTTACCATAGTAAATATAGGTGAAGTGATTGAAGATCCTATGGACTGCCTCTTGGTGTGGAATACTATTCTGAAATATATTTATTGTGAAACTGAAAGCAAAACAGAATTATGTTAATAATAATCCTTGTATTTGATATGGAGTTTTTCACATCTTCTAGACGTCTCATAGCACTTCATAGAATGTACTGTAAAGTGAATTGACTGTATATTTTGTGGGAGAAACACAGCAGCTAATTGCGCACAGCAATGTCCCACAAAACAGTTGTGGATTGAGTGACCAAATTATTATAGATTGTTTTTGAGGCATTATTATTAAGCGTGTGGAGTAAGGAAACTTGCTCAAGGTTGACCAACTGAAGACAATTATTTATTTACCAATAGTATTGAAAACCTAATGCTCCCTCTCTGCTTGTTCTCAATTTATTAAAATGGATTAAATCATGGGTCTTCATTTATTTTAAAATATCACAAATTAATCCTTCAATTGTCATTCAGCCACGGTGAGAATTAGTCTTGTCACTAAGTGCACAAACCGCAAGTTCGACCTGCAGGCGTTTCAAACATGGTCTCACATTATCTTGACAACAAAAAAAAGTGCTTATTTATAGCCCACTCTATGGTAATAGCAAAACCCAGTACAGTACGTGATCAGAATGTTTAATATCTGCCAAAATACAGCCAGTGATTGAACTGAATTAATGCGTTTCAATTAAATATGCATGTACAATGTGTGATCCAAAATTATTTGGACTTGATTCACTGTTGTGTAAAAAAAAGGAGCGTTATATTATTCAGCTTGTGAAGGGCTGGCAAGGTTCCTCTCCATCGATCGCTGTGAAAGGGGAATTTTAACTTGGCGTTTAAACGATTTTTTTTGAACTGTCTTGATATTAAAAAGGACGCAAATTCAATTATTCGCCATCAAAATAACTTGAGCTATCAGGTATGAGTCCGGGAGTTTTTTTTTAAAAAGATATATATATCTAACAAAAATAAATACAGAATAAGTGAATGAAAGAAATAATCACCAAATACAGATTTATATTGGAATCCATCACACCATTCACTGCAGTTTGCCTGTCAATGGAAGCCTGAAGCCAGCAACACAGTGAAAATATTAACAGTGGGATCTGAACTTGCTTCCCTTCCCTTCCTTCCTTCCCCTTGTATGTCTGTCTAACCATCCCTGCTGATCTGCTGTATCACATCAGCCTCTCTGTGTGTGTGTGTGTGTGTGTGTGGAGCAGAGGTGAGAGTGATGGGCTCTGCAACAGAGGCGCAGACTCAGACCATATGACATCAACTAACCACGTTACTACTTCTGTAAGAAAGCGAATATATGGAGTGTATGATGCACACGGGCGCTGACTGACTGACTGACTGACGCTCGCTGTCTCTGCCAGCCCAGAGCAGACGCCAGCAGCCCTGTTGAACATCACAAGCGTCCAGATCGACCGGACCCGCATTAAACACCGCGATCACTAACTCACCAGCACACATTCCCCGTTCCAGCCCGAATGGTAGGGACGGACTGATTCCGGATCTAGCAAAAGAGAATAGAACAGCTTCTCAATCGCAGCTTCTCGCCACAGCTTGACTGACCTGCCTTGAGGAGGTAAGTGGACTTGGGCAAGAGAGAGAGAGAGAGAGAGAGAATACACATGGACCTTGTTGCCCGCTGATCCGGATTGCTGCCTGTGTTTAGCCTGTGTTTTTTAGGCAATTGTGTGTCCGGCTATAATATTGTGTCTCTGTGTGTGTTGTGTGTTGTGTTGTGTGTGTTTCCCCAAAGCCTTTGTCAACCCCGTGCAACGTTGTGCTCAGTCACCTCTCCTGCTGATAATGATACCGTGAATTCACAACCGAGCTTGTGGGAGGGTGTATGTATGAATGAGGGATGGGAAGCGAAGGTCATTTAGTTTCTCGCAGAAACTCTTTTAATCTGTAGCCAGATACAGATTATATCGGTATCCGGAGTGAGCAGAATTTGCTTATCCGCGCATAGCAATGAACTGCAAATGTGGTATTGAAGGTGAAGCAGCATCAGCCCAGAGCAATCCTGGTTGAGTGTCACAGTAGATTGCATTGCCATTCTTGCGAGAGAGAGGGGGAGAGAGAGGGAGAGAGAGGGGTGGGGGGAGAGGGAGGGAGAGAGAAAGGGTTGTTTTATTTTGGACAACGCTGACTGAAATTATTTCCTGGAAAGCGAGCGGACAGAGTGCGTGCAATTTCCCATGGAGATTTACCCTGTAAACACATAGTTATTCTAAGACCTTCCTTGTTGTGATCCCTCCTGGTGAGGTGCACACACACACACACACAGATATACACACACACACACACACACTGTACACCATAATCCAGTCCAAGTCAAGCAAAATCAACATTATATTCCGCCAGATCTGGGTAAAACAGCCAGAAGTGGTTTAGCAAAGAGGGACAAGGGGGGATTAGAGAATCACAGTGAGTACCTTTCGGTCGGTACCAGGGAAAGTGTTCTCTGTTGTGGTTTGTGGATTTCAATGTAACCAGACAGGACTGGTCTGGTGAGATTGACAAGGTGGGAATGGGACGTCCCCCCGACCTGACTGAAAGGCGTTATACACAGGCAATTGGGATGTTGTTGTTGTTGTTGTTGAATACGACACGCGTTAGACAAACCTGGTGTTTAAACACCCAGAGCAGGTTCCACCCCCACCACCCACCCGAGGATCTGCGTATGTGGCCACTCCATATGTCATAACAACACACACAAGCTGTACACTACAGTATAAGTCTTGGGATTTTATGTAATGCTTTTCATTGTCAAGAATGCTTAGCCACTATTTGGTAGACGTTTGATTGGCATCGATCAGACTTTAGATATATATATATATGTTTGTTACATTAAATATTAATGCAAAATAAATCAAATGCTGTATATGTCTGTCGTGTCCAACCTCTGGAATGTCACCATTGAATAGATGTGGCTATTCTGAGACTCCTGATAATGGATGAAGAAGAGCTTTCGAATAATTGTGTATTTATGGGGAAGGGGATAAGGAAATGTGCAGTTTGTAAGACTAGTAATCAAATCCATTTTTTTCAGATAAACCATAATGATTTAGAAGTAATGGTAATGGGTCTATACCGTACAGCCGATAGTTTACTGCGATGAAATGCCTGCAATAAGCTCTAAAGAACTTCTGGAATAAGACACTATATTTAAGCAGTCTATTGAGTCTTCACTGCTTCATTTTCAATTATACGGTACTGCACATGTCCTGACTGACCAGATTTACTCTCCAGTAAACGTGAAGTTTTACAAATGTCACAAATTGTTAGTTAAGATCTTTGTGTTGTGGAATATTATCTGATTACTGACAACAAAAAGAAACATGCAAATCGGTGATTTGGGCATTGGCATGTGAGAAGATTAATTCTCTTGATGTTATATTACAGTGCACTCACAGATTCGTATTGTGATATTGTATCAGGTGGATATATCATGGAAATTGATATGAGCAGTATTGAATGCAAATAACGCAGGATAAAATCAGATAGAGATGAAATTTATACCTGGATTTCAAACAATTTTTAAAGATATTTTAGTTTTAACATGTAAACTAGTCCAGGCTGTTCTAACTTTATTATTTTCTATGCAATAATCTGTACAACATATGATAAGCATCGGTTTCCTTATAGATCTTTGGTGATATGGCTATAAAAATAAGAGAGATGTCTGATGCAATTGCAGCTACAGAGTTGAAATGGTGTGTATACAGTATGGCTACTGAGATATTCACTGCATTCAACGCCCAAAGGAATTTTGAAAGCCAAGTATGAAAGCGCTCCACCGTGTAATGTATAATTGACAGCATTGCGTACAAGAGGCAAGCAGGCGATTTCAGCAGCACAGAGAACCACAGTGAAGATAAACACATGGAGAGAGATCAGTTGTGTTACTTCATAACAGAATAGATTATTGAAGAATTTGCAGAATCCTGTCTTCTCAATCTCTCTTCCCTCTGATTGCCAGAATTGAAAAGAACAAAGCCACTTTAACAGACACGATACTTACAGAAAATATATTCTGTTGTTAAGCAAACACTGATATTGATGGATTGAGTATCTGTAAACCCATCAACTATAGGTTTAACACAGATTATTTCATTACATTATAGGTTCGATAATCGGTTGTACATCTTCTGGCAGGAGATTTCACCTGCAATATATGAACGGCTCAGATATTTTTATTTTACACCAACCAAAATTGACAACATTTATATCATCATTTCTATAATGCATTTTTATATATTTATTTCACAGTAATATCACTTAGAGTTAACTTACTTGACACTTATTTTAGGTTTTTTTAATTTACAGTACAGTATTTCTGTTTCCATTTTTAAAGTGGTGTTTGGGGCTACAGTGTTAATATACAGTTGATCTATGTGGTATTAAAGCAATCATGTCTACTTATTAACTGTGACGCCCATTCATTAGTGACAAGAAATGTAACTGCCATTGCTCGTTTTGAATGATAATAAGAAGGACACAAAATGTCGAGCTAAAGATGAGGCAGGCTCTTTGGCCTATTTGATCTCATTTGTCCCAAACATCCATCCTAACTCAGACTATGTTTTTAAATTATTTTGGATTACACAACACAAACCCAGTTATTCATTTCATTAGTTGATCTGCCTGTTCTTATAGCACGTGGAGATAGGTGTTACCAAGCTCTTTGTAAATAAGCTGTTTCGAATTCCAGCATTTACGATATAACATTCTGGTTAAACTTTTGTTGGTATTGTTTCACAATAGTGCCAGTATCATTCCTGTATGTTTAGCCCACAAAATACAGTCAATTCATTTTACAGTGTATTCCGTGAAGCGCTTTGAGACGTCTCAATTACATGATAAGGTTCTATATCACACACAAGGATTATTATTATATCATTATTTCTTTTTGGGTGTTTCTTAAATGCACATCTATATCATATTGGTATAATATTGGCTGATTATTATCTGATATTTTCATCTTCATATGTAAACCAGTGTTTGTGTAATTCTATATCTTGCCAGCAGACAGTTCCAGCTTAATTGGGCAACAATTTCTTATAGGATCAGCATAACATTTGAAATGTGCAGGCTGTCATGTTATTGTTGTTTAGTACTGAGGTAACAAGCATTCCAAAACAGTATGCATATATATATGTGCAAATACAGCAAGAGAAAAATTGAAAAACAGCAGGAAATGAATCAAAATTTGTATTGTTGCCAGTTTCTTACCAGAGGGCGCTATATTAACTGATTACTCTCGTCCCTGATTGCTCCTATTCAGGAAAAATAAAATATCACCTCTGGTTAAATGCCGACACTCTAATGAAGCATGAACTAATTATTGATATGTCTACAAATATCAATCATCATGCATTACGAGAGACGTTACGAGAGAATGTGTTGATGCACATTCCAGTGAGGAAGTACTGTATTTTGAATACGCGTAAAGTGCAGTGTTTTGGAAGAGGAAGTCACCTAATACCGTATATGTTTTTTCTCCAAATGCACCATTAAATACTGCACTTGTATAGTTAACCTATAGCATAACTCCACACCAGATCTCGACTGCTGTTTGACTCCATTTGGGAAACGAGAAAAAAAAACTGCTTATTTGTGAATCGGTCAAATCGCTTTGTTAATCCCATGCATTGAATGAAGCTGATGTTTTACCTTTTTAACTGAAACATTTGAGTTCAATTGCCTAACTATTGTGTAAAATCATGAATTTTCTTTCAGAAACTTCAGTGAGAAACAGTTTCAGATCGGATCAACAGATAATCCTTTACGTTGAAAACACTCACTAACCAAAGTATAGAACACATAAGCAGAATCCATTGATTGCCAGTACTTGACTCACATATTATATGTCGTCTTGGTAACAGTTAACAATTTAGTTTGAAGGTGCACTGTTTTACATAATAGAGAAGCGAAGATAGAATGTAAAATAACCATCAGAATAACTGCTGAAAATCCAAAAGGCTTTTTGAAGAATGTACGTGACAAGGAATGAAGAGGATAAACATTACATAAACATAGATAAAATTCCACTGGAAACAGTTATCACTACTCGGTTTAGGACATTTGATATGTCGGTTTCAGACATGTGGTTTACAATAAAGAGCTTCCCTATGTATGATGTTAAGTCCCTGAGAATCTGGGGATTGATTCCTTCTTTCTTCACGTTTTAGACATAGTTTTGGCGTTGAATATTTTCACCCCCAAATATTCCGCTATGTTTTCATATTTTTGTTTGTTCATTTCATACTGACATTGTGTTCACAAGTCCCATTGACCGTCAGGATGATTATGAAACGCTTGCTATTTTCGTATACAGCAATCGAAACAAGTGTTGTCTACTCAGACTGCAAATAGCACAGACATCCATGTACCGAAATCTTTCCCAGTTTAAAAAAAATATGCGCCAGTCGCATAAAAGGAACAGTATGAACCAGAGTTGTCAGGTTTTATAGTAGATTTAATTCCCTGGGTTACATAGTCTCCCATACAATAAAGATTTTATTTTCCCATTATATGAATCCTTTTATTATAATAATCTTTGTATTTGATATTGCGCCTGGTCAAGTCGTTGAGACGTCTCAAAGCACTTCACAGGATATAATGTAAAGGGAATTGACTTGGTATACAGTATTTTAAATGATACATTAGACATAATTACTAGTTAATTGTCGTCTCCATGTGTGCATATCTCTTTCTGTTATCATCAGTATTTGTATCTATATAAACTCCGAATGCTACAACAACAACAACAACAACAACTTTGATTTATATAGCTACCGTGCAAATGAACACAGAGTTGAGTTCCACACAGTTTAATCGGAAACAGGAGCCGATGGGGGGAAAAGGTGAAGAGGAGAAATGCATTTCGGAAGAGATGTCTCCAGGGAAACAAAGCAGCTCACTTCCCCATACGTTTTGTTAGTTAAACCCCTGACATCTATGAGAATGGTGTTATCAAGCACTCACCTATGATACACTGAAGGCTACTACGTGTAGGAAGGGTTGCAACTGATGCTCTGCAGATAAGGGCACCTCATCTGGATATTATTTAGTTTACAGAATGCAATCTAAAATCCCTTCCCGCAAGATATAGAGAATTATAGAGTTCTACAATTCCCAAGGATACAGGGTAAGAACATTTTGAAATAACAGCTTACATCCGTCCATGGCACAAACATTTTTTCCCTTGAATTGTCAGCAATAATAACGAGTCACACTTTGAAGGAGAATGTGTGCAACATGTAGCGGATTGCTCTTTCCCAAAAAGCAACAACAGCACCAAGCACAGTTTTTATGTGAGACACCGATTTACATGTCCTACCACCAATGTACTGTATGTTGCATCTGCTGCTCACGATGTTGTCTCCTCTACAATGGGGAGACCAAACGCAGATTGGGTGACCAATTTGTCAAACATCTCTGTTCTATCCGCAAATACAACCTTGAACTACCGGTTTTATGCCATTTTAACTCACCTTCCCACTAGCAGTCTGATCTCTCCAAACACGGTCTCCTATGCTGTTCCAATGATCCACAGCGCAAGCTCGAGGAACAGCACCTTATCCATCTGCTGGAGACCTTACAGTCCTCTGACCTTAATATTGATTTCAATGATTTCAGGCCATAGCTCACCTTCCCCTCTTCTGTGACCATCTGACCTGCCTGTTCTTTAGCAATTTCATCCCTCTTTGTTTTAACATTATTAACACCTCTACAGTTTTGTTGCAATTCCCTCTTTTGTTTCACAACATTAATCTTTAATTAATCTTTGCCCTCTCTGTTAATCTTTAAAATCCTCTCCCTCCCAACATGCTCCAATTCTGACGAAGGGCCGTGGATCCGAAATGTTACACACTTTTCCTTTCACCGTAGATGTTGCCTGACCTGTGGAGTATTCTCAGTGATTTCTGTTTTTGTTACAGTATTGATAATATATTAGTGTTAGTGTTGGAAGCCATGAGCCCAGGTGTCATTATTCAAGGATAGTTATCCATCAGTGCAACAGCTGAGCACAAAGATCCGAGCACATTCTTTTGATTACACAGAGTTGAAGCCGAGGACATCATCCACTTGTAAAAAAAAACATATCAAAGTTAAATAATCAGAGTTGGCAATGCTCACTTCATAGATGTTTGGTATAGATTTCCTCGGGAAGAAAAACCAACAGTGAATAAAACACAAACTTGACTGTAATAACCAACGTTTGCCACAAAGTGTGCCAAATTTAAGTCAACCCAATAAAATGGAAATTCTTTGTTTAGACCCAGTCGACTCCCCATTATTAGTCTTTCAAGGGGTAACAAGATATATTTGACTATAACTAGTAAAAAAAAAGTAGATTTTTAAAAACAAAAAATCCATTACATTAAGGTTTTTATGAAGCTGATTTATTTAGCTAGTTCAAATGATAAGAGTTCTGCAATTCTCAAGGATACAGAGATAAGAACATTAGAAGGATTGGGGGCATGTCGCAGCTTGCGTCTGCTGAATGAAGAGGAGGGACAGTGAAGTGGAATACGATAAAGCCAACCAGGTCAGCTTTAATCTTGTTTAAAAGTTTCAAAATTGGAATTTTACCCTATTGCATTTTTAAAACTCAAGTAAATTATATCTCCATCCATTAGTTTACTTACTTTGTTAAGAATTCTAATTAATTGTATGAATCCCAATCTACATCCATATAGACTATTCTTGACAGTATTTGTGCTATTTAAGTGAGCATTGATAGTGTTGATGTATAATGCTCTTGAGTGTTTTCCCCCACTTTGATGTTAGGTTTACAATTCATACTTCTTACCTCTGTTTATAAAAGGAAAATAATTTCTTTCCTCCAATTCTCAGATACATCTGATATATTTGGAGATGCTAAAAATGTTATCCAGAGCTGTTTTCATCTCGCATCTCCTTTAAGATTCTCAGGCATGTCCCATCTGGTCTGGTTTCCTGATGTAAATTTAATTATTTGAGATTGTTCATAACACATATGGGTAAAAAAATCACTCAGCGTTCCAGCCAGCACCTTTGGCAATGTGTGACTATTATGGAAAATCCCATTAAAGGTTGACATTGCCAAAGGCTTAAAGCTGAATGCAATTTTTACTCCATAGTCCTCTAATATGTACTTGTCTTAAAGATTCCTAAATCACAATGTCTGCATCTCAAATTTGAGAACAAACATGCAAATGATTGAGTGTAATATAAATGTAATCAGTCAATCTTCCAAGTCTCTCTTTCTAGAATATCCTTGAAAAATGCAACACACTTGCTTCTGTAACATCAATAAAGATTTTCATCAGATCTCACTTGTTGCTGCTGCAATAATTTTTTCCCTCACACCATATTTCTTCCAGCATCTTTTCAGTTAACCTTAAACCCGCTTTTATTTAACTAACATACCTACTACTTTTTGTCTCCTTGTATCTTTCCAAATATTGTATTTCTGTTTGGCTGTTAAGTTAGTGTTGATTTGCTTATTTGAATTTGTTGGCTTCTTGCTGTGCTCCATTTTTCCTCAAAGAGAAATATAGAGAATATGAAATTATTCATTTTGATGGGAGGATTAAATAAATCATTTATATCTTATACAGTTAGGTTAGAAAATAGAAAAAATGGAGAGTTCTGGGGACTCAGTTTAATAAGTCTAATTAATAAGAGGTCACAGAAATTACAAACAGATTCCTGGATGTTAGAATACAAAAGCACATTTAATTGGTTCAATTTGTATAATATCTTGATTGGTCCACATTTAGAATGTGTGCAGTTCTGGTCATCGATAGAAGGAAAATTAATGTTTTTCTCTGTTTTATATTCTAGTTCTGTTTTCTATTTAGTTCTCCCTAATATTAATTCTTGCACTTGATATAATAATAATAATTTGATGTAGTGCTTTACTGCATCCTCTAGACGTCTCAAAGCACTTCACAGAATATACAGCGAAGTGAATTGACTGTGTAAATATGGGCGAAATGCAGGCAGCGAATTGCACACAGTAATGTTCCATTGTTTGGAACAGTGGAACATTGCCGTTCCACAAACAATCATGGATTGAAATGACTAATTTTTTTTTTAAAAGAATTTTTGGAGTGATTATTATCCGGTGGAGTAAGGAAACTTGCCCAACATTTCACCCTGCCTGGAATTACATCCAGGTCTTTCAATTGTAAGGCTCTAAGCACTGAGCTACAGTACTCCACTATAGTGTTGCATCGTCTTCTAGACATCTCAAAGTGCAAGAGCTTTTTCCCTAGAGCTTTTTTCACAGCTACAAACGCTACCCGTGATATGGCAGAGAGAGAGAAAAAAAAACATTTTACAGCTGCAGTTAGCACAACACTAGAATTGTGACAATTCATGAATTAAACAAATAATCCTTGCATTTCATATAAGGGCTTTTCATGTAATCAATATGAATATGGAATTCATATGAAAAAAATAGTCTTGAGTCTCCTCTCCCAATTGGTCTGATTACCCAACTGTATGATTTGACTATTCATAATAAGCATAGCAATTTAAAGAATTTCAGGATTTTACACTGTAAAGGAGATGCAAGTCTAGCAACAGTAAGGCTGCAGTTAGTTGTGTAACACAAAAGATTTGCTTGAAAATGAGTTGCAGAATATTGATTTGAAAGGTTGGAATAGCTTCCATCCTCTTGTGTAAGTCAATTGAAAACATTTGATACTTTTGATTTTGAAATTCACAGTGAGTAGACTTTATTGCGTATGAAGAAACAGATTATTTATTTCTCTTTTCACAGTTTCAAGAAACACATAAATTTGCACTTTGTGAAGTCATGGTCAGACTGTCCAGGATTGCACTATCCTGTTGACAGTATTTCTGAGAAATACAGTATTTCTGAGAAATACATCAGCAAAAACAAACCCAATGCATTTGCGAAAAATAAAAAGAGCTGAATTTTACATAGAGAAATAAGGGACATAAATAAGACAGAATTCAGGACAGAAATAAGACACTCCGACCACCTAGTTCATCCTTGTGTCTGTACTCCACATGCCCTCATCAGTTCCTCCGTCCTGCCCAACCTATATTATCTTGCCCCTCAGGTAACCACGCAGATCAGTTCATGAACAGGCAAAAATACCAAAATTATGCTGCTTTTATTTGGCAATATTTAATATTATTGCTTAGCTCAGAAAAGAAAAATAGAGTAGAATTTTTTACAGTTATTGTTTTATAAAAATAATTATGAACAGAATAAATAAAAGATTTTGTAGAGGAGTAAAATCCATGAAGATATTCCAAAGTTTAAATGAACACTTTTTTCCACACATAAGCAAGTTTACTCATCAATCAAATTTTTTTTTAAAGTGCAGTTCTGTTTATTCGGTGCAATGAATAGATTCCAAATACAGGTTTTCTTTAATTCACTGTTTTGCATGCCTGCAACAAAGCAATGTTGTGGCAGTGTTCCGTTGCTTCAGAAGCTTCTGACTGACGTTTTTGTGAATTATAGTAAACATTTGTGCAGTGTGCTAATGGCGGCATCACGGACAGGGCCAGAATGACAAGGGCAGGCATTTTGCCTCTGGATGCAGTGACTGTAATAGAAAGGACCATTTTATTAGGTCCGAAACGATTACTTTGTGCTAATGGTGATTAGTTGCTGGAACAATGTGAAGATGATCAGTTTCACATCTCAATACATGGCAGGATTGTTCAGCAGCTGTGAGCTGAGCAATTATAACAAAAATAAGAAGTTTGCATTTGAAACAGCATCTTTCATGTCAGCAGGATGTCACAAAGTGCTTCACAGAATTCATTGTAAAGTGGAGTGATCATGTGTTTTGTGGGCAATTTCTGTAAGCGAAACACATCAGGGGAGCTATTTAGGTGTGAAAACTCCATGTTGGCTGGTGTTAATCTTTGAATGTTATGAAACAGCTCACTGAATGACTGAATGACCAGTTTTCCATCAACATTAAAAACAGTCCATTAGAAGGTCTGGGGGCATTCAATAAACCAATTGAGAATTTGTAACAGGCTGAATCAATTTAGTGTCTGTAATATGCTTAAAGTATAAACTCCACAGTTTATTCTGAGGAGGAAGTGTTCACAGTAATCAGTTATGGTTTATGAGGTGAATCATTATAAGATGTGTGGTATTGTATAGACGACGGCACGTGTAAATAATCAATAGAACTGTGACTAAATGGCCTGTTGAAATACACGAAATATAATTTTCTATCTTCTTCTATCTATCTTCTATCATCTCTCTCTTTATACACATATGCTAATAAAACAAAAAGGTCTGCCTTCAAGAACGATCTCAATAACCGATTGATGTAGAGACATGGTCTATACCTCACCAGAAAGGTTTTGCAAAAGAAGCTGAACGGGACCTGAGTTTAACATCTCATCCAGTGGTGGACAGCAGTTCTGACAATGCAACACTCCCCCCTCCCCCACAGCACTGCATTTGAAGTGCCATCTTAGAC
The DNA here is from genome assembly GCA_035084275.1 of Hydrolagus colliei. Classification (NCBI taxonomy): domain Eukaryota; kingdom Metazoa; phylum Chordata; class Chondrichthyes; order Chimaeriformes; family Chimaeridae; genus Hydrolagus; species Hydrolagus colliei. Next base: position 22,179,198 of record CM068744.1, on the reverse strand, counting down.
TGTATGTTTCCAAGTCTCAAAGTGAGTCTTGAACCCCAATGTTGTGATTCAGAGACAAGACTGCTAACATTGCGCCAGGCTGACACACAACAGTGCTAGTGAGATTGTAGAACTTGTAGCCTGAAGCAGTGGTTGGATGAGATAGAATAGATAGTATAGATGCATTCATGAGTAATCTAAGCCTTTGCATAAGGGAGAAAGGTATGGGAGGCAGTAAGGAATGGGTGAAGACTTGTGTGGAGTATAAACACCGGCATGGACTGGTTGGACTGAGTGGCCTGTTTCCTTACTGTAAATACTTTGCAAATCTTTATAGATTTATGCTATAACTTTAGCAAGTTTCTGAAACAGCAAAATATTACACAAAGCTCCAATTTACATTTTATCAGAGAATCATAGAATCATAGAATGTTACAGCACAGAAGGAGGCCATTCGGCCCATTGAGTCTGTGCCGGCTCTTTGACCAAGCAAGTCACTTTCATTAACCCCAATCACCAGCTTTCTCCCCATAACCCTGCAAACCCGTCTTCCCCAGATACCTATCTAGTTCTCTCTTAAAAGCTGCTATCGAATAACAATTTAATAACAATAATCTTTTATAATAATCTTGTCACAAACGCTCACAGGATTTACTGTAAAGTGTATATACTCTGTATTTGCAGATCATTTTAGAGCCATTGTGATATACAGTACGTTAAAATTGAATCTGGTAAATAAAAAACACAGTTATTCATTATATTTCAGAAATTAATTTTCAGTGGAGTATATTAAGTACTATTTAATGAAAATAAACAATTGTATCTTGAACCAGGAACTTTTCTGTTTTCCTCCTCCATTAAAATAAGACCTTTTAGGTTTCTCCAGCTTCATGCACTATTTCCCAATCAAGAAGCAATGTGACTGACCTGCCGACAAATATCTGCCAATAACAGGGTCCACAGGGAGATATGCAAAGACAGCTTGGCTTGAGTTAAAACATAAAAAAGCCTGGAACGTTCAAATCCCATTTGACCAGTTAAGCTCACTCCTTCCACATCCAATGACAAATCATATACCATAATTGACTTTTTTCTGAACCATTCTATCTCCTCAGTATTGCGTATATATTCTCTGAACACTTAAATGTACTCAAATAAAAGAATAATAAAATGCACCCTTTCCCACATTTAATCTATTAAATACAGGTCTCTTTCCCTTCATAGCAAATGTTCTCATCGTATTTCTCACTGCTAGACGCTGCAATAGAAGCTGATAGAATCAATGTTTTAAGAGAAAACTTAATGAGAGATAAGTGAATAGGTGGGAATAATAGCAGTTGGGGCTCGTGTAGAGTATTAACATTGACACTGACTGGTTGGGCCAGTGCCATAATAACTCTATATACCTAATAGGTCTAGGGGATTGGTGGCCAATCGTAATATCCTCATGGCCACCATGGGAAGGTACATTTATGACTGGTCTTCTAGTTTAAGACAGCTGAGCTGATCCTTGGTATCAAAAAGGTTGAGAAACACTGAGCTGGTCAATGGCAGATACAGTGATGTACTGAACATTGTGCTACATAAATGTCCGTCCTCTTTATCGGAATGATGATTGTTTATGACTGCGAGTTCTGTAGTTAAACCATTAGTTGTAGCAATACATTGAAAATTCTGTTGCATCCTGTCTTTGTTTATTCTCAGTTATTATGGGTAGTGACATTTCAAAAACCTGGCCCTGGGGGTTCGTTTATTATAAGTACCCTTTGAAGTTTCATTTCAAGTTGTAGTGCAAAACTAAGATCAATAGATATTGTTTGGTTCATTATATTGTGATTCACTTATTAGTTTATCTACTTTGTTGTAGGTACAGGTACTGGATTTCACAGAGTGTCCGAAAAAATAAATAACTAGCCTGTTGTTATTGGTCACTAAGCTCCTACTTATCCCTGTAGCTTCAGAGCAACATGATAAGATAGTCCTCTGTGTTTTAAAGGTACACATTTAAAATTGTCCATGCGTTGTTAGATAAAAACCAGTTGGTTATTCTTTCTGGACTGGTCCGCTGATAGTTTTGACAACTGACAGCTACAAACGCTGTATCTTTATTATATTCTACCCATTTAAACCATGAATTGATATTTCTGAGTTATATTAACATAGTTAATAATAATAAATAATCCTTGCATTTGATATAGCAGCCTTATCACATCTAGACATTTCAAAGGTTTTCACTAAATGTACCATAAAGTGAATTGACTCTATCCTCTCCTCCAACTCCAATTGTTGGACTTCCTCGAACCCCAAATTGAGGAGATTCGCTTGGCTACCTTTTCCGCTTCCACCACTTCTCCCTCGTCACATCCACCTCAGGCACCGGTCCTGGCCCTCACCTAAAACCTTCCCGTACACCTTCAATTCTGCCTCCCCTCTTTCCTCATCTCCATCATTTCAAAAATGAAACCACCTGCTTCTTCAACCTCATCCCCACCTCTCTCCTCACCCCCCAGCTCTATCTCCTGGCCCCTCTTTTAACTGACATTATCAACCTCTCCTTATTCACTGGCACTGTTCCCACCCTACTAAAAACAGCTATCATCACCCCCAACCTAAAAAAGAAAACCTTCCCTGGACCCATCCCTACTCTCCAGTTCTTGCCCTATCTCCAACCTCCCATTCCTCTCCCATTCCTGGAAGGAGTCATTGAGTCATTCGCTGTTTCCCCTCCAGCCATTCTCTTTCCGAACACCCCCTAATTGGGTTTCAGTGCTGCCCATAGAACAGAAACATCCCAATGTCATTAACCGACATTTTGAACATTGCAACCAAGGCTCTCTGCCTCCTTGTCGCCCTCTGGGTCTTTGCTGCCTTCAACACTGTTGACTATTCTATCCTACTGACTTAAAAGCAAAGGATAAACTGCAGCATAAAGAAGTATTCTGAATCAAAGCAAGGTAGTAGACCTATTCTGAGTCTATAATTAAACCTTTTGTTAGGATTGTTAATAATGTACTATATTAGTATATTATACTGAGAGTAGCATTTTAGTCATCAAGTGGATACAGAAACTCTGGAGACTGTTTGATACAGTGAATTAGCAAACTGCCCCCTTATTTCCTTTAGGAGGAAATCTGGAATGCAGAAGACGCTGAATAGAAGTGCATTATCTCTAGCTGTACAGTATCTTTGTGAAATGAATTTGATCAGTATCAATTCAGTTTCTGCCTGGCTGCATACCCATAGCATAACATAGCCTGCAAGTAACAACATCAACCTCAATAACTTGCACTTATATAGTACCCTCCATGCAGGGTAGTGTCTCAGAGCGCTACTAAGTGCTCAAAGCCAGGGGGAGAGAGGAGGTGAACCGCAAGCACTGCTGAAGAGGAGTTTTCAAGCAGGACTTGAAAGAGCAGAGAGAGTGGGCAAGGTGGAGAGACTGAGGGAGGATGTGGCAGAGTTATGGGGCATAATGGCTGAAAGCATGAGCTCCAAAGACGGGGTGGAGGGTGCAAGGGACAAGCAGTAGGCTGGTGAATTAAATACGATTTGGCACAAAATTTACAATGTTCTTTAGATAAGCAATACAGATGTTTTGTGCAGGAAATTAAAACTTTGTATTAGTTCAATGGAGAGTGTACCTCTAAAATTGGGAATAAGGTTGATCGAAAATAAAATCACCTAGTTTATTGCTTATTCACAGAGCGAAATGTTAGGGAAGTTTCCTTACTCCACACACTCTACAGTAAAATCTTGTAAAATATCTGAGACATTTTGAAAATGTGATACAATGCTATAAACACACAAGGTTAATAATTGTTATTGCAAAATCACATTTTACTGCTCCAATGGTTCAAATGCCTCCCACATCCATTTTTCAGACTCACACATGATTAAAGGCCACTTGAGCAAGATACAGTACCAGCGGCCAGTAGCCATGCTTCAAGTGAAACACCTTGGGAGAAGAAAATGATTAAATCTTCAGCCCCAAATATTTTTTTTCACCATTTCATAATACAAATTAGTCCCACATTTTAACGGGGCCATGCATACAACAACAACAAAATTCCATGAGTATAGCGCCTTTCACATTAGGAGGATGCTCCGTGGCGCTGGACAGACAGTGTTCCAGACCTGAGCTGGGTGTAGGAATTGGAGAGGGTCAAGGGCATAATATTGTTTAAGTATCTTGAATAATATGACGCTTAATGAATTTTCTCAGAAGTGAGTTCTTCGTTCATGTTGGATACTCACTTTTATTCGGCCAAAATCTCCCCCTTTTTTTACTCCAACTTCTGCAGCAGAGATTATTTTCCCTTGAGGCTGGAAAATGAGAGTCAGCAGGGTAATGAACCGTGGAGGACGATCACAGCCTGCTATAATCCGATGTTCATACACATGCACTTTGCCTGCAGGAGTTATTGGACAAATATCAGGAGTAGGAACTCTAGCTGATTTGTTTCTCTTTTTTGCCGAATTGTGTTTGCCCATCTGCTGTCCTGGCTGAGATCAGATAACTTGGCACATAAGAGGGAACATACCTGCAGCCTCCCAGTCTGCATTATTCAGTGCTATTCTGAGTCATACTTTAACCCATGAATTCTCTCCTGTGTATAAAGCGTGCAATTCTGGGACAGAATTAAAACAATAATAAAACAATAATAACCCCACATTCAAGCCCCACATTGGCGATTTAAACATCACATGTCATGTCATGTCAGATGTTAAGCACCCAATGACACGTTTTGAGAAGGTAGTTTCTTCCAGAGTCCTGATCAACAATTCCCCTCCAAGTAAAGTTGGTCATTCACTTCATGGCTATTTGTGCAAAAATTGACTGCCTTATTTCCAACAAAATACAGGGACATTTAAGTACATGTCCACATGAGAGCTACCTTTCTATAGTTGAATATCAACAAGACTGAGGCCCCCTGAAACGCTCTCACCAGTGCTTTCACACCTCACGCTCTAGCAGCATCAACTCCATGGATGCACACTCCACCTCACCAAGCCAGCCAGGAACCTAGGTGTTGTATCTTATTTGATCTTCAATTGGCTTTTCTGTCCCACATCCATGCCATGACCTGCTCTGCCTTCCCTCAGCTCCGCAACATTATCCGACTCCACCACTACCTCACCCCTCAGGCCGCTGAAACTCGCATTCATGCCTTCATTACGTCCAGGCTCGACTAAGCCAATGCCCTGCTGGTTGGCTCCCCAACCATAGGCTGCAGATCATCAAAAACTCTGCAGCCATGTAGTCTCCTACACCAATCTTCACGACTCTTACACCAAGTTTCACCACTACTCAGAAAATTCAATTGATTATCTTGGTCCTCACCTTTAAAGCTCTATGGCCTTGCCACACCCTTTCTCTGTGACCTCCAAATCCCCTACCAACCTGTCCATTCCTCCACTCAGCGGACTCCAGCCTTCTTCCGATGGGACGTTCTTCCGATGCAAAAAGTGTTATGCAAATGTAATTTTGTTGTTTGTTGTTATTTAAAATAAATCCTGTGAAGCACTTTGAGACATCCTCCTGACATAAAAGATACTATATCAATGCAAGGTTTACCATAATTAATAATAACAATAGTTTATAGGGACTAACAGGGAGCTCAAGAGAAAGAGTTAGGAGAGCTGGGGTGGAGCGGGTTGTAATGTAACTGAAAACTCAGTCAGAAACATAGGTTTTAAAGCAGATTTTAAAGGTGAGGAAGGAGGGATGGGAGGCAAGCAGAGGGAATCCAGGTTGGAGTTCCAGAGAGAGGTGGCAGAGGGGTTGAACGCTTGTCCTGTGTTGGTGGGGCAGATGGACGGACGGGGTGGGGAACATGAAGCAGACCAGTGCCTACTGAGCAAAAGGAATGGGAGAGTTGGTAGGGTAAAGGATTGTCATCCAGGACACTGGAAAAAATAGTGTCATGAGATCTTTAATGTTCATTTTGAATAGGCAGTTAAGACCTCCATTTTAGCATTTGGTCAAATAAGGCCCTTAGATCAACACAAGTAAATTCAGTGGGAATTGTTGTCCACATCCCTGAGCTCCAGCAACAGTTAATGTCAGTGTAACTGTGTTTGCTCTCTGGCATAGTATGTTTTGCCCTGACCCTGAATCAACTCATTGATTTATTTCCTCTCTCCATCTAATTATATTAACTCCAGCTATATAATGCAAGCATCAATGATATGAGCAATCAATAACTCAAACATTAAATTCTTCTGTCCTCAAATCTTCCCAACAGGATTAGTACATAAAGGTTTCTACATTTTAAAAAGTTATTTATAGATTATTGTCTCGCTCTGGTGACGGCTCTCATACTCCATCTATTGGATGCTTATATACCAGCAGTATTGGCAGTGGCCTGGGAGCTATTTGGTCACAAAATAGCAAATAGTAAACATTACTATAAAGAAGAAAAATACAGTTGAAAGCATCAGTGCCTAAGTTTATCCAATAGTTGTCTCCTTTGAACACTTGAGGCTAGAAGGTTTGATGAGGTACAATTCCCATTGTGCTACAGTTCAGTGGTACAGCAGTGATGCTTCTACGATTAGTGCCCTAATTACTAAGAAAATCAAGGTGATAATCTTATTATTATTTATTGAACGCTGCTGAAAATATACATGTGTGGATGTTGTTTTATCACATGTTGGGAGCATCACATAAAGCTGTGATATCCCACAACAGATGAATATCTTTCCGCCATTCATTGTGAAGACTCAAAGAGAGTAATAGCTACCTGAACAAGATTCAAGATGATGACATTGTCAACTCATCATGTTCTCAGCGTAAAAAGAAAGGACTTGAAAGTGGCAGAAATGGCAAGGAAACAACACCAAACCATGTACTGCAATATGATAAATTATTACTGGGCGTTTTTGTTCCGTTTTTGTATTATTTTCCTTGCTTGGGATCATAACTTTATTTTCTTTATGTAACCTAAGCAAAAACAAAAGAAACAAAATTACATTTGAATAGCGCCTTTCACTGTATAATGATGGAAAATAGAAACACAACAACAACAACCAAAAAATTGCACTTGTATAGCAGACCTGAGCTGTGTTTTAAATACAAGCTGTGTATGGTTAACTGAAAGAGCAAATAATAGAAGCTTGTTTTAGAAAACAAAATAATAATCATTCTTGCATTCGATGTAGTGCCTTGAGATGTCTCAAAGTGCTTCACTGTGAGGTGAATTTACTGTATATTTTATACGCGAAATACAACAGTTAATTGCGCACAATAGTGTTGCATAAACATGGATGGAGTGACCAATTTATTATTTTTAAAACATTTTTGGTCATTATTACTCCCAGAAAAGTGATCCGCTAGCATTCTGCCAATCAACTAATACCCAGTTTCTGACTTACTGCTAGGAGTGGAGCAAGGAAACTTGCCCAATATTTCGCCCTGCCTTGGGAATTAAACCCAGATCCCTCACTTGCGAGGCAAGTGCTCTAACCACAGAAATACAGAACTCCACATTTGGTAAATTCATACATGAATGTGTTACGTAACATAACACATGAACAACTATGTTAAATATAACACTATTTACATTTTATAGTTTCTTTCACATTAGGAGGACATCTCATAGCGCTTTGTTGTAAATATTTTAACTTGATTTAAGTTTGTTTATTTCAAGGAGATTTGGATTTGGGTTGTAATGGGTTCTTGTAACCATTATATTTGGGTTTCATGAGGTTGCAGACCACACATGTAGTATGAGACATTTCATCCTGCATTTCAGTGTTGGAGATGTCTGTGTCTTCCAATTCAGTATTTCATCTGAGTTAAATTAATTCTTCACATTGCCTGAAATCAACTGTGAAGTATCACATAAGTAACACACTCATTTTGTCACATCCTGTTGCTATATACAGCAGGCTGCCTGCCAGTGCCCATTATGACATCCACGACTGGCAAAAAGAAACTGGAACCTTAATGGAATAAAACTCCCCAGGAACTAAGTTTATTTAAAATTAATCTCAGAATGTGATTGATACAGCCAAGACCAGCATTTATTGCCTATCCCTGGTTGCCTTGAAGAAGTGATGATGGGAATTCTCTTTAAACCACTGCAGACCTGATGTTGGGTTCGGAGTTTCAGGCTTGTAACCCAGTGGCAGTGAATCAATGCCGATCTATGTTGTTCAGAACATCCAAAGCAATGGCACCTATACAGGTTGATGTTAAAGATCCCGCGACACTACTCAAAACAAACAGTTTCTGCTGGTGTCCTGGTCAACAATTCCGCAAATAAAAAATAAAATTGGTCACTCATTCTATGGCTGTTTGCGGTACATGATTGTACACACACGTAAGCTGCTGCGTTAAGCCACAAAATACACAGCCACTTTACAGTATATCCTATAGTGTGCTTTACATGTTAACATGCTATATCAAGTACAAGATTGTTATAACTCGGGTGGTGAGTTACCTAGAGGAGAATTTTGAGCAGCTGGTTTTCCCAAGGTATCGCTTGTCTTGTTCTTCAGGATGGTGGAGGTCACAAGGGTGGGAGATGCTGTTGAAGACAGGTTGGTGAGCTGCTGGGTGGATAACATTTATGGTTGGCCAACCAATTACAATCTCTTAAAATCAATGAATCATACAGCACAGAAAAAAAGCCATTCAGGATATAGTGTGTGTGCTGACTCTTTGAAAAGAGCTGTCCAAATCAATCCCAGTCCCACTCTTTCCCCAAAGTCCTGCAAACCCGATCTCCACAATCTGCTTCTCTCTTAAATTTCAGCCTCCACCATCCTTTCAGGCATTGCATTCCATATCTGAATAACTCGCTTTGTGAAAACATTTCTCCTCACTTCCCCTCTGTTTCTTTTATCAACTATTTAAAATCAGTGTCCTCAGGTTACCAACACACTCACCAGTGGAAATAGTTTTTTGTTGTTCACCCTATCCACACCCCTTAGAATTTTGAAAACTTCTATTAAGTCTCCTCTTAACCTGCTCTGCTGCAAGGAGCATAATCCTAGCTTCTCCAGCCTCTCCTCATAACTCAAGTCCAGGTAAATCTCCTTTGCACCCTCTCCAATACCTTGATATCCTTCCTAAAGTGTGGTGCCCAGAACTGAACACAACACTCCAGCTGAGGCCTAAAAAGTGTTTTATAAAGGTTCATCATAACTTCCTGACTTTTGTATTCTATGCTCCTATTTATAAAGCCTAGTATCCCATATCCTTTTATAATGTGGAATATTTCTTAATTTATGCTATAAATCAAGAAATATCCATCAAGAAAAAACTGAAAACACACTACTGATTGAACATGGATTTACCTGTAGCTTACCTATAGTGGAATCCTGTAGCTCAGTGGTCGGAGCACTTGCCTCGCAAGCAAGAGACCCGGGTTTGATTCTCGGCAGGGCAAAATGTTAGGCAAGTTTCCTTACCCAACACGCTTCTGTTTATCGAGCAGTAAGTAGGAATTCGGTTGTTAGTCAATTGGCAGATCGGTTTTCCAGAGATAACAATAATAATATATAATTAAAAAAAATAATAATTTGGTCACTCAATCCACGGCTGTTTACATAACACTGCAGTGCTCAATTGGCTGCTGCATTTTGTCACAAATATACAGTCAATCCACTTTACAGTATACTCTAGAAGACATGCAAAATGCTGTACCAAATGCAAACTTAATGATTATTATTATTACCTAAACTCGTGCAAATGTTTGAGGGCCATTCTTAACAGCCACAGGTTGGCCATCACTACTGTTAGACAGTATACACTGCCACTTCGGTGTACTGGTGAGAGGGAAACAATTTTAATTTGAGAGGTCATTGTGCAAATGAAACAAACTCCTTTCTCTCGGTTGGTATCAAGCCTCTCAAGTGTTGTACAGTATTAATTGTTCCTATGTAGGAGTGGTGAGTATTCCATCAGGCTCCTGAGTCCTTGAGACTCTTTGAGGAGCTAATAGTTGAGACGTCTTTGCAGAGTACAGTATTTAGATTAATCCCTGATCTGTGGCCGATTGTTTAAGTTGAAATGTTGAAGCTTCATCCTAATGCTGACTCCCAGGATGTTATTGGAAGGAACTCAGAGATGCTTGTGCAATTGAAGGTTGGGTGGGTTGCCTGGCATTTATTTGGTGTGAATATTATCTGTTAATTGATAAGCAGATCTTTATTTGTGTCTTGCTGCATGTGGGCATAGGCTGCTTCAGAGGCATTAGAAATGGAGTTTAACACTGTGGAATTAGCAGTCCCACACTCCTGGATCGTTTTGGAGGGAAGGTCATTGATAAAGCAGCTGAAGATGATTGGAGCAAGGACACTCTGAGGAACTCCTGCAGCAACGTCATGTGACAACCATAACCATCTTCCTATGTGCAAGCCACTGGAGGCTTTTGCCAGGGTCTCTTGATGTCATAACCTGTCTAAATGGAACAGATACTCTACGTCTCCTGATATTCAGCTCGAGAGTCCATGTCTGGATCAGGGATGTGACAAGATCTGATGCCAAGTGATTCAGCCAGAACTTGAACTGAGCATCTGTGAGCGGGTCCTTGGTGAGCAGATATCTCTTAATGGCATAGTTAATGCCATTACTGTGCGATGATTGAGAGATGTAAGAAGCAGGAATCTACCAGTTGGATTTGACCTGGTTTAAATGGATAGGACATACCTAGGAGATACTCCATTATCGGCTGGTACCAGTGTGATAGCTGCACTGAGACAACTTTGCTATTATAGCTAAGGGGTCATGTAGTTATGATGCATATGTTTTGAGTACCACTATGGGGATGTTAACTGGATCATGACCTTTGCATAAGTAAACTACCTAGCTGCCTCTTGATACTGCATAGAATAAAACAAATTGACCAACACTAGCATCGGAGATGGATAAGACCTTGGAATGAATCAGAGTAGGATCATTTACTTGGCATTTGTGGATGAAGGTATTTGATAGCACTTCAGGCTTATCTCTCATGTTGATCCTTGTGACCCTCTTACTCTCAGATTGCATTAATGTTGGTCTCCTGGCTTGATGGTGATGGGGAGCAAGTGATCTGCTGAGCCATGAATTTACAGATTGTGGGTTATGCATAATTCCATTCTGCTAAGTACCTGGATTCTTAGTTTTGTGCTGCCAGATATATCCTTCGCTTGTCCCCTCTATATGTAGTACCATATCACATGAGGAATGGCATGCTCACTTTGGAGAATAGAATCATAGAATTTTACGGCACAAAAGGCAGCCATTCGGCCCATCTAGTCTGTGCCGGCTCTTTGAAAAGTACAACTCAATCCCACTGCCCAGCTCTCTCACCATAAACTAACAGACCTGTTCTCCCTAAATAAAGATCTAATTCTCTTTTAAAAGCTGTTATTGAATTGGCCTCCACCATCTTTTCAGCCAATGCATTCCAGATTCGAACAACCTGCTGAGTGAAAACATTTCTCTTTAGCTTCCCTCTGCTTTATTTTGAAACTATTTTAAATCTGTGACCACGAGTCACAGATTCACCCACCAGGGGAAACAGTTTTTCCTTATTCACCCTGTCGAATCCCCTCATGATTTTATAAACCTCTATTAGGTCTCCTTTCAACCTTCTCTGTTCTAAAGAGAATAAACCTAGTATATCTAGCCATTCCTCATAACTGAAGTCCCTCAATCCTGGTACCATTCTAGTAAACCATCTTTGTACCCTTTCCAATGCCTTAACATCCTTTCTGTAGTGTGGTGACCAGAATTGGACACAGTACTCCAGCTGAGGCCTAACCAAATTTTTATAGAGGTTAGTCAGCACTTCCTGACTTTTGTACTCTATACCCCTATTTATAAAGCCAACTATCCCATATGCCTTCTTAACAGCTTTGTCTACCTGTCTTGCCACCTTCAAAGAGTCACTAACACAAATCCCCAGGTCTCTCTGTTCCCTCACACCCCTTAAAATTGTACTATCTAGCCTATATTACCTCCCCTCATTTCTTCTCCCAAAATGTATCACCTCACATTTCTCTGCATTAGTGAAGTTGTGGTACCTCCCACCAAAGTTGTTCTGGATCTACATGTCTGACAATTAGGTTGGTAAGAACAAGCTCAAGTACAACAACAACAACTTGGATTTGTATAGCTCCCTCCACTTTCCTTGTGTTAGTTCCCTCGCTACTTGACACAAGCCCATTCTGACAACAGCGTCCTTTAGGGCCAGATCGATCAGTAGTGTTGTTAACAGGTCACTTGGTGTTAGGTCTTGAAGTCCCCCCACCCCAGCATATATCCTGCCAAAGTATAATATGCACCTTTGCCTCCAACAGTAATTCTATCAAGGGGTATATATCATAGAGTGGCATGAATACCAGCATGAGCACAAGGTTCAAATAAAGTTCGAGAAGTTGCTCTTGATAATTATGGCACCATTTGAACCCCTCAATAATAGTAACAAAAACAGAAGTCACTGGGAACACTCAGCAGGTCAGGCAGCATCTATGGAGAAAGTAAATGTGAGTCAACATTTCGGGTGCACGATCCTTTGTCAGATTTCCAGCATCTACAGTATTTTGCGTTTTTGTTTTCCCTCAATGATTGCACTGGCTTGTATCCATTCCCCGATATCAATAATTAATACACAAGCATCCAACAGTATATTATGATCGCATATTGCCATCATTAAAATCTTCTGAATGATGAAATAATGTATAGCTTTTTGTACAAATGTCTATTTTGCCTATTATTTAAATCTGTATTATTATCTACATTTGACAACAGGAATGGAATCATGTTTGCTCTTTCTCTGATGTGAAAAAATGTGACATTCAATGCAGAGAAATTGGGGAGGATTTTTATTTGGATAATGAATTTGCAAATTTACTCATTACAAGTGCAAAATCCTGTATTTAATTTCTCTCAAGACCCATCTCTTTGATTTTGTTTTCAATCAGCTTTCCTCTCCCATCCCCTTCGGCTCCTATTCCCAGCTAGGGTGCCCAACCAACCCATCCCTAAATTCCTCCCGATGTGAAAGGTGCTTTGATTTCTTATTAAAACATTGCAAAAGTTTGTTGAAATGTTATACAAAAAAGTAACAAGCTAAATTGCCTGTTTCCAGTGGATACTTTCTTGAAGCCACTTTTTTGAAGAAAAATCATCGTCAAAAACTGGATATATTATAACAAGTCCCAATACGACAACTTAAAGATGCATTGTTTTCTGGCATGTAAAGCTTTAGCTCTTTATTGACTGTTGCATTGCTTGAAGCTGAATATGTCTCCTTGGGAACAATTGATTGAGAGGGCAATTTTGTGGAAAACAGCGGCTGAGTTGCATTTCACATCATGGGATTCAAAATTGGCCTATTTAAGAATGATGTTCACAAGCTAAGAATTTTTCCTGCGGCGAATTATAATCATGCTGAATCGGTCTTCTAATTCCACAATCTTTCTTTGTGTGCCTTTAATCATGTCAGAATAGTGGTATTCCTTAGTAGAGGTGAAATTACTGATGACACACTGTTTCTATCAAAAATGGCAGTTTTGTAACTCAGACCTGCTCCATGTCCTCAAATCCTTCCATCCACAGTTGGTGAGTAAGCTTTCAGCCATCTGGCCCTCTATCTCTAGAACTCTCTTCCGAAATCTCCCCACCTCTTCTTTTCCATTTCAAAATACATTTGAAAACCAACCTCATTGACTGGGCCTTTGGGTACATCCCCGTCTATTGTACTTCCCAGTTTGGGCTCTCACTTGCTCTTTGTAAGGTGCTTTGAGATGGTCTCCATACATGAAAAGCATTATAAAAGTGAACAGGGTTTGTTGTTCCTTTGTACAGTGAAACATGCACAAAACTGCATAAATTTGACAACCTTGATGAATGGGTGCATTTTTCTGTTGGTCAGCCAGGTCATCCCATGCTTAATGGAATCCATAATAGTCTGATAGCTTGGCATATGTATGCCACCTATACAAAAATATTTTCCCGTGTCTGGTAATGGAGTGAGCATTAACTATTTGCTGTTCAGGTGGATGTTAAAGATCTACTTGAGAAGAGAAAGGGGCTTCTTCCAGTGTTCTGGCCAACAATTCTCCAAATGAAATTGGTCACTCAGTTTGTGGCTGTTTGTGGGACAATATTATGTACAAATTGTCTGCTGCATTTGCCTACAAAATACACAGTCACAGTCATTGAACTTTCTTTTTATATTTATATATAGCTATATATATATATATATATATATCTACAGTATATATCCTGTGAAGTGTTTTGAGATGTCCTCCAGGTGTGAAAGGTGTTATATCAAATGCAAGTATTATTATTTTATTATTATTTGGAGGCATACACCGTGCTTAATTAATTCCTGAGTATTAGCAGTACTTATGTGAGAACCATGAGTTACAGAACTCAGAGTGTACGTTGAGGTACTGCTGGATATTGCTAATACTGCACAGCTTGCCATTGAAAGTACTTCTGGTAAGCTTCCTGTTGCTTGCCTCGCTTGGACCACCCTACCCATGGGGTCCTTGGCTTGCACGGTTAATGGAAGGTGAGTGAGAAGATTCTTTGCTCTTAATTGCTGATTTGCCCCTCCACGTCCTACATGTCTTTAGGAACATATTAATAGGTACCATATCTAAATGATCTAGTTGGTCCCAAACTGAACAAATATCAGATTTTATAAAGTCACTGCACTTTACAATAAGCCCTTACAGAAATCATACTAGTCAGGAAAGCCAGTGCAATAGAATAGAAACATATCAAGAGGCATTTTGCTTCGCATAATATACTATAAAGTGAATTGACTATGTATTTTGTTGGTGAAATGCGGCAACCAGTTGGGCATATCAATGATTGAGTCGGTGATTGAGTGCCCCCAATTTTCTTTTAACAGATTATAATAATAATAATCCTTGCATTTGATATAGTACTTTTCATGTCTTCTAGGCATCGCAAAGTGCTTCACAGAACACACCATAAAGTGAATTGACTGTACATTTGTGGGAGATACACGGCAGCCAATCACGCACAGCAATGTCCCATAAACGGTCATGGATTGATTTTTTTTTTTTTTTTAGGGATTTTTATCAGGCATGTGGATGAAGGAAACTTGACCAAGGTTTCACCCCACCTGGATTCGGACATAAGTCTCTTGCTTGCAAGGAAAGTGTTCTAACCACTGAGCTACAGGGCTCCACAGTTTCCTTACTCCACATGCCTAATAATAATCCCTCCCCACAAAAAACACAATAATAACAATTGGTCATTTCAATCCATGATTGTTTGTGGGACACTGTTGTGCACAATTGGTTGCCGCGTTTCACCCACAAATGTACTGTCAATTCACTTTACAGTATATTCTGTGAAGTACTTTGAGACGTTGATAAGATGTGAAAAGTGCTATACCAAATTCAAGGATTATAATCGTTATTATTATTAGTACTCCCAGAAGCAATCCACAAATCAACCAACAACCAGATTCCTTCTTACTGCTAGGTAAATATATGCTTGTGGAGTAAGGAAACTTGCCTGTGGTTTTGCCTTGACCAGGAATCAAACCCAGTCCTCTCGCTTGCGAGGCAAGTACTCTAACAAATACACTACAGGACTCCAAGGAATGAAGGAATGCTTGTGGCATTTCCCCAATGTCATTAACAGTAAAGCTGTTCCTTACTGCTTTGCATAATCTAAATGAATGGAATGCATTTTCTCTGGTCAAGTATGTGTTTCCAGATATAAATCAGGTCAGTGTTAGAGGTTTTCAACATGCAGGCAAGGGACCAAATTGGAGCTGAAATTAATGAAGACTCTTAACATGTAAACAATCAATTATTTATTTCTGAAACAGTCAACTTTAAAATTGAATTTAATAGATTTGCATGGTTGAATTGTTTTTTCAATTTAAATACAATGCATGTGGAGCATAAAATATGATGTTATACTATATTAGAGCTGGCTTGTTTTGATTTTGAAGAAGCCAGCATTTGAGTAATCTGTCCTGGAACATAGTGGTTGACATTGTGCTACAGCATAGTCTGAACTGACAGGAATCCGATTTGTTACCAGCGTTCAAGTGGCGTTTAATTTAATAGTTTATGTGGAGCTCCTCTCAGCAGCCTTGCAACAGCAGCCTTGATCTATCACTGCAATGCAGCAAAACCTGATATGGTTTCCTTCTCAATCAGGAGGAAATACATTCCTCTACTGCTCCCTTCACATTGGGCTCAGTATTTAAAACCGATTCAGTTCAATTTGGTTGCAATTTTTTGAGGATTGAAGTTGGATCAGGTGAATATCTGTAAATGTTAGCACAACATTTCCCTATAGAGATTTACTTATAAATAATTCAGTGCAGTGCGCGATAGTTTAGAACAGGTTAACATGTAATAACCGCTTTTCTTCTATGATCAATTGTACAGTGCTGGTAGGCATGCTGCCATTTTAGTATAAGGATTCTGCAATTCTACAATGTATTACATTTCTGCCTTGTTGTATCTCATGGTTAATTTCATCCACAGTTACCTTAGAAATACTTTATGTATTAGAACAGTGTCTAACACTCAATTGACACAGTGTACTCAATGTCATTGTGTTTAAAGCTCAGTTCACAGAAACTAATATCAAATATCTTTCTCATGAGGAAAAAGCACATTAAAAACACAGAGTATGAGTCTGGGCTTGAAGGGAGAAATATATGGGGAAGTAGGGAAGGGATAAGGAGGATGTGGCTGAAGGTAGTCAATGAGAGTGGGAGCAAGGTGGAGAAATTTCAGAAGAAGGCAGAGGCAAAACGACTGAAAGTTCACTCATCAAAGGTGTAGCATTGCAGGTGGGGCATGAGGCAGGGCAGAGTGGACAAAGTGCCTGGGAGATCAGATGGGGCAAGAACGTAGAGGCATTTGAAAGTAAGGATAAGATCTCAATTGATTCCCTGGGGGATAAGGAGCTAGTTGATCTGGACAAGAGTGGGGGTGATAGACCTCCATAGACTGATATGGGGGAGGATCTGAGCTGCAGGTAGTCTAGAGCTTGTTGGAGGATGTAATTTGGGAGGCCGTCAACCAGGCCATTGGGGGAAGGTGAGTCTGGAGGTGAGAAAGGCATAGATGAGGATTTCAGCTGCATTGGAGTGAGTTAATATACAGTCAATTCACTTTACAGGATGTTCGGTGAAGTTCTTTGAGATGTCTCGAAGACATGATAAGGCGCTATATCAAATGCAAGGATTATTATTATTAGTAATAGTGGTGAAAATGTTGCAGAGCTGGGGAAAAAACAAATTTACTTAGAACTTAGATGAAAGATTTAAAGGAGAGTGAAGGGTAGAGTTCTAAACAGTCATGCCAAGTTCTAAACAGGGTTTGTGAGTTGGAATAAGCAAATGGGGAGATCGATACAGTCTATGTCTAAGATGAGTCTCTATCCAGAATTCAAGATACAGAGCTATGAAAAAACAAAGGTTAGACTGGGCAATGTATGTTCTAAATAGAAAAGACTGAGGTGTACTTAAAACAGGAATTTAACATTATGGAACATTTAGATTCAGATTCTGTAATGTAAACAATTCCTGTACAACAACAACAACATTACATTTATAGAGCGCCTTTCATGTCGGGAGGACGTCCCAAGGCACTGACCAGTCAGAGGTGACTTTTAGACATAGACTGAATTGATCTCCCGATCAAGGGGGTGGGGCAGGGTGGGGTGCTAGGGAGGGAAAGGATTGGGAGGGCAGCAGAAGGCACGATCAAAGAGGAAGGGAGGAAGCGAGATGAAGGGACTGTTGGATGGAGTTCCAGAGTGTGGGGGCAGAGGGGGGTCAAATCATTGCAGAGCACTTCTTCACAAGTAATCATAATGATACTAAATCTTACATTTGGTACAGAAATGCTATTCACATCAAGTCCATGTCGCAAAGCACTTCACAGAATATATTATAAAGTGGAGTGACTATGCTTTTTTTTCATGAGCAAACACAAACAGCCAATTTGTGCAGAGCAATGTCCCACAAAATGCAAATATGCCACCTTTGCAGGAACAAACAAGCATGAGGTGAATTGATCAATTAATCCGGAAGATTGTTGGTCAGAGGTCTGTGAGAAAGTCCCTTCACTTCCTGAATAATATCATGAGATCTTTAATGTCTCCCCGAATAGGCAGACAGGACCTTGGTTTAATGTATCATCCGAATGATGGCACTCCAACTGAGCAGCAGTTCTGCACTGAAATGTAAGGCAGGTCTATTTGCTCAACTCCACAACGTTCGGAGGCAGTGTTGTTCAAACTAAGAATAGTGAAAGAGAATAGGAATGCATTTATACGTACTGTAAATGGTTGGCAGGCATATAGAGCAGATTACTAGCATAACTGATGAAATAAGAAACTACTATGGTATCAAAAAAGAACTGTGAAGTCCGTGTGAGCTAACACAGCTTGGGATATTAGATATAGTGACAAGTTTAGTATATTAAAGGAACCTTGTGGGGATTTGGATGAGAAGCAAGGCAGAACAATGGTCTACAATTAGTACCTTATAATCATGTTTTACTGTGTGGAACTTCATTCATGAAGGCAACAGAAACCATTGGTTTTACGAAATGTTCATGATTTTTTTGACCAGCTATCAACACTTTGGCGCTGGTTGCAGAATGAACCTCTAATTTAGAGAAGGGTATCTTCTAGGGTCCGGCGATATATCGATATATCGCTAAAACCCGATATAATTTTCATATCAATATGCCGATATAGGCATTCCAAAAATATCGATATATCGAAAAAGTCGATATATCGAGGGAAAAAATCGGAATGCGCGCACACTGAACTACAAGACCCAGAATGCTCATCTCTATACACAATGCACAGACCGAGGTGCAAAGCCGCCATATTGTATTCATAATCCTAGAATACAATATACAGGTGTGCAAGGGGTGAGGGGAGAGAGACGGCTGGGGGGGGGGTGAGGGGGAGAGAGACGGCTGGGGGGGGCGGAGGGGGAGAGAGACGGCTGGGGGGGGTGGGCAGGGGAGAGAGACTGCGGGGGAAGGAGAGAGGGATGGCAGCGGGGGGTGGGGGTAGGGGGAGAGACGGGGTGGATGTGATAATATACAGATAGATAGAAATGGTGGGGATGTGAGAGAGGAGAGAGACACAGACAGAAAAACACAGAGATGGAGAGAGTGAGTGTGAAAGACACAGAGAGAGAAAGATATTTACCTCCTGAGGAGATAGGCCCCGAATGCGCGCGCACCCCGAATGCGCGTGCAGCCCAAATGCACGCGCACCCCAAATGTGCACGCCGCGCACGCATGCGCAGTACGAAAAACCTGAAAATATCGATATTTCGGTATATCTTGATATGAGCCCATCGATATATCTAAATCCGAAAATTTCCATATCGACAGACCCTAGTATCTTCCCAACCCGGGCATTTTCATCTCCATAGTCTGTTAATTTAATGGCAAATTGTACGCAGCATTGTGTTGTAAATTAGCAACTCAATTGATACTCGGATGGGCCCTTACAAAAAAGGCTTTCATCCTATTTGTCTGTCTGGGTCAATCCCA
This sequence comes from Hydrolagus colliei, assembly GCA_035084275.1. NCBI lineage: Eukaryota > Metazoa > Chordata > Chondrichthyes > Chimaeriformes > Chimaeridae > Hydrolagus > Hydrolagus colliei. Next base: position 22,159,689 of record CM068744.1, on the reverse strand, counting down.
GATCTCTAAAGTGAGAGAACTCTTAGAAAATCTAGACTATTTTAGCAGTAAATATTGATGTTTGCCAGTGCCATGGGACATCCCCTGAGGTGATAATCTCTATACATTTCAGTGAAATGATGAAAGCAGTTTCCCCTGGGGAACCTTGTGTGTGACTATGCTAGAACTATGATACAACGTGGTCTAGTATTATCTTATAATCTAATGCTCGAGTAGGCCATTATCTAATAGATTACTATTATTTTATGTAAATTACTGATGTAAATTACTTCACATTATTTACATTAAAATATGCTTAAATTTTCCCACATTATTCAGTGGATCATCCAAACAACTTTTAGTATATGAGAATATATGTATACACATATTCTCTCTCCCTTTAAAAGTGTGTGTGGGGTGGGGGTATATGTGCAGAAACCTAAGGCAGCATTGCTATTTGTGCTATCGGAGACTCTCTTTAGGCTAATAATAATAATGCATCCAAATTAGATGCCTGTATCCTTTTTTTTGGAAAAAAAACACAAATGGTCACATTTAGAAGCATTAAAATTTCATTGAAGATTCCTGGGCTAGAACTGAGGGTGGGTTTGAGTGTTTATACTGAAACATATATTGAGTATTCAAATTCCTTAGAATGTAATGATTTGAAGGTTAATCAAGTAGCCTGTGCTAAAAATAAAGTCTGAGCTGACAGATTCTGATCATTAACAAAGGAATCATTTAAAATTCTCATGATTGAATTGGACTATTGTAACTGAAGGTCAAATACCCTGTGGCACTTATATTGCACGAATATTGAAACAATGAACTGAAATCAATTAATGTTTACGGAAAACAGCTCAAAACGAGCTGGATGAAAATATGCAACAAGGGTTAAATTTGCTAAATGAATGTGTCAGGAAATTGATGGGTTAAATTAACAAGTCGGGAAACCTCACACATAATCCAATATATTGAAGAAGACAATAGGAACATAATAGCATTCCTATGAATAACTATTTAAACAAAATGACCAAAAAGGAACACCTAGATACTTAAACATCATAATAGAGCAAAAACTATTCACTTTCAGTGGGGACTTCTGACCTTTTTTGACAGATTGAGACAATCTAAGAGTTTTTACCTAACCAAGTTATCTTGTTGGCATGGCAACATGTCGTTCAACCATGTGCAATGTCTTGGCCTTTCTCCTGTGAGCCTTTGCTCTGTCTCACCCAAATCCCTGAGCTCCCACTCACTGGTCTCCACTGCTCGCTGTGAGACATGGAGATTCTGGGTGAGGCATGGACACTTGCCTCATCTGATAAGCCACCACTCAAAAGTATGATACTCTGAGAACAAAGTATATCTGTCATTGTATTATCTTGGTTTGCTATCTTAGGCTCAAATTTTCATATAGTATTATTATGGTATTAATAATAATTGTAATAATTTGTTTCCACGTCTTGGGACGTCCTCCTGATGTGAAAGGCGCTATACAAATGGAATTTTGTTGTTGATGTAGCCAGTGTCAGTTTATATTGACATCTCAAGGTAATTCAGAGGAAATACTGTGACGTGTAGTGACTGTGTAATTTGTGGGAAAACAACCTTAAGTTTAAAGATCATTCACAATTTTGCAGAATTCGTAAATACAGTCTTAATGTGGGACGTGATTTTCCAAACTGCCCTCCAAAATTAAGATTCTACAGTCTTTACTGTCCAAAAATGGTGTTAAGTTTTACACCCTGAGAAATGTTGAGCATCTGTCTGAGAAATGACCAAATTAAAAGTCAGCTGCTCACTATTATTTTATTGTGTCTTTTCAGGGACAATGGGGAAACAGAACAGCAAACTCGCACCTGAGGTGATGGAAGATCTGGTGAAGAACACAGAGTTTAATGAACATGAACTCAAACAGTGGTACAAAGGATTTCTGAAAGATTGCCCCAGTGGCAGACTGAATCTGGACGAATTCCAGCAGCTGTATGTAAAGGTATATATATTTCAGCAATAACTTAATTCAGCTCAGTATATATATATATATTGTATGTATATATATATAATTATAATATATGTGTAGATATATATATATATGAGGATCAAAAAGAAGCATTTACGAGGAAAATATAATTGAATCTACCATCTCTAAAATGTGCATTTGTTTTATTTGATTGGGAGATCATAGGTGATTCAACAACAATTTGAATTTATATAACACATAGATAATGTCTCAGATTGCTCTCCATTGGCAGGATTGACCATGTTTGTTCTAATAGAGAAATATGTTCTATTATTGGAGAAACGTTTGTGTAGTTAAAAAAACGTTGAGTGATGTTTTGCATTCAGAAGGTCTGAACATTTGTTGTAGCTGATCAGTTCACCCTTGAAATTCAAATAATTGCCGATTGTTGAGAACACTTGTAACTGTAATCTGTGGCTGTTGATTGAGGAAGCATACAGAGGTCGCTTTTACAGATACACGGAGGCTGCAATGAGAGGATTTTTTGGTTTGTTTTTGTATTTCAACAAATTCCTGTCTCAGAAAAATGTATGTCACACAGAGCAACAAACAGTAAAAGCCCATTTATCCGACACCCTCGGGACCTGGCCAATCGGTTAAAGCGCATGCCGGATATTCGGCCAAAAACACACAAAACATTTTTTTTTAATTATACATTGTGCCGGATAAATTCCGGTTAATCGAATGGGGACTTTTTTGAGGTGCCGGTTATACGGAAGTTATGGATAACGGATCGAGTCAGGGATAAACAGGCTTTTACTGTATACTGTATAGTCGAACTGCATTTCCTGAGCTACCACTGAATTTGAATGTTACGCACAGCGTATGGGAACAAAGATTGGCTACAATGTTTTGACATTCAGTATCATCATGTTATATTGGTGAAGAGCAGATTACTTCAAAGCTGTTATGGGTTAGTTAGAATGACAGTCAGTGTGAGCAATTCCAAATCAATTTGTTTAAAGTGTATGTGTTGTTCTGAACAATGGAAAACGTTTCATTGCAGGTAATATACAATATTGTTGATTCCATGTTGACACTATGCCTACAATCTGCTTGTCTGAGAAATATGGATTGCCAGAGAATCTCAGATTGAAACAATCAACAACACATTATATTTGTATAGTGCCCTTCACATTGGGAAGGCAGACCAACAGTCAAGGACTTGGACTGGAGCTGGGATCATGATGGGTGGAGGGTAGGGAGGCTAGGGATGGAAGGGTGACTGAAGGTGTGGTCAATCTGCACATAATACATAACTCAATGTGCAGGGTTTAAAACTGCCCATATTACTGTTCTCTCCTGTTTATAATTTGGCTTGAGACACTTTTGAAAGATTACCAGCCTCAGGATTGACCAGAAACATTGCCTACACTTTAGCTGATCACTGTTTATTTTTTGTCAGAAATGTCTCATGCTTTCAGCTTTCAGCAATACCTTTGTCTTAACACATAAAGTGTTATAGAAATTTCAAAAATTCTTAAAAATTTTAATTTGGAAAAATAGCTTTCAAATTAAGAATGAACAAGAATTTTCCGAAATTCGGCACAATCTTATTTTTTAAGGACACGATAAATCATGGATCCCTATGCTTTTTATTATCACTGGTAGATAATAACAAACATAGATATCTCACAAATCAGATCCTAGTCTTCTGCATGACCTATTCACTGGATGTTATACACAGAACAAAATTACCTGTCATCTGAAATAATTTTTAGTATGAATAACATAGAAAAATGCTGAATGAGAAAAGGTCAATCGGGCCATTGAGGTTCTCTTGCCCATTTAATATCCCTGGAAACTTCGACTGTCTTCGATCTTGTTCAACCCAACTATCACTAAAGGGGCAAATATCTACAGGCACTATCCAAGAAAATGAGATATTGTATAACTTTATCCCTCAGTCCTGAAGGCAATCAAATGAAGAATCCAAGCTATCCGTATGATCGCATTATTATAATAATAATAATACCTGCATTTGATATAGCATGTTACCATATTTAGACGTCTCAAAGTGCTTCACAGGATTTACTGTAGAGTGTAGTGATTATATGTTTCGTAAGTGAATGCAGTATGTGCACCAAGAGAAACAGCTCTTTGCTAATCATACCATGGAGCCTTTAACATCCACCTGAACAGAGCGATGAGGCTTTGATTTAGCATTTCATCCAAAAGCAGACACTTCTAACAATGCAGCACACTATCAGGACTGTGAGTTCAAAGTCCAGTAATGGTCTGAGACAGGCTGGCTCCATTCTTATTCTTAACATGAAAAACATTAGTGTGCTAATAGTGAGAGGCCATCCAGCGTGGAGGGCGCAATATAAATCTAAGTTGTTGTTGTTGTAATAATACTTGCATTTGATATAGAGTTTCATTACGTCTTTGAGATGTCTCAAAGCGTTTTCCAGAATACTATATACTGTAAAGTGCATTGGCTACATATTTTGTGGGCGAAGCTCTCCATGTGCACTTTAGGATGAACATTATTCATCCCAGACCAATTGCAATTGCCAAATGACCCCTCTCCATCCCAGCAATATGCTGTAGGTACCATAGGATTCAACAGGATATTCCATCACCAGTGCCAATCCTTTAAGCTTATTGATAAGCAGTTTAGCTTCCTGTAAAATGTTCATCTGGTGAGCATTAACTGATTTTGATACAAATGTTTTTTAATATCTACCACTTGCTTAGCTAAAGAAAACCCCACATTGTTTTTACACATACTTTGTTGAATTTTACACTAATGTCTCTGTTGTAATCTGAATAAAAAACTAAAAATAGTCAGGTCACATTATGACAGAGTCAGGCTGGAAACTAATTGGTTACATACATTAGTTTAATGCACGTAACCTTTTCAACCTCCTGTACTATGCTGTGGTGATGATGAGAATTTAGATGAGCACAAAAATAGACAAACAACATTAGCCACAGCCTTTCAATGGCAAATCTGACAGTGTTGGAAAGAACACAAGGTGCAGAAGGCCTCTACTCTGCTTTTCCCCTCAATTCTCAGTCTATTTTTCAACACTCTTTAGCTCAAGTGGTACCATTCTTGGTACCCTGGTAACCATAGCCATTGAAAGGCTATGGCTAACATCCCTCTCTTTTTGCTGGGCTCATCTAAATGCTATATTGAGTCTTGTAGCTCAGTGGTTAGAGCACTCATCTCACAAGCAAGAGACCCGGGTTCTATTCCAGTTGGGCAAAATGTTGGGCAAGTTTCCTAACTCCATAAGCCTCAGTTTATCTCGTGGTAAGTAGGAACTCGGTTATTAGTCAATTGGAGGATTGCTTTTCCGGGAATAATAATTCCTTCCAAAAATCTATAATAATTTGGTCACTTCAATCTATGACTGTTTGTGGGACATTGCTGTGCACAATTGGCTGCCGCATTTTGTCAACAAATATACAGTTCAATTCACTTCACAGTATATTCTGTGAAGTGCTTTGAGACGTATGGAAGATATGAAAAGCGCTAACTTACATGCAAGGATTATTAGTACAGTATTATTATTAATCTAAGCAAAGGTATTCGTGGTTGATGTCTGCTCATGACTACAAGAATGTCACCTTTAATTGGAAGAAATTATATAATGTGTTCACAAAACGTATTCTACTTTAGAAGATGTAGACTTTTACATATTATTTCCCACCAAGAAAGACAGATTCCTTGTTTTATGTGCAGTTGCTCCTTGCATTTGATACAGCATCTATTACGTCATTGACATGTCTCAAAGAGCTTCAGAGGATATACTGTGAAGTCAATTGACTATTTTGTGGGCAAAACACGGCAGCCAATTGTGCACACCAGTGCCCCACAAACAATTGTGGACTGAATGACCAAAATATTACTATTATTTGTTTATTTCATTTGGAAGGATTATTACCACCAGAAAGTAACCAGGTAAACAGAGGCATGTGTGTGGAATAAGGAAACTTGCCTTAGGTTTTGACACCTTGCCTCAATGCTAACTCACGCATATGAGTCCTGTTGCCCAAAGAGGGAATGTTGGCAGTTAGTCAGCCAGCCACTGGAGAGAGAGGGAGGGGGCGAAGAAGGAGGATTGCAAAACAAACAGCAATGGACAATACCAATCCTAGATTTGGGGGTTCAAGATCCGAAGATGAAAAAGTTGGCAAGTTGTTTTTTGCCATACACCACCAAGGTTTTGGGAAGCCGATTACAGTGGTTACATTGCTTTGATTCTACAGCAGATGTAAGCAAAATGGGTGTGAGACTACCTCCTGCGCTGGTCTAACACCACTTGTTCAATGGTTCATTTATATTGCACAAGAGGTGGCAAATTGTCAGAAAATTTCACTGTGGAGTTCCACTCCTGACCATACTTAGAGCAAGTGCCAAAACCCTGATCCATGCAATCAGCACCTCCTGCCTCGATCATTCCACTAATCATAAAATCCAATTAATTCAAAATTCTGCCTTATCCACACCAACCTCTGTACTTCATGACTCCAGTCCTTGCCAGATCCCACTGGCTCCCAACTGCAGAATGGATCAATTTCAAACTCTCATACTTGCATACAAACCATTTTATGCCCTGGAACCTCCCTACCTTTCTGACTTGCTCATACTCACCCAGGTAGCGCTGACCTTCTGCACATCATTCATCCCCTCCATTACACCATCGGTGGCCACGTGCTGAAAGCATATCCACCGATGGTGGAATGGAGAGGCTGGATTATCTCCCTCAATCCCTCCACTTTACTTCTTCCTTTCCCATCGTCAGATCACATCTGAAGACCTTTCTCTTGGCCGATCCTCTTCGACGTCTGCCATTGTTAATAACTCTGAGTAGCTACCCCGCATGAAGGGCGCTACACAAATGTAATATGTTGAACAAAGCACCAAAATCCGGTATTTGGAGATTTTTGGCCATGTTCCAAAGCGCATCAACAGAGCTATTATCAATAAATGACTCCAATTAAATGTTGCCCGTTCTAGGCTGGGTACATAAGCTGTCAGCGTCTCTGGATTCTGCAGCTTTTGGATGAGCAGCTTTATTCTGACAAAATGAGGGATGAGGGGATTGTTATAGACATCAGCACTGAGATGGTGAAAGCTGTATCACGGTGGTCTTTAATGTTTGCATTCTCCTTAGAATTTATGCCCGTTTACTCTCATCTCAGAACACCACTTAGCACCTAACACTGTTCTAAAAAGAACATAGAGTCTTAGCATCTTAACCATTACAAGTGGATGGGCCTTCCTGTTCTAAAAATTATAATTTTTGCATCCGATATAACACTTTTCACATCTTCTAGACATCTCAAAGCGCTTCACAGAATATACTGTAAAGTGAATTGACTGTATATTTGTGGGCAAAATATAGTCTAATACCAGAGGATTGAAAAGACTTTGTGTTCAGCAGCACAGGTATGTGTAAAAAAAACATTTGATGCTGATTAGCAAGTTCTCAGGAGATTGCATAAAATGAGATGATCAAACTGTTAGAAACATTTTTAGAAAAAATTATCACAGAAGACGAGCTTCATGACACCCATATTTGTAGTGCTCAGAGATTATGTAAAACTAAAACTGCCCTGATCTGCCGACTACTTGTTAAGGTTGTAATTGTTAGAACAATATCTCCAACAAAATTATTTTTAAATGCTCAAAATCTCTTTTTTTTAACCCTACCAAGAAGATTATCTGTAGATAAAAATGTGGCAGCACGTGTGAGATTTGAGTGATGCTGATCATTGGGCAGTGTCCTACAAACAGTCTGGATTGAAATGATCAATTTTTATTGTTTTTCTTTGGAAGGATTATTATTAGGCATGTGGAGTAAGGAAACTCGCCCAAGGTTTCGCCCTGAGCTGTCTGGATTGAAACCAAGTTCTCACACTTGTAAGGCGAGTGCTCTAACCAGTGAGCTAGAGAATATACTACAAAGTGAACTGACTGTATATATGTAGGCGAAACACGGCAGCCAATCACACACAGCATTGTCCCACAAACAGTTGTAGATTAAGTGACCAAACTATTTTTTTTTTTTGAGGGATTATTATCAAGTATGGGGAGTATGGAAACTTGCCGGGAATGAAACCCAGGTCTCTCGCTTACAAGGCAAAGGCACTAACCACTGAACTATGGGAACACATATAAAGTCCTGAGCTACAGGACTACACAAGCAGCTCAATAGGAACAAAACCATTGCTATTAAGAGACAATACAGATTTACATAGTCTTCTCCTCATAGAATCTTATGGCACAAAAGGAGGCCATTCGGCCTATTGAGTCTGTGCCGGCTCTTTAAAAAGAACAATTTAATCCCTAGTTCTCTCCCCATAATCTCGCAAACCTGTCCTCCCCAAATAAATGTCTGTCTCTCTTTTAAAAGTTGTTATTGAATTGGCCTCCACCACCTTTTCAGGCAACGCATTCCAGATTCGTACAACTCGCTGAGTGAAAACATTTCTCCTCACCTCCCCTCTGCTTCGTTTTGAAACTATTTTAAATCTGTGACCACGAGATACTGATACACCCGTGTACACCAGAGGAAACAGTTTTTCCATGTTTACTCTGTTGAATCCCCTCATGATCTTAAAAACCTCTATTAGGTCTCCTTGTAACCTTCTCTGTTCCAATGAGAATAAACCTAGCCTCTCTATCCTTTCCTCATAGCTGAAGTCCCTCATTCCTGGAACCATCTTGGTGAATCTCCTCTGCACCCTTTCCAGTGCCTTAACATCCTTCCTAAAATATGGTGACCAGAATTGAACACAGTACTCTAGCTGAGGCCTAAACAAAGTTTTGTAACGTTTAGTCAGAATTTCCTGACTTTTGTACTCTCTGCCCCTATTTATAAAGCCTGTATCCCATATGAGTTGTTTTTTAACAGCCTTGTCTACCTGTCCTGCCACCTTCAAAGAATTACATACACAAATTACTTACACAAAAGGTCTCTCCGTTCCTTTACACCCCTTAAAACTGTACTACCTAGCCTATATTGCCTCCCCTCATTTCTCCTTCCAAAATGCATCACCTCACATTTCTCTACATTAAATTTCATCTGCCATGTGTCTGCCCATTTTACCATTCGGTCTATCTCTTCTTGCAGATGGCTACTATCTTCCTCACTATTTACTGTTTTTCCTAACTTTGTGTCATCTGCAAACTTCAAAATAGTACTTCCTATACTCTAGTCCAGATCATTAATATAAATTAAAAAGAGCAGTGGTCCCAATACCAATCCCTGGGGGAATGCCACTGTACACTTCCCTCCAGCCAGAAAAACAGCCATTCATCATAAATCTCTGCTTTCTGTCTCCCAGCCAGTTCTGGATCCATACCGCCATTGTCCCTTTAACACCATGGGCCTCTATTTTCTTTATAAACCTTTTATGTGGCACTTTGTCAAATGTCTTTTGAAAGTCCATATAAACTACATCAACTGCGCTACCCTGTGCTGTAAATGTCTTTGGTTCTATTGCTTTTCCCATTACTATCACGCAGAACCAACAGCACTGGACTGGTGCCCCCCACCACCCCCCAGTGACCTGATAATTACTATTGATGATAATTAACACGTTGACTATAATTGTGGTAAATTAAAGCCTGAAGCCACCTAATCTACATTACAAAATTGCCCCCCAAAGCCGAAATGTTCAGCCAGCTCCAGCTCAATCTACACAGCAGTTAATATGTTCTCGACAGCTCCTGAGTGTAGTTTTGTGTTAATTATCACATCACCAGTTACAGTTTTCCTCCCATGGAATAAAAGCAGATCATAGAGATCAGCAAATTCAAAAATAGTCCCAATGATTCTGACCAACAGGTGCTTGGGAATCATGAATCTTTCACACTCGAATCCAGCGAAACATCCTAGAAGTACAATACAATACAGATATTACATTTGTATAGCGCCTTTCACATCAAACAGTAGATGGTGGAGCGGGCTGGGCAGGGATGGGGATGGGCTGCTGAGCGTAGGGAGCAGATTGATGTTGCAGTTTCAAATATGATTCACAGGAACAAACAAGAATTCAAAGAGGATTAAGTTATTACAAATTTCTGTGGAAAAATTAAGAGACAAAAGGTAGGAAAATACATTGATTATTATCCCTACTGATATCACAGCGATAATCATCACAGTGTATGGTATAAATTGGGGGTCCAAACCTGATTTTACATCATGGTTTAACCCGAAGCCTCTCGCTCCTGTTGTTATTGTGGAGTCCTGCAGCTCTGTGATTAGAGTACTGTACTCACTTCACAAGCGAGAGACCTGGGTTTGTTTCCTGGCAGAACAAAATGTTGGGCAGGTTTCCTTACTCCACATGCCACTGCTTACCTAGCAGTAAGTATGAACCCAGTTTTTAGTGGATTGGTGGATTGCTTTTCCAGGGATAATAATCCTTCAAAACAAAAAATGATAATTTTGGGCACTCAATCCACAAATGATTGTGAGACACTGCTGTGCGCCATTGGCTACCGCTTTTCAGCTACAAAGTACAGTGAATCCACTTTACAATGTGTCCTGTGAACCGCGTTGAGACATATCAATGCTGTGAAAAGGCTCTATATCAAATGTAAGGATTATTATCGTTCATGGTATAGTGATGGTTATCTGGAATGATTGAGAATTTACATTAGAATTCTCAATCAACATTCCTCCCTTGCCAAAGCAACAGAAATTTCTCTTTTAATCCAGGACACTCTTATTCATGCTTACCTTTATTTGTGCGTGAAGTTCAGTTGACATAACTGATGGGAAGATTATACGCAGCTGATAACTTTTCAGATTGCTAAATAATTCCTTACTCATCTTTATATCATTATAATACACGTAATACAATCTGGACTTGGAATTTTAAGCAAAACATAGCTTTTAAGTGTTGTGTGACGTGGTTGTTTTTGTAGTGCTGCAGTTTTGTTTTGCTGGAAAGACGTCTGTAAGAGAATGCAACTATTAAACGTGTCATTGAAATAATCCCAGCAGTTTATCCCAATGCCTTGGGGGGGTAGGGGGGTGGGGTGGGGGGTTAGAATGGTGTGCTATTGATTCACATAGATCACAAAAGGCTTGATCCCTGATCTTGAGTGAATCACTTGATCTTATCTGCAATAAGTCAATGAGAATTATTGATGTTGACATCCTTGCGCTAGGAATTGAATTTTGTATCAGGATTCAAGCTCGTGATCATTATAAGTGAAACCTGCTGAAGGATGATAGATGTGTATAGATATCAGGTGAGGGCATGAATCAGTTTGGCTTTAAGCACTCTTGAGATATTACTCATGTGAAAGGCACTATATAAATGCAAGTTGCTGCTATTTCATTGCTGCCACTATTTATCATTTGCAGTTTCTTTAAATAACTAATGGAATTAATGGCAGAAATGAAAGTTTTCACAGACAAACAGGACAAGGCAAGCTTGTGCCTCAACAAAAAAAACAAGACTTTATAAGGTACATTACTTTCATCTGAAATTGCTTTACTAGATGCAGTAAAAATAACCCAAATTGACTTGTTCTATAGGAACATGGTAGATATTTTGTGGATAAATTGTTTTTTTCCATCAGGCACAAAGAGACACAAAACATTTTGACATATTTCTCAATAATAAAAATTGAATGATAACCCTTCAATTTACGAGTAAGAAGCACTAGTAAATTGCCTAGCACTTATCCAGTTGAAACTGTCTTACCCATTGGGGACTTTGGCTTGTAGGTTACAGGTAATGCCTATTCCATCCTATTTAAGGGATGAGCGAGCCAGACATGCTGATAGACCATCAACAATGGCTTTGAGCACTGAAAATATTGTCCTTGGCCTTTTTTAGTTAAACACAGTATTTCAGACAATGGATTTTCTTGCAATGTGCAGACTCAATTATCTTAAACTTTGAGTTCTATGCACAGAAATGTAACTCTTCCACCTTTTCTATCTTTCCTGAATGTCTTGCATGTATGTCAGTTATCTTCAATTACATTGTCCTGGTTTAACAATGACTCTTCCTACTGCATAATTATTGTTTGCCATCAGCACCTTTAGTTTTATTATTACAGAGAAGCTATTTCTTCTGATGGGAATGCAAAACTAGGTGACATAGTCTTAAAATTAGAGTCAGACCATTTAAGAGTCAAATTAAATTTGGAAGCATTTTTTGATTCAAAGGACGGTGGAAATATGAAATTCCTCAAAAGGTCGTGGATGCTGGATCCATCCATACCTTCAAGAGTGAGGTTGATAAATTTTTGGTAGGTTGGGGTATTAACGGATATGGAGAGAAAGCGGGAAATTGGAATTAAAAGTATTAGTAGTGGTACCATTCAGCCAGGATCTAATTAAATGCTGGAATGGGCTCGATGGGCTGAATTGTCTGTACCAGTTCCTATGTTTCTATTGATCTCTAGTATTCTGATCTTTCCATCTGATACTTTCTTTTAATTATTTTGTTACTAAGCTAATTAATTTGCTTCTTTTGATTTGTTGTTTCCCCTTCACCCTGACCTCCAAACTTTCCTATCTGTTCTTGATCATTAGCAGACATCAGAACATTTTTGATTTACACTCCCCTATTCACACTTTCCCGCATTAAATGAATTCCAATTTCTGCATTCATATTCCTCATTAACAGATTAGCTCCCCATCTAGTTATGGGCTGACCATGCGTCCTACAACCTTTTCTTCAACTTGACAAAATTGCCCATTGATTTACACAATTTATCTACCATTTACCTACCACGTGCATTATTGAAGACAATCAACTTACCTTTTCCATGCTCCATGATAATGCTGAAAATAGATCACTGTATGCATCTGCCTTAAATCTGAAGGGATTTGGTGGCCAATACAAGGAACAAAAAGTTGATCTATTGGGAATGGAGTGGAGATTCTCGAGGATGGCTATAACTAGTGTGTATAAATGGTGTGGGTGAAGATCCTGGCTGTGTGAGATAATTGTGTTGTCAACATTCATACTGATGTATACCTCAGGACAGCTGCTAGAGTTGTCAGATATTTTATATTGACACACAGATATGGTTATGCTGTACAGTCCAATGCACAGTATGACAGCCTTTCATTTTTTATTATTCAGAAACATTTAAAACGGGTTAGTTTAGGTCAAGCATCATCATACATCACATTGTTTCACAGTAACAAAATGTTGACAGGGAAAGTGATAGATTATATGAGATACATTGCACAGTTTAACATGTTAATAATGCTGCAAAACTGCTTTGCAAAGGCAATGTGCTGTTTCCTTTTGCCAGGGAAATTAGTGTATTATTTAACAAAATATAACTCAGGTGCAGATAAGGAAAGATCACCTTGCCTTTGAAGACACAGGGGGCCGTTATAATAACCTTGGCATTACATATAGCACCTATCACATTGTCAATCATCACGAAGCATTGACAGGATTCAATGTAGAGTGTAGTGACTGTATGTATAGATGTAAACAACAGACAATTTATACATAGCAATGTCCCACAAACAGTTAAGAAGTGAATAAGCAAATTTTATCTGGAGGATTGTTAGCCAGGCTTCTGTTTTTTAATAGTGTGATGGCATCTCTAGCGTCTGGAATCCAAGGAAATTCAGATCAGCATCAAGTCAACTCTTTAGGGGAGGTGGGTGAAAGCAAACTAGTGGAGAAAAATTGGAAGTGTAAAAAAATAGAAAAAGTTCTGAACATTAGACTTGAGATTTCTCATGATTTTAACCTTGAGACCATTGTATTAAATCTTATGTTGTAAACTAGCAGAGATCCGAGTATTCAGATCCACAAATCTCTAAACATAGCTACACTTGTAGGTAAGCACATTGGCATAAAACAAGCCAATGTGCTTTTAAGCTTTATATCCAGAGGATAGAGTATAAAAGTGAGGAGGTGATATTGAATTTTATAATCGACAACAACAAAATTACATTTGTATAGTGCCTTTCACATCAGGAGGACATCCCAAGGTGTTGGAAGCTTGATTAGACCATTATGTCCAATTTTGGTCTCCACACTTTAAGGATATAGAAGTGATAGAAATAGTACAGCTTAGGTTTATGAGGATCATACCAGGGCTGGCAGGTTACCGCTATAAAAGTAGACTGGGTAGGTTAGACCTTCTTTGCTACAGAAAAGACATGTAAGAAAGGTGCTATACAAATTTTGTTGTTATTTTGTTGTTGTTAAGGGGAGATCTAATAGAAGTATTTAAATTTATAAAAAGGTTCATATATATAGGTTGTTTCCACTGAATGTGGAGTCTGAAAACAGGGGAAACGGATATAAGATCGTGACTAGGGAACCTAAAGGAGAATTGAAGAGGAACCACTTCACACAAAGGGTTGTGAGATTGTGGAACGTGCTGCCTGAATTGGTGGTTGAATTAAGTAATATAAAGTTATTCAAGAGAAAGCTTCACTTTCACATAATGGAGAGGGGCATAGAAGGGTATGGGAGGGAGTAAGGAATGGATGAACAACAACAACAAAATTACATTTATAGAGCACCTTTCATGTCAGAAAGACGTCTCAAGGTGCTGAACAGAGAGGGGTCAGGACCCAAGCAATGGGTGGGGGGATGGGGGGGTGGCAGGGTTGGGATGAGGGATGGCAGGATCGAAGAGGATAGTCTTTGAAGAAGGGAGTCTGCAGAACAGAACGGGGGTCAGCAGGTCAGAGAGATAGGAGGGGGCAAGGCCGTGGAGGGCCTTGAAAGTGAGGACGGTGATGAAGACTTGAGTGGAGTATAAACACCAGCATTAACTGGTTGGTCTGAATAGATTCATAGATTCATAGAATTTTACGGCACAAAAGGAGGCCATTCGGCCCATCTAGTCTGTGCCGGCTCTTTGAAAAGAGCCATACATTCTTTGTAAATCTTTGTCAATCAGGTTTCTGCTGTTCTTATAAAATACTCCCTAAAACTAACTTCCAAATTGAGGCTGAATTTAATAATTTTCCCAAATTTTGTATGATCACAAATGTTAGTATGATCTTCCTGTGGATGAAACCAAGGAAATTTTGGTAAACAAACCTACCAAATTGCCAAATGTCTGTTGTAAATAAAAATAAAAATTATATGAATTTCAGATTGCAATATCCAAAAAAATTTATGTGAAAGGAATCATCTCTGTTGAGTGGCTCTGAGAGCCCAGTTCTGATCAGGAACTTGTCATGTGAGAAATCATAAGAAAAAGTACCGGTAGTTGTCCTACCGCAGAACTGTATGCACAGTGAAGCTTAGAGTCAATTTGAGAAATGATACGTTTGGGTGCATGTTGAATGGGCACTGGAGGATTTGTGAATGTTGACGTTGTGCATCAGTGCAAATGCCCACTGCTCAATGCTGCAAAGCCTTTTGGAAACCGTGCATTTGGTATCTATTTTCAGTATAAACTCCCTGATAGTCCAATGCTAAAATTGACATGGATCACTCATTCCATAAAAATGCTCAAAATAAGAATAAAAATTTGAAATCAACCACAAATTATTATAAATTTAAAAACTGAAATGAATGGTTTTTTAAAAAATATCTTCAATAATATATGATTTCATTATGATGCGTGATTTCAGCCTATTGTACGTACCTTGCTCTGCTTGGGCATGTTTCCAGTGTTTTCCTCCTCAATTTCAGGGCATATTTTATTTATGACATGCACTAATGCCCTTGCAAACTGCTCAATGTGAGACCATTAAATCATTTGCTTTCTCCCTTCTTTTCTTTGTTTGAATTTCACTATGCATGGGTAGCATGGGACTACTTAAGAGCATAACATTTCAACTTATCCCATATTTCTAACTAAAGTCAAGCATATCTACTCTCTGATTTCTTCGGTAAATATCATATTGACTGAAGAGAACAAATTCCATCCTACATGCACATGTCCAGTGTGATTGATTCCACCAACAGAAAATAAAACTCAAATCTAAAAGATGTTATTCACAGACTGAAAATTGATCGTGCTTAATTTGTAACTACATTCATTACTTTTTTATTGGCATCTATTTAAGCATCTGTTTGATGTTTAGAAATTGATTCAGAGAAGCAACAAAAGAATATGCTATGTAGATTTGACATTCTAAATCTTCTAAATCCTGTGAATCTCATTTTTTAAAAAGCATGCAAACTTCAATATGTACTCATTGATATTGTCTGTACAGATAATAAACTGGAAAAATTCCTCTGTGCATTTCCAGAAAGATGAAACTTACAATATTTTGAAGCACGGAAACTTTTGTAGGTTTGAATCCTCACTTTCATCTCCAGTAGAAACATAACAATCGTATTTATTATCTGCCTTATAAAAGCTCGAAAGAAGCTATTTTAAAAGATACAATTTTAGCAGATCACGCTGATGAATAATAGATGCAGCTTTGATACCTGTTCATCAAAGCATTTCATACAAACAATGACTAAATTGGAAAATTACATCAAAGAATAGTGCACTTTAGCATAAGGTAGATATTGAATTATTTGTGCTTTGCCAACAGAAAACAATGCACAGTGACACTTCCATTTGAAAACTCATACCACGTTCTTGGATCACAGTTGGATATCGCTTTGTAGCTCACTCTTGTCAGATACCCAGAAATAATTTACATTGAAAGTGACAGTATTCCATTTTTTGTGCAGGTTGAGTTATGTTTTTAGACAAGCAGGTGTCCAACACATGCAGAAATCCATCACCATGCTTAAGAATATTCAAACCAAACATTTCCACATGTCTCACCTATACATGGAAACTGCTAAGATATTTATTGGAATGTAATGTACACTGTCTCCCTGGAGGGATGCATCCTGCTGACTGAAATACAGACAATATTAGGCGCAGGATGGCAAGAGTTTATGCTTTATAGAACAATAACAGTGACAATATCAGAAAAAGCAGCCTGTGAATCCCCAATATACATTTTAACTGATCCTGGGATGTTATGTTTTCTACATCGGCAATAATGGTTTTCGTTGGGGAAAAGCATCTGCACATTGTTGGTTTGCTTTTAGCAGTTGTCCATCAGCTATGTCAGATCATGTGAATTAAATCAGAGTAATATAGTTCAGCGTAATTATTTCAATAATTATGGAGTCCATCAATCTGGACTCTGGTTTGAATGCAACATAGAAAGATTATGTGTTGAACCCTGCTGATCCCCTCTGGTATTCACTATTTATACAGATCCATAAAATATCTGAACACTATAATCAGAATGTAATAAACCTATCTCAACATCAGGGATAATTACCAGGATTTTAAATTTGTCCCAAGATTTAAAATGAATTTATACAAGTGACCTGAACATAACTCATCATTCACCATGAACAGTGTTTGCATTCTGTAATGGAAAACGTGGTTTGGATGTATATTGCAAGAACCTGCAGTGTATGGTGATGATTTATTATAGTTCTTTGAAATACAAGTAGAGTACAGTATATGCTTATATTTTCTTATTTATTGTAACCTATAAAATGTTCCAGTTAGTTTAACAGATTTAGTTAAACAGATTTCCAATATTCTAGCCAGCTAATTTAAATGGTTGATAATCTATATCTGTGTGCATCTCTGTGTCTGTGTTGAGCGAGCTGGGGGTTTGGGACTTTGGCACTTTGATACAAGTCACGATGAGGCGCAATATCAAATGCAAGGATTATTATTATGAGTTGCAGATGCACCCTACTTATATCAACTGATCATGACAAAACTTGACATGTAGACAAATTATCCACCCATCTCATGGCCATTGTATGTGGAAATAATTGATTTTATAACAATCCTATAAAGCGAGAGACATAGCAAACCAACAAAATCATCATTTTTTTTAAAAAAAGCTTTTGTTATGTATATTTACATACACCAATCATGTTTCCTCCTCAAATTACATGGCCATTGTAATTTTTGTCTGAGGTAACAACAGTGGATGGAATCTTTACCCACTAAAACTGACCCACTCATTTGACCTATGACCTCTTCCACTGCCTTGATACATCTGAAAGTCTTTTCCAGGTTTATTTACTCTCTTCCATTTGGCATCTTAGAAACCTCATCATATTCAAATTGATATTGCGCCCTTCATCCCAGAGTGCTTGTCAATGGCAGAGCATGACACTGAGCCAGGGAGGAGCTGACAGTAGGCACAGTCATACAGGAAGGTCTTCAGACGCAACCTGAAAATAGAGATGGAAGGGGCGAGACAAACTGATAGAGGAAGCGTGTTCCAGAGTTTCAGGATGTAGTGCCTGAAAGCGCAGCTACCAGTGGTGAAACGGCGGACCGTGAGGCATGTGGGAGACTGGACCCAGTCGAGCAGTGGCAGTGAATTGTGTGTTGGTGGGTAAGCAGGGCGGAGAGGTAGGGAGGTGCCAGGGCATGAAGAAACATGAATGAAGTCTTATATGGTAAGATCTGAGAGATATCCTTGAAAGGCTAGAAAGTGCTACCTTATCCTGTCATTTGGCATAAACATCCATCTAGCATTGGGAATAAACCTGTGATGTTCTGTACACTACCTCTAAGGTCTATATGACCGCTTACGTCACACTGACGAGGACCGTATTGATTAAACTGATGATATGAACTAATTTGGCAAGAAAACCCAGTCTTCTTGGTAATACTTAGCCTTGGTATATATTCTGTCAAACTCTCTATAAGATCTTGGAAGCCTTATTTAATTTTACAGTCTATTCTAGCTTGGTGTAGGAATTTTGCAGTAATAGAATATTATACTATAATAAAATGTAATTTTGTTGGTGTTAATTACCTTGTATTATTTTCTATATAGAGTCTGCACCTAGATTTTTGTTTGCACAGTACTGTATGTTGTGTCAACAAAAATGTCCTCAAAAGTGTTTTAATAATACTGTAAACTTACTTTGTATAACAGTATAAACAGTCATCCAAATCGGAACTATTTTACATTATAATACATACAAATATATAATTACCTCTCCTATCCACTGGCACTGTTCCCACCCCTCTAAAAACAGCTGTCATCATCCCCATCCTGATGAAGCCTTCCCTGGACCCATCCCTACACTCCAGTTACTGCCCCATCTCCGACCTTCCATTCTTCTTCAAGGCCATAGCATGAGTTGTTGCCCACAGCATGGAAACATCCCTGGTCAAGGCCTCGAATGGTATCCTAAACATCTGCGATCAGGACTCACTCTGGCTCCCTGTCCTCTTGGACCACTCTGCCACCTTCGACAATGTCAATGACTCCATCCTCCTCCACCACCTCTCCTCTCAGCTCAGTCTTTATGGACCTGTCCTTGCCTGATTTGAATATTACTTCTCCCACAGTCTCCACTTTGTCGCCACCAATGGCTTCTCCTCCAGCCCCTGCACCATTACATATGGGGACCCCCAGGGCTCTCTCCTTGGCCTCTCTTTCCAACAACTATATATTCCTACTTGATGATGCCATCCGCAGACACGGGGTCAACTTCCACATGTTTGCGGATTACATCCAAATCTATCTTTCTGCCTCCATCCTTGATTGCAGAACAACTGCTGTCCTGACAAACTGCCTGTCACATATCAAGTCCTGGATGAGAGCTAACTTTCTGCAGCTAAATGTCAACAAGACTGAGACCCTCCGAATTGGCTCGCGCCAGCACCTCCACGCCTCAGGCACTGGTAGCATCAATCTCTGTGGTTGCACTCTCCACCTCACCAAACCAGTCAGAAATGTAGGTGTCTTGTTCAATCCTCAACTATCTTTTCTCCCCCACATTCATGCCATGACCTGCTCTGCCTTCCCTCACCTCTCCAAAATTGCCCATCTCTGCTGCTACCTCACCTGTTGACTGCTGAAACGCTCATTCATGCATTCATCACATCCAGGCTCGACTATGACAATGCCCTGCTTTCCAGCCTCCCCAACTCCTCCCTCCATAGACTGCAGATCATCCAGAACTCCGCAGTCCGTGCCCTCTCCACTCCATCTCTGCGACCCCATCTCCCCCATTCTTGTCCAACTCCATTGGTTTCCCATCACTCAGAGGATTCAATTCACAATACTGGTCCTTACCTTTAAAGCCCTCCATGGCCTTTCCCCACTCTACCTCTGTGACCTCCTAACCCCCAACCAAGCTGCCCACTCCCTCCCCTCAGCGGCTCCGTCCTGCTCCATGTCCATAGATCCACCCACCCCACCAACGGTGGGCGAGCCTTCAGCCTCTCTGCTCCCAACCCATTTCATTGCGGAATCCCCCCACCTGGCCCCCTCCCCAGCTTCCTTCAAATTCCTTCAAAGACCCTCCTCTTCGAATGTGCCATCGGTTACCCCCCTTCCCCTACCTTCTCTCCAACCTCCCGATCCCGACCTCATCTCAGGGCCGAAACACTGACAGTCCAGCACCTTCGGACATTTTCCCGGTGTGACAGGTGCTATACAAATACAATTTTGTTGTTGTTGTATAATCCTAAACTGTGATTGAATTCCCCCGGTCTAAATAGCATTGATGTATTGAACTAATCAGCTATTCGTTAATATTATTTGGCACTTTAAGGAAAAAATAAATTGTGGGAGTTGGTATAGCAATTGGTTTTTTTTAAAAAGCACACAATACAGAATACAAGGAGTTGCTGTAAATTATGCTATCGAACTCCTGCTCTGTATACACAATATAAATTTAAAAATGTGTTGAACGTAAAATCTTATGATTTCATTGAGTTGCTCCTCCAAGAGAGAGCAGGAGGAACGTGATTGTTCTCTATGAATATAATACTGTAGAGTTGGTGTGTGTGCTATCCATTCAATGAATTAATTCATTCTTTCATGATTTTTAACAAGACAAGAGGGAATGATGATAATTGGATCTGAGCATTACAATCATTTTTTCATATAATTATTTAATCCATGCACATTAAAGTCAGGGGCAAAAACATTTCATCTTTATATGTTAAATAGTTAAGTCGTTTATGTTTTTTTTGATTTGAATTTAGATAAGGGTAGCCTGGAAATTATATAAGGCATGGTTTGAAATATTCTAATAAAGAGTTATTGAAGCGAATGAACAACCTCATGTCAGAGCTGATATGTGATCTATAAATGACTTGGGTGAATCATCAAGAAATAATCTAATGTATCAGACATGTTGCATTTGTTTCTACGATGAAGAAAAATCTCATACATGTTCACACTTCATTTTTGACCTGGCAGTAATTTAGTATTCACAACTCGTACCCTTGCAGTAATCCTTGCGTTTTGATAGGGTGCTTTTCACGTCTTCTTAACGTCTCAAAGTGAATTGACTGTAGGCAAAATGCAGCAGCCAATTGCGCACAGCAGCGTCCCACAAACAGTCATGGATTGAAATATCCTGTAACGATTTCAAAGAGAGAACAAAATCAATCTCTCATGGACCAAATAACAGATTGTTAAATCTCCTATTTTGTCCTTAACTAAAGGTTACTTAGTTATGATCTAGAAGGTACCGGGTTGTGTTTGCATACATCATTTTGCAGATTATTTCCCAGATTATTGTATTTAATGATACATTCATGGTTGCAATGTACCATGACTCACATGTATTAAAAATATTTACTTTATATATCAGCATAATCAGTCACTCCACAACTAAGCTACCTCACATTAAAATGTACACAAATATTTAACACACATGTTTACTAAACTCAGCTGTGACTTTCAATTCCCCCAGGCTAAACTACAGTGACGTATTCTACTAATCAATTATTCATTATATTCTTCGGCTCTTTAAAGAAAAAAATAAAGCATAGAGGAGTTGAGATAGCAGTTGTTTTAAGGAGATATGATTTGAACTTAAAAGCTTCAAATTATTTTGCATCTAACTCATGAACAAAAGCAACACATAGGTTCACCACGGGCTCTTCAGATTCAGATTGTCGTTAAAATTATCCTGTCTTTAATCTGACTCTGGGACAGTTCCCTCCTCAATAGAGGAGCCTGAGTCATCCGACTGTAGGAGGGGTCTTCTCCAAGCTACAAGCTGCCAGTGTCTTGTTTGACCCCGAACTGTCCTTCCTCCCCCACATCCGCTCCATGACCGGTACAGCCTTCCACCACCTCTGCAATATTGTCAGACTCCGCCACTACCTCACCCCCCACGTCGCCGAAACACTTATACACGCCTTCACATCTAGACTTGACTAAGGGAACTCTCTCCATGGCCTTCCCAGCTCCTCCCTTCACAGGCTGCAGAACTTCCAGAACTTTGCAGCTCGTGTACTCTCCCGCACTAGGCTCCGCGACAACATCACTCCCACCCTCGCCCGTCTCCACTGGTTCCCCATCCTCAGAGGATAGAATTCAAGATCCTCCTCCTCACCTTCAAGGCCATTCAAGGCCCTGCCCCCTCTGCCTACCTCTCTGACCTGCTGTCTCTATCAGATACCTCTCTATCAGCCCGCCCGCCCCCAGGCTCTCTGCTCCTACACTGTGGAACTCCATCCATCAGCCCCTCCGTCTTGCTTCCTCCCATTCCTCCTTCAAGGCCGGTCTCAAGACCTTCCTCTTCGACTGCGCCTTCGGCTCCCCCACTAACTCTTCCCCCTCTCCTTCCCCCTACCTCGACCCTCCCCCCACCCAGCTTGGGTCCCAACCTGACTGTTCAGCGCTTTGGGGCGTCCTCCCGACGTGAAAGGCGCTATATAAGTGCAATTTTGTTGCTGTTGTTGTCCCTCATCACTGAAATCTGCTAGGGCCTCTGAAGGTCAAGCATTATCCTTCAAAACCACACACTGACTGACAGTGTGGTGACTGGTCACTGGAGACTGGTCCAGACATTCCCGGAACACCTTCTCCTCAATGATGAGCAAATCAGCCAGTGGTGTGGATCGTCAGCTCTGGTCTCTTAAGCTAAATCACATCCATGGTAGCAAATTAAGTCAGGCCATGGTCTTTGAAACAGTAAACCTGTATTATGTTACAAACCACTGCTATTATATTATGGCTACACCATAACTAATCACACACACTACTGCCTCATTCCTATTTATATTTTCTCCCTCTTTACTTTACTCGGAGGATAGTGAATGATTGGAACAGGTTGCCAGGAAGGGTGGTTGAGACCAGGACACTGGACTCATTAAAAACACCAGCTTGATACTGTGATGAGAAGATGGTAAAATAATAATAATTCTTGCATTTGTTCGTAGTGCTTTTCACGTCTTCAAGACATCTCAAAGCGCTTCACAAAATATATTGTAAAGTGAATTGACTGTATATTTGTGAACGAAATGCGACAGCTAATTGCACCAGTGTCCCACAAACAGTCGTGGATTGAGTTTATCATTGTATTTATTTTTTCTTGAGGGATTACTATTAGGCAAGTGGAGTAAGGAAACTTGGCAAAGATTTTGCCCTGCCGGGAATCAAACCCAGACTCTAGTTTGCGAGGCGAGTGCTCTTAGTACTGTATTGAGCTACATGACCCCACAAAGGGTATTCTAGAAGAATTAGATCAAATTTTCATGCCTGCTTCAATGGAACCAATTTTGTGATAACTCTAGAGCACTCTTATCTATTGCAGTGGTTTAGAGTATGTCATAATTATACTTTCAGTGAAAGATTCTGAATGAGGTTCAAATCTAAGATTTGAGTATGTTTCAAAGATAGTCAAATTTGCTTTCAAAGATGAAATGACTACTATTTGCTGAATAACTGAACAAAAGTGGCTTCTCAGTCTTTGTCATGCAACACTGTTTACCATCAGTGTAAAAGCATAATAAGGCCATTTATGTCATCACTTTCTTGTTTTGCCAGATGCCCTATCAGTTTCAAGGTCAAACCTATTTGCTGTTTCTTTCTTGACATAGTGCCAAGCTTAGTTTACAACAATTAAATCCATTTAAGGAGCACATAGTCTTATACTCATCTATCATTGGTTTATTCACCTGTCTGATCCTTCCTGGTAACCCATCGTGCTGTACAAGCCATTAACATACAGTTGCAAATATCTGCAGATCACTGTCAACAGACAAGTGCAAACACAGTATTTAAGATGTTTACGAATCCAGTAATAAATAAGTAAAAATAGGCTTGACATTCTGAGCTTCCAAGCATCCGAAAAGTTCACTCATGGAGCAAATCTGCATACGTGAAAAAAAATTATAATTTTTTTTAATCACAGCTTTTATTTTTATAACATTGAAGTATCTCACAGAGCAAAACAGGACATTGTCAAATGCAGTAAATATGTTCTGTAAGCAAATGCAGCAACCATTTTGCACACAGCAAGAGCCCCAAAACAGACATGAGATGAATAAATTCATGTAGGAGAAGATCCATTTTCTTTTTGGAGCGTGTGAGAGCTTTAATATCCAAAGGCAGCCAGAAACTCAATACTGTATAAAGTCTCTTGTGAAGGGACAGCACTCTGCCTATATTACACTACAGCACCAGCATAGACTGAGATAACAAATCTGATGTGGGGCTTGAGTCCATACATTTTTGACTCAATCGCTACTAACTTGAAGGAGCAAAATGAATTATCAATGTGAGGGAAAAGCTTTCTAAGTGAGCAAGTTGAGAACTTTTATGTGAGATATAAAAAGATATTAAAAGATCTTTAGGTTGAGTATGGTGCAAAATATCACTGTTGGGCCACAAAACCTATTTGATATACTATCTTGATAATATCCACTCCATTTGCTCAGTTCTTGTAGCTCTGTGAGCACTTGTCCTACAAGCATGTGTTCGAATCCAGGCAGGTCAGGCCAAAACCTTGGGCAAGTTTCCTTACTCCACACGCTTAATATGCGTGAACAGCACTATATCAAATGCAAGGATTATTATTATATATTATATCAAGATATTAAGTAGGTTAGGTATGATCATTTTCCTTTTCAACTGCCAGGTGTCTGATATGTATGGAAACCCATCACCAAGCTTAATAATAGTCAACACAGAATATGAGAGCCATATAAGTATGCCATTTACATGTGGGAATGTCTCTGTGTCTGGAATGGAAATGTTGATGTGTAAGTGGTATATCTATATGATTTTGGGGGTCTGACACATGTGTCAGTGGGATGCACAGAATTCACTCTCTCTGGAGGGAAGCATCCTGGTTACTCATTCTAGAAAGTATTAGGCGCAGGTTGGCAAGAGCCAAGGCTTGGGGACCCCAGATTGTGCGTTGGGGTACTGCTGGAGTTCAACCAACTAAAACCACATAGCTTGCCGTGTATATCACTGTGTAGTAAGCATTCTCGCTGCTTGTCCATTTAGGACCACACTACCCAGTAGGGCTGTGGCTTGCAGTGTGAATGAGATGTCGGTATAATTAGGTAAAGGTAGGTTAAGGTTTATTGTAGGTAAAGAAACTTTGTGTGTGAATGAAAACTGCAAGAAGAAAATGCAAAATTTGGAGTGAGGGGAAAACAATCTGCTCTGCAAATATGCAAAGCACCAAGAGCAGTCTGGCATTCGAAAGCAATTAATATTCTCCCACGTCCTTGGGTAAAAACAGTTATGTAAGAATACAGTTTTACTGGCAGAAGAAATAAAAACATTAGTTCATGAACTAGCAATGCTGCATATTAAGTACTACCGGCACTCCAGTTTTAAATCTGAGCAGCATTGCTATTCCAAGGAAAGGAAGGATGAGCAAAACAGTCTTTGTTTGAATGTTTGGTTCAATTCAAGGGTGTAAAAATGTAATTTTCACAGCTTGCAATGAACTGAATCCAACAATTATGGCAATGACATTGTAGTTGTAGAAGTATGCATCTGTGTGGTAAGAGAATATGGATAAGACTTTACAGAGATTGGCGTTTTCTGGATATACTGTATTAATAATCTTTGCATTTGATATAACCCCGTATCACATAATCAAAACATCTGAAAGTATCTAAAATAATTTATACTGTAAAATTTAATGAAGAAATCTTGTAGACAAAGGTAATTTGCACACACCAATGTCCCACAAATAGCCATGAAGCAATTGATCAATTTTATATAGGGGATTGTTGGCCAAGACATGAGCAGGAGCTCCCCTCTCCTTTCGAAAGATGCCATGGGATCTTAACAGATGGACGCATTCACAGGACAGTACTGTACCTCTAATTACAACCGAAACTGCAACACAGTTTTGATTGTAATAATCAAAATAAAGATGCAAAACATATTTGTTACGCTACTGAAATGGCATTGGACATTAACATGTTTGGCCTTGGCAGATATGGAATTTGGGGAATTAATGGGAAGTTAGAAGGGACATTACTTTCAATATCCCCTATCCACATTGAAATATTTGCGTTGAAATCATATTTTGCTTGTTGCAGAAAACTAGGCATTTGGATATGTAGAAACATAGATGGGAAATTGTGTAAAAAAACATGGCATATTATTTCAACTTCCAGCACTTTGAGACGTCCAGAAGACGTGAAAAGCACTAAATGAAATGAAAGGATTATGCAAGGATGATTATTATTATTATTATTTAGTAGTACTGTAGTAGTAATCTCCCAATCTGCACCTCCAACATGATGTATACATCTCTTCTGAAGTTGGTCCACGGTTCCCCTCATAAGTGAGTCAAATTAGTTAATTAAGGCTGTGTTAAAGTCCAAGATATTGTAAGATCTTCATTCATGAAGTCACTATACATGGGACATGGCAATGTCAAATTCCCACATATTACGACATATTACAGGAAAGCTATGAAGAATACGCTTGATGCTGTTTATTGTGACCAACATTCTGAATGTTTATGATCAGTTGACCAGATTTTAATGATTTCATGCTCCAGAAATTATTATATTAGTAGTTCACGAAAATGATTTGTGATGTGCTTAGTGTGGCAGCATTATTACACAGTACAGTATATGTAAATTATGGGCAGGAATCTGTAACATCTATGAAAAAGCTAAGAGCACATAACAGCTTGATGTGTGGTAGCGTGAAAAATTAGAAAGCTGACACTGAAGGATTTCAGTGTGGCGCGACCAGAGAGAGTGAGCGAGAGATAAACAGAGAGAGTGTGAGAGAAGGTGAGTAATAGAGATTAAAATCACTATTAAAAGTATCTTAAACACTTCCATTCTGCGACAGTATTCTATCTATCATTGCTTTGGGCACATATGGACACCTCAGTCCAGTGACAGATATGAGACAACCGTACATTAGAGGAAGCGTAAGCATTACTATGTCAGTTACATTTGCAACCAGCTAAATAAACCAAATCAACATGCAGGCTATGTAGTCCATATGGTGTTGATTGCAAAGCAATTGTAAGCTGTTTTGGAAGAGTTTCACTTGCTCATTATCGAGGATTGAATGATTCATTTTAATTATTCGTAGGTTGTTTGACCATTCACTCCTCCCATACCGTGATAATGCCAACAGCAACTTGACAACATGCTGAAAGGACAAAACAATTATAGCTCATATGGAACTCCGAGTGGTATAAAAAAATCTGCCTCAGATTCGCACACGCTATGTACTGATGGACAGGCTGAAGTTCAGCTCAACCACAGCAAAGGCCAGATGGAGCCTGAGCCAGATGCTCCTGCGAAAACCGCTCAGAGCGCACCCTCCGGGTAGCCCACCAGCACACATTAACCTGACTGAAATAAACGTGAGGTCACAGAAGGATGCTTGTTCTGTAAGCAAAGTGCATCTTGAAAGTGTGTGTACGGTAAACATTCGGATGCCTTCCGAAAGCGGCAAGTGCACCTTATCAGGGTGTGCGCGGACACCCACGTGGTTGTGGTGCACATAGGGGTGACTCCCGATTGTTTTAAAGAGAGCCTTCCAACAAAACATGTGTACAACCTGTGTGCTGGAAAGACATTTACCATAAATAACGGAGTTTTTGGGGGTATCGGGAGAAAGGGGAATAAATGGAAAAAAACAATACAGGAAGACCTCGCTTAACATTGCTTCGGTCAACATTGTTTCATTATTACATTGCCGATCCATTGGGGAACATTTATTCATTTAACGTTGTAACGTCGCTATTATGTCATTTGCGCGGGTGGAAACAAATTACTTTCGGTAGCGTAGGCGTACATAGACACTGAATGTCTGGTATTTGTGCACAGGTTTGCTTAACCTCATTTCGCTTAAAGTCGCACTTTTCGCAAACACAACTGCGACATTAAGCAAGGACTAAGTGTATTGTACTTTGAAAAAAAAGTATCTCTACATTGGATAGTGTATGATTACTGCCATTCTTACTCAGGTGGATGAGAACAGAACATTTACAATCAGACCTTAGTACAAACTTCCTGTCTACTTTTCAGATAAAGGATAATTCTTGCATTTGTATAGTACCTTTCACCGTTGGGAGGACGTCCCAAGGGCTACTTGTAAAGGGTAGTGACTGTGTTTTGTAGGTGAACGAAGCATGGAGATTGTGCAGAACTTGAGTATTGTTTGAAAGTCATCAGATAAGTGTAAATAGTTGTTACTTTCTCTCTCACATTAGTGCTTATCTCGTATCTGTGTGCAATTGGCTGTCGCGTTTTGCCCACAAAATGTACAGTCAATTCACCTGGGGGTGTATTCTGTAAAGTGCTTAGAGACGTCTCAAAGACGTGAAAAGACTTTATATCAAATACAGGGATTATTATTATCTGTGCATCATTATTGTGGCATCAGGCTACAAATACGAATGCATGTATCTTTGCACATAAGCATATTTCTTGATCAGACAAGCTCTACCTATAATAATCTTTCCATTCAATATTATCCAACAAAAGGAAATCGGAAGACATATAGTTGATGTCAATACAGTTTCACTTTGTGGAAAAAGTACATAACAAACAGAAGGTAGCTATAATTAGGGAGATTTTCTGTTTGTCAATAACTGTGAATGCCTAGAATAGAGTTTGACCATTATAACTACACATTGATTGGGCCAGTAATGTTAAGTAACCTCCGTGATACCTAAATATTAATTTTCAAACAATCAATTCTTTCTTACAGAATGATTTACTGCCATTGTACTGATTTTTCTGCTAGATGTCACTTTCCTTTTATTTGAGCCATTGAGATTTCTAATCAAACTCTCACTGCTAGCCTTTGGCATTAGTCTTTTGCTTCCTAAAGGTTGAATTATGACCAGTCATTAATGTAAGTAATTTAGCCTTAGTCACTCTATATTTAATTAGCTCTCACAGTTCCACCATCTGTATTTGCCTCTTGACGACGGCATCATCTAACATGCATTTGAACCCATGAAGTCGCAAAACAATCAGTACAATTAAACAAAGTATTGATCATAATTCCTTGAAATCGATTTGTGGAAAGTGCTAACTGTGATGTTCAGGTTCATGTTTAATTTATCCTTTTTTAAAAGCAGTCACAGAGTGTGACATTAAAACATTGGTAAAGTGTTAGTTACTTTTGTAACACAAAATTCACACCAAAAACATCACAATTTAAGTTTGTTGAAACACACCATGAATATATTCATTGCTGGCTTGGGTGTTTTATGTGACCTTAACCCTAGTATTCAGCATTGCCTTGAGGAAAGACTAAGGGAGTAGCCGTTAATGGTCGCAGGATCCTATAATTGTGGGATAATACAGTAGAACAAATGTTGCACAGGCTCTGAGTCAGAAGGTTGTGAGTCCAAGTCCCACTTTGGAACTTGGTACTCATATTGTCTAAGATGACACTCCAGTGAAGAGCTGGGGGTGTGCTGCATAGTTGGAGATACTGTCCTTTGGATAAGATGTAAAACTGAGGCCTGTCTGTCTGTTCCGATGGACGTTAAAGATCCCATGGCAGCATTTGAAAAGAGTTTCTCCTGGTATTCTGACGAAGAATCCCTCAAAAATATAAATGGTCATTCATTTAATGGCTGTTTGTGGGACATCACTATACGCTATGGGCTCAACAGGGCAACTGTTCAGCGCCTTAGGACGTCCTCCAGAAGTGAAAGGCGCTCTATAAATGTAACTTTGTTGTTGTGTTGTATCTGCAGATTATTCCATAAGAAGACATGCCTTTTAACTGCAAATTTGTTTTGTTTCTTACTCATTTAATTTGGCTGGAATTACTGGTGTGGGTGTAGTGAGATATTGTGAAGAGGAGATCGTGAGGATGCAATTTGAAACCAAACCAAGTACAATAACTAACAAAACATTTTTTATAGAAACTAAACAAAATCTATATTTATATTAAGATTTAGAAATGCATTTACAAGAATATTAAGAATTTGTAGCAAATTTATATCTGGCACATCTAAATGCCAACAAACAGATTGTTTATTAAAAGAACGAAAAGCAATATTGGCTCCTAAATCACCAAGCATAATATTCACGCATTTTGAAACTCTGGAATTGGCTACAGTATGCTTTTCAGCCTTTGTGATATTCATCTTTTGTGTAAAAAAAATGACTTCACTGAACATTTATTAGGTTGAATATTTGAATTCAGTAAATATATTCCATTATATAAACAATGTAATGATTTAGTTATTATTAAATTATTATTATCTGTTTAAAAATACAAATTTATTGTAATAATCATACCAGCATTTTTGAAGAATATATTGGTAATCCTTTGATTTGATGTAGCACCTTTCACATCAGGACATAGGAGATCGTGAAAAGCGCTTGATACAATACACTATCAAGTGTAGTGATTGTGTTTTTGTAGGCACGATGCAGCAGACAATTTGCAAACAACGATGTCCCACAAACAGTCATGAAGTGAGTGACAAATTTTAAGTGAGGGTTTGTGGACCAGGAAACCAGGAAAACTCGCCTCGCTTTTTAAATATGGTCACGGTTTCTTTAATGTCGAACTGCATCCACCGAGTGACAGCCTTGATAATACGTATTCAAAATCCCCACAAGGGACTTGAACCCACACCTTCTGATTCAGAACTGAGAGTGCTACCAACTGAGCCAGACTGGCACCAGACTGATAACCTTTTCTAAATTTCCATGCATACAATGCATGTAGAACCTCAGACTCTATAATTGGCAATAAATAAAAGATCTTGAGAAAAATAAAATTCTTCCCGCCCAAGTAGTCTATTGATATGCCTAAGGGGAGAAAAGTGTGGCAAATGTTGTTACCATTACAATCCGAGTGGATAAATACTGCTTTCCCTTTTAATATTGTTCTTCGGTTACGCATTTCCAATTCCCAGTTAAATAATAGTATGGACTTGGCATGATATTTCGTTGGGTTCCTTTCTAATAACAAAGATACAGTGGGTACAATATTTGCAAACAACTCAAAGCTCTGCAGACGAGTCATAAGTAGAAAAGAGGTCGATATTCAGACGGATTTGGACCAATTAAGAAGATAGTCTGAGAAACAGCAAATTAATTTTTATGTGAATAAATGTAGGGTTAATCATTTAGGAAATAGTAAACAAACAATGCTTGATACGAAAGAGGTGGATCAGGAAAATAATTTATTGTGATCAGGAACTTACAGTGAAAGTGTTTAATTTATCCTATCAGTGCCTTTACACCTCAGGGACTGTCAGCATCACCATCCAAGGATGCAGATGTCTCCTCACTGAGCCAGTTCAAAACCTACGCATCTTGTTTGACCTTCAACTATCCTTTCTACCCTACGTCTGTGCCATGTCCTGCTATACTGTCCCCACCACCGCAACATTGCTCGGCACCCCCACCCCCACTGGCTCACACCGCAGGCTGCCGAGACCCTCAAACACACATTCATAACATCCAAGCTCAACTCCTCCCTCCATAAATTGCAGATCATCAGGACCTCTGTAGCCCCTGTCCTCTCCAGTACCATGTTCCGTGTACCTATTGCCCCCATCCTTGCCTGCCTCCATTGACTTTCCATCACACAGAGGACAATTCAAGATCCTGGTCCTCACTTTCAATGCCTTCCGTGGCCTTGCTCCCCACTATCTCTGTGACCTTCTAACTCCCTACCTACCTGCCCGCTCACTCCATTTAATAGACTCTGGCCTGCTTCACGTCCCCGCCTTCCTTGCCCCACCAATGGCGAGCGGACATTCGGCCACTCTGCCCCCACTCTCTGGAACTCCACCCCCCAGTCCTTCCTGCCTTCTTCAAAACCCATCTCAATACCCTCCTCTTCAACCTTGCCTTTGATCACCCTCCTTCTTCCCCTGCCCTCAACCCTCCCCAATCCCGATCCCTATCTTGAGTCAGAAATCCTGATTGTCTAATGCCTTGGGTCAACAACAACACCTTGCATTTATATAGTGTCCCTCATGATGGCGTCTTGGAGCGATTAACAATGGTGGCTCCCGAGGCCAAGCCAGGGGGAGGGGGAAAGTAACCATAAATGAAATCGAAGAGAAGAGAAAGGTCTTCAGGTGTGACCTGAAGATGGGGAAGAAATTAAACACAAGAGTGAGGATCTTGAAGTCGATCCGCTCTGTGATAGCGAGCCAAGGAGTGGGGTAATTGTGGTACGAATGTTAGTGCGGGTGAGAATGCAGGCAGCAGTCGAAGAGGAAGGTTTTCAGGCAGGACTTGAAAAAGGGAGAGAGGGGCAGAGAGATTGAGGGAGAGTGTTCCAGAGTTTGGGGCATAGTGGCTGAAAGTGTGATCTCCGATGGCGATGCGGAAAGTACAAGGTCAGATCAGGAGGTCAGTGCTAGACGATCGAAGGTGCCTTGTGGTGGATTGGGGAGTGAAGAGGTCAGAGAGGTAGGTACGTGCCAGATAGTGAAAGAATTTGAACACAAGTGTGAGGATCTTAAAGTCAATTCGATTGGTGATGGGGAACCAGTGGAGCCTGCCCAGAACTGGTGAGATGTGGTTATAGAGTCTGCATTTGGGGTAAGGTATGTGGGGAGGCAGGCAATGTGGTGGAGGTGGAAGAAGGCAGTCCTGGTCAGAGGCCACATGTGGGGGAGGATGGACTGCTGGGGCTCAAACTAAATGCCTAGATTGAACACCGTTTGGTGAGTTTGAGGGAGAGCCCATGGAAGTTGAGGAGTTTAGAACCACAGGTGTGAAGATGTTGACAGGAGCCGAGGAATAGAGCTTTGTCTTGTCCATGTTCAGCTGCAGGAAGTTTACACTGGCCCAGGCCTTGATGTCTGCCAGACAAGCTGAGAGAACATTGGAGGACCTGGAGTTGTTACTAGAGGAGGCAAAGTAGATTTGTGTTTCATTCGCATACATATGGAAGTTTAGCCTTGTCCAGGCACAGACCTAAAAAGACTTTGGTTTAATGTCTGATGCAAAGGACAGCTCCTCAACAACACAGTGGTCCCCCATCAATGCAATGGAATATCACCACACTCTCTCCACAGAGAGTCACAGTTTTTTCCTGGCAAATTTAAGTGCAGCTTCAAACTGCTAAAGCCTGGGGACTCCACAATGTCCATTTGAGGGCTGCCAAATCTTAACCAGCTTAAGCTGTACAGCCTACCATTGCAGAGAACTAATAAGCTTATGATTTTCGATCCAGGCCCTATCCAAACAACTATAGAAATCTAAGAATGTCATTATGCAAGTGTTGGTTCTTTTGGGTAACAAGATGGAAGCAATTTAAGATAGGTAACAAACTAGCGAATGGGGAGATAAAAATTCTTCTTCTCATACACAAAATAGTTAGGATTTGGAATGCTCGGCTTGGAGCAGTGCCTGAGGCAGAATCCATGTTAACTTTCAAAAAGGAACAAGGTAAACAACCAAAAAAGGAGTAAACTACAGGGTAGGATAAGGGGGAAGAGTCAGCACAGACATGATGAACCAAATTATCCATTGAATTTTGCTTACAGAATTATCAGGAGCTGCGTGGGAAGAATTTCTGTCCCTTATGGCTGGTCAAGTCCTTCTAGCAAGTCAGGCTCACTGTTAGTCATCAACTGTGCCTTTGAGTACTGAGGTAGGATACTGTTGCAGAGGTACCAGATCAATTCTGATATTCCATTATCAGGTATGTCACCTTTGAGCCTACTCAGGGTCAAAGAGACCCTGCTTACTTACAAGGAGGATCCATTATCCTTATCCATCTCTAAAAATAATAATAAGGAAGGTCCTGGCAAAACCTTGGGTGAGTTTCCTTGCTCCACATGCCTGATAATAATCCCTCAAAAAACAATAATAAATTGGTCACTCAATCCACGGCTGTTTGTGGGACACTGCTGTGCGCAATTGGCTGCCGTGTTTCGCCCCTAACCCTAAGTCAATTCACTTTGCAGTGTATTCTGTGAAGCACTTTGTGATGTCTAGAAGATGTGAAAAGCATTACATCAAATTTTAATGGATATCCTTCCATGCATTGTTTACCATTTACTTTTCCTAAATTATTCAACATAGATTTACTCTATTCATATGGCATTTCAGAACATGCAGAATTGGATGAATTGTTGATCATTTTTAACTTTGCGGCTTGCTTTTAATTCTAAAAGTAACTTACACAAAACCAACTTCAACTTTTTGGCTATATTTAAGAAATTGATATATTCCAGACACTGAATAATAATCATAATAATAATACTTAGATTTGATACAGTGCCTTTCATGTCTTAAAGCACCTCACAGAATATAACGCAAAGTGGAGCAATGGTCCACTTTGGATATAACAATTGTGGATGAAATATTATGTTCACAGAATAAATCCAGACCTAGTGGGATTTCTACCCAGCAATCTACCCAGAGAAGCTCTTTATCATCACTGGTACAAGCAGTAGCCCTTGGAAATGTAGGAGCTTCGATGCATAAATATATCTCTGTTTTAAGTGCTCCACAACTAGAACCACAAACCAATTGCCATTTAAGAATAAGGAAAATGTATTTGATCAGTTTTAATCAAATTTCTCAGGGACACAAGTTCATAAAATAATCGTATCACTCTGGATTAAAGCTGATGTGTACTATGCATGATTTGATAGATTTTGCCACTGCCATGTCATGCCGAGCTGAACTGACATATGCAATAAATCTTGAATTTAAAAATTCAATTTATTGTTTCATTTTTGGTGAGCCTCAGAGTGTGCATTGGGATATTGCTGGAGTTTAACTGCTATCCACACAATTTGTCTTTACAAATACTGGCAAGCTTCCCACTACTTGTCCTATTATGATTACGTGTTAGGGCTTTGGCTTTCATGGTCTGTTCCTCTGATGATGGACCATAGAGTCCAACAACAACAACTTTGATTTATATAGCGCCCTCCTCGCCAGACGGCTTCTCAGAGCGCTTACCCAATAGCGGATCCTGGTACAGGCAGTCTGGTCCATCATCAACAATGTTGTGGTGTACTGCAGATCTGCCTAGCTCAGGAACCAGACTACCAAGACTATACACAGCATTGAATCAGTTCTAATATTCCATTGACAGACACATGCCAATTGAAAAAGACTGAAGATTAAGTAACAGGACCTCCCAGTTACCTATGTAGTGAACAGCACATAATTCACCATATAATGTGTGAGAGCCGTACAAAGAGAGTTTCATAGGGTATGCAAATAATAAGATTATAATAATCCATGCATTTTGATATAGCGCTTTTCACATCTTATCTTATCACAGAATATACTGTCAAGTAAGTTCCGTCGATATGGAAATTTTCCGATTTAGATATATCGATGGGCTCATATCGAGATATACCAAAATATTGATATTTTCGGGGTTTTCGTACCACGCATGCGCATTCGGGGTGCGCGGGCATTCGGGGTGCGCGCGCATTCGGGGTGCGCGCGCATTCGTGGCCTATCTCCTCAGGAGGTAACTATTTTTCTCTCTCTGTGTCTCTCACACTCATTCTTTCCATCTCTGTGTTTTTCTGTCTGTGTCTCTGTGTCTCTCTCCTCTCTCACATCCCCCCCATCTCTATCTATCTGTATATGATCACATCCATCCCGTCTCTCCTCCCCCCCCCCCCACCGCCATCCCTCTCTCCCACCCCCCAACACCCTCCGCTGTCTCTCTCCCCTCCCCCCAACCCCTTGCATACCTGTATATTGAATTCGAGTACTATGAATACAATATGGCGGCTTTGCACCTCGGTCTATGCATTGTGTATAGAGATGAACATTCTGGGTCTTGTAGTTCAGTGTGTGCGCATTCTGATTTTTTCCCTCGCTATATCGAGTTTTTCGATATATCGATATTTTTAAAATGCCTATATCGACGTATTGATATGAAAATTATATCGGGTTTTAGCGATATATCGATATATCGCCGGACCCTACTGTCAAGTGAATTGACTGTATATTTGTAGGCGAAATGTGGCAGCCAATTGTGCACAGCAGTGACCCACAAACAGTCGTGGATTGAAATGAGGAGCATGTGTAGTATGGAAACCTGCCAAGGGTTTTGCCCTGACCTACCTGGATTTGAACACAGGTCTCACGCTTGTAAGGCGAGTGCTCTAACCACTGAGCTACAGAACTCCACATGGAAGGACCTAATACACCAATTTACGACATGCCAGCCACCTAATCATTCTAATGGTTCAAGTCCTATGCTTACCAAGTTAACCTTGTCCCAAACTTCTTAATTAGCTAGTGTTAGCTGGTTCTTGTCCATTTCGCCCATAAATATACAGTCAATTCACTTTACAATTGGCTACCGCGTTGCATGCACATATATACAGTATACTCTGTGAAGTGCTTTGAGATGTTGATAAGATGTGAAAAGCGCTATATCAAATGCAAGGATTATTATTATGTTGTGTCTATTATGCTCAAGTTTAAAAAATTCACTATTTATGGAAAGCATTGCTGGAATATTCAGTCGGTATTTGATGGTAAAAAGTTAGTTAAGATCATATCCTGCCACTGTGTAACAATTTGAGTCTTAAGTGGTGTGGGAGTGTGTCGTGCGTTCAGCGTGTGGAGGTGTAAAAGTGGGTGTCGGCACTGAGAAAGTGTGTAGGTTTTAAATTCAAGAATTCTACCAAGTGGGAGCATAATTAAAACAATTCCACTACCGCCCCCATCTCTCAGTGTGATCACTCTCTGCGGTTTGACAATTCACGAATGCACAACTCTTTCAGTACCTTGTCGTAAATTTAATAATATAGAATTAAACGTTTAAAAATCTCATCATGGAATAAAACATGTCAAGTGCACTGAATATGCATAATGCAGCTTTAGAATGTTTTCTTTTGATTCTGATTAAATTGTAAAGCCTCAGTAATAACAGGGGGCTTTATAGATGGTTTAAAGGTTAGCTTGTTTACTTTATATATTTAGGGATCTTCCTTTGAATGAAGATATATGTGTATATGTAATGAGAAAGGAGATACCTTCATGTATACATCATCAGATAGTATCTGCTAGTGTGAATCAATTACTCCTCTTGTAGGGTTAAATCTAGTGCTTCAGTGAGTGCGTCACTGACTCATTCCCTGTCAACTAAAGCATATAAAATTTATTTTAAAACTAAAAATAAATAATTCACAAGATCACAGAAAGGTTTGGATGAAGAAGGCCCTTGAGCCAGAGGACCAATTCCCTGGAAGTCCTGTAGCTCAGTGATTAGAGCACTTGCCTTACAAGCGACAGACCCAGGTTCGATTCCAGGCAGCGTGAAACCTTGGGTGAGTTTCCTTACTCCACATGCCTGATAATAATCCCTTGTTAACAAATTGGCAATTTCAATCTGCACACAGTAGTGTCCCATGATGTGGGACGCTGCTGTGCGCAATTAATTGGCTGTTGCGTTTCGCCCACAAATATACAGTTCATTCACTTTACAGTATATTCTGTGAAGTGCTGTGAGACATCTAGAAGACGTGAAAAAGCAGTGTATCAAATTAAGGATTATTATTATTATCCCAGCATCATACAGTGTTTTTTTAAAGTGTGTCTTCAAGCTTCCTGATATAACCTGTTTTTGGAAACAGGTTACCAGAACAGGTTACCAGATAATTAATCACATTCTGGGTAAACAAAAATATGCTTCCTGGTGTCTGTTGTGAAATTGCCCTTTGCAAATTATGTAACAAGGTGTGTTCTCCTGAGTTGCCGGGTTATTTTTACTGTCAGTCCTCTCCTCTGGGCCCTTGACTGCCCCTTAGCTCATGGTCATGAGACCTGTGTGTACTACTCCAGGTGTGGCCTGTCCAAATCGCTATATACATACAGCTTGAATATGATGTCTGGGGACCTGAACTGAAACTGATTTGGCATTATAAAACCCTTCATCCTGTTTGCATTATTTATTGCAGCCTCACACTGTTTTGACATGGTGAGCGATGAGTCAACTAACACTCTCTAGGTGTTTTTCATTAGATCATAGGAACATAGAACATAGAAACATAGGAACGGGAATAGGCCATTCAGCCCATCAAGCCTATTCCGCCATTTAATTAAATCATGGCTGATCTATACCTCAACTAATCCTTCTTCTTCCAATTTCCCACTTATCCCCATATCCCCTAATGCCCTGACCTAACAAAAAGATTGGCACTGCTGGATCTAGTCCTGGGGAATGAAGTGGGGCAAGTGGAGCAGGTTTCAGTAGGAGAGCATCTGAACAACAGTGATTACAACGTGAAATAGTCTCCAGAGGTTCCTCAGTGTATAATCTGGGGTAGCCAACCCTTGGCTCATACTCATCTGTGCCCAATACTCTCCAGAATTAGAAAAGCAAGGTGCATTTGATTCTAGACACAGAAATTTACATGTGTACGTGGCACACACAAAACTGTTCCGACGAAGGGTCGTGGACCCGAAACGTTGACTCACTTTTCCTTTTTCCATAGATGCCTCCTGACCCGCCGAGTGTTCCCAGTGATTTCTGTTTTTGTTTCACACAAAACTGGTTTGGTTACTCTTAAGCATGGTGCTGGGTTTCCGCACGTGCCAAATACTGGCCAACCCAAAAATAATTTGCAGCATAAAGTCAAGTTTTAGTCAAGTAGTGAATGTGTACTTTGCATCTGTCTTCATAAAAGAAGAGGTTGCAGCAATGCCACAGTATCAGAGGAGAGAGTAAAGAAATTGGATAAGAATAAATCGAAAAGAAGTACTGAAATGGTTGTCAGTGCTTAAGGTATATGCATCACCTAGTCCGGATGGGATGTGTCTTAGGCTACTGAAGGAAGTAAGGGTGAGAATAATGGAAGCACTGGCCATAATCTTTCAATCCTCCTTGAACACTGGGGCCAGGAGGGTTGCTAATGTTACTGCCCTGCACAAAAAGAACAGAAGGGTAAACCCAGGATCTACAGGCCAGTCAATCTAACATCAGCAGAAGGGAAATTTCTAGAGACTGTAGCCTGGGACAAAATAAAATTTCACTTTGAAAAATATGAATTAATAAAGGACAGTTTTAAAAGCAAATGATGTCCACCAAACCTGATAGAATTTTTGGATGAAGTAACTGATAGAGTGGATGAAGGTAGTGCAGTCATTGAAATTTATATGGATTTTCGAAAGGTGTTTAATAATGTGCCATGTGAGAGAACAGTGCCACAGTATTAAAGGGACAGTGGTAGCATGGATACAGAACTGGCTGGGAGACAGGAAGCAGTGAGTGGTGGTGAACGGTTGTTTTTCTGACTGGAAGGAAGTGTACAGTGGTGTCCTCCAGGGATTAGTATAGGGACCGCTGCTGTTTTTGATTTATACAAGTGTCCTGGACTTGGGTTTAGGGAGTATAATTTTGTTTACAGATAATACAAAGATAGGAAAAGTAATAAACAGTGAGGATAGTGGCAGACTGTAAGAGGACATACCTGGTAAAATGTTGTTGTTGTTGTAGAACCACATAGTTTGTCATTGGAAGTATTGTCTGGCAACCTACCCGCTGCTGCCTTTTCAGATAGGGCCACCTATTTGTTAGGCCTTTGCCTTGCAGGAATAACTGGAGCTGAGTGAGAAGAATCCTTTCCCCTGGTGACTAGTCTGCCCTTCCAACTCCTGCTGATGAGCCAAGCTGCCTGGGTTGTCATCAGCAGTTTTTGCAAGCCTAGCTGGCTGCAATGTTGCAAATTAAATACTGCGTAATAATAAATTTACATTTGATGCAGCACTATATCACATTAAATTGTTTCATTTAAGAAGTTAGGTTTGTAATGAACTCTGCAACTCATGTTCGCACCCGCACCAAGCTCCACGACCACTCACTCACACCCAGCTACATTGGCTCCCCATCCCCCAGAGGATCGAATTCTAGATCCTCATCCTTACTTTCAGCCCCCACACTCTGGAACTCCATCCCACAGTCCTTTCGCCTCGCTCCCTCCCTTGCCTCCTTCAAGGCTCCATCCCTTGCTCCAAATTCTCTCCCTCCCCTCCTAACTCTCTCCCACCCTTCCCCCCTACCCTGCACCTCTCCCTATGCTTGGTGTTTTTAGTTCTGTACTTACCACTGTGTTCAGTGCCTTGGGACATCCTTCTGACGTGAAAGGTGCTCTATAAATGTAATTTTGTTGTTGTTGTAGTGACTTAGAGAAGAACATTGTATCTGGGGAAAAGTACATTGAAGGAAAAGCACAATTCAACTTATTGATTTAGGTCTATTGGCAGTAACAATAATTTCACTTGTAATGATGGTGATGTAAACAAAATTGCAGACTACAAAGGTAAACTGGATGCTTCCCTAATAATTAACTAAATTGGTGTTTTTAGTTCTGTATTTACCACTGTGTTAAACCCATATTGGAAATGAGGCAGAGTGGTAATACAACTGGAGTACACTTATCACCACAAGTGCAGTTTGTGCTCAGCAGTAGTTGGGCGGATGAAATTACCAACTGTATGAAGATAGTGCTCCCATTTCTGGAAGATCATGGAGCTCAGATATGTATAGAGGCCATGTTGGGTCATATCTACTGAGATAATCTGGCAAAATGTCCAGTGCTGGGAATCAGATTCAACCCTGCAGCTCTGCCCCTTTTTTCTGTGCATTTTTTCTCCAGAGGTTAGTTAGGTAATAAAAGGTAGTGGTAGAGACAATTATTGCAGGTGATTATATGGAAGTAGAGTCAATGCCAGGACGAACCAGGATTTCACTGGTTGGAGGGCGGCATTGACTGTGTGGACTGTGGATTGTGTGGATGCCTTTACTGAATGATTATTGATCGAGAATTCCTTCACTTTGTCAGGTTTCTTGTGTGGTCACTAGTTCTATAGCTTTCTGAGCAGATTTCACCTGGCAAGCTAAAACAATCTCTGGGTTTGGAATCAACAAAAACAAATAAAACCCTTCTACATTTTAATACATTCCCCTCAAGCGATCCCATTATATAACTGAAAGCACAATCAAGGTTAGAGAAAAATCATTTGAAATGAAGGCCATAACTTTGGCACAGCTGATCTAATCCAGGGATGGATGCAAAATTTGCAGGAGAATCCCTTCACTCCCTGGCACCTCCCTACCTCTCTGACTTCCTCACTCTCCAATTCACCACTGGCACCTCTGCTCGACTGGCACTGGCCTCCTGCTTGTTCCTCGCACCCTCCGGTCCACCATCGGAGATTGCTATTTCAGCCACCATGCCCTGAAACTGTGGAACACTCTCCTTTAATCCTTCCACCTTGCCCCCTCTCTCCCCCTTTGCAAGTCCCGCCTGAAACAGTTCCTTTTCGACTGTGCTTAAGGTCACCAACCCCACCGTGGCTCAGAGAAAAGCTCCTCCACGTTCAGCGCTCTACCCTGCTTGAGGGCACTATATAAAGTTGTTGTTGGCAATGCTAAAGACCAAGGAGTAGGCTCTATAGTATTGGGAGACAGATAAGCATTTGATTCTTCCAGTGGGTTTGAGCTCTAATCTATCATTTGTGATGTGTAACAAACAAAATGTAATGTTAAACTTTGCAATTTTTAAACACTGTTATTTTTCAACCCACAGTTTTTCCCATATGGAGATGCTTCGAAGTTTGCTCAACATGCCTTCCGAACCTTTGATAAGAATGGCGATGGGACAATTGACTTCAGAGAGTTTATTTGTGCTCTCTCTATTACGTCAAGGGGTAGCTTTGAACAGAAGCTGAACTGGGCTTTCAACATGTATGACTTAGATGGTGATGGTAAAATCACAAGAGTGGAGATGTTGGAGATCATAGAGGTAAGGAAACGTTGAATCAAAAGTCACTCTCCAAAATTGCAAACTTGCAGACAAAATATGTATAGTCCCTTATTTTACTTCAGAAAAAATAACACATTGAATTTAGTTCAGGGTACTGTATGTTGTATGTTCAATCCGATAGTTGAAATAATCATAATATCATAAAAATGATTAGCCCATTTGTCCATCTACCCTATCAATCTAACATTTCAAGATTCCTTTAAAACAAATGAAGATGGTTTGATATGGAGCAATCAGCTAGCTGCCCAAATACTCAGAAAACACACATGCACATTTTTGAGTTGATCCTTTATTAATAAAGAAAATACTGAGGAATTTTAAAATAAATGTTGGCATATTAAATATATTTTCCAAAGACTGTTTTAAACACATTTGGCTTTTCTACATTGGTATGTAGTTCACTATTCATATATTAATACAGCTACTGTATTTGGCAAAAATATTTCCACACTCAAAATTAAGTATTTTATGCTATACACCACAAATCAAATTCTTCATGAATTCACCAGAGAAAAACAACAGGTCAATCAATCAATTAAATAAAATTATGTTGCATAATTATGATGTACAGTATTTAAAATTAGAAAGGACATGGAAAATTGTAAATAGGTTTTTGCCTTGTGCAAAATTCATGAGATAATAGTTTTAAAAGGGAATAATTGAGGAGATAGACAAGTTTGTGTAACAACAAACAAGTGCAGGAACAATGAATGATAAAGGGCATAAAAAGGAATTGACAAATTCGAAGGACCAATGCTGCACTCTGGTTACAGTGATATTAAGCAGAGGAAATCGATGAATCAATTGCGTCCAAAGATTGATCTCACATGAGAGTCATTTGACATCTTTCTACTGGTAAATAGTGGGCTTAGCTGGTTGAATTCCAGTTCTAATTGGGGTCATTAATTCCTTAGCTTCTGTCAATCTGCATGGCTCCATTCATTCTTCCTTCCTTCAAGACCCCAGTAAAAGGGCACCTATGCTTGTCAAGACATTTTGCTGATGAAAACTAA
This sequence comes from Hydrolagus colliei, assembly GCA_035084275.1. Classification (NCBI taxonomy): domain Eukaryota; kingdom Metazoa; phylum Chordata; class Chondrichthyes; order Chimaeriformes; family Chimaeridae; genus Hydrolagus; species Hydrolagus colliei. The sequence continues at coordinate 22,116,741 of CM068744.1, read as the reverse complement.
CAGTTTTACCAGCACATATTTCTTTCTCTATATACACACAACCTATCTTTTGCTAGGGCACAAATACCTTGCCAAGTCGAAGATGGATGCCATATATTTATGAATGGAAATTCATAGAATTCACAAATGTATTAAAAGCGCCTACAGCTTAGGTGACCTTTCGACCCATTTGTATTGGTGTTGAGATTTGCTCCTCCAATTAGGTCAATTATCAAAATCCTAAATCCAAGCTTATTATTGTAACTACACATGCCACTCTTCTGCCTGTGTTTATTTAATCCTTTTTAAATGCCGAAACACCTCTGATCCAACAGCCAATCCTGGTCATTTGTTAAATATTCTGATAAACCTCAAAGATTATTATCCCCTAACATCCCCCTACACATTTTCTTTTCCTTATATAACATCACTACTATCGTCATCTTATTCTTTCAAACCCTCTAATTATTTTAAAACAGCATGCTCATCATTGTTTTTGTAGAGCAATGTATAACAACACTTTTACCAGCATCTTAAAAATACAAAACCAGGAAAGATCTGGTCTTTTCCATGTCACCATATCATCTTTCGAGTTTTTCAACCCCAACAAGTCTCAAAGTCTCCATCCTCTTGGTCCCATATTCTTTCCTGTCTGGTATCATTCTTGTGATCCACCACAGCAGTGTAAATAAAATTGAAGTCATTCACTTCATGGCTGCAGGGCATTACTGTGTGCAAATTGGCTGCCAAGTTTGCCCAGTCACCCCCTTTCACTATAAATCATGTGAAGCGCCTTGGGACGCCCTCCCGACGTGGAAGATGGTAAACCAAATGCAAGAAAATTACTGATACATTATAGGGGGGTAAAATATGATACTTTGTTTTACAGAATTAATAGATGCAAATCAGTATGTTCTTCTTTCTTTCTGAAAGGCTATTTATAAAATGGTGGGAACGGTCATAATGATGAAAATGAATGAAGATGGTTTGACGCCAGAGCAACGAGTAGATAAGATTTTTAGTAAGATGGATAAGAACAAAGATGACCAGATTACGTTGGATGAATTCAAAGAAGCCGCAAAAAGTGATCCTTCCATCGTATTACTCCTGCAATGTGACATTCAGAAATGAGCCGTCAGTAATGCAGTAATGCAAAGGACTGCACAAAATTCAAAACGTTTCATTCGGTTTTCAGCTGCATCCACACATCCACACAAAAAGTGCTTGGACTACCTTTAAACGGACTTGCTTCTTGTGTTTGAAACACTTGTGTGCATGAGAATGTTATATGCAAAAAAAGTTTAAATTAATATAAAAACTGCCAAAAGTGAAGTGTGCGCAATTTCATTACCATATAAAATTCATTCAAGAGGCCTGTGCATCAGTAATGTGCTGCATTAAAATATGCTATCATTATTCATGTTCCACAGAAGCTTGCAATGTGTTTCACTTACTGAATAATGGGGATGAAACTGAATTTCAATGTCAATGTAACTGTTTATAATAAACCATTTATTTTCCCTCTAAACATCACGGTAGATTTGAGATATTAATTTTTGAAACATTCGGCATCAAATCTCCAGTGGAAAGCAGACTGGGTTAAACAAATCTATTTGCACAAAATGTGACAAGGGATTTCTTAATTATTTCTACCCTGTAGATGAAAAAAAATCAGAAGTATTGGAAAGAAACTTAAGAGGAGAAAAATACCTCAAAAACAGTTCAGCATTCTTTTACTAAATGGAACGTGCACCCACCAGATGGGTTGTTACAAAACCTTAAACAAATAGACAGAAATACAGAACTCCAGCATGTCTCATTTTAAGATCGTTCCTGTAATAACTGAAGCAGTCATTTTGCAAATTGTCACTAGTTACAAGAAAATTTGATAGTAACTTTTTAAACTATTTTTAGAGCTTTGTGAGGGTTTATAATTCATGGGAATCCTATTTTATTTTGTGCCAAACAGTAAAACAAAATGTACAATTCAATTGGTAGGTCTTAACACAATAAAATACCATAATTTAACAATGTGATAAAAAGAAAATAGTGCGTAATAAACAAAGTATATATCACTGTTTTATTTACAAGTTAACAATAAAATGTTAAATAGATAAATTAGTGATCTCAATTGTTAAAACGGTATACAATTACTCTTTCAGAATAAATACTAACAGTACAACTTGTAAATTACTATTTCCTAATTTTCCATCTTGTTAAATGGGACAGCCAACTGGAATGTCCTATAATTTTATACAAGGGAAATACAGTGTGCAGAGCTTTGTATCGTCTCAGTCTCCTATTGTCACCTTGTTTTAGATCTGCTGATTCGAGGTAGTCTGGAAGCAAGTCATATTTTTGCAATTCTGCTACAATAATGGATCGATGCCCACAATTCATTCATAATGTTATACGTATATAGCTTGATGTGGCACCAGGCGTTCTGCATAAAATAACAAGTAGCTCCAAAGCAAGATTTAGGGATGACTGAGGAAAGTGTGGATGCATGTTCTTTTATTTTATTTAGCACTATAGGTCAACTCAGTAGAAAGTACTTCCCGTTAATACATTGTTTGACTGGCAATCCAGAGATCCGAATTCAAAACAATAATAAAAAGTCCACGAAACTAGAATTTTAAACACAACTGTTAACTTTTAATATCAAAGATTTTAATCTCACAAATTACATCTTTTCAAAGATTCCACTTCACCAAGAGAGTGCTTTATTTGTTCAAACAAAAGGTAACAATAAAGCTTACCAAATCTTTCCATTTTTGTATGCAATGTAATAAAATGCTGGTAAAAGTGTTCGGTGCAGTACATATGTTTGTTACAGCTTTTACAAATATCATAAATCAGACAAGTCATCAATATCTTCTACAATGAAATTGTGCAGAAAAACAACAACCCAGAACTGTTAACAAAATTGTGGTACTATGTGAAACAAATAAACAGTGGCATGGACATAATTTAACCTGAAAACTGTATTGTCATTTTTCCTGTGTTGAATATCCAAGGTTAATTTCTTGAAAATATATAAAAACAACTATTTTAACAAATAAGAGAAGCATTTTACAACAGCAACAACTTAACGCAGGGTAGCATCCCGGAGCTCTTGATTTTACACACAGCAATATGCTCTGACTGCCATTTAATCATCTGAATCTTCAGCTTGATCTCGGGGACGGAAGGGCAGTGTGGTCTGTCCCCTCTCAGGGTCGTGCATGCGGAGGATTCTAATGAGGTTACTTTGAGGCAAAGAGCTGAAATGCACCATTTTTAAATTAGACAGGGATCAAAATAACATTTGTCAAAAATAAGTACAAATCAATCTTTATTTCCGTAAAACAAGCAGCTCATATCAAATATACTATTTCATATATTAAATACAGAATCATCACTTGTTACTTGCATCGCTGCAGTGCAACATATATGCAAAGGTATGGATCAGTGGATATACAGGTATCCCCCGATTTACGATATTTCTATCTACATGGTTTCGATTTAACGAACATAATTTTTTAACCTTTTTATCGATATACAACATTTGTTTTTGTTTTATGACAAAAATTTTGGGTGCAATCTGATTTGTGCATGCGCAGTACATAGTGTATTTTGTGGGGCCGCATGGGAAAGCGTGTTTCGATTTACAATGTTTAAATTTTCGTGACATTTTTCAGGAATGCAACCCTGTCGTAAATCGGGGAATACGTGTATAGTTAAAGCAAGTGGCATATAATTATCAGGCATTTATATAAATAGCCAGGGGACCTTCTTACTGTACATCGGATTTCCAAACCGTGAAAATGCCAATACCTATTGACATATAGATCAAAGATGTTGGTTATAGAAAAAAAAAGTATTGCATTAGAACTGCATTGGAGTGTTAACTTTGACTATTGACTTCAAAGTCCTGACGTGGTATTTGAAGGCTCAGTGGAAAGGGTTAAATCAACCGAGCCAGGCTATCACCTTGATGGGAGACATCAACATTAATGATTGAAAGGCCTCCTACTAAGTTGATTTCTATGAGTCCATGCCTAGGTTTAACAAAGGCATTGCTTTAAAAGCATTTAATTTAAAGCAGGAAATTCATGATATTCATGCACTTAGTTAGAAAAAGAAAGGGTTTTTGGAGACATACCTCATACTCCGTGGAGTAAGAAAAATGAACTGGCGATAACGTTGGGAATTTGACACCTTTAGCATCATGTCCATTGAAATCCTACGATTAACCATGTCCTGACAATGAACAGGAAAGCAAGTAGAAAGGTCAACAGAAGATCAAACAGAGGAATTTCTTAAGTCACTTAATACAGAACTGTTTGTGATCATTCCTCACTCACCAAGGAAACCTATTTAAAATTGAATACAGGTTACTAAAATCATAAATAATTAACTAGCTAAGAAGTTGCAAGTTAACTGAATATCAAATGTAGATAAATTACATATTGAATGGTTGGTGTGAGATTTTCTATCATATACACATACACAATTCACAAACCAAGAGGATGTGTAGGAATCACAGAAAACTGCCTTTCCAATTCTACTCTCATTGCACGATGGGAGAATCCTGTGCCCTCCTCCCAGCAAACAAAACATAGGAATTCCTTGTGTGGGGAACAATAGAAGTGAACCACGATGAACTGAATTTAAACAAAAACTCAGTTTCACCAGAATCCTTGTGACTAACTAATTTTTGCAGTCTTCAATGGCACCACCACCATCTATACAGTCAAAGCTGTTTTCAGCAACCCCTCAGGAGACAGGACTAAAGTGTTTGTTGGTTCACTCCAGTGGTGGGCTGTGGGCATCACTTGGGCTGCTCAACGCAGCATAGGAAATGTGCAAGGAATCCAGCAGGATTCTACACACAGGCTGGGTACATGGAAACTGATAATGTATTACTGGTAAATGAACTTAAAATTCACTTAGAACTGGTCACTGGAAGGGTGTCTTTATACCGAAATGGCTAAGATAAGAGAGGCAACTGATTGCTTTGGACAGGTGTGCTGTTTACGATGACAAAGGTGGTTTACTATGCAAAAACAATCAGGACATTGCACTAATCTCCCAGCACTTCACTGTCGTGTTAGACTAGATCGTGCTCAACATCACATGGGGCTTGAACACACTAAAAAAACAAGATTCCTACCAACATACAGAGGTTTTGAAAATGGCAGTGAAATCTACAAGTTGTGATTACATGTTCTGTATCAAAGAACCGAAGAAAGTATTTAAATGAGCCATAAGCATACCATATACACATCAAATTCATCCAAGCATCTGAAAGGAGACTCCATCGTATCCCACAGGGAAAGGATGAAACACACAGTTGAGAATGATCGTTCGCCTCCAGAAAGGGATCGCATGTCACTCAGTGCTGCCTTGTCACCCTCTCCAGGCTGTACCTACAATAAACAGAGATTTCCAAAATTTCTGATATGAGCCACACACACGCATGCATATACACACACACACACACACACATATACACACATGCAGGTACACGCACGTATGCACGCACACACAGGCAAAGTTGGCTTGGCAATTTTGTACTTGATTGACTTTACTGGAAGCCAAGTTACTTGGATGAGATAAGATTCGTACTTTTCCCTTTTGCTATTTTCAATCATTCCAGTCATTGTTTCTAACCTGGTTCCTGAAAAGAATGACACCACTCTATCTTTCTTGGCAGTTTTTTTTCTTTCCTAACATTCAGTAGCGAGTTCTGCTGGCTACGTTACACAATTTCACTGCATCATCTCTGAAGTTCTTCATCAATTCAGCTCATTTCATTCAATATCCAATTTACATCCTAAGCTTCTCTCCCATTCCTATAATTATCATGTTTCAATTCATGGTTCAGGTTGTCTATCTTTGCCTGAAACAAGCACTGTCCAAAGCTCAATGTGTAATTGCCAATATTGGCAGAGTATTAGAATTTTTTTCTAGAAAGTAAAATACATGATAATCCTACTGAAATCAGATTGTATTCTCGTCCTGATAAGCAAGGTACACAAATACATCTGGAAAATGCAATGCCTACTGATTAACACTTACTAAATCTTCTCATTTAAATTGGTCACCATTTATAGCTATCTCATGGAAAAGGACTACATTATGTAATCACTGTAATCCAATAACATGCTTATCAATCTATGATATTAGTTAGCAGCCTCCAAAGCAGAAAATCATCAGAGCAGCATAAAAGATTTCATTAACGAAAACACAAGGTCATCAAATGACATCAAAGCAAAACCAAACATACTGTTTAACGGTAAAAATGCAAAATACTGCAGATGCTGGAAATCCGAAACAAAAATAGAAGTCGCTGGGAACACTCAGCCGGTCAGGCAGCATCTATGAAGAAAAGAAAGTCAAAATTTCGGGACCAAGATTCTTTGTCAGAACAAAGCCTCGTGGATCCAAAACATTGACTCACTTTCCTTTCTCCATAGAAACTGTTTACTCTGCTCAGTTGACTTAAATTTCTATTTGTCCAGCCCTTGTTCCCTCTCGGGTGATGACATCCGTAGACATGGGGTCAACTTCAACACGTATGCGATTGAAACCCAATGCTACCTTCCTGCCTCCATCCTCAATTCCAGGCCTACTGCTGTCCTCACAGGCTGCGTGACGGACATTAAATCCTGCATTTGAATGTCAGCAAAACCAAGGCCCTCTTGCTTGGCTCCTGTCAGTCCCATATTTGGGCACTGACAGCTTCTCCCTGTATGGAAGCACTTGACATCTGACGGAGCCAATATGGAACCTTGGCGTCCTGTTTGACCCTCAACTGTCCTTCATGCCCAACATCTGTGCCATGACCCGTTCTGCCTTTCCTACCTCCGCAGCATCACTCAGCTCTGCAACTGTCTTACACCGCAGGCCCCTCACGCATTCCTAACATCCAGGCTTGACTATGTGATCTCCCTTCTTGCCAACCTCCCAAACTACGGATCATCCAGAACTCTGCAACCCGTGTCCTCTCCAACACGAGGCTCTGTGACCCGGATCCTTGCCTGCCACCACTGGCTTCCCATCATACAGAGGATACAGTTCAATAATAATCCTTAAATTTGATGTAGCGCTTTTCATGTCTTCTAGACATCTCATTTTGTTGTTTGTCTTTGAATGTATCAATGCCTTGTTTTTAATGGGAAATGGTATGTGAGTGCAGATTTCAGAGCATCTTTCACTTGTAACAATGTAATAGCATCCAATTATTTGACACGATTTATGAAAAATGTACATTTCATATAATCTTATTCTGTTGCCTAATGTAAATGAGCTACTTCAAATATTTCAGAAATTCACTGATGGAAAATACCATCAGCAGTCACAATTCAATTCAATTATCTGTAGTGAAAAGAATGAAAAAGGTATCAGTGTTAATAACTGAAAGTGATTTAAACACATTGACATTCGATCTGTTGTTTCCCTCTCTGCAAATAGTTAATACTGAACTAATGTTTAACTGTAAAATAGATGTATTGGGGTAGCACAATGTCTGTAGGACTGATGAGAGCTAAAACAGCTATTTTTTATTGTCAGTTCAACATTTTGTAGAATGGTTTGTTAAAGATTCTCATATCAACAGTTTTAGTTCAAAACAGTACTCATTTCCCTGAATACACAAAATATGAACAAAATAGGGTCCACTTTCAAATCAGCTCAGCAAAACCCATCAGCACAAATTAATTGCACCGTGTTTAAATTTATGTCATCTATTGTCTTGAAGCCATCTACTTCAGCAAAGTTTAAAGTTGCCTTCAAAGGTTAGAGCCCAGATAGCACATTTCACAGTGGGTGAAATTTCTCACAATTAGGTTCTCACTTAATCAGTACAAGTCTCAAAGCCTGCCCTAGCGCTCCAGTTCTTATTAGTGTGATCACCAGCAGCATATCATTAATTGAGGCTAAAGGCACATTTAACTGAAATATTTCCGATTGTAAAACCTCCACATTACTTTCAAATCTATCTGTTTCTCCTCCCAACTGATTGAAAAATATGAGGTTCAAACAAAGTGTAAACAACTCACTGCAATCGAGAGGATTTCATTCTTATGGTCGAAGCTCATTTTCCCATGGTAACCTCGCTGAGAGAGCATCGTATTAAAGTAATACTTGCAGCGGAGAGAAATGTACCTATTTACATCAACCAGAGAAATAAAGGAAAATGGATGTGATCTTTTACATAAAACACAGCAGGTTTTACACATAGATATTCAATCGTTCTTTAAGAAGCACTTATATCTATTCAAAAGTGAATACTTACCAAATTTGCAAACATGGCACAGTAAACCCTTGATAATCCGGCACGGTTGGGCCCACCCACCTCCCAGATTTCAGTTTGAACATACCCCAGAAATGGCTGGAGAAGCCCCGCCCCATACACCACGTGTGCTGTAAACACAGCCCTGAAGCCAAACAATGGCCGAGCTCCACCCACAGCGCCGGGTGACAGAGCGGCCACACCAGGAACTACAAGCAGCTGTTCCGAACTTCAGGAGATTTGCCGACATTGGGAACATTTTTAATACTGTTGTGTTTTGAAATCATGTTACTTTTAGGGAGTTGCCGGCTTTCGGAATATCGAGGTTTTACTGTATGGCAAAAACATTCATTGAACCGCACCAACCCAAAGGAGACCAGACCAGGAGCAGTCATAGTGGGGACTCACTAATAAGGAATAGCAATGGGCCATTTAACATAACAAACTTGACGTGTCAATTTTGAATCTCCACTTTTTCACCTTGAGACAAAAGTACATTTTAGGACAGAACACATGGAAGTTCGAGAGATCTGTTCTATACTGATTAATTTCAAACACACCACTCCCCCTTGCCATATCTTTTTTCACTAGATATTCACCTATAGTAATTGCCTCTTGAACTAATCCTTAATGTTCACTTGAAAGGACTTCCTAATTATCCATGCTCCACATTTCCATAGGGAATTTGCTGGTTTTTGTTTCCTACGATAAATGGGATTTTATTCCATTTACTGTTATATACTGAGCAGGGAATTTCACTTTCACACTATGCGAAGAAGATGCTCCTAATCTTCCTTTTAGAACAGCTACTACACATGCCCCTCGTTCTGAACTCACCAACAAGTGACAGTATATTATCATCCACCATTTCAAATCCTGTCATAATCTTAAACACCTCCATCAGGTCCCCTTTTCAATCATCTCTTCTCTAGAGAAAAGTTGTCCACGCTTTCTTGCTTGAGGTATTCACTCACCCATAATAGCATCCTTGTAAATCTACACAGCATTCCTACGCTTCCTGTGGTATAGCGACCAAAATTGCACACGGTACAAATGATTAACCAATGTTTGGATTCTGTACTCTATTCTTCTGGAAATAAAGCCAATGACTCCTATATGACCTTTGCTGCTACTTTTAGTGTCTTGGTAGATCAGGTAGTCATGAAAGTGTAGATCAGGTAGTCATGAACAGGGAAAGGCTGTAATTCCAAAAGTGTCACGTGAGGAATGAATAAAAATTCCCGTTGGTTCCATAAAGTAATGACATCCCGAACTAATCTCTTGCAAATTAAAGTATAGCAGGTTTCTCATGTTCTCAAAGTGCTGTAGTGCATCTTTCCATTTTGACTATGAAAATAAATCAACATTGAGAAGAAAGCCAGTTCCTAACCATTTATATCAGACTGTTAATAGTAATTGCTCAGTGATGAAAGGATAATGGTTGAACTGCAATACCAGGATCCTTTATAATGAGATTTTTACAAAATATCCCTATAGCAAATAGCTTTAACAGTTCTATGCAAATAAGTTGTTAGATAAAATACACTGTTCATAGTTACAGCAACTACAGTAAGAGCCCGTTTATCTGGTACTCGATCAACCGTAACTTCCGTATAACCGGCATATCAAAAAAAGTCCGCATTCGATTAACTGGAATTTATCCGGAAAAATTTATTAAATTTGTAATTTTTTTTGGTGTTTTCGGCCGAATATCCGGCATTGGCCAAGCCCCGAGGGCGACGGATAAACGGGCTTTTACTGTACTACTTTATTCATAGAGCGCACATCACAAGGGGTGCATCTTGGAGCATTTAGCTATACAAATGTAATTTTGTTGTTGTTAAATTGATTGAAATCATTAATGTCCAATTTAATTAACCTGAACCTTATGTCCTCCTTCTTCATTTATTGTCTGATAGTTTGTGGTTCTTGTGAAAAAACCCTGTTTGACTTAGTCCACTGCCGTAATAAGGCATCTGCTATAAAAAAAAGACACTTGCTTCAGTCAGGCAGTATTTCTTTTGATTTATATATTTCTTTTGAAATATAGATATTGTGGTTTTAAAGTTTTCTCGCGTTTTCCTCCAATTCCATATCTTCCAAAGTGTGAACTCAAAGTACACAATAAAAAAAAGCAACAGACAAATCAGGTGACCGACTTCCTAAGCACAGCCTATGTCACGGAAGCAGTAAGATCAGAGTAATCAACTATTGCAGCAACATAGTTGATCTTGCCAGTTGCACATGCTGGTCTGAAAGATTAAGCCATACGTATAGCCGGCATACTGAAACTACAAATTTCATTCTGCCTCCTCAAGCCACGTTGATTGGATAAATAATCCTTGCATATAATACTGCGCTTTTCATGTCTTCTTGTCTCAAAGCGCTTCACAGAATATACTGCAAAGTGAATGGACTGTATATCTGTGGGCAAAACAAGACAGCCAATAGTGCACAGTAGTGTCCCACTAGATTGAAGTGAAAAAATTATTATTGTTTTATTTGAGGGATTATTATCAGGCCTGTGGCGTAAGGAAACTCACCAAAGGTTTCACCCTGCCGGGAATCAAACCCAGGTCTCTTACTTGCGAGGTGAGTGCTCCAACCACTAAGCTACAAGATTCCACAAGACTACTGGATGGAGGTCATAAAGGAGGCAGTAATACATGTTCTGTGGCGTGAACATGGAAACTTATTGTCAAGTCAGCTAAAGAAGGAAAATGGTCATATGTCCGCATTATGAATTAAAACGTTGAGGCAAATCAATGACATAGAAAGGTTTTAAAATACGACATCTGAGAATCAAAAGAAGCACCGTCTGTCTGAGCGAAATTACATCTCATTTATGGCTGGACAACTTATTGCAGAGTGGTTTAAATAAAAGATGTTTCACAAATACCTAGCACCAGATAAAAACATTTAAAATGTAATCAAATATAACATTCACACTTGTACCAAATTTCTTAAGTCACTTACCTTCTGAATGTTTTATATGCTTTGTGTCTGTCTTCCATCATTTTAGCAAGCATTTGCATAAATTTCTTCAGCACGTTGATGTGGCTTTTTACGCTTTTATACGTTTCCAAAACTTCAAAGTATTGCCTATTTAAAAAGCAATGTAAATGCTGCTTTGTTAAAATCGTTTTTTTATGTTAAAAGAAAAATCAATTCAACTGACACTCAACGATACACAAAAATTTAATTGGAACAAATTTTAAAGTGCACAAAATCTAATTATCTATCTTATGTAAGAACAATACATTGTCAAAAATGTCTCAAGAGCTTTATAGGATTTTAATCTGAAATGTAACGACTGTGCATCTATGGATTTGGTATAATGCAGTCCTAGGACATTGTTATAACAACAACAACAAAGTTAAACTTGTATAGCACATTTCACATCAGGAGGACGTTCCAAGGCGCTGCACAGTCATTGTTTCAGACTTGAGCTGGGGTAGGGACGGTGGAGGGAAAGGTGGGGATTTGGGGTGACTGATGGCCACCCGCCATGGTTGGTAGGGGGTTAGGGGGTCGCATATGTAGGGTTGGGCGAGGCCTTGGCGGTCTTAAATATTAGAGGGAGCGGATATTTTGCAGACTGATGCGGAGGGGACAGATGGTGGTGGAGGATTGTGTGAGATGAGAGGGAGAGTTGACAGGGAGGTGGGGGGGATATGGCTGAGGGAGGAGAGGTTGGCTCCCAGGGAAGGGAACCGATGGATCGTGGCGAGAGTGGGGCAGTCAGGGTGGGTGCTGTCAGACAGCCGGCAGCTATTTATCAGAATAAATACGAAGTGCTAGATTAGCTTCACCAGGTTCCAAGAGCAACTATAAAGTCTTGTCTGAATCGTCAAAGGAAAGTGTGCAACAGGAAGGACATCGGAAAATAGACTGAGATTAGCAATACAGTGAGCTCCATTTGAGATCCAAGGAGATATAAATCTGAAGGATTAAGACTATAGCCTGAGATGCCACATGTTCATTGATGATTAGGCATGTGAGAGACAAGACAGACTTGACAAGTACATGAACTTGTACATACTGGAACTTGTACAGACCAAGCTCTACCTAACACATTAGACCATTTTAAATGCCATTGTATTTCATATCAACCCATTTATTGTAGAAAACTGGGAGCTATTTCTCAGCTATAAACAGTATCACGTTCAGTATTTTGTATAATTGTCTTGCCAGAATCTTTATGGATATGTAACTAATTGGTCAAGAACAACAACAACAAAATTACATTTGTATAGAGTATTTCACGTCGATAGGAAGTCCCAGGGCACTAGCCAGTCAGTGTTTCAGACCAGAGCAGAGGTCGGGATCTGGGAAGGTGGAGGGAAGGGAGGGGAATCGGGATGGCACCTCATTATTTACACATTCCACATTTTAGATTTTAAAGCATCAGTGAGTTTTGTATTTTAAAATAACATTTGTGTAAATTTAATTCCAATAAATCTGAGCAATGGCCTCAAATACGGAAGAATAGGAAAGGTTTACCCATTAAGATCAATATAAACTGTATAAAATATGCTTTTATTCTGGTTTTTGAGATATTTTCACCCTCTTGGGTCTCCCAACAAAGCATTTCCTAACCAAGGCAGGCAATGTACGCCAGTCAGTAACCTGCCACTTAGTACATGACTGGTTCAGCCTGATATAGTTTTGATTATCTCTCTGAGGAAATTTATCTCGAGTTCACTAGCTTTCCCTGATGGCCTGGCCTGGAGCTGATAACATGCCTGTCCTCGAATTCTCATCAGAATTTAATGAACGCATCTTATCTGAGAACACCCATTCCACAAGGGAAAGATAATTTTTAGATAGAAGGTAGGAGCTGGGGCATTCAGTGTGTATTTGGAAAGAACATGTTCTGTTTGTGAAAATGCTTCCTCTTAACTGGAAATGACAAACAGCAAGGTACTAGAGATCTCTGGTAAACTTTCTGTCTAAACCCACAAAGACAAATCCTCTCATCAAATCTACAACTTGCCTCTAGACACTGTTCTAGTTCATAGGAGACTAAAGGTTTGCTTACATTAAGTTGTGTGCCCATTTAGAGTTTGAACTGTTTGAAACAACAAAAACAACAACATTGAGAGATTTTCCAACTTGATAAAATAGCAATCTGTTTTTGTAAGAAACTTGAATACCGTATAATTTCCTCCTTGTTTCCATGACGTTCCTGTTCGGTGTTGATCCTTTCTCTCAAACGATTGATCTCCATATCGATGCTCTTTGCGCTTCTGGTGACGTCCAACCGGTCGTTGCAGATCTGACTGGCTTTTGAAGTATTTTCCTACAGCATTCAAAATCATAAGGAACCAGTTACATTCTATCATTGACCCTTTATAAAACACTGGTTAGGTCTCAGCTACGGTACTGTGCAAAGAGGGTGCAAAGAAGATTTACCCGGAATGAGGGACTTCAGTTATCAGGAGAGGCTAGAGAAGCTATGATTATTCTCCTAGGAGCAGAGAAGGCTAAGAGGAGACTTAACAGAAATTTCTAAAATATCAGGAGATTCGATCGAGTGAACAAGGAGAAACTATTACAGAGGAGAGGTGAGGAGAAATGTTTGCACGCAGTGAGTTGTTCGGACCTGGAATGCATTGCCTGAAAGGTTGGTGGAAGCTGATTCGATAAGAACTTTTAAAATAGTAGATATTTAGGGAGGACGGGTTTACAGGGCTATGGGGAGATATTGAATGAGTGGGATTCATTTGGACACCCCTTTTTAAAGAGCCGGCACAAACACGATGGGCAAAATGCCTTCTTCTGTGCTGTATAATTCTATGATTGCACTCCATCTTCCAGCCAGTCCAAAAGCTCAATGTCGTTTTAACCCCCACTATCATTCAAACCCATATCTGTGCTCAGCTGTTCCTCATCTCCATAACATTGCACACCTCCACATTTAGCTTTATTGCCCTGGGCTGCCAAGACAATTATCTGTACCTTTATGACATCCAGGCTCAACTAGGTCAACTCTCTGCTTGCCAGACCCTTCATTTGTGCTTGGCTGCACGGTGCCCCCAACAGATAGTGTTCGAGATCTGCGTTCCCGCGTTTAATCCTCACTTTCAAGGCCATCTACGGCCTTGCCTCTTCCTATCTCTCCGACTTGCTGTCCCCCTATCAACCTGCCCACCACTTCTGTTTGGCAGGCTCCGGTCTGCTCCATGTCTCCCGCCTGACCTGCCCTACCATCGGTGGCCGGGCTATCAGCCTCTTGACCCCCACAATCTGGAACTCCATCCCAGTCCATTCGCCTCACTCCCTCCCTTGCCTTCAAGGCTGGGCTCAAGAACCTCCTTTTCGATCAGGCCTTCTGCCACCCTCCCACCTCTCTCCATCCCCTCTCTCCTACCCTGCCCCCATGCTCAGGTTTCAATTCCTGACTGTTCAGTGCCTTGGCACATCTTCCTGACGTGAAAGCCACTCTATAAATGTAATTTTGTTGTTGTTTCCCCCTTCTTTCAAAGTATGTCTCAAAACATACCGCTTTAACCACCTTCAGCCATCTTTCCCCACCTCAATCCCCCTCAGCACCTTTTCTCAGTTCCAGTGTCCAACCAGAATTGTCAAGAACTTTGGGATGTCCCCTGTATGTGGAAGATGCTATATTAATGTATATTGTATTGTAATAGTTGAACTAATGAGTCATCACCACTTCCAGGACCTCAAAAAAAACACAGGACTGTAAGAAATACAACTACTTAATGAGATAATCGTTTTCGAACATGCGCACAGCCGAAACTGAGAGGGAGAGAGAGCGATAAGGGAGGGAAGCATAGAGTGAAATTTTCCTAACTCTATACTAGGGAACGGCGATATGGGATTTTTCCAGATATGGATATATCGGTTTGCTCATACCTGCTTAAACTGATCTATCGAGTTTTTATACTGCGCATGCGCGTGCATTGATGGTGCGCGCTCAGTCGCGGTGCACACGCATTGACGGTGCGTCCGCACTGACGATGCGCGCGCAGTCGCGGTGCACGCACATTTCGAAATGCGTGCTCTAGGTCCAGAAAGTTTGTAATGTTGGTGTCAAGGTCTGTTGAATTATACGATGTTGTTTGCTCCCTACCTCCCCCTCTCCTTCTCTCCTCTCTCCTTCTCTCTCCTTCTCTCCCTCCTTTCCCCTCTCCTTCTCTCCCTCCGCCTCCACTCTCCCTCTCTCCTCTCCCTCCTCCCTGTCTCCTCTCCCTCCTTTCCCCCTCTCCTTCTCTCCCTCCCCTCTCTCCTTCTCTCCCTCCCTCCCCTCTCTCCTTCTCTCCCTCCCCTCTCTCCTTCTGTCCCTCCCTCCCCTCTCTCCTTCTCTCCCTCCTTTCCCCTCGCTCCTTCTCTCCCTCCTTTCCCCCTCTCCTTCTCTCCCTCCCTCTCCTCTCTTCCTCTCTTCCTCTCTCCTTCTCTCCCAACTTTCCCCCTCTCCCTCCCTCCCCTCTCTCCTTCTCTCCCTCCTTTCCCCCTCTCCTTCTCTCCCTCCCTCTCCTCTCTTCCTCTCTCCTTCTCTCCCAACTTTCCCCCTCTCCCTCCCTCCCCTCTCTCCCTCCTTTCCCCTCGCTCCTTCTCTCCCTCCTTTCCCCCTCTCCTTCCCTCCCTCCCTCTCCTCTCTTCCTCTCTCCTTCTCTCCCTCCTTTCCCCTCGCTCCTTCTCTCCCTCCTTTCACCCTCTCCTTCTCTCCCTCCCTCTTCTCTCTTCCTCTCTCCTTCTCTCCCAACTTTCCCCCTCTCCTTCTCTCCCTCCCTCCCTCGCCTCTCCCCTTCTCCCCCTCCTTTCCCCTCGCTCCTTCTCTCCCTCCTTTCCCCCTCTCATTCTCTCCCTCCCTCTCCTCTCTTCCTCTCTCCTTCTCTCCCAACTCACACACAAAAATAACACTTACAGCCACAAAATGCCACTTATTTTTATGTAGTCTGAATTAATGTCCTTCGCCATTGGCAAGCTCTCCTTTGCTATGCAAAAAGTGACAGCGTTCGTGATACTTTGCAACTTTTTGTCCCCTCTCTGGTACAATGTTCTCCTCTTAAATAAAGCAGGAATTGTTTGAGCTGCACTGGCCCCACTACCTGTCGCTTTCTCCGAAGCGCTGGTTCGACTTCCTGCTGTTGTCGACAATGATTTCGCTCTGAGGGCAGCGTGCTGGGCGGGGTGGTGCTGCTTAATGTGTTGTCGCAGGTTGCTCGTGCTCGAATCAGATGTCTTAACCAAGACCTTGCAAACTGTACATCTATACACACCATTACTGACTGCATTGTTTTCAAAGTAGTCCCATACGGGGCTTCTTTTCCCCATGATGAGAAAGGTAAATTTTCAAATTACAATTTTCAGCGATGCGACTTTGTTAAGACGCCACGACTCACGTCGAGTATACACAGTAAAGTGTGCGTGCGCATCGGATGTGCGCGCCCGTTAATTGTGCGCGCGCACCGAATGTACGCGCATTCCATGCTCTAGATCTAGGAGGTTGCAATGCCGGCGACAAGGTAAGCTGGAAAAGATCGCATTACACTGATAATACCAACAATATTGATATATTGCCAGGAACGATATTAAAAATATATCGATGTATATTTTTAAAATCGAATCTCTCCATATAACAGTTTTTTTAGAATCACCATATCGGCATACCGATCTGAAAATCATATCGGGTTTAATCGAAAAACCGATTAATCGCCGTTCCCTACTCTATACCTGTAGTTCTAATATAACAAACCCAATCTTGTAAATTTGTGTGTACCTCTAAAACTCTTTCCTTAGCAGCCAGCTCTGCCTTCAATTTTGCTATACGGTCCAAGTGCTCTTTTTTCTTATTCTCATAATGCCTCCAAAGATGTTTGTACTTTCCAATCTCCATGTCAACCGCACTCAGTTTCTCCTGTTGAGAGGAAATGTAGGCGTTTTGTTTTAACTCAAACAAAATTAGGAAAACTTGGAAAATATTTCACCATTAATCTGCACCTTAATTGGATCAGCTTCTTCAGCTATCAAACTTATTTTCTCTTTTATCTCTTCATAGTTTTGTTCAGCCTTAGTCAACATTTTTCTGTGCACATCCATGTCTTTCTTGGCATGCTCAAATTTCTCCTTGCCAGACTCGATTCTGCGCCAGATATCTTGGGCTTCTTCTTCCTAGGATTAAAAATAAATTACAGTCCTGAATTGTAAGATAAATATGGTTCAGGTGTATAAAAACTCACAACAAAATCCTGTAAAATCTAGAACTTTTCAACCTTGTATACTTACAGCAGACCTAAAATAGATCATGTATATGCAAGGATGTTCAATGAAATATGAACAAAAACAGTCAACATACATACCAGTGTTGAAATGTCTACCGATTGCAGTTCCTCCACATTCTCTAAATCCGCAATTTCTAAATTGTGTTTGATAATACTTTCCTGAAACAATTCCAAATATATATCAGCATCAGTACCACAGTCGTATATCTTTGAGATGTCTTTCCAACGTGAAAGGCGCTAAATAAATGTAAATTCTTTAGTATGGAATTGTTTTTCTTTCTTGAGCTTTGTAGTTAATTCATTTATTCTTTCATTTCCATAAAACATTTGAACAAATACAGTAGGTATTGTGTAATGTTGAACTTATTCAGTTACCAGTTTTGCTCTACAAATTGGCGCTTTTGATTTGCAGTTCTGCTGAGTTAACGTACTGGAGTGCAGAAGGACACTACCATCACCTTCAGAACCCTGCTGGAGGTATTCATGTGAATAAGTGGCCAATACTCACATACCTGAATTCTATATACAGTACTTGGGCAAGATAATGGAGAGCAACTGATGCTTCTATTCAAGTATATGGGGTAGTGGGGAGAAAACATATTCAGGATTGGGAAAGGGTCATCTACAAATTACAGTCTTTACAGTGTAACAGCTGTGAAGCACTGTGAGTTGTCCCCATGAAAGGTGCTATATCGAATGCAAGGATTATTATTTCCCTATGAAGACAATTGGATAGCACAGATCTACTAGAATCAAATGTAGTGTTCTTTCAACTGCTCACCTTGATTTCTTTTCTTTGGATCCGTTTCTTTTCCAACTGGGCATCATTCAGCTTGATTTCTTCCTCTATTGACTTCAATCGCTGTTGAAAGTGTGATAACTGTTCCACCTTATTATTGATTTCAATTTCCAGCTGTCTGTAATACAGAGAACCTTAGACATGGACAATTTGCAGTTTTGAAAAGTAAATATATGCCAAGCACACTAGCTTTCTTCTGTAATTAGTTCTTTCTGCAATTAGCATAGTGATGACCCCTAGTGATAATTCTGCTCCCCGAATGATTGCTCCCGGAGCACGTGAATGATGTAAACTATGGCCTTTACTTGCCTCTCATTTCTTTTAAAATCGTTGGTAAATTGGTAGGACTCTTTAATAATATTAAAAGCATCAATTAGCAGAGCTCTGACATCACTACTGAAAGTGTATTAAAGGTGTCACCTTATTATTAGTGATAAGCAAGTGGTCTGGCATGCTACCTAGAATGAAGGGCAGTATATAAGTTGCACAGTGTTGTTGTTGATGATAGTTGTGCCCAGAGAACACATACAATCTGTCAACGTTTCTCTAATATAGGCATCAGATCTAGTACATGCATAATTTCCAAGTCCCATGTTCCATCCTGTCATACAAATTAGTTAAAAGTATGTATTAAAAAATCTGAACTTCTTCAAAAGAAGGTAAATACTGATTCTCACTCTCAAAGTACCCTCTTCACTATAGACAGCTATCCATGGGCTGGAGGCCTCTTTTACTGACTTCTATCCTGTAACAAATCGTGAAAAAGATGTTCTTTTACAGAGGTAAAGTTTACAAACCCAAATCTTTCAAAATTTATGATATGTGCTTAAGGTGCAGCTTTTGCACGAACAATATTCTTAAAATTTGGGGGCGTTCAACAATATTCTCGATTAATCGGAAAGCTTTGGAGTTAATAGTTAATTAACTGATTCCTTTGTGGTTCTGAGACAAGGTGCACTTGTGATAATCCTATTTGCAATATTTGATTTAAGCACTTTTCATAGGTTTGATAAAAGTGAGGGTAGGTGAGGGTCCGAAATCAAGTAAGCCACCGGATAGAAGAGTGGGAAAACTGAGCTCCGTTAAAGGAAAGTATAACAGCAAGCTAATTTTTAAGCAGTCATTAAATATACCATTGGTACTATTTGAAAATACAGTAAAAGCCTGTTTATCTGGCACCTGGTCAATGCCGGTTAAAGCGCCTGCTGGATATTCGGGCGGCCTGCGGCCGAAAACCCACCACAAACAAATTAAAGTTCTTTTAACACATACCATACACACCAGACTAAATAACAACAGAATATTGTATTGTACTAGGGTCCATCGATATGGAAATTTTCCAATATCAATATATCGGCGGGCTGATATTGATATATACCGATATATCAATATCTCAGTTTTTTTCTATACTGCGCATGCGCGCGCATTCCGGGGGTGAGCGTGCATTCGGAGGGGGGGGGGGCGGTCTGCACACGCATTTGAAGGTATGCGTACATTCAGGGGCGCGCGAGCTTTCCGGTATGCGCACGCATTTGGATGTGCGCGCGCATTCCGATACCCGTTCGCATTCCGTGCTCTAGGCCCAGTAGGTTTGCAATGCCGGCGACAAGGAAAGTTGAAAAAGTTTGCATTATACTGATATAACCGAGATATAGATATATCACCAGACTGATATTTATGATATACCGATATTGTTTTGATACCAAATTTTTCGATACATCGATATATTTTAAATTCCAATATCAGCATATCGATATGAAAAATTATATCAATATAACCGATATATCGCCGGACACTAATTGGTACTTATTGTTAAAACTACTCTCTTGCGCTTCTCACCTTTACTGATTGAGGTTTACAATTAGTCCAGCAATTTTTTTTTTAAATGGAGGACGCCAAGCGGGTGAAAAAAACGGCAGCGAGATTTTAAAGTCACGCGACTTTACTAGCGGCAAGCTGATAGCCCTAGACTCTTCACTTTCCACTTTCTAGAGCCCTAGACTCAACTAGCGGCAATCCAAAATACTGCATGACAATGTGGGTTATCGGCTAGCGTTATCGGCTTGCCTCTAGTATGACTTTAAAATCGCGCACTGTTTTTTTCACCCGCTTGGCATGCTTCCTTTTAAAAAGAATCACTGGACTATAAACCTCAACTGCAGCATCATGGCTTCAAGTGCAGCATCTACCAGTAAAGGTGAGAAGCGCAAGAGTAGTTTTAACAATAAGTACCAATACAATATTCTGTTATCATGTTAATATTTATGCATTTACAAATGCTCCACTGTTATTGTTCCTGATAAATACAGAACAATTGTTATTTGGATTTTGGGGGTATTTTATTTAATTCATAGCTCATTCTTATTCATTTGAAATTTAGGGAGCATTTCATTTGATTTATTTGAAATGTTATAGATTAGGATTAGCAGTTAGCCAAAAAATCTGGTTTTCCAGACTGGATCTCCCCTTTATCAACTCGGGTTAGATGGGGATTAGGTCTAATTTTATTAAACTCAATTCAGGTAGGTAGAGCCTTCACTTATCCTGGCAGTCAGATCAATAGTGGGAATGAATGTCAAATAAAATCTACACACTAGCTCCAAGTTGGCATTGAACACATGATTTGCAATTATATTTCTTGCAAAACACCAACTGGAACTAAAATAGTTCATTTGCTGCTCAAAACACAGAGTTTGGAGAAGATCTCAATGCAGCCATCAGATCGGTTTTCAGTAAATTAAACCCAAGGGTAACAGTTTGAATGATTTGCATAAAAACGGAGTCAATATTATTCATGCGGGATTCATTCTGTCTATGAGGACCTAATTATACAGCACGCTTGGCAAATCACTCTTTGTCTATGACGTCCAAGCCTTTAACTTGAAAACCATTGCATGGTGAATCACTGACAACAATATGTAACATATTGAACGATACAGAGTTTGCTGCATTTGTTGCTGTGCAGCCTGCACTTCTCCCACCCTTTAAACCATCTTGTGCTCCGCCCACCATCCCATCACTTTGAATACCGAGACCTATTCTCGAGATACATCAAAACCATTACATTCAATGAAAAAATGTACAAACCTGATTTCTGTTTCCACATCACTACCCAGGTATCTTGCCCTATCCATTTCTGAGGAGTAGTAGCGGTTTATAAAAACCTGGTCACCTGCTTTTGTAAAAGCTTCTCTGCAGTTCTTAGGTGCCCTTTGTTGTTGCATAACTTTACGAGCTGTGCTGTTGTCCTATAAAGGAAAATTTATGTTATAAATGTTTGGTTTTCATGTCTTATTATTGCAGACATAACAGAAGTAGTTTGTATGAAAATACAAAATATTCCTCAGGCTAATATTAGTATATCATAATGGTATTGCATGATAAGAGGGAAAATAGAAAATTTTAAATATAAATATGTAAATAGAAAATTTAAAATATAAACATGTTAATCCAAGGCCTTATACTTAAAAAGAAAAACTAACCAACATGATTTTATGCAAGTTTTAGCTCGTGAAACTCCAATGAGCATTCTGGGGTCCTCAAGTCTTTACTCTCTCCAAACTACACCCAACACTTTAGGGGATTACGGTGTCTGCAGAGTGTGTACTACATTGCCAAGCATACATTCCCTCTCAGTTTGATTTGGATAGTCTTAAGTATGCTGCTTTATTCCTGTGCATGTAAGATACCCATTTGATTAAAATAAAGAACATTTTGATGTCAAAGGAACTACAGCAATCAGATAACCTATAGCACATTTTAAAAATAAAAATGTATTGCACAGATTCTAAACCTATTTCAATTCACGATTAAAAATACAGTTGCAACATACAACTAATCACTAGACTTTTATTTTTTCTCCAATGTATCTACAAAATTAGGGAAAGAAATTAAATTTTCTAAAGACACTGCTTGACAACCATCAACTTAAATTTTCACATCAGCCATTGACATTCCATACAATGATAATTGTAAAATAACTACTTACTTTGATTAACAGGACTCTTTCTATTCCTCTCATATCAATCATACAGTTTGCCACCACTGCATTATCTATTTCTATGCCATCAAGAATTGTTGAGAAATCTGGATGATAAACAGCTCTTCAAAGAGAAGAAAGAGTTAATGGTTATCTTAATGTCTTCACCTGCTGACAGGGAATCTTAAAACATAATCATATATTACTGGATCAGGTACTAGATCTACTATTATGTATTAGAAAATAAAGTAAAATGCTGTTATCTAGGTGTCTTGTTCGACCCTCAACTGTCTTTCCTCCCCCATCCAAGCAATGACTTGCTCTGCCTACACGGGGGGGGGGGGGGGGGGGGGGGGGGGGGGGGGGGATGGGGGTAACACAGAGGGGCTGATGGGGCTGCCTGACAGACTTACACAGAGATAGAGACACACGGGGAATAAATGCATGTTAACTGTATTTACCTTAATCCTAAGAGAGAAACGTTGTCACTGGTTGATTGCAACATCACAACTGGGTCCTAGTGCTGTACGCTAGCTGTTCGAAAATTTAAACCCGCAGATTTAAATCGCGGATGCGCAAAACAGTTTGCGAGGGTTGTCGCATTTAGCAAACCGTGGATACATGAGTTTCGTGTTTGGCGAGGCCGCAATTGGTGAGAGATACCTGTATTTGAAAACTTACTTGCCCCTTACATCGTATACATCATTCTGAAACTCGCACACATTAATTTGGGGTCGTTTTCCGGTCCTAGAGTTTCGAGACATCAAAGACTGCAGAACTCGTTCATCGTCGAAATTATCGCAGCAAAATGAAAGCATCAGTCCCTTCAAACAATTTTCAACTGCTAAACTGAACTCAGGATATTTCAGTTTGAAGCAAGCACCTAAAAATTAAAAGAAATATCTGTCTTAATGACTGATGGCAGTTTATAATTCTCAAATCATATTCCTGGTCATTATAGGGCATTTATTTTACAAGAATCTCAGAGATAAATGAATAAATTGGATGGTAACCAAATCAAATTTACCTATAGGACCAACTGGTTTCTTACGGAAACGGCCACTCTTATGTGCTTCGTCTATTGCATTGAGCAATGAAGGCATGTGCTCTCCAAACCTTTCCACCTTGTCTGTTCGACTGGCCTTCAGCTCTCTCAAGCGCCTCTCCCTGGATTCCAAAATGTTTTTTACATCGAGTTCTTCTCGCCTGGGGAAGTACAAACACAATATATACCACAACATGATTATGCACAAAAACATAAACATTAAAAGCAAAGATACCTATGAAATAGCTTATAGGCCTGGGTAGCCAGATTCCTGTAGCTCAGTGGTTAGAGCACTTGCCTTACAAGCGCAAGAATCCAGGCAGGTCAGGGCGAAACCGTGGGCAAGTTTCTTTCCTCCACACGCCTAATAATAATTCGTCCCCAAAAAAAGATAATAAATTTGTCATTTCAAACCACGACTGTTTGTGGGGAACACACTGCTGTGTGCAATTGGCTGCTGCATTTTGCCCACAAATATACAGTCAATTCACTTTACAGTACTGAAACTCCTCGTTATCCGTCGTCCCACTATCCGTTATTTCGATTATACGTCGTTTATAAAATAATCACAAAATGCGGTAATTTTATGACAATCGTCGTAAAGTTTAGAAAAAATGTGCGCAAATCACGTGCGCAACCATGTGGTAGCGATCAGCTGTGCGGGGACGCAATGTAGGGAACGCAATGTAGGGAACGCAGCTCAGCAGCCAACAAAATAATAACGAGTGGCTTCAACTGCTACAAGCAGTTGTACCAGAAGAAAGAAAGCAGTTAGCAAACATTGGAGATATTTTTAAACGGCCATCCGCCCCTTCATCTAGTAGGCTGACCAAGCAAAGGTTTTAAACTGGCTTATTTTTCCACAAGAACATTTGCAATTTAAAGGTTAACATACAGTTAATTAATAAGGAGCTACAGTAGAATTCCGAATATGATAATGTGGGAAATTGAGGCACTTTTTAAAATAAAAAATGCACTGAAAATATTTTAAAGAGAGAGGCACAGAGACTGAGCAACAACCGTAGGTTTCGTTCTGTAAAATAACTGGACTATAAAAATCTCTGATTTTCCTTGGACTTAAAATGAACACTAAATAGCTGTACCGATTGAGAAATTTGGTGGAACAATTAATTTCAAACAAAAGGTTAATGCAAACATTATGTCTAAAAGCCAAAACACTGAATGCTATTTAAGCAGTCGTGCAGCTGAGTATTAGCGCTTTGGGACGTCCTCCTGACGTGAAAGGCGCTCTATAAATATAATTTTGTTGTTGTTGTAGAGCACTTCGCCTTGCAAGCGAGAGGCCTGGGTTGAGTTCGTGGCAGGGCGAAATGTTGGGCAAGTTTCCTTACTCCACACACCCGTTTACCTAGGAATAAGTAGGAATCCAGATGTTAGTTGATTATCAAGTGGCTTTTCAGGGAATAATAATTCCTTCTTAAAAATAAATTTGTCACTCAATCCACAACTGCACAATTGATCGTTGCATTTCGCCCACAAAATATGCAGCCAATTCACCCGAAGTAAATTCTGTGAAGCTCTTTGAGACTCTCGGAGATGTGTTAAGGCGTTATATCGAATGCAAGGATTATTATTAAAATAAAGGCAAGTATATTTCCGCTACTGATGTGTTCTTTAAAAATGTTTTTTTTCTTCCATTTAGAACAGGGAAGCGGTAAGTAAGTAATACAACTACACACTGGCAAAACTGACAAGAGTTGCAAACATCCAAGCTACTAAAAGGGAATCCCTATTTAGATCTAATCCACTCACAGGAAAAATCATTAAATATGAAAAAATGCTTTTAAATTACTTTCAGGTCTGTATGTTAGAACATAGGCAACGGGCAATGCTTCCCATTTTCTTCCTTATATTGCCTCCATTGGAATTCTGTCATCCAGCTTCTTTCATTAGCCTGTGTACAATCCTATTTTTAATATAAATCAGTTTAATTACCAGAGCATGGGAGTAAGTTTAATTGGAAATTGAGTATAAAGCAATTTCAGTTTTGTCAACAATGGTAAGAACTGCTCGAGTCTCAGAGCGGCTGTTTATTTCAATGAGGGAGTGTTTCAGATTAGTTTGGTAGATCGAGAGCCACTGAAAGGCCCAATGAGTACAATACGTTACCTAACAACAACAACAAAATTACATGTATAGAGCACCTTTCAGGTTGGGAGGATGTCCCAAGGCGCTGACAGGTAGAGCAATTTGCTGAATAAGCAAATTCATCAATGATCCCCAGAGTACAGCAGCTTCAATATTAAACAGTACCAGCCCTTATTATTGTTTTTTTTAACAAATCTCTTCTTATATTCTATTCTTCTGCGGTTTTAACTGCTGAGAGACAGTCCAATTGTATAAAACAAAGTAGTCCTTCATCACATCGTTCAGACATCTCAAAGCGCTTCACAAAATATACTATAAAGCGAATTGACTGTATACTTTGTAGGCGAAACGCGACAGCCAATTGCGTTTGATCGATGGCAGACATTGATAGATTGTTTATACAATTTATCAACCCAGTTGTGCTGGGGGACAAACCTGAGTGGATGCAATTCGTCGTTGGATTTGCTGCTTGCATGTTGAAACTGGCCTATCTGCTGCACTGTGGTGGCCTCCTGATCCTTCAGTGCTTTCAGCTGCTCCTGAAGATTGCTAATCCTTTCCTGCCGTTCCTGCAGGTCAGCCTGTGAGCTTTGATTTACACTGTTGGAAAAGTAAAGAAATCGTGTCACAAACTGAATTATTTTGGGTGACAGGAAAATAAATGTATTAAAATACTATACACCCATACACACAGTAAAAGCCTGTTTATCCGTGACCCAATCAACTGCAACTTCCGTATAACCGGCACCTCAAAAAAGGTCCCCATTCGATTAACCGAATCTTATCCGGCATAATCGCAGCGAAGCATTTTTTTCCTCCTTCCAGTACAGTATTTCGGAATGCTGCTACTAGTGCCTGAAGGTGGCGCTGCCATTTCTTCCCCTCACAGAGTACAGTACGATTACCTCTGACTGCTGTAATGCACTTCCGGGTTTGAAAGAGAGGCAAGGGGAGAGAGAGAGAGGGTGGGTAGAGGAAAGAGGGGGTGGGGGAGAAAGAGTGGGGAGAGAAAGAGAGAGGCGGGGGAGAGGAGGGGGTGAGTTGATTAATTTAGATGGAAAATTAAAGGAATGGAGGGCGGTTGGGTTTGGAGCCATTGAGATGCCAGACTGTGTGTGTGTGTGTGTGAGAAAGAGAGAAAAAAACATTAGTACCCCTTTGATTGTGTGCTGTGTTTATAATAACAATAATAATAATAATCCTTGCATTTGATATAGCGCTTTCCACATCTTGTCAACGTCCCAAAGCGCTTCACAGAATATACTGTAAAGTGAATTGACTGTATATATTTGTGGGCGAATCGCGGCAGCCAATTGCGCACAGTAGTGTTCCACACACAGTTGTGGATTGAAATGATCAATATTATTATTGTGTTTTTTTTTGGAGGGATTATTATTTTTTCATTAAGTACCAGTAAATTACAGTTTATAGACTAATCGATATTTATTGCTTTATACATTTTTTATGGTAAGTATCCATACAATATTATGTTATTATTTAGTCCATTATTAATATTTTTTAAAAATTGAAGTTTCATTTTCTTTTAATATATTTTTTGTGTTGGGTTTTCGGCAGCTGGCCACCTGAATATCCGGCACGCAGTTTAACCGGCATTGGCCAGGTCCCGAGGGTGCTGGATAAACAGGCTTTTACTCTACATCAAAATAAAATTAGCATCAAATGTATGCATTGGGTCAAATGCAAGACTGAACTTCTAAAATGAAAATAATTTAGGGTTGTAAAGTAAGAAAAAGATCCAACCAAATTTTCTTCAGATTTCACAAAAATTCTCAAACCTATTTTTCAGTTCCTTAATCCGGTGTTGTAATTGTGCATGATCTTTTTCGAGCTGTTTTGACTGTGTCCTGTATCGGTGGAATGTTGCCTGTTAACCAAAGAGTTCAAAAAGTTTAAATTGTTTTGCAGGTGGCTAATTTGTTAAATAAACCGCAAAGTTAGCTGTAATATGCAGTAATTCAAAGACAATTCGAAATACGATCCAGAAAAATTTAAAGCAAGGTTTGTATTCATAATTTTTAAAAAGCACAACAACAAATTATATTTGTATACTGCTTTTCACATCAGGAGGATGTCCCAAAGTGTTGGAAACTCAGGGATTTGGATCCGACCAGGGGGTTGGGATCAGGAGTGGGCGGCAGGGAGGGTAGGGGTTGCATAGCTGCCAACCATTAACAAAAAAAGTACTCCTGCAAGCTAAAAATAGTATTTTGTAGTAAAAAAAGTATTTTCCCCAGAACCTACCGGTACTTAACGAAAAAATTACATCGCAAAAAGATGCCAAGTAAAATGGGACTTCAAAATCCCCTGTGTGGCAAAAATTGCATTAAGAAGGAGGTCCCTACTGTGTTTCAGTATATGAAAAAAATTGTTCCCAGTAATGGCTTGCGCCTAGCCTGGTGCTAACATTTACAGTGTATCAGCAACGGCAAAAGGTAGGCAGCACTGCTATTGAAGGCAGGGAGAGAGAGTTAAAGAGAAAGAGACTGAGACAGAGATAGAGAGACTGTGAGTGAGATTGTGACAGCCAGAGACTCAAACAGAGGGAGAGAGAAAGAGACACAGAAAGAGAGAAAGACACAGAAAGACAGAGAGAGAGAAAGAAAGAGAGCGTGACCGAGACAGACGGAGAGGGAAAGACACAGAGAGAGACACACACAGGGGGAGACTGAGACAGACAGACAGAGAGAGAGAGACAGTGAGAGACTGAGAAAGAGAGACAGACAGACAGAGCATGGAACATTCGGATTTTCCAAAAAACTTATTTTACCAAGAAAAATCGTACTGCCGTATTTACTTCAATTTACCGTACTAAATACGGCAAAAACGTACTGATTGGCAGCTCTGGGGTTGGAGAATAGCCGAAGGTGCAGGCGTGGCAGAGTCTTGAGATGTGCCTTGAAGGAGGCAAAGGAGGCAGCAAGCCAAAGGCCCAAACATCAATAGTGGTGAGGGTCAGTCGAGGGCATGTGAAGCAGGCTGGAGCCTGTTGAGCGGAGGGGTGTGGACAGGTTGATATAGGTCACGTTTGGTGACAGGTCAAGATTACATTTCCCATGATTCAATGCATCCTGACCTATTGCCACATGCATACTTACCGGCTGCATTGAATTGTGCATTCATTATGATTATTGATTAAATCGGATTTTATATGACATATGCAGTTTGCCTGCAACTCAGACTTTGTGTAAGTGTGGGAATAATGGAGGGGAGCAGTGTTAGGAGGTGATTAATACAAGCAGTGCAAAGAAATCTGAATGAAACTGAATGAGACTCGGTTGAACGCACTTTTATACAATTTAGAAAGATAAGACTTATACAAGTTTTACTGTATTCATTTACCTCCTTAAATATTTCATTTGACCTGGCATATACAATATTTTAGCGTTCTAGAACAATGTAAACTTGGGATGAATATATTAAGAAATGGTACATTTGTTAGCTCATTCCTTTCATAGGTTATTGTCTTTCAACACAATTGTGAGTCGGTAAGCATATATACCCTACAGACAAGAAGGATGCTGATTCACATCCGCTCTGTGTTAGGTTCATTAATTTCCACCAGAGAAGAAAATGAGAGGAGGAATTTGGCAAGAGAGAAAAAAACACAATGTTCAATACTAAGTAATAGCATCTGCATACATACTGTACTACTATTCAAATTATTAATTAAACCTACCTCGGTTTCTTTATATGCTTTGTTTTTTGTTTGTACGTCTTCTTTCAAACCAGTACACTGTGGTCCTAATACTTGTGCTTCCTCTGTAATTTTCTGCAACCGATCTTGAACTTCTTTAAATTTTTCTTCTTCCTTACTGACGTTGACCTAAAGATCAAAGTAATTTTTTATATATATATCTTAAAAATGGCATCAATTGCTGTGCATTTGTTAAATTTAGGAGATAATTCAAACAATCAGAACTGCACTATAGAACTTCAAAAGCAGCTCAACTATAGTGCACAGAGGAGTCTGAAGAAACTAACATTTAAAACAGTTTAAATATTTCTATTTTATTTGCATAGCTGGGCAGACAAACTGGTTCTGTTACAACTGAAGATGTGAAATTCGCTCTGCATTGCAAGATGTAGAAAGTAATTTTACAGATCACATGGAACATCTACAGTAGAATGCCTCGTTCGCACTCTGACCCAAGTGAGGTTTATGTTCAAACACAAAGGTGTGCCTTTCTAGAATTCTCGCTGCTGTCTTTTGTATGTAAATTGACCTAATATATTGCCAATGGCAAAATGTGAACCAGAGTCAAGGCTATCGAAGTTTGGGGTTTTAATCTCAAATTTCATATTCCTTTTGGAAACTAATCTCCCCTGCCATCAAACAAACCCCATACAACAAAGAGAAAAAAGTCAGTTCTACTTTCCAATTTCCTAATATGCTGTCATTCATTACAAAGAGTTAAGAATCTAAAAGAAAGATTAAATTGCTAATCCAGATATTTTCTTTACAGAAAAGTAGGGAGAAATTCCTTTCTCTTTGAGAACAATACCATGGGATCTTTAACATACACTTGAACAGGCATGCGGGATCTTGGTCTTGCATCTCACCTGAAGCATGTGGTGAGAGGTGACAGAGGCTCCCAAATGAGCCAGGCTAACACAGGAATTAAAGAAACGTAAAGGTGGGAAATAGAATTAAAGAGTTGCTTGGGACTTAATAACGGAGCAAGATCAACAGACTCTTGTTTCTGTATGACCCGCTGCAATTCACCAGGATGATGAAGGGACACAACTGCTGAAAATGTCTGCAAACTCAACTCTGGCTTAATGTGTCACTTAAAACACTTAAGTCATTATGCTGTCAATATCCGTGTCGCATTTATTTATGCATTCCATACCCATAACTTGACAATTGGATAATTTCTCTCTGATTCCTTTCGTTTGGGAGTGATGTTACCAGGTCACTGCATGGATAAATTTCGGTGAAATGCTTTAAGAGCAGGGTTGTCCATCCAATAGTCACAAGCCACATGTGGAGAATTAATAATAACACTTGGATTTGATATAGTGCTTTTCACGTCTTCTAGATGGCTCAAAGCGCTTCACAGAATATTCTGTAGTGAGTTGACTGTACATTTGTGTGAGAAACGCAACAGCCAATTACACACAGCAGTATCCCATAAACAGTCATGGATTTAAATGACCAATTAATTATTAACATTATTAGGTGGAGTTAGAATAGATCAGCCATGATCTTATTGAATGGTGGGCCAGGCTCGAGGGGCTGAATGGCCTACTCCTGCTCCTGAATTCTTATGTTCTTAATTACTAATAATTCTCAATTATTCTAAACCCAGATCTATTCTATACCCGGATCTATTCTAAACTAGTAAGATGAAAAGCAAGTGTTTTTTGATCACTTGTGTGGGCTACTTCCTTGGTTACTTCTTATCGGTTATCTGATAAAATGGCGTATAACACAGGATTTCAGAACCATAAAACAGTAGCAATATTGAATGGAGAGGAGAGCTGTCAATCATGGTCAGCTCGATCAATCAGAAAAGCTGCCCCAAGATGGGAGAACAAAATAAGCCCAATGAATAATAAGCAGCTCCCAAAGAGCTGATATTGTATTGATGAGCAATGTTACAGGTCCAGGGCTGTATTTATGTCTAAGCCCCATTCCACCAACCCATGCTCGGGTCCTGACCCCTGACTGTTCAGAACCTTGGGACGTCCTCCCGACGTCAAAGGCGCTCTACAATATGACTTTGTAAGCAACATCCAACCGTGTTCTGGAGGGAGAGTACGAGCAGTCCTAGTGAGTTTAGAGAAAAATAAAGAGAAGACGGCAAAGGTTTGCACTGAACTGTCGTAGATATTTGTTAAGCAAATATACATGTAAATATTCATCTCTATTGTATGTAAGGTGTTCTCTACCAAAATGACTAAAATTAGTGCAGGTGGCTAAAATGGTCTTGCCATAGCCATACTTGTAGCTGAAAGTCAGCAATTTCTATTGGACAACAACAACAATTTAAACTTATAAAGCGCCTTTCACGTTGGGAGGACGTCCCAAGGCGCTGCACAGGAGGCGTGTGACCCGAGCTGGGAGGGGAGTGTTCGGGAAGGGGTGAAACACGTAGGGGAGGTCAAAAAATTCGGGGGGGAACAAAAGGCGCGGTCGAAGAGGAAAGTCTTCATACCGGCCTTGAAAGAGGAAAGGGAGGAAACAAGGCGGAGGGATTGGGGGATGGAATTCCACAGGGTGGGAGCGGAGAAACTGAAGGCCCGGCCTCCGATGGTGGGGCGGTTCGGACGGGGGGCTTGGAGCAGGCCAAGTCCTGCTGAACGGAGGGTCTGGGTGGGCTTACAGGGGGAGAGTGAATCGGCTAAATAGGGCGGGGCAAGGCCGTGTAAGGCCTTGAAGGTGAGGACGAGGATCTTGAACTCGATCCTCTGGAGGATTGGGAGCCAGTGGAGACGGGCGAGGGTGAGGCTTATGTGGTCGCGGAGGCGGTTGTGGGATAGTACAAGGGCTGCAGAGATTTGGATGACCTGCAGCCTGTGAATGGAGGAGCTGGGGAGGCCGACAAGGAGAGTTTCCGTAGTCCAGCCGTGAAGTTGATGTACGCATGCACGAGTGTTTCAGCAGCGTGGGGGGGTGAGATAGTTGCGGAGCCTGGCAATGTTGTGTAGGTGGAAATAAGCGGTGCCGGTCGAGGCACGGATGTGGGGGAGGAAGGAGAGTTTATGGTCGAACGTGATGCTGAGGTCCTGACTGGCTTTGTGAGGTGGAGAGTACAGCCTTGGATGTTGAGGCTGGAAGCGCCCGATGTGCGGAGGCGCTGGCTTGAGCCAATCAGGAGGGCCTCGGTCTTGCTCACGTTCAATTGGAGGAAGTTGTCCCTCGTCCAGGACTCAATGTCGGACAGACATGCTGTCAGAACATTGATGGACTGGGGGTTGAGGGATGAGGCGAAAAGGTACAGTTGGGTGTCGTCCGCATACATGTGGAAATTTACCCCATGTTTGCAGATGACATCGCCCAGAGGGAGCGTGTAAATGGTGAAAAGGAGGGGGCCGAGGACAGAACCCTGGGGGACACCGTGAGAAACTGTGCGGGGGTTTGAGGAGAAACCGTTGGAAGATACAAAATGTAGGCGGTGGGTCAGGTAGGAATGGAACCAGTCAAGGACTGTGCCTTGAAGGTTGAGGTGGGAGGAAAGATGTTGGAGGAGGATGGTGTGATCGACTGTGTCGAACGCAGCAGACAGGTCAAGGAGGACGAGGAGGCAGAGGGAGCCCTGGTCGCAGGCGGTTAGGATGTCGTTTGTAACCTTAACTAGGGCAGTTTCCGTGCTGCGAGCAGGGCGGAAACCTGATTGGAGGGGTTCAAGGAGTGAATGAGTTGAGAGGAAAGAGCGGAGCTGGGAGGCAACCACTCTTTCAAGGACCTTAGATAAAAATGGGAGGTTGGAGATGGGTCGGTAGCTTGATGGCTGCGAGGCATCAAGGGAGGGTTTTTTCAGGATAGAGGTGATGGTGGCTGTTTTAAGGGAGGTAGGGACGGTGCCTGAGGAGAGGGAAAGGTTGTTGGTGTCAGAAATGAGCGGGGCCAGAAGGTGGAGCTGGGTGTGGAGGAGGGGGGTGGGGATGGGGTCCAGTGAACACGTGGTGGGTTTCATGGAGGGGATTATTTTTGTCACTGAAGACGGGGAGGTGGCGATGAAAGTATGAAAGGGGTGGGGGTTGAAATAGCGGATGGATGGGTGGAGTTGGAGGAAAGGTGGGGGGAGGAAACCGCAGAGCGGATTCTCTCTATTTTGGACTCGAGGAAATCCAACATCTCCTCGCAACGTGCGTCTGAGGAGAGGATCTGTGAAGCGAGACGGGAGGGGGGGGGGGGGGGGGGGGGGGCGGAGGAGCTGGTTGGTGGTGGCGAAGAGGAGGCGGTGGTTGTCCTTCGCTTCCAGGATTATCCTGGAGTAGAAGGCTGATTTGGCGGTGGCTAGGGCGGAGCAGTAAAATTTGATGCGGCCCAGCCAGATTTGCCGGTGGACCGTGAGGCCAGATATGAGCCAGGTGCGTTCAGCTGCTCTCACTTGGCTTTTGAGGGAACGGAGTTGCCAACACTGCCCTAGCGGTTATAGGGCAATGTGAATGAGATCTTTAAGATTAAAAAAGGGAACAAACAATATGACAACCAAGGACAGACATATACATTAGTGTAGATTCCTGAACATCATTTTTAAATGTCAGCTAGATCAGGCAAATGTGAATTCAGCCGAGTTTTCAAAGCAAAAGTGAACATAATCTCCATGGTGATCACCTGCCATTCCTCTACTTTCTGATCATATTTGACACTGCGACTTTCTTCTGTTTTAATAGAAGCTTTTATTGGTTGCAAGTCTTTTTCAAGCTCGATGACCTTGAAATAAAAAAAAACATTTTAGCCATTTCAGGTTATAGCTCGGAAATCAATTGAATGGATATTGCATCTTTACACAGAGAGTTCATGTATTTTCAACCCATTTGTTTTGACTTTTTCCAAAAATGAATCTCTCCCCATCCCCGATTTTCTAATATGTACTGGCAGAATCCAATTCATTGTTGGATCAATGTATGTTCAGAAGACACTGCCAGAAACGTAATGCTCAATTTGTTACATGTTTGATCTTGGTTACTAAACCCGATGACTATCAGCATTGAACATATGCAAATTCATAGGCCAATTAAACACCTTACCAAACATAAAAGGATACAAATTTCAGAACAGAAATATGCTCTGGTCATATATATGAAACCTTTTAAAATATATATAATTGATTAGAAACTCACTCATACATTCCAGAGATGTCTTCTATCAATTGCAAATCTCAGAGCACAAATTGAACTGGTTCCTTTCAGTAAATATTCTAGACATATAACATGATCCATAATGAAAATCTGAAATTATGTTATCTTCATGCTTCATTGCTTTCAGTTGCTGCTATTTTTGAGCCAAGCCATGCATTCAAGTATGTGTTATTTCTAATCTAAGCAAACATCATTCTTAATCTAGCATGTGATACCCAGGGTTTATATTGTAACATAAATAACTATGGCGATAAGATGTAGGCTACATTCTCATGCACTTTGTTCGACACTTTCACGACTCGTTGCTTTTATGACTTTATTCATATAAAGCTCAGGAGGTGGGGATAAAGCGCACATAATATCCTTTTAGTTCTGGGACCAGAATTTAAATCTAGTCCAGACATATGGGATAAAAAATCTGCAGTGCATGACCCTTCGTCAAAACTGGGGGATGTTGGAGAGAAAGGTTTTAAGAACTATCGGGGAGGCGGGGCAAGAAAGACAAAGAAGAAAATGGGGTGGAGGACAGGGGATTATTGGTTCAAGAGATGTTAATAATGTAAAACAAAGGAAGGCTGCAGAGGCAGGCCAGAGAGAAAAAGGATGTGTCTGGTACCCAGATGAAGGGACCCAGAAAAGGCGTGTGTGTGGGACCCAGATGATGTGTTAATGGTCACAGAAGAGGGGAGAGGGGAAGCTAAGCTGTTATGAGATGGGACCTGGTCTTGTGGTCTGAAGTGGCTGAATCACATTGAGGCCAGAGGGCTGTAAGAACTCTAGCAGATGGATAAGGCGCTGTTCTTCGAGCATGCGCTGAGATTCATTAGAACAATGTAGGAGACCATGGATGGAGAGGTCACAATGCGAAGGAGGGAGAGTTGAAGTGGCAAGCAACCAGAATCTCAGTCTTGACGAAGGGTCGTGGACCCGAAACGTTGATTCACTTTTCCTTTCTCCATAGATGTTGCCTGACCTGCTGAGTGTTCCCAGTGACTTCTGTTTTGTTTCAGAATCTCAGGGTTGTGCTTATGGACAGAATGGAGTCGACTTCAAGATCCTCACACTTGTATTCAAATCCATTCACTCCCTACCACTTCCCTACCTCTCCGACTTCTTCACTCCCCAATCCACAGTCCAGCGCCTCCGCTCAACTGGCACCAGCCTCCTGCTCATCCCTCACACCTTCCTTCCCACCATCGGAGGCCCCACTTTCAGCCACTACACCCCCAAAATCTGGAACTCTCTCCCTCAATTGCTCCGCCTTGAGCCCTCTCTCCCCCTTTTCCCACCTGAAAACCTTTCTCTCTGGCTGCTAACTGTTAAGATCTGAGATGCTACCCGGCATGGAAGGCACTACTATTGTTGTTGTTGGGAGATATTTAGTAAATTGATCACCCATTCCACATATGGTCTCCCCAGTGTAGAGGAGACCACATTGCGGTTAATAATCCAAGGATTATTAATATTATTATGTAATCCTTGCCTTTTTTATTATCACATATCCCATTATTTTTCCTTAGAACTGTGTTATATAGTTTTATAAAAATACATGTTTCAGATTTTCAACTTGAGTTATAATAATCCTTGTATTTGTTACAGGACCTAAAACATCAAAACACCTCAAAGCGCTTCACAAATAATTGCTCGCAAGAATATTATTACAGTAAAAGCTCGTTTATTCGGCACTAGGGTCTGTCGATATGGAAATTTTCTAATATCGATATATCAGTGGGCTCATATCGATATATACCGATATATCAATATCTACGGGTTTTTTTATGCTGCGCATGCGCGCACATTTGGGGGGTGCGCGCGCATTCCGGTGTGCACGCCCATTCCGTGCTCTAGGCTCAGGAGGTTTGCAATGCCGGCGACAAGGTAAGTTGAAAAAGTTCGCATTATACCGATATAACCGATATATTGCCAGACACGATATACCGATGTTTGCAATATACCGATTTTTTTTATATACCAAATTTTTCAATATACAGATATCTTTAAGTTTACAATATCGGCAGATCAATATGAAAAATTATATCGATATAACCGATATATCGATATATTGCCGGACACTATTCGGCACCCTCGGGATCTGGCCAGTGCCGGTTAAACTGCGTGCCAGATATTCGGGCGGCCCCGAAAACCCAACACAAAAATGTTTTACTATTTTTTTTAAACGTACCATATTAATAGCCAAATAACAGAATATTGTATGGATACTTACCAATAAAGCAATAAATATTGATTATAGTCTATAAACACAGCACAGAATCACAAAGCAAACTCGAACAGAAGTTTTTTTTTACTTCTTAAAGGTACAGGCACTGTCAGTTTTTTTTCCCCCTTTTTTTCTCTATCTTTCTCTCCCTCCTTCCTTCTCTCTCTTTCACACTCAGTCAGTCTGACATCTCAATGGTTCCAAACCCAATCCCCCTCCACTCTTTTCCCCCTCCACTCTTCCCCACCCCACCCCACCCTCTTTCCCTCTCTCCTTCTCCCACCCCACCCCCACCAAAACAGTGTATAAACCCATGATACCGTCAGGCTACACAGGCAATGTAGTATCTGTCAGAGAGAGAGAGGGAAAGAAAGAAAGAGGAAGTGATAGAAAGAGAGAGGGAGAGACAGAGAGGAAGGAGAGGGAGAAAGAAAAAGAGGGAGAGAGAGAAAAAGGAGAGTGCCCCCTTAAGAAGACCAGAAGTGCACTACCGGCAACATTCAGAATTAATTGTACTGTACTCTAATGCAACAATCGACTCATTAAATGTGCCACACCGATTGTGCCGGATAAGATCCGGTTAATCAAATGGGGACTTTGTTTTAGGTGCCGGTTATATGGAAGTTACGGTTGATCGGGTCACGTATAAACGGGCTTTTACTGTATTATGTAGCCATTCTGCACACAATGTGTCCCACAAACCTCCAGAATATGATTTATGAATTATTTTTATAATTGTTGGCCATACACTGGGACTCACTTCATTTTTCTCTACTCAATGAGGTAAAATATTTAAATAGCATTTTGGGTAGTATTAGCACAAGTATAGAACTAGTTATCACATTACCACAATCAGAATATCTCAAAGAGCTTTGGAGAATTTACTGTAAAGTACATTGACTATTTTGTAGACATGTGCAGCAGCCAATTTCCACACATCATGAAGCGAATGACCAATTTTAACAGAGGTAAGAGTTGTTTGCTAGAAGTCCAGAAACTCCCAACACTTTTCAAATAGTGCCATGTGATCTTCAGTGGTACCATGAATAGGCAAACAAAGGATGGAAGCTCCAGCATTGCACCTCTCTCCCCCAGCTCTGTAGACTGTGTAAGCTCAAAGTTCCGACTTGGAGTTTGAACCCACAACTATCTGATATTATTTCTGGTTCAGTGAGACTGTTCCATTAAATTCCTAAAAGTAAAATAGCTTACCAGTGCCCAGACCATCTGATTTTTCAGCTGCTCCAGTTTCTCCTGCAGTTCATCTAGTGATGAAAGACTTTTATATCGATCTTCTTTTTCCTTGACAAGCTTCTTTAATTCTGGTAGGGACTTTTCAAAAAGATTGAATTACATATAATCTTTAAACTACAATGATTGTACTAACTGAAGCACATACACGGGAGGACACTTTTCCAGTCTAACACATTCCAAACCACTGCTAGATTGGTCGCTGAACAATTTGATAAATATACATATTTATACATGTTTAAATAATGACGTGTGATAAATGTATAAACATTTGGTAAATGTACATTCTATTTCAAACAGTATAATCTGGTAAAAAAAAAAATCCCATGACACCTCCAAGAAGATTTATCATTTGGAAGTTCACTTCTATTTCTGAACTCCATATAGAATTGCCATCTGCAGTCTCCCTTCCTTTAGAGAGAAACTCTGTTAATGTTATTATCTGCGATCCACAGGGATCCTGGAATATCATCAAGATTAACCCTGGGTATATTCATCAAGAGGCAAGAACCAAGGCTTGGAGACCCAGAGTGTATATTGGGGGAACAACTAGTTTAACAAGCTGAAACTGCATATTTAAAATGATTTTTAGTGGTGCAATCAGCAAAAACGGTAAGTAAGGTCATAGATATCTTCTAATTCTAGACAATGTCATGTAGAGTGTATCAAAATTCTTTGAGTGACATTGAATTTGAATTTTTTTTAAACAACAAAAATGAAAGCTATCACATCTAACGATGACCACATGAAAGCTGCTTGCCGGACTCCCAAAACTCCATTCTCAAGTCCACCTGACTCACTCCCTCCCTCCCTTTCATTCTAGGCACGCCTCAAAACGTAACT
Organism: Hydrolagus colliei; assembly: GCA_035084275.1. NCBI lineage: Eukaryota > Metazoa > Chordata > Chondrichthyes > Chimaeriformes > Chimaeridae > Hydrolagus > Hydrolagus colliei. The sequence goes on along the minus strand of CM068744.1, from coordinate 22,078,160 downwards.
GAAACCCAACCTTCATCATCTTCCCAGCTGTGCCCCACCCCAATTCAGGTGACAATCTAGCTTTCTCAAGACTCTGAGACTTCCTCCTGATGTGAAAACTACTATATAAATATAAATTATATAATTCAACAGCAAGCCATTTTCAAAAAGTGAAATATGCAAACATTATGCAGCAATCTCCTTTTTTTAAAAAATAAAAACAATTGATTCTTAAATGAGCCAGTCCTACTGCACACTTAATGTTGTCCTTTTTGTTCCTAATAACTGAATCTTAATTGTTTCTTTGATCTTTCTTCATCAAACACTGAGCATCAAAGGAATAATTCTGATCCAATCATCACCAGGAGCAACGTAAAGGCAGTGTTATACTTCAGCAGCATATATATGAACCACACTTAAAATCCTCAAGCTAGTTGATTTATGCACACTTGTACTTACTGCATCCTGGTTTCCAATTGTTTCATTTGTTACTTCCTTGGCCCTCATTATTTGGGCATAATCTTCTCGCATCTGTTCCAGCTGAGTGGCTTTCATGAAAAACTTTTTTTTTAAAAAAGATCGGTTTATAAAAGGCATAGAAAACAAACAGGCTTTGATTAGAATGCAACTGTGTTGCTTTACTTCACAACAACATTAAGAATATGTTTTCCACTAATTGATATATTTCGTTGTTAATTTTGAAACATAATTTGATTTTTGTAATTGACAAATTTTTCTGGTAATAACGAGTGAACAACAAGTTGTTGAGTGTTATACTTCAAGAAGTAGGAAATTGTGGTATTTCTAAGTCAGAATCAATTCAACCGAATTCAACAGCTATATTCACAAAACGTAGTAATAAATTCCATTATATCCATTTGAATTCACAATATCTACATGAATGAAAAGAAAACAAAGAGTTCTACATAAAAACTTAATCACATCATTCATTATCACTGACACACAAATTTCAATTGGGTTCATTATCTTTTCCCCTTTCTCCCCTGGCCCCATTTCCGCGACTGTTTGTGGGACATTGCTGTGCACAATTTTGCTGCAGCGTTTCGCCCACAAATATACAGTTGGTTTTCCTGCTCTCCTTCCCCCTACCCCACCCCTCCCCTTGCCATCCTTCCCCCTTTTTCCCCTAGTCCAACTTCCTTGACTGTTTGTGGGACACTGCTGTGTGCAATTTAGCTGCCGCGTTTCACCCACAAATACACGGGCATTTTTCCTACTCTTCTTCATCCTGTCCCTCCCCCTCTGCTCTTATCCCTACCTAACTGTACAACGCCTTCAAGATGTCCTCTCGATGTGAAAGGCTCCATTTAAATATAAGTTTGGGTTGATTAATTGATTGATTATTAACTTAAAACATTTAGGTGACCACATAGCATTGCAATACACACACAAAACATAGCTTACCTTATATTTATCTGTTTCACTTTTGGATTGCAAGAAATGTTTGCTCATTTCTTGTGTTAAAATAGACACTGGGTTATCTACCTAGATAGCAATAAAACTCTATTAGTAACAAACGTGCACAGCTCCTCTATTTCATGCTACCGACAACAAGATTGTGCTCTTAATTATACTAATAACAATAATCCCTGCATTAGATATAGTGACATATTACTTCTTCAGTGTTTTGGGACGTCTTCAGCGCCTTGGTCACCTTAGGTAAACAGACGTATAGAGTAAGTAAACTTGCTCAAAGTTTTACCCTAATTATATACAGTAAAAGCCCGCTTATCACGGCTTATCCGTGACCCGATCAACTGTAACTTCCGTATAACCGGCACCTCAAAAAAAAGGTCCCCATTCGAATAACCGGATCTTATCTGGCACAATCGCAGTGGCGCATTTAATGAGTTGATTGTCGCAGGAGTTTACTGTACGATTAGCTCTGAATGCTGCCGGTAGTGGTACTTTTGGGTTTTCATCCTAAAGGTAGTTTTTTCTCTCCCTCTCTCATATTTCTCTCTCCCTCTTTTTCTTTCTCTCTCTCCCTCTCCTTCCTTCCTCTCTATCTCTCTCGTCCCTTCTTTCTTTCTTTCTTTCCCTCTCTCTGATGGACACTACTTATTGTCTGTGTAGCCTGACTGTATCGTGGGTACTGTTTTGGTGGGGGGGGGGGGGGGGAGAGACAGAGAGAGAAGCAGTGAGAGGGTGGAGGGGAAAGAGAAGGAAAGGGGGGGTGCGGGAAAAAGAGAGGAGAGGGAGAGGTGGGGGAGAAGAGGGGAAGTGGGGAGAGAGTTGATTAATTTAGATGGAAAATGAGAGGAGTGGAGGGGGGTTGGGTTTGGAGCCATTGAGATACCAGACTGACTGAATGTGTGTGTGCCTCTTTAAGAAGTAAAAAAACTCTTCCATCCGCCATTGTAGAAGTTTGCTTTGTGATTGTGCGCTGTGCTTATAGTCTGTAATCGATATTTATTGCTTCATTGGTAAGTATCCATACAATATTCTGTTATTATTTAGTCTATTATTAATAAGGTATGTTTAAAAAACTTAAAATTAAAAAAAGTTTTAAAGTAAATTTTTTTTGTGTTGGGTTTTTGGCAGCTGGCCACCCGAATATCCAGCACGCGGTTTAACCAGCATTGGCCAGCTCCCGAGAGTGCCGCATAAACGGGCTTTTACTGTATCAGAACTACTTGCCCTGTACTGCTGGAGCCTCCAGAAGCAGTGAAATTAACTTAAGTTATATTGTGTGTAGGTTCTCACTAGGGTCCGTCGATATGGAAATTTTCCGATTTAGATATATCGATGGGCTCATATCGAGATATACCAAAATATCGATATTTTCAGGTTTTTCGTACTGCGCATGCGCGCGAGCGCGCATATTCAGGGTGCACGCGCATTCGGAGCCTATCTCCTCAGGAGATAAATATATTTCTCTCTCTGTGTCTCTCACACTCACTCTCTCGATCTCTGTGTTTTTCTGTCTGTGGCTCTCTCCTCTCTCACATCCCCCCCATCTCTATCTATCTGTATATTATCACAGCCACCCCATCTCTCCCCCCCCCACCCCCGCTGCCGTCCCTCTCTCCAACACCACCCCCCCACCCAACCCCTTGCATACCTGTATATTGTATTTGAGTACTACGAATAAAATATGGCGGCTTTGCACCTCGGTCTGTGCATTGTGTATAGAGATGAGCATCCTGGGTCTTGTAGTTCAGTGTGCGGCATTCCGATTTTTTACCTCGATATATCGATTTTTCGATATATCAATATTTTTTAAATGCCTATATCGGCATATCGATATGAAAATTATATCGGGTTTTAGCGATATATCGATATATCGCCGGCCCTAGTTCTCACAAACAAGCAATAACAGTTTTGGGTTGATTCATAGTTTAGTGGCCAAACACTTTCTCTACTATCCTGGAAATGTTCACAAGGACCAGTGATGTGAAAATAACTCAGCCCAAATATGGCCAGGAAAAATGCCATTGCTGGAACTGGTACCATCAAAGAAGGTTTGAAAACTATCTCCCATGATAAGAATTCTCCAGAGGCAATACCACTGCTCGTCTACTTAAAGCTCTTTACATCAGGGCCATCAGTGGCACCACTGCAAAAATACATCACAGGTTCAGTTGGACAGAGTTCAAGTTACTAAAAAAAACTTACCTGAATATTGAACTGGTCCAATATCATATTGAGTTCCTCTTTCTTTGTAGACACTAAATGTCCTGTGGAGAATGAAGGATATTGAAGAAGCAGAAGTACAGAAGTGCATAACTGCGCGGCAAATATATACACTGCTTAATCTATATTGTGAAAAGGATTCTAAATTGTTTTTTCTTATTATTTACTCCACTGATACACAGCTACCCCAGATCAGTACAACCCAGAATTCATTCTTCTACAATTCTCAAAGGCAGCTTCCAGATTTCACCAAATTATAATTGGGAGACACCAAGTGGACCCTTGACAATGAGCTGGACTTGAGCACCCCCTTATGGACAGACAGCAACAGTAGAAGCCCCCTTATAGTACACTTTGGTGGCTTGTAAGTCAAATGTCTAGTGAACCTGTGGCCAGATTCCTATCTGCTAAGGAAAATGTCTAACGTCCAGGTGAACTGGTTGACCAGCCTGTCGTAATTACCAGAAAAAGAATCTATAATCTTCTTTGTTCATATAGGGACAGTGTTCATCATTTTCTAAAAACAGAATCCAGAACAACCAACCCACCTGTTTTACTCTTTAATCTGTATTGCCTTATTCCATCTCGAGAAATGTGCTGTTCTACTATGATGGCGTCTCCATAAATATCAGCTTTAAATGCATCGTGTCCTCTGTTACGCAACGTAATTATAATATCTGCAGAACTGCAAATCAGGAATGTTAATCTAGGAGCTTCAACAAAATCACCCAATGTATATGTAAATGTACCACAGAATTCTCCTCATTCAGAACAATTTTCTCTGTTAAATGAAGAACATCGACTCACAAACCTTAAGTATTGACATGAAAAAAAAAGGTTTTGGAATGGATTGCAATTATATATTTTTAATAATCATCCTAACAATTTATATAGCAAATTAGCATATCATCAAAGCATCTCAAAGCGTTTGAGCATTTACTATACTGTACTATGAAAAAATAGTCCTACCCAGTTGTCACGATGTCGGGGATATTTGAACTTTGTCGACTTGAATAGGATGTTGACGTAATAATAATAAATATAAGCGGACCAAACAACTTGCTTTTATATAAAGCCTTACAAGCGTGGCAGCATCTAACTATCCTAACACATCTCTCTCACACACTCACTCACGCTTGAGAGTGCGAGCGCAATCACTGACGCAAATATCAATCATAGTCAATTATTCAAAGATGCAAGTGCCACCCTGACCCAATCAGTCACTCACTGACTCACATGCCACATGCGAGAATAAGGGCCTGTCGACACAATAGTAATGACAAAATGAAAACGCATGTACTGTTAGGAACTTCAAAAAATTGTCGACATAAACATGCTGAGGTTTACGTCGATGTAGACTAGTGAGGTTCAACATGCGGCCAGTGGACCAGATTCAACCTGGTGGATGATGTTATCCAGCTTGAGACTGTTTCCAACGTTGCAGAGCCAGGAGCCAACAGTTGAAAGGATTGGAAATAATGTCAGCTGTTGACGCAGTGTGTGAGCAAGCTGAGGGAGGGGCTTACTTATCCACCGGATCCTTACCAACCGTTAGCTTCTGCTACAGATAGTGAATTGCATGCTCATTGGGGAGAGAGATATGGAGGGGGGGAAAAGAAGGGCTGAAGAGGGAGAGAGAGATATTGAATAATAGTGTGTGTGTATGTGAAAGGTGAGAAAGGGGAGTGAGAGAGAGACTGTGTGATTCAGTGATGGGGAGACAGAAAATGATTGAGAGAGCAGAGTGAGAGAATTGAGAGTGTGGAGGGGAGGAAAGTGAGTGAGAGACACGGGGGAAGTGTGACAGATAGTGTAAGACTGTGTGTGAGAGAGTGTGAATGATTGAGAGAAGGGGAGAGTGTGTGTGAGAGTTTGTGAGTGAGAGAAACCGGAAGAGAGAGAAGGGAGATTGAGAAAGGGTGATTGACAAGAAAGGGAGAGAGAATGATTGAGAGAGAATGCGAGGGGGAGAGAAAGAAACAAAGAGAGGGCAGAAGAGAATATGTGCGAGAGTGCATGAGTGATTGAGAGAAAGAGAATGAGTAAGAGGGGGAGAGAAAAACAAAAAGAGTGTTGAAGTGAGGACAGCGTTTCATGATTCATTGTCAAGACAAACAATAGCTGCCCATGTTGCCCATGGTGGGGTGTGGGGGAACTGAAGATAGACACTAAAGTACGTGACTTGCAGCTTCCTCAGTCAGCTCCCCCTTTCCTCAGTGAAAACCTCCTTTAAGTACTTCATCCCCCCCATCCCACCCTCCCCACCCGGCTTACTTCACGTGCCCCATCTGCTTCACCATCACTATTTTGCCTATACTTTCTGGAGTTCCATTCCTGGAGTCCCTCTGACTCTATCCCTCCTTCCCTCCCCTCTTTCCAGGTACATCTTTGTTCATCTTTTCCCCTCCCCATCCCCCTCGACTCCCGCCCTGGACCTTTCTCAAGTAGGAAATCCATCCCTCAACAGCCAAACCGTTGGACCAGCCTGATGTAGACATACATGGAAAGGGATCGGGAACTAAATCATTTGACGACATATACATGATGTCAATGTAAACTGGTTTGAGAAAAGTGGGTAGGATTATATAGGCATTTATTCCGGTACACATTTTAAGAATTAGGAATAAATCCTACTGATGTTCAAAATATCAAATTATTGTCAAGGATTATCATTGCTGAACCTCTCGACTATTTAAAAAGCAAATCCAGCACCAGACATCCCTCAACTGGCTCCTGAAGTAGCCCATGCATCCATTGTCTCCATTTATTCACTCTCAATCGATCTCTGCCTTGAGAGGATTTCTCTGTGCTATTTAACTCCAATGAGGTCATTAAAGCAAATATTCTGGGTGTACAAGTGCAGTGAGAATATTTGAGCAATTAGTGTGATATACCTCACTCCCTCAACTCAAAGCATCAATTCTTCTGAATTAATGCAGAAGGTTGGACTGCATTAGTTTGCACATGGCTATATGCCACAATCTGGGAGAAACTCCACTTACCATGGGATCTTTAATTTCATAGGCAGGCAAGACAGGACCTCGGTTTTGAGATGTTAAACCAAGGCACCATCTGCCTGTCCAATTGGATATTAAAGGTTCCCTTTAATAAATTATTTGAGCGGGAATAGATTTATTCCTGTTTAAAATGAAACATCAAATTTAAATATTTTAGTTTCCAATTTTCATATTTGATGCATATTATTGGAACATAAAAAAAAATCAAAACTATCACACTTACTTTTGACCATTTTTCACAAATCCTTTTATTGAGTATCCTCTGTTGGTGGCAACAGCTTTCCCACCGAGGCCTACAATAAGGGCAGCCAGAACAGCGCTCTTTCCACCTAAAGAAAGATGAGAAAAAGAAATAATTCTTATTGTATCGTTCAATGCTGCAAAATCTATTTCCAGCTGCTTTTCTTTTCCAGCCCAAGCAAGAAGTGCAGTCAATTTTGCAAATCCCATTTATATTGGGACATCCTCCTGACGTGAAAGGCTCTATACAAGTGTAATTTTGTTGTTGTTGTTATTATATGGTGATCTATTGTTCTGCAAAAGGCACATATTCATCCTTCCTCAGATGTGAAATTAATCAGCCAAATTGGCTGCATACTAGGGTCCGGCGATATATCGATATATCGCTAAAACCCGATATAATTTTCATATCGATATGCCGAAATAGACATTTTAAAAATATCGATATATCGAAAAAACGATATATCGAGGTAAAAAATCGGGATGCGAGCACAGTCAACTACAAGACCCAGAATGCTCATCTCTATACACAATGCACAGACTGAGGTGCAAAGCCGCCATCTTGTATTCATAGTCCTCGAATACAATATACAGGTATGCAAGGGGTGAAGGGAGAGAGAGACGGCTGGGGGTGGGGGGGGGGGGGGTGAGGGGGAAGAGAGACTGCTGGGGGGGGGGAGAGAGACGGCTGGGGGGGGGAGGGGGAGAGGGGAGAGAGACGGCTGGGGGGTGAGAGACGGCTGGGGGGGAGAGGGGGAGAGAGATGGCTGGGGGGGAGAGGGGGAGAGAGATGGCTGGGGGGGAGAGGGGGAGAGATATGGCTGGGGGGGAGAGGGGGAGAGAGATGGCTGGGGGGGAGAGAGACGGCTGGGGGGGGAGAGAGACGGCTGGGGGGGAGGAGAGGGGGAGAGACGGCTGGGGGGGGGGGGGGGGAGGAGAGGGGGAGAGAGACGGCTGGGGGGAGGGGGAGAGAGACGGCGGGGGGGGGGGGAGGGAGAAAGCGACGGCTGGGGGGCGGGAAGAGAGACGACGGGGGTGGGGGGTGTGAGAGAGACGGCTAGGGGGGGAGGAGAGGGGGAGAGAGACGGCTGGGGGGAGAAAGACGGCTGGGGGTGTGAGAGAGACGGCTGGGGGGGGGAGGGAGAGAGAGACGGCGGGGGGGGGGGGGGGGAGAGAAAGACATGGCTGGGGGGGGTGGTGGGGGAGAGAGACGACGGGGGTGGGGGGTGCGAGAGAGGGACGACGGGGGGCGGGGGAGAGACGGGGTGGATGTGATAATATACAGATAGATAGAGATGGGGGGGATGTGAGAGAGGGAGAGAGACATAGAGACACACAGACAGAAAAACACAGAGATGGAGAGAGTGAGAGACACAGAGAGAGAAAGATATTTACCTCCTGAGAAGATAGGCCCCGAATGCGCGCGCACCCGGAATGCGCGCGCACTCCGATGCGCGCACGCATGCGCAGTACGAAAAAAACTGAAAATATCGATATTTCGGTATATCTCGATATGATCCCATCGATATATCTAATCGGAAAATTTTCCATATCGACGGACCCTACTGCATAGAGGAACAAAACAATACCTTTAAAGATCAAAACTTGAAAACAGTGCATTAGATACAAATACAGTGCACAAAATTACTTACCAGCAGACCCTTTCTATATTGCCAACCTAATACAGAGAAAAATGTGCCGTGCATTCCAGATTTTTGAGATTCAACAAAACAGCTCTATTGAGGGAACTAAATAATTTTAATTTGTCATTTTTTGCAACAAAGGAAATGGAGACTTTCTTATTAACCGTGGTTGTTAATAAATGTACTCCAAAAAAAGTAAGACCAAAACAAGCTTTCTTCACAAATACTGAACATATATTATGGCCAAACCAGTTTGTACCCAACGTTAAAATTCATACAAAATATTTTACTTAAACTTTACTACAATGGCACACGTTTACATTTAAAACTATATCAAGTACAATAAAACGCATGATAAAAATTACGTCCCCAAATATAGTGGAGGTTGATAATATTGTAATGGTAGATACATTTTGTGGATAAATATAAAGTAATAGAATTTTAAAAATATTAAGAGATGCCCATAAGGTGTAAAAGGAAAATAATGTGAGTGCAAGTATGAAGATTCACTGACAGCCAATCAATATGACTGTTACTAACAAGGTAAATTCAACACACGTTATTGGCTGACCCAATTGTAACACACTTCTAAAAACTATGGACATGCAGTCACACTGTTGACCCATGGTATATTGGAAGTACAGTATATGACAGTGAAAATGCCTGCACAGTGTGTGAAATAAATGAGGTCAACAGCACGATGACTTGGACCCCACGATTTGTTATATCTTTAGGGTCGCCGATTATAACCCACTGTCCGAATTTATGGACTTAAACCACTACTTTATAATGAGGATGTGTTGCATATAAAACAATTTTAGATTATATGGGAAATCTGTGCAAGTTTTGGGATTATCTTTAAAATATATCAAAGCGAAGAGAGAAAGACAAGGAGACAAGGAGCATAAGCCAAATCTTTTTGGTACGCAATACTTACTTCCATTGTTTCCAACCACAAAGTTAACGTTAGGTCCAAATTTAAACGGTCCAAGGCAAGCATGGCACATGAAGTTTTTCAATGAAATACTTTCAATTATTCCCACCTCACCTTCATTCTGAAATAAGAAGACCCAGTTTATACCTGCCCAAAACATGCGTCTAGCATTAACACACAGCTCTCACTTTCCAATCTAATTTATAAAAACCTGCAGCAGCACAAACACCTTTCCAAAATTATTGGTTCATTCTGTTAATTTGTCTTAAATCCAACAATCGTTGGCTGGCTTTTGTTTCACCCTCACTTGAAACATAAAAATCCAAGGCGTTATAACACAAGTTTTAGAATTACATTCCGTAACTACTGTAAATTAAGCACTGCCTCTGATCAGCCAGTAGCAGAAAATAAATCTGCCATTTCTTAATTACTATAATTTTCCCAGTTCCCAAGTGACATTGTATCCTCGACAGCTGGAAGGATACAGGTATTACAGTACTTACAGTACTGATGGGTTCTGCTGACATTTGGGAAATTATAACTCAAGAGACAAGAATAAAAGAAAAAATATGAAAAAAATATATATATTTCACCAGCAAGTTTGCCTGTTTAAATGTAAATTGATGGATTTAATGCATAGAGATTTTCTCAAGATGTGAAAGCCGCTATACAAATGCAATTTGATCCTTTTGTTAATTATCTTAGCACAAATAACGAGACTGACCAACCAAACCCTCCACTTTGCTATAGCAATGTTAGTTACATGATTACATTGTAAAATTATCTTCAATTAAGTCATCCTTACTAAGTAATCCTTGAAATGGATTTGCAAAATTCAGACCACTACATTTATTCACAGAATGTTGTGTATAGGACAAACACGCTCACACTATCTGTATATGCTGTATCATAAAGTCCATACAAAATATACATTTTGAAACATCTCCATAATAGGATACTAAACATATATAATAATCCTGCATTTTGTTTAGCACCTTTCACGTTCAAAGGATGTTTCAAAGCGCTTGACAGCATTTATTGTAAAGTCAAATGACTTTTTTGTTGTTGTGCATTTGCGTTCTCAAGGTTGTGCAGCCTGGACACACTTGGACTTCATGTGGCATTGGCCCATTAAAGATGCTCGTTGCTGTATCTCAATGCAAACGTAGGCGCTTGCCAATTTGTGCCTAATACCCTCTGGAATTAGGTAAGCAGGTGTACCCCCTGGGGAGTGAAAACATAAAAAATTCCACTCGTAGGGGAGCATTTTCAGTCGAGTTTGGATTCTGGATTTCTGCACATCAGGCACCAAATAGATTTTTTGGACAATCTCAATGTTCATTGGCCCACGCTGGAGAGACGTCAGATGTGAAACATTCGACCACATTGCATCTTGTTGCTTTTAACAACTTTTTTTTTAATCTTCAAGAGAAAATAAAGTTTGATGGTAGTGTCTTTCTCTATTTTCAGCAATTTATCACAAGGGAAAAATAGTTTGTATTAAAGCACCTTTGATACTCCAGCGCCTTCTGCTATAGGAAAAATCAGGTGTGCTTCAGATTGCTCCATTTATAGGTGGTGTCCTATAGCTTAGAGGTCAGAGTACTCGCCTTGTAAGCGAGAGAACCTGGGTTTGATTTCCGACAGGGTGAAACATTGGGCACGTTTCTGTACTCTACACCCTTGTTTACCCAGCGGTAAGTAGGAATCCAGTTGTTAGTCAATTGGTGGATACCTTTCCGGGGGTAATAATTCCTTCAAAAAAAATAGTTTGATCACTCAATCCACGACTGTTTGTGGGACACAGCTATGTGCAATTGGCTGCCTGTTTGGTCCACAAAGTATACAGTCAATTCACTTCACAGTATATTCTGCAAAGTGTTTTAAGAAGTCTCAAAGCAGTGATAAGCTGTTATATCAAAGGCAAGGATTATTGTTTTGGGGAGCTTTTGGGAGCAGAATTGAATCAATCTAGGAGCTGATCTGGAGCTGCATGACTCTTAAGAAAACAATGTAGCAGCGAGGATACAATTTCCAGCTGGTACCTTGCTATTTGTAATACCAACCACTAGGGAACGGCGATATATCGGTATATCGCTAAAACCCGATATGATTTTCATATTGATATGCCGATATAGACATTTTAAAAATATCAGTATATCGAAAAACGATATATCGAGGTAAAAAATCGGGATGCGAGCACAATCAACTACAAGACCCAGAATGCTCATCTCTATACACAATGCACAGACCGAGGTGCAAAGCCGCCATCTTGTATTCATAGTCCTCGAATACAATATACAGGTATGCAAGGGGTGGGGGGAGAGAGACGGCTGTGGGTGGGGGGGGTGAGGGGGAGAGAGACGGCTGGGGGGGGGGGGGGTGAGGGGGAGAGAGACGGCTGGGGGGGGGGGGTGAGGGGGAGAGAGACGGCTGGGGGGAGGGGGACATAGACGGCTGGGGGGGGGGGGGGGGGGGGGAAGAGAGACGGCTGGGGGGTGGTGAGGGGGAGAGAGACGGCTGGGGGGAGGGGGTGATAGACGGCTGGGGGGGGGAGAGAGACGGCTGGGGGGGGGAGAGGGGGAGAGAGACGGCTGGGGGGGGGGAGAGGGGGAGAGAGACGCCTGGGGGGGGGGGGGAGGAGAGACGGAGAGACGGCTGGGGGGGGGGGAGGAGAGGGGGAGAGAGACGGCTGGGGGGGGGGTGGAGATAGACGGCTGGGGGGGGGGGGGAGAGGGGAAAGATGGCTGGGGGGGGGGGGAGAGAGACGGCTGGGGGGGGGAGGGAGAGAGAGACGGCGGGGGGGGGGGGGAAGGAGAGGGGGAGAGAGACGGCTGGGGGGAGGGGGAGAGAGACGGCTGGGGTGGGAGGGAGAGAGAGACGGCGGGGGGCGGGGGGGGGGGGAGAGGGAGAAAGAGACGGCTGGGGGGGTGGTGGGGGAGAGATGACGGGGGGTGGGGGGTGCGAGAGAGGGACGGCGGGGGGGGGGGGGGGAGGGTGAGAGACGGGGTGGATGTGATAATATACAGATAGATAGAGATGGGGGGGGATGTGAGAGAGGAGAGAGGGAGAGAGACATAGAGAGACACAGACAGAAAAACACAGAGATGGAGAGAGTGAGAGACACAGAGAGAGAAAGATATTTACCTCCTGAGAAGATAGGCCCCGAATGCGTGCGCACCCGGAATGTGCGCGCACTCCGATGCGCGCGCGCGCATGCGCAGTACGAAAAAACTGAAAATATCGATATTTCGGTATATCTTGATATGAGCCAACCGATATATCCATATCCGGAAAATTCCCATATCGCCGTTCCCTACCAACCACTAATAAATTCCTTTCCTCACAGATATCTACTGGTAGTTTTCCTTCAATGCCTTAAATGGCTAATCAGTTTCCATGCTGTACCTTCTACGTAAATCATTCCTCAGTTGGGCATTCAAAACTGACTGTAATCCTCCAAATAAGATTTGACCAGCAGTTTAAGGTAACTGCAGTAGTGTTGTCTTGCTCCTATGTTAACAATCTTCTTTGCATTTGATAATTATGCCTTTATATGCGTTGCAACATCTTAAAGGACCACAGGATTTCATACCGCTTCTCAAATTGTGCCATGGAACTTTAACAGCCACAGGCAGACAAAGCCTTAGTTTAAAGTGCTATCTGAAATGTAGCACCTCTAACAATGCATTGCACCCACAAAACTGCATTGGAACGTCACCATAGATTGTGAGTTCAAAGTCCTGGAATGTATTTCAACCTACCTATGTTCTATACCACTTATGACCAAGTCCAGTTTTCAGTTCCCATTAGCACAAACATTTGGGGGACACTTACAGCAGTAATTACTATAAATATTTAATCTAATTTACCAAATGTGAATTTGGATGATTTTCCAAACTTTGTTCATTGTTTCGTCCATTTGTACTGTTAGCTTCTTCTGCATCAGCTTCTTCTACGTCTTGAGTTCTGCTTCTCTTTTGAGGTATTGTTTCAGAAAGCTTTTCCTTTCGTTTTGACATATTGAAAGATCTAAAACACAAAAATGCTGAAAATGTACTTTACGGAAGACACAGTTATGCTATAAATTGAGTTTCCATCTTGAGACGTCCTCCCTATCTACACTTCCCACAAAAAGTTGAAGTGATATTCTCTCAAATCATGGTAGCTGCTAGTAAATTTGCTTATTAAACACCTCATTTCTGTCATCCCCATGTATAGGTGTTATGTCTATCTCAAAGCTATTAAGGAACCTGTTCCTTATTTCATTCTCAACTATTCTTCAAACTTAATATGGGCTCTCACGTGTTTTGCTTTCCCTCACCTCCATAACATCACTTCTACTGCTTCAAGAATTCAAGTCCTCATCCTCGTCCTCACTTTCAAGGCCCCCACGGCCTTGCCACCTCCTACCTCTCTGACCTGCTGACCCCTATCAACCTGTCCGCTCCCTCTGTTCAGGAGGCTCCGGCCTACTCCGTGTCTCCACCTGACCCAACCTACCATTGGTGACCGGGCTTTCAGTCTCTCTGCCCCTACACACTCTGGAACTCCAACCCACAATCCCTTCCCCTCTCTTGCATCCTTCAAGACCTTCCTCTTTGACTGTACCTTCAGCCGCTGTCCTACCTCTCTTCCCTCCCTCATCCCAACGCTGCCCCCTCCCTCAACCCAACCTTGTATCCATCCCCCTCTTCCCCATACTTGGGTCCTGACTATTCAGCACCTTGGAACTTCCTCCCAAGGTGAAAGGCTACTGCAAATGTAATTTTGTTGTTGTTGCACCTACTAATACCCCTCAATCGGTGAGCAACGATTCAGCCATCCTACCCCCACTCACCATATTCTATCTATCCTCTACCTTGCCTTCTACCTCCTTGCCAACAGCCATCTCAAGATCTAACACTTCGACTGTGCTTTTAACTAACTCATCACTCTTTTGTTTAAATCCCTCCACTCATCGGCACACCCCATCTCTCCAACCTCCTCTCACCTCACAGCAGTACCCGCTGCCTCCACTCTATGGGTCTGCATCCTACTTGATCGCCGAAACCTCCGCTACACCATCAGCAGCCATGCTTTCAGCCACAAAGCACGGATACCTTGGAACTCCTTCCCGGAACCCCTTTGCCTCAACGCCTCTATTCCTATCTTCAGGTCGCGCCTGAAGAACTTTCTCTTCGACTGTTCTTACGGTCACCTTCCCCCTCCCACAGACTTGGCCTAGGGCTCCACCATTGTGAAGCATTCTGAGACATCACTCAGCGTGGTGGATGCTATATAAATGCATTGTTGTTGTTGATATTCCCCACATAACTCTTCCCAGTTCTCTCCCCATTCCAGCTCAGGCTCCCAGTCATTGTGTGAAATGCTTTTGAGGTATTTTCCCAACACGGGCCCTCCAACAGTGGTTGTACTTTCAATAACAGCTTGCATTTATATAGCGTCCTTCACGCCAAGCGGCGTCTCAGAACGCTTCACGACAGCAAAGCCCACGACCGGGCCAGAAGAGAGAATGTGACCGTAAACTCAGTTCAAGAGATAGGTCTTCAGGTACGACCTGAAGATGGGGAAGGAGGGTATGAGGCAATGGGGTTGAGAGAGCGAGTTCCAGTTTCGGGGCATAGTGGCTGAAAGCACGGTTGCCGACGGTGGTGCAGAGGATTTGGGGGACAAGGAGGACGGACCCAGTAGAGCGAAGGCAGAGAGTACTGTTGAGAAGAGAGGCTTGAGAGATAGGTGTGGAGGGATTTAAACACAAGGGTCAGGGTCTTGAAGTCGATCCACTCTGTGACACGGAGCCAATGGCAAGCACTGAGGTAATCGGGGTATGAAGTTTGATGTGGGTGAGAATGCAGGTGGAAGAGTTTTGATGAGCTAAATTTTGTGAATGGGGGAGGGGAAACAGGCGAAATGGGCCTGGGTTAGAGTAGTTGGCGTTCTGACTGCATGTCTGTCTGACATTGAGTCCTGGACGAGGGCAAATTTCCTACAACTCAACGTCAACAAGACGGAAGCCCTCCTGATTGGCTCACGTCAGTGCCTCCACACCTCAGGCGCTGACAACATCAGCGTTCAAGGCTGCTCTCTCCATCTCGAAGCCAATCAGGAATCTGGACGTCTTCTTCGACCCCGAGCTATCCTTCCTCCCCCACATCAGCTCCATAACCGGCACAGCCTTTCATCACCTCCACAATATTACCAGACTCCACCACTACCTCACCCCCCACGTCGCAGAAACCCTCGTCTACGCCTTTATCAA